>OW121717.1:12169123-13522998 GCA_933228805.2 Hipparchia semele
AGAGTATAATGTAATGAGAGTAGTAACGTTAGTAGACACTGGTAAAACATGCAATCCTTTTAGTACATCTGAGTGGCGACACATTCGCGTATAGTTACACCGTGAGAAGTCACCTTAAACTGACGCCATCTCCGTAGGGAATAATTTATACCCTACGTGAAATACAACTCCAATGCTTACGGAGGCGCTTGCGTAAAGGGGTACATAATTGCCCGATTTTAATTTATTACAACAAAATTATTTAATACCAAAGGGATTTCATATTGCTAAATATATTTTTATTGTGACTTCTCGCAACTGTGTTAACTCCCTCACTATGCGACGGTTCGTTGCCGAACGCACTGCGACCTTATTAATGTTACTAATACAATCTCAATAGAACAACCTTCAGAGCAGCTGAATATTTAGCGGTCGATGGTCAAACCCCACGCTTTTCATTATTATTGCACATCTACTCCTAGAACAAATACGGTTACATAGAGGGAAAAGAAAGGCTATGCCTGAAAATCATTTAATTTGGAGTTTACGTGGTTGACGCCACGGTTAATAAGACGTTGTGTATAAGCCTGTTACAACTAAGACTATGACGTTGTTTGTCAACCTATAAATAAAATAAAATCACACACGATTTAGTAATACGCGTCGTTTATTCACGAGACTTAATCAATAACCGTCGGCTCGGTCTATCTTGCACCGTGAGAAGCCACCTTTACCTACTCCGTTGGGAGTAATTTGTACCCCATGTGAAATATAACACCGATGCTTACCGAAGCGCGGGGGGGAAAGGGGGGCGCATAATCGCCTGCTTGTGGTCACAATATCCCTTCATCCCCTTTAGATAGGGTGCTGGCGAGCATTTAGGTATATGATTTGCACAAGTTTCACATCGAGGTAGATTGTAGTTTACGTCATTACGAATTGATTTGGTCCAGTCAATTAAGGTCCTACGTCGCTGCGTTTTCGCGTTACAGCCGATTGAAGTTGCTTAAAAAAAAGGGGATATTAAATCATTTGCACATGTATGCCTCTGGGGTTCATGGTCACAAACAGCTTGGAAACGAAGAAAATCGAAGAGGCAGACATTCAGGGCTCTGCATTATTATGGGGCGGAGTTGTAAAAATGTTTAAAAAAAAAGCTCTACTAAGTAATTTGCACACGGTTCTCATTGCGCCCATTCGATTCATTATGACTCCGTGGATACGAAAAAACATTTGGCAGACATTTTGCTCACTGATTCTTAGGTGTATAACTTCATTGTTGGGCCCAAGCTTGTATGGACCAAATTCATCTCCTTTCATACCTGCGGAGACGTGGTTAACAGGTTGAAGCCGAATATTTCTGACGCGTGTTTAAAATTGAATTTTGTACTTCTAGCTTGGCGCGAGCGTCGGGCTGAAAAAAAAAAATTCAGATGGTCTGCCTTTGAAATATCAGAGGCCTGAACGTCTGCCTCATCGAGTTTCTTGGTTTTCATGATAAATTCAAACATCAATCCAAGAGGCAGACATGTGCGCATAATATAGCACTTTTTTATTTTTTACATTTTTGAAACGCTGTCAATAGCGAACGCAGAAACAACATGCTGGCAGACTATTTTTCCGTGGTCCTCCTCATTGTTATTAATCGAAGAATTTCAATCTGCCAAGTGTGCACTTCATATAGAGTTTTTTAAATCATAAAAAAAACTTAAAAAATTGAAAACTACAAAAGTCAGAGCCCTGGATGTCTGCCTCTACGAATTTTTGTGTTTACAGGATGACTATGATCATCAGCCCCAGAGGCAGACATGTACATATAATATCACCCACCTTTTTTTTTCAACATTTTTGAAACGCTGTAAATTAACAACGCAGCGCCACCATGGTGGCAGACGAGGTTCTTGATGTTACTTAGGGTATAATTATCATTATTAATAACGTCTGCCATGTGTGCTGATCATATAGAAATTTTGCTCGCCAGCACCCTATCTACTTTATTCCAGCACTCTGATTAATAAAAGTTTTTGTGTGGCCGGTCCCAGCCTCCTGTTATGTTTGATTAAAATAACTGATTGTTACTCTTATGAAGAGACGTAGAATAATTTTTATAATAGAGGTAGGTGTCTACTTGAAAGTTGAAACTTAATATTGTTTCATCCCTCAACGTAAATTTTCGAGTTGTGGAAGTTGTGCATATTCTGTCACACCTAAATAGGTGTGATTAATTATAAAATATTAATAATAATTAGTGCTGATGCCCGCTACTTTATCCGCATGCATTTAGTTTTCAAAAATCCCGACGGAACTCATTGATTTTCCGGGATGAAAAAGACCTGGTCATCAACAATCCCCATGCAAAAAAAATTACGTCGATCGTGACGTCATCAAAAAACGCCAGAATGTAAAAAACGAACTAAAAAGTTAAATACTACAGTCATTATACCTTTGAAATCTTATTCACATTTTTAAATTATATTTGTTGTGAATCACTGAATATTGAACTATAGTGTTAGGTATATATTTTTAGAATCTACTCATCATTGTCTAGATGATGATTATATATTTAATCTTATTTTCGTTTTTTTTTTAACTTTTTAGTCTTTAATGCGGGACCATGGTCACCCCATCAAATTTTTTTAAAATTTTATTAACTTATGTCACGAGAAATAAGCTAAGGCTTCTAACGATACCTCAATCATCAAAATCGGTTCAGGCGTATAGAAGTTATGGTGGAATATAGAAACTCACATACATACATACATACATGAACCCTGAAAACAATATACTCCTTTTTTCAGGCAGTCGTATAAAAATGCTAGAGACTACCAAAAGAACAATACACAATGTGCCTAGTACGAGTATTATAAGGGTGCTATATTAGAGCATTATACTAGTGAAGCCACAGAAAAACTGATTAGCGTAATGTGACCCGGGGCGAGAATCACTACGGGCTCTATAGACACCGCGAAATTTCATCTGCAGCCTTGCTTGTATCATTAGGAGAGCCAGTTACCGCTAGGGATGTGCCTTCAACATCCACCAAGTATCGATATCGATCAATTTTTAACCGACTTTCAAAAATGGAGGAGGTTCTCAATTTTCTTTCTTGTTATGTATGTTCCCCGATTACTCGAATTGACGCCTGGACCGATTTGGAAAATTCTTTTTTTGTTTGAGAGGGTATGCTTCGCAGGTGGTCCCACTGTAAGGGCCTGGAAAAATATACGGAACTCTTCAAAAGCTCTGGTTATAGCACTTAACAGAAAAAGTAAGATATAACATCATTAATATAACCACATAATATCTATGAAATAAAATAAATCCCTCATTTTACAACTTGCCACACAAATTTTCCAAATCGGTGCAGGCGTCTTCGAGTATTCGGGGAACATACATAGGATAAATAAGATTCGACGGATTCAGAACCTCCTCCTTTATTTGAAGTCGGTTAAAAAACATCGTGAGGAAACTTACATTGCCTGAGAGTTGTCCATAATTTTCTCAAATGTGATGTGAAGTCAACAACCTATCCCCTACCCACTTCTGAGTACATGATAAGTCATGTACCCAGAAGTGGGCAGGCGATAGGTTGATATGAAGTATGTAAAACTGGGTACATAGACACGTGAATATATCATATCTAGTGCCTCAATAAAAGGCAGTGTTTGCTTTTTACTATTACACTCGTAAAAACGTTCCCGTTGCTCTTCTATCGTAATACGCTCTAAACTAAAAGTCAATATTATTAACTCGCATACGTAGTGGAGACAAAAGAAAATCTGATTAACGTAATGCGACCACAGGGCGGGCGAGGGCGTCACTAGCGAGCTCTATCGAGACCGCGAAATTTCATCTACAAACGTTACTCGTTGAGTCTACCGGAGTCGACGCCGGGCATATGAAGCGCTAGTTAGTGTAGTGATGTAACATAAAATATCGATAAATTTGTTTTAAGGAATACTTTCATAATAATTTTTGTATTGATACAATTTTGATGCTTATATTTTTAAATTTACCATTGTTTTATTAATTAAAATCTAGTTAATTCAAATCTAATTGTATTGTATAATACTTATTTGGCTCCTATGGATGGCTAAACTAATTCTTTGGCCAAGATAGCTGCCGAGAAAGTAATATTACCTGTTTCTTGTCACTTAAAATATAATACTCGTCATTTTTTATTTCATGTCAATTTGCATGGGCAATTAATTAGTTATTTTAACTTATTAAAACAAAAAGCAAGTGGCAAAATGATAAAAAGTATAGCCAAAAAAAGTTTTGTTATAGATAGAACTATACGGATAGATAACTATGTATGCAATCTGCAGCCTTTTTTAAACAGGCTATCGAAATCTTCAACAAATGTTAATCATTTTTTTTTTTCAATCCACAATATTATTTTCAACAATATCATTATGGTTACGTTACGAAACTTTACCTTTGTGCATCCCTATTTGTGATATTAGAGCGCATTGTCGGAGCTCCGGCGTTCTCATATTTCTTACATCATTAAGCGAACGCACACTCTCAGAAGTCAAAGCTATCTAGGATTTCTTATGAAAACTCGTCTGAATAAATTGTTGTGAGTTCCATCGACTGCTTTACCTACACGACCTAAGCAATGCCTTTTTTTTCAATTCAACGACTTATACTCTAATAATATTTTGTAGTAGATTTTTGGTAACCTTTCTGGTGCAATGGTGAGTGTTTTGATCTGAGATTCGATTCCCGGCAGGGGCAATTTGTGATTTTATAATTTCTGAATTGTCACTGGTCTGGTGGGAGCTAGCTAGCTAGCTTGTATTTGCGACATCGGTCGCATGGAGTTAGATTGTTAAAAATTTGGGGAAATCCTCTGTTCTTCCAGGACAAAAAGTAGCTTATATCACTCTCTAATTCCTCAACAATATCAAAGCAAAAAATCACGTCGATCGATTGCTCCGTTGCTGCGTGATTGAAGGACAAACCGACTTTTATTTTTTGAATCAACTTTCAAATATTATAAGCGTAATAATACTTATCCATAGTGTAAATAGGCACAAAAATCTTTTATGCCCAAAGTAAAGTGTGCCTAAAAGCGTTTATGATTTTCACGACAGCCCGTTCATTGCACCTTTGTGTAATAACGGAGAGGAAATAAGAATTTAAATCGCCCATTTTACTCCCTAACTCAATACCTGTGCTTGCCTCGCACTAGTGAATGTCTATCGAAGGCTCACATGTGTCCCGAAACAATATTTCTAAATAAAATACCACCGTTGGGAACTTTTGCTTTCGGTCCAAGTTAAGGTCAGTTCACGCCGAGACGCGACGCGACGATGCTCGGTACTTTTATCGATAGCGATAGCAATATAGAACCTCTTTCCTACACAAAAAAAAAAACATTTTAGCATCCTCAATTCACTGGCGTAGAGATCGCGAGCATGTTTCGTGACCCGGGCCAAGGTTTGCATAATATAATATAGTTCTTGCAATTTACGACGGCGCGTGGCTCATGGTTGTGTGTGTATTGTATCTTGCTCGCGCCTGACCGCTCCGCACACATGCAATGTGTATGTACGCGACGTAACCACAAGTAAAGCGCCCGTAACGTCGTGAGATAAACGTACTATACTCGTTTATACTAACGTTTAGACGTAAAGGAATTTTGGGTTACAGTTTACCACCCATTAACTCTCCTCCACTGACCCAGGCTGTGGTAATCCATAACTTGACGCCATAATCAACGCTTCTAGAAACACGAACTTTTTTTTAAGTAACTAACAGTGACTATTTTGCAAGAAAAGGTTAGAATTATTTTGCTATAATCCGCCAACAACTAACTTAACCTTTAAAAAATTTTAACCTTTTCTTGCTAATCGTGAGCTTCCGCCTGCTTTTGTCCAATGATTATTTATTTATTTTCATGACCGCTACCGCTTATGCCTTGAACTGAGCCTTTAAGTAAAAAACCCACCTATCGCCGCCGCCACGGTATCGCCCGCATTATATTTAAGTGGGTAGTTTGCGCGAAAAACAGCGCATTGTTGTCGGAATTGAAAATACACTCGCCTCCCCATTCGCAGATATATCGCCCGCATTACATACAAAGAAAATAAAATTTCCGCTCTTGAGAGCATTCGGGTTGCGCTGTTCACCGAATTCTACACTTCTAACTAACTACTAAAGCCCGATACACATTAAGAGCGTGTGTTTACAGCAGTAGATCAAGTTTTAACTATACGAAAAAAAAACCAGGCAAAATTGATAGATATTTCCAAGGGACGATAGTGAATAAAAACATAAAAGTTCAACAAAAAAAAATCGCGAAATTAGGGTCTAATTTTTAACCAATTTGCATTTATTTTCAATGCTAAAATTTTTTATATAAAATTCCTATATAATATATTTAATATTAATAAAAGACAATACAGCCATTTAAAAAAATAAAAATATCTTACGAGTAATAAGTATCTACTACTGATCATGTAATGCAAGCAGTGCAAGCACAAAGAACAAACTTGGTATTGGAATTGCACTGACAAAATTAGGTGTCTAGAATTTTCTAATCGCGTAGGTTGTGTTAAAAAGTCGACCAATAAATAATCCATTTACGGAACTAAGTTAAGCACTGTACTTGAATAAGGAAACAGTTCGCATCATTATTCTCGTCATCCCAGGATTAGAACGCTTTCCGTAAACTAACGGACTTCTATCCAACGTCTTGAGATACTTTCCTCTTGAGATACTTTTCTCTTACAAGACCTGCTATAAACTGCTATAAATCAAATAAATTCTGAAGGCACTCGTCTAGTAAGCAGGAATCTGAGCATTAAGTGGCATCTCACTCAATATGTCAATTATCATCGGAATACATGATTGCTGCATCGACTTTTATTGCCCCTAGGGAATGGTTCACCCCATCGATATTGCAGAACGCCAACCTATAATAGGGTTCCGTAGCTAGCTAGTGGGATTCAAACGAAACCCTGTTATCTATCTATATATATAAAATTCAAAGTCCTGACTGACTGACTGAGATATCAACGCACAGCCTAAACTACTGAAGTTAGAAACTTGAAATTTTTACAGTTGGTTCCTCTTATGACGTAGGCGCACACTAAGGAAGGATTTTTGAAAATTCAACCCCTAAGGGGGTAAAATAGGGGTTTAAAAAATCAAACTTAACGTGAGCAAGGCTGCGAGCAAAAGCTAGTATAAAATAAATAAAAGGTCTCTTCCTACCACATCAGAGGAATCCTGACAGTTTGGGAAAGTTTAGTTCACCCCAAACATATAAAAAGAAAAAATAAGAAAAAAAAAAAACGAAACCCTGTTAGTAAGGCTCTGCTGTATGTCCGTCTATCTGTTCATCTATCACAAAGTCTACAATTTTAGTTGTAAAAAGCAGCAAGTTAAAATGCGCTAGCGGCTTTCTGCGACTCGTCTGAGATGACCATATTTTTTGTTTTCCGTTAATATTTTTATGGTAAAGTTGATTCAGAGTATTTCCACCCGGACACAATTTACTCTTTCTTTTATTCAGTGCTGAGATTTCAGTTCAGTTAATAATTTAACAAAATTATTAATTCATATGAGTGCATCTTAAATTTTTAACTTGTAGATTTTTCAGCAAATTTACTGTGCATTCAGGTACTCCCTTGGTTTCTATCTGTGAAAACCTATTATTAGCTATTAGTCACCGTCAATTTTGTATATTTAGTATTATTATCTGTTGATTTTCCAAAATAAATAAAATGAAATAAAATAAAATGTAAAACGCCCCTCTGAAATGGAGTTAGAAAAAAAGTAAAACTCCGATACCGACACACTGAGTGGCATCCCACTCAGTCTGTCAATTAGTCGCCCAACACACGACTGCTGCTGCATCGGCATTTATTATACCAACCCAGGCTCTCCCCTTTCCCCCCTCCCCCTATACGTATTCCTACATTTTCTAGTATACAATATAAGTAGCTTTTGACCGTGACTTAGTCCGCGTGAAGTTAGGGCTATACCCATGCAAAAAAAAACCACGTTGATCCGTTTCTCAGTTGCTGCATGATTGAAGGACAAACCAACAAACTAAGCTTTTGCCCGCGGCTTTGCTCACGATAACTTTGATTTTTCGAACCCCTTTTAGGGGATTAAAAAAATTATATTATATCTGAATAATTTAGATAGGTCTTGTAACTTCCTTAAAAACTAGGAAAATAATTAAAATTAAGTTTTAAAAGATATATTATGTCATTACTATATATAGACTATTGTATTGTAATAAGTTGTTAAGTGTTCATTTAAATTTTTATTGTTTTGTTTTCTGAATAATATTCAGGAAATTAATAAATTTTTAGTAAAATGTAAAATTCTCGCTGTTTGAAATCGTTTAGCGGTTAAGGCGTAGCTTACTTTGCTATCTCTATGTGCCTAAACATTGATATACCTGTAGCTATGTGTTCTGCATTTCCCTCTAGTACTTATCGTTGTCTGCCAATTAGCGAACGACCCTCAAGCCCTTGACGGCTGCGCGACTCATTTCGGGTATAGTCTAACCATTCTCGGTCTGCTGAGGTATTTTTAACAACGGCGAGATACCGCAAAAATTATTTAACCCTTTTTTTAACTTAAATTTTTTTCCCCTTTACATTCCTCCAATGTTACGTCTCGTCGGGCAAACGTTACACAGCTTTACCCTGCATCCTCTCCTGTGTACATAATGACTAAGATATGTCTGTTTGTGCATAACGGGAGCAAAGAACATTGTAAAAATTGAATTTCAGAGGATAACAATATTAAGGTTTATTGCAATAAACATCACTCAAATAGAGGAACAAAAGGTTTGCTCTACATTCCAGTACTTACTCTACATTAACAAACATCCATAGAGTCTATTACAAATACGCAATGGAACTGAAAGAGCTCAAATAGTAATTATGACGTCATCCGCCCATCACTCAACAGATTTTTCACACAATCCGACAAATTCGCCCGTTGAAAATAACTTTACTGATATCGCACGTGTCGCACCAATCCGTACGCGGGTTAAGCTACGAAAAAAAAAACTTTTTATTTCATTCGTTCACTCCATCATTGATATAAATTACAAAAAAAAAGTATAGAAAAGTATCTTTAAAAAATTTAGACATTTAGCCGATTTCACCAACTCCTTTTTTTGATTTTATTCGGTTAAATGTCCCTTGACGTCGGTGAATTCAGGCCTTAGTTTAGCGACTTGAATGATTTTGTTAATTTATACTTGTCAAAAATATCAAGTACACTACATACCAAACTCTATATATATATGTATGTAGTACCCATATTGCCGTAGAAAATACATTATCTTTCGGTCGGGAGTCCCATGTTGGTTGTAAGTATGAATCGTAAGCCTTAATCAATTAATGACGTTTTAACTCGAAGAGATTTACTATAGCACGACGCTGAACTGACAAAATCAAGTTCAAACATCATATCAAATAAGAACTAATTTCAATTTAATTTTCAATTTAAATTCTGTATGAACATTTTCCGTTCATGTTTTTTTCATAGAGCGCATATTATCTTTTATAAAGTTTGGTATATCAATGGTTCACTGTACTACAAATGCTATATTGTGTAACGTCGGACCTAACGTTCTAAATGTAGCAATTCCACGGAATAAATGGCGACTATTTTGAATGGAATACTATAGTCGATTCAGGTGTAACTTTTTTTAGTTCCGTCAATGTATGAAATCGCTTACAATAAATTCTGAAATGGTGAAATCCGAAAATAAAATCGGTACCTATCACTATTTATACATTTATAGTCGAAAGATAAAGGGTTAGATGATATTTCACAGATCATCAATCTCTTAATAATTATGGTACTTCGTGAACACACACACACTCAGGGCGCGTGAGCTTTACTAGTGTACATACACTACGTAACCACAATTGCACATGGCGTAAGTGTGCATGCCTGTCAGGAGCCTAAGTGGGAGCAGTCAGGCGTCAGAAAGCTCTCGCTCCCACTTATATAGATGCGACACACACACACACAACCATCAGCCACGCGCCCTCGTGAATTGAAAGAACTATAAATTGTTATCTATTAAGAGCCAAACTTATCTGTTTGTGAGCGAGTCAAATAACAATATTTTCTACGGAAACGCACTAAAAGTACAGAAAAAAATTCGGCAGTCGGGTCAGAAAACCAAGGACATGTTCGCTGGAAGAATGGATGTCTGTGCAGCCCCTAACTGGATCTAAGATAACGTTAAAACTTATTGGCTTGTCGTATGAGTTATAATTTGCACTACGTTAAGCATTATCTGCTGTATCTTTCGTGCATACGTCGATGAGAAAAGAAGTTTGAATACAAAACATCTCTAGTATTATTTATCCTTTTGAGGAGTAACCAAGCTGACGTAATTTTTTTTTTATGAAAACATGAAAACTATACAGTTGAGGACCCGGAATAACATAGGCTACTTTCCTACCGACAAAAAGTATTTTTGGAAAATCTATTTGTATCTCCACGCAGACGAGATTTGAGGCGAAAGCTAGTTGATGAATAAAGTCAAGCATTCACATAAATAAAATAATAAATAGAGCATGTCTCAAAGAGTAATATTTCACGCGGGCGATATTATTTAAGCTACCTGGCGTAACTGATATTGGGTATTTTCAGAGCTTGCTGCGTGGCCCGGTGTTGATGAATGCATTTTTGTGTAGCAGCTGGCATCGAATGCGAAACATGAAATAATATCGTACAGGAATAATATTTTTATACCCGTTTTTGATGTACTTCGATTGTATATTTCTCATGTACATTTTTTTTTATATTTCCTGCGTGTGAATCCAATAAAGAAGCGTCCAGCCAAGAAAGGTTTGGTAGGGTATGCTAACAACTATACTTTTATCCACGGAGGACATTTTCCATTGTCTTTGATTCACGCAGCAACGGATCGACGTGATTTTTGCATAGTTCATTTATGGGCTTGGAAATTGGAATATGCTTCTTTTTAACTCGGAAAATCAAAAAGATTCCAGGGAGTTTCCAGGGAGTTTTAAAATCTCAATCCAAGCGTTTTTAGGAGTGCTTTAATATAATGCTAGGAGTATAATATATAAAATCATAATTCATTAAACAGGGCGACGCGTACGATTTTATTGCTTTAATCGCTTGACCCAGTCGTGGAGATGAGTAACGTCCATTAGCTCAATCAATTATTCACTCAACGGTAACGCGCCGTGTAATTTATTGCTGACCTATTCCTATTCATCTGACGCTCTTCTCACACGTTTTCCGACATTTTAACAGCATACTTTATGACACACACACACACCACACACACACACACACACACGGCACACACACACACACACACACGGCACACACACACACACACACACACACACACACACACACACACACACGCGCGCGCGCGCGCGCAAACACGCATGCACGCAGCCAAGCACGCGCGCGCGTTTTTGTGAATATTATGATTGTTTTTACCTTTACTTGCACTTCTCTGTTCTTCTTCCTTTCTATCATTTCTCATAAAACGGAGTTTAGGTTAACACGTTAGCTGTCCAAGTTGATTTGGTCAAGTGATAGTCTACGTCCAACTTTTTTTTTAAATTATTTCAATAAAGATTATACATAGAGCTTCATGAGATGACGGGACTATCTCCTACTATATTTACGCAATTCCTAATCCACACGTCCACCTCAAATTCAATAGTCTTTTTCGTACGTCCAGCTCAAGAAATAAAATTAATTTCGAACGGAGTGGTGCCCTAAATATAGTGCACGGACGCTATGGCTAACTCCACAGTGTCCTATATGTAGGGCACGGACAGTTAACGTGTTAAGAATACGTTTAGTACCTAGGTACTTGGATTAGTCTAATACTGAGATCTATAGAGCGAGCTCAGATTCAACTCAGTGTCAAGATAGAGGTTAAACAGAGACACAAATATCTGCTCTGCTATCAGCTCTGATAGAAAGGTCTTTCTTAAGTCCGAGCTGAGTGAGAGTGCGCTCTATAGATTTCAGCCTAAGAATAGGCCCATTAGTGACTGAAGGTAGTGGAAAGAGTTAAGCCATGTCTGTTAGAATTTGATAAGAGTTACTATCGCACGGGTTATGTTAGTGTCCCAATGTGTGTGTTGCCTATGTGTGTGCCGTAATATTTATTCGCATTTTTGCTGTCCTTGTCAACTTGACAGCTGTGTAACAAGAACTACTAAGCGAAGCAATGGCTGGATCATGCGTCGTGCTCGTGAACGGGTGCTACCAACGGAAATGGGTCTGCTTTGTGTCTACCCGTCTTAACATGTGTTAGGTTGTGGTAGGTGTGCATTTTTGAAACTTCTTTATGGAAACACTGAATGCATAGCATAGTTTTGTTAACCATTGTAAAAAAAAATTTTTTTTTTTTGAAAAGAGCAACTGCTGAGTTTCTTGCCGGCTCTTTTCAGCAGAATCTGCATTCCGAACCGGTGGTAGAGTTATGACGTGTCATAAGAGCTACAAGTTGGCCTACATGAAATAAATAAATTTTGATTTTGATTTTACTTTGAGCTTAGTCGAAAATGTGCAGTGTATAATAACCTCCTTGCTACATTTATTATCCTACATTTTGCACTACTTACCATAATACCGCGGTGTTAAGTAATAGAAATTCTACTAGTTCCCGCAATAGTGCGATTTGGATAATTCCAGCGCTTATCAAGCGCTGTACAGTTGAACGAGCTCAGCGGAAGTACGCTCTAAATTAGCGCTTGAAGCCTTCGTTACATAATTGGGTACTCGTGTTAACGTGGTGAAATAATAGCGAGATAATAACTTAAGTTACACTTACCGGCTTTACAGGTCGGAAGGCTGAAACACGCGTTGCTTTGAACTTTATGTACTTAATTAGATCTTTTTTTTAAGTTACTGAACATATTATTTTATGTGCTTTTATAACTTCTTGAACAGTTATCAATTTTTTTAAGATGTCCAGGATTAAGACACAGACTACATTTTATCCAAGAAAATGGAAAAGTTCCCGCAGGAATAAAAAAAACCTTAATCCACGCGGATAAAGTCACAGGTATCATCTAGTGATTTCGTTTTCTACATAATAATATTACGTAGATCGACCTTAGACGCAAATAAATAATATAGTGGATACGCTACGCTACGATACGCTATATAATACGATACGCCATCTACGGCGTAGCGTCATGCCGTAGACCAGCAGGTGTTTGAACGTGAGCCGTCCGTGTAGAAAATAACTGTCCCACGGTAAATTGATAAATTAACGTCACTAACCTCTTTATGACTAGATCAACATCTCTACGAGGATTTCTGTTTTTGTTTCTAAATAATAAGATAAAATAGTAATCCTGAAAAGCCCGCAACGCATTGCTGGTGCCTCGGGTACTAAAGGTGTTCATGGGCGTCGATAATAACTTATCATCAGGTGACCCGCGCATCGGACTATGAGAGTGAGGAAATAGGATCATGCGTCGTGCTCGTGAACGGGTGCCACCAACGGGAATGGGTCTGCTTTGTCTTCCCATGTTGACAAGTGTGTGATTATATGTATTGCATTTTTGAAGCTTCACTGTGGAAGGACTGTATACATAGCTTAGTCTGGTTAGCAACTGCTGAGTTTTTTGCCGGTTCTTCTCAGCAGAATCTGCATTCCGAACCGTTGGTAGATTTATGACGTGTCATAAGAGCTACAAGGTAGCCTACATGAAATAAATAAATTTTGAATTTGAATTTGAATTAGAGAGTGCAGATAGCTGCACACACACTTGTGCACTATAATATCTACCGCGCAGATGGCTAATATCTGTGGAGATTGGCCGCCGTGGCCGGATTAGGTCGGGAGGAAATTTTAATTTATTTATTATTATTAATGTTTTGTGCTGAGAAATGGGAACAACTGCCCTACTGTAAATGAATGATGGCAGTTCCTGACTGTTTTATGACCGAACCAACATGACTATTTTCATGATTGTGATTTTATGTAATGGGGCAATTAATGAACAAAACGTGTAATTTGCTAACATAACACATTGTGATTACTCCCCCCTCCATTTTGACGACGTCACTGATGCAGTGCTGAAAGTGACCTCACAATGCGTTTTAAAAATGTAAATTAGCTGTAATAATACTAACTAGACGATGCCCGTGACTTCGTCCGCGTGGATCAAGGTTTTTCAATTTCCATGGGAACTCTGTAATTTTCCGGGATAAAATGTAACCTATGTTTTAATCCTGGATATGAGCTTTCTCCATTCCAAATTTCAGCAGCCAAATCAGTTCATTCGTTGTGGCATGAAGGAGTAACAAACATACACACACACACATACACATACAAACTTTCGGCTTTATAATATTAGTGTAAATTAGTGTGAAGTGTGATGTGATATCACCTATTCAGTATATAACTGATTTTAGTCATTATTTGTTAAACCCGCTTTCTATACAAAACATTACAAGAAAGGTTTTTTTGTGAAAAGGCCTTTAGACCGAATTAAAAAAAAACAAATTCAAAACGGAGTATGTGATATTTAAATGTTTAAACGCACATAACTCTGAAAAATCAGAGGTTCGGGATCGAACCCGCGGCCCTTGGAATAGCAGACCGCAGCCTTATGCTGAGATCTATAGAGCGTGCCCTGACTTAGCTCAGACTTAAGTTAGAGTTAAAACAAGACACAAAATATGCTCTGACATAAAATCTCGTTTTATCTCTGTCTTGAGTCTGAGCGGAGGGAGAGTGTGGTCTAAAGATTTCAGCCTTAAACAACTAGGCTACAGCTATCAATAAACTTCTCGCGATATAATTGACAAAACCAGACACACAGATAGAAAATTAAAACACCCCTCTTTTTGCACCAGTTGTTAAAGTACATTGAGTCATTGCTTTAGTAAATTTTAAATTCATTAAAATTACTCCGTTCATTATCCTAATGAAGATTAAACAGCGGTGCGCATTTGCGAGCACGTTCAAAAAGCAGCATTGAAGATTATTCCGTTTGAACGCATAAAGTTCATTTGTCCTGCACGCGAGAGGCCTAATTCCAATCTGCCCGCGTTTCCATCGGCCATTAGCTGCTGCGAGCGCTGTGATGTTAGTTGTTACTGCTACTGGAATAGCGTACGTGTATCACAAGTATTCATTATCCATGGCATGCGTATTAACGAAACGGCCTGTTCCTATAGTTTCCGGTCTGATTTACACCGAGTCAGATGTTGAACTGGAATTGGACACATGTCATCGCTGACACTGTACTGATATCGTGTGGATTAACTTTGACTACAAATGTGCTGATGCTTTAATACAAGGCCAAGTCCATCTTATTGATTACTCAGACATGGGGTTGTCTAAAAATGTTTGCTATAGTGCAGGGGTGGTCAACTTGAATAGAGTTTAGATTATTTACTGACAAAACCCTGTGAGATTTGCCGATTTCATACTTCTTGCTAAATGAAACAATATGAGTTACTTATGTAGTATTTTTTATTTGATTAAAACGGAAAACATAAAATTGAATTCTTAGTAACTAGTAACTAAGCGGGCGATGGAGAGAGCTATCTATGCTCGGAGTATCCCTGCGAGATCAAATCAGAAATGAGGAGATAGGAGAACCAAAGTCACCGACATAGCTCTGCGAGTGGCGAAACTGAAGTGGAAATGGGCGGGGCACATAGTTCGAAGAGCTGATGGTCGATGGGGTCCCGAGGTGCTGGAGTGGCGACCCCGTACCGGGAAGCGCAGTGTTGGCAGACCCCCCCGTAGGTGGACAGACGACATCAAACGAGTCGCAGGGAGCCGCTGGATTCAGGCGGCGCAAGACCGAGGCTTGTGGAGGTCCATGCATGAGACTTATGTCCAGCAGTGGACGTCCATTAGTTGATAAAGAAGAAGAAAGAAGTAACTAACTTCTTGTTCATAATATTAGTGTGAGCATTGCACCTGAGCATCTTCCTCTAGATTTGCAAAGTCATGCCGCGATCGACTCAACTATTAGCCGCAATCGACTGTTTGTTATTATTATCAGTCAAAAGGCATTCACTGTTAGACAAAGGCCTCATCTAGGTAGCGACAAAAAATTCCAGGCATCAGGCCCTGACTGCGCTCTGTAAACAAGTGCTTAAATTGACAATAGAGAATTTGTTTTTTTTTTAATCAACAGTAGGCGTTGAAAGTGGAATTAAAAATCAGCTGTTACAGCTATTCCGTTTGACCGTATAAAGTTCATTTGTCTGGTCGGGTGAGAGTACTAATTTCAATCTGTTTACGTGCCTATTGCCTGTGCATCGATAGATAGTTAGCAGTGTTTATAGGACTATTTCGGGCTCGGAAACCTTGATCACCTACCCTGTAGCAATGCTATTACAGTGCGTGTAATAGAGCGTTATTAGGTACCTGTGCCGTTCCTATAGCAGGATTTTGATATTATGTATAGTTCTTTCATTTCACGAGGGCTCGTGGCTCATGATTGTGTGTGTGTGTCGTATCTGTATAAGTGTGAGCGAGAGCACACTTGAATCAAGTGGGTCCAAAAAAGAAATCACAGCAGCAAGTCCAGTGGTAGTCATAGATTAAAATATATAGGGGTCAGTGGTCGGCACAAATAACCGTTGAGCTATTGAGGTTTTATTACCTTACAAAATGATTTTGACTTGTAAATTATTCATTTAGCACGGGGCAGTAATTTATGAAGGTCTACTCGACGCCAGAGCGCGGCGCCTCGGCCAGTTACGCCTATTAATGGCGCCTACATTGTGTACAACGTGGCAAGATTAATATTTATTGGACTTTAAGGAACTACATGTGTCGAGGTATTTGCGTGATATTGTTACCTGACACCCCGAGTGTTAGCTAACTTGTCGTAAATAATTATCGCCATTTCACCTTTCTTCAACATTATACTTGTAAAATTGATTAACGTTCAAAAAGTGCGCTGAGTGCATTGAAAAATCGCATCAAAGCACATTGAGCTGTTGATTAAAACCGACTTCCAAAAAAGGAGGGGGTTCTCAATTAAATGGTAACTTATTTCTATTTACGTCCACCGATTTCTCCGGGATTTCTTGCATAAATACAAATTCTTATATATATTCAATTTTAAATTCAAAATTTATATTTCACGTAAATCATGAATGACAAATTAAGACTCTACCACCGGTCCGAAAAGCAGGTAATTTACTGAGAAGAACCAGCAAGAAATTTAGAACCTACTTGTATGACCACTGCGCCAGAGAGTCATTGTTTTTTTTATATTTAAATATATATAGTATCACACCTGGGGCCCAAGTCTGCTATTGCACTTGTAGTTTTATTGTCTATCAATGACATGACAATTGTTATTTTTAGCAATTGTCATGTCATTGATAGACAATTGAACCCCTGGACCCCAAGTCAAATTGCTAAAAGTAGCAATTGGGATGTCATTGATAGACAATTGAACTACAATTGCAATAGCATTGCAATAGCAGACTTGGGCCCCTGATGGTGAGTGAAGATGCAGCCTAAGACGGGGCGTGCTTGCCTAGAAAATGCCTATTCATTCTATTCGTATGTACCCGAACTGCGAAAGGTTCGCTTCTATTTGATTACTCCAGCCGACCGGGCCCACTCGAAGAGATGATCGGCGTCCATTTGCTCAATCAATTATTCGTTTAGCGGTAACGTGCTCTGTAATTTATAGCGGGGCTTCTGACCTATTAATCCGAAACCTCCCCTCGCACGCGGATCTGGAAACTTCGCTCCAAACAATGTTCCATATGTTCTTAACGGAAAACCGGAGCGAGATCGATAAATCAGGGCCTAATGGGCTTACGTGTATTGCTCTATCGATTTTTATTATTATTTATTTAGTACACCAGCGGTAATGCAGCATTAAAATTAATTATTACTGGCCTATTTATTAAATTTTTAACGGATGATTTCATAATTTTAAATTTTACCTTCATTATTTATGTTATTCGCTTGAAGTTAGAGCGCGATATTTTTTACCTACTATTATTAATGTTATAAATGCGAAAGTTTGGATTTAAGGATGGATGAATGGATGGATGTTTGTTACTCAATCACGCCGCAACGACTGAACCGATTTGGCTGAAATTTGGCACAGAGATGGATTGTAGTCTGAAATTACATATAGACTACTTTACATCCCGGAAAATAATAGAATTTCCGCACGAATTAAAAAACCTCAATCTACGCGAACGAAGTCGCGGCCATCAGCTTGTACCTTAGATGTAAAATATAAAAATAACTATCTCAATATAAATGTTGAGCGAACTCAATAATAAATCCTTTTTATTTTTAGTATAGTTCCTTTCAAAAAAAAATTCTCTATTATAATAGGTACCTGAATTCAATTTTTAAAATGTTTCGGTACTAAGTTAGATGGTAATTGAAAATAACAGTATTTTTTCGAAACATTGCCGAGGCGAAGGAAAAATATTTATTTTTGATATGAAAGCTATCAAAACTCGCGTTCCAATAAATATTTTTTCCGGTGTTATTGTTTTATATTTTGCATTCGGTGGCAGCTGGGATTCAAAAACTCATTCATCACAACGGCACCGTATAAACCCTGTTCGAATACTTTAAGCTAAGAGGAGACAGTTTAAAAAATATTAAAAAGAATTTTTCAATTTAAATACGTCTATTAAATATATCTATGTAATTTGCAGAACAGAAAAGTAAGCTTTTACTAATTATTTATTATGTATTTGAGAATTTCTTATCTACAACCTGCGTTTTCATTTATGTTTAAATTAAAAAAAAAATAATATGCATTAAATTAGTGGTCGATATAGGTTCGATTTAAGTTTTTCTAAATGTTACCTACGTAAGAACTTCTCGAGTTGTGGGATAAAAAGTTATCCTTGCCAAATTCGTTGAGTATTTTGGCATGAAAACATGTAACCGACAATCTTCATCCATCTATCCATTCATCCTCACAAACTTTCGCATTCATAACATTAGTTGGATTCATAAATTTAGTAAGATACGTCACTAAAATATTATTATGATGTTTTTTTAAGGTAAGAAGCAGGGTAAAAGGGTAAAAAAATGAATGAATAATTGCGTGAACGGGCAAAAAGTTACGTTTTATATTACATCCAAACTTTTGCTGTATAGTTAGCGAAGGGCCATTGTCGATTCCGTACCAAAGAGCAGAATATTATTCCATTGAAAACATCAGCCATATAAATCCATGGGACTGTAACGTTCAGAGCACCTAGACCCGGCGCCATACAATACGGCATTTGTACGAGAGTGAACGAATGAACGGACAAAGGCAAACGCTTTTTTATTACCCCCAAAGCGTAGCTCGCGGATGGATGGATTTGTGCGACACGTGTGACATTAGTGAGTTTGTTTCGACGATTTGTCGGCTTGCGGGAAAGTGCCGTCGGCTGATGGGTGAATGGGTGGACGGCTTTACATGGGAAAAACCGGCTAAATGTGAATCGGGCTCCATATCATCGTAGCAACGATTGTTAAGGTCGAGCAAAAAAACGCCGAAAAAGTCCTATATTTCTTGTATGGGGTCATATACACTTTTTTAATGTAAGTACTAATTTTAAGTACTTTAGCCTCAATAGCCCAACGGTTAATGGAGCGGACTGAAAACCGAAAGGTCGCAGGTTCGAATTCTACCCGTTGCACTATTGTCGTACCCACTCCTAACACAAGTTTTCACTTATTTGGAGGGGAGAGGAGAACATCAGTCAAGTTCAGCTTGGCTAATATTCTTTTAAAAAAAATAAAAAAAAGACGTGTGGCACTCGGGGACTGCCGCGGTAAAGCTATTGCATAGTATTTTTTATCAACGCCATCTAGCGGTGAGAGGAGTCCCGTGTCAGATTATTTTCGTTACGGAATATCTGGATTCGGTCTCCACGCTCAATGGACTATGGCCTATAACCCTTCTCTGCGCCTAATTGCGGAGAAGATTGCCAGGAGAAGAAGAAGAAGAAGAACCCTTCTCTGACAGCAGACCTACGCTAAGCAGTGAGACGTCATCATTATGATAAGCAACCCATAAACGGTTGGTCATGTACATTGCGCCACACATAATACAGGCACTGTAGAGTGGCTGGGCATTCTACATTTACACCTAAGTTATACTATTATCTACATAGGTATGTAGGTACATTGTACGTTACTTACACCCACATTACAGAGGCCCGTATTGCGCCGCGAGGATGCCAAGTTTTGAGTGCAGATAGTTATGAACTATAATAAACCGAGTTGGAAAGTTAAGGAACGTCTTTCACACCAACTTCGCCGTCTGTTGCTCGCGAGTCGCGCTTCACGCTGCGGGGCATGACTCCACAGATTTGGAATACTTTTTACCCAACTCTGAACTGAGAGTTTAGCCGTCTGTGTGTTTTCAAATCAGGAATGAGGATATCCATAGGAGAACCAGAGTTACCGACATAGCTTCTTCTATATCAAACGATAGACGTCCACCGTTGAACAAAGGAGCTGGTGAGGTATCCAGCTTACATTGGCTCGAAAAATCGATGGGCGTTGGGGCACCAAGGTGCTGGACCAGGAACCCCAGCGTTGGTAGAACCCCCCTTAGGCGGACGGACCATATCAGGCGAGTCGCTGGCAGCCGCTGAATACAGGCGGCTCAGGATCGTGCTCTGTGGCGATCATTTTAAGAGACCTATATTATTCAGCCATATCCTTATAATTGCCAAACAACTTATTGTGTTTTGATAACTGATATTTATAAATATGAAAATAAAACCTCAATGAAACTATTGTTTCTCCCTCTTACACAATTCTAATACCTAAATGAAACTATTGTTTCTCCCTCTTACGTAATTCTAATACGTAGCTAGCTCAATAGTTCGGAATTGGTGTCACTGTCCACTTTACAGTGTTCTCTTGTAATGGGCGATCGGACGTGAGCAGATTACAATTAGGCCTCTCCCCATTCCTACAAACGAACTTACTCGTTACTCTCTGAAATAGAACAGCACAATGACAATCAGATTTTCCAACTACAGTGAGGATAACTGACGAGCTCTAGAGCACCATTGATAGTTATCCCTACTATAAGTAGTTTGGTATGCTCCCAAAGGAAACCGTTGTGCGCTCATGGGTTGATGCGCGTGACCTTCATTACCCAAATCATTTCTACGATCGTCTCTAACATGATGTCTATCATGTAAGACGATCGTAAAACCAACTGCATGAGGACTGCGCTGCATATAACCTGCCGCCCTAGCCATATTACTAACGTGTCGTATCGATTTTCTTTCCATGATCGTATCCTACTAATATTATAAACGCGAAAGTTTTTAAGTATGGATGGATGAATGTTTGTTACTCTTTCACGTGAAAACTACTGAACCGATTTGGCTGAAATATGTCATAGAGATAGACTATAGTGTGGAATAATACATAGGCTACTTTTTGTCCCGGAAAATAAGAGAGTTCCTGCGGGAATTACAAAACCTTAATGCACGCTAACGAAATTGCGTTGCGGGCATCAACTAGTTCTACGATAACGCTAAAGCAGGGGCTCCCGAAGTTTTTTGCACGTCCTATCCTCTCAGAAGGGAAGCGTGATAAAAAAACTTTAGGAACTCTACAACGTAAGCGATCATGGAACGAGAACACGTTTATGATATGGCTAGGGCAGCTACTATAGACAAGCATCTTATCTACGAACTTGCATTCGGTTCGCAGTCCGAATACATATTCTGCCATTACAAGCATCGTATAGCCAGTAGAAGTATCTATCTAGATCTCAATGACAATAATATTATGATTGTAAAATTCATGTTCCATCGCAGATTACACAGTTTCAATACGGCTTCAATGCAAAGTGGCGCGCTACGCGACTCGAGTGCCAAATTTCAATCCGCTCACGTTTCAATCTACTCGCACCATTACAAATGAACACTGTAAAGTGTCTAGTGATGCCAAATTATACTCTGAATTGGAGTTGTTAATGTTGATTTGAATCACACTGGTGGCGCAAAGGTGACGAACTTTCTGGCATATACTTCCTTTTGTTTCGTTTTATTCGATGGTATTCAGTCTTTGTACATAGACAGGTAGGGACACTACAGTAAAGTTAATTGCCCATTGAACATATTGTAATAGTTTTCCATTAAAATTAATATGCCATATTACTCTATTTCTAGCTATCGAAATATAAGCTAGGAACTTATTCTAAATAAGGAAGCTTATCCTTTCATAAGAGACTGTTTATTTTTAGCCTAAACAATATTTCTAAACACGGACGGGGCGGTTTTGTTCAGAAAGAGGCACGCATGAATCCTTAGTAACACAGCTACAGTGGTGATAATAACTTTTCTATCTCGTTATAAATAGCTCGATACCGCTTTACGTGGCTATATTTATTTTCCCACCACAGAAATAGCAAATGCTCTGTGAACTCCGTTTTAAGACCTCAAACCGTATATTTCGTTGAAATATTACCATACCATACCTAAACTCTAAATGTATATTATTGCTATGTGCCCAAAGTAAACGCTTTTTGTTTCTTGTTCTGTATATATTTTTTTTGCTTGCACTGCAGCTAAAACAAGTTTTGAAGTAAACAAACTACTTTACATTTCATTTCAGGGGAACCAGAGTTCATCTAGCGTTGAAATATAGGTAGGTACCTAACTGTTGCTTAACTTTACCGAAATGCCGCTACAAAATGGCGATGCACCCTCGCTCCTCTAATATCTTCGTAACAAATGACCGGTCGTTAGTTCGACTGTAGTATTAATCGCTGTTTTGTCTACTCGGCCTCTGGCGATCGCGATTTATAGTTTTCGACTCGGTATCGATATAGTGAGCGTGCAATTAGACTGTATATATCTAAAGTGAACGCTGGATGATCTCTATCACTAACAATTCGAATGAATTATACATTTGTATGTTACTTTGTTTTAACTGTCTATTTTATTGAACAACTAGCTGATGCCCGCGACTTCGTCCGCGTGGACTTATGTTTTAAAATCCCGCGGGAACTCATTGATTTTCCGGGATATAAAGTAGTCTATAGGTCCTCAACTATACCCGTGCAAAAAATCACGTCAACCCGTAGCTCAGTTGAGTCGTGATTGACGGGCAAACCAACAAAACAAGAAACAAACACACTTTCGATTTTATAAGTAGGGTTAGTAGGGATAAATGATCAAACTTCTTACACATAGATGTATACGAATGAAAACAGTTGATTTTATTATTATCTCGACATAAACAAGTTACAGTGGTAATTCCTCATTCTACAGAGCATAATTTCAAAAGCCTACAGCGGAATTCACGAAAGCCGATATTTCAAAATGTCTAAAGCCCATTACAAAATGTAACCTTAAAACAATAAAAGCGGACGTACATTGTTCAAGTCAATCATTTTCGCAAACTTTTGTTATTTGACAAATGGTAAAGTATGATATTCAATTTATTAATTCAATTTAACTTGTGCCAAGCAATTATTACGCGTTTTGCTCGCGGTTATAATCTTTATTGTTTTCATGGATCTCTGGGAATGGCAATGAGAATGCCATAAACGTCCAATAAATGATGATATTATGACATTAATATCTTTTTTTCTTTTCCAAGAAAAAATTAGTAAAAAATATGATACAGTTATACAAATATTTCTATTTTTTGTTTAAGCCAGGCAATACACGTCAGGTTTTTTCATCCGATTGTCTGATCCGGTAGCCTGATCAGGCTACCGGAAGGCGTTGAGGCCATTACTTTGTATGAACAGTCAATACACGTCCGATCCGGTGGCCGGATCGGACGTTCGAGTCGGAAACGGGCGCGAGGCGTTTCCGATTTTACTGTCGGTCCGATTGTCTGAAGGCGCGGTCTACATACTTCTAGTATGAGACAAAATAGACATCCGGTTACTCCTTCCGATTTTGCCAGTCAGGGTTCCCAACTTAGGGCTTTTAGCCCCAAATTTTGCTTATTGGGATTTTTTAGGGCCCAAAAAATCTAGCGCTGACACTGTGTGGACGCATCGTTGTGGTTCGAATAATGGGCGAAAATTATGAAAAAAAAAAAAATCATAATAATAAAATTATTATTATTATGAATTATTTTGGATGTTTTAAATAGAAATGACTCTCAGTAAGTCTTGTCAAATTGATTGGATGAATCCAATAGCGACGTTTTTTCTTCTTTCTCTTTCCTCTCTTTAAAATTTCTGTGGTGGTGTCGTGTGGTGCGGGTAGTTACGTTCCCTCAAATATGGTTGAGCGAAGCAATGGCTGGATCCTGCGTCATGCTCGTGAACGGGTGCCACCAACGGGAATGGGTCTGCTTTTGCCTGCCTGTCTTAACATGCATTGGATTGTTTTGCATTTTTGAAAATTTATTGTGGAAACACTGTATACATAGCATAGTTTTGTTACCTATTGTAAAAAAATTTTTTTTTGAAAAGAGCGACCGCCGAGTTTATTGCTGGCTCTTCTCGGCAGGAACGGCATTCCGAACCAGTGGTAGATTCATTGACGATTCAAAAGTACTTGTAAAAGTTTATTTGAATAAAAAATATTTCTATTTCTATTAACTCGTCATCCATCTTCTTTTCTTCTGCTTTGCTCCAAACGCAAGCACTCGGGATGATAGCTCGGGAACGACTGAGTTCAAAAAAAGCCTGACGGAAAAATCGGATGTGTATCGAGTAAATACGATCCGGTAGCCTGATCAGACAATCGGAAACAAAATCGGACGTGTATTTCCAGGCTAATTTGATAAAAAATTAAAATATTTTTATAACTTATCTTGTCTTGTCACGGTGTCAAGTCAAGATGGTGTCAATCAAATCCGGAATGGCGTCAATCAAATTAAAAAAAAATCACAGCAGCAAGCACAGTATTTTTTTTTTGTGTTTCTCCCTTTTTTCCTCCTCCTTCCTTTTATGTAGAATAGTACATATTTTTTTTTTTTTTTAGCACATGCAAGCCCAGTATGAATCATAGATTAAAGTACACAGGTCAGTGATATCAGTCTTTTTTTTTATTCGATAACAAGATAGCCCTTGACTGCGATCTCACCTGATGGTAAGTGACGATGCAGTCACGATGCAGTCTAAGATGGTAGCGGGCTAGCTTAGAAGGGGTATCTATATATATAAAAGCGAAAGGTCACTGACTGACGTACTGACTGATTAAACATGAGATCTCGAAAACTATTGTACGTATGAAGCTATAATTTAGCAAGTAGGTAGTTTATAGTTAGGAGATGTCAGCTAAGAAAGGATATTTTGAAATTCTACCCCTGAGGGGGTAAAATAGGGGTTGGAAGTTTGTATGAAAGTCTTTTGTTTTTGGAGTTAGAGGCACAAAAATTCGCATTTAGATTAATAATAATAAATAAAAAACATGTACATCAAAATTTTTTTGAATATTACCTTTTAAGGGGGGTAAAATAGGGGATGATAGATTTTGCTGTTTTTTTATTTTTAAGTCTAAAAGCTTGAAATTTAGAAAATAGGTTTCTTTTAGGGCGTAAGTATCAGATTAAATTTTTCTTTATCCAAATCTACCCCTAAGGGGGTAAAATAGGGGTTGGAAGTTTGTATGAAAGTCCTTTGTTTTTGGAGTTAGAGACACAAAAATTCGGATTTCAGATTAATAATAATAATAAAACATGTACATCATTTTTTTTCTAATATTACCATTTAAGGGGGGTAAAATAGGGGATGATAGTTTTTGCTGAATTTTTTTATAATTAAGTCTACAAAGAAAATAGGTTTCTTTTAGGGCGTAGGTATCAGGTTAGGAAGAATTTTATCCAAATCTACCCCTAAGGGGGTAAAATAGGGGTTGGAAGTTTGTATGAAAGTCCTATGTTTTTAGAGTTAGAGACAAAAAAATTCGCATTTAGGCTAATAATAATAAATAAAAAACATGTACATCAAATTTTTTTTGAATATTACCTTTTAAGGGGGGTAAAATAGGGGTTGGAAGTTTGTATGAAAGTCCTATGTTTTTAGAGTAAGAGTCAAAAAAATTCGCATTTAGGTTAATAATAATAAATAAAAAACATGTACATCATTTTTTTGAATATTACCTTTTAAGGGGGGTAAAATAGGGGATGATTGTTTATGCTGAATTTTTTTAATATTAAGTCTACAAGCTTGAAATTTAGAAAATAGGTTTCTTTTAGGCCGTAGTTATCAGGTTAGAAAGAATTTTATGCAAATCTACCCCTAAATCTGTTTGTGGCCATCTAACTTACCTATAAACTAATGAACTGATCTTAAGGGGCATTTGCCTGTAGCTTACTTTCTGGAGAAGGACGTCATAGGCTGCACGGGAAACCTGCTCAATCTAACGGTAAATCAGCAATTCTACGCAGACGAAGTCGCGGGCAACAGCTAGTAGCAGTATAAATTCAACCCATACCCCTAATCGGTTTCTACACGCCATCGTGCCGGAACGCTAAATCGCAAAGCCTCCCACCAGACCAGACCAGAGACAACTTAGAAATTAAAAATTCCTAAATTGCCCCCGCCGGGAATCGAACCCGAGACCTCCCAGTTATAAGACCACAGCGCTCACCACTACGCCAGGGAGGTCGTCAAAACTCTGCGTGTAACTTTAACAATCTTTATTGTTTTCACGTATTCATGAGGGAACGGACGTCTGAGAAATACATTTCGATTACCTAATAAGTGGCGTTGCCTGCTTCGCTCCCGCGGGGGACATTGCCGTGATGGTTTTGGGTCTAATATTTTATTATAGCGTATCATTCTTCACGCGAACCCCACGAGAGTTCGGCGAAAGTATCCAATATACGTCATATTGTTATTGGATATGAATGTTATTGTTTGTTTCTATTCTGTTATCGATAAAGTTATTAAATACTCGCCTCCTGGCGCTGCCGTGCGTAACCCCGTGACGTCACGACTGACGACACTTCCTTGGATGCTGCGCACACATAAATGCCATTTGCGGCAATCAAATACTCGCAACGGGCTGTTTCTATGATTTTCATATAATTTTGAGAAACTGCGCCGATGAAGCAACCGAAACTCGCAACTAGAGAGTTTTCATTTTTTTTTTAATTTAGTGTAATCAACAACGTCACACATAATATAGTTTACAATGAATACTTATTACTAAAATAAGGCCAAATAAGATTACAATTTTTAAATGAATTTATACGTATTTATAACAATAGGTTTGAGGACACCAAAGCGATTTATGTTTTTCAAAACAATGGCGAGCTTCGGTGATCGCAACTGGAAATTTTTAAAAGTTGACCTGATTCGGCAATTAAAGTTGCTCCTTGCCTTACAGAAAAGTTGTCGTGTGCACATTCTTTATACATCATTATTATGTTTTGATTTAAATTTAAATTTTAGTGCAGAATAACTAAATGGATGCCTCAAGTCAAACATTAAATTATTCCTCGGAACGAATGCTAATAAATAAAAAACTCTGTGATAGAATACTGGAGTGAATTCAAATTGAATTCTTAAAAATCACCGAAGCGTAGAGACCTGTAAAGGGGGAAAATTAAGAGCAAAAATGTGAAGCGCGCAAACAATGTAGACTGAGAGCACGGGAGAGGTCCTCGGTTACGAGTTAGCGTCGAACTTCAGTGCACTGCTTATGCTCAGTGTCTCGCTGTTCGGGACTGCGATGGTTATTACAGCTTGCCTTCAAAAGAGTTTTAACCTCATTAGGTTCCATTATTTTCTATAGTTTTGACGACCTCCCTGGCGCAGTGGTGAGCGCTGTGGTCTTATAACTCAAGGGCTATCTTGTCATCGAATTAAAAAAAAAAAAAAAAAAAAGTTTTTTCTTAAATTCGATGACAAGATAGACCGTGCCTTCGATCTCACCTGATGGTAAGTGATGCAGTCTAAGATGGTAGCGGGCTAACTTAGAAGGGGCATGGCAGTGTAGATTCAACCCATACCCTTTATCAGTTTCAACACGCCATCGTGCCGGAACGGTAAATCGATTGGCGGCACGTCTTTGACGGTTGGGTGGTAACTAGCCACGGCCAAACCCTCCCACCAGACAAGTTCTTGCAGTTGACGACGACACGTGGCTCATGCTTGTGTGTGTGTCGTAACTGTATAAGTGTGAGTGAGAGCTTGCTCGAGCCTGACCGCTCCCATCTTAGATTACATCCTCACTTACCGTCAGGTGAGAGCGCATCTTGTCATCGAATAAAAATTTTTTTTTTGATTAACCGCTCGAAGAGACAAAAAGAGAGTATTTCAGGCTGCTGGTTTCTTTCAACTATTCACGAAAAATTCTAAACCTTACACGATAATAAATTGATGCTCTTTGTTTGTGCATATTCGAACTACCACAATAATAATATTTCATAGCGCAAAACATTCCAAGTCGCCGAGATAAAACAGGCTCATTCCACAAAGCAATCATTTATTGTAAACAAAACAGCCAGTGGCCCGTTCAAGAGATACGGCTCTAGTCTCAACTCGAGGCGACCGCTCGCTGGTGCGTAAATCACGAACACAATGCCCGCAATGTATTTTACTATTTATCTCTCAAACCGTAGGGCACCTAGTAGCCATTGAGTTACACCATAGAACGGCAAACCCCATACATAATTATTGTCAAAGAATCTTCTTCTTGTTAAACCTACTCGCCTAACCTACCTAATGCGTGGAACGCCCTTCCGACGTCTGTTTCCCTGCCACGATTATATACTATAATTTGAGTACAACATTTTTTAAGCTATTGCATAGCTTCTATCGCGGGCCAGCGTGGAGACCGAATCCAGAAATTCCGTAACGAAAATAACCTGACACGGGACTCCCCTACGGTGAGCCGCTAGATGGCGCATATAAAAAATGCCATGCAATAGCTTTACCGCGACAGTCCCCGAGTGCCACAAGTCTTTTTTTTTAACAATTTCAAGTAGCTTTTCTTTTTTACTAAAAACTAATGTAGGTAGTAGGTATATCCTCTGTGAGTGTTTTATTAATACGGGTTAGTAGTCTTTTATTTCTAACTGCAGCACGTTTGCAAGCTCTTAATTAACGGGTAAAAATGTCGCAGATAAAAATATACACAGTAGATTAAATAGAAAAACTATATAAGTAGTTTTTTATATCGTTACGAAGAGTAGCTGCGAGCACAAACAAGGAAGACCGCAGCGCATAAATCAGCATTTACAAAGATTTACTCTACTTCTAACATAATATTTTATTTAAAAAGTACTTACTTCAAAGTAAAATACGACTAATAAAGTAGTTACATAATGTATACATAACTTAATATATTGGACAGAATCAGGCGTTACTTTGCGGAAGTTCATGATTAGCAAGAAAAGGTTAAAATTATTTTGCTAAAATCCGCCAATAGAAAAAAACTGTATGGTCAAACATGCAGTTACAAGCTAAGCACCGCTTGCCTCCCCAACCAAGCAAGAAGAGTAGGTAAGTTTTAGCGTTCCGGTACGATAGAGTGTAGAAACCGATTAGGGGGTATGGATTGAATCTACACTCAACACTGCCATACCCCGGTATGGCAGTGTTGAGTGTAATGCGATCTCACCTGATGGTATTGGTAAGTGACTGCACCATCACTTACCATCAGGTGAGATAGCAGTCAAGAACTATCTTGTCAACGAATTAAAAAAAATACCAGTATTACCGGTACGGTAGAAAAGAGGTTTTTACGATCAAATCAAAGCCTTACTATATCAACTGCAGGCATGCGACATCATTAAGTATTTAATTTTTTCTACTGCCAAACTTGAAACATTAGTCGCGTAGCGTGGCGTTCGTTTCCGGCAATTAGCCAAAAACAAAACAGATTCCTGCTGAAAACTTTGAGCCGCGTAATCTTCAGTAACACGAACGTGTTCAAAAAGTTCTCCCAAGAAGTGAAAATTCGTAATAGACGTTGCAATAACACCCAATCTCGCGAAAATTCTCCAACAGTCGTTCGAAACAAATTGTCACCGTCACCATGATTGTGACCGTCGCATAGCATTTTAGCACTTATTCACATTGGTGTAAAGATCAATATTGTAACAAAATGGCGCGTTCGTTAGTCTTCGTACAGAGAAGGGCAGTTAGGAGTGAACTTCGACTATAACCATTTTCTTTGCCCCCGCCCTTAGTATACTGTTTGGTACAAGCGAGGGTCTTACAGCGAGATGCAAAGTATTATTTATGGCTCGTTTCTGCTATTTAACAATCGTTACCACTCGTTATTAACAGTTTAAGTTTTCGCCATTGCTGACGAAAGTTCTCCTTAATTGCGGCGTTCCGCTTTGAATAATTAATTTTCTTAAGATTTTAGGAAACGCAGTCACGTCAATTCTTGTTTTGTGGATGCTATAAATCGCTTATTGCTTGCAATTTTTTTTTAAATAATTAAATAATTAAACATTTTTGAGATTTATGGGATACATAAATGCGAAAGTATGACTAATTATTATTTATTGGTTTGTCCTTCAAACACGCAGCAACAAGGCAACGGATCGACGCGATTTTTTGCATGGGTATAGTTGAGTACCGGTAGAGTGACATAGGCTTCTTTTTATCCCGGAAAATCAAAGAGTTCCCGCGGGATTTTAAAAACTAATTCCACGCGGGCGAAACCGCGGACATCAACTAGTTTAAGATATAGTTTAAGATGATGTGTGATGAAATCGTGAGTGATTAACTTAGAACAAGTACAAGACCGGTTTCATGTAGTAAAGTGTAAGTTCAACTTTTCCTTTAACCTACAATTTTATGAATACAATACAATACAATACTTACCTATTGTCTACAGTAAATGTTCTTTAACTTGCACCCACCATTTTCACTTCTCTATTCCTTAGAGTGACTATTTTTTTATTTCGCGTCCCGGTCCATCCATTTATTGCTTAAAAAAAAGAAACTCTACGGGACGTATCTACATAATGTGAGAAGTAGGAATAACAAGTTGTTTTTTTTTGTGCCCCTGTCGCTTGTTTTGAGGGGGAAGGGGGTAGGTTTATATTATAAACAGTGTGACCCGGAAAACGGAGTAGTACCAGCTTTTCATATACTTGTAAGTGCTTCGAAATAAATTTTATTGTGTGGACAAATTTTTAAGCTTCCCGGCACTACGGTTTTTTATGCAAATACCTAGTTGTTGCGTTTATTTTTGGCATTGAATGAGATTTAAAATTTTACCAGTAGGTAGTCTGTTTATTTTTTTATTTTTTACTAGTTACGAAGTTTCTCGCTTTGTTAGCAACTAGCTTTAAAATTAGTTCTTTTTCATTCTAAAGCGTACAATGTCGAAGCATGTAAGGGTAGAACAAAGATTTTCTTCTTTTCCTCCAACTTTAATACTCATTAGTGCAGGGGATCCGTTTTATAGAAGCAGTCTGTACCTTGCACGTTTCTGTGTAAAGTTACTGTCTTGCTTAGTTGCATTGACCTTAAGCTTTGGTCACAACTAGGTAAAAACGCCAAACAGCACATCCTACTAATATTTTAAATACGAAAGTTTGGATGTAGGCATGGATGGATGTTGGTTACTCAATCACGCAGCAACGACTTAACCGATTAAGCTGAAATTTGGCAGAGAGATGGATTATAGTCTGGAATCTTAATGGACATAGGCTACTTTTTATCCCGGATAATAAGTGATTCCCGCGGGAATTAAAAAGACCTCAATCCACGCGTATGTAGTCGCGGGCATCAGCTAGTTACACATAATTGTACTGTATTGATGGACGAAAATAAAAAAAATCAGTATCACAATCAATATCTTGATACTGATTTTGTTAATAGATTACTAATTGTTACAGCATAAACGCCATAAATTCTGCCAATCACAATTGAGTCTGTAGCAATGGTTGAAGCTGCAAATCCGTGATATTCAAATAGTTTACACTAGAAACTTAAGGTTTAAGATAGAAAACATCAACAATATTTTAACGAGTGCATAAAATTAAAATTGTAACGAGTATCCACATTACACTTTTACTTACGTTTTCAACTTAGAGTTCTAACTAGTCTGGGAAGAGCTTTACCTATTGGAAGCTAGCTAAGATCATTAATCCGAGACGGAAGCAAACAACGGACGCCAATTAATACCACCATTATACTGATGGAGTGCACTACCGAGAAGACAGCTGAAAGAGATAACTACCAGTCTATAGGTGTAATAAAACTGTTTCAGTGCAGGAGCATGCTTTAGAAACGCGACGCCACCCGTTGTTGCTACCTATAGGTAGTTCTTTCAATTCAGGAGGGCACTCGGCTCATGGTTGTGTGTGTGGCGCGTCTATATAAGTGGGAGCGAGAGCTTGCTCGCGCTTGACCGCTCCCACCTAGGCTTCTGACAAGCACACACACGCAATGTGCATGTACACAACGTAACCACAAGTATAGCGCCCGTTACTTCGTGAGATAAACGTACTATACGTATTGACGTATTCGAATTATTTCAATTATTTTGGAAGACCTTCTGTACGGTCTATGTCGAAACCGTACAATTCGCCCAGTCATCATTCACGCTTTATTATAAATACGCTTTACATTTCATCATACAATCAGTGCACATAACATCGCATCGCGCTCACACTGCTATTAGGTTATAATTAGCCTAAGTAGAGTAGTAGTAATAAACTTAAGACTTCTACTCAGCAGTTTTATTTCTGTGCGGTCCTGAACCGTACACCTTCTATTTAATATCCTATTTAAAATCGCTAATTTGGAGGGGAGAAAATATAAATCTAATTCAGCTCGGCTAATATTCTTTACTAAAAATAATAATCATTAAGGAATAATTTGTTGTTGACATAAGCAAGATCCCAATAACATTATGATTTATGAGCACGTGTTCACCTAAATCAAAATGTTCATAATTATATTTTTTTCATTTTGTTTCGTAGCGCCTCTAATAATTTTCGAACATTGAAGCCTGAAGGCAAATCGAATTACACTAATTGGATATCTTATAAAGATTCTGTTATTACGCAATTTTAATTACTTTATCAACTGTCGGTATTCGTACTCGAAAAATTGAATGAGGGAGAAAATAAGTTGGCTTGCGAAAAAGCTTTAAATGGTCCATCTTTAAGGCACCTTAATTAACGTCTCTGTAATTAAAATTCCATTCATTTGACCGGAAAAAACCCCCGCCGTGACTTATGCGTGGATGTTTTTGCTCGGAATATTTTTCGCCTTGTAAACTTAATCGTATCTTATCCTATCCTATCCTACTAATATATAAATGCGAAAGTATGTTTGTTGGTTTGTCCTTCAATAACGCTGCAACAGTGCTACGGATCGACGTGATTTTTTGCTTGGGTACAGTTGAGGACCTGGAGAGTGACATGGGCTACTTTTAGTCCCGGATAATTAAATAGTTCCCGCGGGATTTTAAAAAATAAATCCACGTGGATGAAGTCGTGGACACCAGCTAGTTAATAAATAACGTACGCCGCAAGGAACTATTGAATGGAATGTAATTTCTTTGCATGGATTTAGATTTTGTCTGGTGGGAGGCTTTGGCCGTGGCTAGTTACCACCCTACCGTCAAAAACGTGCCGCCAAGCGATTTAGCGTTCCGGCACGATGGCGTGTAGAAACCGATTGGGGGTATGGGTTGAATTTACACTGCTATACCCCTTCCAAGTTAGCCCGCTACCATCTTAGACTGCATCGTCACTTACCATCAGGTGAGATCGCAGTCAAGGGCTATCTTGTCATCGAATAAAATAAAAAAAAAGATGCAGTTGAAAATCTGGAGAGTGATATAGGTTACCTTTTATCCCAGAAAAACTAGTTTCCCGTAAAATTTTTAAAAAGCCTAAATCAATTCACGCAGATGAAGTTGCGAGCAAAAGATACCTATGTACCTGAATAAATTAGTGGTCATGGAGTTGGCTACAAAAAACTCCAATTTAACTTCAATTTATTTATATATTAAATCATTTTCAGGCATCAAATTATATCCCTGAGCGATTCGCTAACTTTCTTTTGTAAGCAATATTTTTAGCATTATTTGCGAGAAAAATAATTATGTATTAAAGTGTGGAAATGATACCTAAGTACCTATTACCAGTATCACAAATTAAAAGTTATTTTGCTGTTGAACAATTAGGTATTGTTAACTATCGCAATGACAAAGAAAGAAAACAAACATTGATTTTTTTGTATTAAAAAACTTGTGACTCGATTTATGTTTTTTTTTTTTAATAGATCACTCGAGTCTAAAATGAGTTCTTCACTGCATAGTAGTTTGACTTCTAATTAAAGCTATAATAACATTCATTTTGACTGCAAATAAAAATTAGTCTCTACGCTTAAATCCTTTTACAGCGTCTTAAATTAAGAGCTTAGAGATTAGATTAAAGATTCTGCAATAAGTCTATGCTGTAAATATCTACAACTAATTAAGGCGTTGCTATTCCCTAGACCTTGCAGGTATAATTGAAATGCCACGGCTTTTATCGTCACTGAAGAACCCTTAGGGTGTAGCACCTATAGTATAATTTTCGATTAAAGAGAGTTGCCTTGAAAGTAGTGTCTGATTAAAAATATAAAATTCTTTCTCTTTCAATAGTGATAGTGATAAACTTTCTTTGGTCTTTGTAGGGAAAGCAAGACTAGTTTTTTGTTTTTATTACTCCATCACTGACAAAGGTGTTTAATATTTCCTTCTCCTTTATTCCTTATTGCTCCTAAGTAAAAAAAATAATTATGAGAAAACCTTGACCTTTTTTCAGTGCGGCTTTAATTGTAAACATAATTATAGCGATGTTACGGTTAGTACGCAATGACACGCACTTCACAGAAAAACTGCTGCTTTCACAAGAAAAGCATTACTTACCATATTAGCATATAGTTATATTAAATCCTCCTACTAATATTATAAACGCGAAAGTTTGTAAGTATGGATGGATGGATAGATGTTTATTTCTCTTTCACGTAAAAACTACTGAACCGATTTGCCTATGTGTTAATCCTGGGTATGAGCTATCTCGATTCCAAATTTCAGCTTAATTAGTTGATTCGTTGTGTCGTGAAGGAGTAACAAACATATACACACACACATGTAAACTTTCGCCTTTATAATATTAGTGTGAAGTGTGATGTTATGTGAACTGTGATGTCGAATAACCCACAAATTCATGTATTGATTTGTACCCAAACATTCTATAAAATTGCACCTTTAAAATCAGCTAACAGCTAATTTATATCGTGACAAACTTTTGAACGGCAGCGCACAGTTTCTCATAATTACCTCAACTTGGTACTTATTAGGTCGGCCAAACTACGCTAGGTACATTAAAATCGATCTCACAGTTTTGGAAGCTGGCAAGTTGGCGACTAGTGAATTTTCGTGGAAACTTTATCAATTTTCATCGCCGGGGCCGCAGGCGGTGCCCCCATTCAATTACAATATCATCTAGCCACTGCCAACCTCATCTGTGTTACGGATCGGGCTACCAGCCATATTTTAAATCAATCGGCTTTTCCGCTTTTAGTCTAGACTAGATGGTGCCCGCGAATTCGTCCGCACGCACTTACGTTTTTTTTTTTTCGAAAATTCCATGGACTCTTTCAGATAAAAAGTACCTTAATTTGGTACATCTCCGCAATGTAAATCATTTCTGTGCCAAACGCAAATAAGATTCAGCGGTTAAACCATATTGTCTCTATATTAAAATTCAAATTCAAATTCAAAATTCATTTATTTCATGTAGGCTACCTTGTAGCACTTATGACACGACATAAATCTACCACCGGTAGATATTACGATTATTAGAATTAAGATTATATTTTTCACGAAGAATCCCTAATTATTTCTGGGATAAAATGTAACCTAAATTACTAAATGTATAATTATCTACCTGTGTGTAAAAATCCCTTGAAGTTTGATGTGGCCATTCAGAAGATCAGCCCGTGCACATCGATAGGAAGGCAGTAAAAAAAATTAAAATCGTATAGATGGGTTTCATCCTTATAACCTAATGCCAAATGCCTTTTTATTTTGGTCGTATTCAGATTCATTCAAGAGACCTGTGACTGGCAGCAAATATCTATCAGGCGAGATAACGCACCTACGCACTTCAGTAGGTACGAAGGAATTTGCACTGCAAAAATTTGGAATGCCCTTTCGGCTTCCACTTTCCCAAGTATCTACAGTTTAGGTATCTTTAAATCAAGAGTGAATAGGCATCTTCTAGGCAAGCGTCATTCCATCTTAGGTTGCATCTTGACTTTCAGGTGAGATTGCAGTCAAGCGTTAATTTATATGCTTAAAATTTTTTTGGCTCGGTCCATTTCTTCCCGGATCCTAATCGGATTATTTCTGCGATGGAACGGTACAAAGTTCGCGCAACATTATTTTCAATTTGTACGAGAACATTCAGTTCAGGAATCATACAAATAATATGGAACTTACCTTGCAAGTAACAATAGAGGTCGAAATGTAAAGAAAATTTTCTCATGTAACCGTATTCCACTTTTAAGTTTCATTCACCGGGGGATTGCGGACTGCTCGGACAATTTTTATACCCGGAAAAGTCGAATAAAGTCCGACAAACTGTGAACACGCGACAAGTTTTAATAAGATTTTGTTGCCAATGCGCAGTATTGTTGGCCAATTCTTGGCAATTTACTGGCCGAGCTAGTTAACTTACTTGGGTAACTACTTTATCTCCTAAGTAACCTTAACTAGCCAATATTGAGATAGTTAAGAAGCAGAAAGTTATAATCAGATTTAAATGGGTGCACTGCTAATTTTTTTGAATGTTAAGCAATTTAGTAGAACCAAAGTCACCGAGTAGCGAATAGCTCTGCGAGTAACGAAACTAAAGTGGAAATGAGCGGGACGCATAGTTCGAAGAACTGATGGTCGATGGGGTCCCGAGGTGCTAGAGCGGCGACCCCGCACCAGGAAGCCCAGTGTTGGCAGACCCCCCACTATGTGGAACGACGACATCAAACGAGTCGCAGGGAGCCGCTGGATTCAGGCGGCGCAAGACCGAGGCCTGTGGAGGTCCATGCAAGAGACCTACTTCCAGCTGTGGACATCTATAAGTTAATGATGATGAAGCAATTTTACAAGTAGGCATACGAAAGTGAGTTACCTACTGGTGATATAATTTACAGAAGCTTAAAACTAAACCTAAGAGGATTAAAAACGCACTAGTATAAAAACAGCTCAAAGCAAATCAGGCGGTGATTAATTTTATAAATGGCAATTTGCAATTATTTTACTAAAGAAGAAATTGACATTTTCACACAAAAGAACCATCTTTTCTGACTTTCCCGTTGGATTTTTCAAGATTTTTCTTTCGTACAAACCTTGTTCTTACAATTACAAATACATACAACAAAAACAAAAAACACTCAAATAGGTCGATCCATTCTCAGTAAGACGTTACAATATAATATAATTACTATGTGTCCATTGGCAAGGAAATTCCATAATTTCTTGCAGAAATCAATAACATTGTACTAAACTAAAACTTACAGAAACTGACTCATAGAGTGCAAGTGGCTTTCCAGAGCTGACTTTTACAAATTAATATTACGAGTGGATCCTTTGCTTAAAGATTTTGCTTATTAAAAGTTACTCCTACAAGTTAAGCAAGCATATTTTACATAACTTAAATGCTCAAAGTCAAGCACAAAAATCTTACGTAATAAAGTAAGACAGTTGAATACGCATTTCTGACGTAGTGAAAAATTCATTCTTTGGATATATTACTAAGTATTATAAAACACAACGTGTGTGTTTTCTAAGTTTGTTCTAAGCAATCGCGAAGTAGCAAATACGCGAATTTAACAACAGACTAAGGATTACTTAAGCATTTCCTTAGTATATTTAAGAAAGTTAACTCTCGTAAGAAAGTAAGTCTAGTTATTTCGTATGGGGATCGCCACTTCTTACTTTTAATAGATATCGGGAGTGAAGCCGCGGGTAAAAGCTGGTAATAAAACTTGTTTTAGACGAAATTCATAAATCTTATAATATACAGAGGCCGAGATGGTTCTATTCAAATTTTATAGTCCTCGAAAGCTTCGTAGTCAGCGGGAAAATAATTTTCAGATATTTCCAGATATCGATAGTCGATGATCACCATCCCTGGGCGACAATTTCCGACCAGTTTAAGGAGACCTGCGAACAATGTTCGACTATATAATCGTTTTATGACGGATTCGACGCTCGAGGGGCCTCGTTTTTTTTGCCACTCGCATTTGATTCGGTCAAGTGTCGGCTGATGTAACGGAGTTATGGCATTATACTTGACTAGTTGAAGTGGTGCTTTAAGTCACCCACTTTTATGTAATTTGTTTTGTTATCTAACATTTACTTTCCACATTTAGAGACAAAATATAATATTTTTGGAACAAATACTGTCACTTGAAAGAGAGCATTTTACCTTGGGGAGCCCCATTCAAACTTTTGATTCTTTTTTTTTTAAAGAATATTAGCCAAGTTGAAGTTGACTAATATCCTCTCCAAATAAGCGGAAAGCTTGTGCCAGGAGTGGGTACGACAATAGGTGGAATTCGAACCTGCTACCTTTCAGTTTTGGGTTTAACCGTCTATTGAGAATTCTTAGTTCAATATTGCCTATCAACCTCAATGAAATTTTTTAATATAATGTAGAAACTAATACTTTTGTATCTATGGTTTATCAAATATCCAGTTTCACAGTGAACACTGCAGGTTCAAAGATATCTAGAAGATATAAGATAAATTGATACTGGATACGGGGCTCGAGTCTCGGGTCTAGAATGAGATTTCTATTTATATATTTCAATTCTAGATTAGCAGACTACTCACACTTTTGACAGCATTACGAACTTTTAGGAGTGCAGGTTTCCGGTAGAAATTGAATTTACGGTAGATATTATAGTGCACAAGTGTGTGCGCAAACAAAGGTGCACTCTCTATTCCCTTACTCTCATAGTCCGATGGGACGGAAAATCCAACACGACCGGAGAGAAATCAGGCGCAGGACCGACGGTTTTACGTGCTAAGTGATAAATAATTAATTGCTCAAAATGCACATCACTCCAAAAAGTTACAGGATCCGAACCGCGAACCCCTTGAAACGGAATCCGAAGTCTTAACCACTGGGCTCTCAATGCCTGTTCCAACCAATTACACAAATTCTAATTAAAAACCAGCTGTACGGTATACTAAGTTTTCGAAATCAACTAAACCGGGTGCCAAGGGGAGATTGGGGGTGAAATGTTGGCGGTGCTTTTTAAACTCTATCTCAAGTCAAACATCCCGGCCGGGCTAACTGGGTGCCTCAGTTTACACTTAATTAACTAATATTTACATTGGAAGGCCGTAACAGTTTTGAGCACACCTGCTTCTATATTGCGGCTTGGAAGGTTGCCTAAACATAAGGGGGCGATCTTAAGAGTCTTCCGTTTATTTAAGTTTCCATTCAAACGTAGTTTTGCTTTAATTTAAAAACTTCATGACCGATTGATATAATTTAATTTTCCATGTTTAATGTGGTGAGACGTATGGAGGTTTGAAATTGGTTTTTGTTGGGAAAAAAATTGAGTAAGTAGGTAAGTTAAGAATCTCTAGTACCTAATGAACGTCAAAAAAGTTTGTCATCAACTTGTTTTAAGTTGCAATTTTTTTATTAGAATCATTATCATTAATCATTAACTTCAGAGTATCCCTGTGGGATCAAATTAGGGATGAGGAGTTCCGTAGAAAAACCAAAATTACAAACATAGCTTATCAAGTCGCAAAACTGAAGTAGCTATGGGTATGGTAGCTATGGGGGGATAGCAGCCCGGTGTTAACTTCAGAGTATCCCTGTGGGATCAAATTAGGGATGAGGAGTTCCGTAGAAGAACCAAAATTACAAACATAGCTTATCAAGTCGCAAAACTGAAGTAGCAATGGGTGGGGTAACATATGAAAAATCGATGGAAATGTAGCGTTGGTAGACACCCTAATAGGTGGATAGATGATCTCAGGCCTGTCTCTGGCAGCCACTGGATACAAGCGGCACAAATTCTTTTTCTGGCGATGAGTTCAAGAGATCTATGTCCGTATGTAGCTGTGGACGTGTATTGGTTGAGATAGGAGAGACGTAGAGATCTAAAGGTAAAGGTAGTGCTAGATAGCAATGCGATGTTGCGGTGCCTTCAGCTTCTTAAATCGTCCTTTAAAATCGGGAGCTTGTCCGCCCGGTTGGTTTCAAATTCATTTACCCGGGAAAGCATAGCTGTTTTGTAATTTAAATTTGGACTATTTTACATTCCGCCCCCATAATAAATAAAGTTTACAATTGGACTAAAAAGTGGAAAATAAAACTCAATGAAACAAAATCTACGCATGTAGATTTCACCAACAAAAAATTACAGTATTGTCCTGTTTTATTGAATAATCAAAAAATACCATATGCTGACACTGCAAAGTATCTAGGCATGACGCTGGATGCAAAATTACGCTGGAAGGCCCACGTTAAAAAGAAAAGAGATGAGCTAGAACTTCGCTATAGAAATCTGCATTGGTTGTTAGGAAGAAATTCCTTGCTATCAATACAAAATAAAGTTCTGCTTTATAAGCAAGTTTTAATGCCTATTTGGGCTTATGGATGCCAGCTCTGGGGCTGCACCAAAAAGAGCAACACAAAAATTATCCAAAGGTTCCAAAATAAAGTATTAAGGAACATTATTAACGCACCCTGGTACATAAGAAATGAATGTATTCACCGGGACCTCAAAGTTGAATACGTGGACAGAGTAATTGCCAAATTTGCTGAAGCCCACGAACATCGGCTTCATCATCACGTTAACGTTGAGGCAATCCAGCTGCTCGACGTAACGCAGTTAGTGAGGAGACTCAAAAGGACAAAACCGTATGAACTAGTTTTTGATTAGTGACTAGTGCATAGTGATTAGTGATTAGTGATAGTGTAGTATAAAAGCTGCCTCAAAGAACACAAGAACAAAGTGTCTTCAATCGATAAAGAAAGACTAAGTTACGTCATTGGACTAATTCTTAGTATATAAGATATTTTATAAGTTTAGGTTAAAGTAAAATTATTCATTAGCCATATTATTCGGCTAGATTGTAATATTAGTGAGTATACATTGTAGTGTATACTTACATTACTGAAAAAAAAAAAAAAAAAAAAAAATTCCGCCCCCATTCTCCTCTTTCGGTTAGTAGGTAGGTTTTATTTATTTGACGTGATATTGCTTTTGTTCAAACAAATCAAGAATGATATTTGATTTAAGCTATAAGACGTTGAGTAATAAAATTAATTGCTGTCAAGAAATTCGCAGAAGTACTAGCCTGGAGCCGGAAAGTTGGCATTGTAATGAAATACAAACGGATGTCAGAGAGAGAGAGATATCATATATACTACTAGCGGACGCCCGCGACTTCGTCCGCGTTATTAAATTGTTGAAATTTTTCCTGAATTTTCTTTGCTATAAACCTCACGGAGCCCGAGACCTTTCCAACGAATGCAAAACCGTGGAAATCGGTTCGTGCGTTCTGGAGTTACAGCGTCAGGAAGGAAAACCCGACTTATTTTTATATAATAGATAATATCTCCCTTAGAAATAGCAAACGTCTGTGGCTCATTATGGTAGAGAATTTTTGAAACTATTCCAAGACCATTTTCGAAAATACAACGCTTGTTGCCGAGATACTTAGGTTGTGCAGTGGCCGAGCCAGCGTAAGCTGGTCTTGCCCTCAGAAGGAGTCTCTTAACGTATGTAGCCTCAAAATCACACCTAACCTAACGTCATTTTCACGTTTAAGTGTTCCCTAAAGTTTGATGCAAACGAAATTTTAAGCCCCTAAAGAGCTTAGGTTTTAGGAGAAACCAGTTTAAAAAAACATATATCAGGAAGAAACGGATTAGGGGTATGGGTTAAATTCATACCTACCCCTTCCAAGTAACTCCACTTCCATCTTAAATTACATGGTCATTTACCATCAAGTGAGAGAACGTACTCAAGGAGTATCTTGTGATAAAAAAAAAAATAATCCACCTGGTTGAAGCAGCTAGTCTTCTTCTTAAATATATAAAAGGAAAAGATGACTGACTGACTGACCGATCTATCAACGCACAGCTTTTAAACCACTAAACGGATCAGACTGCAATTTGGCATACAGATAGCTTTTGTAACGTAGGCATCCGCTAAGAAACGATTTTTGGAAATTCAACCCCTAAATGGATAAAATAAAGGGGTTTGAAAAATCAAACTTAACGTGAGCGAAGCCGCGGGCAAAAGCTAGTATATTATAAAACATGTATTTATTTTTCTATTTTAAGCGAGATTGATATTAGATGGTTAGAGTTTGTATACGTATGTTGAAGTCGAGCTAGTGTCCCGCATCGGTCTCATCGTTTCTATTTAGGTCCGCCCGATTTCAACATCCGTGTTGAATACTGATAATTTCATTCCAACATCATTTCGAAATACGTAATACTTTCCAATGAATTCCCATCGGGTTCAGAAGCCAGTCGAATATCGAAAATCAGTGGTGATATGAAACAACGCGAACCAATTAACGCCGCCCCCGCCGCCAAGTCGTTTGAAGTTCCAAGCAAACGCACAAATTGGCCCCTAATTGCCTGTCTGTCTGTCAATGCGGAAAATAACGTACCACATGACGGCATCTAATTATAACTAATAATAATAATATGTGACATGAGCATGTATATAACAATTTACATAATTGTCTATATACTCAGAGGCGAGCATAGGGTGTAAGTAGATACAACAGGGTAGGCAGATGATATAAAATGGAACCAATCTCGAGTACGAGTTATAAAATACTTAAGGGTAGGCATTGTACAAGTTATAAAAAACCTACCCTTAAGTTTTAAGCTATTGCATAGCTTCTATCGCGGGCCAGCGTGGAGATCGAATCCAGAAATTGCGTAACGAAAATAACCTGACACAAGACTCCTTTACGGTGGGCCGCTAGATGGCGCATTTTTTATCAACGCCATCTAGCGGTGAGCAGCTAGATGGCGTTGATAAAAAATGCTATGCAATAGCTTTACCGCGGCAGTCCCCGAGTGCCACACGTCTTTTTTATAACTCGTACAGGAGACTTTCTCCATTTCATATCATCTGCCCGCTTAATGCCTATCCTGTATGCACGCCACTGTAGTTCCGTAGCTACCTGTCACAATATTATGCGTACTTAGAAAGAGTGTGCATATTATGTCATTTTTATCATATTTTTTTTTTTACATTTTAAAATAGCATAACAAAGTAATAATGCTCCTAGTAAGGTACAAATTAATTAGGTACAATTAAATAGTACGTGTTCAATGTAATAAGGTTCACTTTATTATCGACAGAACTATCAAATAAAATGCGGGTGTCTTCTTAAATAGTTTAATAGCGACTGATCTAATATGCAGTTATAAACATCGATATAATGTAAACTAGACATTCGGGCAAACAACATAGATACAATACTGATAATTTTTAAAGATAAGACTTGGACATATTATTAAGAACTAAATTGTCTTAGACAGTACGAAAAAACTCAAAGTACAACTCGTAGTATACTGCCGCATATGGGTATACTTTACGACCTGGAGAGTCGCATACTTTTTATCCCGGAAAAACGAAAGAATGGTATTATAAAAACCTAACTCCACGCGGACAAAGTAGCAGGTAATAGTTAGTAAAATAATAAAGGAGGATGAACGCCGAACAGAGCGGGTGGATTTATCTCGCGTCTCACAATTATTCCGCAAATTAGGATCCCGCTGTTTGCGCGTTCGCTGCGGAAACATAATTTCCTCGCCGCGGTGCTTCCCTGCCTTTGCCGACCTACAACGTTGCATCCAATGTAATTTTAATGCAGTAAAAATCTATTTAACATGGTGCTTTGTTGATTTTGAATAATTAAAATTAATGAAAATTCTTTTTAACTTCAAAGGCCACTACAAAGTATAAAAATAGTTATAGTCGGGCTTAAAAATGGATTCTATATTTAAGCTGCCGATTTTTGATTATTAAGTTCTATATCAATCAATAGAACTGTTTGTACAATTTGAGCCATGGGGACCCACCCTTAGTTATGAGTGTGTTCTTTTTGTTTTTATGTGGCTATTTTGTTCTTGAGTAAAATACTATTTACTCGTAGTTATTTTTTTTCTAGCGATGGATTTAGTTTTTAAAAATCCCGCGGAATCTCTTTGATTTTCCGAGATTAAAAGCCTATGTCACTCTCCCGGTACTCAACTATACCCATGCAAAAAATCACGTCGATCCGTTGCTTTGTTGCGGCGTGATTGAAGGACAAACCAACAAACAAACACACTTTCGTATTTATAATATTAATAATAATTTTCATAACAATCGTTTAGTCAACTGTCTCCTAACAATCGCCAGGCAAATTAGGAACTTGTTCCCCGCACACACGCTCTCCGCGGAAACGTAATTTCCTCCCCGCAATGTTTTCCCGCCGCTGGCATCCTGCTACATCGCTGCGGATGTAATTTTAGTAGGTTTGTGCATTAAGAAGAGTCCCCATCATATGTTAGAGGTGCACATCACATTCACGCTAATATTATAAAGGCAAAAGTTTGTCTGCGTGTGTGTGTGTGTGTGTGTGTGTGTGTTTGTATATGTGTGTGTATGCTTGTTACTCCTTCATGCCACAGCGAATGATCCGATTTGGCTGTTAGCTCATACCCAAGATTAACACATAGGCTACATTTTATCCCTGAAAATGAATGAGTTCCCGCGGTAATTAAAAAACTTTATCCACACGGACGAAGTCGCTGGCGTCATCTAGTATTTTTATATATAATTTATATTCAAAATAAACGTACCCATTGTTATCAGGAATAGCAAAATCCCAATCGGTCAGAATCCAATACATATTGAAATTGTTTCGTTCACCAACGTAAAGGTTTCTATGGGCTCTTTCGACAAAAGGATTTCGGGGCTTCAAAGTAAGCGTTTTTAAATTTATCCAACGGTCATGATATTCCAGACTCAAAGCGAATTCGTTCTGCGCTGTAAGCGTCACTGTTTAGCTTCAAAAATAAACGTAGATAATATTTTCATACTTTAAAGCAACGAAATTAGCGCGCGCTTAGAATTCGTAACAATATACCCTTACAATATACAAAAGAATTTTCATTAGTGTAATTTATTATAATGTCACTCGTATGTATGATAAATAATTATGTTACTAGTAAAACTATATTCACAGCTTGAACTCTTTGACATTGTATTAATAATTTAAAATAATACATATATGGTATTGTATCATGAAAAATGTTTATTTATTTATTTATACAACTTTATTGCATGAAAAAATGAACAAAATATATATGTAAATAAACAGTGTAACACAAAAGTGATCCTTATCACTAATAAATGATCTCTTCCAGGCAATCTATACGAGAGAACTTAATGTAAGTGAGAGATGGGCTCCCTACTCATTCTCAACCATGACGTTAGCCCAACCTCAAAACGAATTCGCTCTGAGCTGAAAAAACAATTAAAAGTTCATACATTGGCCACAAAAATCGCCCTCGTTTCACTTGCGAAAGTAAGATTCGCTCCGTACATTATCTTTCGTCGCTTCTTTCGTTGCTTCAGCCTCAAACGCTGAAATTCAAAACAGAATAACTCATCGGGCGCGGCCAAAGTTGGACGAATGAAAATTAATGAAATTCTCCAGCAGGCGAACTAACGGCTTACAATCCTGGGATACAGCGGATATTGTTAGCTCTACAGGCGATATAATTTGTTCTTCAGTCGTTAATAGATATAAATAAAGCTAGATTATTGAACGGGTATTAAGGGCTTCAGGAGATATAATTTGTTCTTTAAAATACTAAATTGAACATACTAAGTCTGCTTTCTGAACTGAACGTAAAGGCTTGACTAATTGTCATAAGAGAGCATATGAAATAAAAACGTACTAATATTATATAATAGTGCAAAAGTAACTCTGTCTGTTTATTAACGTTTCACGATTCAACCGCTAGAAAGATCTTGACCAAAGAGACAGCTTCAGCTCTCAGGTCCCAACTCAGCAAAGCATACAGCATTTTGCTGAGTTGGGACCTTTTTTCCGGGATGTGCCACGCATGACTTAGTTGTACCGGCGCTTCTTCTGCTTGACGACTTTTATCTATACTATTATAATAAAGAGAGAACGCGAATTTTGTGAGTTTGTATGTATGTCCGGAGCAAACTTTGGAACCACCGCACCTATTACAATAATTCTTTTACCATTTCAAAGGTACATTATTCCAGATGGTTATAGGCTATAATTATGTTAATAAATGTATTATGGCTAGATATTATGTGCAAATTTGTTAAAGAAGTCGGAATTTTTTTTGACTCTTAAACGTTTTCAAGGCGTGCGCTGGGTCATATACTGTTATTAGATAAAAATGATGTATGGGTGAATTGTTACTCTTAATGAGTTCTAAAAAAAAGTCCGCGATAGCATATGTCTATATTCTAAGGATAACTTACAGTAACCATTTCTATCTTTCAAATTTTGATTAAAAATAATGAATTTTTTTCAAAGTTTCTTTAACCGATGTGATGTCAATCTATATCTAAATAAATATGTTTATTATCGTAAGTATTTAATTTAGAACATATTTGCCATTTACACTATACAATTTAAATAAATATCTTTGGAGTTATCGGAAAATTAATATCTCCGCGCGACAAAATAATAAAATGGTGCCGGCTGGCGCGGCGGGGCACGGTGGCGGGTATCGGTGCGGGATATTCGTGTGGTTCCTGTGGTGATCTTATTGACAATCGTCTCCTATAAGAAGCTCACAAGAACAAATATTTAATTTTCAACCCGGACGAAGTCGGCGCGGGCTTCTAGTCTTTAATGTTCAAGTGGTGGAGGCGCCGGGACAACTTAATCTAGGTATACCTATTGGGTGATGTGTGGCACAATTCATAAAATAAACGTTTCTTTCTTTCTATAATGCGAATATTCGCCGAATCCCGATAATGTACAAACTGATAATATACGGAGGTTCTGGTAATGTAGATGGTGGACACTTGACCGGTCCGCTCTTGACGCCGCGAACTTTGCCCTCGACAGCTCGCCCCGAACTGACCCACTGAGGCTTGCCACACTTGGCCTGCAACTTAACCTATGTTCTCATTAATATATTAAGGAATATTAATGGTTATAATACCAATATTATAACCATTAATATTCCTTGATCCTATTAAGAAGGAAATCAAAAAGGCCTTACATTCAAATATCACTCTTTGCAATTTTGATAATTTTCGATAATAATTCTAGAAATGTCGTTAATAAGGCTGACCGCATTTTATTAGAAACTGTCTTTTAAAAAATTTTCGGCTTCATTCATTCGTTTTACACAATTATTCACATTATTAAAAAAAACCTAACAATTCCAAATTCATACAATTCATCTCAACGTTGGAAATAGTCACCCAAGGGTGACTATTTCAATGATTTTTTGAGACTTTAAAGTATAAACTTAAAATATATTTGCGGACCAAAAAGCCTCTTTTTAAAAAGACTAAAAAGGCTTGCGTAGCTCTTGACTTATTTTTCTTTAAGCTTTTTACTGTTGAAGGTACCTAAGTATACGTAAAGGCGACAATAAAAAGCAACTTGAGTGGTGATAAGAACCCCTAAGCGGCTAAGGTTTAGCCGAACCAAAAATTCTCTCTACATGAAATTAAGGCTTATTTAGGCAACAGAATCATAATGTCACATAATGGCTTTTCAATTTTCAACGAAATACCGGTGAAATCCGTTCTCGACGTTGTCGAAATACTGACAATAACCTTTATTAAAAGCTACGACGAAAATATGGCAATCAAATGGGAAATTTCTTGAAAAAAAATTCGAACCCTCTTTCGTTAAGCATCTATGGTATTTACACGATACGACACGGCATCGATACGACAGATACAATTTGTTTTTTTTATCAAACAGCGATACTTTTAGTTTGGGTTTGTTATAGATACTTACCTAACATATGGGGTATTACTAAAACTTAATATCCTACTATTATTATAAATGCGAAAGTTTGTGAGGATGGATGTAAGGATGGATGCTAGCTCATATCCAGGATTAACACAAAGGCTACAATATTTTATGCCGGAAAATTATAGAGCTCCCATGGGAATCCAAAACATACAAGAATTAAATAACAAACCCCAATAATAATAATTATTATAATAATTACAGTCGCTGGTAAAACGTTCGAAAGATTTCCAGAGGACAATGGACCTTGGTAGGTATTTGGGTAGTCTTTATATTTTGTAAGTAGAGAAAAAAGTAGTAAAAAATAATATTAGCCAAGATTAAAAAAAAAAAAGAAAATGTCTTACAAATGTTATAAAAACGAGAATGTTGGTTAATCCTTCGATGATCAGGAGAAATGAATCGACGTGATTTTTGCATGAGTATACTTGAGGACTTGGAATTTAGATTATATAATAGGCTTACTTTTATCCAGTAAAAACGGAAATTCCCCCAGGGATTTTCAAAAGCTAGCTCCACACAAACGAAGTCGCAAGCAAAAGCTAGTAATTTAATACATTATAGGAAACCATCTTATCGTCTCGTCTAAAAAAACTGGAATGCTTGGAAGGGTGCGCGGCAGTTTCGTGACGTCGTAGAATTCGCGTGCTCGATGAAAAAAAACGCAATTTATGCTCACGTAATAGGCGATGCGGATAATTCGCGGGGGTTCAGATTGTAGGGACACCAAGTAGCGGGACAATCCATAACGGATATTAGAATAAGAAAATATTATATCAAGTTTAGATTAGCTAAATATAAAATTTACCTAAATTGATTTACATGAAGTTTTACCAAATGTACGTGTATCTTAATACTCCTCCTTTCCTTTTTACTACTCCACTCCTGACACTCCTGTCTTTTCGATTTGATTTCGATTCGATTTCCAACAAGAAAGTTCAAACTTTGGATTAATTTAACCAATTTTAGACTGTATGAAAAATATTTTTTAATAGTAATCGAATTAAAAGAAACAAAAATTTGGATGAACAGTGAACACTGTTTTTCTGAATCTGCTTCAACACTTCAACATGATGATAATTAATATTATACTATCGTATACATTTATTTTAACTGGTAACTGAATAGCGATTAGGATGTCAGTGTTTGATGAGAACACTCCCGGCCAATTCACCTTTCAAACAAAAAAAAATCAAAATCGGTCCATACGTTCCGTTCGGGAGCTACGATGCCACAGACACACACATACGCGCACGCGCACACACACACAGACACACACACACCAAACTACCCGCTCGCTACCATCTTAGACTGCATCGTCACTTACCATCGTCATCTAATTAAAAAAAAACTTATAACACCCCGTTGTTTTTGCGTCGGGGGTTAAAAAAAAATCTCTCAATAGGCAAGTTAATTCATAGTCACCCTATCCGTGACCTTTTTTGCGACAATTTGGTTCCGTAATAGCCTTCCTCATTGATGTATTATATAAAATGTCGCAGTGAAATTCGATTAGCGAGTTTTTTTTTTTACGGATAATCATCTCCCCTTGTGAAAACATGCCGTGATTACTTGCAAAGACAGCGATACCTAATCTTTTTCAATTCAATTTTGCAGTCCTAGTAAAAGTGCATAGAATAATTTAAACGTAAAAATTATTTTTACAAAACCGACTTCAAACGCCACTACGAAGTATATCAATTGTGTCTATATACTAGTGGTTCGCCCCGAACTGAGACCTCGCGATATCCCATAATTCCCAAAAGTTTTAATTATATATTGTAATAATTAACTTTTAACATTAGACGCAATAAAAAAAATAATAGTTGACATAAAACTGTTTTACTGACACAGCGCCATCTATAGTGAAGCATTATAGTGAAGCTATTAGCTTCACAATAATGCTAATAGATGGCGCATTAAAATTAAATAATTTCGTTTCTTTATAACATTTATCTAATTTTAGTATTTGTTGTTCAAGTACAGGATATAACTGAATTTTCAACCAAGTTTCACGTTCTAATATTCAGTAATTCTTGACATATGGCTCAAATTAAAATCTCCACTTTGAAACCCCCCCCATTTGGTCAATTTTTAGGGAAAAATTAAAAAAAATATATTTTTGTACTCTGTTCAAAGTCGTCTTTAAAAAGATATATCGCAAGTCTATGTAGAGCAACAAACAAGATTTTACTTCAAATACGCTTCTATGAGAGCCCCCCTGAAATAAAGCTTTTTATATTTTTTTATACAATGTTCGGCTGAAGGCCATCAGTTTACATATTATATTTAAATTTGAAGTAATTACGTTCAGTAATTCAGAAGTTATAGGGCTCTGACAGACATTTAGACGAACACACTTCTCTGTCTAGTAGGCAAGCGCCCTAGTTGACTCAGAGAACTTCGCTTCGCTCGTTCAAAAATTTGAAGAGTTACCTCGATTTCTCCAGGATCCCATCATCAGATCCTGACGTGATGACAATGGGACGCCTGGGAAATATACACTTTCAAACAAAAAAAGAATTTTTCAAATTGGTCCAGGCGTCACCAAGTAATCAAGGAACATACATTAAAAAAAAAGATACCGACGAATTGAGAACCTCCTCCTTTTTTGGAAGTCGGCTAAAAATGTTCACGGTAGCAAAACCAACAAAGCTCACGTAGGAAACGAAAGGTGCTTATTTCAATACTAAAAATAAGAGTAAGCATAAACAGCATGCAATCATTACTGAGATCAGTTGCTGAAATATTTTCTAAGAAACAACGCCATGATCTTTTTGTACTAAACAATCTTATAGTTACGTCAATTAATATGAGCTATTCGAATCTCTCTGTGTGATGACACTACTTTTCTAGAACACTAGAACTCTAGCAGCTAGGTACAGTTCGTGCTAATGTATGTACAGTTCTAGCATCTCTAGAAAGGGAAATCGAGCTTACGAGCCTATACTTAGTAGTCTACTCTTTTCGCTCCACTCCAGGACGGTGGAAATACACCTTTATACACCTCCGCAGTCCTACCTTTCTCCACTTATGAATATATGAATGAATGAATGAACGAAGTATTCTTTATTGAATTAATCAATTACATATTTTACGTCGTACACCATTAGACAAAAGAACAAAAATCAAAAAGTATATGAAGCAGAGTACAATAAATACTCTACGCTCTAATAGACATCCTAACAAGACGTACCAAAAACAACTTAGCAAAACTGCATTAATAAAATGTAGGTTAAATTAATTTAAATTCAGCTCAACGTAAGCTTTCAGTGCTTAAAAATAATACATTCAAATGCAGTTCATTTTATCAGCGCGAATTAAGCCACAGTGAATTATGCACGTACCTACTACAGAGCGAATAAAATGTTTGGCAAGACTACAAAACTACTTAGCACTTGGCACCCAGTACAAGGGGAAAACACTTGTCTTTTAAAATGCTATAATCAAATAACTAAACGATAATACAGCTTAAACTTTATCACGATATTTTTCTTTCTTGCGTCGCGTCGTTGCAAAGATGCGTGATTTTTGCCAAATATTATGATTAATGCGAATGTGTGTTGGTTTATTTCTTTTCCCTTCAATCACACAACAACATAGCAACGAGCGTAATTTTTTACTAAGATACAGCTTAAAACCTGGAGAGTGACATAGGCTACATTTTAATCTGGAAAAACAATACGAAACTAACTTTAAATTTAACAAAAAAAATATCACTTTAACAAGTTACAGTCGTTAACGTCTCATAAGTTACCTACTGGAGCGAGGCATAACCACGCTTTTCTATCATTATTTATATTATATAAATAAATCGACGGATGAAAGGCGACTTCATTCAAGTGCCATTTTGGAAACTTTTCAGGAGAGCGATTTAAAGTTTTTTTTTTTCAATCAGTGAGTCAAGTGTTTGATTTTATTTATTAAAACTTCCGATACATGAAAGTGTAAGAAAAACATTACCTGTTTATGTATATTGCGTTAAAGTAACAGTGTTTTAAATGTAGGCAGCTGTCGTTTAAATCAAATTGCAATATTTTGATTTAACAATTAATTAACAAAATAAATGTGAAAGAAACTGCTATCCGTGGCGCAACGACAATCGACATTTACATCGTCTACTTACAATGTCGGATACTTACAATTTCGCAATAAATAAATGCCTACCTAATCTTATCTAATCTTCTTCTCACAATCACCGCGATTTTATTTTGGAACATCTCTATCTGCCTCTTTTTTATTAATCTTTTTTAATCTAAACGGAACATGAATGTGATCTAATACTTACTTCGTTTTATTTATTTGGTCGGATATAAGAGAACTCCTGAGAATATCTTTTATCGTGTCACACGGTTTACGACGAATCATTTTATTGCTATCATCTTAATATCAGGCGCTCCGGAGAATATTGTAATTTGAACGCGAGAGAGATTCTTAATATTTTTTTCTTTATAAAGAAAAATCTTTATGAACTGGTTACAGATTATCCAACTTTATATAAATCCTTTTTTCTTTTTAATAAAATTAATAGAAATATCGCAACTGCCATTGTAAAGCATGTGTTTTGTAACAGTGATATACGTATGAGAAACTAATATCTAGGGAAATTGTGAGAGATAAAAGACCTGTGAAAAAAGTGTATAAAGAAGTGAGCAAACTAGCGAAAAAGTTCAGTGATAACCAAAATATGTCGTTGAAATGTGTCGGTCGGACAGGACGCTGACCCGATTGGAAGTTTAAGCAAATATTAGGGACAAGAACGCGTGTTAGTGTAAGATCACACTAGAGGCTTTTTATTATGAAACTTTATGTCTGTTCAGTTGTCAAACTTTTTGTCGCACTTAGACAGTTACGTCTGCTGTGCTTTAAGAACCTTCAATCCCACTGGGTTTCTCTTATAATTAACAAGCTCAATCCAATATCTTTACAATGTGTCACGGTCCTTTAGCCTACGTGACATAGAGTGCGTTTTTAATTATAAAACTGACTCATTCTGATCCTGACGCCATGCCTTCACATAGAAGGTATTAGGTGTTTGATAGGAATGTCCTGAAAGACACGCTTATCTGTAGGTGAGAACCCCATCTGTAAATTGACAGAAAAGACTGTTGTTTCGAGTACTTTGACCGTAGTGATGGGTTGCGGCAAGTGTCCGTGCAGTGCAGTGTAATCGCTAGTGTGGTCTTGCGGCGTCAGGTGTTGGGTGGCGTCGGCGATGACGCGGGGGGAGGGCGTGCCACCGCGCTTATCAGGAGATAAGGCGGCGGTTGATAGCGGAGTCGCAAACGGTGGCGAGGCTTCATAGTGACCAGGCCGCTAGGAAGCCAGCGGCCGCCGCCCGTCATGCTGCACTCGCTGAACGCACTCGCCGGCAAGATATCGCCGGGCGGCGGCCTGGACACGAACGCGAACCGACACTCGCACCCCAACAGGAACCACAAGCTCTCGTCGCCGGCATCGCCCTACTCCAAGACGAAGTAAGTGCCTAGCTAATACCTACCTACCTAGCTACTATCGCAAAACTTAAACTAAATTGACGAAACAAGATACCTAGTCAATTACAATTTAACATTTTGTATAATTTTGACAAATTGTCTGAGCGTTTGGTACCTGTCAATTTAGTTTAAATTGGGTATTTGACTCTTGTCCAAATGTGGATATTCATTAATAACAATCGGAAAAGTATCAATTATGTAAAAACAGAAAATAAATCGGTCAAAAAACAAATAAGTTATAAGCTGTTTTACTACGACTGTATGGGTCTGTTTCTTAAACGAAATTTTGTATGGAGGATGTATGGAGCTATTGAAACGTGACGTCAAGTTGCAATAGTGCTCTCTTTTCCTAACAGGAAATTTAAAAGCTCTTATTTTCGAGACTAGTTAAGATAATTAAAAAATGAAAAATGACATTGTTTTATACTATTTAAAACCTTTATTTTAAGTATATAAAAAAAATTTGGTCAAATACCCAATTATTGTAATTAATTCTAGATATAATTTACAATACAAAAAGATTTATCTCGTTCAGTTTTAGAACTATTTGAGTACCCAATAGTTTTTAGTTTTTTGAAACTTCGACGTCTTCGACGTTCTAACGCTTATGATTATGATAATTACGATATGATTTCTAATGCGTATTAATACTTGCTTGAGTATCTACACAATATTAGATAGATACTCATAGTAGATACCTACACAGATACAAAGTGACTCTTCCGTGTATTAGGCTTGTTGATACTACATAGACAAACATAATATTTATTTCCTTCTGGGCTGTTATCTTAAGTATACGTGGAGGTAACTAGATCGTCTCTGGTACTAACTAAAATTAAACCAGTGATACTTTTATAAAAAAGTAGTGTAAAATCGTTTTGCGCACACACAAGATAACTTGTACTTCAAGTGTAAATCTTGAAGAGTTTTTCTCAAATTAGTGTCTACTCTATTGGACACAAAAAGCAAACAAGATGAGAATGTTTATTTTTTTTTAAATGATGCGAATTCTATTATACACAATCTGTAAGCAAAACTAAATTGACAACTCCAAATGTATGGCACTATTTTCAGACCTTTGGTTTGGTTTAGAGATTATGTTCAACAAAATTGGTCCCAGTGTCTAAACATATCTTTTAAATCGCTTATTTTTCTTTATAATAATAATAGACATAACTACTTAAAAAGTTTCACCTGTAGGTAATATTAGGATAATGTTCACTTTTACAAGTTTTCCAAACACTGCTGAAAAATATGATCTGCTCACGAGACTTTGCCAAACTTGCGCTCTTAATTAAACCTAAGTGGAGAAGTAATTAAAATCTTACATTAAAGAAAATGAGTTTAGTTTCACACTGAATAGGTACTTACTTAGGTACTTGTTTTCTGGAAATCTGAGTTTCAAAGCTCTCCTTGTTTTTGAGTTGGGAAAACGAAATTCATCAAAACACTCAATTGTAGTAGGTATAAAATTTATAGTTTGTATAGGTATTAAATTTATAGTTTGTATAGTTCCTAGTTAATGGCTCCTAATCTGTTAAACTCCAGCAAGAAATTTAGTGAGTGGTAGTTAATAATATAGAGACGAAAGGTTAACATTATTTTAGGCATATAATATTAATCAATAGTACTTACGAATTTAAAACCCCTTAGGCCTACTTGACGTGTAATTCTTAGAAATATTATAAAAATGTAAAGTTATCTCTTTAAACAAACAAAGTGTAGACCTAAACGCACATGACGTCACAAATCTCAGCGGCCATCATTCCGCCACAGAGTAAGAACTCTACGCTCTAATTGGAGCGTATACGTAAACGTATGAGAATGCATGCACGAAATTGAGCTCCAATGCAATACTATTATGGTTTATTTTTCTTTGACTCTAAGTTCATCGGATACGAATACGATCAATCGAATTAAACCTTGTACTAACCCTACAGTCGACCTATCACGACTAAATCACCTGCCCCTAAAGTAAGTAGTGATTGCGATTACACAGTCAAAGTTTGCCATATTTTTCAGTGAGTCACTTGGATAGGTACATCCGTGACCTTAGCTAAGACAAATATTGGTCGATGACTACTTGGGTCATCTTGACTTAATCGTAGATAGGTATAACTTTTATCAGTTTGATAAGACCATTGTTTGATATCGCTGCTTAGCCTAAATCCACGTGTTATTTTATAATATTGTGTCGATTCACTGTAACCGTGTGCATGTTCCAACATGCACTTGACGAGATATTAATTTTTTTATTTTTTTAAATAATATTTGACATGCAGAACTTGACTTATATTCTCCTCTCCCCTCCAAATAAGCGGAAAACTTGTGTTAGAAGCTGGAGCGTCTATGTATCAATCCGCAACTTAAACCTTTGGGCTTTTGAGGCTTCTCAATATAGGTATGATAATATGCTTTTCCGATAATAGCTGTCAATTTTACAGTCATCACTTGCCATCAAATCGACCCAAATGCTCGTAAGCTTATCAAACATCGTACCTTATAAAAGCAGGCCAGGCACTGAGACATGCTTATCTCAGCAAACATTGCGTGTTCTTCCTTGCCATATTACACAAGACAGATGTAAATCGTGTCCCACAAATGTCGCTTTTTTAGGAGTTCCTCAGTCGAACAAGAAACCCAATTAGTTTAAGGGGCCCGTACACGGTCAAACATGTTTGTCAAATTTTACGTGGTTGTCAAATTATTTGATAGTCTGCGGTCGTGTTTGACACGTTTGTCAAACAACCTACCTACGTGTTTGGTAAACGGAAACGGACGGAGTTTGAACAGTGTTTGATCGAGTGCGCTGGAGTTTGATGACCTTGTTCAAACAAAACCGTAACAAAAACGTAAAATTGGACAAACATGTTTGACCGTTTATGGACCCCTTTACGTAGTATTTTCATTTCATATTTTGATGCCTTCGGGATACCGTATAAAGAAAGAGTACCAACTTTCTTAGAAAACTGGCAATTTGCTATGATTCCATAGTAGGTACATTAGGTACCTACGTCGTATAATTCAGTTAATTCACGCGCTACGCACACACAAAACTAATAACGTGTGTGTATATGTCACAAATGTCACTCGCTTATTTGTTTATTATATCTGCAATGTCTCATAATATCCCCTAGCCTATTACAATGTGGTTAAGCCATACACCTACTGGCAAAGGAAAGCTATGCTATAAAATTAGGTACGTAGGCAAATGATAAGACAGATAATATTATAACAAATGGAACACATAAAACTAAGCGCAGGTTTACGTTCAAACTGAACCTAAAACCCCTATGGTTTTCTTGCCATAGTCATGGCAAGATTTTATTCCCCATGTTTTTTCTTACAGTAGCTCCAACGACATGAAAAATTACTATAAAGTGCTAGAAACACTGTCTAAATGCTCAATTTTCCTAAGGCATTTAAAAAAAATCAAAAGTAACTAATTACTAGAAAAAACATCTTCTAGTTGTAGCCATTATTTCGACATTCATATAGCTTAAATTGGTACAGTTAAAACAAAACAATATGAGAATCAAGTGCACCGTACGCTTGCCACTTTCATTCGCTGCTATACCAAAGTTGACCAAAGTAAAGTTGAGATTTAGTTATTAAATAGGTATCAAACAAAAAAGATACTATGCCATGCCTCTTCTGATCTAATTTTTCTAAGGCGCAACGCCTAACAACCCTTTGAGTAACCATTGCGCCTTAATATCATAGCATCGCACAACCTTTGGACGCTTATCTCTTTATAGGATAGGCGACATATGGGGATAGAAGGTAATAAGCAAGGGGATGCTTAATATTATTGGGGAATTACTCATAGCTGATAAGGTGTGTTAAGCGACATTGCCACAATATATTGTATTAATTTATTGGGGGATTAGCGCGTCGTTTCATATCGGTAATAAATTTTAAAAAAGTAAAATGAATATGAATACTGGAAAGCTGTAAATAAACGGTTAATAAATATTGTTAATAAACTGTCAGTAAACGGTTAATAAGCTGTGCATAATATTATGATTTTTTATGTACCTGCCAGCCGTCGACGCTCCTTAGGTGCCGATAAGTTCAGCCAAAGCACACGTATGGCTTTTGTATTGCGGTAGATTCATTGACGATTCAAAAGTGCTTGTAAAAGTTTATTTGAATAAAAAATATTTCTATTTCTATTTCTATTTCTCAACTTGGTGGTTATATTTTATTCGCACGCGTGCGATAAAAGTCTACTTCACAGTATTGAAAGAGTAGTATATAGACCCATTTTATGAGCAAACTAGCTATTACCTGCGGCTTTGTCTCACGTTAAGTTCAATTTTTCGAACCCCTATTTTACCCCCTTAGAGGTTGAATTTTCAAAAATCCTTTCTTGCGGATGCCTGCATCCTAATAGCTATCTGTAATCTGTATGCCTTTCAGCCCAAACCCTCCAGTGTGGTGCTGTGCGTTGATCAGTCAATCAGTCACCTTTCTCTTCTATATATTTAGGTGTATTGAGAACGTAACATAAGAAACTCCTCAAAAATGGTAGGTACTTAATGCAATAAATCGCATTGAAATCAACTTAGGTAGTAATTTTTCAGGAAATTAGCGTTATTTTGTAGATAACAAGCAAAAACTGCAATCCAAGTACAGAAAAATGGGTATACCTACTCAATATGGGTATCAAATGAAAAGGCTTGACTTCACATGTCGGGGGTGATTTCTATTTTCAATTTATACTTGTATTTGTATAAATTGTAGCCTTTGTCACCCACACTATAATAACCATACGAGTATAACGGATCGATCGGCTCAGTAGTTTAGGCGAACATTCGTAAATAGCAACATACATACAACCAGAAATGTTAAAATCAGAACCCTTCCTTTTGGCTTTGTCGTAGTCGGTAAAAAAAGCAGTTAATAGCTGTTATTCTCAACATCTTGTATTAATCCTTTAACATGCATTTCAGCATAAATGTATTGAAACGCTGCCTCAATAGCGTGTTGGAGTGCGCTTTATGAAAACTTTATTTGCCTGAAAAATGGCAAAGTGTCGCCAATTATTTCATTTAATAGGAATATTATACTCCACCCACTTGTTTACTTTATGCATAAAATATTCCGCATTTTATTATACCGGCATATTTTACTATAGCGGTATATGTTGTCGTCATCTTTGCTGCAGTAATATAAGGTGCCTCACACACGACGTGACTACGTCTACACACCCGTAGCCTCCAAGCCTTATTCTTCTTTGTTTTAATATATATTTTAGCGAGCAAACGACCAGGCGGGTCACCTAATGTTAAGTGATTACCGCCGCCCATGAACATTTGCAGCACCTGCACTGGCAGCATGGGCAGGAGATAAACATTTTATCCCCCGATTTTATCCACTGACAGGGGATACAATTGCCTTCTCCCTATGCTAGAGCATGGCGACAGGGGAAAGGAGAAATATATCCCTATTTGACATTACAAGTGGAGCAACTTCCCCCGGCTAGAGCATGGGAACAAATGAAAGAGATAAACTTGTCCTTTTTTGACTTTTGAAAGGGTCAAACGAAAACAAAAACCACAGACAAAAACCACCTACGAATCACCTATTAACTGTCAAAATCACGAGTATAGATAAAAATAATGACTTATTGAGACCGAATTGACATAAATTTTGAAGTATTGTGATATTTTATCTTCTAATATAGAAAATTCTCGTGTCACAGTGTCTGTAACAAAACTCCTCCGAAACGGCTTGACCGATTCTTATGAAACTTTATGTGTAAATTCAGTACGTCTGAGAATAGGGCGTAAACTATTTTTCATACACCTAAGTGATAAAGGTGGTCCACCCCAATTGTTTTTTTGATTTATATGTTAAAACAACGTTAGTGTTAGTTCAAAATATTGCGTGAAACTGAAATATTATGTCGCCATTTTATTTTAGTTGCATTTTATTTATTTTTTGATTGCGATTCAGTTTGCGTGTTCATTTACGCGCAATACTGGCTTTTATATTCGCATTCGACGGACTAATTAGATTTTTTTTTGAAATAAAATACCTTTAATATACGCACGTACACACCACACTATTACACAATTACTAGCTTATGCCCGCGACTTCGTCCGTGTGTGTTTAGTTTTCGAAAATACCGTAACCATCTCTTTGATTTTTAGGGTAAAAAAGAAACCTATGTTACTCTCCAGTTCCTCCTCTATTTCCATGCAAAAAAGCACGTTATTCCTATAGCTCTGTTCGAGCGTAATTGAAAGACAAACAAACACACTTTCGCATAGGTACTACTAATACGTGGATACAAACGAGTGAGAATAGGGAAATACATTTGCGTATTTCTTTGCAGGAAAAAATTACCAAAAAAGAACAGGAAATTCTAGTTTTAAGTAACGCATCCTACAATGCAAACTGGTTTTAACTAGATAAATCTCGTTTTTACTAGATAAATCTTGTTTTTACTATATTCGGGGTTTCAGTCTAACCAAATATCTGTTCAATAAATAAACGAAATTGAAGTGTATGGATGTTTTATGAATATCTGTATCTTAAAGCACAATATTTAATATTTTTTAACGGACTGTCCGTTTTGAGGACTAATCTTCGGAAAGGCGGAACCGATTTTGACGCTCCTTTCACAGCTAATAGAAGATTGAACGAGGATCGATCCTGATGTTACCGTTTATCCTGTACCTCTAAAGCGACGCAGACAAAATCGCAGGTATCACCTAGTTCAATGACATCAATTACAAAATGCACACTCAAACATTATCGAAGTTATCTTTCGATCAATACAACCACAATATACCACCCTAACATAATATTATCTATATATATATAAAATTCAAAGTCCTGACTGACTGACTGACTGACTGAGATATCAACGCACAGCCTAAACTACTGAAGTTAGAAACTTCAAATTTTTACAGTTCGTTCCTTTTATGACGTAGGCGCACAGTAAGGAAGGATTTTTGAAAATTCAACCCCTAAGAGGGTAAAATAGGGGTTTGAAAAATCGATCTTAACGTGAGCAAAGCCGCGAGCAAAAGCTAGATATTCTATAGACAAGAACCTTGTCAACCCTACTCATACCGTTTGATATAAGTACCAACGTCCTCTCGGTTTTCAGTCTTATTTTAAGTTCGTTATGCTCAAAGACTACAGTATTAATTGAGACCTAAATTATCCTACTAATATTATAAAGGCGAAAGGATGTTTGTTGGTTACGCATCGTCAGAATAGTAGAAAAGTTCCCGCGAGAATCAAAAAAACTTAATCCATGCGGATGAAATCGCGAGCATCATCTAGTCATCATGATTTTTGTCTATAAGTATAGGCAACATGACTAGCGTTGCCAGACGTCCCATATTTCCCGGGACATCCCGTATTTTGTATTTTAGGCATATTTTAAAATGTCACGGCGGGACAGGCTATGTCCCGTATTTGAACTATTTTTCTGGTGGGAGGCTTTGGCCGTGACTAGTTACGACCCTACCGTCAAAGACGTGCCGCCAAGCGATTTAGCGTTCCGGCACGATAGCGTGTAGAAACCGATTAGGGGTATGGGTTGAATTTACACTGCTATACCCCTTCCAAGTTAGCCCGCTACCATCTTAGACTGCATCGTCACTTACCATCAGGTGAGATCGCAGTCAAGGGCTATCTTGGCATCGATTAAAAAAAAAAAAAAACTTCGTTTTTCATTATAAAATCGATTAAAGTATTCACACACGCAACATTCGTAAAAAAGCGAGCTGATGACCGTTTATACCTACCTAATTACGATTATAACTGTATTGATTTTTGGACATATGTTAAAACGAATAAAAATATGTTTAAACTGAGTTAGTTTCCGTCTGTCCGAGGATCGAGTTGATCCTCGGAAAAAAATTAAAAAAAATGACACTAAATAATTTTGTTTTTTATTTGTGCCGGGTAAAAAACTGAAATCCCGTATTTTTTACCCATTTAACCATTTGTCCCATAAAGGTTAAAAAAAATCTGGCAACCCTAAACATGACAAAACAAAGCCTCTTTAAAAAATAAAAAACTAAATGTAGGTAGTTTTATAAAACACAACAAATAGCACAGTTACATTATCTACCAAAACAGTTACCAACAAAACACGCGTCGCGACTCAACCTGTGCTTATTGTGCCGACATATTAGATCCAGTTTGATAACAGATATCGTGTGTAATCGAGCTATGTACGCTCTTATCAGTGATAACGATAAAATGGCGAGCTTCGTTGCCTACGATTTGTGGAACGAACGGTGTTCTAGAACAATAAGGTACCTACATACTCCAACCCGCTAATGTAACTCTTACGGTGGAACATTGAAACTTATCTTAGTGAGTGTTTTTTGTCACTTGTTGTATCGAAAAATTTCATAAATCAGACACAGAATAGTAACTACTAGTACTATAAAGTGTTCGAAATCAAAACTGGCTGATAGAATCAAAATCAATCAGTTTTTAAAAATCCCGCGGGAATTCCTTGATTTTCCGAGATATTTATCTCGGTCTATGTCACTCTCCAGGTATAATTATACTCATGCAAAAAATCACGTAAATTCATAGCTTTGTTGGGGCATGATTGAAGGACATACCAATAAATAAACAAGCAAAGCAACAAACACACTTTCGCATTATTTTATAACATTAGGGAAGTAAAGATGTATCATATGTTTAATAAGTTTCTGGTACGAAATAAGTTTAATGTTTAGAGTAGTCGGTTTATTTAAAGGTTTATCATGTCTGAAAGAGAGAAAAGGATCCGCCATCTATGCCGATTACAAAGTAATAGGGTGATTTTTCATTGGCAAGATAATCTCGAATTTTACTTAAGTTATAACGAATACTACTAAACTAATCTAGGAATTTAACTTTTATGTACTTCACATAAAAGTTGAATTTAACTTTACAGAATAAAAAGCTGTTAAAACGAAGTTGGAATTTGACAATTAGAGCAAAGTCACGAATATTTACCACTAGCTTTTGACCGCGACTTCGTCCGCGTCACATAGGTCACTGTTTTTCCGGGGTAAAAGGTCACTTTGCTTGCCATCAAAAAACCCGTTCAATACAAAATGTTTTTCAAATTCATATTTATTTTTCGTCAATTTTCCAATGCTTTTAATAGTTATTCAGGACGGAGAAAAATACAACAAATCAAAATCCAGCCATTCTAGAGTTATAAGTGTTCGAACAAATTTTTTTTTATTATGTTTTGATGATAAAACGAATACTGCCTTTTGAAACCTACAAGTACTTTACTTGTTACTGATTTATGAAATTTTACTTTTTCAAAATTAATTAGATTAAATTTAAAGAATCAATAACTATTTTTTTATATTTTAAGTTCCTGGTTCTTAAAAACGTTTTTAATAGGCCTAAATAAAAAGAAAATTATTATTTTATAGACGAGGTGCGATCCTGGGACACAACCCCGATACTTCATGGTAAGAAAACATCAACTGTGACTAATCGGCCATGGGGTTACTAACAAATTAAACCAAATACCAACTCGCACTATAAGAGAAGCTTATCCGTACTGAATCTCAGACAAACAACGTTTGATTTTTATTTGAATACTAGGTTTACTCGCGGCTTTGCTACCGCCATTATTGTTATTATTTATTAAACGTAATCCAAAATCGTGATTCCTACACAGAATTACCAATTTTGATTTTTTAGAATTTTCAGCTGTTTAGGTTTTTTACAACCACGTCTGTATTAAGGCAAATAAAACAAAAAAAAAAATTTAAATCGGTCAAGCCGTTTTTGAGTTTTAGCCAGACTAACGAACATCCATTGATTTTGATATAAGAAGATTTAATCATTATAACATTTTATACATGTACCTATATTGTATAGGTATAATAACCAATCAAATTTTTGAAGCTAAATTTTATTTAAGCTATTTTTGGTAGAGGAAAATCTTATGGATTCGCGTTAGCGACATGCAGTTATATCAGTATATATGTATTTCTGTAGCTATGAGTAAGACGTGTTGCCCATTTTAAAAAATATTAGCCATTCTGAACTTGAAAAATAACTGTCAAACTTTCAGTGTTCAATATACCCTTTCCCATTCGAGTGACTTATTTTGCGGCTTGCACTTAAGTAATGCGTATCTAAGTAAAAATCTATCCATTTTACGTGGATGAACGTTATTTAAGTAGCAAAAGTGACGCAGTGCTATTTATTTATTAGTTACACCAAAGATGCAGCGACATTATGTTAGATAATGATTATGACAATTATTTATTAAAAAAATGTGTCTAGTTCTAAGTAAGCATCAATTTTAATATAATATAAATTTAATTAAAGATCATAATATAATTTAAATCAATTAAGTATTTCATACTATCTTAAGTACAACAGGCTGTAATTAGTAAATTAGGTGACGATTTGACTTGAATATCATTACCGGGTAAAAAGTTCTTTAAAAAATTAGATACAGGAACTGTTTACACTACTCAACACTAAAAAAAACTCTGAATTCGCTCATATGGCTTCATATTGAGGCTGACTAATAATAAATATCTGTAGGCATTTTATTTTGATATCACGTCTAGAAGCGGAGAAATATAACTTTTAATTTTTTCACGTATCTTCGAGTTTTGAAATGCGGGTAGTTCAAAAATATGATTGTTTTGCAAACAAAACATAGCTTACAAGTTACTTTGATTGATAATCTTCAAAATATCATAGGTGTGTGTTAACAATTTTTAATAGTTTTATTGTATTTGTGAAGAATTTGCGCCAAAATAGAAAAAAAAGTCACGTTTTGGCCTATTTAAACAGTATTATTTAGCTAATTTTAACCAAAATGTGAGAAATCTAGATAAGACGTGGGTTTCTAATGTGTGCTGGCTAATATTTAATACGAATCTCAACGGTTATTAGGATGGAAGAATAAAAAAAAATTCCATTTGGTACGCCGGTAAGGACTGAACCAACGCATCATACAGTGAATTGCTATTTTTGTTTAACACAATTAAAGGAGTTTTCTGATAAATCTTAACGAAATATAAGTATGCCGATAGGTCATCAGTTAGAAAACCTAAGCCACATTCCGAAAATTTGCCTGTTCTGGAGGGCCCAGTTAATAAATTTTAATGAAAACAGAAACTTAGAATAGTTTAGTTTATGAGACATTGAAAATCGTGATGATCAAAAATCAAAGAGGGCATATTCGTAGGTCTAGATATAAAAAACTGATTAAAAATTCATCTTTTACATCTATCCATAACAATATTATTGAAAACCGAGCTTGGAACTTTTTTTATTGACGTGAAAAAATATTCAAGAAAACCGTTCACTTCTGGGAAAGAATAAAACTGATGTTGGACTGCTACCATAAAATTGGATGCAAAATCTTATTAAAATTTCCTTTATTTCATTTCCTCCATTCACATTTGGACTTTCTTCTCGAAAATATGGGTTAATTTAGCATTAAACATGGGGATAACTTTCATCAAAATGTAGCTGCAATCGAAAAACGTTTTCAAGGAAGATGGGAACCTGCTATGCTTGCAGATTACTGTTCGAGCCAGGTCAGAGATACTCCTGGCTACCATTATTACAAGAGCAATCAGCTTTACTTATAAAACTTCACCTTTTCCATCAAAACATCAATAAAAGTTAATGTAGTTGCTTAATTTTGTAAGAAAATTGAATTTTTGACTTGCCCCTTTTATCTCGAAAATGAGATGTGATGGAAAAACTTTATTTATGCACTTCTCTTAGGTCAATAGCAAGGAACAATTATCACATAGTAGGAACTCAGATATAAAAAAAAGTTCGAAATTTGTTGAGTAGTGTTATTAGCTGTTGATGGGTAAAATTTGTTTTCATTGTTGTTACAGTGGGATGATGACGATGAACATAAACAACAACAACAACAACAGTACCAGCATCAACAACAACAACAATGACGAAAAGCCTGAAATGCCGGACCCCGATTATATAAAGGTAACTTTAAGGTTATTATAATCATTATTAAATGACTTCTATTTCCCCATACCCACGAACTAAGCGTTAACATTAAACTGGAAGTAGGGTTTCTACTAACTAATTAATAAGTCCTATGGGTTGAATTAAGTTTGCCATTAAATATTAAGTACACATCGAGTTCCAGAAGGAGAAAGGCGGATATCCGGGTTTCGTATAGCGTCGTTTCAGTCGCTCGAAGCGTGTAAGGCTGTATGAGTGACACAATGACTAATTATGACACGTTCCCATCAAATCGGTTTACGCAGTTACGCGAAAAGGATACAACCCACAAAAAGATTGCCAAATTGGATCAAAAAAATGACTGTTGTCAAAATGTCCTTAATTACTACCGAAAATGTAACATGTAAGAATGTAACATTTGTAAAAAACAGAAAATAAATCTTCACGACTTCGTCCGCGTGGATTAAGGTTAAGTATTTAATTCCCGCGGGAACTCTTTAACTTTCCGGAGTAAAATGTAGCCTATGCGTTATTCTTGGGTGTGAGCTATCTCCATTCCAAATTTCAGCCAAATTGGTCAATTCTTTGTAGCGTGAAGGAGTAACAAACATACACACACACATACAAACTTTCGCTTTTATAATATTATATAGTGTGTGATATTGACATATTGATAAGTGTGACTTAAGTATGCTTTATCTGGCCATTAGAAGTGAGTGACGTAAGTAACGGCGCAAGTTGCGCTCGGCCGCCGCACGCTTTTTCCTTCATGGAAATGTCGCTGTAGTCGCGAGTTAAGCGCTGAAACGCTGAAACGCTGAAGCGGTTTTGTTAATTGAACTAGACAAATCTTACAACCTGAGGATAGGAATAGGCTACTTTTTATCCCGGGAAATCAAAGAGTGCTTACGAGATACATTATGTCGCGGGCGTCATCTAGCTAAGTATTACATAAAGATGATAAAAATATTATTATTATGAAAGTTTGTTTAAAACTTGTATCTAGTATAATTTAAAAGTTAAACTTTGCTAGTTATATGCAAATCATGCAGGCACCGCCTCAGTTGCCAAGAATAGAGAGAGGCTCCTGGATTATTTTAGCATTTTCATTAAACTTTAAATTTCAGTTAGAATATTTTGTTTGGTTTGCATTATGCAATACCTACTAGCTTCGACCCAAGTAAATCAAATCAAAGCTAGGAGTCATTCAATGGGAACCTTCAAAGTGAAATAAATCGATTGTCTGAATAAGTAGGTAGGTATCCAGTACAGACCTCGATGTTTAATTTACCATAAAGCATAAGTGATATTTAATAGCTTAAAACTTCTGAAAGAGATCTGATATTTTAACTCAGGACCCCCGAAAAGGAGGAGGGTCCTTTGGTCTATGGCTACTAAACTGAAATTACTAAATGAAATTTCAATCTAGCTACTTAATGTCGAATCCCAATACAGTATACTTGATTGTAACCACCATACAGCACATCATGCAGTCGGGCGAAACCTTTTTAATTACGCCAATATATCACTTCATTTGTGAATTCGGACGCCGAGCGCCCTCCGCTGTGCGAGCCTTGTGCAGAATTTGTCGTTTCAATTTCGCGGAAAACTTTAATGTTCACTGATTTTACGTAAATTAACTTTCTTGTACAACGAAACCATGTCTGTATGGAAACGAGAATTGAAACATAATTAATTTGACATATTGTCTACTTTGTTAAGTAAAATGAAATGTTCTTAAAAGTCTCATATTGTATAAAATACCACCGAGAAAATAAGAAAATGTAAAATAGAGGCGCCACTGCAGCTCTGCAGTGCTAAGACAATACACTGTATTTCCAAATACAGTGTTGTATCATAATAGCTATAAATGAGTTCCTTGCACATGTTTAAATATTTCAATTAAGTCTTATAAATATTAAAAACCTTCAAATGGATACACTGGTATCTCTCAAAACACAATGGCAAAAAAAAACTAAAAATCGCAATTTCTGAAAAATGCTTGTTTTTTTAGATATAGTGTACTGTCATGGTTCGACAATGCAGCGTTTCATTACGTTTCTAAACTCTGAAGGCACCCTAAATGTTTTCATATTTCTATGAATATTTCCAATGGCCATGAAAACGCTGCGAATAGGGTTTATGCATTTTTTTAATATTTTTCTTTTCTATTCAAATTTTTCTTATTAATTTCAGATGTTTGTCGGTCAAGTGCCTCGAAGTATGGACGAGAACGACCTACGGTTGATGTTCGAGGAGTTCGGGCGGGTGCATCAGATCAACGTGCTGCGGGACAAGATCACCGGAGCGAGCAAAGGTTAGTCATTCCGTCTTGCCTCGAATGCCTCTTACTAAAAACCGAGCTGGTTCGACAAAGGAAGCAACCAAACTAAAGAAGAGAAGAAAAGAAATTGCGTACTGGAGAGTGGAGCGGGTACAGACCTCGAAGCACATCCCCATTACCCGGGTATAGGCGCACGAAACAAAGCTTCCGTCATTCCTCAAGTCAACCTGCCATTATTGCTTAGGGCCTCTCAAAAAGTTCAGGACCCCTACCGCCGTTGGCGATTTGCTCGCTACCATTGCGTATCGTTACGTCCGGTAGTAGAGTGCAAACTCAGCAGCAGGCGTCTTATGCGTTTGGCCTAAGCCAAGTCGGTGGTACGTATCTCGAGGCATGGCCTCCTTGTCCGGATGAAAGATCATTTCTCCGGTGATGTACTTTAAGCCACATGTTGGCTAAGGCCTGCCTGCTTGGCTACGGACCTCGTGGTCATCATGGTGAAGTTTCAAGTCCATGGCCCCCGCGCTGTGAGCGATGGGCCGGCTGCTGCGTGCAGGAATGCTGTCAAGACCAGTAATGCTCACATCATCGTCTTCATCTGATTATCACCTCGATGATGGTGATTCATCATCTTCTGCGAGTTGCACTAGTGAGTGTGCACGCAGAAGCTCGACACGTAGTAGACGCCCGCTCGGTGGTCTGGAGTGGTGCTATCCCGCGGAGGTGCATGCTCGGACCGAGATCCGCGCGCGAAGCTGCTCTTCCCAAGAAAAAATAGATCTTCATATAAATTAAATTACGCTAAAAATGATCCTAGATGGCGTTACAAGGATCACAAGTTGTATTTAAATTCTCAATTGACGAAATATTTTATTGCTCTGGTTGGTCATATTTGTTTGTAGGATCAAAATATAACATTTTCATAATTTTTTCGCGTAGGTGTTTTGAACAGTTTTAGCGTTGACATTGTTATCTTTGAATTTATTAGATAAGTAGAATAGAATAGAATAGTTTTTTATTCATATAAACTGTTACAAAGTGCTTTCGAACATGCATGCATTGTGACATTGTATGAATTTGGCATTAACTAATTGTTAGAATTTTTTTAAATACCTAATATTAATAATTGTCTAGACGTACTTTGGATATATTGTAATTACTATATATATAGCTACTCGTGCTGATTCACTCACTCACTCATTGATCACCTCTCCTGTAAAATTTTGTATGAAAAAAATTTTTTTCACCCATGGTTTCGTATAGAGGACAAAAATTCATTCGGAGCAAAAATATGGAGAGAGCTGATGATTGAGGATTTCGGAGACGGGTGAGGAGCACCGGCCAGGGTATCGAAGATAGGTGGGGGGTGTTCAACCAAATGTCATTCGAAACCTCATCCAATTAGCAAAGAGCCGAAAAAAAACTCCAAAATGGCGGATTCAAGATGGCGGCCATACAAATTTCGTAGGTGACTATCTCGGAGACTATTAGAGATGGAAGAGTGATTTCTTGGAAAAAGATGGTCAGGACCCGAAGGTCTACTTGATGAATAGAAAAAAAATTCAAGATGGCGGAATTAAATTTTTTCCATACAAAATATATGCAAGACTTTATACGGTTCCTTTTCAAAATTTTTGATGGTTTCGTATAGAGGACAAAAATTAATTTGGAGGAAAAATATGAAGAGAGCTGATGGTTGAGGATTTCGGAGACGGGTGAGGAGCACGGCTAGGATATCCAAGATAAGTGGAGGGTATTCAAACAAAAGTCACTCGAAACCTCATCCAATTGGCAGAGAGCTAAAAAAAAATCCACAATGGCGGATTCAAGATGGCGGCCATACAAATTTCGTCGGTGTCTATCTCGGAGACTATGAAAGATGGAAGAGTGGTTTCTTGGAAAAAGATGATCAAGACTCGATGGCCTACGTGATGAATAGAAAAAAATTAAAGATGGCTGTTTTTTTTTTTCATAAAAAATATTTAGCGAATTGGGAATTTTCATATGTTCGATTTCAAAATTTCTGATGGTTCGGGGAAAAATATGGAGAGAGCTGATGATTGAGGATTTCGGAGACGGGTGAGGAGCACGGCTAGGGGATTGAAGTTAGGTGGGGGGTGCTCAAACAAAAATCACCAGAAACCTCATTCAATTGGCAGAGAGCTGAAAAAAAAATTCAAAATGGTGGATTCAAGATGGCGGCCATACAAATTTCTAAAAAGATGACCAATCCCGAAGATCTATTTGGTGAACAGAAAAACCGCGGTTCGCTTTAGCGAGCCGCGCACCCACGCGCCCTACTAGTTTTAATATATTTGCGAATCTTGATGTAGTTAAGTACGAGTACACACAAAACAATTAAGCTATAAAATATACAGCCATATTTACCGTAGGCTAATCACAGAGCGGGAATTACCTACTGGCGCGTTTACCTATTCTAATAAAAACATGTGAGGTATTGTTTAGACACGGCCTTTGAAATAGTGAAATGTTAATGAAGGTTTTAATTAAGTGCGACGTGAATTTAACTAATGTAACTGGAAATGCTGTCTGATGGTAATTAGATTATATTATTTTAAAATTTTTAGTTCACCATAGACTTATTAGTAACTTTCGACACATCTTTATAATATCATTTTTAGAAAGGATTAGGTATTATTTGTCATGTAATTATTCTTCCAACTAATCGTAAAGCTTGTGTGTGTTAAGAGCCAAGCTATTTAAAGCTTTAAAATTAAATTTAATACCCATTGAATATCAGGATAATTATTTGGTAATGTTAATGAAAAACGTTTTTCGCCCACTCTAATTTCTAGAAAAAAAGAAGGGAATTTTTATTTCAAAAGGATTTTTCTATTCTTAGTTGAATAAGAGATTAATTTTCTCTCAAATTTAATATCACGATAAATCGTGCAAAAAAAGAGGTAAAGTACCTCAACTTTTTTGTACGATTATATATTTGGCTACAAAATTATGTTTAATTTTAATTTTATTTTTATCTAAGAAAAATAATGGAAATCTTTCAAAAAATGTTAAAAGGGTCTCAAGGGCAAAGTTACAAAGCCCTTTAAGAGCAAAGGATTTGTTAATGTCAATGCATTATTAATAATATTTAAAATGCACTATGTTAACACCTGACCTGGCAACACCTGGTGCACTCTCTTTTCCCTCTTTCTCATAATCCGATGGGACGGAAAATCCAACACGATTGGAGAGAAATCAGGCGCAGGACCGACGGCTTTACGTACTCTCCGAGGCACGAGGGTGACTCACCGCCAGCTTCTTAACTTCGGGCTAGTATACTGAAAACTCCTTAACAGAAAAGCCCAATACATTTTTGGCCCGACCCGGGAACCGAACTCGGGACCTCGTCATCCGCAGGTGAACTTGCTAACCACTAGACCAACGAGGCAGTCAGAGTTAGGTGAACTATCAGAATTAGGAATGTATAGTTTAAATCAAATGTTCCCTCGGGATCTGACTCCACGTGTCGGCCATCATTGTTCCGGGAACAAAGCCGTCACGTTACAGAATGTTGACATTTTTGTTGCTTTGTTACTCGTTTATATGAAAAAGCTCCTTTTGTAAGTTCTCATGCAAATATAGGAGGAGTAGAAGCCTTTGTTTGATTTTACGCGCAATGCTTTTCCCCGTTCACTATTCAAGTGGTTGTATTGTTTCTTATCAGCTATATTGTTGCCTTTATGTATGACGTAATAAAAGAATCGAGAGGATTGTCTTCGTCTCATGCGTTAACATAATTATTTTAAGCACCTCAATCGATAACTTCATCCATAATCATAATTAATATTATAAATGCGAAAGTGTGTTTGTTGGTTCGTTGGCTTTTCCTTCAATCACTCCGCAACAGGATGGATGTGTTTTTTTTCCATGGGAATAAAATTCGTGGGATTTTTAATCCACGCGGATGAAGTCGCGGACACTTTTCATAAAAGAGTAAAATACCCTATTGGATCTATGCGTAAATATCGACTTTGCTAAGAAAAGTACTTATCATGGTATGTACCTACCTACTACCTACCCGTTTGGCAAATTATAATTGCCGCTAAGCGACTTAAGTTTTAGAGTCTTCGTTCATAATAATATTGACGTAGAAACCAAATAGATTTGAAGATCGAATAATTTCAATAGTTCGTAATTGTAAGCCAGTATGAATCACCTGTAAGTACCGAAATTCTGTTTATGAAAAAAAAAATGTTTTTTTTTGTCAGTTTTAGTAATACCTATTCGTGGCACGAATTGTGATTTTGAATGTTTCGTTGGCTTACTTGAATATGTGTTACGTGTTTTTTTATTACGAAGATAGTGATGGATAAAAATTAAACAGCACATACTGGCTAACTGTTGTACACGATGTCTAAATTAAAATATGTAAATTGACAAATCTCATGCTTTCCTTTTCGGCTGGAAGCATTATAAAAGGGACGGCACTAGATTCAGACCTGTCAGTTCATTTAGAAATTGTGTACAAAATAGTTACTTAATTAATTACATCATTGTAACATAATATACAATCGAGATCTGGATTGTAAGCTCAAGCTAAATGGTTTATAATTACTGTTCTTAACAGAAGATATTGAAAGCTACTTATATACTTAACGACAAATAATGTAGGCAATACCAATTCACTTTTGAACAACCGTAACGAGTAGCAGTAATTACTCATTTCAATAACGTACACCCTTGTTTTGTACTGTCGTTATCTGTGTGGCTTTCCAAACGTGACCGTACGCTAACAGTGATTGTGACATTATAGACCGCGTCAGGTGAAAAGATCTCTGCAGGGTGTGCATGGGCAGGGGAGATATTATCCACGGGGAAAGGATAAAATGTTTATCCCCTCGCTCAGTTTTATCTATCCGACGAGCATGGGCAAAACCGTGGAAATAATATCCAGTATCCACAGTGGATACACTTGTAGGACTATACTTCTCCTTTCCCCTATCGACATGCTTTAACTTAGTACTAGGTTAATCGCCTACGCGGTGGTTCAAGGTTAGAGTTCTTTTTACCTGACTGACACAAATTGTACTTTAGTGGCCCGTAAACGGTCAAACATGCTTGTCAAATTTTACGTGTTTGTCAAATTATTTGATAGTCTGCAGTCGTGTTTGACGCAAACAACCTACGTGTTTGGCAAACGGAAACGGACGGAGTTTGAACAGTGTTTGATCGCGTGCGCTGGTGTTTGATGACCTTGTTCAAACAAAACCGTAACAAAAACGTTTTTGACAAACATGTTTGACCGTGTACGGGTCCAATTAGGCTGCCCCTGTGTCTGTCGTGTGTCAGTGTGCCACGTTATGTAAGTGTGCGCTTCTGTTGCAGGGTGCTGTTTTGTGACGTTTTTCACGCGCAAAGCGGCGTTGAAAGCGCAGGACGCTTTGCACAATATCAAAACTTTGAGCGGGGTAAGTGCGTTTTATATGTTGTTCCCCCTTTTGTTATTATATGTCGTTTACCCAATCTGTTAGACGTTATGATAGTTCTTAAAAGGAAAGCCTCCTCTCTTTGAAGCCTCAATAGCCCAACGGTTGAAGGTGCGGACTTTAAATTGAAAGATCGCAGGTTCGAACCCCTCCCGTTGCACTATTGTCGTACACACTCCTAGCACAAGCTTTCCGCTTATTTGGAAGGGATAGGAGAATATTAGTCAACGTCAGCTTGGCTAATATTCTTTTTCTTTTTAACGAAACAAAAAAACGAAACGAAAAAAAATGCGGTCGAAGAGACTTTTGAAAATTAGGTATCTGAAAAAACTTGCTATCGAGGTTTGGTTCTCTACTTTTTTTCCTCCTCCAATACTGGACCAATTTAAAAGATATGTCAGAACTGAATAAAAATAAGAATTCTTTTATGTTTACAAGTTTTAATATTAAGTATTTTATTTATTTTATTAACATTTTTATTTATAAAATTACAAGTTTTTTTATTTATATAAGTACTTAGATTTAAATTAAAAGATGAGTGATGCAAAATATTCTAAAATTTTAGCATACTTTTTTTACGTAACATTTTTAACACTTTTTATGTAAGTATCTAGTGTTTAGAAAATCAGCGAAAACTTGATACTTTTATAATGATCTACGGGACTAAGTTTTGTGCTCTTTATCTCCATTAAATTTCCGACGCGCGTAAAGTTCAAAGTTATCAAATTTTCAACGGGCTCAAATTTTGATATTTTGCTCTCGTGATTTAGAAATAATAAAGGAAAATTCACCTACTAAATCATGTCTAACGACAGACCAAGTCATGGAAAGACATAAGAGTCATTAAAAGTACCTACTTTATCAAATGTTGCCTAACCAAAAAATAATAAATAAATAATTAATTACAAAATTATTGAATACCTTTATAACAGTACTATACGTAAAAGCCTCAAATCAATTTTCCCTCAATAAGTACTAAGCTCCTAGATCAAAAAGCTCCGCATGGCAGTTATTAAAATTCCGTACTGAAATAAAAGTATAAATGTAGTATCAAGAGCCCACGCTGTAAAAATCAACAAATATTTACTTTCAATTCCTTCAAACACAGCGTTACCTGCCATTCGGAGAAATAGACCAGGAGCTTCTGGTAATAATATATCATGGTAGAGTGGTTAGGTGGATGGACGATCTCAAACGAACCGCTGGGTGTCGGATAAAAAAGGCACAATACAATAATCTGTTGAGATCTGACAGAAATGGTTATCCTCCTCGATGGTCGATACTATGTCGGATGACGTCCATAGTCCGTCACATATTTATATCATATTTTATTTTGCCTTCGTATAGCCAACCAACAAAACCATACATACTACTTAGGAGAAGATAGGAGCAAATGGGATTCAAAGATGTTCTCATTTTTGATTGCAGCTTGGTTTAAATCTGACAGTGACAAACTAATGTAAAAGCTTTAATAGAAAGTAACATTGGTACTTATTACTTTTGATTAAGTACAACTGATTAGTTCAACCGTTGAACTAGCGGGATTAATGATTATCCATAAATAGGTAGTCAATCAATTAAAATGTTTAGATAAGACCCCTGATTGGGAAAAAAACTAACAAAAAACCACGAACGTGACATCTTATCTGAACACTGTCTCCGAGACTACAAAAAAAGCGGAATCAATCGAGAGAAAACCTCGATAATATAATAGAATTGAATTATCGCGAAGTCACGAGAGAAACGGGATATCTCGATATCTCGGATGGTGGAATCGGTAATTCGATTGTCTCGGTAACAATGGGTGGCGCCAAAAAGGTTGTTTTTTGGTATCGTTTGCGCCCGGTAATGAAAATCGTTATGGTTGCAGCGAGCAACAGGTTGTGTAAACAAAAACATTTCTATGCCGAGATGGGAAACAGGGAGGTCTCTTTTCTTGAAGTAACTGGTGCTTGCTCTAACGTTTATATCTGTTAGAAGAAGGAAAATGAAATTAGTTTCTGTAGCCTTCTTCAATTTTTAATTGTGACGCGAAGACTGTAATTAAGTGGGAACACCATCGGAGGAAGATGATTCCACAATCTGGTAGTAAAGATCTGGAGCTACGGATGGTCGAAGTGCTTCAGGCACCCGGGTGGTGAGGGTGAAATTGCGTTCGGTGGTGTGTGGTGCGGTTGTAAAAGTTAGAGAATGGAAATAATAATATGTTTAGATAATTGTAGAGTTTTGTAATACCTAAGCACTTAATATTTTAAGGTTTTTGTTTCCCTACCACAGATAACTAAGCTTGTTTTTCATCAGAATAATATTTATCTTCGTTCAGCGTCAAATATCCATCGAACAAAGAATACACATTCATCTAGAAAAAACAACCAAGAGCGATCGCGACGGTACAATAGAATTTAATTACCGCTGAAACGCCAGTGTCAAGACCTCGGATGCTGGGATCGTAATTCGATTGTCTCGATAACAATCGAGGCGGGCGGGAGGGTACTCCGAAAAATAATGTTCGGTATTATTGGAAACGGTAATGAAAAATATTTAGGCGAAACGTTATACAAGCACTCAACCTTTAAACAAAGGGATATGAAATGAACAGTATCCGGCAGTAAGGCTGCTTTTTCACCAAAAATATGCTAAGCTGCGTAGCGAGGGATGTATGAAATCAACCAATAGGGTTGTTTGATTTTTATAGCTTAGTAAGAAAAGGTTAGAGTTATTTTGCTATAATCCGCCAACAGAAAAATCTGTATGGTCAAACATGCAGTTAAAATGAGAGTAGTATACATGGTGGTCCAACTAGTGACGACAATAATTTTTTGTTTAGATTTCTTACACCTGGGGGTATCCGAAAATACCCCATATATGTCATGCGATTTTTTGTAGTTTTAGAGTTATAATTTTTTTGTGTTTTTTGAATATTTTCTACCAGCGAGGTTTCAAAAATTCATATCCTTTTTTGTAGTAAGTATTTTGCAGTTTTTTTTATTGTGACATGATTATCTTGAATGTTGTTTTAATAAAAAAAAAAACTCCGCTTCTTGAAATTACTTAAAGTTACTTAAAAAAGGCTTGAAAGTTAGAACTTTATTAGGATTTACTCAAACATTCAACTTCAATTTAAAAATACAAAAAGGAGTTTCCATAGCTTCTGGCTAAGTTTAAAAACTTTGCAGGATCCTAAGCTACCAAAATCATTTAAAAAAAATATTGTACTTAATTAACCTTTTTTTATATCAATCATGCCTTTATATCAGAATATTAGTCATGCAAGTTGAACTTGCATGACTAATATTTTCCTCTCCCCCCCCAAATAAGCGCAAAGTTACTATTCGACGTGGGTACGACAATAGTGCAACGGGTGGGGATCGAACCTTTGACCTTTCAGTTTTCAGTCCTTTGGCTTTGCTGTAGACGGGTGAAAAATAACTAAATAAACCACCACCAGCGGCTCACAAAGCGGCCGGTCGCGATTGTGATCGATAGCCAAGTGGGTACGCCTAACATAATTGGTCGACTCCATTAGCCGGGATCGGTTTTTGGGTTCCCGGGCAAGTATTAGATTTATGCGGTAAAAAGCAAGGTGAGGTTTGCACTTTGCAGGTGGTTTAACCTAATTTTTCCCCTCGAGATTTGCTGGTTTTTCATTTTTGCTTTCACGTGAAAGCCTGTATTTCCCTAAATTCCCGTAAGTTCCGGTAATACAACCAGTTCCGGTTGTCACATTTTTATCACGTGTATCCTCACTAACAAGACCACGTCGCCTCAATGCTTAAAAAATTATTTTTAATCATTTTATGACTGGGTTACTATTGAAACTCGCTTCCCTACTGAAAGGATAGAACGTGTTTTACTTTTTTTTAAGAATATTAGCCAAGCTGAAGTTGACTAATATCCTCCTATCCCCTCCAAACAAGCGGAAAGCTTGTGCTAGGAGTGGGTACAACAATAGTGCAACGGGTGGGATTCAAACATTTGACCTTTCAGTTTTCAGTCCGCACCTTTAATCGTTGGGCTATTGAGGAATATTATTATTATAACAGCTAAGAAAGGATTTTTGAAAATACAACCCCTAAAGGGATAAAATAGGGGTTTGAAACATCGAATTTAAAGTAGGTGAAGCCACGGGAAAAAGCTATATAAAATATAGCCTGTGTCACCCGGACTATAATAACAAATCGATTGACACCTTAATTCACCAACAAGGCAGTTCATACGGATGAAATAATACGCATAAATTCAAGACAAAAGCTCATTAAACTGAGCACCTATATCCGTTATCGTGGTTTATTTTATAACCTCTTCATTACATACTTAGTCATTAGCCTTCGCAAGGGGGACGTGGGTTCAAATCCCTTGCCAATAACTTTAATAGCCAAGCTTCCGATATCGATATATGAAGCGCACTGAACTCGGTACTTACGGCTCCCACCGGTGCCTTTATACTGTTACTTGTTATTACTAGGGGTGTCAACTGTCAACCACCTAAAAGTTTTTCTCGTATATCTTCTATTAATCCTCAGTAACATTATGAATACGAAAATGTGAAATTATAACTTGGTGAGAGTAAGGCTAGGCTTTTATCGCGGAAAAACACAAAGATTCCGCAGTTTTTTCAAAAATCAAATTCCACGCGAACGATGACACAGGCAAAAGCTAATTTGGCATTAAATTTTAACAGTGTGAAAATTTAATAAGCAAACTACAGTCAAAATGTGTAATCCAAGTAAGAATTTGGGCAATAATTTTGGGAAACGTGCCAAATAATTTCCGACTGTACACAATATGCGTTTGTGAGTTTTCAAAGCTTCTTTTTTCGCTGCATAAATGCATCGAACTATCGCTTTTTATGTCAAATTATGATTGTAATTAATTTAAAAATCTGCAAGGTTTCAATGAAAAGCTTGCAAAAAGGATGCAAATTAGGTTTCATAACTTTAATATGTCTAAATTTCTGTAATTGCAGAAAGATTAGTAATATTAACTACTTATCAATTATGAGATTTTTTATGATTGTCATTATGTGTAGTCAATTTAGCTATTTTGTTTAGTTGACAACCCTAAGTATTACGTGAAACTTAAAGCCGTTGGAAAGTAGGAGTACGAAGACCCATATGTTGCGAACATCGAATATATTGAAGTAATTAATATGTATTAACTACTTTGGTGTTTGAGAGGTACGAGCTTAGGTCCATAAGTTGTATTATTGAATAGAATAATTATTATAGAGGTAAGTAGTTACATTGTATTGTGAAGCTTTAATTAGAAACTTGCATAGAAATCTCTAACAAACCCACGATGAATAATAAATTATAATATTAGCTACTACGCCGCCGCTATGTGCGTAAATCATACTCAAATTCAAAATTCAAAATTCTTTTGGCTCTTACGACAAGTCAAAGACTCTACCATCAGTTTGGAAAGCAAAATCTGCTCAGAAGCCAGCAAGTAACTCAGTAGTTGCTCTTTTCAAAATTTAAAAAATATGTAATTTGCCATTTTGTGGTGGCGGCCATCTTGGATTTGAAATTTATTATAGTGTATAGTATTCCACTAGTCAACCCCTTTCATTTGAAACCCATATTGAAGGAGTATTGAAAAAATATGTAATCCGCCATTTTGTGGCGGCGGCCATCTTGGACCGATTTTCATACACAGACAGTAGACACGTTAAACTTATAACAAACACACCGTCGTTTTTGCTTCGGGGGTTAAAAACAAGAATACTACAACAGCTCATCTCTCTTGTGGATAGCTGAAGCAAAACCGATTGTTTCTAAGTAACTTTGTCGTTTAGAAAATTACTATAACTGTATATTGAATGAATGAATGAATGAAATGAATGAAATGAATGAATGAATGAATGAAATATTTTATTTGCAATATTAGGTACTACTCTATATGTAGGTACTGTAATTATATTATTACTATTACTGTAACTCTGCTTTTTAAATAGATAATAATTTATTAGTATAGTACTAGACTACTTTTCAGAAAAAAGGCACTTCCCTATAAAATCTTTATCGCTTAACGTTTTAAACTTATCTTGGTAAAAGTTGAAAGACTTGTAAGTTAATAAAGTACATACTCGTAAGTACTCGTAGGTACGCGTGAACTTTTTATTTATTGGACTTTTTTTACTTTTACTCTCCGTACTGTACTGTCTAGAACTTTAACTTACAAAGAAAAGCGAGCTCATACTTGGAGAGGATTTAAACTACTTTATAATAGAACCTCAATAGCTCAGCGGTATGCTCGGGACGTTCATAATTTTTTTTTATATTTGAATAGCGAGCAAACGAGCAGGCGATCACTGCCGCTAAAGTAGCCAGTCTGCCCTCTCCCTTAAAGCATTTCGACCATTCCGTAGAACAAAGTCTCATCTGCTAAATTCATAACTTGAGATTTGAGCCTTGCAGATGTGACTTTTAAGGCTCAAATTTCAAGTTGTGAATTTAGCAGATGAGACTTTGTTCTATGGAACAAACCATTTCTTCTAAACATATAAATGGAAAAGGTGACTGACTGATTGCCTGAATAACTGACTGACTGATCTATCAACGCACAGCTCAAACCACTGTATGGTTCAGGCTGAAAGGAAAACTACTATGACATAGGCATCCGCTAAGAAAGGATTTTTGAAAATTCAACGCCTAATGGGGAAAAATAGGGGTTTAAAAAATCAAACTTAACGTGAGCGAAGCCGCAAGCAAAAGCTAGCGCTAAATAAAAGGTAGCCTATGTCACTCTCCAAATACTCAACAAAAAATCACGTTGGTCCATTTGGTCCGTTGCTGCAATCCAACAAACAAACACAAAGCACACATTTTTTCCGATTAATTTGAGAAAATCTTTATTGTAGTATTTAGTAATATTGATGCTAAAATAAATGTATACAATCCAGTGATAAAATATTATGTTTCGAATTCACTGTGATGCGATTTTACAATATTCTGATCAATTCCAGCAATATATTTTATTGAAGTCCGGTTTGATTACCTTTATTAAAGCAAAACACACACGAACCGAATCAAATATTTGCTTTCAGCCGCAACTGGGTTTTACCTAATATATTATACAGGTAGTTACGTAGACCAACGAAGTCGTTCTATGGATGGGGCCCAGTAAGGGGCCCAGCTTTAAGAAGGGTTTCCAACTCGCGCGGAACGAGTTACCTACTGACCCCATTTAACTCGCGAAGGAAACTGCATACATGCCCTTTCGCCAACAAAGAGTCTAGCGGAAAAGACCGCGTCAGAAAAAAGAATTAAAAAAGAGTCAAAATAAGCGAGAGTAGAATAATCAAATAGAAGTCGGTAGTAGATAGTAGTAGAAGTGGCGTTATAATAAGGTTATGGCAACTGTTAAAACTCTTTGTTAGTAGAAAGCGACTTCAAAAAAATGTTATCAATCAGGCATGTACCTATGTATGTAAAACTAAATGATGCTTGCGACTTCATCCGCGTGTATTAAAGTTCTTTGATTCCCGCGTGAACTCTTTAATTTTCCGGGATAAAATGTAGCCTATGTGTATGAGCTATCTCCATTCCAAAATTCAGTAACTTCATTGTGGCAAACTTTCGCCCTTATAATATTAGAATGATATGTGGAAGTGTGCTTACTGAAACTTAACTTTATGCTTTTTATATATTTTTAGTAGTTTTTATGTTATTTTTCAGTCAGCTGTCTGAAAACATTTCATAGCTGTAGTAAATAAGCAACGACTTCTTGTTAAAAGGTTATGGTTGGCAGAATTAATCCTTTCGATAGACGCAACTGTGTACGACGAAAGAATGAATTTAAAGTAGTTCCATTAGGTTCTAAAGCATAAGAACCCGTGTCCCCTTGAAATATATCTCTCCCAAATTATCATTGTCATGTAGATGGTGTAATAAAGTCGTACAATGGAGGAAATTGGAAGGTCGCTCCGGCCGCGCCCGGGCAAACCTTTGCGCGTCATTATCTCGCCCGCCGTACGTTATGATAGATATGTCGCGACCCCTTTGTGATGCATGCTACCCTGGTAATATTGTGAATGAAAATAATACTACCATATGAATAAATGATTTCATACCATAGCTACGGAATAATTTTATAGCGGTCTCAGTGGCGTGCGAAGACTTCGAAGTCAGGATTTTTTTTTCGTTGACAAGATGCCCCTTGTCTATTATATCACCTGATGGTAAGTGACGATGCAAAATAAGATCATAGCGAGCTAATTTGGATCGGGTCGCCTGCGGAACCCCATCCAAGTTAGTGCCAAGCGGCGAGTTGGAATTGACAAGGAAGTTAGTGAAGTAAAATAATAAATTATCATAATTTCTGCTTCATTGATCTAGTTCAGGTACAACGGATGATAAGACCCCGGGTTTATTTTGAAGTCGACGCAAAAAAGTATAGGGGTTTTCTGTCAAGAAATTTTAAGTACTAACCTGGAGGTGGCAGCGTGCCTCGAAGAGCACGTAAAGCCGTCGGTCCAGGGAATGGTCATGTCGGATTAGCATCCACACATCCGTGTAATTGTACACACACTTATGCACTATAGTGTCTTCCGCACAGGTGGCTATTCTCTTCACGAATATATAGAGGGTATATGGGTGAAATCCATTGCCCTAATTCAATTTCGCAAAGCTTTTTGTTACGGCGCGGGCGGTAGTTCCTATCCGGATGATGTATGGCGGATAAGACAAGGCGACGGCAAGGTGCATTTGGGTCAAGCCGGGTAACCTCTCAATTTCCCGCGTCGACCCGCGCCATCGATATTACTTACTATGTGGCCCTCGTGTTTGAGAAATTCTTTTTTTATACATTATACTGGAACACTCTGCTATATATTATTTATATATTACTAGCTGATGCCCGCGACTTCGTTTGCGTAGATTTCGTTTTTAAAATCCCGCGTGAACTCTTTAGCTTAATCATAGAAACATCGTTCGTTTGCTGCTGTTTCATCTCAAAAATCTCAATTTATCAAAAAAATACTGTGAGTTTACTAATCAACTAATATACTCTTTATAATTTTTTCTACATTACTAGCTCTTTTGAGTTAAAACATTGTTGCAACAATGATGATTCTGAAAATCAAGAAAGTTTCAGTAGATAAACGCCCTCCGTCCAAATAAACAAACACCTAATAAAGTCGTCCTCTCTGTAGTAATGTAACAGAAAGCTAGTTTCTGCATGCTACGAAACAAACGTCAAGTTAAGAGCATTTCTTACACAACCGCTACGAACCGCTACAATGTTGTGCTACAATAAGCGGGTGGTAGTAGGTACTAAGCTGTTAGAAGCTTACGAGCTTAGTGTGGTCGGATCTTAAGATCACCGCAAGTCGTTCCCTAGAATATAGCTACACTTATTATAAGGTTTGACCATTATGTGCTCTATTAACGGTGAATAGTTACTTCAAAGACAAAGTGAAAAAAATATATATCTGAATTGAGATACCCAGATACTGTTATTGAATTTTTTTATAAAAAAAGCTATAATTTAAAAAAAATTAAACAGACTTCGATATACTGAAATAAAGAAGAACTGAAAAGGGAAAAGTGTTCATATCTTGAAAACTTCAAAATCGATTTTGATGAAATCTTTACTGTTCCCTAAGTTGAAGTAAAGGTAAGCAAATAAAAGAAGAAGAATGATAGTAATTCTATGAGTAGTTTCAGAGAAAAAAAGGAGTGTATTAAGTGCATATTACATTATGTATTCTAATAACTCGTAAGATATTCATTAAAAAAAATGGCTGTATCGTCTGTATCGTCTCTTAGTAATATGTATAGGAATTTTATGTAATAATTTTGGCTCTGTAATATGCAATACATTGAAAATAAATGCAAGTTGGTTAAAAATTAGACCTAACTTAGCGATTTTTTTTTTGTTGAACAGTATCGTCCCTTGGAAATATGATTTAATTTTTGCTGGTTTTTTTTTTCAGACAGTTAAAACTTGATCTACTACTGTAAAAATTAAATCTACATCTGAAGATTTACCACTACACGCGCTCTTAAGGCTTAGGGTTAGGCTTGATTTCATTTACCTACATAATAGCCGTACAACAATCGTTGACTTGGCTGTATTAAGTGTCGAGTCAGAGATGAAACGAGGTCGTGTAACTGCGTTACGGCAACAAAGCGTCTAAGGACGTTAAGACGAGAGGATTTCGTAAATGCGGTAACAAAGCTTTCGAGTATACGTTAAGGCTGAAACGTTGTTATACAACGAATTATTATAATATCTTCATTCATGGTATAACAATATTAACTGTTGCTATGATTAATTAATACATACTGTCAAACTATCTGTATGTCTTGACGACCTCCCTGGCGCCGTGGTGAGCGATGTGGTCTTATAACTGGGAGGTCTCGGGTTCGATTCCCGGCAGGGCAATTTGGGAATTCATAATTTCTAAATCTCTGGTCCGGTGGGAGGCTTCGGCAGTGGTTAGTTACCACCCTACCGTCGAAGACGTGCCGCCAAGCGATTTAGCGTTCCGGCACGATGGCGTGTAGAAACTGATTAGTCATAGGTATTCCCTTTCCAAGTTAGCCCGCTACCATCTTAGACTGCATCGTCACTTACCATCATCGCAGTCCTTGACATGTTTATTGCTTAAATAATATACCTTTATGTTGCACCATAATACCATCACACCTAATTTCACTCCTGTCACCGATGGTTGCCTGGTAGAGATTGCTCTGTTAGCAATAAGGCCGCCTTTGCATGCGTAATTTTAAGATATATTCAATTTTGTTTCCTGTGTGCAATAAAGTTATTATCTATCTATCTATATCCATTCATTCATTTTGCACACTATCGGTCACATAACTCACATATTATAATAATAATATGATGGTATTCGTTTATCCGGACGGCCCGTTGGCCAACCCGGGTATGATTGATGGAGCGGGCCGGATAAGACAATGAACTGGAAGGAACGGTCGGCGCAGACCAACCCAAAGTTCACCGCTGCCGAGTAAATTGCCCGCTCGGCTTTATGACACGAAATAACGAAGGTAACATTTTCATTTCTCGCGTTACAATACGGGACCGTTGTAAAAATGCTGTATGGAGAAAAAAGGTCTGCTTAATCTTGATTGTGGGTGCCCATTCTTTTTACGGATAAATGATTTTATTGTACGAGTAGGTTTAGCGGTTGTCGGGAATTGAATATTTGGTTTAAACTTTGAATTTTCTTTAAGCCTTTAGTAGCCTTAAGCTTTTAACCTCACCGCTTTTCTCCACCAACTCGGAAATTAATGTATTTCTTTTATAACTTGTTCAAGGGAAACTATCCCTGCAGATTCGTGCAAATTTTACTGGCTAAAGAAGCTTTTAATGCGCTTAAATTTTTTCTTTTTACCCTGCTATTATACCAATAGATGTAAACGGTTCGCAGGACGCCGTTGGATACAAGCGGCGCAAGACAGAGACCTGTGGCAAGATACCCTTGTACAGCAGTGATTGTCTATCACTTGATAATGAAGAAGAATATACCGCCCAATTTTCACAAAATATATTTCAATGATTCTAATAAAACGCGATTTTAATTAGGGCCCGTAAACAACAAGGAAAGTACATTTCAATCCAGTTAAATTAAACGAGCATTAATTAATTCCTTTATTTCTGTTCTGTCGTTTTGTTTACGAAACTTTGCCGGGTGACAACACAATTTTTTTATTAAAGCAAGGGAACAACGTTTTTGTTATTTTACTTAAAACGCTTACACAGTTTAGACTTTTTTTAACCAACTTCAGACAAGGAGGAGGTTCTCAATTCATCAAATCTTTTTTTTTTTTGTATGTTTCCCGATTACTCGAAGACGCCTGGACCGATTTGGAAAATTCTTTTTTGTTTGAAACGTTTTTGATGGTAATATGGTAAATCCTCCCACCAGACCAGACCAGAGACAATTCATTTTTTTTTATTCGATGACAAGATAGCCCTTGACTGCGATCTCACCTGATGGTAAGTGACGATGCAGGCTTAGATGGTAGCGGGCTAACTTGGAAGGGGTATAGCAGTGTAATTTCAACCCATACCCCTAATCGGTTTCTACACGCCATCGTGCCGGAACGTTAAATCGCTTGGCGGCACGTCTTTGACGGTAGGGTGGTAACTAGCCACGGCCAAAGCCTCCCACCAGACCAGACCAGAGACAATTTAGAAATTATAAATTCCTAAATTGCCCCCGCCGGGAATCGAACCCGAGACCTCCGAGTTATAAAACCACAGCGCTCACCGCTGCGCCAGGGAGGGATTTTTTGAAGATTCAACTCCTGCAGGGGTAAAATGGGGGTTTGAAAGATCGAACTCAACGTGAGCGAAGTTGCGGGCAAAAGCTAGTCGTAAGATAACGTCAATGTAAAAAATTCCCTTTTCCATGCTATCCAAATCCCCAGCGATAAATTAGGGTAAGGATGCCGAATATGAGATGGTTGCCAAATATGAGATAGTTAGGTTTTGGCGAAACTAATCGCCGCAGCTATTTGGCGATACTGTCACCAGAAGCCACGTGGCAATAGACCGAAACATGTGTTGGTGCTTCCCAGTTCGAGGCGAAGTCAGGTTGTGTACGTGCGGGTTTTTACGAAACCACAAAACCCGATTTTTGACACCAAATATTAACGAGGTATGTTACAACTTTATAGTCACACTAAATGATTTAAATTTACAGTCATTGTATCAGTTATATGATTAATTTTACAATGCATTTGCAGTTTAGTTGTATTTTCTTCGTCAAGAAATAATAGGCAGCCTAGTTTTTAAATTTGGGTGTTTTCCTAATATGAGACCCTTAAATGAGATATCTCATATTAGGATGTATAGAAATACGACTATTTAAAAACCTCTTTTTCTAGATCAAAGAAGTCCTAGGACCACGATGCCATAATATGGGCCGTGAGTGCAGTGCAAAGCAAACAAATATGTTACCTAATAGCGTCAAAACTTTCGATGTTCCTAAGAGTATCCTAGAACGTTATGTCAAAAAAGATGCTAATGCAGAAGTATTTGTCAAGGTTCATGGGAAGACCTCCAGCTTTTTCTGACTATTTAGAAGCAAAAATAGAAAAATATTGTAAAGCTGGACTAACGATTTTAAGGGTTACATCTACATCTGAAGAACATCAAGCACTTGGCACAAGCACATGATAATATATTATTAAGTTGTAACTAAAACCTTTTTATTTAGTAGTACGATGTTGTAGATTAATAAATATCGCCAATAAAAAGTTTTTTTGAATTGATTTCTTTTCTTTTTCTCCAAATCAATACTATCTCATATTAAAAACCCTTGGTATCTCATAATAGGAGACCATTTCCCTGAGACGTAATTTCTGACTTTTCTAATATTATCTGATATAACAAAAAATCTATTATACCTAGCACTAAACGGTCTTTCAAGGATAAACTTCATTAAATTCTTATCGAATATAAATAATTTTCATAGTCATTAGGGCAATAACTTATTTTTTATGGCCGAATATGTAAATGGTATCTCATATTCGGCATCTTTACCCTACTATACATAACGTTAATGCATCCTTTACCCCTTCTAATGGACTCCTCCGGAAAACATCTTGCGGCGTTCTTAGGACGTGACCACACTAAGCTCGGACATGTTGTGGTGATCTTAAGATGCGAACACACTAAGTCGGTAAGCTTCTCGTAGCTTAGCGTTGTTACAGGACTTACGGGCCACATGTGAATGTGAAATAAGGTACCATGTACCTAACAAGTCCTTCGTAGCACTTTATCGTAGTATCATTTGCTACGTTAGCTCTGTATTCTGTAACTAAGTGGATACATACAGTGTGCGTACAGATACAGTTTAAGTAGCTCTTAAAATATGTCAAGAGTGTTTAGCTTGAGACTAATGCCCGTTTTCACCAACCATACCTAAATCATTCCCTAAGTAGAAGTCTCTTTACGTAGGTAGCCTCTAAATACAATCCCTTACCCAATGTCATTTTCACCTATAAGTGTTCTCTAAAGGTTTGTGAGAACGAAAGTGACAGTAAGCGTAACCTTACTTAGCTTAGGTAGCCCGTAAAAGTTAGGGAACGTTGGTGAAAACGGGTGAAACTCTATTAAACTATTAACATGCTGAACTTGACTTATATTCCCCTTAAAATAAACGTAAAGCCACAAAACTTATGTTAGAAGAGTCGTACGTCCTCAGTTTTCAGGCCGCACCGTTAACCTTGTGCTGTTGAGCTTACTTACTTTTACGTTATAGTGTTTCGATTTCTAATGTCATCGAATAGGAATACGATCGATCGAATTAAATCTTATACTAACCCTACTTGTGTCGAGTCGGGTAAGATTCTTAACCCTGCTTGTGTGAATTCGGATAAGATTCTTTATACCATCCCTTGTGACACGAAAGCGCATTTCTGCATCGGAAAATTCTTCAACAGATCAGGTAGGAAAGTAGCTCTATATTGTTAAAAGTAATAAAATCTTCTCTTCACGGTCCAACGTCATTGTAAGGATCGCAGTACCTATTTGCCGTATGCTATGAAACATTTCGGAATATCGCCCCATTCAGGGGACCCGATCTTGAGCGTTACAAAGGAACCCTGAAGGCTTCAAGACTCGCGATATTTGCTCAGTGCCATGTGAAGGAGCCGGGAAATGTATTTTCAAAGGATCAGCCTCGATAATACCAATATGCCAGCGAATGAAGTGAACTAGCAGTCAATATTTGTGATGGAAAATGACGGGTTAAGTGAATTTAAAAAGGCGTCTTCCGTCAACATACCGAATACGTACATAATAAGAGGCAATTATTTTGATACTAGTTGATGCCCGCGACTTCGCCCTCGTTGTTTTAGTTTTTACTTTGATTTTCCGGAATAAAAGCAGTAGCTAATTCAAATTCAAATTCAAAATTTATTTATTTCATGTAGGCTAATTTGTAGCTCTTATGACACGTCATAAATCTACCACCGGTTCGGAATGCAGATTCTGCTGAGAAGAGCCGGCAAGAAACTCAGCAGTTGCTCTTTTCAAAAAAAATTTTTTTTTTTTTACAAAGCTATGCTATGTTTACAGTGCTTCCACAATAAAGCTTCAAAAATGCAAAAATGCATACGTAGGTACACCAATCCAACGCATGTCAAGATGGGTAGTCAAAGCAGACCCATTCCCGTTGGTGGCACCCGTTCACGAGCATGACGCATGATCCAGCCATTGCTTCGCTCAACCATATTTGAGCGAAGCAATGGCTGGCTGGAAGTAGTCCGGAGTAGCCATCGATTCGGTTATTGTTCGGGTCGGGTGACCGCCGTCACTTCGTTTTCGCTTAGCGTTTCAAGAAACGTAAAGCGTAAATAGGAACGATGAAAACGATGCGCGGCGTCAGCCCGACTTCGACATGCGTATACAAATTAAAATTACCTTATATTTTGTGGTGGCGTTTGAACTCGGTATTTTTAAAAAGCATTATTATTTTAAGCTGTTTAGTGTAGCTTCATTGGATCAATCTAAACATTCTCTGAACGCGAGAGATTTGTTCTTATTCGTTGAGAACTTCCGTCCTTCATCACTGAAGATCATCAGATCTTCACCAAATTTAAATGGGACCAACCTGATTATATGTCTTTTAAAATAAAAAATTTAAATCAGTTCGGATTTGACGGAGTTAGTTTGCGTTGAATTGAGAACCTCCTCCTTTTAAAGTCGGTTAAAAAGTCAGACTTATCTCTAACTTAGAACCAAGTAAATAATAAATATTTTTAATTTTAAGTTTGCTTATTTAATGACACTTGACCAAAGCTGTTCACATGTTTCCTTTATTTGATTTAATAACTCAACGATCTGTTTAATAATAATGTAATATAATTGTTATAAAATACTACGAGTACGTACCACGGTAATTATTTTAGTTGGGATTGTCGATATTTCGATCCAATTGCATGGACCGTGGTCACGACGAGACTAAACTAAAATAATTACCGTGGTACGTACTCGTAGTATTTTATAACAATTATGTCAGTAAACCACTAATCAAGTCTAAAATCTTTAATAATCTATAATTATATAAAAAGGCTTGTCCTGACTGACTGACTGACTGACTGACTGACGATCAACGCACAGCCTAAACCACTGAAGTTAGAAACTTGAAATTTTGACAGTAGGTTCCTTTTATGACGTAGGCGAGCACTAAGAAAGGATTTTTCGAAATTCGCCCCCCAAGGGGGTAAAAAGGGGGGTTAAAGTTTGTATGAAACTCCGTCATTTTTCGAGTTATACTCATGAAATTCGGTATTTAGGCTTTAAATTGAAAACAAAAAAGTACGTGTTTCACAGTTTTTAAAAATTCTACCCCCTAAGGGGTTAAATAGGGGTTGAATGTTTGTATAATAGTCCTTCGTTCTTCAAGTTATTTTTCAAGTTACGTTTATGAAACTTGATATTTTGGCTCTTGATTAAAAATAAAGAATTACGTATTTTACATTTTTTTTAATTTCTCCCCCCAAGGGGGTAAAAAGGGGGGTTAAAGTTTGTATGAAACTCCGTCATTTTTCAAGCTATACCCATAAAATTCGGTATTTAGGCTTTAAATTGAAAACAAAAAAGTAAGTGTTTCACACTTTTAAAAAATTCTACCCCCTAAGGGGTTAAATAGGGGTTGAATGTTTGTATGATAGTCCTTCGTTCTTCAAGTTATTTTTCAAGTTATGTTTATGAAACTTGATATTTTGGCTCTTGATCAAAAATAAAGAATTACGTATTTTACATTTTTCGAAAATTCTCCCCCCAAGGGGGTAAAAAGGGGGGTTAAAGTTTGTATGAAACTCCGTTATTTTTCAAGCTATACCCATAAAATTCGGTACTTAGGCTTTAAATTGAAAATAAAAAAGGACGTGTTTCACGGTTTTCAAAAATTCTACTCCCAAAGGGGTTGAATGGGGGTTGAATGTTTGTATGAAAATCCATAATTTTTCAAGTTAATATCGAGCAACGGATCTACGTGATTCTTTGATGGGTATGGTTGCAGACAGTGTGTTATAGGTTACTTTTATTCGGACAAAATCAGGAGTCCGCACGGGATTTTCAAAGAACCTAATTCCACGCGGACGAAGTCGCGAGGGGACAGCTAGTGTAATAATATAGAAACTAGTTCTTATTGTCAATATGTACCTACTATATTAAGGGTTTGACATCAAAACTCATATAATCCCAAGCGATATAGATCACGTAGCCACTTTATAGTATGAACCAAATTACCATGACCCCTCCAAATGCGATGAGAAGTGAACTAAATAGAATACCGAGTCAGCGCTAACTCGAGGGGTCTCGCGAGACTAGACAAGAGACCCCCCCAACTCTCGTTAGGATAATATTCTGGATAGTACCCAATCAATGTAAAGTTGACTTCATACATACGAGCTCATTATAACTGCTTTAGTGCAGTTTGGGAATACAGTACCTAATGGCGGGATCATATTCACAACTTTTAACATCGTTGCGATGGTGCCTTAGATGTATGATAAAATTGTCTGGTTCTTTTTTAAGGCTTTTTTCAGCCACTTTTATTTGAACAACTAGCTGATGCCCGTGTCTTCGTCCGCGTGGATTTAGTTTTCAAAATCCCGCGGGAACTCTTTGATTTTCCAGAATAACAAGACGTACCCTCTGCCACTTGCCAGGTCCTCAATGATTCGTACCTTTCAACTTGCGAAGTTAACGACTAGTTTAGTCGTTAAGTTTTCTGAAATCATCCAGATTCTGCGCACTTTTCTTAATTTTTCTATAAAAAATATGAACGAAATCGGTGAAGTCGTTCTCAAGTTATGGCGTGACAAAGGGAAACAGGGATTCGTTTATACACCTAGAGATTTTATAGATTCATTCATTTATATATGTTTATATATAACTAGTGGTTCGCCCCGAACTGAGACCTCGCGATATCCCATAATTCCCAAAAGTTTTCATTATTTATTGTAATAATTAACTTTTAACATTAGACGCAATAAAAAAATAATAGTTGACATAAAACTGTTTTACTGACACAGCGCCATCTATTAGCATTATTGTGAAGCATTTAAAATTAAACAATTTCGTTTCTTTATAACATTTATCTAATTTTAGTATTTGTTGTTCAAGTACAGGATATAAATGAATTTTCAACCAAGTTTCACGTTCTAATATTCAGTAATTCTGAAGTTATAGGGCTCTGACAGACATTTGGACGTACACACTTCTCTGTCCAGTACCCTAGTTGACTCAGAGAACTCGCTTCGCTCGTTCAATAATAATAATAATTACTTAATGTGGGAAGATAGGTAGCAAGGTAGCATATTTATATCCAACAATCATCGATACCCGAAACGTTTTCCGTGATTTCTTTACTTTTTAAAATAGCAAAAGAAAATATATTTAGCCTTTACAATTACTTCTCTATGATTGTATCAGAGCTACTCGTAGGTATCAGTGAGATTAAAGCCACTTAGTAAAGCCTTAAGTAAATTAAGTCCATTGTTTTAATTAATTACAGTTCTAGCTTTGAACATAATTTACTCATTACCTACTTATTTTAATTGTACACTATTACGTGATAATTACGATAATTGCTTTATAACAACAGTGAACGATTGTTACTAATAATATGCGTAAAGGAAAAGATGCAATCGAAAATTCCCAAGCATTAAAATCGCCTTTCGCTACCGAAGGATACCTTACCTAAATCATAATTAGATTCATTATCATCAAAGCCAGACGGAGTTTTTCAAACGTCTTCCTTCCTCAAACAAGAATTGACGATTCTGTCGATCGTCAAATTTTCCGCTCGAACTCGCAAGTGAGCACCGGGCTTAAAACAAAAAGGCTGCGTGGGCAAGTTTAAAAGTTCATTCCCGTCGTGCGCTCCATTAGTTTGGGACGTTGTTGGAATGATGTCGGGTCGATGTTGGGGCGATTTTTCCAATCCCCTAACTTTTTGGGGGTCGAAGTGTGCCCGCGTCGGTGCGCCACTGGAAATAAACAGGGATCACAGAGATTTTTTCGCAATTACTTCCACGTGAACTAACGCACATATAGGTCGGCCCGAGATCATTGATATACAAAAGCCAAAGAATAGGCCCTTAGACCTTATCTATAGACCGCAATATCACTCTGCTCAGATTCAAGACAGTTTTAAAACGAAACAGATTTATGTCTCTATCTTAAGTCTGAGCTAAGTCAGAGCACGCTCTATATAGATATATAGAGCGTGCTCTGACAGCATAGATCTTACTAATAATTTTAATACTACATGGATTAACCGTTTTTTACATTTATGAGCCGTGAAGTTATAAGGAACCTATAGAAGAATGTCTTCTTATTGATTTGACGAAGAATTTAGTGTCCAAAATTGTCTATGTTATACTATACTGATATTTCTCTTAGTGAGAAAACTTCTATTGATTAAAGTATTAGGTATATTCTATTGAAGTTACCAATCAATTAAAAACAAAGTGTGTTGAGCACAATTTTTTTTTTAATCATTTGTCATTCTGTTTGTTGTAAGTGTAAAAAGGAAGCTTCCTCCACACTTTAGGGTTTTATTGAACCCACGTGGGAACTTTTTAATTTTTCAAGATAAAATACCCAAAATAAACTATCTCCATGCCAAACATCGGTTAAACCATGAAAAGGAAAACCGAGAGAAGAAATGTATTGCTTTCGTACTTATAATTTTGGTTTTGCACGGTTCCAATTTAGCTTGGTTGGCAAAATTGATTCTGGGACTTAGCATATCTTGTATCATAGATTCTTATGATATCAATGTACAGGAAAAATTGTAACTGTATTAGGGCGTTTACACAAGAGCGGCTCGTTGACCGCTATCACGGCAGTGCCAAAAATGTGTTGGCATTAATATTGTGAGCGTTGAAACGTTGAAAGCGGTTGCCTTTTTGGGCATCATTAACGTCTTCTTTGATAGTAATGAACGTGAACGCTTTGTACTTACAGCGTTTGACGCGGAAATGTAGTGCGATTTTTTTATTCGACAAACCCTTGGGCTAACATGGAAGAGGTGTGACATATTTTACATTGGCATTACACCCATAGCCTTATAATATCAGGCAAGCTGAACTTGACTAATTTTCTCCTCTCCCTCGCCCCTCCAAATAAGCAGAAAGCCTGTGTTAGGAGTGGGTACGACAATAGGCAATAGGCAATTGACTCTGCGACCTTTCAGTTTTCAGTACGCACCTTTTTAAACGTTGAGCTATTGAGGTTCTCAAATATCACGGCAAAAATCACGTCGATCTGTTGCTTCGTTACTGCGTGATTGAAGGAAAATCAGCAAAGCCGTTGTTTTAAAATCATCGAGCACCCAGCCATCACACAAAGTCTACCACAGTAGGTTGTATAGATGATGGGAAAATAAGGCACCGCGCATCGGGACAGGTAGCAGACATATATTTCCATATTTGTTTTGATCTAACGTTTGATCCCGCGTTGAACTGTTGACTCCAGCGCTTCCGCACGACCGATTTGGTTTCGCAACCGAGTGAACCGCGCGGAAAACTGGCAAAGAAAATTTGCATACGCTTTTCAATGTGTTTGCTTTAACTGCCCGCGTGTTTACAGTGATATTTCTATACCCTAATATTTGTGTGCTCTATTTACTTAGACGTACGGTTGAAATTTGTATACGTAAAGAAAACAAGACAGGGCATCGCGCGCGAAACCTCTTTTGCAGCTTTATTTTGGAATATAATAGAGCTTAATTTCAAGCGGTCATCAGTCTGTGCTTTTTTTTAATAAACGGCTAAGTGCGTGTCGGGTAACGCTCAGTGTAGGGTTCCGTAGTTGCCTGTCACAATATCCGTGCTTATAGAAGTGAGTACCTATATAACTATAGGTAATTGTTTAGAGTAATAAAAACAAGGAATGTATTGGCTTTTATAATATTATATTTTTTGGATGAAAACCACCCGAAATGGTTCCCAAAACTTACAAATATATCTTTATTATAGTTAAAGTAGAAATATCGAAATAAAGATTTACAAAATCCCATCGAATCCCGAGGTTTCCTTAAATGGAAGGAGGGTCGAAGAGATGACAACTTAAAACATAAAATAAATATATTATTCGAGCGTCGTTACCAATATTCGACAGTGGCAAAGATACTTAGATTTCATATTGGTGACAGATAGGCCTACTTACAGGGTGTAAATAGAAAAGCTGCAAACTCATTAAGTCATGAATTTTCTCTGGTGGGAGGTTTTAGCCGTGGCTAGTCACCACCCTAGCGTCAAAGACGCGCCGCCAAGCAATTTAGCGTTCCGACACGATGGCGTGTAGAAACTGATTAGGGGTGTGGGTTGAATCTACACTGCCATACCCCTTTCAAGTTAGCCCGCTACCATCTTAGACTGCATCGTCACTTACCATCAGGTGAGATCGCAGTCAACGACTATCTTGTTATCCACGGCCATAGCCTCCCACCAGACAAAACCTATCTATCTGACAAAAAAAAAATAAGATAATTTTGGTCCTATAATTTGTTCGCAAAATCCGCTCTACCTTTCGAATATAATCATGTCATGTCTTTTCAGGCAGGGCACTGGTCAAAGTGGATATCGATTTGGCATTAACCGATTGTACAGACCATCAAAGGTGAATAAAAGCCTTACCTTTTTGGTGGAATCAAGCACTTTTTACCCAACTGCGGCACTCAAAAGAGGGTATAATGTTTATCAGTCTATGTATGTATGTATGTAGCTCTGCGAGTTACAGAACTGAAGTGGAAATAGGCGGGGCACATAGTTCGAAAAGCTGATGGTCGATGGGGTCCCAAGGTGCTGGAGTAGCGACCCCGCACCGGGAAGCGCAGTGTTGGCAGACCCACCACTAGGTGAACTGACGACATCAAATGAGTCGCAGGGAGCCGCTGGATTCAGACGGCGCAAGACCGAGACCCGTGGATGCACGAGACCTATGTCCAGCAGTGGACGTCTATCAGTTGATAAAGAAGAAGTAAGTAGTATGTATGTATGTGGCGCTCTGGAGACCAAACGCATAGACCGATTTTAATGATTCTTACGTCAGTCAATTTGTGTTTTTTATTAAGTAATGGTCATCTCATTAATTATTTGAATGTTAGATGAAGTTCCTTAAATTGTGTAATCCTATTTATGTCCTTTTTTTAGTTAAAAAAAATTAGCGTCCGCTTATACTTATATGTCTTTACTATAAGTTTATAGTAAAGACAAAACAGCGTAGAGTATAGAGCAAAAAAGTTCGATAATAAATAATTTGTTAGCCAATAGAACGAAGCAATAAGCAAAAGTCTAGTCGACTGATTTCCCTCGGCTCTCTGTAACGTACTGATTCAGAATTTAAAACAACCTCGCTTTATATTATTTAAAACAAAGCTGGTTTAAAAATATAGGTTGTTTTTTCTTTATGGATGGATTCGTATTTATATCCAAACTAAAACAATAAATGTGTAAAAGTTATTGATTTTTTTTTCTCGACTTTCCCATTGTTTCAAATGCATTGAATACGTTTACGAAATATTAAAGCACTAACTGATACCCGTTACTTCGTTCGCGTGGATTAAGGTTTTTTAGTTCCCGCGGGAACTCTCTTATTTTACGGGATAAAAAGTAGCATATATGATATTCCAGACTATAATCTATCACTGTGCCAAATTTCAGCCAAATTGTTTCAGTCGTTGCGGCTTGATTGAGTAACAAGCATTCATCCATCCATCCATAAATCCAAACCTTCCCATTTATAATACTAGTTGATGCCCGCGACTTCGTTCGCGTGGATTAAGGTTTTTTAATTCCCGCGAGAACTCTCTAATTTTCCGACATAAAATGTAGCATGGGTATGAGCTATATTCATCCCAAATTTCAGCCAAATCAATTCGTTCGTTGTAGCGTGAACCAAAATTTTTTTTTCCTCCGAGAGCGTGAAGAAGTAACAAACATACACACACACATACAAACATTCGCCTTTATAATATCAGTGTGATATGTTAGTTAAATTATATAATGCATTAATTTTTTGAAGTTCATTACAGAATTTATAGTTCTTTCAACTCACGAGGGCGCATGGCTCATGGCTGTGTGCGTGTCGTATCGTCATATCTGTATAAGTGAACAAGAGCTTGTTCGCCGCTGACCGCTCCCACCTAGGTTCCTGACAGGCACGCACACTTACGCAATGTGCACGTACACGACGTAACCACAAGTAAAGCGCCCGTTACTTCGTGAGATAAACGTACTAATCAAGAAAAGGATAGACTGGTACTTAAACACTTTCACTAAACACAAAACATCTCCAACAATAATAAAAACTTAATAACCCTCGAGTGCACGAAAAAATTTGATGACATTTCGGAAGGGTCCAAAACACCTCAACATGAAAGGTAACAAAGTTAATCAAGTTGATGAGGGGCCTCACTCCTCAATGCCTGCCGCGACACAATTGAGACAATGCGGCACTTACAATTATCTACCCTTGTATCTCCTACCCTCTACGGGGTCACTGTAGGGAAGGTTTTTGTTGGTGCCCCTCCGACCGAGAAATACCCGTAAGTCTTTGATTCCTCTAAATGAAAGGGGCTTACCTATTCATTGAACTTTGATAGCGATTTTGAGTCATATTTTTTTTTAAAACAATATTAGCCAAGCTGAAATTGACTGATATTCTCCTCTTCCCTCCAAATAAGCGAAGAGCTTGTGCTAGGAGTGGGTACGACAATAGTGCAACGGGTAGGGCTCGAACCTGCGACCTTTCAGTTTTCAGTTGTTACCTTTAACCGTTGGGCTATTGAGGCTTAAATTTTATTTAAAGTTTAATCATTAGCAAGTCTGTTAGGTTTTTTATCACGTGTGATCTTTTTAGTATTCAATGCTAAGATGTAGCCTACATTATCTTGCATAAATTATAATCACCAGTGAAAGCCCCGTATGAATGAGTGCAGGCTTTCCGAAGATTAACTGGGACAAACAGAATTAGAGTATCAAAATATAGCCTACTTTCTATCCCGGAAAATAAGAGAGTTCCCGCGGGAAACAAAACCTTAATCCACGCGAACGAAGTTGCGGGCATCAACTAGTCTACAATATACTTAGTAAGGGTATTAATAAATGGTTTTAAATACAAAAACTCTTACTATGGTATCTAATTACAATACTCTGTTTGCGGGGGACGGACATGAGTTTAAAAATAAATGAAGTGAGGACGTTCGCGCCAACACCGCCGCGAGCTCGTTAGCCGTGACAAATTAATTTATATGTACAGTGTACACGTCTTGAAATTACAAGACAAATGCAAATTAAATGTTGGACAAAACTGTTAGAATGATAGTTTAAAAAAATTCAAAATTATTTATTTCTTGTAGCTCTTATGACATGTCATGACTCTACCGCCGCCTATTTAAGGCCGCTGCATACGTAACGTGCACGGGACGGGACGGGACGTGGACGGGACGGGGCCCGAACGTGGTTAGTAAACACGGACGGGAATTTTTAATGCATACGCAACGTGGCAATAACTCAGAACTAACGTGCTAGTGATGTGAACAAGGAAAGATGGATTTTTCATTTGAAGAATTGGCTTTAATTGCTATTGCTTTAGATGATGAAAAAGCTACGGCCGTCAAGAGGAAAAGAAGATTTTCTGTACATCCTACATGGCAGAAAAGAGAACAAGAAGGAGAATACCACACTCTTTACAAAGAACTTTTGGATGACGAGACTCAATTTTATAGGTATTTTCGTATGACAAAAGAATGTTTTGCTTTACTGGAAAATAAGCTGAGCCCTCATTTATTAAAGAAAGATTGCAAAATTATACAAAGCTGGATGTGATCGTACACACTCGATTAGTTTTTCCATTCGTCCATTTTTGCTTGGTAGGTAAATACACAAACATCACTACTTAGCTCTCCGGAGCGAACGGGGCGACTATGCATACGCAGCGGAATCACGGACGGGACGGGGCACGTGCGGGACGGGACGTGCTAAACATCGTCGCCGACGATATTTTACCCGTTCCGCGCGTGGCACGTTCCCGTCCCGTCCGTGCTCCGTGACGTATGCACAGTCGTTTACATTTTCTATGAAACGATATTTCCAAAACTCCACGTCCCGTCCCGTCCACGTCCCGTCCCGTCCCGTCCCGTGCACGTTATGTATGCAGAGGCCTTTACAATCACGCAAACAAATCCTTTCTATTTCTATTTAAACCTCAATAGCCCAAAGGTGCATACTGAAAACTGAAAGGTCGCAGGTTCGAGCCTCACCCGTAGCACAAGCTTTTCTGGAGCTTATTTGGAGAGGAGGGGAGAATATATTGGGGGGTGGGGATGGGGTCAAGTTCGACTTGGCTAATATTCTTTAAAAAAAAAATTATATCGAGACGCTTATTTCTCAGAACAGAATGTACTTGTTTTTCATTGATTGAAACACAGGTTACTTAAAAAAAATGAATCGGTTTAAAAAACGAATAACGAAGCGTTTTTGGAAAATAGCAGCTTTTGCAACCTGTTTTTCAAAAAAACTTTATAATCTTATTTTTGGATGTATGTTTGTTACTCAATCACGCCGCAACGACTGAACCGATTTGGTAGAAACTTAGCACAGAAATAGACTATAGTCTGGAATAGCACATAGGCTACCTTTTATTCCGGGAAATAAGAGAATTCCCGCGGGAATAAAAAACCGTAATCCACGCGTACGAAGTCGCGGGCATCAACAAGTATTATGATAAACATCTGGAATTCAGATATTCACCTTAACTTCTTAGACCGAATTTTTTTTTCGGTACTTGCAATCGGAAAAATTCTTATTAAGCACAAACGATCTCCCAATGTATCCCCTGGCCTCCATACCTATGACATTACGAACCCTTTTTTCTTGGTACCTACCCGTTTATGACCCGCTGGAGTCGTGACAATTTTACCAATATAATTACATTGACCACACTAACGCTACACTTACCTATTAACCGATTTCAAAAAAAGGTGGTTATGAATTCGACGTTTATATTCAAATTTTTTTTTTTTTTTTCAAATTCAAAATTTATTTATTTCATATAGTCTATATATTTCATATGTCATTGGAATTGCAAAACATTCACATATTTATGATAGTCTATAAAGGGTTCCAAAGAAATATACATTTTTTTTTAAGTATGTGTATGTACGTATGTTTGTCCACGCATTTGTCGGAAACGATTAATCGGATTATGAACATTCTTTTTTTATTTAGCTATATTTACTTCAAGTTACGGAAGAGTAAAGATTTCCTCAAAATCGGTTCAGTTGTTTTCAAGATATGGACATTTTTTCCTTGTCAGTTATTCTTTATTTTGATTTTGTTTTTTTTTTTCGTTTTAAAAGTGAATTAGTCGGGAGTGTTCTTAGCTATGTTTGATGAAAATCGGACCAATATGGCATCCATCACAAAATGGCGGATGTCCGGAGTGTTTTCAATTTTCAATTTAGGTACACTTGTTTGATTTAAATCCACAACAAAAACAGTGAATTCTCCAATCACTAACATCCATCGCGGCATTTAACAGCATGGTTATCTAACAATGCAATTTAAACAGCAATGAATCATGGTTATATCAGTATAATCTCGGGAAGCCTTCCTCTAATTAGACGGACAGTCATCAATCACTGTAGAGACGCTGAAATTCATGTCCACAAAGGCAAGGCAGGCTTGTGAGCTGAATGCTATTTGCTCGGTCACTTTATAATATATTATTAAAACTACTACTAGTTTTGCCCGTGGCTTCGCTCACATTAAGTTCGGTTTTTAAAACCCCTATTTTACCTCCTTACTAGGAACACTAGTCCGTATTTCCGGTGATACGAGTATAATAGGCATGATGTCAGTAACCAAGAATCAATGAAATTATGAATTTTTCTCATGAAATAGGATTCATATATTATATAATAAAAAACGTATTTATTTTTCTAGTTTAAGTGAGATTCGTATTAGATAGTCAGAGTTTGTATGCGTATGTTGAAGTCGGGCTAGTGTCTCGCATCGGTTACATCGTTTCTGTTTAGGTCAGTTAAAAAAAAAATTATACTTTGCAGTGCGGTTCGGTTCTATTTTAAAGTATTTTTTATATTATTATGATAAAATACAGCAATTCGCCATATTGGATCGAACACCCATTAGAGCGATACGTCACATCTATCTTCAAACTTTGACTAACTACTATGAAAAAACGTAGAAGTGACGTCACAAACGCGTCAGAAACGTTGAGCGAAATAAGATATTTTTTCGAAATAGTAGATACTTCCGAACATTATCCAACAGTTTTTCAAAATCGGTCATCATGCCTATTATAAAGACTTTACTTAGTTCCTGTTAATTAAAGTTCCATCGGTCCTCGAGGCTTCTCTGATCGCAGGCGTGACAAATTGTCCAGTTTGTACAGTGTTGGTCCCGCTGCGCCGTGATTGATGATTGTTCGCTTAATTAGATAAGGGCTTTGCGAGATCTTTAAGCCCTTGGTTAAGGTATTCAAAAGTGACTTGGTATATCGTCGGGGATAGTGCAAAACCGCGTAACTAGCATTAGTACATTAAAATCCAATTTGGTACGTTTGTTGTCAAATCGAAACCGCGTAAGTGTAGTAGCAACTAAGTTAGTCACTTTAAAAGATATCTATATTTTTATCAATACATAAAACACATGAATTAATAATACTCTCTATGTAAAAATTAGCCCAATAATCGTAGAAATAAGAAATTTATAAAGATAATTAAATAACGGTTAACTTCTTGGTCTAGTGTAGATCCGCGGTTTTTACCTATGGTACATTCGCGTTTTTGCACTATCCCCGACGATATAATATTACGTTCTAATTATTCACTCCAAGTTGGCCGTCGTCGACCTTTACAAAATGACGTCATACTGGTACCGTTGACAATAAAATAATTATTGTGTTTATATTGCAACCGCGACTGTGACGGTAGTTTACTTTTCTGGCAACCCTTTTCATGGCAGTGACGTCTTTAATGTGGAAGGGTGTGATTTTTAATGGTTTTTGATGAATTTTTCGATATAAAATGCAGCCTATGTGTTTCTCCTAAATATGAGCTGTCTCTGTTTTTGAGCCAAATCGGTTCATTTGTTGTGACTTGGGAGTAACAAACATCCATCCATCCTCACAAACTTTCGCATTTATAATGTTAAAATAGGAAGGATTAGTAGGAAAAGTTGACTGACTAACTGATCTATCAACGCACAATTCAAACAGATAGCTTCCGCTAAGAAAGGATTTTTGAAAATTCCACCCCCAAGGGGGTAAAATAGATGTTTAAAAAAATCAAACTTCAAGAGAGCGAAGCCGCAGGCAAAAGCTAGTAACACACAATGTATTTAAACGATTCCAAAATAAAAACACTTAAAAGCAAAATCGGTAAGCAAATGTATCCGCCATTCAGAAATTGAAAGTATGAAGCCGAAATGTCAGCTGGCAATACATCTCCCGCCGACAGACGCATGTGGAAATAAACCCGTGCCAATTGACATACACTAGGCTGACGACTGTACAGTGTACGGCCACACTGTTACATTGTAAACTCGTGTTTTCCTAGAGAACAATTACACGTTTTAGAAAAGGGGATCTTCTTTATCGACTTATAGATGTCCACTGCTGGACGTAGGTCTCTTGCATGGGCCTCCACAAGCCTCGGTTTCGCGCCGCCTGAGTTGATGTTGTCGGTCCACCTAGTGGGGGGTCTGCCAACACTGCTTTTCCCGGTGCGGGATCGCCACTCCAGCACCTTGGGACCCCATCGACCATCAGCTCTTCGAACTATGTGCCCCGCCCATTTCCACTTCAGTTTCGCAACTCGCAGAGCTATGTCGGTGACTTTGGTTCTCCTACGGATCTCCTCATTTCTGATTTGATTTGATTGAGCATAGCTCTCTCCATCGCCTGCTGAGTGATTCTGAGCCTTCTTATGAGGCCCATAGTTAGCTACCATGTAGAAAAAGGGATATTGTATAAAACATTGCAGTGTAAGCCTCCGCATATTCCTTGGAGTAAATTCGCCTAATTAAATATTCGTCTGAAAAGAAAATAACCGGTCAAATGCAAGTACGGAGCACGTGTGCATACGAAGGGAAGGACGGACGGACGGACGGCGGAGGCTTAGTCCCCGTTGGTTAAAACGTAAAAATTCTTTTTACAAAACCGACTTTAAATGTCACTACAAAGTATATCAATTGTGCCTATATAATTTGAAGAGTTCCCTCGATTTCTCCTGCACTGTCACTCTGCTCAGTAAAACGAGACAGATTTATGTCAGAGCATATTTGTATCTCGTTTTAACTTTTATCTTGAGTCTGAGCTAAGTCAGAGCTATAGATCTCAGCATCAGGGGAGAACTGCGCTCAGTAGTGAGCCGCTAATTGTGTTACTGGTGATGAGACGTTCCGAAAAATCTTATAGATATTTTTTTGGTTACAGATGCACCATCCGATACAGATGAAGCCAGCTGACAGCGAAAACAGAAACGGTAAGTTATTTTATAATAATATATAATAGCTGTAGCTAGGTTTTTTTTTTTTTCATAAGATTAATCGATTTATTTTTACGTTTTTGATGATGAGTTCTAGATACAAGCTACATATTTTATTTGATAAAATATAATTTTCATCTGGTAAGCAGATGGGTGAAGGTCGATCTTATTTTGTTTTAATTCGAAATAGGCTTGCGCTTGACGACAATCAGTACTGGATAGCACTGATGAGGTCTAGGGTAGAGCGCGCTTGGCTAGAAGATGCCTATCTTGCCTTGAAGGTAGGGTCATATGTTCAACAATGAAACACAAAAAATTCAAAGTCTCATGCACCTTTTGTTTTGACAGATAGAAGTCTAATTTTTTACAGGTGTGTAGGTAATTTTATTCGGCATCGGATTTCATTTACAATTTTTTTAATTAATATGTAATCAATCGACAAAAAATTATAAACTAAAAAATGGGAAATGTTTCATTGTGTCCACAGTGGTGGTACACAATGAAACACCACAAATTCAACAATGAAACATTAATACTATTGTCTCGACTTTTGTGTAATTTATGGAGTAGGTGAATAAAAAAAAATGCTTGAGTTAATAATCACAAAAGGATTTATTTTTAATTAACTTTAATCAGGTTACCAGTACTATTACTGGTATTATAAAAAATTTAATGTTAATAAGATTAATTTGTGAATTTGTAGCCACAAAAATTATTAATTTGCCCGGAAAGTACCTACATGATATTATGTATGTATTATACGTTACAAATAAAACAAAATGATACACATTGAAATAGTGTTTCATTGTGTTACTGTGCAACTGTTTCATTGTGAACTACCTAAGGTTTTTTTTACTAATCTCAATTTTTTACCCACTAAATTGTAACACTTTGAGATATAATTTATTGCACATTAATCTACGAAATGTGTGTAATGCTAATTAATCATGAAATTTATGAAATTTTCAACCATACTTTAGTAAAAAATCTATAAAGAATGCTAAAAATACTTACTTTTTGTCGAAAAAAACCAAAAGTGCTCCGCAAACACATCTTCTCGCACGCGGCGTCGATGCAAATTGAGCTAGGGCGGGGGGTTCACGACAGTGTCCTAAAGCAATATAATGCACGAAATGGCAACGCAGAATTTTAGAAATATCACAGTGTTTTATTGTGTACCACTGTTTCATTGTTGGACATCTGACCCTACTCAAATTATAGGTGGCAGGGAACATTTGTTACTTGGGATCCTCTACTAAGAGTATAGAGCGCGCTTACCGAGATGATGGCAACGCAGGAGTGGATAGATTCTTGCATTAAAGGTACTCAAGCTATATATGCTATATAGCTGGCATGAAATGACGGCACCGGAAGGGTGTTCCTCAACTTAGCAGATCTCATCAGCAACGTTGAACGAAAGCGTGCAGTAGGTACCTACCAAGTATTACATGAAAGCAATCAGCAGTGGCAGTTTCGATTTCACTTACGTCAACTACATTACTAACGTGGTTGATCTTTTATATATATAAATAACGCAAACGAGTAGGCAGGTCACCTGATGTTAAGTGATTACCGCCGCCCATGAACACTTGTAGTACCAGAGGTACCACCAATGCGTTGCCAGCTTTTCAGGAATTTAATGGTCCCTTGAGAACCCCCATATTGTAATTAAGTGGGAACATTGTCGAAGGGAGATGATTCCACAATTTGGTAGTACGTGGAAAAAAAGATCTGGAGCAATGGATGGTCGAAGTGCTCCAGGCACCCAGATGGTGAGGGTGAAATTGCGTTCGGTGGCGTGCAGTGCGGTTGTAGAAGTTAGAGGGTGGAATAAGATCAAATAGCTCTTCAGAACACTCCCCATGTTGAAGCGTCTAAATTGCAATTTTGCATTCCATCTGCAATCCCAAGGCTGTCAACTTACATATTTTACTACTTATTTTTTGTAGTTTTAAGATTCCATCGAGTATGCGTTCATTTACTACAAATATTTACTTGTATACGTATTTAAAATTTACAATACGTAGGTAAATTTCGAGTTTAAACATCAGGAATAATCTAAATGCATTTACACATATTATGAAATAATTAATTAAAATCGAATTAATATCGAAATAACACAGCGGTGATCCCACATGCATTATCGATTGGTCATTAATGACTGTTTAATGCTATTTGATGACAGCATTGTACTTGTCTCTCTCTGATTCAATGAATGTGAAAAGGACAGAGCATTATAAGCGGAATGCATTCGTGGGTATGCAAAGACGTATCAAATTACATATGAACATATGCGATTGCATGTTTTGACTTTTGATACTTTTTGTTTTAAAATTTATCTTTCCCTCGTTCATTTTGTGCTGCAGTAGGTAGGTATAGGTAAAATTTCGTTTGAGTTACGTTCTCTATCTAGTTGTATAATTATACCTAATGATTTTATTGATTTTCCAATTATTGTCACAATTCAATTTTTCGACGACCTCCCTGGCGCATTGGCGAGCGCTGTGGCCTTATATCTACGAGGTCTCGGGTTCGATTCCCGGCGGGAGCAATTCGGGAATTTATAATTTTTAAATTGTCTCTGATCTGGTCTGGTGGGACTTGGGAGGCTTTAGCCGTGGCTAGTTACCACCCTACCGCCAAAGACGTGCTGCCAAGCGATTAGCGTTAATATGTTGAAATAAATAAACTATGAGAATATGAAATACAATATGCAATTTTTTTCGACACTACCGACATTAATTATTTACTTATGTATTATTATGTATTTTAACAGCATCTGATGATTGTAAAAGTGTAAAAGCTTCGTCTTGGAAACATCATCTTGATTTTGAATCACCTATTCGGTACCAATAAGTATAGTACCTTCCTTAACGCCTTTATAATTGTCAACAATAGATATGAATGAAAGAATGAATGAATATACTTTTATTGTACACCACACATAATATAAGAATATACACAATGAGCGTATTAAATAGCAAACAATTTGGCAGCCTTATCGCTACATTAGATATTAATATTATGTTCCTTTATAATGCCTATTTAGCGAATTAGTCGCAAACCTTACTGAGCAGTTTGGAAGGTGTTAATCTACAAATAACAAATTAAGTAGAGCCACGTAGACAAGCCCAACTCGTAACTTAGTCGAACCAAGCTGAGCAATAATATATTATCTAGTGAAAGGAGCTGAATCTGCAGTTTTAGATGCCATAAACTTAACTGAAACTTCAGCTAAAGCCGCTGTGTACTTGGGCATAAATACTAATCTCTCACTGTCTGCGTCGTGCTCTCCATAACTGAGGGTCGTGACCCCTTCTCCCAAGGACTCTTGCAGATGATGTCGCGCCATGTGCCTCGGTTTTTTGCGACATGCAAGGCTTCGTGGACCGTACTATCGAGAGTGGTGCGGATTTGGTCTGACCAACGCATCGGGCTACGTCCTCGAGGGCTCTTTCCGTCCACTTTTCCCAATTGTCCCAATTCTTACTAATATTATCCTCTGAAATGCGAAAGTGGTTGATTTGTCAACCAATCACGCAGAAATGGATCGACGTGATTTTTTGCATAGCTAGATTTGAGGAATTGGAGAGTAACAAATGCTATCTTTTATCACAGAAATAAAAATAGAAGTTCTCGCGGGATTTAAACCTTACTCCACTTAGATGAAGTCGCGGGCAAAAGCTAGTATAATAAATGCGAAATAGGTACTTATATGTTTTTGTTGGTTTATTAGTGTGTCCTTCAATCATGCAGTAATATAAAACGGATAGACTTGATTTTTTGAATACATAACTTGGAGAGGAAAATATATAGGATAACAGTCCGGATAAAAAAAATGTTATCCCACCTTTTATCCCAAGTCGAATTCGCAATCAAAGTCTGGTAGTTAGGTAAATAAAACAACACAATGAACCAAGAAAACGCGTTGCCTGAAGTCTAAAGCCATATAAGTAGGTAACTTAAAGTCATGCCACGATAAAGTTAGTCAAAACAAGGTAGACGATATCTCAGTCCATGCCAAGTTTCTACTAAGTTACATCTTCAGAAACGCCCCCAGTTCTAACTTAGCTTGAGTGCCGGTCGATGTGTGTGATACCTACTTATAAGTTGTAGGTACATGTAAGGTAAGTCTTAGTTTAAACTATGCTTACGTGAAGGTTATTTTGGTGTAGAGACTAAAGATAGTGCTACTCTATCGCTGAAAAAGTATTGACATACGTACTTTATTACGATGAGAAAACTTAAATATCACCCCCTAAGTAGGAGAGTCTTACGTAGGTAGCCCCTAAATACGGTCTCTTACCCAATGTCATTCTTACCTTCAAGTGGTTCGAAAAGGTTCGTGAAAACGAAATTGACAGAATGCGTAAAGTAACTTGGCTTAGGTAGCCCATAAGAGGTCCCTACCTCTAGTAATGCTAATGAAAAAGAGCATGAATCACACAACACATACAGAAATCAAATGAATAACATTTTTACGGTAAAAATTGTTAAAACAATGAAGTACTTACTCTGCCTCGCGGACAAGTCGAAAATTAAAAAAAAATTTAGTATTATTTTGTAATGTAAAATAATTATACTTACTTACTTTTAACTCTATACCTTATAATATAATGCCTGCTTCCGTGTGGAAGTAGGTAGATTAAACACTACTTATTGATATCTTTAAGCATTGGAATTAAGTGGAATTTCGAAGAAACTAAACTAATATTCTGAAAAACTTTGAGAGCCACAGCGCGATTCTAGCGCCCATAAATAGGACACGCAGCGGCGTCTGCGCCGATAATTGAAAAACGAAGACTCGGTAGGTGCATAGTGGAACTCATTAGCGGGCAGGGGGGACTGGAGGTGACATGACACACAGAAGAATGAGTGATCGCTAGTCGGTAGTCAGCGCGCGCGCACCTATCGGTATACTTAGATTACGTTTTAGTAGTGTCGCGGCCGCGGATGAATGCAGACGCGCGATGTGGTGACGGTGTGTGTGTGTTGTGCTGTGCTTGTGTGCAGTGTGCAGGATGCGCGGCGAGGCCGGCGCCGGCCGCAACAAGACTGCAGCCAGATCAGGCTCCAACTACCCGCCCATCAGCGCCGCCTACTGGCTGCCGCCCTCGAACCCGACGCCCTACCATGTGCCAGGTTCGACCCACGACCACCAGCCACCTTGCCAAAGCATTTGACAAACAATTTTCATGATTTGGCGGAATGACCTTCACTGTTATCACTTACTCAGATTCTATGCCATCACTATCTACACATAATATTTTACTCGCTACGGAAGGAAAACAGCATATTTATATGCCACAGAGGTTGTGTAGCGTTTTTGTCACCATTTTCCTGAAAAAACGGCCGGGCTGAATTTGCACAGTTGTTATCTCGGAACGGGTTCTTAGATATACTTTACGGCTTTAGACGACTAATGGCCAATAGCCTCTAGTCTTATAGTGATAAGTCATGTTTTAATTTGAATTCCTGAAAACCTACTAGGCCGATTTTAATGCCATTTTCTACTAACCTATACTGTTAGAAGAGCAGGTCCATATGGATGGGTTTAATCCTGCCGCCCTTCGATCTCGTAATATATTTCAATTAATTTGATCTACTACTGCCTAGCTACGTTGCTAAACATTGGCAAGCAATTTTCACGATTCACGAATGTCCTTCGTTGTTATCACTTGCTTAAACGCTATGACATCACTACCACAACGTAGGTAACTAAAACCTGAAAACTCCATAGACCCTGAGAAACCCAAATGCGGGACGGATCGCGGCTAATAACAGCTATAACTAGAACTATTATGAAAGCCTTTACACTGCAAAGTTTGCGTTGGAGCCACGTTTGTTTCAGTGTTGTCAATTGAGCGACTTTTTCACTAGAAATGATGTCTTTTGCTTGTGTCTTAGAGACAAAAATAAAAGTTTTGTCGCCAAAAATGATCAAAACCGTGTTTAAAGAATTGCTAATAGCAGTTTTTAAACAAAAAAAAACCTGGTTTGGAAAAGTTGCCATTAGATGATGGATAAGTTTAGGTGCACTGACCTCTATAATCAGAGTCTGCACTGGCTGTCCCTATACAAATAACAGCTTAAATTATGGATCAATTTGAAGCGCCACATTTGACTTACGAGTGTCTCTGGAACTAATAAAGTACGGTTTAAGTGGAATATTCTGTCCGAAGATTACCTGTAGGTATCCCAGAAGAATCAGTTTTAACGACTTTCTAGCGACTTTGTTTTTGAGCCTAACGACTCTGATTTAAATAGGAGTTGGCAACACTGCCTCCCGCACAGCATCTACCTTCATTAAGTTCCTCCGTTCCAACTTTCGTGCTACTGTCACCCATTTGTAGTTTGAAACAGTTGAAGTGTTGCTGACTGGATTTCGTTCATGTCTTTACTTGTAGTAGAGTTCCCCAAATCTCCCCGCACTATACTTTCTTTATCTGTGGTATAAAATTTTCACAATCTGTCACTTTGACTTTGACGTACTATGTCTACCACGTAAAAATGAAATGGTTGTAAATTAAAAGCGTTAAAAGCTAAGTAAAGAGTTTAATATTTTGACTTTCGATTCACGAGTAGGCACATATATTTTAGCGTCGTCGTCTCGTGTATAACAGATTGTTCTATATTAATCGTTATTACCAGTAGATGGTCTTATTATTCCTATTCGTCCCTTCCCTATTCTTTGATCCTGAGTAGTCTATATCTTGATAGCTATGATACTTATACAAAAAAAACTGATGTCATTGACTTTATCCGCACTTTGGTATTAAGTTTAGGTTTAAAAATTCCAATAAACCTTGATTTTTCAGGATAAAAATGATCCTTTTTCCTTCGCCAAGATGTAAGTTATTTTGTACCTTTGTAGAGCAGTAAAAAAGTTGTTAGGCATACACTATTATAAAATTATTAGTATGTACATAAATAATATTATGGATACCATTTCAAGAAACACAGACAATACCGGAAGGTCCAATATGGACACGAAGTGCGATTGAAAACTGATAGTCTTAGGCGATAATATTGGTATTGTTTGATTAAGTAGGTTTGTTGTCGCATCAGTTGCTAATATTTCGATGCCTTTCTTATTATAAATTTCTGCTAATCTTGTAGACATAATAGCATCAACGATGTTTTAGTCACATTGAAAAGAGTAATGCCAAGTTCCAACTAATCAAACCCGAAACTCTATCATAGGTAGATACTATAGATATACTAGGTACCTACCTATTTTTTGTAGTTTTAATAGACTAGTGGTTCGCCCCGAACTGAGACCTCGCGATATCCCATAATTCCCAAAAGTTTTAATTATATATTGTAATAATTAACTTTTAACATTAGACGCAATAAAAAAAAAATAGTTGACATAAAACTGTTTTACTGACACAGCGCCATTTATTAGCATTATAGTGAAGCTATTAGCTTCACAATAATGTAATGCTAATAGATGGCGCATTAAAATTAAATAATTTCGTTTCTTTATAACATTTATCTAATTTTAGTATTTGTTGTTCAAGTACAGGATATAACTGAATTTTCAACCAAGTTTCACGTTCTAATATTCAGTAATTCAGAAGTTATAGGGCTCTGACAGACATTTATACGGACACACTTCTCTGTCTAGTAGGCAAGCGCCCTAGTTGACTCAGAGAACTCGCTTCGCTCGTTCAATAATTTTAAAATTGTTCCAAACATAAAACTAGCATAGTTGATACTAGCTAACTAGATTTTACATAACATTTTGAAGGACCCTTTACTAATAATTACAGAAAAATATAACTTTTTGACATTGTATTATTGGCTTTTAAATTTAATTAATTCAAATTATTTTTTAATCTTGTCACAACTATGCTTTTTACCCTTTTTTACCCGAAACTAGAAAAGTTTCAGTGTATATAAGTATTTTCAGGCTTGACTGATTTTAAGTTTCAGATTCTCTGTCTGAATCTTTTAAGTGTTATCATTTTAATTATAGGGTGGAGTCTGTACTAGTTCATGTGACTGTATGATAGATGATGTTCGAATGATAAATATGCAGATATTTATCATTCGCACATCAGTGATCCCTTTGCGTGCGTTTTTTAGGTTAATTCTATGTTAATTCTTTTCTATTGCTAATAATCATTATTAGTATTAGATGAGTTAATTAATTATTAATTACTGATGTTATTGAATTGTAAATGTCATAAAAAGTCTGTAAAAAGCCTGACAAATAATGTTGCGAGAAACGAAAAAACGACACATAACAGATAGGTCGATTGATTGTTATAGAAACGGACTTTAAACGGTGGATTTTCCATCAGTTACATCAGTGACTACAACTGAAACCATAAAAGTAATAAATAAATCAATATTGTTTATTTGCAAGAAATATTGTACATAATGGATGACACAATAGGTATACAAGCAAATGCCGCAAGAGCTGATATGTAAATATTTAATACAATATAGATTGTTGAATTGTTTTTTATCAAATTACAATTCAAAAGAGGGAAATCAGTTCACTATAACTAAAATAATTGCAATAAAGCAGCTAAGGTCTACGAAGTTTTAAATAACTTAAAACAATTACCAATAGTATCAGAGTATACCTATAAATTAAAAATGACGATATAGTTATACTTAAATAAATTAATCGTATTGTACATCCATATCCAATCAATCAATCAATTTATTGCATGGTTACTGATTGCTATTATTCTAATACATATATGTTATAATGCCAGTTAAATACTTTACGGCATACAATACAATAATTTTTTATATTAAAATTACAATAAAATCTCTGTTTTGAGTACAAATATAATTATTTCATAATAACAACAATAATCTGACACTGACAATAAAATCTCTAGTTAATGAACGACTATTGGTTGCATACAATAAAGAAGCTGAAGATAATTCAAAGCTTCGAGAAAACTAACACACGTATACAACTTCTTCTGTAGTATGCTGTCACGTTTTCTATTTGCCTTATCATTACTTTGCTCTAGGTAGTGAGCACCTGCATAGTATACTCCATTCGGCACGGCGCGTGTCGTGAACCATGTGATTATAAAGGACATTTTGAATAGTACCCGGACACGTAATAGCATACACATATATTAATTTAGTAACCTCGACCTTCTTTACGGAGGATCCCAGGATAAATCCCAGATATAGATGTATCTGGGATTAAAACCCTGGACTTCTCGGAATTCATAGTGTCAATGAAGATGCTGAGGTGGGCAGGAGGTATGACTCGAATGAATACGTACGAGTAGACATCAAAGTAGGTGCCATGGCACCATAAATACATGTATTTACCGACTAAATTACCGAAAGCCGTCCGATGGTACGGACATAAATAACAAGACGCAGCAGCAATCACTTAGTACCTAAAGATTGCGTTAAACCTACCTGAAGAAAAAGAAGCAGGGGCCGCCCACCACCGACCTGATGGTCTAACATTAAGACTATTAAGAGAGACCTTTTAAGCAAGCCCAATTGCCAAAACCGAAAACAAAAGATCCAAGACAAGAAAGTGGGGAGACCTGACTGACCTCAAATAAACGAGAAAAGGGAAGGACATGAGAGATGTGCGTTTTAAACAAATAAATATCACTTGCTCTAACGATGAAGGAAAGCATCGTAAAGAACCCTGTTTGCCATGGATTGAGAGAAAACGACTTTTATTAATTTTTCAAATCGAATTGGGCATTTTCGAAATTCATCGTTTCAAGAGCGTTGATGACCAAAACTGGGATTTTTTCAAATTCAAATTTAAAATTATTTATTTCATGTAGGACTGTCGACTCTACCACCGGTTCGGAATGCAGATTCCTCTTACCTTCTATGTTCAAATATTCTGAAAAATATGCTGAAATATTCTCAACGAACTTCGTCCGCGTGGAATTGCATTTTTTAATTTCCTTCTTTAGGGATCATTGTAGCGCTAAAAGGGCAGGGGATAGAGGTATTTTTTCCAAATTTCAAATATCTAGATTCACTGTTTTGGGTGTGATGAGTTACCTATAATGATTTAAACTATACTTCTTCCAATATATCCAGCTAATTTTGTAAGTTCCTAACTTTAGGCATTATACGAAATTGCCTAATTTATTTTTACATTTATTTAGGTTATAATATACTCTCTGTTCAGATACCCAAAATAGAGATAAAATTGTGTAATCGTTAGATATTACACCAACGACTTAAAAGTTCGGTTCGAAGTCAAAATCCAAAATACGAGTGTACAAATCATGATCACCTATATTCCTTGTTGTGAAGCTAACAATTTATCACTTTGCCCGTAACGTTATGTGTGTACGCCAAGGTATGCGTATGTGCAAACACATAAACAAACAATACGAGCGCCGTGTCGAGTCAATTACCATGGCATTTACGCGACACCGACGCACACTCGGCAAATTATTTAGTAAAGCCATGTTAATGTGACATTAGTGAAATCCAGGTGTGATGCTAATGTACGTAATCCGCTAAGAATAAAAGACCCAAATGTTTGTCCCAATAGTTGGACTGAATTGGAGCAAATTCGGAAACCAGAGTTGCGGTAGCCTAGTTACATTACTCTAGAGTCTAAACATAACTAGGCCACTGCAACCCTAGAGTCTAGAATAGTCTGTTATGTTTACTCGTCGCATATCCATTGATTGTATTGGCCAAGCAACGCTTAACCGAGTAGGGAACTAGTTGGGGACAGACTTTGTAGTTCCGAATTTGAATTTTATCCTTTATCCCTTGCGCAGTAGAGTACGTTAGGTCTTCGATCTCGTGTGTTACCACTAATATTGAAGTATAAGTTTTATTCTGATTCGAATCATATGGGGTAAGATCTGGTAGCCCATCTGCCAATATGGTCTAGTAACTAATGAAAGGGTCTCGACCCTAAACTAATAAAACAGTAACTGGACTGAAATTTTGCGATTTGCGAATACATTCCTTCAGACGTGCACTGAGGCAGGATGTTTTTGAGTTCCATTGTATACATAATACATTCAAAAAAATCTAAATCGTCTCTGAAGAAATCCTGGCCATCACCATCTTAACACAACAACCAATAGCCCAGTCATATTAGGGCTTTCACCTCGGAATGAAAGATAATAAGATGCAAATTGGTATGAACCTTTGTTTTGCCATTCTAAATGTTGTCTCAAAAGTCACAATCGTTATCGTGTCCGCGTCTCAAGATATTCAAGGTCAAAGGTCACAAAAATCGGTTTTTCACGAATATCTGGCTTCCTATCGGTTAAATGAGATTTGCATTTATTATAAAAGTTGTAGGCTATAAAATTCCCTACAACTTTTGTTTAAACTTTTTTTTCATACGACCAACCGTTTTGAAGGTAGAGCGCGAAGAGTGCACATCGTACAGTCATATACGGCCTAATGCAAGGTCAAGCGTGAGTTATGGTTATCAGTACGTTATAAAGTCAATTATTTACTTGGAAATTATAATTATTAAACAATGCCTATTATTTATGTACTAACTATTAATTATTTATATTTAATTAAAGTAAGTAACTTGATTATTTATATATAATTATTCATATTTAACTATTTAAGTATAAAATATTATTAATTCTGGATTATATATTTTAGTTTTATTTTAAGTTAAAATGATAGTAAGAGTATATATTTTACACATATTTTTATTTATTATTAAATACGGCATAATATACATTTATCAAAATGTGAGTTCAAATATCAAAAGTATCTTTGTTGATTTTAATTGTAATGAAATTGGAAATGGAAGCTAATTATCTTCTTCTTGTTCGTCGTCTTCTTCTTCTTGTCGCTCAAAAATGTTCGATTCATTGTCATCATCCTCATTATCTGTCATGTTCATCTCCAAACCTTCCAGAATATCGGGATCATATGTATTTTCTTCATCGGGATTACTTGGATACAGTGAAGCGTTGAGGCAAGCTTGTCCGTTGCACTGGCCGCAAGCTAAAGAACATTGTAGCCCTGATTTTCTGCATCCACAGCGGGAACCACAACCATTTTTGCAATTGCAAAATATTACGTTTAGTAGTTCGGCTGGTGCTGGAGGTAATAACGTTCGTATGGGCTCCAGGATTTCATTTTCAAGCATCCAGCCCCATTCTTGAGGTTCTAAGTCCTTCCCTAACCACGTTTGAATCTGGTAGTAGACACGTTTTATGTGTTGATGAGCTGCTACACTTGTTGGTTGCATTAGGCCGTATATGACTGTACGATGTGCACTCTTCGCGCTCTACCTTCAAAACGGTTGGTCGTATGAAAAAAAAGTTTAAACAAAAGTTGTAGGGAATTTTATAGCCTACAACTTTTATAATAAATGCAAATCTCATTTAACTGATAGGAAGCCAGATATTCGCGAAAAACCGATTTTTGTGACCTTTGACCTTGAATATCTTGAGACGCGGACACGATAACGATTGTGACTTTTGAGACAACATTTAGAATGACAAAACAAAGGTTCATACCAATTTGCAGCTTATTATCTTTCATTCCGAGGTTGACCCCTTTTTTTACCTAATATGACTGGGCTACAATATTAATCCCCTGCTGGAATTAGACCTCCTGTAAAAGTCGCTACATAACATGATCTTTCGCCGGCTGTTTCTAATGGCAGCCAACAACTCGGTTGGGATTTTTCACATACCTAATGGGTGATCTTCCAACGTTGCGTTTTCCATTGCGGTGTCAACATTTGAGCACCTTGACATCGGTTAGTCGAGTTACATAAAAATCTACTACAATTTCGGGACTCGGTGAGCTACATTGGTTTTCCGCAACACATCTTCTCATTTCTCATTGGCCCTCAACTGGTGAGGAATACGACGCAACCAGAGAATCTTAAGGATGCCACTCACTTATCAACCCGGCATCGGACCAACACTGCCTCGCCTTGGAAGGTTAAAATGCCTTACCTACATATATTATAAAATATATACTTTTAAGACATTTCAACCGATATTTTAGAGGCTGCGTACCTATAAAATATAGAAATCCATATAAGACATTTCATCAACTCCGTAACCTCTACGGAATCGCTTCGTTCACTATCCATACGTGAACGGCGAGTAAACAAACCGGTGACCACCAGCTTCTCGCCGCTTAGGGTGCGTTATCCTCGCACATGTCCCAAGTGGACCCTGTGCCGCCTGTGATTTATTCACTTGACCTATTTTGTGACTCGACAAAAGATTGATGCGGCGGCGATGCATTGACCACTGTGCGCCCTATCGCCGACCGCGTGACATCAGCGCGCCACTCGTCGACAATAATGAGTGAACGCCGAGCTCGGATATCGGGTTGATAAATGAGCGATGACCTTTACAATGAGTCTTCTTACATTATCGAGTACCACGCCGACGTGGCATTGGCCGAATTGGCCGATTACTGCATCTAACGCTTTTTTCGGCCGGCGAGTTTGAAATCGAAAGCCACCGACATTGACCGACATGCGGACTGAAAAACAATACGGTGTTTCCGTCGCTGTTTTGCAATAAATTGGATTTACTCACGAAGACAATTTGAATTTTCGCAGTCGTCTTTCAAACACATTTTTCGGATTCACAAACCTATGGTGAATCATTTAAAGTTCAAAATTGATTGTGACCGTTTGACAATACAACAATTGAATAACAATATAGGTATTTTACCTCAGTTATAAACTGAATTATAATAATGTGTGCTGCTCGTACATGCTGTGGTTAAAAACGTCATATGAGCAAAAATTTACATACTTTATCTTTACGTACGTATTTTCCTTAGCACGCGAAATGGCAAGCGGTGCATTTCACAACTGGTTAGATGCAAAGACATTATTATTTAATAACTTTGTACTTGATCGTGATATTATTATCCAATGCTAACTCTAACATACTAGCTTGTGCTCGCGATTTCATCCGCGTGAATTTATATTGCACTAGCTTTAGCCCGCGGCTTTGCTCAAGTAAAAGTCGGGCTGAAAGATGACTACATCATCTTTCAGCCCGATCCGTCCAGCGGTTAAAGCTGTGCGTTAATATATCAGTCAGTCAGTCAGTAGGTCTGTCAGTCAGTAAGTCAGTCAGTCACATTTGCCTTTTAGATATTTAGAAGATAATATAAGTACGTCTCCAACCTGCAAGCTATGTGCCACGTCAACAGACAGATCCACTTTCGTATGTTTATAAAACGACAAATGTCAAAAAGAGCAGATATTGTATTTTGTATCAAATATGACCTATTTTCGGATATACAAGAAATGATTTGGCTCCTGACACATTGCACACAGGATAAACCTCATTTAGGACTATTAGGCCACACTATTCTGTTGGTACTTGATAGGTAGTTACCTACGTCAGTGTACGCATGGCTAATTTATAATAACTAGTGGTTCGCCCCGAACTGAGACCTCGCGGTATCCCATAATTCCCAAAAGATAGTTTTTTTTAATTATATATTGTAATAATTAACTTTTAACATTAAACGCAATAAAAAATAATAATAGTTGACGCAAAACTGTTTTACCACGGTTTTACCGATACTAAATACAGCGCCATCTATTAGCATTATTGTGAAGCTATAGAATCTATTAGCATTAAAAATTAAATAATTTCGTTTCTCTATAATATTTATCTAATTTTAGTATTTGTTGTTCAAATACAGGATATAACTGAATTTACAACCAGTTTCAGGTTTTTTATGTAGTAATTTTTATCATATGGCTCAAATTAAACCTCCACTTTGAAAGCCCCCCATTTTGTCAATATTAAGGGAAAAATTAAAAAAAATATATATTTTTGTATACTCTATTCAAAGTCGTCTTTAAAAAGATATATTGCAAATCTATGCAACGCAACAAAAAAAATTTTACTTCCACACGCTTCTATGAGAGCCCCCCTGAAATAAAGCTTTTTATATTTTTTATGCAATATTTGGCTGAAGGCCATCAGTTATATTTTTTTATTATATATTTATTACATATTATATTTTTTGAAGTAATTACGTTCAGTGATTCAGAACTTATAAGGCTCTGACAGACTCGGACCCCCCCGATTTATTATTTGTTGTTATAGCGGCAATAAATGTAACTACTTACGTTCATGAGATACAGACCTCTGACAGACAGACGGACAGACGGACGGAAAGCTGAGGCTTAGTAGGTAATAAGGCTTCGTTGGCACGCTTTGGCTACGGAACTCTAAAATATCCTCTAAAACCTTCTTTTTGCTTAGAATAAAAATGCCACATTGTATTAATCTGTCCACGAAGAATTTATCAACATCGACACTTTTTACTTTTATTTTCTAAAACTTCACGATGCATAATTTCCCATTATAGAGGTTTTTTTTGGGTCGAAGCGGGGTCAATGTATCAATTTATTATGATTATTATAATATGCATTCAAATACAAGGAATAAATAATTTTAGTTAGGTGCTTATTGTTCCTATGCTTATGTAGCCAGCCAGTAGTAAGTATGTCATATATTTTCAAATTCAAATTCAAAATTTATTTATTTCATGTAGGCTAACTTGTAGCTCTTATGACACGTCATAAATCTACCACCGGTTCGGAATGCAGATTCTGCTGAGAAGAGCCGGTAAGAAACTCAGCAGTTGCTGTTTTCAAAAAAATTTTTTTTACAAAGCTATACACTTAGTGCTTTCACAATAAAGCTTCAAAAATGCAAAAATGCATACGTAGGTACATCAATCCGACGCATGTCAAGATGGGCAGTCAAAGCAGACCCATTCCCGTTGGTGGCACCCGTTCACGAGCATGACGCATGATCCAGCCATTGCTTCGCTCAACCATATTTGGTTGTATACTAGGTAGTACCTACTAGTACCTAAGTATGGAACGACAGCTGACAGGGATATATATATGACTGTCTACTTCCCGTGACTTCGCCTACTTGGTATTGGTAGATAAATAATCATTACTCGTAAAATAAGTTTAAGTTTAAGTAAATATAGCAAAATGTAAATTAAAATTGATATAAACTAAAATAAGAGATTTAAATCTCAATATAAATAGGATTTAGTACGTTCATTTGACTTGTCGTGTCGTTAGGTCAAGTTGAAACTACTTAATATAAAACTTGACCTCGAATGTTGTACCTACCTACGAGTTGTCAGGAGTCAAATTGCAGCGGTTACGAACACTGATGCCATTTGAAGCGTTGTCCAACTAACTTTTAAACGACTCGTAACTTTGACAGCTCGTTGACATTTCTTTTTTAAGCTATTGCATAGCTTCTATCGCGGGCCTTGAGCGTGGAGACCGAATCCAGAAATTCCGTAACGAAAATAACCTGACACGGGACTCCTCTCACCGCTAAATGGCGTTGATAAAAAATCCTATGCAATAGCTTTACTGCGGCATAATTAATAATTCTTATCCGATCGTAAATATGATTCCTGCAATTCTCCAACGGCATTGGCCGGTAATCGCCGAAAACACTGGGCCAATGTGTACCAGAGGCATAACAGTAGGTATATTAACATAAATTAATACATATAACTATAACCATTAACTATCGCTTAGTTAACATTATATGCATCAATTAAAATTAAATCGTGCCTAATTACCATGCTGTATAATTAGAATATCACCGGATGGGGGTATTTTACAAGATAATCTATGTAGAGTTAAACCTGATCGCACATTAAGCGCGCTTCGACCGCATCGACTTTTCCTAAGAAATGTTGATGACTTAGCTAGCGCCATATTAAAAGTTATCGGACACTAACGCTAGAGTCGCAAGAAAACTATCCAAATTATATAGCACCTTTGTCACCGTACCTACTGCTAAGCTAAAGTTCTCATTCTTCTCATGCAATTTTAACGGCACTCGTGGCAATGTGTGATTAGCTTTTTTTCATAGTCAAACTGTAAAAAAAATATAACAACAAATTTTCTCAAAAGAAAACAATGCTACATTGCTATAATACTCTTTTTTTGAGGTGTACTTACGTATATAAAATACTAGCGGACGCCCGCGACTTCGACCGCGTTCTTAAATTGTTGAAATTTTTCCTGAATTTTCTTTGCTATAAACCTCACGGAGCCCAAGACCTTTCCAACGAATGCAAAACCGTGGAAATCGGTTCATGCGTTCTGGAGTTATAGCGTCAGGAAGGAAAACCCGACTTATTTTTATATAATAGACTAGTAGGGCGCGTGGGTGCGCGGCTCGCTAAAGCGAACCGCGGTTTTTCTGTCCACCAAGTAGACCTTCGGGTCTTGATCATCTTTTTTCAAGGAAGCACTCTTCCATCTTTTATAGTCTCTGAAATAAACACCGACGAAATTTGTATAGCCGCCATCTTGAATCCACCATTTTGGTGTTTTTCTTCAGCTCAATGCTAATTGGATGAGGTTTCGAGTGACTTTTGTTTGAGCAGGCCCCACCTGTCTTCAATACCCTGGCCGTGCTTCTCACCCGTCTCCGAAATCCTCAAGCTCCCTCCATATTTTTCATCCGAATGAATTTTTGTCCTCTATACGAAACTATCAGCGGAAAGGAACGCGGTATCAAAGTCTTGCATACATTTTATATGAAAAAAAAAAATCCGCCATCTTGAATTTTTTCTATTCATCACGTAGACCATCGGGTCCTGATCATCTTTTTCCAAGAAACCACTCTTCCATCTTTTATAGTCTTCGAGATAGACACCGACGAAATTTGTATGGCCGCCATCTTGAATCCGCCATTTTGGAGTTTTTTTTCAGCTCTCTGCCAATTGGATGAAGTTTCGAGTGACATTTGTTTGAACACTCCCCACCTATCTTCGATATTCTGGCCGTGCTCCTCACCCGTCTCCGAAATCCTCAACCATCAGATCTCTCCATATTTTTCCTCCGAATGAATTTTTGTCCTCTCTACGAAACCATCAGAAATTTTGAAAAGGAACCAATTAAAGTTTTGCATATATTTTGTACGGAAAAAAATAAATTCCGCCATCTTGAATTTTTTTTCTGTTCATCAAGTGGACCTTCGGCTCTTGATCATCTTTTGCCAAGAAACCACTCTTCCATCTCTTATACTCTCCGAGATAGACACAAACAAAATTTGTATGGCCGCCATCTTGAATTCGCCATTTTGGAGTTTTTTTTCGGCTCTTTGCCAATTGGATGAGGTTTCGAGTGACATTTGGTCGAACACCCCCTACCTATCTTCGATACCCTGGCCGGTGCTCCTCACCCATCTTCGAAATCCTCAATCATCAGCTCTCTCCATATTTTTGTTCCGAATGAATTTTTGTCCTCTATACGAAACCGAGAGTGAAAAAAAATTTTTCCATACAAAATTTTACAGGAGAGGTGATCAATGAGTCAGTCAATCAGTCAGTGAATCAGCACGAGTAGCTATATATATAGTAACTAGTAGGGCGCGTGGGTGCGCGGCTCGCTAAAGCGAACCGCGGTTTTTCTGTTCACCAATTAGATCTTTGGGTCTTGATCATCTTTTTCCAAGAAACTACTCTTCCATCTTTTATACTCTCCGAGATAGACATCGACGAAATTTATATGAGCGCCATCTTGAATCCGCCATTTTGAATTTTTTTCAGCTCCCTGCCAATTGGATGAGGTTTTAAGTAACTTTTTTTGAACACTCCCTACCTATCTTCGATATCCTGGCCGTCCTCCTTACTCGTCTCCGAAATCCTCAACCATCAGCTCTCTCCATATTTTTCCTCCAAATGAATTTATGTCCTCGATACGAAACCATTTGAAAAAGAACCGTATAAAGTCTTGCATATATTTTGTACGGAAAAAAAAATCCGCCATCTTGAATTTTTTTTCTTTTCATCAAATAGACCTTCGGGTTCTGATCATCTTCTTCCAAGAAAGCACTCTTCCATCTTTTATACTATCTGAGATAGACACCGACGAAATTTGTATGGCCGCCATCTTGAATCCGCCATTTTGGAGTTTTTTTTCAGCTCTCTGCCAATTGGATGAAGTTTCGAGTGACATTTGTTTGAACACTCCCCACCTATCTTCGATATCCTGGCCGTGCTCCTCACCCGTCTCCGAAATCCTCAACCATCAGCTCTCTCCATATTTTTCCTCCGAATGAATTTTTGTCCTCTCTACGAAACCATCAGAAATTTTGAAAAGGAACTAATTAAAGTTTTGCATATATTTTGTATGGAAAAAAATAAATTCCGCCATCTTGAATTTTTTTTCTATTCATCAAGTAGACCTTCGAGTCCTGATCATCGTTTTCCAAGAAACCACTCTTCCATCCTTTATAGTTTCCGAGATAGACACCGACGAAATTTGTATGGCCGCCATCTTGAATCCGCCATTTTGGAGTTTTTTTTCGGCTCTCTGCCAATTGGATGAGGTTTCGAGTGACATTCGGTTGAACACCCCCCACCTAACTTCGATACCCTGGCCGGTGCTCCTCACCCGTCTCCGAAATCCTCAATCATCAGCTCTCTCCATATTTTTGTTCCGAATGAATTTTTGTCCTCTATACGAAACCATAAGTGAAAAAAATTTTTTCCATACAAAATTTTACAGGAGAGGTGATCAATGAGTCAGTCAGTCAGTGAATCAGCACGAGTAGCTATATATATAGTAACTAGTAGGGTGCGTGGGTGCGCGGCTCGCTAAAGCGAACCGCGGTTTTTCTGTTCACCAAATAGATCTTCGGGATTGGTCATCTTTTTAGAAATTTGTATGGCTGCCATCTTGAATCCGCCATTTTGATTTTTTTTTCAGCTCTCTGCCAATTGAATGAGGTTTCTGGTGATTTTTGTTTGAGCACCCCCCACCTAACTTCAATCCCCTGGCCGTGCTCCTCACCCGTCTCCGAAATCCTCAATCATCAGCTCTCTCCATATTTTTCCCCGAACCATCAGAAATTTTGAAAACGAACATATGAAAATTCCCAATTCGCTATATATTTTTTATGAAAAAAAAAAAATCCGCCATCTTGAATTTTTTTCTATTCATCACGTAGACCGTCGGGTCCTGATCATCTTTTTCCAAGAAATCATTCTTCTATCTTTCATAGTCTCCGAGATAGACACCGACGAAATTTGTTTGACCGCCATCTTGAATCCGCCATTTTCAAAATTTTTTCGGCTCTCTGCCAATTGGATGAGGTTTTGAGTTACTTCTGTTTGAACACCCTCCACCTATCTTGGATATCCTAGCCGTGCTCCTCACCCGTCTCCGAAATCCTCAATCATCAGCTCCCTCCATATTTTTCATCTAAATGAATTTTTGTGCTCTATACGAAACCATCAGAAATTTTGGAAAGGAACCTATCAAAGTCTTGCATACATTTTATGCGAAAAAAATAAATTCCGCCATCTTGATATTTTTTCTATTCATCAAGTAGACCTGCTAGTATTAATAATCTTTTTCCAAGGAACTACTCTTCCATCTTTTATAGTCTCTGAGATAAATACCGACGAAATTTGTATGGCCGCCATCTTGGATCCGCCATTTTGAAGGTTTTTTTCAGCTCTCTGGCAATTGGATGAGGTTTCGAGTGAATTTTGTTTGAACACCCTCCACCTATCTTCAATATCCTGACCGAGCTCCTCATCCGTCTCCGAAATCCTCAATCATCAGCTCTCTCCATATTTTTTCTGTGAATGAATTTTTATCCTCCATACAAAATCAACATAAGTTTTGAGAAAGAACTATGTTTTAGTCTTGCATATATTTTGTATGGAAAAATTTTTATTCCGCCATCTTGAATTTTTTTTCTATTCATCAAGTAGAACTTCAGGTCCTGATCATCTTTTTCCAAGAAACCACTCTTCCATCTCTTATAGTCTCCGAGATAGAGACCGACGAAATTTGTATGGCCGCCATCTTGAATCCGCCATTTTGGAATTTTTTTTCGGCTCTCTGCCAATTGGATGAGGTTTCGAGTGACATTTGGTTGAACACACCTCACCTATCTTCGATACCCTGGCCGGTGCTCCTCACCCGTCTCCGAAATCCTCAATCATCAGCTCTCTCCATATTTTTGTTCTGAATGAATTTTTCTCCTCTATACGAAACCGTGAGTGAAAAAAAACTTTTCCATACAAAATTTTACAGGAGAGGTGATCAATGAGTCAGTGAGTCAGTGAGTCAATCAGTGAATCAGCACGAGTAGCTATATATATATTAACTAGTAGGGCGCGTGGGTGCGCGGCTCGCTAAAGCGAACCGCGGTTTTTCTGTTCACCAAATAGATCTTCGGGATTGGTCATCTTTTTAGAAATTTGTATGGCCGCCATCTTGAATCCGCCATTTTGAATTTTTTTTCAGCTCTCTGCCAATTGGATGAGGTTTCTGGTGATTTTTGTTTGAGCACCCCCCACCTAACTTCAATCCCCTGGCCGTGCTCCTCACCCGTCTCCGAAATCCTCAATCATCAGCTCTCTCCATATTTTTCCCCGAACCATCAGAAATTTTGAAAACGAACATATGAAAATTCCCAATTCGCTATATATTTTTTATGAAAAAAAAAATCCGCCGTCTTGAATTTTTTTCTATTCATCACGTAGACCTTTGGGTCTTGATTATCTTTTTCCAAGAAACCACTCTTCTATCTTTCATAGTCTCCGAGATAAACATCGACGAAATTTGTTTGACCGCCATCTTGAATCCGCCATTTTCGAAATTTTTTCGGCTCTCTGCCAATTGGATGAGGTTTTGAGTGACTTTTGTTTGAACACCCCCCACCTATCTTGGTTATCCTAGTCGTGCTCCTCACCCGTCTCCGAAATCCTCAACCATCAGCTCTCTCCATATTTTTCCTCCAAATGATTTTTTGTCCTCTCTACGAAATCATTAGAAATTTTGAAAAGGAACCATATAAAGTCGTGCATATATTTTGTATGGAAAAAAATAAATTCCGCCATCTTTAATTTTTTTTCTGTTCACCAAGTGGACCTTTGGCTCCTGATCATCTTTTGCCAAGAAACCACTCTTCCATCTCTTATACTCTCCGAGATAGACACAAACAAAATTTGTATGGCCGCCATCTTGAATTCGCCATTTTGGAGTTTTTTTTCGGCTCTTTGCCAATTGGATGAGGTATCGAGTGACATTTGGTTGAACACCCCCCACCTATCTTCGATACCCTGGCCGGTACTCCTCACCCGTCTCCCAAATCCTCAATCATCAGCTCTCTCCATATTTTTGTTCCGAATGAATTTTTGTCCTCCATACGAAACCATGAGTGAAAAAAATTTTTTTCATACAAAATTTTACAGGAGAGGTGATCAATGAGTCAGTGAGTGAGTGAATCAGTGAATCAGCACGAGTAGCTATATATATAGTAATGTCACTCGCTCTTTATAAATACATTATTCTAATTTTATATTAGACTAGTTGACACTCGCGACTTCGTTCACGTGGAATTAGTTTTCAAGATCCCGCGGGAACTATAATTTTTTTCGGGATAAAAAGTAGCCTATGTTTTAATCCAAGGTATAATCTATTTTAAATTTCAGCCAAATCGGTCCAGTATTTTTTGAGTTTATTCATTACAAACATACACACAAAAATACAAATCTTTCCTCTTTACAATAGTAGTGTAGATTATAATAGTAGCGTAGATAAACTAATTAGACTATTTTATATATATATTTGTCTAAAGATGTGATGTGCGATCATGCTGAACCCGTTTATTCACACCGTTTCAACTTTGAACTATACAAATCTAATTATTGCTACTAGAATACAATACAATTCTATTATGTATAATAATACCTAGTGCAACTACATTTCAATATAGGTCTGTATGCGAGTCTTGATTGCCTCGTGCACAGAGCAATGTGTACCCAGAACCTCGACTGGCTTTTGCGAACACGTCGCGTCGTCATCCTTATGCATCCTTGTCATTTTTATGCTCTTTCAGGCTCATTTTTATGACATAATTTATGACTTCCCGACGCAGTCTTAAGCATTATCAAGCATGTTATAAGCGCTAGTGTATATATTTATAAAAAAAATTAAACGTCTCGGATTTGATTACTTATTGGATTCCGAATGTTTGTTTGGTGTCAACTTAATGTTTTTGCCAACTTTGTTGGAACTGGCTTCCTTTGAGTTGGATTACTTGGTGTTTTACTTTATTTTAACACTCTTTGTTTTGAAAACAGCAACTGCTGAGTTTCTTGCTGACTTTTCTAAGCAGAATTGCTTTCCTAATTTGATTTGTCATGAGATATTAATCATTTGACATTTGAATGCACAGTACAGTCTGAGTTTAATATTTCTAAAGCTACAGTGCGAGTTGTGTGGTGGTTGCATTCATATGGAATTCCATAATTTATTAATTTAAACGTAAAAATTCTTTTTCCAAACCGACTCCAAACGCCACTGCAAAATTTATCTTTGACTTTAGTTTAATTTTGACTATAAAATTTGAAGAGTTCCCTCGATTTCACCAAGATCCTATCATCAGATCCTGACCTATTACCTAAGTATACCCGTTCAAACAAAAAAAGATTATTCCACGTCGGTTTAGGCGTATTCGAGTAATCGGGGAACATACATAAAAAATAAAAAATAAATAAAATAAAAAAAGACCCTGACAAATTGAGAACGTCCTTTTTTGGAATTCGGTTAAAAATTAAAAAAATATTCCGTCTCTCTCTCTATCTCTACACAGCAAGCACTCTATGCGCGTCTATGACCAAAAATAAACGGCTATTTGTTTCCTCGTTCTGCATTATCCTCTTGTCGACGGTTGCTAACCACGTGTCGCGCATGTGCCTCTCGTCGTGATTACTACCTCGATGGTCAGTGGTTAGAATAACCAGCTGCGGATGACTAGGCCCAGGTTCGATAAGCGGGTCGGGACAAAAATTGGATTCGGCTTTCCAGTCAAGATATTCTCAGTACTAGCCCAGAGTTAGGTAGTTTGTGATTGGTCTCAGAGAGTAAAACAGATCCTGCGCTCTCTCTCCGGAAGCCTAACCGCTTAAGACGCACATATCTTTGAAATACACACATTTTGCACTCCATGCAAATATGGTAAAATGTGAGAAACTATACTCTAATATTATTATGTACTAATTATTATTTGACGACCTCCCTGGCGCAGTGGTGAGCGCTGTGGTCTTATAACTGGAAGGTCTCGGGTTCGATTCCCGGCGGGGGCAGTTTAGGATTATAATTTCTAAATTGTCTCTGGTCTGGTCTGGTGGGAGGCTTTGGCCGTGGCTAGTTACCACCCTACCGTCAAAGACGTGCCGCCAAGCGATTTAGCGTTCCGGTACGATGGCGTGTAGAAACCGATAAGGGGTATGAATTGAATTTACACTGCTATACCCCTTCCAAGTTAGCCCGCTACCATCTTAGACTGCATCGTCCCTTACCATCAAGTGAGATCGCAGTGAAAGGCTATCTTGTCATCGAATAAAAAAAAAGGCTCTACTATTATTCTTTTACACACATTTGGCAAAATAAACTCATTTCATTTCATTTCAAAAGTCAGAAATACGTGCCTAATATCGAACCCTGGACATTTCGAATAAGAGGTCGACGTCTTAATCACTATGCTATTGCCGCTCCGCCTAGAATTATTATACCAACCTTATTTTAAAATTGCTTTACTTACTATGGATTTTAATTTTGAACACCCCACTATATTATCTGGTAGGTACCTGCTACAATTTCGTCTCAAATCTTGAACAATGAATCCCCTATCTCTTATCGTGACACCATTAACACCTGTGTCATCACAGACAGAGCTGTCTACATTTTTAAGTTATTAAGTTCCGTGGAATAAAGCCAGTGACCTCATCCAAGTTGATGAAAAGTTATTTCATTAATAACTAGCTGATGCCCGCGACTTCGTCCGCTTGGATTTAGTTTTTAAAATCCCGCGGGAACTCTTTGATTTTCCGGGATAAAAAGTAGTCTATGTCTCCACTCACTGTCCAGGTCCTCAATTATATCCATGCAAAAAATCACGTCGATCCGTAGCTCTGTTGCAGCGTTATTGAAGGACAAACCACTCTCTCTCACTCTCCAGGTCCTCAGCTATACCTTTGCAAATCCGCCCCGCCGCCGATCCGTTGTTGCATGATTGAAAGACAAACCAACAGATAAACGCACACATTTCACATTTATAATATTAGCAGGGTTTGTTTCTGTTATTTTTTCCATGTGTCTGTACTCTTTCATGATATGGGTATATGATTCGACCGAAAAAATAAGACTTCCAAAAAAAGAGGAAGGAGAACCTCCTTACTGTTTTTTTGGAATTCGTTGGAACCTTTTTTTTTAAATTATTTTTTATGTATGTTCCCCGATTACTCGAAGACGCCTAGACCGATTTGGAAAATTAATTTTTGTTTGAAAGGGTTTACTTCCCAGGTGGTCCCGTAGTCATCAGGCCAGGGTCTGATGATGGGATCCTGGAGAAATCGGGGGAACTCTTCAAATTTTACAGGCACAATTGATATTGTGCCTGTACAGGCATCTTGAAGATCGTGAAACAATATTTGACAAACAGTCATGTTTATTTGTTTGTCCAGACACGAAAACAAACAGAATAGCACAATGAAAGAATGTACGTACTGTTACATCAACACTTGGAATTAATCAAAGCTATCGCATCCGTTTCATTCGAACTGAAATTTGAAACATGTAATTCATGTAGGCCAATTTGTGGCTCATTAATCATCAATATTATAAATGCGAAAGTTTGTATATTTGTTACTCAATCAGATCGCAGCGACTGAACTGGTTTGGCTGAAATTTGGCACAGAGATAGATTATAGTCTGGAATAGGACGTAGGCTACTTTTATCCCGAGAAATAAGAGAGATCCCGCTGGAACAAAAACCTCAATCCACGCGAACGAAGTCGCGGGTATCAGCTAGTTAATCATAGTGACAAGTCAAGACTTTACGAGTGGTTCGGAAGTAGGTTCTACTGAGAAAAGGTTTTTATTTTGTGGATCTGGTAGTTGAAGGCCACCAAATCGGAATTCGATCTTACTATTGCACACTTTTTTTGACTACCTCCCTGGCGCAGTGGTGAGCGCTGTAGTCTTTATAACTGGTAAAAAAAAGGTTATGAAGTGCTCGTATAGGTAACCACTCACCACTTTTGTATAAGCCTTATTGTATGTAACTCGAGCTGTAGATTACGCCAGAAGCATGCACTTGTTCAAACAAAGCGGGTACAATTCCGATAACCGACTACACACAACGCACCGCACCTACCTTGGTGACATGAAGAGGGGGAAGTACAAGTTATTGTGATTGCAAAACTGATCGACGTACGTTCCCGCAGGAAAATATAAAATCTAGATTCGAATCGCCACGTCGTACTGTCAGTAACCTTGAATTATGATTCTTATTTGAATACTTATTTTTTATTCGATTACAAAATAGTACTTGATCGAGATCTCACCTGACGGTAAGTGAGGAGTCTAATATGGTAGCGGGCTAACTTGGAAGATGTATGGCAACGTACATACAACCAAAACCTAAATGTGTTTCTACACCCCATCGCGCCGGAACGCTAAATCGTTTGGCGGCACGTCTTTGACGGTAAGGTGTTAACTAGCGACGGCCAAAGCGTCCCATCAGACCAGACCAGAGACAATTCAGAAATTATAAATTACCAAATTACCCTCGCCGGTAATCGAACCCGAGACCCCCCAGCTACAATACCACAGCGCTCACCTCTACGCCAAGGAGCTCGTCAAAATACGCGGGAAACTTTTCTTTTTTCCTATATAATCTGCTTTTCTTTAGCTGTCTTAAAAGGTAAACAAGTATTTTCTTGCAGAAAGGCGTAAGCGACACGCTTAAAACAATGTATACGACAGTCATACCGCGCTGAAAATGAAACCGTATTATAAGTGAAAAATCAAACTTAAAATCATCGTAAGCGACGTAACGTAACCGACATAGCCGGGCAGACACGTTAGTCGGTTACGCGGTTTTTCCGAAAAGCTTTCTAAGATTTCTTTATCTTTTAAGATAGCTAAGGAAAAATAGAGTTTACATAAATAGTAGTATTTTTAAGCTCTCCATTTCCTCAAATATACCTTTGCAAAAAATCTCGTTGATGACTGCGTGAAATAAACTTCTTTCTTTTTCTTCTTTTGAGTTTCGACACTGTTATTTAACCTTTACGTGTTTTAAAATTGTTATTTAAACCTAACGTGAAATAAAATTCTTTCTATATCTTCTTCTGAGTTCAGAGTTTAGACACTGCTGTTTAACCTTAACGTTTTTAAAAATTGTTACTTGAACCTAACGTGAAATAAACTTCTTTATTTTTTTTCTTTTGAGTTAAGAATTTCGACACTGTTATTTAACCTTAACGTGTTTTAAAATTGTTCATTAAACTTAACCACCCGTTATGCAGCTTGTCGTAAGCAACTAATAAGCGAATGATTACAGTCGATGGTAAAAATAGAATACCTAATTACCTATGTACTTGCTATGTTAATGACGAAACGAATTTACATAATCGTTCAGGTAAATACGAGGGAATAACTCAGCGCAAGACGGTCTCGTGGTTTTCTCATTGTTATGAGAATTACGTTTTGTTGGTCAAGGATGTTTGTACTTTGTACGTAGCTGCTGAGATGACTGATAGCGATAATAATGACTTTACCATCGAACTATAGCGCTTAGAACAGAAAATGAAAAATGAAAAAAATTCAAAAATATTTATTTGGCAAAACAACATCAACAATGAACATAATGATATCTATTGAGACCCACACTAGGTGTAACTGTATCATGGGGCCCAATTCACCACCAATTAACAATTCGAGTTGTCGCTCGGATGACATGACAATCAAGTTACCAACAAAACAATTACAAACATAATATTACACAGCTTACCTATTAATAAAAGTTTAGAAAAACAAAGCTTGCAAATATAGGCTGTAAATGTAGGCTCGAAACAACCAATGAATGTTTGAGTGCGATGTACCTACTGCTACTGATAATTAATTTTTTTGATGGTTATTGGAATAAATCATGATACCCTTATTCACAGCACAGTATGTCATTTTTAAATAATTTTCTGCGAGCTCGTCGTACTTTTGTGACGATACTGCGTAGTCGGCCTTAAAGGCTTACTAAAAATGGCTTGTCACCGCGCTTCTAAGCGTTATAGTTCGATGGCCTTTACAAAAGATAAAACGAAAAATAAATAAGGACTTTATGGTAGATCGTTAAAATTAAAAGATATTCAAATTACTAGCACATAATAAACTTTTGATTACTCGTAGTTGTTACCTCTTTAAGGCTGCCCGTCCATTGAAGATTTGAAGCGGAGCGGAGCGGAGATGTTTTTCTCAGACCAATCAGAACATTGATTAATGACGCAATAATTTTATCATAAAATTAAGAAGCTTAAAATAAAAATTCTTTTTATAAACCGACTTCAAACGCCACTACAAAGTTTGATTTTTTTAAGTAATACTAAATTCCTCATAAGAATAAATAAATAAATATCGTCAAAGGATCTCATGTTAGTGCAAAACTCTTTTTTTTATAATAAAGAATATTAGTCAAGCTGAACTTGACTTATATCACACAATATGGTTCCCAGGATTTATTGTTTAATATAAGCAGAGAAATAAGAAATTGAAGGAGCCTTTAGCCGTTGGGCTATTGAGGTTTTAAACTTTAGCGGAATTAAGCAGAATGCCTAAAGAGTTCCCGCGCGAATTAAAAAAAAAAAAGACGTGTGGCACTCGGGGACTGCCGCGGTAAAGCTATTGCATAGCATTTTTTATCAACGCCATCTAGCGGCTCACCGTAGAGGAGTCCCGTGTCAGGTTATTTTCGTTACAGAAATTCTGGATTCGGTCTCCACGCTGGCCCGCGATAGAAGCTATGCAATAGCTTAAAACCTTAATCCACACAGACGAAGTCGCGAGCATTAACTTGTTAATAATAAATTCTTAATAATAAATCATGAAAGGACCTCAAATAAGAGTAAACTATCAGAATGAAGAAGAATGCCTACCTACGTCCGAAGTTACAACAATCTTGGAAGCGTTGCAGTGATGCAAATAGTCTGAGTCACTGTCGACGCGTATTTAGAAAACAATGGAGTTCGCCGCATCGATTGTGCTGCATACGAGCATCTAACTACGCCTTAGCGGATTGCACTGTTTTGAATTCAATATCCAGTCACCAGTGTAATGAATAGGTACATGTTCTTAAGGACATGCAAAGGACAAACCAACCAATAAAAAACAAACACACTTGCACATTTTTGATTAATATCTTAAATAAGGATGAGTTAATCAAAAAATTAACAAACAAAAATAAAATAATAATTAAAAATACTGCATAAAATACAACACCGGATATTGTATTGTAAGAATCTTTACTAACCCAATAATTCCTGTGCCCCAACGGGGTTTCAATGTAAAAATTATCTAAGTTATTTTATAAGAATCATTGTAAATTATCCTATTATCCTATCCTATTCTATTATCCTATCCTATTCTATTATCCTATTAATCCTATTAATATTTATACCGACTGAACCGATTTGGCTGAAATTTGGCACAGAGATAGATTATAGACTGGAATAGCTCATAGGCTACTTTTTATTCCGGAGAATAAGAGAGTTCCCGCGGGAATCTAAAAAACCTCAATCCACACGACCGAAGTCGCGGGCATCAACTAGTATGTAGGTACATAATATATTGGAATGCAATTAGAATATGAATAGACAATGTATTTTAATTTAAGTATAATTTTCAAAGCATGATTGATGATCATTGATTTGCAAACAACAAATAGACTTTGTTATATCTATAACTCGTCAATTAAAATCAATATAGCTGCCATGTAATGTAACCTTAGAATACTCGTTTAAATTTTAAATGCAACAATGTAACACGCTCCATAAAGTCTTCATAAAACACACAAAACATCGCGTCTTTAGTTAGGTTGGTATGCACGTTGAATAATAGTCGACTCAAATATCCTCCCTGTAACACACACGACCTAACACTTGTGATAGTGAAAACCAATAATAGTTTGCTTTACATTGCTAGTGCGTTATTGGATTTGGGCAATAAAACTAGAAGCTAACGGGGCGTGTACACGTAGCAGTTTAAACTGTAGGTTAGAATTTCATCTTAATACATCCCATTTCCAATAATTTAGCGGAATGATCACGCTGTAGACTTTTTGTTTTACACATTATTGAACGAAATAGGTACTTTATGAAAAAATCGACTTGGGTAAACTGAATTGTTTCAGAGTTTTATTGTGTTTGATAACACACGATTTTGTGCGTGACTGATTTAGGTACGCGTCCGACATTAGGCGATTAAATTTAAATGCAGCAATGACGCCATAAATTCACCCAATCAGAGATGATTGCGATCATTCCACTGCACGTATATAAATCCAATCAACACATTTTTGTCATGCCATGAACTATTTTATCAATTATCACTAGTAAAAAAGTAGACATAAAACATACAACTTCCAAACTTAAATTATAAAAAATATAATAATAAAAAAAAATTACAGAAAGGTTAGCGCGCGCTTGCTTGGAAGATGCCTATTCAGTCTTGCCTTGAAGGTATTCAAATCATACGAGGCAGGAAACTGATGCCGGAAGGACGCGGTTGCATTCCTTAGAATTTGTTTCAGAAACCGTTTCGTACGATTAGGTTGGATTAATTGATTTCCACCACATAAGGATGCCAACGCACCTAGTTGCAGCTCTGTGTTACAATATTTTTTCAATAGTAGATAGCATCGTCACTTACCACCAGGTGAAATCGCAGTCAAGGGTTATCTTATCATGAATAAAAATAAAATATATTGTAAAAAAAGTCCCAAGTGTGATCATGACCTACAGGAACAACGTCAAATAGTCGCCGGGTCGCGTCACATATCCAATCATTCGCTTGCAACAATAGAGATGACAGCAAATTATGTTTAGGCATACATTGCTCGTGCGCAATCGGATCTGAAACGTTATATCCCAGACCAACGAGCCGTGTAAACATAACAATTCAAGCATGGTAGAGAGGGGTAGAGTGTCATCGATGCATATTACGTCCACATTATCCATAACTCTTGAGTAGGGTTACCAACTTTAATAAATAACGTTTAATCTTTTTATTTAGATAGAAGATTTTATAGATCTTTTTGCAAACAACCATGTCTATGGTTGAGAAACTTGAAAGTAGTATTAAATAGTATCCTCTCCTAACGAAAAATTACTTAGTTTGGATCTATCATCTAATTTTATTTCTTATTTTGAAATTCGAATAACAAGTGCAAATCCTCACTGTCCCGCCATCGGGGCTGTTCAAATGAGAATAAAATTGAATTTCAAAGCGTCTTGTAATAAATATTTATTAGAACACGTGCATCAAATAGCAGAACATAATACTGTTTAAAATACATACATAATTCAACATACATACATGAAAGATAAGATTTAAACGATATAAAACTGGAGTGTAGCGGAGAGTTCCTAGATATAAAGGTGCCTGTCCATTGCAGCGCAAGAACACGCTACGATTTCCTTGTTTTGAATGGAACGAGAAACGAACGTAAATAGTTCGATACCTTCTACGTAAGTTGTGGTATCCCACAAAATTTCCATTTTAGGACTGTTGCACTAGTTATACCATTTGTTTTTATCTATTTTATGTGTTCGTTTAAAAAATAAATTAAAAACAGCATTCTCTAACATACTTTCAAGATGTATGTATAAAGTGGTATCGTTATTAAAATGACGGCTTAAACCATTTTATTGACCTTCAGTTCACAACAATAATTAAGGCGTCACGTAAGCGTTTTGGGGATACAACAACTTACGTAGGAGGTATCGAGTTATTTGACCACGAATACGTCAGAATCGTTAGCACACACACGTAGAGATCCCTTTCATTAAAGCTGAAATGTATAGACCACACTCTCACTCAGCTCAGACTCAAGACAGAGTTAAAACGGGACAGATTTCTATCAGAGCATATTTGTGTCTCATTTTAACTCCATCTTAAGTTTGAGCTGGAGACAGAGCACGTTCTATAGATCTCAGCATAAGAATGCGTGTAATGGAAAATCTTCAGTTGCAGATTTCATTTTCACAGTAGTAAATCAAGTTTTAGCTGTCCGTAAAACAACAGGCGAAAATTACATCAACTTCCAAGGGACGATAGTCGATACTGAGTTTCTACTCAGTTCCTGAAAGTCCGTAGTTAGGTCTATCTACACTATTTACACTACGAGTACTATTATAAAGAGGAAAGATTTGTATTTTTCTGTGTATGTTTGTAATGAATAAACTGAAAAACTACTGTGCCGATTTCAAAAATTCTTTCACCATTGGAAAGCTACATTCACCCTGAGTAACATAGGCTATATTTGATCTTATGTCCACCCGTGCGAAGCCGGGACGGGCCGCTAGTTTGTTAATCAATTTGCATTTATTTTCACTGTGTTGCATGTTACAGAGCCAAAATTTTTATATAAAATTCCTATACAATCTATACATATTACCAAGAGACGGAACAGCCATTTATACAAACAAGCCATTTTATTACAAAAAAATGAAGTTATTAGAAATACATGATGTAATTGGCACTTACGCGCTTTTTTGGCCTTAAAACAAGTGGCCAAAAACTCGGAAAAATCTGAGAATGCGCCTGAAATCAAATCCACGACCTCCCGAGAATGAAGCCAAAGTTTTTAACCACTACGCTATATTCTAGTAGGTATATAACCGTTTGCTTTTGAGATCCGTCAATCTTCAAAGAATTAATTAAAATTTATTTTTATGCTATGTAATTATAATAAAACTGATCTTTTTACGACTGAAACATCTCTTTTATGATTAAATAGCAAATATTTTCTTAACATTCTATACAAATTATAACGTAAATAGCAAAGTATTAGTGTACAAAGTGTTTTCTATTTAAAATATAATTTAAAACTTATCGAAACCTGAATACAAATTAGTTATTAATTGCTTTTTAATAGCAAAATACAGTTAATTGGTTTGCTTCTAAGCAGGTTCAAGACTTTAGTTTTAGTTGCTTATCTCGTACTAACTACCGTTAACTGATGGTACGAGTATGACAACGAGATTGCTGTGAAAAGACACTTTTTTCTTATTCGATGACAAGATAGTTCTTGACTGCGATCTCACCAGATAGTAAGTGACGTTTGGGAATTTATAATTTACTAGTAGGGCGCGTGGGTGCGCGGCTCGCTAAAGCGAACCGCGTGTTTTCTGTTCACCAAATAGATCTTCGGGTCTTGATCATCTTTTTCCATAAAACGACTCTTCCATCTTATATAGTCTCCGAGATCGACACCGACGAAATTTGTATGGCGGCCATCTTAAATCCACCACTTAGAATTTTTTTTCAGCTCCCTGTCAATTGGATGCGGCTTCACGTGACTTTTGTTTGAACACCCCCCACCTATCTTCAACACCCTGGCCGTACTCCTCATCTGTCTCCAAAATCCTCAATCATCAGCTCTCTCCATATTTTTTCTCCGAAAAAATTTTTATCCTTCATACAAAAGGATCAGAAATTTTAAGAAAGAACTATATTTTAGTTTTGCATATATTTTGTATGAAAAAAATAATTTCCGCCATCTTGAATTTTTTTCTATTCATCAAGTAGACTTTAAAGTACTGATCATCTTTTTCTGAAAAACCAATCTTCCATCTTTTATACTCTCTGAGATAGACACCATCGAAATTTGTATGGCCGCCATCTTGAATGCGCTATTTTGAATTTTTTTTCAGCTCCCTGCCAACTGGATGAGGTTTCGAGTGACTTTTGTTTGAACACTCCTCACCTATCTTCGATACCCTGGCCGTGCTCCTCACCCGTCTCCGAAATCCTCAACCACCAGCTCTCTCCGTATTTTTCCTCCGAATGAATTTTTGTCCTCTATATCGCGGATCGCTAAAGCGAACCGCGGTTTTTCTGTCCACCAAGTAGACCTTCGGGTCTTGATCATCTTTTTCCAAGGAAGCACTCTTCCATCTTTTATAGTCTCTTAAATAAACACCGACGAAATTTGTATGGCCGCCATCTTGGATCCGCCATTTCGGAGGTTTTTTTCAGCTCTCTGCCAATTGGATGAGGTTTCGAGTGACTTTTGTTGGAACACCCTCCACCTATCTTCAATATCCTGACCGTGCTCCTCACCCGTCTCCGAAATCCTCAATCATCAGCTCCCTCCATATTTTTCATATATGTAAATGAATTTTTGTCCTCTATACGAAACCATCAGAAATTTCGGAAAGGAACCTATCAAAGTCTTGCATACATTTTATATGAAAAAAATAAATTCCGCCATCTTGATATTTTTTCTATTCATTAAGTAGACCTGCTAGTATTAATCATCTTTTTCCAAGGAACTACTCTTCCATCTTTTATAGTCTCTGAGATAAACACCGACGAAATTTGTATGGCCGCCATCTTGGATCCGCCATTTTGAAGGTTTTTTTCAGCTCTCTGGCAATTGGATGAGGTTTCGAGTGACTTTTGTTTGAACACCCTCCACCTATCTTCAATATCCTGACCGTGCTCCTCATCCGTCTCCAAAATCCTCAATCATCAGCTCTCTCCATATTTTTTCTGTGAATGAATTTTTATCCTCCATACAAAATCAATATAAGTTTTGAGAAAGAACTATGTTTTAGTCTTGCATATATTTTGTATGGAAAAAATTTTATTCCGCCATCTTGAATTTTTTTTCTATTCATCAAGTAGACCTTCGGGTCCTGATCATCTTTTTCCAAGAAACCACTCTTCCATCTCTTATAGTCTCCGAGATAGAAACCGACGAAATTTGTATGGCCGCCATCTTGAATCCGCCATTTTGGAGTTTTTTTCGGCTCCTTGCCAATTGGATGAGGTTTCGAGTGACATTTGGTTGAACACCCCCCACCTATCTTCGATACCCTGGCCGGTGCTCCTCACCCGTCTCCGAAATCCTCAATCATCAGGTTTCTCCATATTTTTGTACCGAATGAATTTTTGTCCTCTATACGAAACTGTGAGTGAAAAAAATTTTTTCCATACAAAATTTTACAGGAGAGGTGATCAATGAGTCAGTCAGTCAGTCAGTCAGTCAGTCAGTCAGTGAATCAGTGAATCAGCACGAGTAGCTATATATTATAATTTATGGATTGTCTCTGTTCTGGTCTAGTGGAAGGCTTTGGCCGTGGTTAGTTACCATCCTACCGGCAAAAATGTGCCGCCAAGCGATTTAGCGTTCCGGTACGATGGCGTCTAGAAACAGATTAGGGGTTTGGGATGAATACACTGCCATACCCTTTTCCAAGTTAGTCCGGTATTATCTTAGACTGCATCGTCACTTACCATCAGGTGAGATCACAGTCAAGGACTAACTTGTCATCGAATAAAAAAAAATCAAAGCATCATCATTCGTCGCCGATGAGTCCTCTGACACGTCGAACCACCTAATCCAATTCAGTAAGCTCATACTTGGCAACCCATCCTAGCATGGGCAGGAGACAAAAATGTATCCCCCGATTTTATCCACTGACAGGGGATAAAATTATCTTTTCCCTATACTAAAGCATGGCGACAGAGGAGAAGGCGATGTACCTTTTTCCTATAAGTATATCCACTGAGTGTTATTTCCACCGCTGTGCCCATGCTCGACGGGTGGATAAAACTAAGGGAGCGGATAAACATTTTATCCTTTTCCCGGGGATATAATTTCTCCCGCCTATGCTAGCCCTGCAGTAAATGATTGCAGCGCAGCATGATTGAGCTTTCAAAACTGTCAAAAATATCAAAATATAAAGTTATATTCTAGGTAAATTGGTGTTTCTTCTTATCTCATTCAATAATTACGTATTATTTATAGCCGTATAATGTAAACAAGCAATCCATTGACTTGAAATATAATGCTCGGGCATTATGATTTGGATGCCTGCCCGGCCGTCTGCTCTCGGTTATGTTAGCAACAAAACGACTAAATCAGTAGTGAGTACCCTTAGTACGACTTTGCATATATTTAATACCGTCGATAGAGTTCAAGTATCGAGAAAATATAACGTTAAGGTTAGATGAAACGAAATTATCTTCTCTTTAGGTTCGATTTCATCTATAGCCAGCTCGCATGCGAAAATGTTGTGATTAAAAAATCGGTAGCACTTATAGTAGGCACGCAATAAAAATAAGAGGCTTTAGTTAGTAAAACCACAAAAAAAAATTTTTTTTTGCTGTATAAGAATTAGTGATTTTTTTCTTATGCTGTACATCTAAAAAGTGAATACCAACTTCCTATCAAAAAGTCTTGACACTTTAATCTGTAGTTGCAATTTTTTATTGCTATTGTCGAGATATTTAAACTCGTACTAAGAATACAGTTAGGTACGTACGTACCTACTTGGATACGTACAAGGCGCCCGTATCTCGTAGGCAACCAAAATAAAAGCTTTCTTGTAGAGTAAAAACCAAAAAATAAAAAGTATTAAAAATTAAAAATTTGAGAGACAAAATTGCCCAATTTTGATCATTGATATATTTTTATGAAATAAAATAGTATGGTAATTAATTGATTTTTATAAACATCAATTGATAAGATCACATTCTGAACAAGTGAGAAATTCATTCGAAGATACGGAAGCACTTTGTAAAAGTTTATTTCGATAAAAATTATTCTACTTCTATTTCACAACCCTGGCGTGGATACTGCATGTTTCAGTCGTATAACATCGTTTCCTTCTTATATTCAATGGAAATTCATTGCGCCTTAACTCAACTGTGATTATATTTTAACAGTGATGCAATATAAATTTCCGTGGCGTTATTCAAAAATGGTACGATAAAATATGTCTAGCAATACATTTAGCTACGTACCTACGAGTACATACTAAAATGTGAATATCCTGATTGAAATTCTCTATTTCTTTCAATTCTTTATAGAAAAGGTATTTTACTTCAAAAAAATATTTTTTGTTTCCATAATCAATAAGCTCCTGATAAAGCATATTTAAGCGTATTAAAGTCACTCAGGTTTATTTATTTATTTATTTATTTTATTTGGGTTTACAAACAACATCACAATATTATATTATTACTAAAAAAAATATAAACTAATATTATTAATTGTGGCGTCAACCACGCAAACCACAAGTTACATTTAATATAGTAAGCATAAGTGGACATTATGGACAATTATTATAAAATAGGGGAAAGCAATGAAAGAAGAAAGAAAAAAAGAAAGGAAATCGATATTTATAATTACAAAACATAGAATGACTAAGTTTCAAGCTTCAATGTATCCACAACCAACTTCTTAAATGTGCCTACACGCATGGAAAAAATATCTATTTTATTAAAGCGCTCATTATATGATTGTGTCATTCGATATAATGGAGATCGCTTGCCTGCATTAGTACGACATTTTGTAGTGGCAAAGAGTTGATGTATTCGGTTACTTCGCATAGGTGTTCTAAACGGTACTCTATAGCAAAGTTTCCGAGTTAAAGCAATGCAATCATATTTATTATGACACAAGTCATATAAAAGCATCGCTTCAAGTTGTTTTCGTCTACTATTTAAGTCGAGTAGGTTATATTTTTTAAGAAGTTGGTTGTAAGATAGGTGGTTGCGATTGAATTTATAGTGAACTCTGCGCAAAAACTTTTTCTGTACTTTCTCAATGCTCTTATTGTATTTATCATAGTAAGGATTCCAGATGCAAACGGCGTATTCTAATTGAGAGCGTATTAATGACCTATATAGGTGTATATATGTTGAAGTTCTTTTAAAATTGTTACTGGCTCTCATAACAAAACCATACATTTTGTAAGCTTTACTTATAATATTTTGAACATGTGTATCTAAATGCAATTTACAATCTAACGTTATTCCTAGATCTCTAATGTTATCAACTTTTTCAATGTTATCAAGGTTTTTCATAAAAACCTGTAGCAGTTATGTTGACCTTTTTATGCTTATGGCAAAAGACAATTTTATAGAAATAGAAATATTTTTTATTCAAATAAACTTTTACAAGTACTTTTGAATCATCAATGAATCTACCACTGGTTCGGAATGCCGTTCCTGCCGAGAAGAACCAGCAATAGACTCGGCGGTTGCTCTTTTCAAAAAAAAATTTTTTTACTGTAGATAACAAAACTATGCTATGTATACAGTGTTTCCACAATAAAGTTACAAAATTGCAAAACAATCCAATACATGTTAAGACAGGCAGGCAAAAGCAGACCCATTCCCGTTGGTGGCACCCGTTCACGAGCATGACGCATGATCCAGCCATTGCTTCGCTCAACCATATTTAAAATTCATAATTTGTATCCATATTAATATAAGCACTAGTTGATGCCCGCGACTTCGTTCACGTGGACTAAGGTTTTTTAACTCCCGTAGGAACTTTCTCATTTACCGGTATAAAAAGCCTATGTGTTATTCCAGACTATAATCTATCTCTGCGCCAAATTAGAGCCAAATCGGTTCAGTCGTTGCAGCATGATTGAGTAACAAACATCCATCCATGCATACATCCGAACTTTCGCATTTATAACGTTTATACTATTAATTAATTGGATTTGTGAGCAAATAAATTTATTTTCTTTCTTTCTACACTGGGCACGTTTCTGGGCAAAGCAAAGTCTCACGACGCTCCCGCGATTAGTCTGAATCCAGCTATTTTGAAACTCGCTAACGACCTTCTAACCGTCTTCACTGCGCCTGTAACTTTTAATCGAGTTTAAAACAAAAGGCTCTCGGCATCACTATCGCGGTACACGGACGCTATAGGGTTACCACTGCCCATTAATCTTTCGCAAGACAACTTAAGTTAGCTTCCGATACAAGGTTAAGTTGTATTAAACTATTATGTGTCTGTACAAGAGAGATAGAAGGTATTCGCGAGTTGATTCGTTTTATCATATTTATCATTTATTAAATGCGTAACATACGTTAATTTATTTATACTGTAGATATACTTTATTATTTCTAATTAAGTTAGAAAATTGAAAAACATATATATAGGTGTGTAGGTATGTGTATGGTAATTCATAAAGATCTTGTAACTTTTAGAATGTAACAATGTGCTGATTTGAATCTTCAAAAACTGTTGGATTTTCAGCACATTACATTAAGTTAGTTACATGAGTGTAATGTATGTAATGAGTAAATTCTGAATTACTGAAGGTAATTACTTCAAACTTAAATATAATATGTAATCTGATGGCCTGCAGCCGAACATTGCATAAAAAAATATAAAAACCTTTATTTCAGGGAGGCTCTCATAGAAGCGTGTTTGAAGTAAAATTTTGTTTGTTGCGTTACATAGACTTGCGATATATCTTTTGAAAGACGAATTTTTAATATGTAAACCAGCACATTTTATAAAATATGCCCTTTAACAAAATTAAAAACAATTAAAATGCAGGTTCGTTTCTATGTTATGGTATTGCGGAATGGCGGAGAATATTATGTGCTGATAATATGTCATGGCCATGTTGCCTAGTAATCAAAACTCAACAAGCAACTCTATCAAAAATCAACACGCGCGCATAGTAGGTATGAGAGCTTGCTCGAGCTTGTTTAAAATAATGAACTGTGATGTCATAAACATGACGCACTTTTCATAGTTTAATCAATAATTTAAAATGGTTATCAAACTTAAAAGTATCTACTTTACTTATTTTGGAAGAGCTTCTATCCTTACTAATTTACTATATTTACTAATCTTATAAATACTAAAGTTTGTTTGTTGGTTTGTCCTTCAATAACGCAGCAACAGAGCTACGGATCGACGTAATTTTTTGTATGGGTACAGTTGAGGACTTGGAGAGTGATGTAGGCTACTTTTAATGCCGGAAAATCAAAGAGTTCCCGCGGGATTTTAAAAACTAAATCCACGCGGACGAAGTCGCAAGCATCAGCTAGTTTCATAATAATAACAAATAAATAATTTATTTTTAACATCTTATGCAACATTCCAACTAAGTAAAATTTGAATCTGATCAAATTTAATGTCGAATAACTTAAGAGTGGTGACCCTATGCGTTACGCCTCCCTAAAGACAAGCGTGCATTAGTAATAATGCCCCGCAGTTAGGAATTCAACCAATTGTACCGACTTCCGAAGTGGGGCAGAGTTGAATTTTCAACGAACGTAATGTTTCCTTGACGAATTTTAGTTCTATCACCAACCTAAAGCATCTACAGACAACCCAACGGGACGGGAACTGACGTGCCCCAACCTAGTTGGTTGGATCTCGACCGTTTGAATCTGCTAAAATCATCAGGTATTTAGGTATTTTAGGTTGTTAGTATGTGTAGTATGGGTAGCAAGCGGTTTATGGGTGTGAGTATCTACACTGCTAAATTGTCGGCATGTCTGTAAGCAGTTGAAGGAAAATAGGATCCCCGAAGGATTTCAGTTTTCACGGAACTTGTTCGAACATGATAGCGTTGACGATTAACTGAATTAAACATCGTTTCTAACTTTCTAATGTGATTATTCCTGCACTCGAACATTTAATTCCCACACCCAGTGATGACTCAAAATTAATATATTTTGTTTTTTGTTTCAGGTAAGGCGCTTTTTATAGTAAATAATAGTAGATAGATTTATCTGAAGGTAAGACTTCCATAATTTTTTATAAAGAATATTAGCCAATCTGAAGTTGACTATCCTATACCCTCCAAATAAGTGGAAAGCTTGTGCTAGGAGAAGGTTTGACAATAGTGCAACGGGTGGGATTCGAACCTGCAACCTTTCAGTTTTCAGTCCGCACTTTTAAGCATTGGGCTATTGAGACTTTAAGTCTGATAAACTTTAACCTTATGTCTAAAGTAGCAACAATAGAAGTTCGCAATCAAATCAAACCGTTGTCTTACATTTAATCACTCCAGACGACTAAGCAGAAACGCAATATCGATTTATTCAATCGCAACAAATTCGCCAAAGCAAGCTTGTTGCCAGATTGTAATCCGACGACGAGTTATCGAATCGCGCAGGGAATCGAAATAGATTCGGTCGCGACACGGGAATCGATGTTACCAGTTTTACGTGTCACTTGCGAACCGATAAAATGCGAGTACAAGGTACATTCGCCGATTGGGCTTTTAAAAATAGTTTTTTTTTTGTACAATTTTCCTTTTATTAAATTTTATTCTTTTTTTAGTGAAAGGGCAGATTGGCTACTTTTAGCGGCAGCTTTAGCGCTCGGCGTTTTTGTGGCTTTTTGCGTCTGCATCACGTGCCCGCAATTTTTAAACGCTGATTTCTGCGATTTTCTGTGGCTGATTTCTGCATTTGCTGTGTGCCATATTAGCGTTAAAAGCCAGAAAAACGCCGATCGCTGCCGCTAAAAGTAGCCAGTCGACTCTCTTCTTTACTTTTTTAAAACAGGCAATGGTCTATAATCATAGAGCTTACTACAAAATAATAAATTTTGTAGTAAAAAATAAATTTTGACCTATCTATGCAATGGACGATAAATAAAGAAAAAGACATTCATGTTAGATGAAGAAATTATTGTTAGAGTCGGATCAAATTAAGGTTTGCTAGCAACAGATATATTATGTGCGCTATGGAAGAGCGTTTTTGATATTGACATATGCCCAATAACCGTTAGCTACAGCTATCGGCTAAGCGATCGCTTGTTTTCAACTGTGACCAAGCGTCTGATAGAAACGCTCGTGGGCAGCTACAGCGTCCGAACAGCAGTAGGTATTTCAACTTTTCATATAGTATAAGCTTAAGATTCTTTAAAAACTTAATTGCATGGAGCTACTGGACAAACATGCGCGATAGAGAGAACACGATCATGTGATAGTAGCCAATATTGCCTTGCCATCAGTGCGCACGTGTTGCGGAAATTCACGTGGTATTTCCACGCGGAATTCCACTTTTGCCGCTGACTTTATATTAGGTATTTGAAGGAAATGTTTAAAAATAACAATTTTAAGACCGCGTCTGACAGTTGCACTGCAAGTTGCGAGTTGCGACCGTATGAAAATGTCACAACCACTCCACCTGGCATAACGTAAACGCGCCGCAAAGATATTTTCAATGCGGTAGGTAAGTTCTTTACAGTGCACATTTAATTTTCTATTCTCATTTTTATTTTTTCTTTTGTAGGTTGTATGTAGGTTTTTTCAATGTGGACAAACTTTTACGGTCTATAACCTAAGCTAAGTTATGCGACGCTTTCCGTCAATTTCGTTTTCACGAACCTTAAGGGAACACCTAAAGGTGGAAATGACATTGGGGAAAGGGTTGACAGGGGCTACCTACGTACAGAGACTCCAACTTAGGCGATGATTTAGGTTTATTTAGGAAAACACTGTATAAAAAAAAAACTGAATCCATTTGCATGAAGTTCTAGTTTTTCTATGTAATACATATAGTACCTATCTAAGTATGGTAGTAAATAGAATTATTTAAATAGAGCTCTTGATAGATACATAGAGTAAATAAGTACAGAGAAAAAGTATTATTGGAGTTGGTTCTTGTGTCTAAGAAATGAAAGGGTTTTGAAATGACATTTTCACAATTAAAGCCAATTTGTCTTGTTTTCACGTCTCGCAGTACGTTTAATGTTTTTAATAAAGCTGAGTCGTTACTCATCCAAAGAGCTTGTGGTTAAAGGATTCTTGAACGAGTGTAAAATATATAAACACTAGCTTTCGCCCGCGAGTTCGACCGTGTGGAGTTAGGTTTTTAAGAATCCCGCGAATCCTCCGTTTTCCGGGATAAAAGTTAGCCTATGTCCAAGTCCAAGTCCTCAACTACACGTCGATCTATTGCCCCGTTGCTGTTTTATTGAAGGACAAACAAACAAACTTGCATTTTTAAGCGACTTCAAAAAAAGAAGTCGACTCAATTCGTCGGAATCTTTAGGTATATTCCCCGATTACTCAAAGACACCTGGATCGATTTGGAAAATTCTTCTTTTCTTTGAAAGAATATACTTCCCAAGAGGTCCCATGGTTATCAGGTCAGGATCTGATGATGGGATCCTGGAGAAATCAAGGGAACTCTACAAATTTTATTGGCACACTTGATATACTAATTCGCAAGCAATTTGTACAAGTTTATTTAAAACTAGCGGACCCGACAGACGTTGTCCTGTCTTAAGTTTTTTTACGTCCTCTTTGACGAAATTGGCAGCACGCATTCTGTCAATGTTATGTCAAACGCCATAAGGTTACATCAAAAAAAAAGTTTGAATTGTAAAAGCGGTTACATTAGAAATAATTTAATATGGTGGTTAATATTTCTTAAATTTTCTAATTTTCCGCGCAATTTTCTTAATTTTTTCTTTCATAAGAACCTTCTCCTAACAATAACAAACACAATAAAAAAAGAATTAGCGAAATCGGTCCAGCCGTTCACGCGTGATGCGCTTACCAACACATTAAGCGATTCATTTTTATATATTAGATATTCTATTCTATTGTATAGGTACTTTATAGTGGCGTTTGAAGTCAGATTTTTTAAAATAATTTTTATACTTATATTATTAATATTAGTAAGGATATAGTTATACCTATAACTATATCTACCTAGATAAAGTATTGATGAGCTGACGTCACCGATAAAAAGATCAGCGTTTTCCCATCGATCATTGTTCTATAGTAAACAGTACAATATAGATGCTATATTACGTAGGTAGCGAAGGTCTAGAATTTCCTGTTTCGTAATCGTTAAACACTAAGCAGGTATGCGAGTCTATTTACACGAGTATATTAAATAACATAATACATCGATTCGTGCTTCGCTCATTTGCATCACGTCGATAATCATGACAGAAGGTCTCCGCTTTGGCAAATTGACTGGCTTATTACGTTTTTCATATAATTAATTGTATTAACGTGACATAATGTGATATAAGCGATATCATATCACACTTCACACTAATCACATCACACTATCACGTCACACTAATTTTGTTACTCCTTCAGATAGCTCATACCTAGGATTAACACATAAGCCAGGATGTACTAATCCTGAAAACTAAAGAGTTCCCGCAAGATTCTAAAACCTTTTAATCCTAGTTAGTAGCTTATGTCACTCTCCAGGTAATATATGGATTTAGAAGGTAGTACCTACCTTCTAAATCCATATATTATAATAATATTATGTAAAATTTTGTATCAATTAATTTAATAGTTCGTCGCCTACGATGATCTGTTTATTAAACTTACTGCAAAATAGGTATCGCTTAACCGGCCGCGACGTAAATGCAATAGATATCTAAGTAAAGATTGACATTGTGTCATTAATACGATTTAAAAAAATATATCGTCTGTACATCGCGTTATATTTATGAAGAACATTTTTGGCATCCGTAACAAATTCGACAACGTACCTACATAAATATATTAAAGTCACTGTATGATGGTAGATCACTTTGACTTACTTTGTCTGTACTTGTTGTTTGTAATACGGCCTTGTGGACGATTTTCACAAACAGCCTTCTGATAAGGTTGAAGATTTTGTACTATTATTAAAAGATATTTGTTAAAAATACTATTTTTGCATTGTTTGTTGATTTTCTGATTGCATCACTTTGAAAGAATATAGTTTGTAAAGCGAAGATAAAAAATAGCCTTGACCATGCGTAGTAAATAGTGGCTTATAGGGTAGGTACCTTTATATATTATTTTTTAAGCACACAACTAATTTTATTTGCATAATAAATTGAAGTATCGTTAGCTTCGTCTTTATTAACCGACTTCCAAAAAAAGAGGAGGCTCTCAATTCATCGGAACATATTATATGTATATGTGGAAGAAAATTCTTTTTTTGTTTGAAAGGGTATACTTCCCAGGTGGCCCCATTGTAATCAGGATCTAATGATGGGATCCTGAAGAAATCGAGGGAACTCTTCAAATTTTATAGGCACAATTGACATACTTTGTAGTTGTTTGAAGTCGGTTTTGTAAAAAGAATTTTTATGTTTATGTTATATTCAAATAAATTTTTACAAAGTCCTTTCGAATAATAAAATATGAATAAATCTTATAGTATAACAAACAAAAGTTGTACCTATACATTTAAAAAATATATTATAATTTTTACGAAAATATGAACTCTTCTAACGTGATAGGTATTTTTAAAATATTTTGTGTGTTGTAATTTTTTATTAAGCAGGTAGGTACTATTTTTTACTGTTTTTTGTTTATAATGGAGTAAAAAAGTGCAACTCAAAGTCAAATATTTTATTCAAAGTAGGTAGCAATTATACTTTTTGAAATAATATTTTATCCTTTAACGTCTTATGCTCTTTGCTGACATGGTAATGTTGTTAATAAAACTTCACAGGTAATAAATAATTGAAAGTAAATCTCACGTTATATCGTGCGCTTCCGCGCTCCAGGGTCGCCAATCGATCCCAAAGCCCCCCCTCGAACAACGTGATAGCATATTTACACAAAGCTGAAGCTTGTCGAATATTCCGCATCCGCAATTCCGCCCCACATAAATAACGCATTCGCACATTCGCATCGGAAAACGATACGTTGTGAATGATAAACTTGTTTCACGACTCTTTGATTGGCAGTTGGCAGACGATGAAACAGCAAAACTGGTGGGCCAATTGCAGTAGGTAGGTAGGTAGTACAATTATTTCACATTTTTAGTACAGTTTGACGAGATACAATTTTAAGTACCGATTTGTATATTTCTGAAAATAGACGGGTCGTTGGAAACAGGTGGCGCAAGACTGAGGCTTGTGGTCCATGCAAGAGTCCTTCGTCGAGCAATACGTCTATCGGTTGATAAAGAAGAAGAATAAACAAAAAAAAAACAAGGGAGATTAGCAGCATTCGGCGCGGCGTGAAAATTGTAAGCAGAGGTCGCGTTAGGTTAGACCTTTGCGAACATTTATTCGCTCAATTTTCGCGTTCAAGGGTAATTATGTAGACACCATGGACCTAACCATGGTAAAAACAAGTATTATACCTAATCTAATTTATATCGAGTTTCCGACAATAATTTCGCTTTTGCTCTCGCGATTCCGTACTTACCCCATAAATAACACATTCGCATTTCGCATATTTGCGTCGAAAAACGATACGGTGTGACCATGATTCATATTGTTATAATAATTCAGGGCGTGCGAAATTACGGGGGCCGCGAAAAAGTTGTGCTATTGGCAATATTAAGCGGAACGGGCGTAGGAAATAGTGAATTATGGCCCCCCTTCGACCATTACACAGGGCCCGTGGGCCCTAATGGAAGTAGGGTTAGCACCTTTTATTTATTTTGGAATAATAATTAATTTAAATAATTATTATTGTTCTATTTCAAAGAAAAAAATAAAAAGTTATAAAATCTATATGGCAACGATTTTAGTATTGTTTCAAAGTTACATTTTTTCTCTCTATTTAGAGGACTAAAAAATATTCTCTGTTTGTTTGGTTTGACTGAAAAAATTGGGTGTAACAATTTTTTCAGTTAAAGTTTTTAGGTAAGTATAAGTTCAAAAAATTGACAACCCTACAATAGGGTGACAATGTTACGCGGTAGCAAAAGTGCGAATCGTAATAGAATTAATCTGTGTTAGGAATGACGTTTATTGTTTTATTTTTCTCTGGGATTTTCTTGTTTTGTAAGTCACGTGTCTAATGGAATAAGTAAGTAAGTTACAGTTTATGTTAGAGATTATTTAGCGGTATGGTATAGGAAAATGGCAAAAGTTTTGTGAGTGAATTTGTGTTACAAAAACATACAAATTGATACTAAGTTCATGATATTAAAAAAAGAAAACTTCATGTTATTAGAAAAATAACTTTTTCACAACAAAAAGGTATAAAAATACATATAAGTAAAAAATAAAAGGAAAATACATATTAATTTAAAATTAAATATTAGGTGCCATAAAAAAAGTTTACGATGTTTTATCGGACAGGTAGGTAAGTAAAAGTTTAACGATTATCCGAGTAGCTATAATAATTCAATGGGTTATGATACTCCTAATATCCTGTGATCACGCATTGGGTGTGTCCCAACTCCCACAAGACAAAATATTAGGGTGTCTCCCTTTTATTAGTGGTTATCAAGCATACATAATAACATAACATAGTATACTATGGAATGGACCTATTGTAACTGGTCATAAAACTCATATCAGTAGCTTTTCGAATCGTTGGTAGAGTCACTACCATCAAAAAGCGTAAGCGCGCAAGTGATACCTATAAGTAACTAAACACTCCAGCACCTTCTGAGCCTAAAGACTGTCGGTTCTTTGAACTGTCTGTCTTAGCCCATTGCCACTTCCGCTTTGCTGCTCGATGAAATATGTCATTAATTTTGTTTGAATCGACTTGAGTTGTCTTACACGAAATAAACACTTTTTAAACTGAATGTAAGCGAAATTGACTTTGAAAATTTGACATCTCAAAACTAAATGATCGGTTTAATTTTGACTTAAGTTGCACTAGCACCTGAGGCCACTTAGTGAATACTTGCCGATTGCCGACTATAAGGTATTTGCCTATTCGTAAACGTCGTTTACGAACTGGACGATTTTTTATTATTTATATATACAATAAATACATGTACATATTTTGTAATATTAAAAGCCAAATATTCCGCTAAGCACCTTATAAAAATTAATTCATCGTGGCACCTAAACCTTGATACAATTTACACATTTAGTTGCGATATAGCACGTGTAAACACAACACCTCACGTTGACAGCCGAGATTCATCACATCTGTCATCGGATCAGATTACCAGCATTAAATAAACGCAGTACCTATATAAACCGTATGCTGAAGGTGTTAGGGATCAAAATTCCCTATTTTATGGTCACAATATTTTTTCAATCGAACAAACTTATTGCGACTTATTGTAAATTCAATTGATATGTGTATAGGGATCATTTCACCTTGGGAAGCTTACCTTTTAAAATGGTTTTTTTTTTTTGGAATTTCAACGCGATTTTCATGAGCTTCCACGTTTACATGTTAATGTTAAGCCATCAGCTAATGGCTAAATAACATTTAATTTGAACACATGGCTATCCAAAAAGCGTGTTTAATTGAACTTTTACTGAGCACGGATCTTCTGTTAAAATGTAGGATTTAGGTCATAGTCCACCACGCAGGCCAGTAGGGTTAATATATGATTTAACCTGTCACCTCACATATCTTCTATATATATAAAAATGAATCCCTATTTCCTTGGTCATCGCATAACGCGTGAACGGCTGGACCGATTTCGCTAATTCTTTTTTTGTTGTGTTTGTTATTGTCAGGAGAAGGTTCTTATAAAAGAAAAAATTAAGAAAATTGCGCGAAAAATTAGAAAATTTAAGAAAAGTTAACCACCATATTAAATTATTTCTAATGTAACCGCTTTTACAATTCAAACTTTTTGATGTAACCTTATGGCGTTTGACATAACATTGACAGAATGCGTGCTGCCAATTTCGTCAAAGAGTTTCAATATTCATAGTTAAGACAGGACAACGTCTGTCGGGTCCGCTAGTGCAGTCATAAAAATTGCAATCAAAATACCATTTTGTATATGGCGTCTAATAAATACTAAATTCACCATTGCACGAGTGAGGTTTAACCATTTTTTTTAATTAGAAAATATTAGCCAATCTAAATTTGACTTATATTCTCCTCTCCCCTCCAAACAAGAGGAAAGATTGTGCTAGTGGGTACGACAATAGTGCAGCGGTTGGGGCCCGAACGTGCAACTTTTCTTTTCAGCTTTCAGTCCGCACCTTCACCGTTGGGCTATTGAGGCTTTATTCGCGATAATGGCACTGCCACTAAATCGAAGTAATAAGCGAAAGTTTCTACTCCACCTACTCGTATTTGTTGATTTAAAAGTTCCCTTCGCTGTAATAAATCGCAGGTGCCCTTTTGATGGTGTTCGTGCGCTAATATGCGTTGCGTGCTCGTCGTAGTGAACAGCCGAGGCACATCGCACCTCGCACCCTTTCATGGCACATTAGCTTCTGCCCTCAATTATCCTGCCTACACCTGATGACTGACTAGTTAGCTACTGACACTTTCAGTTGTGTGTTCTGCATAAAGAATTGTATAAGTCCTTTAATTTTCTTGCCGGCTCTTCTCGGCAGAATCAGCATACCGAACCGGTGGTAGATTTTCGACTTGTCATAAGAGCCACAAGTTGGCCTACATGAAATAAATAATTTTGAATTTGAATTATGATTGTATGGCAAATCCCGTGGATGGTTTTTTAAAGGCAATAGTCGCCCCTAACAGTTTTAATTTTATTTTCTATAAAATCACAACCGCGTTGCAACGTAGCTTTCTTATTTCTTGCGACTAAAGGCTGATTTCAACGTAAAATATATCTTGTCCGAGCGTACTTATTTTGGCAGTGAACTGTGTCAATCAGTTACTAAGCATGGAATAATCTTAAGGATAAAGTTATGATATCAAATCTCGTTACTGTATGACAGATTCGGTAAAAATATACTTACTGATCCATCTGTGACTGATCTGTGTGTGTGTGTGTGACTTCCAAAAAGGAGGAGGATATCAATTCGGCCGGTATCTTTTTTTTTGTCCACCAAAACTGGATGCGGAAACAGTGTAAATAAAACGGATTTGTAACTTAAGCTACGGACTGTATGGGTGTTTTCAAACACGATCCGATGTTTTAGTTGGCAGCTAGTTCTTTTATAAAAACGTAACTGACGGAATATTTTATTGTGTTATTTCACATCCACTACATACGGTTACGGATATATTATAAAAAAATGGTCCTACAATACGATCCATTTCTGAACGTATAGTGCCACCAGTTTATCTATTCAAGTTACTGAGCTCTACTAAATCTATAATTACGTGACTTATATAATTGACGCCATTTTGGATTTGATTGACGCCATCTTGGCGCTGTAAGTATAGATATGAGTGTCTCTGAGGCTAAAAATATTGCAAAATGGCGCACCAACCTCTATAAATTAATCTAGGATTTCATAACTAATCTCTTTATTTATCTATGATTTCATAATATTAGAGGTTGGTGCACCATTTGCAATATTATTCGTTCCAGAGACACTCGTATGTCAAATATGGCGCTTCAAATTGATCCATCATTATGCAGTCATTTGTATAAGGACAGCAAGTCCAGTGTTAATCATAGATTAAATATAGAGATCAGTGGTTCATATGGACAAAATTGGAATTAAGGCTGCCATTTTAAAAGTCATTCCACTGTTCGTGGTCTCTGCTGCTGTCAAAACTACTACTACTACTACTTCTAATTTCTCCACGAGTCACTCCGCCAACTGAAAAGATACCTAAGTGATGGGTGGATCATACTGTCGTTTATTCGTGAGATCGATGGCTTATTTTAAACCATGACTACAATACCTATCAGTTGTTACATGATATATTACTAAAGTGTAGATAACAGTGGTATTACATCATGACCAGTTGTATCCATACAATCTCACTACAGTTAGGGTTCTAACTGGTCGGCGGGATGTCTCTATTAGCGAATGACGTAGTCCATGTAGTGAATTACCGCCTTCCTATCATGTGAACCTTGATGAACGGGTTTAGAAAAATATCGAACTGATAGGTAAACGATCGCACTAAAGTCTGCGTTGGGATATAGTGAACTGTCTAATTCACTGGGATAACTGGGATTAACTGGGATCATCTTGTCAGGCAATCTCCTTTATTTATTCATCATCATCATCATCAATAACATTGTCATCATGATCATCAATACATAGATGTCCATAAATGGCCAAAGGTCTCTTACAAAGAACACGATCTGGCGGCAGCCTATGTCATTTTTTATTTTTCTCAACACATTACTGGCCCACTATTGCACACATATTTCCTCTCTAATGAGAAGAATTAGGCCATAGCCAGCAGGCTGGCCAACGGCGGATTAGTATATTTTACATACGTTTGAGAACTCTCAGCGCATGAGTAAAGACGACCAGAGACCAAGCTTATAAGGGCCGCGCAAAATGTATAGGTACCTATTGTCGGTCTTTACTCATGTGCTCTCAAGCATGCACGTTTTCCTTCGCCATTAAAGCATAAAGCGTAGTTATTTAATTGCTAAAACGCCCATAAGTCAAAAAGCCATATGTGCCTGGGATCGTTTCCCAGACTCCCAAAAGGAGGCCGAAAGCTTAACCTAACCTAAGGTACCTAATATCTCTTCTATTCTTTCTTGCGTTTGTTCCGGCTTACTCCAAGGTCCGCTTACTTGCTAACTTACACTACCCTCGGGTACCTAATATTCAACATTTCACGGCGCGTATCTAGTCGCCACTCAAGCACCTTGGGACCCCACATCTATGTCATTACCGCTTTAGTTTCTCGACTTGATAGCTTTTCCATCCAGCCTTTATCCATTAATCTCAATAAAACAATCGGAGTAATGCAAACAATTGAAAGTGATAGATGTTGCGTGTGAACTATAAATAACGTCAATTGCAAAAGTTTACCAAACTCGGATGGTTGGCATTGTTGGAGGCGACAGTGTGCCAAGGTGTCAATAAAAACGCGTCGCGGCGTGACAGATTCTTGAAATGTCTGTTAAATTATGACAACTAAGATTTTTTTTTCAGTGTCTGCTTTCATTTATTCCATTTCATGTAACGTCGCGTTGGTTCCTATATTTTGATTTTTTAAATAAATAATATTATCTAATACTATTCATTAATTTAGCAGTTACTGCTACTTTTGTAAAACTGCTACTATTCTCATAAGTGTGTGAAGTCTGCCAATCCACACTCGGCCAGGCCTAAACCCTTCTCATTCTCGAATGAATGAAATGAATGAACTGGTACTTTGAATGAGGCGGCACCCTTGAGTTTTTATGCTTTATGCTAGTATTTATGTTTATTTGGTAAAACAGGTCTTCACTCTTTTGTTTTATTTTTCGACAAAAATAAAAGAGTTCAATCGAATTACTAATCAGCGTAAACAGTATATCTTGAACAGGTTTCGGTGAAGTAAAACATCTTAGGGAATCTGTATACCTGAGAGTTCTAAGTAATGTTCTCAAACATGTGTGAAGTATCTCACTCCGCAGCTGGCTAGCGTGGTAGACTATGGCCTAAATACTTCTCATTCTGAGAGAAATTCCGTGCCCAGTAAGTTTATTGGGCAAAAAAACATACTCAGCCCTCAAAACGTTTTGTTTTGTTGTCCACACAGCACAATAATAAACGCAAAAGTGCTGTCCTACTGTCGGCCGTCATAGGTGACGATTGACGCGCCACCGTTCCAAATCGGTTATGCATCGGTATTCGGGAACCGAATGCCCGGCCGTTAAGTGACAACACTATAAATACACGCAACCACTTAACGATGAACCCCGTCGCTATTACTGAAGTACCATAGAGTATTCGTGGTCACACACTTGACGGGCAAGCCGGCGATCTACGTGATCGGTAGCTTGATTCCGGACGAGCTGCATGAAGCATTGCTGCAATCTCAATTGCAGTGATTGTTTGCATTGATATCCTTACTGCAACAATGCAATAAAGCCGATAGAATTAAAATGTATCGGCCAATTAGAGGTGAATGCAATCGTCATACTACTGTTATTTCACTGCAATGGCACAGCGGGTTGTCTGCGCCAATTACTATGTTGATTGGCATTACTTCGGCATTATAGGGTGAAATCTATAGACCGCGCTCAAACTCTGTTCTTCAGACTCAAGACAGAGACCAAATGACATAGATTTATGTCGGAGCATATTTTTGTCTCGTATTAACTGATATCTTGAGTCTGAGCTAAGTTAGAGCACGCTCTATAGATCTCAGCCGTCGTTCAGTTAACCTTTTTTATGGTGCATAAGTGCACCGAGAAGTATAGAATTGGCAAATTCTTATTGATGATTATAACCAATCTCAAATCTAAAGAAAAAGTTACCCAAGCTAAGCAGATCAGTCTGCAGAGAAACATTTTTATAGCGAGCCGAGACTATAGACTCTAGGGTTCCATGATCCACAAGCGCAAAAGGTTGTTAACGTTGTTAAAAAGATTACAAATGGACTTTTAATCGTCTATTACACATTTGGGAAGATAATTTCAGTAGGTACGTCGGCGCAAGCAGCGCGCTGCTTTGAATGACCTGCCGCCTTAACCACATTTCTACGATCGATACCCAAAGATTTTTAACACTTGTGAAAGGATAGGACGTGCGATAAAAAAAAACTATGGGAGACCCTGCTTCAGCGTACAGGGGTACGCAGCAGGGGCTTTTGCGATTGTAGAAAGAAACGACACGTTCGTAAATGGCTTTTTTTTACTATTAATTTCTGTTGTTATCATAATACAACATCTTTTTTTCTATTTCTTTTACATCTATTTGTTATAAGTCTTATTTCTATTATTATGTCTATTGTCTATATCCAATTTTTTATGATATGGGTGCGATGGTGGTTTTTTTGCTCATTCAACACACAGTTTTATTTATTACTTTTTTTCCATACTGTTATTTTGTTTTTGGTCTTTTATTTTACAAGCCTTTTTTTTGTAATATGGCTAGAGTGGCTGAACGTGTACAGCCACTGTAAGAGCAAAGTCTCTCATCTAAAAAGGTCCCGATAGCCCGGTCATGTTTTATTTCGAGTACGCTAATGACCGATGCGTCACGTCACATCAGCTTTTTGAAGACAATGGGTGGAACAATAAACATTTGTTTAACTAATGGGCGAGAACAGTAACGCGGCTCTACTGGTACTGTTTGCCTACTTAATGATGAATTAATACTTTTTGATCTACTTGTAGTATCAACTATGCGTCGAAATAACAAACAAACTCTTTGGGGCTAGGAAAAAAATGTAACACTAACAAAATTAAAAGCCGAAACTGAATTGGAATTTAAAAAGTAATCACACTAATATTATAAATGCGAAGGTGTGTTTGTTTGTTGGTTTGTCCTTCAATCACGCCGCAACAGAGCTAGGGATCGACGTGATTTTTTGGGTATACTTGAGGATCTGGAGAGTGACATAGGCTATTTTTGATTTAGGTATTTTTATTTCTGCGGGCACTCTTTGATTTTCTGGGATAAAATATAATCCTGGGTCTAAGCTAAGCCAAATCAGTTGATTAGTTGTGGCGTGAAGGAGTAATACACTTACACATACACACATACAAACTTTCGCCTTTAGAATATAAGTGTGATGACAGGTCTGGGTGTTCGGCAGTGACAGGTCAAAACCTACCATGTCATCTGTTCTTGTATCATTTATCCATTTCAAAACGAACCGTCAGTACGTGACAGCACTAATTAAGTGATAAGAAACTTAGTGGTTACTACAGCTTGTAAGAGATTTTTTTTAAATACTATATTATTATTATAGAGTAGCACTTGACTGCAATCTCACGTGATGATAAGTGAAGATGCAGCTTAAGATGGAGCTATATACGACAATAGTGCAACGGGTGGGGTTCGAGCGTGTGACCTTTCAGTTTTCAGTCCGCACCTTTAACCGTTGGTTTATTGAGGCTTCAGTCAGTGAGAGATCACAACCTTCAGCCGGCAGTTGATCGAAAGCCCTTCAGCGAAACAATTCGCAATGTGATTTTTCACGCGAGTCACTTGCATAGCCCGGCCCGAAACGCGATCTTAATATCGAGAGCGTGGAGCACACATCAATCACCCGGCCCCGCCCACCTTGGCAATAACATTCATTGAGCCTCGTACACCATACGGCGGCCGGATCACGCCTGACCTGCCGTAATGTGTTTTGAAATTGACTTTTATATGCATGCATTTGCTTTGTAAGGTTCCGTACCCTAAGAGTGTCAACGGGACCCTATTACTAAGCCTCCGCTGTCCGTCCGTCTGTTTGTCTATCAACAGGCTGTATCTCACGAGCCGTAAGGCGGTCCCCATACAGGAAACGTGAGTTTTTTGGCATAGTGCGGAACCCTTCGTGTGCAAGTCTAACTCGCACTTGACTGGTCTATTAATAAAATTTTACCATCGTCATTCACCCATTTAATAGCATTTACGAAATCTAAATATGGATAATATAATCACGCGCCTCACATACTTTACAACTTTTGCCCCAACTTCATCCCCGTAGATTTTCAATAATCTTGTTCAAACTTTTTTTTTTTTTTTTTTTTTTATTAAATGGTAGCCCACATCACTTTTCACGTCCTCAACTATACCAAAACTAACTTAACTATATGGGCCCTTAATGTCCAATTAAAACGCATCTGTACCTAACATCCGAATGTTTTATATTCGAAAATAGCTTTTAAATAAAGGCAAAAAAGTATAAGAAAGTAAGTATATACTTAAACATTTTTAAAGTCAACGAAGGTATTGTTTTTTGACCGACACTGGCTACTTTTCTACTAAAAAGCTATAAAGCGTTAGCACTTCAAGGAGCTGTTATTTTTTTTACTTCTTTTGAGCGACAATGACTGGGCGTTGCTCGAGGCGCTATAAAGCTGGTAAATTGCGAACGTCTTTGGATGTTCGTAGCTAAATACTAAATAGTGCCTTTTGCAAGTTGGTACGTTATACGTAAATCCTCGAGTTCGGTGTCAAAGAATTGCAATGAGAATAAAGGCATCAAAAGATTTTTCTACTAGGAGAAATTGCAATGCAATGCGAGAGGCATTGTATTGCAACTTCTTATTTTTCACTTTATTTACCTACTTTACTTCATTTTACAATAACACAATAATTTGTCTTTTATCTACCTACTAGGAGTTTCAAATAAACGTTGCAAACTATATACCAACTTTATAATTAGATAGGTATTTATATTATTTATATTTTTTTATTTTAAGGAAACATACAGTGTCATAAAATATTAAACTTAATAGAGATAAGTAATACTAAAACCTTAATTGTCTCCAATAAAACTTTACCTAGCACTTATTACATAATCATAATCCGACAACGGAACAATCGGGAACAGCATGCGAAATCAAAAACGATAGGTTATAATTTTTAAAAATAAAACTGATAAAAGCATACCGAAAACCGACTAACGTATAGCTAATCGGTTTTAGACAAGATATCCTTAATTGCTAATTTATATTTAGAGAGAGATGAAAATTTTTTAAATGGCGACAGGTAGACCGTGGGCACCTTAAAGATATTTTAGAAAGTAGATAAGGGGAGTCAACGCCTTCATTCAAGAGCTTAAATAAAAGAATTTGATCTAGGTACCTATGTCACAATCCCAAACGAACGGAGCCTAAACTACCTGAGTTTTTGGTGAAAGCCGCGCATTTCCTTCCAACATTGCGAAATATACATTGTTCGCCCCACATTTCGAGATTGTTATACTCCCTAATCTAAATCCATCCGAACTTAAATCAGAAAACTTAAAAGCGGTGTCCTTAAATCCACAGAGACAATTTTAAGCAAGCAGTTACCAGTGCCCGTTGGAAAATAAACTCAATAATTGCATGAACAAAGATGATTTTAGATTGTTGAAAGTAAGGTTTCGCCGGTAATTGATATTTTAGTCGCAAATCCTAGCGGTCGAGTCCTTAGATATTAAATTTGCTTTTCAAATCCTTCGAATAGACTTATTGACAGGAGATTTATAACAGAGTTAACATCCGATGATCCAAATAGGGCTGACAAATCTTAGCGGCGTTCCGTCGCTTCGGCAGATTAACTTTGATCTTCCTAATAATATCTTACCTGGACTTTGACTGCGTAATTTGTTAGACATTTTAACTTAGTTTGCGAAGTTTGATCTTAGCTCATTCTCGGTGTCCTGTAGAGTTTTTTAAGCTATTGCATAGCTTCTATCGCGGGCCTTGAGCGTGGAGACCGAATCCAGAAATTCCGTAACGAAAATAACCTGACACGGGACTCCTCTCACCGCTAGATGGCGTTGATAAAAAATGCTATGCAATAGCTTTACCGCGGCAGTCCCCGAGTGCCACACGTCTTTTTGAGCTATTGCATAGCTTCTATCGCGGGCCTTGAGCGTGGAGACCGAATCCAGAAATTCCGTAACGAAAATAACCTGACACGGGACTCCTCTCACCGCTAGATGGCGTTGATAAAAAATGCTATGCAATAGCTTTACCGCGGCAGTACCCGAGTGCCACACGTCTTTTTTATCTTATAGACCAAGTATTTATGATCACAAACCTCATGCCACTCCTGTACACTGATGAACTAACGACCTCGTTACTGCAACGCGTCGGGTATGTTCGTGGGTACGCATGTAGATTGCTTCTACACCACCATGCGGAATCTGTTCACATCTCTGGTGCGTAGGGTACCGGCTAGTTCCAATGGCATCCTGAAGGCATTTGCTGACAGGTTTGATTGTCAGCACCTGAACCATTGCCATATGGTGCACGTGCTAACTAATCAAGTCAGTCATAGATATAGCTATAAGATTGACAGTTTATAGGGTTACTTACATTAGTTTTAGTGTGTTTTGTTATAGTCCTTGCAATTCACAAGGGCTCGTGGCTCATGATTGTGTGTATGTCGTATCTGCATAAGTGTGAGCGAGAGCTTGCTTGCGCCTGACCGCTCCCACCTATGCTCCTAACAGGCACGCACACTTACGCAATGTGCATGTACACGACGTAACCACAAGTAAAGCTCAAGCGTCCTCGTGAATTGCAAGAACTATACTTAAAAATAGGATCTTAGGGTCAAATTCGTAAGCGCTTTTGTAAGTCTAAATCGAAGAAATAAACAATACAATACAAAGATAGTAATTTTATTGGAAGGATCCAAATCGTCTGTAGGTAACTTGGTAATGCAAAAAAAAAAAGTAAATGATTTTTAATTTTATTAACCTCAATCTTTCGCCTACTAGGTAAATGTGACGTAGTGTGACCACAAATTGCACTAGAATAGTATATAACTGCAATAACGCGCCGCAGGATGCATAATATACAGTTCGCCGTCACACAAAATAAAAGTTGGAAAGCGACAATGGTCTTGCGCTTTGAATAAGTTTAACTCCAAAGGTCCGTCGCATACTGGCTGCGGGCGGACGCGACCGTACGTACGCTGTACGCATAATAATCCGATACGTTACAACAGAAGCAAACTCAACCCTACCCATGCCGTGATTTATGCGCGTTTCGAGATTTTAAAGTTGGATTTCGTGGTTCTCTGTATCTTTCAATTCTTCTTACCTTGTTTTGAATGCTGCGAGTATTTCAAATTGGAATTCATAGTAGGTACGTACCTATACTCTTTCCTTCGATCCAGTTTGGTTCGTAGCTTTTGTAAGCTTTTTAAATTTAAACATTGCTCATACGTGGGATTTATGACGTACAAACTTATTATAAATATATTATTTAAACTGTCACATTGTATTATACTGTCCGACGACGCCTTTGAAAAATCCTTAAGTATAGTTAGTAGGAAGGTTGATTGGAAAAGCCACGCAGTTTATCGCACGTGGACGAAGTCTCGGGCATCAGCTAGTAATAAAATAATTTAAAAACTGTAACCCGACTACGAAATGAGATGTAACATCCGTCATATATATTTTGTTCATATAAAATATATCCTATGTCACTTGGACCATAATAAAGAAGCGATTGACACCTCATTCATCAAAATCGGCTCAGTAGTTTAAGCGCCACAGTTGAACATTCACATACATACATAGACTGCTGAAATCATTACCCTTCTTTTGTCGTAGTCGGGTCAAATAATGGTAAAGCGTTGCGTTTCGTGTGCATAGTCTGTCGCCACATTAAAGATCAATAACCTATGGCAGGGTGACATGAATTCGTGTCATGAACGACGTCACCTCTAAACTAGAATCCTTATTGTTTTCTATAGCGCGTGCGCATACGAGTAGCAAAAGTGTGAGTTTGTATAAAAAAAAAAACGCTGCGCCTTGGCTCCACACCACTTTGGAGGTGAGCATTGCAAGAAAAAGATTTTACTTATCTACATTATAACCTATGCCCGCGACTTTGTCTGGGTGGAGTTATGGGGTTATTCAAGGGACGGACCAATAATTTCCTGAAAAGCCGGCAACGTATTGTTGGTGCCTCTGTTACTACAAGTGTTCATGGACGGCGGTGATCACTTTACATCAGGTGACCCGCCTGCACGTATCCTAATCCTAATCACATCACACTAATATAATATTATAAAGGCGAAAGTTTGTATGTGTGTGTGTATGTGTGTGTGTGTGTGTGTGTGTGTGTGTGTGTGTGTGTGTGTGTGTGTGTGTGTGTTTGTTACTCCTTCACGCCACGACGAATTAACCAATTTGGACTTTATTACTTGGCCATGTTGAAATTAGCACTAAGTAGTAGTATGGATTCATATACAGCACAAGCATCTACTAATACCACCTACCTATACTGTATACCTGTACTGAAATAACGGACAAGAATATAATCTATAATTATATAAAAAGGCTTGTCCTGACTGACTGACTGACTGACTGACTGACTGACTGACTGACTGACGATCAACGCACAGCCTAAACCACTGAAGTTAGAAACTTGAAATTTTGACAGTAGGTTCCTTTTATGACGTAGGCGAGCACTAAGAAAGGATTTTTCGAAATTCGCCCCCCAAGGGGGTAAAAAGGGGGGTTAAAGTTTGTATGAAACTCCGTCATTTTTCGAGTTATACTCATGAAATTCGGTATTTAGGCTTTAAATTGAAAACAAAAAAGTACGTGTTTCACAGTTTTTAAAAATTCTACCCCCTAAGGGGTTAAATAGGGGTTGAATGTTTGTATAATAGTCCTTCGTTCTTCAAGTTATTTTTCAAGTTACGTTTATGAAACTTGATATTTTGGCTCTTGATTAAAAATAAAGAATTACGTATTTTACATTTTTTTTAAATTCTCCCCCCAAGGGGGTAAAAAGGGGGGTTAAAGTTTGTATGAAACTCCGTCATTTTTCAAGCTATACCCATAAAATTCGGTATTTAGGCTTTAAATTGAAAACAAAAAAGTAAGTGTTTCACACTTTTAAAAAATTCTACCCCCTAAGGGGTTAAATAGGGGTTGAATGTTTGTATGATAGTCCTTCGTTCTTCAAGTTATTTTTCAAGTTATGTTTATGAAACTTGATATTTTGGCTCTTGATCAAAAATAAAGAATTACGTATTTTACATATTTCGAAAATTCTCCCCCCAAGGGGGTAAAAAGGGGGGTTAAAGTTTGTATGAAACTCCGTTATTTTTCAAGCTATACCCATAAAATTCGGTACTTAGGCTTTAAATTGAAAACAAAAAAGTAGGTGTTTCACAGTTTTTAAAAATTCTACCCCCTAAGGGATTAAATAGGGGTTGAATGTTTGTATGATAGTCCTTCGTTCTTCAAGTTATTTTTCAAGTTATGTTTATGAAACTTGATATTTTGGCTCTTGATCAAAAATAAAGAATTACGTATTTTACATTTTTTGAAAATTCTCTCCCCAAGGGGGTAAAAAGGGGAGTTTCAATATTCATAGTTAAGACAGGACAACGTCTGTCGGGTCCGCTAGTATCTAATAGAATAGATACTTTATTTTCAGATACACGTATTAAACAAGATGAGAAAGATATTACAAGGAATAGGAAAAGAGCAAAATAAATCAGAATTTCCTTTTTAAAATGAAAATTTATACAACGTTTTCCAATATCTCCTGTTGGAGCCATTCCTCACGCGCAATCCGCCCGCATTGAGTGGGAACATCCATTGCGCGAAGAACAGTGATAAATCAAAACCTAATATCGAACTCGCGACCGTTTTATCGCGCCCATATATTACTTATGGAGATTCCCTCTCATATATACTTTTTGGTCTTCTTGTGCGCGGAATCAGCCCGTAAATCCGCGCAACGCAAAATACGGGGGTTTAAAATTCTCACGCGCTAAAGAAGAATCAACTACGTATTTATTGTACACTAGACGATGCACGCGATTTCGTCCGCGTGGATTTTTATTTTCGCGGTATTAAGGTATTTTTATTTCAGCGGGAACTCTTTGATTTTCCGGGATAAAATGCCTATGTGTTAAAATTGTTAAAATCTTGGGTAGGTATGTGCTGTCTCCATTCCAAACAGCCAAATCGGTTCATTCGTTGTGGTGTGAAGCAGTAACAAATATACACACACGCACGCACATGCACACACACACACACACACACACACACACACACGCACATGCACACACACACACACACACACACACACACACACACACACCACACACACACACACACACACCACACACACACACACACACACACACACAAACTTTCGCCTGTATATTTTAGTTTTATGTTTAGAGATCGGAATCTCATTCAGCTCAGACTCGAGACAGTTAAAACGAGACAGAGCATATTTGTGTATGGTATATATTTGTGTATGCTATTCAAACATTAAAAAAAAACTATCACATCGTACTCAAAGCTTTTCGAATAAAGCTTTTTTTTTAAAGAATCCTTTATACTCCAGAACACTAAAAAGTTCAAAGCAGTCAAGACGTCTCTCCCAATCAACTCTGCTTACACAAAAGCGCGAACAATACTCGAGTCGAGCTCCACAAAAAATAGCAAAAGATGACTCTGCAAACAGTCTTGATCCTTGAAACACTTCAATATTAACAAGACGCTTCTGCAAGACAAGTAACAAGCAATTACTTAACTCTTTACAAGCGATAATATTAGAGGATAAAGTTGCAAGAGATTGTTTCAAGAGGCGACACCTCCTCCAAGCGACAAGCTAATTTGCACCTGTTTATCTTAAAGGAACATAATAAATATAATGCGATCTTTTGTAATCGAAGAGTTGTTCACAATCTCTGAACTAACTAGATTAACAACTCTTGCTGTCTCTTTCGTAATGCTCCTTGCGGAAAAGGATGGCATTAGATTTAAGTCACCTGTCAATTTAGTTGCGATAATATTGTATACAAATAGACACATTAAGTTTCATTCAAATATTATAAACTATATGATGATGCAACAGCAATATAACCATGCCTCTAAACCCGCTTTAGAATAAAAAAACCACATTCAAATCGATTCATTCGTTCGAGTGTTACGATAACATAGACAGAAAGATAAAATGGTCAAAAATATAACTCCCCTCTTCACGGGCGACATTATGACAAAGTTAGATACTGGATAGAGTAATGTAGAAGAGCCTTTGAAAATATTACAAGTACAATTTGCAAATTGAATTCCCCCCCCCCCCCCCCCTTTCCCCTTTCACACCCCCGCGACATAATGCGCTGACGTACACACTAGGGTGACGAAACAGACGCGCACATTTGTGCTACAACCACACCTATTTGCATATAAACTATAGACTCTAGTAAGGTGGTGACACACTCGTACGAAATGTTTTAAGTTAACATCATGAAATTGAAATCTGTATATCTCAGCATCATAAAATTAAACCTTGAATGTTAAAAAGCACCTTAAAAAGTTAATATAGAGTCTTACGGGCGAAGAAATCTCTAAGTGACACTGGTTAGTTTAAAGTTTCTCATTTTTGACGTTTTAACGTACCTACAATATTGTAAAAAAAAAACGAAACAATTTACCGTTTTCACCAACTATACCTAAAAACCCAAAAAAACTTCTAATATTAAAATCTTTTAAGCACAAAAATTTATTCCAATATTTGTCTGATAGAATAGCTAGTAGGTTATGTTGGGAGCTTCAAGAATTACCTTTTCGTGTGAAGATTCGGTGTACTAAGCTAAATACAGTCTAAAAAATGTCCTATCTCAGTTAAGGAAGAAACATTCAATTTTTACAACAAAATAAGCACGGATGTAAATTTTTTTATATAAAAACTAAATGAACGCGGACGATATCGCAGGCATCAGCTAGTTCAAAGTAAATTAAAACCTCCTGGTGTGGTAACACCTCAACTCTAGTCTTTAGGAGGTATCGCGTTAACTCATAGGTGTGAAGTTGGCATAACAGATGCATTGTTATCACTCCCATAATACCTGCCTAGTGTCTGCCGTACACGACACGCACACAGTCACAAATGCGGTGAATTCCACGCCCAAGGTTAGGGTTGCCAAAATGATTGATATGCCCGGAACTAGGGTTGACACCTACACTTCAGTGATGGAATGGACTGTGCGCCCGTAATTACGCATGCACTTGTAAACTGTAATATCTCCTGTGCAGTTGGCCTATTCTGTTTGAGATCGAACGGCGAGGCCAATATTTGCCACTTTCACTTGACGATTCAAAAAGCACTTTGTAAAAGTTTGTTTTAAAAAAATGTTTCTATCCTATTCTAGGAGGTGGAGAAAATTTAGAGTAACCTCGGTAAAGACTGCTTATTTAAATTAATTTAGGAAATTTTATCACTCATCTAGATTTTGATTTTAAAGATTAGATGAACAATGAATTAGGAGATAAACCTTTTAGCTTTTGTTCAAAATTTCCTTTTAAATACCTAACCTAGTTTGACTAACCTTGGATAGGTTACAAATATTACAACTGCCAAAGACACTTTGTCTATTGTCTGTAAGATGCTTTTTCACACCTTCACAGTTGATCCGATTTCAGTAAAAGTTTGCAAGGAGATAGCTTGCATCCTGAGGAAATGGAAGGTAATTTTTATTCTGGAAAATCAAAAGTTCCCACGGGATTTTAACAAAAGTAAACCCACGCAGAAAATGCCAGCTAATGTATCTTCAATAAATTAATCCTTTTTCCCAGATCCCAGATAACTGTGGCAACCCTGGCCGGATAGTTTCAGGGCTACGAGCTATTTGCTTACAATTGATGATTAACGATATAAGGATGATGTCGAGTTTGCAACTATAATCAATCTTTTGATGTTAGCTCTACTTTCTTTAGTTACTAATAGAGATGAAACTTTATAGGCTTATATTTACGTTACTTGCATAACTAGGGCACTGTAATTATTTAATCGAAGATAATTTAGCGTAGCTTTTCAGGAAAAACAGGGTTATATTAGTAATGCTATCTTTTTTAGTGTTCCCATCAGAAAATGATAGAACCACATTTAGAGCATATAAGAGAGAGAGATTGTGTATGACAGAATAAGAAGCACTGTTTCAGGGATTTTATACAACTTAATGCCTTATTCAATCACCCAGCTGTGGAATTATATAAAACTGATTGTACAGTGAGCCTAGCTGTACATAATAATAAATAATAATCAATATCCGCGATGCCGGAAAAATATTTTTGCATTTTTAAAAAAATATTTTTTTTTACATTTTTTCACTTTTTAAAATCAACGCATACCAAACTCATTTTGGCCATCTTATTTTTAACTAACAATTTACATTTTAAAAAAATTCATCTCGTGTGACGGAGCTTTCAATGTTACCGGCTACTCGTACCACCGGTATATCGTCGTTGCAAAAAAATCTCTTATGTATCTTTTGATCGAAAGGTGTTTTGTAAATAGTTTATAAGTATTTTCAAAGATTTACTAACTCCAAAAACTATCTTTATATTTCAGTGATATTGTATACGTACTTATTGTTTTATTGGAACGAAGTTCCTTATCGCGCGTTGTGAAAGGGGGCTAGACGGAAAAAATTCTTACGAAAAGTTGTCACGACACTTTTTGCTATCGGCGTCGCATGTTTCTCTGTCTGTCTCTCTCTCTCTTATAGAAAGCAAGCCAGATATTTTCATTTCTATTTCGCATTGAACTTCGTTCCATCCGGGTGTCCCTTGACACCTCTCAATCTCAAGTTTTTAATTATTTAAAAATTTAAAATAATTTAAAATAATTTTTCCATTAAGATTTTTTTGTTTTACCTATGATAAATAATGATAGATGCTTTCATCACATAGGAGATATTAAATTTACAACGGCGATATTAGCATGATTAGCAGAAATGCCATACCTACTTGTGCACAGACACGTATTTAGAATACGTAGCGACGTACTACATACCTACTGCAAGACATTTGCGACCGCAAATGAATACTCCACACGTACAGGCGTGGTCTGTGTACACGTGAAATGCACGTCGCGTTGTTATTGTGGCACGTAGATGGTTATTTTGATGTGAGAACTCGTAGCTCAAGACGTACCTACCTATACTACCTACCCTTTCGACTGAGAAGGGTGTAGGCTATAGTCTACCATGCTAGCCAAGTATGGATTAGCAGAAATCCGTATAAGAACCAGGATGGTATAATAGTATATTTAATATGGCTCCTCAGTTGTATAACAGGCTACCAGCATCATTAGCTGACCGAAACCTAAAGATTAATACTTTTAAAAAGAAAATTAAAGAATTTTTGATGTGAAAAAATATTATAGAGGAGGTTCTCAATTCGTCGGAATCTTTTTTTTTTTTTCGTTTTTATGTATTCGAAAACGCCTTGACCGAGATGGCAAATTCTTTTTTGTTTGAAAGGGTATACTTCCCAGATCCATGGACCCCATGGTCATTAGGTTAGGATACGATGATGGGATCCTGGAGAAAACGAGAGAACTCTTAAAATATATGCACACTTGATATACTTTGTAGTGGCGTTTAAAGTCGGTTTTTCAAAAAGAGTTTGTATGTTATGTTATTACCTTCAGTGTCAAAGCATATCATATTAAATTGCACGCAGATAAATCCGAAAAGTCAATGGTACGTGCGCGGGATCGAACTTGTGATCCCCGGAAAAGGAGGCTGCAGTCTGAACCACTAGGCTATAACCACACACAGGATCTTTTTTACGTGTAACTTATACTTGTATGTATTTTTCATTACGAGTATTAACACCCGATCTTGTTAATGACCATCGAATCGATTCGTTTCCGACGATCGACGTTATCCCAGGTATCGAGAGGAATCGGGATCTCCGGGACCCTAATTGGGGATCAAGTCTGACGGGGCGTGCTTGAGACATGCGTTAGTTCCCTCGGTGTTTATCTTATCTTACCTTGTCTTAGCGAACTTACGTAATATACCTATCTACTAGTATATCTCTATGACTAGCCTTACTAGAGTATGAATGCGAAAGTCTTTTTGTTTGTTGATTTATCCTTTAATTCATTACAATGCATAGAAGACAGAATTAATGGGTAGAACTCATTTTCTGCCTGAGTATAGAAGACTCTGGCTGTATGCTTTTTATTCCTGGAAAAAAAAACCATCCCCGCAAGATTTTTATCACAAACTTTTATCATAAAATTTTATTTATTTTTTATTCTCTACCACAACTTTAGCTTAAACATAGACTTATTATAAAAGGCTTACACTTGTACTTGTGTAAGCCTTTTAAATAATATCGAGTAAAATAAAATCGAGTAAAAAAATTTTAAATCCAAAAAATTCGTAAAAATTTGTGTTCCTACATACTCGCAACACAAAAATTACGCAATTGAGATTCTCCTCTTTTTGAAGTTGATTAAAAACATAGTTACTGCTGACGTCAGGTCAACCTAAACGTTGCAAAGATGTTTAACTTAGTTTCATTGTTATTTTAATCGACAATCTTAATAGTATGCACAATAATAATCGAGTCATCATAATAATGTTATCGTCGATGTAAGCGTTACATCCTTGAGGCGGATGGAACGGGTTTCGAGTACCGAGTGTCAATATTTGTAAATCGAGTAAGACCATCGAATCGATTCGAGCTGTTAGACCTATCTGGCACGTTAGGCTATCGGTATCAATATTTGTAGATCTAGTGAGAGAATATCAGCTTGATTTGGATCGATAACGCTTATTGCTTAGGCATACACGTAGAAGTCAACAAAGGCTTACTTGTTGCGGAACTTTAGGTATTTACGTGCTATGTCGCCGCTCCGAAATCCTCGCGTAAGTATTTAAATACGCGTTGGGCAGACAGCAGCGTAACGAAAGCGCAATGACCCCTTACGGGCGCTCCTGGTCACAGTATATGAAACTACAGTTGGTACCTAGTTCAACTTGACAGATATTGTTTAAAATTTTAATAGCTTTTAATTTTTCAAGGCATTAAAATTTTACACTTGTTAATTACTGACTTACGTTGTTCTTGTAAAAATTACATAGTGTAAGCATCTGAATATTTTTTTATTTATTTATTTTACTATAAGCATCTGAAATTCTAACTTTGAGAGCTTCAGAAAGGAAGGAGTAGGAAGATTTTATTGTCAGGTATGTCCTGGATTACAAAATGCCTCTAAATAAGTCCTGTTTAGAGATGAGTAAATCAGTAATCACTCAGATTAAGCCCACGAATGGGTTTTAACCCGGGTGATTACCCGTCTTGAACGTCATGAAACGGACTTTATAAGGTATGTTTCTTTTTTAATTTTTAAAAATGAATCTTAGCCAAGCTGCACTGGTAGCATGGGCGGGAGAAATTGTATCCCCGGGAAAAGGATAAAATGTTTATCCCCTCGCTTAGTCTTATCCACCCATCGAGCATGGGCACAGCGGTGGAAGAATATTGACAGTGGATAAAATGGGAGAAAATTTATCCCCGCAATTATTGCCATTATAAGAAAATCATGGAAGTAGGAAGTACAAATATCACAATACTTAAAAATTTATGTCAATTCGGTCTCAAAAAGTCATTAATTTTATCTATACTTGTGATTTTGACAGTTAATAGGTGATTCGTAGGTGGTTTTTGTCTGTGGTTTTTGTTTTCGTTTGACCCTTTCAAAAATCAAAAAAGGACAAGTTTATCTCTTTCATTTGTTCCCATGCTCTAGCCGTGGGAAATTGCTCCACTTGTAATGTCAAATAGGGATATACTTCTCCTTTCCCCTGTCGCCATGCTCTAGCATAGGGAAAAGGCAATTGTATCCCCTGACAGTGGATAAAATCGGGGGATAAAATGTTTATCTCCTGCCCATGCTACCCGTACTGAAGTGAACTTATATCCTCCTGTCATCTCCAAATAAGCGGAAAGCTTGTTCTAGGTGTGGGTACGACAATGGTGCAACGGGTGGGGTTTCCTTTCAGTTTTCAGTCCGTACCCTTAACAGTTGGGCTATTGAGGCTTATGTTTATTGTGTATTCTATTATGAATGAAAATGAATCTTGTAAAATTGAATTTTTACAATAATTATCTATCTAATATACATATAGCTACTCGTGCTGATTCATTGACTGACTCACTGACTGACTGACTCATTGATCACCTTTCATCATGAGTGAAAAAATTTTTTGCACTCATGGTTTTGTCTAGAGGACAACAATTCATTCGGAGCCTTTTCCTTTCTGATGGTTTCATGCAGATGATATAAATTCATTTGGAGGAAAAATATGGAGAGAGCTAATTGAGGATTTCGGAACTGGGTGAAGAGCACAGTCAGGATATCGAAGATAGGTGGGGGGTTTTGAAAGAAAAGTTACTCCAAACCTCATCCAACTGTCAGCGAGCTGAAAAAAAACTCCAAGATGGCAGATTCAAGATGGCGGTCATACAAATTTTGTCGATGTCTATCTCAGAGAGTATTAAAGATGGAAGAGTGGTTTTCTGGCAAAAGATGATCAGGATTGAGGACCCGAAGGTATATTAGATGGATAGAAAAAAAATTCAAGATGGCGGAATTGATTTTTCCATACAAAATATATGCAAAACTTTGATACGGTTCCTTTTTATTTCTGATGGTTTCTATAGAGCACATAAATTCATTCGTAGGAAAAATATGTAGAGAGCTGATGATGGAGGATTTCGGAGACAGGTGAGGAGCACGGCCAGGGTATGGAAGATAGGTGGGAGGTGTTCAAATAAAAGTCACTCGAAACCTCATCCAACTGGCAGCGAGCTGAAAATTACTCCAAGATGACGGATTCAAGATGGCGGCCATACTTTCGTCGGTGTCTATCTCAGAGAGTATAAAAGATGGAAGAGTGGTTTTTTGGCAAAAGATGATTAGGACCCAAAGGTCTACTTGATGAACTGAAAAAAATGCATGATGGCGGATTTTATTTTTCCATGGCAAATTGGGAACAATGAAAGACTTTGATACAGTTCCTTTTCAAAATTTCTGATGGTTTGCGGAAAATATATGAAAAGAGCTGATGATTGAGGATTTCGGAAATGGGTGAGGAGCATGGCCAGGGTATTGAAGATAGGTGGGGGTGTTCAAACAAAAGCCACTCGAAACCTCATTCAATTTGCAGCAAGCTGACAAAAAAGAGATTTTCTGGCAAAAGTTGATCACGACCAGAAAAACCGCGGTCCACTTTAGCTGGCCGCGCACCCACGCGTCCTACTAGTATTCTATAGAGGTAATATTAAAAAGAGAGAAAATACACTAACTATTGATTCTTGATAGCAGGCTGTAAATATTTTTTATTAAAATAAGTATCGATAGCGTCACATCTCTATTCTCTATAAATGACCGCGGTATATTTCGCAAACCAATCCTAGCGTTCGAGTACGCGCCCGTCTCAATTTTTTTCAGAATGCGTTTTCATAGAAAATAAAGCGGGTGCGAGGTCTAGAGTTAGTTGGTCTGAGTTCTAGACAAACGCGTTACTTCTTAAGACACATCATCACTTTCCATCAGGTGTGATAGTTATCAAGCCTATAATGCCCTCCCCCGAACCCTCCCACCTATCTTCAGTATCCTTGCCGTGATCCTCACCCATCTCCAACCATCAGCTCTCTCCATATTTTTCCTCCGAATGAATTTTTGCCCTGTATATGAAATTTCCAAAAGGAACCGTATCAAAGTTTTGCATATATTTTGTATGGAAAAGTCAATTCCGCCATCTTGAATATTTTTTCTATTCATCAAGGAGACCTTCGGGTCCTCAATCCTGATCATCTCTTGCCAGAAAACCACTCTTCCATCTTTTATACTCTCTAAGATAGACACCGACGAAATTTGTATGGCCGCCATCTTGGAGTTTTTTTCAGCTCGCTGCAAATGGGATGAAGTTTTGAGTGGCTATTGTTTGAACACCCCTCACCTATCTTCAATACCCTGGCCGTGCTCCTCACCTGTCTCCGAAATCCTCAATCATCAGCTCTCTACATATTTTTCTTTCGAATGAATTTATGTGCTCTATATACAAACCATCAGAAATAAAAAGGAACCATATCAAAGTTTTGCATATATTTTGTATGGAAAAATCAATTCCGCCATCTTGATTTTTTTTTCTATTCATCAAGTAGACCTTCGGGTCCTCAACCCTGATCATCTCTTGCCAGAAAACCACTCTTCCATCTTTTATACTCTCTAAGATAGACGCCGACGAAATTTGTATGGCCGCCATCTTGAATACGCCATCTTGGAGTTTTTTTCAGCTCGCTGCAAATTGGATGAGGTTTTGAGTGGCTTTTGTTTGAACACCCCCCACCTATCTTCAATACCCTGGCCGTGCTCCTCACCTGTCTCCGAAATCCTCAATCATCAGCTCTCTACATATTTTTCTTTCGAATGAATTTATGTGCTCTATATACAAACCATCAGAAATAAAAAGGAACCATATCAAAGTTTTGCATATATTTTGTATGGAAAAATCAATTCCGCCATCTTGATTTTTTTTTCTATTCATCAAGTAGACCTTCGGGTCCTCAACCCTGATCATCTCTTGCCAGAAAACCACTCTTCCATCTTTTATACTCTCTAAGATAGACGCCGACGAAATTTGTATGGCCGCCATCTTGAATACGCCATCTTGGAGTTTTTTTCAGCTCGCTGCAAATTGGATGAGGTTTTGAGTGGCTTTTGTTTGAACACCCCCCACCTATCTTCAATACCCTGGCCGTGCTCCTCACCTGTCTCCGAAATCCTCAATCATCAGCTCTCTACATATTTTTCTTTCGAATGAATTTATGTGCTCTATATACAAACCATCAGAAATAAAAAGGAACCGTATCAAAGTTTTGCATATATTTTGTATGGAAAAATCAATTCCGCCATCTTGATTTTTTTTTCTATTCATCAAGTAGACCTTCGGGTGCTCAATCCTGATCATCTCTTGCCAGAAAACCACTCTTCCATCTTTTATACTCTCTAAGATAGACACCGACGAAATTTGTATGGCCGCCATCTTGAATCCGCCATCTTGGAGTTTTTTTCTGCTCGCTGCAAATTGCAAGTGTTCACATTGATACCAACATCTGCACTGGCAGCATGGGCAGGAGATAAACATTTTATCCCCCGATTTTATCCACTGACAGGGGATACAATTGCCTTCTCCCTTTGCTAGAGCATGGCGACAGAGGAAAGGAGAAGTATATCCCTATTTGACATTACAAGTACAGCAACTTCCCCTGGCTAGAGCGTGGGAACAAATGAAAGAGATAAACTTGTCCTTTTTTGACTTTAGAAAGGGTCAAACGAAAACAAAAACCACAGACAAAAACCACCTACGAATCACCTATTAACTGTCAAAATCACGAGTAGTATAGATAAAAATAATGACTTTTTGAGACCGAATTGACATAAATTTTGAAGTATTGTGATATTTGTACCTCCTACTTCCATGATTTTCTTATAATGGCAATAATTGCGGGGATAAACTTTCTCCCATTTTATCCACTGCCAATATTCTTCCACCGCTGTGCCCATGCTCGATGGGTGGATAAGACTAAGCGAGGGGATAAACATTTTATCCTTTTCCCGGGGATACGATTTCTCCCGCCCATGCTACCAGTGCTGGAATAATTATTCTTCTTCAACAAAATTTATTCTCGCCTTTTGTAAAAATTCTAATCCTAGGTAATCACAGTAATATTATAAAGGCGAAAGTTTGTATGTGTGTGTGTGTGTGTGTGTGTGAGATAAATTGCCTGGAATGTATACTTTTTATCCCGGAAAATGAAAGAGTTCCCACGGGATTTTTCAAAACCACACGTACGAAGTCGCGGGCATCATCTTATCTATACTTAATATTATAAAGCTGAACAGTTTGTTTGTTTGAACGCGCTAATCTCAGGAACTATTGGTTCGAATTGAAAAATTATTTTTGTGTTGGATAGTCATTTTTCAAGCTATTTCCATCAAAGTTGGTATTTAAGCTTTCAGTTAAAAATAAAGAAGTACGTGTGTCACAGTTTTTGAAAATTCCACCCCAAAATCTAATTCTACGCGGACGAAGTCGCAGGGGCAAAAGCTAGTAATATTATAAAGCTGAAGAGTTTGTTTGTTTGAACGCGCTTATCTCAGGAATTACTGGTTCGAATTGAAAAATTATTTTTGTGTTCGATAGTCCATTTATCGAGGAAGGCTTTAGGCTATATAACATCACGCTGAGACTAATAGGAGCGAAGCATCAGTGAAAAATGTTGCAAAAACGGGGAAAATTATCCATATTTGAAGGCTTCCGTTGCGTGCGCTGCGTAAACGGTTCAAGTTACCCAAAAAATAACTAAATATTTTCGGAGATAAAGGACATAACTTCTCGTGGATAGTAGCAAGTCACTCTAAACCTTATCCACGCGGACGAAGTCGCGGGAATCAGCTAGTATTTCGATAAAGCGAAAGAAACACTTACCATACTTGTTTTCTAATATTCCTTCGCTTCAAAGCTGATATTTTCTTTTTTAAATTTCTTTTATCTTCCATTATTATTCATAAAAACAAACACTATATTTAATTAATTTACTATAACTGTTTACAAGATAAAATAGTAACCTAAGATACTAACTAAAAACTATATAAAAACTAAGTAGGTACTATGCTAACTAAGATCTAATAAAAAGTTTTAGTGATTTTACAAAATAATATTTTTACAACAAAATTAATGAAATTGAGAATTTAAGCATGGGAGAGCGTGGCCTGCGAAAACTGACGTGCGTCCAACCTCGTTAGAGGCCGGTGGGCTACTGGATCACCCCCGTTAGAGGATGCGCGTGCCCATTTACGTCTAGAAATAAGCTAGAACTAAGCTTAAATTTTTATTTAAAAAACGGTCAATTGAAAAAAATCATAAATGTAATAAGCTTTATTTTCATATATATTTTTTTAAATTTAGTTAAAAATTTTAGACACAAAATTGAAATGATAGTGAAAATCGCGATTTCTTCATAATTTTTTATGATCGAGCAAAATATAGCTTAACGCGTTTCTGTCAATTAAACTATAATGATAAAATATGTATCTACAACATATATTTTTTTCGATGCAAAAAAAATAGTTCTTCATGAATTAAAACTGGTTTGAAAAGACGCGAAATTGCTAGAAACAGGGAAAAGACCCCGTTAATGATGGAGATGGAGATTGGAGGTGTTGTACCAGTCCTCCCCACCGAAAGGAAAGATTTAACGATCTCCCTGGCGCAGTGGTGAGCGCTGTGGTCTTATAACTGGGAGGTCTCGGGTTCGATTCCCGGCGGGGACAATTTGGGAATTTATAATTTCTGAATTGTCTCGTTTCTATTTAAGCCGCCCGACTTCAACAAACGTGTACAAAATAAAATTATTTTTATACTTTATAGTGGCGTTTGAAGTCGGTTTTTTGAAAAGAATTTTTATATAGTATTACTAATACTACATTTTATTAGATTTAGTTTATTAGATTTTATTAGATTTAGTACATTTTATTAGAACACTAGTATCTTCATGACTTTTTCTGCGTGGAATATAGAAGAATAGAAAACGTTTATATTCAAATAAACTTTCACAAAGCGCTTTTGAATTCTACTTGGCAAGTGTATCTGTGGCATGTACATACCACTGGTTTGAAATGTCCCGGGTTCGATTCCCGGTGTGTCGGTCCAAAAAATGTATTGGGAAATTCTCAATACTAGCCAGAGTTAGGAAGTTATCTTAGACGTTTAGACGTGTCTTCAACATACAGCTAAAGATATACCTTGGAGACTTCTTATCCGACAAGATGAAAGAGTTCCCACAGAATTTTTAGAAACCTTAATCTATGTTAATCCACGCGGATGAAGTCGCGGGAATCAGCTAGTATTTCGATAAAGCGAAAGAAACACTTACCATACTTGTTTTCTAATATTCCTTCGCTTCAAAGCTGATATTTTCTTTTTTAAATTTCTTTTATCTTCCATTATTATTCATAAAAACAAACACTATATTTAATTAATTTACTATAACTGTTTACAAGATAAAATAGTAACCTAAGATACTAACTAAAAACTATATAAAAACTAAGTAGGTACTATGCTAACTAAGATCTAATAAAAAGTTTTAGTGATTTTACAAAATAATATTTTTACAACAAAATTAATGAAATTGAGAATTTAAGCATGGGAGAGCGTGGCCTGCGAAAACTGACGTGCGTCCAACCTCGTTAGAGGCCGGTGGGCTACTGGATCACCCCCGTTAGAGGATGCGCGTGCCCATTTACGTCTAGAAATAAGCTAGAACTAAGCTTAAATTTTTATTTAAAAAACGGTCAATTGAAAAAAATCATAAATGTAATAAGCTTTATTTTCATATATATTTTTTTAAATTTAGTTAAAAATTTTAGACACAAAATTGAAATGATAGTGAAAATCGCGATTTCTTCATAATTTTTTATGATCGAGCAAAATATAGCTTAACGCGTTTCTGTCAATTAAACTATAATGATAAAATATGTATCTACAACATATATTTTTTTCGATGCAAAAAAAATAGTTCTTCATGAATTAAAACTGGTTTGAAAAGACGCGAAATTGCTAGAAACAGGGAAAAGACCCCGTTAATGATGGAGATGGAGATTGGAGGTGTTGTACCAGTCCTCCCCACCGAAAGGAAAGATTTAACGATCTCCCTGGCGCAGTGGTGAGCGCTGTGGTCTTATAACTGGGAGGTCTCGGGTTCGATTCCCGGCGGGGACAATTTGGGAATTTATAATTTCTGAATTGTCTCGTTTCTATTTAAGCCGCCCGACTTCAACAAACGTGTACAAAATAAAATTATTTTTATACTTTATAGTGGCGTTTGAAGTCGGTTTTTTGAAAAGAATTTTTATATAGTATTACTAATACTACATTTTATTAGATTTAGTTTATTAGATTTTATTAGATTTAGTACATTTTATTAGAACACTAGTATCTTCATGACTTTTTCTGCGTGGAATATAGAAGAATAGAAAACGTTTATATTCAAATAAACTTTCACAAAGCGCTTTTGAATTCTACTTGGCAAGTGTATCTGTGGCATGTACATACCACTGGTTTGAAATGTCCCGGGTTCGATTCCCGGTGTGTCGGTCCAAAAAATGTATTGGGAAATTCTCAATACTAGCCAGAGTTAGGAAGTTATCTTAGACGTTTAGACGTGTCTTCAACATACAGCTAAAGATATACCTTGGAGACTTCTTATCCGACAAGATGAAAGAGTTCCCACAGAATTTTTAGAAACCTTAATCTATGTTAATCCACGCGGATGAAGTCGTATGCATCTGCTAGTCATAAAATAATAACTCAACAGAACTAAAGCGAAATGAAAGACGCTGACAGGAGGAATATCTAATATCAATATTTAGGGATCAGCGGCGATTCGAGAGAGAACACAGAATCGATTCACATCGATAATACTCAGGTATCGAGACGGCTTAATTGGGGATCGAGTAGACTGTTAGGGCGTCTGAGATGCTCCGTATTACGTCGTATTAGGAGAGACTTAGCGCTAAGGCGGGGCTGACATTAATAGGAACTTGTTTTGAAAATAAACGGCAGGAGAGATCACGAAAATAATTAAACTGCTCGAGTGTGCTCAACTTCTCATTCTTGTTCTTCTCTCCTCGTTCTACCATGGAACAGTGAGAACATGGAACGGATTGGGAATTACACTAAATTTTTTTTTAAATATACTTAAAATAAAGTTTTTAAAAACACAATGTCATTTTTTTAATATCTTAACTAGTCTCGAAAATATAGAACTTTAAAGTATCCTTTTAGACAGAGAGAGCTTTAGTGACATGTGGCGTCACAAATTCAGTAGCTCCCATACACTGTCCATACAAAATATCGTTTTAGAAAGAGACGGATACAGTCGGAGTAAAACAGCGTATAACTTATTTGTTTTTTGACCGATTTATTTTCTGTTTTTACAAATGTTATTCTTACATGTTACATTTTCTATTGTAATTAATGAATATCCATATTTCAACGACAGTAAAATACCCAATTACAAAGAGTTGTAACTAATAATTATGTTTTTCTTGTTTTAGGTAAGACAGTAAGCAGCATTAGCTTTATCTGGTAACAAAAGCCTACTATGATGTTATCCTCCTTCCTACATAATGTTATAAAGGCGATAATTTGAATGTATGGGTGGATGGAGGTTCGTTACTCAATCACATCGCAACAACTGAACGATTTGAATGAAATCTGGCACAGAGATAGATTATCGTCCGGAATAAGACATAGGCTACTTTTTATCACGGAAAATAAGGGAGTTCCCGTGGGAATTAGAAAACCTTAATCCACGCAGACGAAGTCACGGATATCGTCTAGCTACCTAACAATTTTATTCCCGGATAGTCTTTAAAATACCATACCGTATTAGATATCTTATCCGGTATATTATCCGTATAAGATAACTTTTGCTCGCGGCTTTGCACACGTTAAGTTTGATTTTTCAAACCCTACGGGTTACCCTTGGGGGTTGAATTTTCAAAAATTCTTCCTTAGTGTGCGCCTACGTCTTAAAAGGAACCAACTGTAAAAATTTCAAGTTTCTAACTTCAGTAGTTTGGGCTGTGCGTTGATATTTCAGTCAATCAGTCAGGACTTTGAATTTTATATATTATATAGATATATTATAGGTATATTATCCGGGAATAAAATGGCTCATAGTGCTCGTAGCGTGGAGCGACAGCATAACAAGTGAAATGAAAAGCGTGGCGCGATGTCACCTCGCGCCCGGAGTCGCGGGAGAGCAATTCGCCGCGCGGTTTTAATTAATTTTCATAAAACATGCGGTTTCCACTTTATAAGGCTCCCCGTGTGAGTGCATTCGGCTGGATTAAAGTGCTCGGCACACTTCTCAAAACGCTTCTCTGTGGTGGGATTTGATTCAAAACAATAAAATTGTCTACTTACATAAAATTGAATTTTCCGACATTTTTGGAAATCTGTAGGAAACTTACGAGTATCTCATGGGAAAAAGTGCAAAACCAAGGCGCGCTCTGTTGTTCATTTATGTCCGTTTATAAAGGCTTTTCTCAAAAGCTTCAGGTTTAGTTACAAGCTATCAACGAATCGGTCACAGCTTATTTGGACATATTTTTAAAGTCCCGATGATTGAATGATCATCAAATTAGTCTATCACCTTAGTGTTTCGTGACGTGTGGCACATTTTCCTAAATAAATGTTTTTTTCCTTCCAAATTATATAATTGTATGGAACCCCCTTGGGGCGCGATTCCCACTGGCACTTAACAAAAAACCTGCAGTATAAAGCTTAAACAGTTTATGCATTCACAACTTTGCCTTATATTCTGCATAACATGTGACATGCCGCAATGCTAGTGGTTTCAAAGTAGTTGCATTACAGTAATACTTTTTTTTTGTGTCGTACCAAATCCGTGCCATGAATGGTTCGCCGTGGCACCCGCGTGCGCCATGACTGACGTACTCTGTTATGTAATGCCGACTTGCCATTGTCTTTGCGAGCTCACGGCCCGATGTGAACACGATAATATCACAATTTTATTATCCTTACCTAATAATTATTCATGCGAAAGTGTGTTTGTTTGTTGGTTTGTCCTTCAATCATGCAGCAACGCAGTATCGGTATTTTTTGCATGGCTACAGTAGAGGACTTGGAGAGCGGCATGAGCTGTCTTTTATCCCGGAAAACAGAGAGTCCATGATTCATTCATTTATTCATATCGACCCATGGCTGCACACAAACACATACACACACACGCGCACGCACGCACGCATACACGCGCGTACTTACACACACACACACTTTTGAGAACATTGTGTAGAACTCTAACACAGGTATCCTCGCGATTTTTTACTTCACCGTTAAAGCAAATGATATTATATTATACTAGCTTTTGCTCGCGGCTTTGCTCACGTTAAGTTCGATTTTTCAAACCCCTATTTTACCCCCTTAGGGGTTGAATTTTCGAAAATCCTTCCTTAGTGTGCGCCTACAATCTACATCATAAAAGGAACCAACTGTAAAAATTTCAAGTTTCTAACTTCAGTAGTTTAGGTTGTGCGTTGATATCTCAGTCAGTCAGTCAGGACTTTGAATTTTATATATATAGATATCCCGAAAAGGAATCTGAAGTTTTGACCACTAGGCTATATTACTGCCCACACAGTTTTGCACCGCTATGCGACATGCTAACATAATGATATTACCTAAATATTATGATGTACCAGTTTTGAACAGTTATAATTATGTCATTAAAACACGAAATAAGTGTGAAATTCTAAAATCTTTATTTGTTCCTCTGTCGTTTGTTGTGAACTCTTCCCCCTCTCCACTGTACTCGATATAATTCCCCCGTTTAGAGTGTTACGTCGCCCCTTATTGTATTGTGTTATATGGCCTGAATACGTTTTTCTCACATCAAAGGGCGTCAAAGAAAATAATACGCAGACATTCTTTATTGGCGCACTGTGTGCTACATTTTCTATGGGAAACAGCGCCAATATTGTTAGACTTTGGTATCTACCTATATTACATTACAAGCTTTTACCCGCGGTTTCGCTCCCGCCACAAAATTAAAGTTGAAATTATCTTTAACCGACTTCCAAAAAAGGAGGAGGTTCTCAATTCGTCGGATTTTTCGTCTGGACCAATTTAGAAAATTCTTTTTTTGTTTGAAAGAGTATACCTATTTCCCAGGTGGTCCCATTGTCATCAGCTCAGGATCTGATAATGGGATCCTGGAGAGATCGAGGGAACTCTTAAAATTTTATAGGCACAATCTACGAATAAATAAAATTGATATTATGGTGGTAGGTGGCACAGAATAAAAGACGTACTGTTGACAACTGGGTAGCTTTATTTTATGCGTATAACTTTGTTACAAAATATATGTGGAAACACAATCAACTGGGTAACTTTGCTTTATGCGTTTAACTTTGTTGCAAATATGTAGATATACAATATATCGTACCCTTATTGCAAAAACCGATTATCTGCATTTTTGTACCAAAATTAGGTTAAATATATCAATCGACTCCTCAACTCACGGCGAAGCTGTAGGTAAAACCCATTATCTGCTACGACGCTTTTTTACGGAGATAGCTAGAGTTAAAAGCAACTACCTACAGGTATGATTTAATTACCTTCTTAAAAAAAGAACTAAACTCATTTAAATAATTTAGATTTATAAATCTATACCACAAAAACAATGTATTGTATTATAATACTTTTCAGATGTAGTTGCTTGATTTATCATTATGTCAATATTATTCTGTTAATACATGTTAACCTGCGTTAACAGGTTTCAGCTTTTATTAATATACTAGAAATTGCTGATGTATCTAAAAAGAAAAACGAACTAAACAACATTAGTTGCTTTTTGCAGAATAATGAACTCAATATTTTGTTAAAATTATTTCAGGTAAAAGAACTTAAGTTCACTTTTACTGTATAACTGGGCTACGAGGGTTTTTGAACATCTTCACAAATCAAAAGTTTTTTGATTTGTTAAGCTCACAATATAACTCTATCTTTAAGGTGATAGAGAAAAGACTGTCTAAAGATCTTAAGTTTAGTAACTGGCCAACTGCCGGAATCTATAAAAGTAGAAATAAGCTGCTTGACTTATATGCAGAAAAAAATATAATTATTCCCCCGCGTTTATTGAATATGTAAGAAACTATTCTAAATTGTTTGAAAATGTGTGCATACAAGCAAAGTCACTTCACATAAAACAAAAAATTGCCAATTCTGATAATAAAATTAAAACAGCATGGGACATCATCGGCGATGAAATGAGTAAACATAAGGTACATAATAATAATAAATTGGAGCTTAAAAGTGATAATCATGTAATTAACTCCGATACAGTAATTGTAAATACATTTGAGAACTTTTTCAAAAATATTCCAATTACTACAACCAGTTCTCTGAATTCCTCGCCAGCAGAAGTCTATCGTCTTCTAAGGAGCAATGTCTCTGAGTGCAATAAGTTATTTAGGTTTGAACACGTTACCCCATATGACATAGTCAAAACATTTAAATCTTTACAAAATAAGAAAACAGCAGATCTATGGGGGATATCAGTTAAAATAATTCATAACATAATTGATATTATTGCACCATATCTTGCTTTAATTTTTAATAAATCAGTAGATTCTGGATCTTTTCCAGACCTTATGAAATGTAGTAAGCTAATACCGCTTTTTAAATCGGGAAGCAAAAGTGACCCGAATAACTACAGGCCAATTTCAATTTTGCCAACTCTCAGCAAGATATTCGGAAAAATAATGCTCAACCAACTGCTTTTACACTTTAATTTAAATAAAAGCCTACACACTGAGCAGTATGGTTTTACAAAGGGTCGATCAACAACCGATGCAGCCGCAAGGCTGTTACAACACATATTCGATGCATGGGAGAACTCACAGAGTGCCATTGGTATTTTCTGTGATTTGTCGTCAAAGGCATTCGAATGCGTTGATCACGAGACACTTTTGCTTAAACTGAGCCACTATGGCATTAAAGATTTTGCACTTAGTCTCATTGCGTCTTATCTCAGTGAACGAGTCCAAAGAGTATGTGTCAATGATGTAAAATCATCCGGATCAGCCTCAGTAATGGGTGTACCCCAGGGTTCTATTCTAGGTCCATTCATGTTTTTGGTCTACATAAATGATTTACCACATTTTGTCCACAATACTTGCGATATTGTACTATTTGCTGATGATACGTCTTTGAATTTTAAAGTCGATAGGATAAAAGATAATTTTGACGATGTAAATAATGCATTATCTCAAGTTTCTGAATGGTTTACGGCAAATAATCTACTTTTAAATACTAAAAAAACAAAGTGTGTTGAGTTTTTATTACCTAACCCGAGAACTGTCAGTAAAAATTTAAAGATAAATAATGAACCTTTGAAAACTGAGGACTCCAAAGTGTTCTTGGGATTAACCCTGGATTCAAAGCTACAATGGGGCACCCATATAGCAACGCTTGCGGGCAAACTTAGCTCTGCTGTATATGTTATCTTTACATACTATAAAACAAAATCGATTCCCGCTGTCTGGCCCTCTTTATGTACGCGTAGATCTTTTAAACTACGCAACGGATTTTAATTCAGTTTTCATCAGTAGATAGAGGGATTCGAGAGGAAAGTTTACAGTTATAGTGTTTCCCTAAATTCCTACGGGAACGGGACAAATGTAGGTGAAACCGCAAGGCACAGCTAGTTATTCTAATATAATAAAACGAAATAGTTTTTTTATTTAAATGAGCTAATCTCTAGAACGGCTGGACCGATTTCAACGAAACTTTCTTTTAAAGATAGCTGAGATTATAAGAAATAATGTAGGCTTGCCCATTTCCCACGGGAACGGGAACTCCTCGGGTAAAACCATAGGGCGCTGCAGTTAGTACGTACAAAGTTAAATGAAATCTACTTTACCTTCAGCCAAAAGCGACTAAAGATATTTATTTTACACCTGTACTGGCTAAAGTTGAACTAAAACGATTTTTGTCTTGATGATTATTACTATTCAAAACAAGTGATTAAATAAAAAATGCCATTAGAGCTACCAGAACGGTAAATTTGAAAATTTGGTAGTTTTTCTACATTCAGGAAAAACTAACTAAGTGAGCTCCTTACCGGTTATTTTCTTCTTTTTGTTGAAAAAATAGTAAGTTTTTTTCAATTATTAACCTACTTAACATTTCTTGAATAGTTTCTTGTTTATAAAAATTATTATTGTTTAAAAATGGGCATCATTATAACTAATTTTTAAGTCGTTAAAGTTTCAAATGCTTATAACTCAAAAACTTTTCGCTCAAATTTTGGTGCAGATAATCGGTTTTTGCAATAAGGGTACGATATAGCCTATGGGTGGTTCGTGGAATGGGCTGCGGGGCTACCGCATTCCGTAACCTCCTAGCTAAGTACTTGACTCTGAGGGCTGCGGGGCTACCGCTCAGAACAAGCTTCGGCAGACGAGTGGACTGCGGGGCTATCGCACTCGTTGCCGTCTAGCGAGCTAATGAATTATTCGATTTTTTTTTTTTTTTTTTTTTTCGGATTGTGTAAGCTGCTGGCCCTACTGGCCGTTACAGCGTCACCGGACTGGAGGGCGAGCGCGAAGCGTCGCCGAGGGGGTGAGCCCTAAGGCTCGATGACATCGGGGGCGTAACGTCATCCTAAGGGCGCCTCCTGTGAGGCTCGGACCTCGGCTTAGGATGACGTTGGGACGTATGGGGGGGGAGTGGCTGGGCTAAGTTAGCCCGTACGCCCCCGTGATCGTGGTAAGGATCCACGCCCGGGAGACGTTAGAAAACGGGGACCTCGTCTTCGCCGGCGAAGACGCTGTGCAGAGGTTGACGATGTGTGTGGCCCTACCTGATAGGGTGCGTTGTCTGTCGTAATCTGGTCGTCAGGGTCGTTAAGGACGTGCTTAGGGCGCCTTTTGTCTGGAGGGTCGTTACGATCGGTTAAGTAGTTTGAGGCCTCAACCACTAGTGGGTTGGGGTGTTTGGCAGCTTTCTCAAAATAGGATTTGGAAAGCTGCTTAAAATGTTGAGCTATTGTGGGGAGTTGGAGGTCCCTATGGAGGTCGACATTACGCATGAACCACGGAGCGTCCGTGGCCATGCGCATAAACTTGTTTTGGACTACCTGGAGGCTGTTATAAGCGGAGGGGGGGAGGTGTGCAAAGACTACACACGCGTAAGACATGATTGGACGAATGCATGTCTTATATAATGTGACCTTGTGTCTGAGGGACAGCTTGCTCTTAGCACAGATCATCGTGTAGAGACGACCGAGCACGTACCGAGCCTTGTTACGGACTCTGCGTATGTGTGCGGCGAAGCTCATCTTTCTATCAAAGGTTACACCTAAGTATTTGGCTTTATCTTGCCACGGAATATGACGCCCATAGAGGGTGATCACGAGCATGTCGCGTTTATGCTTGGGCATGGATTTTTGGCCTTTCCTAGAAAAAAGCACTGCTGCGCTTTTATCCGGATTGACCTCTATCCTCCATTGGCGGAACCAACGGCCTAGGCTGATTACCGCTTTCTGGAGTCGGGCTCTGACTACGATTGGGTTCTTATCGGATGTATAGAGAGCGGTATCGTCCGCAAACTGGGCTATACTAACATTGGGGGACTTGGGTATGTCGCTTGTGTACAGCGCGTACAGAAGGGGGGAGAGAACCGAGCCCTGAGGGACTCCTGCTCTGATAGGTCTGGGGGAGGACAAGGTCCCGTCTAGCCGATAGCGGAAAGTACGGTTTGTGAGATAGTCTCGTAGCAGGCGTACGAGCCTCTCTGGCACGCCTAGGTGGTGTAACTTGTATAACAAGCCGGCGTGCCATACCTTGTCGAAGGCTTTCGCTACGTCGAAAAAGAGGGCTCCTGTAGGGATGCCTTTCGTTTTAAAGCGATTGAAATTACTATATATGTGCTCCGTGAGGCGGTGCGCTTGGTGAATACAAGAGTGTTTGGCTCTAAAGCCAAACTGTTCGTCGTTGAGGAGTTTCTTCTCCTCAACGGCGGCCCTAAGGCGATTGAGTATTACTTTCTCATACACCTTGCCAAGGGTGTTGAGCAAACTAATGGGACGATAACTAGTAGGGAGGTTTCTAGGTTTGCCCGGCTTCGGGATACCTATAACTGTTGCTTCCTTCCACTGGTCAGGGAAGGAGCATCCCATCATAAGAGTGTTGAAAATAACAACCAGGAGGTTTATTATTTGAGCGGGGAGTAACTTAAGAGTTTTATTGTTAATCGAGTCGGGACCGGGAGCTTTCTTAGCGTGTAGGTCCTTGATGATCTGACGAACTTCGCCACAGGTCGTGGGGGTGATTGGGTCGCCTCCAGGGGCAGAAGAGAGGAGGGAAGCTAAGCCTTTATCGACTAGCTCTACGTGGGACCTATCAATTGATGTGGTGCTTGGGGAGCATTGAGCTTCCAAGCTATCGGCTAAGCATTCGGCCTTATCGATATCCTCAAAGGCGGGTGGTTGGTTGGGACGTATGAGCGGGGGGGTGGCCGAGACAGGGTCGGCTTTGAGAGCTCGCGCCAGTCTGTAGTAGGCGACGTGAGATGGCGAGAGCTCGCTCAGCTTCCTGTCCCATTGTTCGTCCCGGAGTTCTGCTATGCGAGCCTTCACCTCCCTCTGGACTCGCCATAGTTCCCTCCGGTTGTCAGCGGTCGGACAAGCGTCATGGGCCCTACGAGCTGCATTTTTAATTGAAATGAGTTCTCTCACGTCGTCTGGGAGCTGTTGACGGATAAATCCGTTTGGCATTTCCCGAGAACAAACACTGAGAGCGTCGCGGAGGTGATCAGTGAGATGCAGTGAAGCTGCATGTGCTTGATCAAGAGTCTCTATTTTGTCAGGAATTTTAGCTATGTGCACCGAATCGAGTGACTTAAGATGCTCGGAAAGCTTCTTGAAGTCTACGATCGTTTTAGTCGGAGGGTTAGTAGTGGGCGGAGGTCCTAGCTGGATCAGGACTGGGCGGTGGTCTGAACATAGCTCGGACAGCACTCTCAAGGGACACACCTGTAAGGCGATGTTCTTCAAGAGCGCTATGTCGAGTATGTCCGGTCTGTCTGTGGTCGAGTCCGACATAGGGTAACGAGTCGGTGTGTCAGGGGCTACGACTATAAAATTGAGATCTGGGCGGTTGGTCAGTCTCTCTAGTTGGCGTCCTCTTTGGTTAGGGGAGTGACAATTCCAGCTTTGGTGCTTGGCGTTAAAATCTCCTGCCAGAATGACGGAGTCTCCTAGGGAGAGGAGTGCCTTAAGATCACTCTCGAGTAGATCTTTAGTTGGAGGTAGGTAGACTGATGCTAGTATGACCGTCGGATGGCCGGTCATACTCACCTGACAAATAGTGACTTCCATATTCGTAAGGGCGGGAGGGTCGAGAGGAGTACAGTGGAGAGACCTTCTGTAGTAGATAGCAGTGCCGCCTTTCGCGGTGATTCTATCGTTTCTAATCATATTAAAGTTAGCAATTTTCGGATCGCGTCTGCTAGGTTTTAAGAAAGTCTCTTGCACTAAGAATTAATCGAAGGCGGTCACAGCCTTTTATAGGAATCCGGTTGGTGTGGGTAACTCCAATATCTCGTAGTGTGCGTGCGTACGTTCATATGATGTGCCGTTACCATCGCAGATGGTAATACGGGCGAATGTTGCTTGCTATATTCTCCCCCTCTGGTACTCTAAAGTCGTCCCGACAGAGTACCAGCATCAGGTGTCTTGCGAGGTCAAATGGGTACGAATGGCATTGGCGTTTCTTCATCTCCGGACTGACCATTGCTGATGTGTGATATCTTCCAATCGGTTTTCCAGAATCGGTTGTAGTCGACTTGCATATTCGATAGGGTGTTCATTGACACCCTCCCCCTGCAGGAAAGCTGCTCCTATTGCATTCCTTCCATTTTCATAAGGGATTTAAGGTTACGAGTCGTAAGCTTGGGCCATACGAATGGACTGCGGGGCTATCGCATTCGTGACCTCGTCTGGTTGTCAGAGTGGGCTGCGTGGCTACCGCACTCCTTAACCCGTCTAATCTTAGAGGACTGCGGGGCTATCGCTCCAAGACGGACGTTAAGCTCAGACTGACTGTGCTCCTCCGAGTGGCTGCTTATATATACATCGTTTGTCTGTTATAACTTGTTTATGAGTGTTGTGAACTGCTCCTTTGTCAACACCATGAATTCCGGTTTTTCCTCTGCCATCTTGAATTTTGAGGGTAGATGCAAAATTTTATCTTTCCTTGTTGACTTTATGTTCGGGCGCCAAATATGGTGTTACGTCCCTGTTGCGGCGCCAAATATGGTGGAGTAATGCCATGAGTAGCTATGGCCTATGGATGAGTCGTGGAATGGGCTGCGGGGCTACCGCATTCCGTAAACCTCCTCGCTAAGTACTTGATTCTGAGGGCTGCGGGGCTACCGCTCAGAACAAGCTTCGGCAGACGAGTGGACTGCGGGGCTATCGCACTCGTTGCCGTCTAGCAAGCTACTGAATTATTCGAAGGCGGTCACAGCCTTTTATAGGAATCCGGTTGGTGTGGGTAACTCCAATATCTCGTAGTGTGCGTGCGTACGTTCATATGATGTGCCGTTACCATCGCAGATGGTAATACGGGCGAATGTTGCTTGCTATAATATATTTTATTTATCTTTGAACTTCGACGCCACTCGAACACCAAAACTGTTAGTATATTTGTAGTGGAGTTTGAAGTCGGTTTTCTAAAAAGAATTTTTACGTTTATATATTATTCTTTTTTAAAAAGAAGACTAGCTTGAAGGCTAGCTTTAGGTCTTAGTGGTGGAACTAATTTTTTACTAGATAGTAAAAAATTAGTTCCACCGTAAATCTGTGGTTCCCCTCACCGATCACCTTTCTGAGATTGTAGCAATGATATTGATGCAACATCTCACTCGATCAGCACTTTAAGTAGGTTTTTTTCAGTTTTATTTGGCCCCTCGATCCCCATGTCACAATGAGCACGAATGCTAATGTAGGAAGTGTATATCCACTCCACATTCTAGCTCAGTTCACGTGGAATTGAATAAATTTGGAAGAGAAATGAGTCCGAGCGGTAGAGAAGAGGAATCATTGCGAAATGAGCCGCTGAAATGAGATCGACTCGGGGTGAGTTACACGAAAGTAAATACAAGTCACTCACTTAATTTTTGGAATTTGGGTTTCGGTTTGTTCATTGAGGTAATGGTGATGTTTCTTGTTGTTGATATTTTACTATTATGTTTTTTTTATTTAGTCCACAAAACTGACTACTACTGATTTAGGCTGTGGATTTAATAAATTATATCTTATGCAATGGAGTCTGCGTCACAAAAGGGAAAAAGACCTATTACAGTAACAAAACAAAAGAGGTAAACAAATACTAACTTAACTGAAGTGTACTTAATTTCTTTTTTTATATTTGGTATATTGTCATTTGGTATAGTGTTATAATATATTATGTAGGCGAATAATTGTAAGACCAGTTGTATTAAATATTTATAAAAAAACTAGAGAAATTGTAAACTCTCTGGCCAACGAAAGGTGGTACTCTCTCGCTTAAATGCATTGATGCAGCCCGAACGTCATTTTAACCAATCAGAGGTGATTGCGACCTTAGTACTGATGCAATCATTTACCGACAATCCCACAACAGAAGTGATTGTGATTGACACACTGTAACAATCATTTTTACACAATCGCTATCCCACAACGGAGTAGACGAGCTTCCTACACGCGTTCGCTCGTTGTTACGATCGGGGATTGACTCGCCATAAATAAAACGGTAAATCTTCACTTTATCGCCGCCGTATGTTTGCACCTGATCTGATCGTCAAGTGCAGACCGGAAAAGGAATGGGGAACGATGAATGAGATTGAGATTAAGTGTGTTTTTATGGAAGCCAAAGTCGGTATTGTCCCGCAAATGTGAAGCCTCAAAATAACTCAACTCTGATATCAATGATAGAGCATGCTTTGACTTGGCTTCGTTGAGTCAAAGTTAAAATGAGTCATACTGACATAAATCCAGTGTGACTGCAGAAGCCTTAATAACCTTAAAGGTGCAGACTGAAAACTGAAAGGTAGCAGGTTCGAACCCCACCTGTTTCACTATTGTCATACCCACTCTTAGCGCAAGCTTTCCGCGCTTATTACGAGGGGAGAGGAGGATATTGGGAAACTTCAGCTTGGCTAATATTCTTTAAAAAAAATGAAGAATGAGAGTTCGATCCAAAGAGAGACCTTAGCTGAGAGACCTAAGCACCTATCAGTACAATTGGTTCTTTTCAGTAGTTTTGTGTGGGATTTTTATCAGTTACATTAAGCTTCCGTCGAATCCAAACCCGACTATTCCCCGTATGCGGCCGAGTGAATCTTATGTATAGAAATGTTCCCTAAAACAAAGCCATCTTCTAGATGAAATCCAGACTTTTAGTACCTTAACGATTAAGCAAAGAAGGGGTGCTGTTTTGTTTTCAATTAATTATTATTTGATTTTAATTGCTTATATTCAATAATTTAATAATTTAGATATTTGGACAAAAAATAAACCTGCTAATATTATAAGGGCTTGAAAACTCTTGTGATATTATAAGAAAAAAAGCTTTTAATAGAGGTTTATATACCTACAATTTCACGTGGACGGGCATAGATTTCTCTTACCCGGAAAATGAGAGTTCTCACATGATTTTCGATTGACCTAAATCCACAAATCCACGCGGAAGAAGTCGCGAGCATCAGGTAGTAGTTAGCTTCATAACAATGAGACTTAGCATCGGCGCGTGCAATATAATTTCATAAGGGCGATTAACAAAATTCGGCGGGCCGTTTCAATTGCACCGCGGCCTGGCCCCGTGCCAGTTTTGCACAACAATATTAAATTCGCAAATCTCACCGCCCGCCCCCGTACGAGAGCTTACGGAAGACGGACCGGAAATTTCCGGAATACCGTGTAGGTACGTACACTTTGTACTTACTAGTAATGACGTAGGTACAGTGTTCCGCGCAAGACTTTCCATCCTACAAATAATATAAATGCGAAAGTTTGGATGATTGGATGTTTGTTACTCAATCACGTCGCAACGACTAAACCGATTTGGCTGACATTTGGTACAGCGATAGATTAATATAGTCTGGAATAACACATAGGCTACTTTTAACCCGGGAAATAAAAGAGTTCCCGCGAGAATAAAAAAACGAAGCCGCGGGCATCAACTAGTATAAAATTAAACTTAAATTATCCAACGTTAATCTCGGGCGTGTCAAATAGTAACGAAATTGGATTCTTTATTGACATTTAAATATTTATCAATGTTTGTACACACGCTGTATAAACCAGAATGTGTGTCTTTTTTACGTGTACTGTGGATATTTAGACTCCAGAGTACAAAATGTCCAGCTGAGGACAAATACAGGCTGTTTTTTTACAATTTTAACCATCCTAATATTAGCACCCTTTTCTTTCAAAATGGTTTAATCGAAAAGCTTGTGCTAACATAGATAAGCTACATTTTGTAACATTTTTTGTTTTGAAAAGAGCAACAGCTAAGTTTCTTGCCGGCTCTTCTCAGCAGAATTAGCATTCCGAGCCGATGGTAGATTCTCGACTTATCATAAGAGCCATAAGTTGTCCTGCATAAAAATTTTGAGTTTTGAGTTTTTTGAGTTTTAAGAAATGGTACGACGAAAGTGCAACGAGAGAGATTTGAATTGCCCTCCTTTCGACTATCCAATTGAAACTTGATCGATTGGAACTTCGACAAAATTATTTGCACAGTAGGTACAGAAGCATTAATTTGTCATACAATTTTACGACCATCCGTAAATAAATAAATTTATATTATGACGTTAATGCCTTTGACACGGTTCGTTTTTGTCGCTTTACGTAAGCGAAATTGTAATAAAGTGCCTAATTGCAAAGTTGGCGACAAATTAAACAAACTTGTATGTAACGGCAGCACGTCGGTGTTTTAACTAGTTTTGACAAATTTGTAACTACTTAATAAGGTGGCAGCTAATTAGTTCGCGCTTAGCGTCCCTACTTGCTGCAGACTTTAAGAGTTAGGGCGCCTTTACATCACTAGACGGGAATCTGAGCTGGAGGAGATCGTTTAAAGCGATAAGACCGTCTTTGCGCAATTTACATTCATTAATTAACCGACTTCCAAAAAAGGAGGAGATTCTCAATTCGTAGGCATCCTTTTTTTATGTATGTTCCCCGATTACTCGAAGACGCCTGAACCGATTTGGAAAATTCTTTTTTTGTTTGATACTTCCCAGGTGATCCCATTGTCATCAACTCAGGATCTGATAATGGTATCCTGAAGAAATCGAGGGAACTCTTCAAATTTTATAGGCACAATTGATATACTACTATAATTATTATTATAGAATGAACAGAATAAAAAAAATATTCAAAATGGTCAAGCCGTTTTTGAGTTTTAGCGAGACTTACGAACAGCAATTGATTTTATAATTGATTTTATACATAAAGATATCGTTGTTATTAAAAAAACTTTTATACCATATTCGTACCACGAGTTGGTATCTCATAAGAAATCTGAAGAAATGATTAGTGTGTAGGAGCCCGTAGAAGGATTATGAAGTTTAATAGGGCTGCGTCCCGGTTCCTTAAGATGTTCAGTCAACTGGGAGAGTGTATTTTTCATCTTAATGGCTTTGTGATCGAACATCGAATCTTTTGTTAGAGATTTCAATGAAAGTTTTTATATTGAATAGCTACGTAGCACAAACATTTTTGTGATTGAAAGTTGAGGTTACCATTTCGTATATTTTTAATTAGGTACCTAATCCTATACCTATACCTAGGTGTTGTAGGACATTGGTCAATGTTCAATGTTTTGAAGCCTCAATACCTCCAATGGACTGAAAACTGACTATTCACACCCACCCATTATTGTCGTAAGCACTCCTAGCACAAGCTTTCCACTTATTTGGAGAAGATAAGGTGAGTCAACTTCTTACCTCCTCCTGACTTGCTGCTTGACTGATATTCTTTAAACAAAAACCCATAAAAATGGTATTAATCTTATTCAGTACAAACTGTTGAAATAAACATGAAATATATCTCAATCAAAGGTGATAGTGATTGTCACACACCCTGTAGCAATCATTTTCAGATCATACCGCAACTGCATTATTTAATACTGGACAGTTTTTAGAGAATGGCACCACTGAATTCAGTTATGTTCTGTATACTCATAATTAACTTTAACCTTCAGTGCACAGTGTGTCATCGCTAAAACAATTAGTATTCATTTTTGTCACACAAATAGGCACTTATAATTTATATCGTGAGTTGTACCCACTTGCTAATCGTATGCAAGTATATGTCGTGTGTGTTGAATCCTTTCGCACCTTGGCAGCCATGACACTCCATTTAGAGCGACCTCAATGATCCCCGTAGTCGGCCGACATAATAGAGGCACGTTTGGGCCGTTTGAATATTGCCCCGCCGTTGTGTGTAGTCTCGCTTATTGTCGACAATCCTGTTGGTAGCCTGTTGGCTTCTATTTGGGAACGTCGTTAGCTCTACTATGATTTGAAGCAATGTTCTAGAGTCTAGATAGACTAAGTATGTATACGTTGCCACTGAAGCAGAATGGAATAGAATTGCTTTTTAAAGAAATATTTTCTGACAAGGGGTACGAATAACCGCCATACCCCTTCCAAGTAAATCCGCTAGCAGCTTAGACTGCATCGTCACACTCACTTACCATCAAGTGAGATCGCAGTCAAGAACAATCTTATCATCGAATAAACAAAAATGCTGGGCTTGACTAATATTTCCTTCTCCCCTCCAAAAAAAGCGTAAAGCTAAGATATACTGCCGTCCACTGCCGTTAACTACCAAGACTATATTTCCTAATATAAACCAAAAAACTAAATTTAAATTAGGGTTTATATTAGGAAATATGGTCTTGGTAGTTAACGGCGTTATAGCTTGTGGACGGCAGGGAGTGGGTACGTCATGCAATGGGAATAGAACATAGTAACGTCGATTCAGTTATGACTCCGCATCAATTGGCTATTTTAAATTAAATTTTGTTCAAAGTTACATGCCTATTTTCACCAACCTTACCTAAATCATCCCCTAAATAGGAGTCTCTTTACGTAGGTAGCTCCGAAATACATACACCTCCGGAACCTTACCCAATGTCATTAACTTTTTAATTGACAAGTATTTTTTTGAGTGGAGAATCACTTGACTATTCGAAAACACTTTTTCAACTCAAGTTTATTTGAAAATAGAAAACTCTTTTTATTAGTTTATATTAGTTTACAATTACTTTAATACTATTATATTAGTTTACAATTCAGGAGCATTATCGATTTCCTACCACAATTTTAGCAGAACACAGGTCCATAATAAATTAATAACACACAGCGTCTAGTCGAAGTGCGTTTTCTTGTTAGTATGTATTGTAAGCCTGACTACCGACATAGCTCACTTAGTTACGAGTAACTGCAATCCAAGATGTCAATCAATCAAATCTAGTTACGTGATGCCGTGAGAGCCACACCATGTCGGATTGGTGTATGACATATGTATTACCTTCGATGTATCTTTGCTTAGCCTTTAACCTAAAGATATGACCACATGCCCCATTCCACGAGTTTCTGCTAAGATGTAACGTTTTTAAACACTGTGGAATGTGTCTTAATATCGAAGGTTTTATCTATATATATAAAATTCAAAGTCCTGACTGACTGACTGAGATATCAACGCACAGCCTAAACTACTGAAGTGAGAAACTTGAAATTTTTACAGTTGGTTCCTTTTATAACGTAGGCGCACACTAAGAAAGGATTATTGGAAATTCCACCCCTAAGGGGTTTAAATAGGGGATGGAAGTTTATATATGAAACTCCGTCATTTTTCAAGCTGTTTCCATCAAAGTTGGTATTTGAGCTTACAGTTAAAAGTACGTGTGTCACAGTTTTTGAAAATTTCACCCCAAAACCTAATTCCACGCGGACGAAGTCGCGGGGGCAAAAAGCTAGTTAGTAAATAATAATGATAGTGATAATTTAAAATTGACATTATATTAACCCAATTGACATTTTTACTTTATAACTAACCTTACTAACTTTTTTTTTTTAATTAATTCTCAATTAATTGAGCTCATCATTGAGATGTTTCTATGATGAGCATTTTAAATATTTGCATGCTATTTAGTAGAATATGAAGAAACTAAAATATTTAATAGTGTTGAACATCTGACTGTGTTCTCATATTCAGCAAATAGATTTCATTTCATTTCTCTTTCTATTCGTTTTGGATTGCTGTCCCATTGGATTTCAAGAACGATGGAATAGAGAGAGCAGCTGTGTTAGCACGTACGTAGTCTGCAGTAGGTACCTGCTTGGTACCTCCATCTACGAGGTTACTACTAAGATCAATCTTGATCTAATAGACAAATTTTTTTTTTTTTATTATCACCATACAAATATATACAAATTTTTTTCTTATAAACATACGAGAAACCACTAAGGTTTAAATTGTATGCAATAAGTCGATTCCGTTATACACAAATACTTATATAAAAACTAACATAACTTATCTAAAAAATATGATTTTAATTTATGTTTTAAATTGTATTCATTTAATTTTACCCTAACATTACTATCTAATTCATTTATTATAAGATGACAACACAATTACAAAATATGAGATTATTGAGATGTTGATCAAAACTTTGCTCAGCCTTTAACGTAAAGATATGATCAAAAGCCCCATTCGACGAGTTTTTGCTAACATGTATAAGTCTTTCCATTCGTTTTGGATTGCTGTCGCATCGGATTTTAAGAAAGAGGAAATAGAGAGTGCACCTGTGTTAGCACATACGTGTCGTGTGTTAGTAATAGTAGTCAGTATGTATCCCGCGCAGGCAGATTTTGGAAACGACCTCCCTGCATAGCTAGCATGGGCAGGAGATAAAAATTTTATCGCCCGATTTTATCCACTGACAGGGGATAAAATTATCTTCTCCCTATGCTAAAGCATGGCGACAGGGGAAAGGAAAAGTATTTTCCTAAAAGTATATCCACTGTGGATATTATTTCCAGAGCGAGGGGATAAAATTTCTCCCGCTGATGCTAGCTATGCTGGTGTTGGGTTCAATTAACGGCGGGGCAATTTGGGAATTTATAATTTCTAAATTGTCTCTGGTCTGGTGGGAGGCTTGGCCGTTGCTAGTTATCACCCTACCGTCCCTTCCAAGTTAGCCCGCTACCATCTTAGACTGCATCGTCTCATACCATCAGGTGAGATCGCTGTCAATGGCTATCTTGTCATCGAATAAAAAAATGATAGAGATGCACGTACGTTATGACGTTTATGATTTAAAAAAATATTATTTATAGAGTACGAAATCTGTTAGGTAAACTACTAAAACACACATTCTTGTTTAACTTCCATAGTGTACGGTCGAAAAAGCCTGAATAAAATAGAGCAGAGCATTAGTGAATTTCGTAGCCGTCTGTAACAATACCTGTTGTTATATAAAACCGCAGCATCCTTTGCCTACGAGATGATTTCACATCCTGCCCGCGTCGTGCCCGAATATTAAACATTCATTCAGGAGATGCAAAAGCCGTAAAATTTACAAATGGGTTTCGCTCATTGTCCATGAGGCGAATGAATGTGGAAACATGAATATTACAGAATTCTTTGCTATAATTAGGTAAGTATAACACTATTTTGACGACCTATATGTCTGGTGGGAGGCTTTGGCCGTGGCTAGTTACCACCCTACCGTCAAAGACGTGCCGCCAAGCGATTTAGCGTCCCGGCACGATGACGTGTAGAAGCGATTAGGGGTATGGGTTGAATCTACACTGCCAGGCCCCTTCTAAGTTAGCCCGCTACCATCTTAAACTGCATCGTCACTTACCATCAGGTGAGATCGCAGTCAATGACCATGAATTAAAAAAAACCTTTGATAAAGTCCCCTGGAGTTTCATTAATTGAAGGTCGCGGTTGCAGTTGTTTTAGGAAATTTGAAATTTAGAAAATTAAAAATGGAAGAATTCGCAATCTTTTTTGTTAAGTATTTCATGCGTTACGGTGGAAAATACTTAAAAAGACACATACATGCATAGACTGCTTAAATTACAACCCCTCCTTTCGGCTTTGCCACTGTCGGGTGAAACAGCCTTTCTGAAATATGCGTCGAGTTACTGAACTTTGTCAATTCAACGCGGGAACTCAAACTCGCTCTGTTCTAGCCAATGAACTTAGCATTTCCTTTGAGGATCCATTGTTTCGTGTGGATGAGTTTTCTGAGTAGGTTTCGAGGTCGCAGAATTAAATCCTTTTTGCACAGACTTAAGAAAAAATAGACAAGTAAAACATGCGAATATGAGATCCTTACATATTATTATTGTCTTCTTTGCATGACAACCCTTTTGAACGCTATTGATCGTGATAGCCAATAGTATTCAAGACTTCGGCCTCCTTTTAGGCCTACCTTCAGGTGAGATCGCAGTTTTTTTTTTCAGGGTGTCTTGAAAAAAAAAAACTGCGATCGCTGTTCTGATTGTTTTCGATTTAAGTTTAAATTTTCTATCATTAATTGTTTTATTTTAGGCAAATTTACAATTTTTGATAAATTTTTTTATCTTACTTTAAACATTCTTGCCATCGTAAAAAAAAATATTGCTTTGAAAGGGGTTTGAAAAATCGAACTTAATGTGAGCGAAGCTGTGGCTAAAAGCTAGTATTCTATATATCTTTGCCTTTTGTTGCAAATGTCTCTAAGTCCAACGAGGGGTAAGTAGTTCCAACACAGACTTGTATTGAACAAAAAAAAGGCTCTATTTGTCTGCAAAGGTTCTGTCTATCATATTCCGTATATCTGTGCCTTTTGTTGCGAATGTCTCGGGTAGTCGTCCAATCGTAATCGGCATGTCTGGTATGTCCAACAAGGGGCAGGTTGATGTGGGTTACCCTTTTTTACGAGATTGAAGTCCACGCTCGACCTCATTCTCTGTTGGATTTCGACTCGTTTCCTCGCAACATTGTAATGCTAATTTGTACCCCCTTTGTACCGTGATTTTATGTTAATTTAAATAATTTTGAAGAATTTGAGAAAACGTTTTTGATCATTCTTAACAAAAACCTATTATTTTTTTATTTTTATTCGATGACAAGATAGTCCTTGACTGCTATCTCACCTGATGTTAGTCTAAGATGGTAGCGGTCTAATTTGGAAAGTATGGCAGTGTAGATTCAACCCATACCCCTAATTAGACCTGAAATAGATACCTATATTTTTTTAATAGATATAAAAAATCTACTGAATACAATAAAAAATTCATTACGCACTACAATTAATTTATAACAACCGTAGATCACAATAACTTAATAATAGACATAGCAACGAACGAAACAATGGATCGACGTGTTTTTATCCCGGAATATTAAAGAGCTTCCAGGGTATTTTTAAAATTAAATCCACGCAGACGAAGGCGCGGGCAACAAATAGTTTTGCAATATTAATTCAGAACTTGTTTGAATTCTGTACGTTTACTCGTATAACCATAACACAGAGAAAATCTCGTAAAATTACACGCGGCGTCACACGTCACGTCGCCGCACGGTGTGCGGAAAGGGGAGAGGGGAGTGCGCTCTAAACTCCTTCAATTTCTTATTTCTCTGCTTATATTAAACAATAAATCCTGGGAAACATGTGTCCCGCGTATAAAACACGTCATTGCTCATACGGCGTCGGTGGCTGGTTTTTACCGCACGTCGTGAGATTACCTACTGCGGTCGAGTGGAAGTTTTTAGGGTTCCGTACCTAAAGGGTGCCAACGGGACCCTGTGACTAAGCCTCCGCTGTCCGACCTCCGTCTGTCTGTCAGTGGGCTGTATCTCATGATCCGTAACAGGTAGAGAGCTAAAATTTTCAGACAATGTTGATGCCGTTATGTCTATTGCCGCTTTAACAACAAATAGTAATCACTAGGACTCGGATAAATATGTATTAAAAAATTCAAAATATGTACATATAATATGGACCAAAATAATGTAAAATATGGAAAAAATATGGAGTATAAAATAAGAATATCTTTCATATTAAACATTGTTTATTGTGAAAAATTAATACAGTAACAGTTACATTAAAAAAATTATAAAAAAATAGCGAAATGTTTAGGTAATTCAAATAAAAAAATGAAGTTTAATTAATTTGCCACTAAATCTGTCTTATTAAATTGATTGCAGTACACAATTACATGCTTTTTTAAATTATCGAAATGAAAACTCTGTTGATTTTGTCTAAATATACGACGAATATTACGCGAGAGAAATGAAACACGAGCGGCCGTGTGGTGGCGAGAATGCAAACACGTAAAATTATATCAATTTTTGTGAACTAACTCATGTTCTATGATATAAAAATCAAAAATATGGATGAATACGGATGAAAATATCGAAAATATGGGCTTAACCATGAAATATGGGAAAATATGGAAAATAAAAATTAGTTTTTCACAATCTATATATGATACTAGATGTAGAAAACACATTTGAGACCAAAAATAGTGTAAATTAAAAATATGTATTTACATATTATTCCGAGCCCTAGTAATCACATACAAAAAACTTGAAGCTTCAATACTGAAAGGTCGCAGGTTCGAGCCTCACTCGTTGTACTATTGTCGTACCCACTCCTAGCACAAGCTTTCTGCTTATTTGGAGGGGATAGGAGGATATTAATCAACTTCAGATTGGCTAATATACTTTTAAAAAAAAAAAACAAAAACGTTGAAAAACGTACAACATACCAGAAATTCCCGATAGCTGCAATACGATTGAACTAGCAACGGATTGTAATACCGAAAAGGATTTAATTCTATGACCTCAAAACCGAAACCTAAAAAGTTTGTCCGTATGCACAGCGGATTTCGAAAGCTTTGTACGCGTTCCGCTGTTTCAATGAATGTTTAAATTTAGGAGCAAAATGCGCAAAATGTTCACGTTCAGTTTGAGATGAGATTACAAAATTCACGTAAAACCTTAAAAGCTCAAAAGCTTATTCACTCTATTAGTCTTATAGACTTATATACACTCTGTACTTCCGCATGGATTTACATCCGGTACGACAATATAATATAACAAATGTTAAAACGTAAAGATCCCACAGGACCATCATTTTACCAATTTTAGCATTTATGAAGTTATTGCAACCGATGCGCGATATATTAAATAGAATAGAATAGAATAGAATAGAATAGAATAGAATAGAATAGAATAGAATAGAATAGAATAGAATAGAAATATTTTTTATTCAAATAAACTTTTACAAGCACTTTTGAATCGTCAATGAATCTACCACTGGTTCGGAATGCCTTTCCTGCCGAGAAGAACCAGCAAGAAACTCGGCGGTTGCTCTTTTCAAAAAAATAAAATTTTTACAATTGTTATTGAAACTATGCTATGTATTCAGTACTTCCACGATGAATTTTCCTGAGTACAATACAAGTAAAAATAAATACAATACAATAATAAAATAAGTTAAAAGTAAAAAAACTTTGTTAAAGACAAGCTTTTATTTAAATGCGCTAAAAAGAATAAAATAAACTTTACTTTTAAAACTTTTACTATCAACTTATAACGGTCATTACACAAATTACCTATATGATATAAAAGCTTGTCGCGAGATTTAAGTAGGTACTCGTATTTACTTAGTTTAAAACTCGTAATACAAGCTTTTCACTTATTTCGATAGAAGAGGACAATATTAGTCAAGTTCAGCTTGACAAATATTTTTAATTGTAAAGTAATTAAGAGACAATCTTTGTAGAGCAACGAACTTGTTATTTTTTTTTTTAATAGGCACTATGTCGATAAATCTTTTTGGAGTTAAATGGTATTGGATACAGCAACTCACTGCCCAGGTTTCATGGCAGCATGCCAGGGCAACATCAGGGTAAACATTTGGCGCAGATAGATTTTTGATAGCTGGTACAGGAGCAATGATTTTAGAAACCTCTACTAGTTACTGAACTTTTACGAGTAAATATAGGCTTATATAGGAATACTTTCTGATAGCTTGTAGCTAGAATATAATTTTATATTCAAAATACTGAAATACTTAACAAAAAATATTGTGAATTCTTCCATTTTTAATTTTTCTAAATTTCAAATTCCTAAAACAACTCCAACCGCGGCCTTCAATTTATGAAACACCAGAAAGCTACATTATCAAAGGTTTTTTTTTATTCAATGACAAGATACACACCTAATGGTAAGTGACTCAGCGGCACATCTTTGGCGGTAGGGTGGTAACTAGCCACGGCCAAAGCCTCCCACCAGTTTATGATTCTTAGGGATTCGAAAAAAGGATCGATACCTGATCGATACTTTCGGTTCGATACCTAGGAAAACTCCTGAAAGCTGTACCACTCCATCGAGAGAGACAACGCTATACATGAGAAGAGACTATAGTCTACTTACTTACGGTACTTTCCCAATTACTCGATACTTTCCTTCACTAGGTTCCACACGTCAGACAGCAGACTATAGTCTGGGGTTCTGTCAACACTGCGCTCTACGTTCCGAAGTAGCCTTGAGACTTGAACGCCCATCAGAACTAATTGATCGACTATATGCCCAAAATGAATATTAAATTAACAAAATAAACAAAAAACGAAGTCTCTATAGTATTATTTAAATTTTAAATACAACATCAGTGATGTCTGATGCCTCACTTGCTCTAGCAACAGGTAAAGCAAACAGAAGGTGAGTACTGAATACAAATAGGGGAATTCGGGTACCTTAAGGATCTAGCAAAATAGAATATTCAAAGGGAATTCTCTGAACACGTTGAGCTTTAAACCCAGTAAATTGTGTACTTAACACAAATAACGTTTTAAAATGTTAATGCCTTAAGTGCGCCGTCAGACTTGGATAGCGTCGTTAGTTAAACAATTTACATAACCCTCGACTGGGCCGTGATATACGAGTGAGGTCATTAGGTTCATCTGGAAGCGGTAGCGGCGGTAGTTAAATAATAATCAAACCTTTGTTTGCTTCTATAATTACATTTCATTCATTCATTCATTCTACTATGACTTTTACGTATGTTCCCATTATTTATGTATGTTCCCCCGTAACATCTAAACTCCTGCGCCGATATTAATGAATGCTTAGACATTCCTACTATGTGACTTGTGGTAAGAGTGTCATATATCACATCTCAAAACAAAATTTTAATAATACTTATTGCTTTAAGTTATACCCCTTAGATATCTTTCCCCTAGTCCATCGATGTATATGGATAGGCCTCTAGAGGAAAATAAACGTGCTCAAAAAGACAACAGAATCTCTTGTCTTTAAAGAATTTAAAAGAAGTTGTAAAAAAAGTACTAAAAGTGTTCATTCCATTTTTTGTTCTGGTTAATAGGGAGTGGCTACTCCTCGAACATGGTCGTTTGACACTCGCGTCAAAGCGAACCACGGGGAACGCGGTATTCATTGAACTAATATTCAAGCGCATTTTCGTAGAAGTAGATTATATGGGACACCGGACAGGCATATCCATACGAACGAAACGCTTCAATTCAACGTTTCTGATAAGGACCGCTAAGGCGTGGAACACTCTTCCAGCATCCGTGTTTCCTGCCACTTATAATTTGAGTAACTTCAAGGCAAGAGTGATTAGGCGTTTTCTAGGCAAGCGCGCTCAAACCTAGACTTCATCAGTGCTATCCAGTATTGATTGTCGTCAAACGCAAGCCTATCTCGGATTAAAAAAAAATATATACATCGATGCCCTAGTCACGCCCATAGAGATCTGTTTAACCTTGTTTCCCTTGTCCGCAGAACGCAAGCTCTTCGTCGGGATGCTCAACAAGAAGCTGTCGGAGAACGACGTGCGCGCGCTGTTCGCGGGCCACGGCGCCATTGAGGAATGCACCGTGCTGCGCGACGCGCAGGGCCAGAGCAAGGGCTGCGCCTTCGTCACCTTCGTGTCCAAGCAGGCGGCCATCGCTGCTATCAAGGTGAGCCAAGGGCGCTTGCGGGTAGCGTTTTTGTACATACAAATCTAAAAAATAAAGAAAGATTCTATACGGTTTGAACACTGCCATACCCCTTCCAAGTTAGTCCGCTATCATCTAAGACTGCATCGTCTGCGTCACTTACCATCGGGTGAAATCACAGTCAAGGACTATCTTGTCATTGAAGTAAAAAAAGCATTTAGGCACACGCTGACACAGTTTAAGAGACAGACGTAGATATGTTAGACAAAGAAAAATGTGTGGTATCAAAATGGACTCCACTCAGCATAATGCTATCCCAGTGGAAAAAGCACAGGCATAGCGTTGGTCTTCCGTGGATCAAGTGGTTTCGGATGACGTAGAAGATAGATGATATAATAAAACTACTTATTATAAAATGCGAAAGTGTTTGTTTGTCTTTAATCATGCCGTAACAGAGCTACTGATCGACTTGATGTTATGCCTAATGCTATATCTATTTGATGAACTGAAGAACGACAACGAACGACTTTTTCATCTCGGAAAAACAAAGGGAAAGCTAAGCTCCACACGAGCGAAGGCGCGGGCAAATGCTAATAGAGAATAATTTTTCTTTTTTTCTTAATTTGGAAAATTCGCAGTTTCTTTATTTTTAATGTTCGATAAGCATTATTTCTTTGTTCTTCGCGCAACTTTGACCGTTTTCAGTCCGCACTTTGTACGGTTGCGAGAACTACATTTGTATGAAAGCTCGATCTTACAGGAGATCCAAAACTTATTCCAGATCTTAATCGTGGTTCTACCTGTGGTCCTACTGGTGTTACACCACGGGCTTGAGGCTTTACCTAAAGCCAAACTACGTTTGTATGAAAACTCGAACTAACGGGAGACCCATAACATATTCCAGGCGTTACACCATAGTCAGACGATGGAAGGATGCTCAGCGCCTCTGGTGGTGAAGTTCGCGGACACGCAGAAGGAAAAGGAGCAGAAGAAACTACAGGCGATGCAGGCGAGCCTGTGGGGACTCAACACGCCCGTCGCGCCGACCGCCTACCTCGCGTCCGAAGCCGCCCTGTCGCCGTCGACGCAGCTGCAACTGTTGCAGCAACTGCACTCGGTCAACTTGCAGCAACATCTGTTGCAGGGTCAGGGATCAACGTTGCTTCAAGGTGAGACTTTTGACATGCAAAATATTTATTTGATACTAATGAAAAAAGATCAACTCGCAACGATGCTAACGCTAAATAAATTTCGAAATGGTGCTATTATATTAAATAAAATAATTAAAATATTATAAGGAGTCAATGTTTTTCCCCATCTACACCTCAAAAAATGCTGAACAGGCGGGATTGACACTACCCACTTGTAGTTGTTAACAGTTGCAAAATCAATATACGGTAGAAAATTTGGCATTGGAAAATGGAGAGCTATGGTGTAGCGGTGTACATGTTCAGGGCGCGACACCCGGAGAGATGTGGGTTCACATCCTGTCAGTTCAGATATTTTGGTTCAGATATTGACGTGTCAATAAATCATCTGAATCACTCATTGTTGTATGAACGGACAGTTTCGATTCTCTTTATTCTCTTTATACAGCGGACAAGTTAGAGCTTGCGTTTTCATGGATTCGTGACGAAGATATACTAAAGGCCTAAAAATAAAAGGAACAAGAAATAGACCATTTCGAACAATACTCCCCCAATTTCTGTTACTGAGAAACAATTGGAGCAATTTACGCACGCAGCGTAATTGGAAACAGTTACGATTAGGACTAATTATGCATTCAGTTAGAGCCAAGTCGTTTAATTATCCCCCATTTAAGTGCCATTGTTACTTTTGCCTTCCTAAAAAATGCACCGTCTTTAAGACATTTACAGATGTCCCGATATGTCGGCTTGGCTGACGACACGTTCCGACTTGGTACTACCTACTGATCTAGATTGACTACAGTAGTAGGTAGAAATAAATAAAAAAGCCTCAATAGCCCAAGGGTTAAAGGTAACTGAAAACTGAAAGGTCGCAGGTTCGAGCCCCACCCATTGCACTATTGTCGTACACACGAAATTTGAAACAGACCCGCTAATCCAATCAATACTAAATGAATCACATCACACTACTTCACACTTCACACTAATATTATAAAAGCGAAAGTTTGTATGTGTGTGTGTGTGTGTGTGTGTGTGTGTGTGTGTGTGTGTGTGTGTGTGTGTGTGTGTGTGTGTGTATGTTTGTTACTGCTTCACGCCACAACGAATGAACCGATTTGGCTGAAATTTGAAATAGAGATAACTCACATCCAGGATTAAAACATAGGCTAGATTTTATCCCGGAAAGTTAAGGAGTTCCCGCGGGAATCGAAAAACCTTAATCCACGCGGACGAAGTCGCGGGCATCATCTAGTTTATAAATAAAATTATTCGAGTCATTTTATTTTCTTTTTAGTCCTGACTGCTGTCCTATTTGAATATACTAGGCATTTCTTATTGTCGATCAACTTTGGACTAAAAAATACACTGGCGATCTTCGGTCTGATTGAAAGTTTACATGTCTGTAGATGCTTTAAAAACACAGAGAGACAGATTGCCCGAAAGACTTTTTTTTTGGTTTACATTTAAATTTCATTGAGTTCATTAATTAAATATTGGTCTGATTCCAATAAAGAATTCCTGTTGATGTTTTTTTATTTCTAAACATCAAAGTTCATTTTAAAAACATTTAGATTTTAAGCATTAATCGATGTAGCAGCACATAAAATATTATATTGATATTGAAATCGATCGTGTTTTTGTGTGTTTACTTTTTTTGTTAATATTATTTTTAATTCAGATCATCACAAGAATGTGTTAATTTATTCTTGTTAAATATTGTTTGTTGTGTTAATTCTTCTAAGCCCCTACTTTGTTGTTTGGCCTGACTTCATTATTATTTATTCTTTTGTTCTGGTATTATTTAATAATTTTATTACATCCACCTTACAATGCGATGAGCCCAACGTTTGTATGGACACTGGGCTATCCCCTTTCATTTTCTTTTTTTTTTTGGTTCTTTTGAAAGCAATTTTATTAATTTCCCTTTCATCTTGGTTAGATGGATATTTTTGCTCACAATACCAGTTCCAATGGCGCAAGTACCAGTTTAATTTTTTAAGTTAACTCCGTACCTTCCTGACCTTATTTTTAATTTCGTTCTTCCTAACCATTTTTTTTTGTTTTAATTTCGTTTATTTCGTCTTAGGTGTTAACTATCAGGATATCGCTTTCAATGGCGCAGGGCTGGGCGGGAGCGGGGTGACGGGCATCGGAGGGGGGGCGGCCGACCAGCTCGGAGGACTGCTGGCGCCAGTGAGCGTGCAGAACTTAGCAGCGCTAGCGGCCATGACACAACCTGTGGTGACGCAGGCGACGGCGATCGCGCCAACTTCAGCGCCTCAGCCGACCGCACCGCAGCTTTGTAAGTATTTTCAACTCGACGAATATCTTTGATTTTATTCTAATCTTCTTCTTCTTTATCACTTTCGAACAAAGGTCTCTTGCATAAACTTCCACATTACTCGTTTTTGTACCGCCTGTATTAAGCTACTCCATGCGACTCATCAGATTTCGTTGGTCTACCTAGTGTAGGGTCTGCCAACACTGTGCTTCCCGGTACGGAGTTGCCACTCCAGCACTCTGGAACCCCAACGAATAAATACCTTTTTATCTTAGGAATTTAAATAAATGCATTTTGCATAATTTGCGTCTTTTTATAAAAAAATATAAAAATGAAGTTTTCTAACAGATTAACGGACATAGATTTTAAAATCAAATTTTATTTAGGTCTCAATATTCAAAATTTAAGAAAACTCTCGCATCATTGATTATAATATATGTAGAAAAGAAAATGCAAAAAATCATTGGGAGTGGCGTTCAGAAAAATCGGCAAACGTCGAAGTCATTGAAAGTGTCAACAAAATGAGATGATTTGATGTATTTTGTATTACCATATAAATGATTAAGATAATAAGTCACCTACATCCTATTGAGTAACTAAAATAAAATAAACTTCAAACAGACTTTAACTTAGTCGGTATCTGAAGTAGGGTCGGGAGGGGCGCCGATTAGATGTGGAAAAATCGGAAGGAATGTCACTTAACGTAAGGAGTTAAGCCTGTCACCCCTCCCGCACAGCACAGCTACCTCAGGAATCGTCTCGGTAAAGGATAGGCCTAAGCCTAAAAGTAGGAAGAAATTTTCCAGATATAATGTACAAATTGCGAATCTTCCTGCTCCTCATAATATTTGTAGTAGAACAACCTGAAAACATTTGTAGCAAATAAGTTTGGGAACGTGCCAATACAGCGCCTTATAATGATATAGATGCCTTATTAAGAATAAGTGTACATATAAATATCGAGCACTCGCACAAATAAGGGGCTCGATAAATTCTTAATTTTCCTAATGGCCGACCCAATGAAATCCTAGAAATTTCCAGCAGAATTTCGCCTAATACAAATTTCAAAATGCCAACTCTTAATTGACGTTTTTACTTTGTCCCCGACCGTCCCTCCCCTAAATTCGTCCGAGAGACAATTAAGGCTCTATAAATTCCTGCCTAATTGCCTTACCTGTCCAAATCTTAATTGGAATGTTGCCACATAAGATGGCCGTGAAAAAAAGCGTAATGATCTTTTTTGTCCTCAAACTTTCCTCTTTCAGATTGGGCTTTAATACATTGAGAGTTAAAAAAACCGTTTATTAACGATGAACCTTTTTCACACTTCAGGTCTTCTCGGGAAGACTAACATCACAGGTAAAGGCCTATTCATACAGAGTTTGTGTTATGGAATGACTTACCCTTGTTGGTTTCGCGGATTATCGTAGACTTGTCTTCAGTTTCGTTGCGTTGGAAACTGTCGATTCCTAATGGCTTGGACAGGCACAAAGCAATGTCAGAACGTCCAGTAAGTGCTAGTATTGACGAACTGCAAGCCGAATGCAAATTAAATGTTTTGCTACAGTTTTGAGCGGACTGCAATCGATCGGCAAATTCGATGTTACCAACTGCAATGGAACCGCATAATAGTACATTGTTACCTTAGGGATGAAAGTAACTTATTTAGTCCCGAGACGGGGTTTGGCGCCCGAGCGTAGCGAGGGGGCCTATAGTTCGAGGGACTAAATAAGTCTTTATCCCGAGGTAAACACTGTGCTTTTCATTACGAATATAAGGAAAGTCAAAATAAAAATAGAAATTAGCTAAAGAAAATTGAGTGAACTTTATTTTACATAAATCAACAACTTTGGTGAGATATTTATTTAAAGTTTATGTTAAAATTAGAACAATTAGTAATAGAATAAAGTCTATCTTTCTTCTTGTCTATGGATGCACTCGGGTATGTCGTGTTTCATTTGAATTCCAATAAAAATGTGACAACTAGTTTTTTTTAATTATTTGACAGCTGTCAGTTGAAAACGATTCTCCCTAGGGCTGAAAAGTATTCCCGCTTCTCAGGCAACTTCAGACCTACTTTCCGTGTATGAGTAATGAAAAAATAATTACAAAGCAGTCGGCTTAAAGTCCAAAGGTAGTCCGTCTATATAAACACTTATTGCGTATACGATATGTAGGTAATATTTAGATGCAGTACTCGACAGTAAAATATATTTACATGGAACTGTGAAAAAGGACAGTTGGTCTCAACTGCATAGAGCATCTAGAGAAGATGTAGAGCATAATATGAGTGATAAAGACGCGGGTCTACGAAGCCGAAGTCTGCCTGTCCATTTTCTAGATGTCGATGTGTATTATTATTGCTGAGCACTGTACCTATTATCCGTGCGTGATAATTTGAGCCCTGAGCGTGACGCGGTGCATCACAGCCTCTTCTTACAAGTGCGAAATAAGAATAGGCACACAATAAACATAATACGTCATATTCAATAGTTAATACCCTTAACTTACCCTTCATTAATAGTACATTGTTACCTTAGGGATGAAAGTAACTTATTTAGTCCCGAGACGGGGTTTGGCGCCCGAGCGTAGCGAGGGGGCCTATAGTTCGAGGCACTAAATAAGTCTTTATCCCGAGGTAAACACTGTGCTTTTCATTACGAATATAAGGAAAGTCAAAATAAAAATAGAAATTAGCTAAAGAAAATTGAGTGAACTTTACTGCCTTTTTTTTTTCTTTGGCCTAGCCGGCGGGCTATGCATTTAGCTTTTTAATAGTCAAGTATTGTCTATGATTGTCTATGAATGTCTATGAATCAGTTGTCTTTACTTTATGAATAAAGTCTATCTTTCTTCTTGTCTATGGATGCACTCGGGTATGTCGTGTTTCATTTGAATTCCAATAAAAATGTGACAACTAGTTTTTTTTAATTATTTGACAGCTGTCAGTTGAAAACGATTCTCCCTAGGGCTGAAAAGTATTACTTTCAACCCGCTTCTCAGGCAACTTCAGACCTACTTTCCGTGTATGAGTAATGAAAAAAATTCAAAGGACTATTAGGTACAATAATAAAAGAAACTAAGTATGGAAAATGAAATGTAACAAAAAACAAGCGAACAAAATTATACGAAATTCTGAACACTTCATTACGTGACGTGTGTCAGTAAATAATATGCTAATTAATGGTGTGGCTAACTGTACAAAACGGGTGCCCGCGGGGAAATGCAAGGGGTAGTGGGCGGGGAGTCGCACACCACGTAAGTCTCAAGTTATCATGGACGGCTATATGTTTTAAAATATGAACGTTGGCGTTGCATATTGACTGTCCAAGCAGAACCGAGTCCAAAATATTATGCAGACATTGCAAAGCTTTCACAGCTCGGGATTTGTATTGAAGACTTGTCTATTTTTTTATTGCCTAAATTAAGGATTGGCTTGGTTTTATTTCCGTGCATTTTAATCTTGCATCGAATCGCTTTGCGTTATAAGCTTTTTCAGTTCTGAAATTCGCCAAGAGACACTATTTTATTTTTGGACCATAGACAGGTAAACTATTTTTCACAACCACGTGTCTATACAGGCATAGATTGTGGGATTTCGAGCCAATATTGTTTCAACAGGTCTCGCTTGTTTTTGTATTCATTTTATTTGTGTTTTCAACTATGTTTACGTATCAGTTTTGGTTGCAAACGAATACGGTTTTTATTTTGATTTCAATTACATTTAGAAATATTTTATTTTCAGTCGCATTTGGATTTTTGAAAGGATGAAATCATGAATAGTTACATAAAGTACCTATTTTAAGTTGTGGCCTAAATATTGAAAAGATAAATAAATATGAGATTAGATAAATTGATATAATCGTCATTTTTAGGGTTCCGAAAAAAAACTTCGGAACCCTTATAGGATCACTCCGTTGTCCGTCTGTCTGTCAGTGTGTCACCACCGTTTTTCTCGAAAACGGCTTATGATACTAAGTCGAAATTTATACTGAATATAAAGTTCAATGGTCTCGTAGTGTTTTAAGAATATCAAGCTTATAGCTTAACTCAGTGAAAAGTTACAGCTTTAAAACCACGGCTTTCTCACTATTAAAACAAATTAAGGGACATCTTCCAAAAATCGTTTCTTTCCACACCTAATTCTTAGTTTCATAGTAAGTCCCGTTATATTTTACAAACACCAGTATTAAAATTTTGCAAATTACGGAGATTTTGCTACCTCTAAACCATATAATAGTACCTAAAACAGTCAAAAAAACAAAAAAAAAAACAATAACTTACTATGGCTTTTAAATTAATTGCAACGCTAAAGCTAAAGCAAACTATCGGATGCGTCCGCAAGCCGCGACTATAGCTGCGACTGACAATTGTGCACAGTCGTTTGAGATCAGCAGGCCCATATTTCTATCGGACATCCGAACGCTCAAGGATCGCCAAAGGTTACGTTCGCGACTACGCCCGATATAGTGTCTAAAGTTCAATGGAATTTACTATCCAGCCGCGGCTTACGTGTCCGTTAGTTTGTTCAAAGCTTAACTTTTTACGCGTCACGTCCACATGTCACTTGTCACAACTACAGATTCACAGAACACTAATAGAATTTTTTTTTCTACTACAGATTATTATTACAACTTTTTTACACTGACCTCTAGAATTAATCTATGAAAGTATTGATTTGTTGCTAACTTTTGTATAGGTATAACAAAGTTAGCGACACTGCATTGATAAATGCAATTACTTTTAATTTATTTCTCCACTATTACTTATTCATTTTTATTTATTCACTATTTATATTAGTTAATAAAATTATGGCGGTCAGTGCACCATTTGCAATATTATTAGTTCCAGAGACACACGTATGTCAAATGTGGTGCTTCAAATTGATTCATAACTATTAAGGTATCTAATCATTGGTAGGTAGGTCTAGGTAGGTAGGTACCTGCAGAGACAGCCAGTCCAGTAGGTATTAATCATAGCATAGATTTCATAGAGGCGTAGACAGCTGTCTACGGTGTTCAAAGTTGGTTCAAAATTCAATGATTCAAACTCAAAGCCAAATTCAAACAAACAAAAGTTCAATTCAATAGTAGTTTGCACAAATAAGCATACTAAATGGTTTATATTCTCTTGGAGACAAATAACATTTGATTTCTTGTTTTATATGTGGGATAGTTACATTACATTTTACAATATTAGTACTGAATCAGTGTTTTCTTTTAACTTTGTATGGAGGTGAACTTCGTATTCGAGACAGAGACTTAATGCATATACTTAACTTTGTGAATTAAACCCATTATCAAAATGGACAATACTCCATCGCCAATGGATAATACGTCATCACCAATGTCGGTGAGTTCCTACTTATTTATTTTAATCTCTCGCAAAGAAGCATTAGAAAGGGAAACTCAAACTACAACTCCCAAATTCATGCAGTTATCTAACTATAGAAATGCCTATCTATAGAAGACAGTCTCAGACTTAAGACCGAGTTAAAACTAGCTTGTTATTGTTACTGTTTTAATTAGTAATAATGCTAACCTAAATTTTGTCCCATACCATTATAATAATTCCTTCAACAAGTTTATTTAAATAGGTATTCTTCATGTCAATATTATATAGAAGTATAGATAATTTATGTGTTGTACAACAATATATCATAATATAATCAGAGATAAGCCTAATTTATGCAAAGCCATTTGTTAAGTAACTTGCAAAACTGGCGTGCATTATAATTTTTTGGACAGGCCAGTTAAATAATCATTTGACAATAGAAAAAATAGAAGCACATTCTACTTTTGCTGCCAGCTAATTGCAAGTGCGCTCCCCACACTTATAGGAGACTTTAGTACGATGACAAGTTAACATGTCCTGACTTGTCTCGTTGAAAGGTTTGATGTAGGATTTGTTAAGAGTTTAATCTTAGCTTGCCAATTTACCAGTTACTTATATTATTTTAACAATAATTATTTTTATTTCAGGTTACCAGAATACCAGACTATATTACTAGAGTTTGCACTGCATATTGGATTGCTGCTAGAAGAGATAATATATTCAGAAGTAAATGCAGCACAATGTCAATTTTTTGTTGTTGATATTTGGTTCCTTGAGTATGGATAATATTGATTATGAAGAATCCATACATATATCTGTACCTCCACACAACCCAGAGAACCTACAACTTTTAGGATTGTGTCACAAGCTCATATACATTCTGTGTTTACCTTGAGACATTATATATTTTTAGGATAAAATGTTGAATGCCTATTGGTGCCAATTGCAGTCAAAGAAATGTTATTAAACTGATATGCTGAGGCATTATTTTCAAATCACTGTGTGGTAAGCTCAATGTCAACCTTTGCTATGTTTATATATCACCTTTAGAATTAATGTGATTTAACTCAAAATTCCTGTAACTTCTGTTGTTGTAAAATGTATTTAACATTTAATATAATATGTATTACCAATCCATACGTATAAGATGATTAAGTATTAAGATAATTAACTTTTTTAATAGTTTTATTGGCAGAGATACATTCAATTTTACTCAACACTACTTTTTTGAAGTCTTGCTCATTTCCCACAAATTGCAATTTTTGAGTTAGGTCACTTTAATTCCAAAGTTTGTATCTCCTACTCACATTTTTTATAGGTAAGATAAACTTAATGAATAAATTAAATTGTTTTTATAATTTTGTATTATCAAAATACTGTATCAACCCCAAAATAATATAGTAGTAATAGGCAATTCATAGTTCAATGATACGGAAATCAGAGAGAGAGATTAGGTGTAAAGCCAACGTCTTTATATGCTCTCTGAGGTACAGGTATAATGGAACCTTGTCATCTGCAGTCTACTGCTACATCCACTAGACCAAAGAGACAAATAATGTGATGAAAGATGGAGATTGGGGACTCTGTGAGAAAACTACACAACCCCATCGAGTTTGGGCTTTTTAATTCGTCTTGACAAGTTCTCTAGTCCTAAATGATATGCAGGTTCTGATGATGAAGCCGAAAGGCGTTTATGGGAACTCTGTAATGAAACGACGTAACCCCATCGAGTTTCGACTCGTTTGATTCTTTTTGACGTTTAGAAGGTCATTAGTAGGTACCTAATTAATACATTGGTCAATAGTTTCGGAACCCTCAGTGCGCGAGTATGACTCGCACTTGACCGGTTATTCCTTGATACGTAACCATAATGAAGCTGAGATGTTAGTGCTAAGTTATGAATGTCGTTGTTTAAATACTTATTATTTTTGTCATTAAGTTTTATTTCTGTTTGACCTTTCCGTGTAATTAATATCTTAACATATGTTTATTGAGCATTACAGTCGCAATCATTTAAGAAGTTAAGTATCTCTGCATTTTTATATTTTAGCGTAAAGAGAAGTACCTACCTACCTATTGACTTTATTTTAAGAAATGATTGTTGTTAAATAATATATGTCCATTGTCAATATAAGTACCTATCTTTCAAGCAGATTTAAATGTAAATCTGTATAATTTATTTGAGGAATATGCAATAACATAAACGATTGCGACACTAATGAGATTTTACGTACTGATTAACATTTTTGTTCGTTTTTGCATGAGATTGTTTAAAAAATGTATAGTTTATTTGTTTTTGTTATGTAAAGGTAAATCGTATACGTCAAGTCTGTGACGGTAGATAGTTAGGAATGCTATAAAATAGATACCTACTCATGGCATATAATCGCTATGGCATTATTTTCACATATTAAGTAGTATAAATTGCATCATTATTGATATTAATGAAGACGTTATAAAATTCTTTCCGCGTGTACAGTTTTTGTTGTAGCATGGTGCGGGTGACAGGTCAATAGAACGCAACATATTTTGTGCCATATTGTCGCATCCATAGGATTAAAACACCCGCACTATGGTACTACGAAAAAACTGTAATAACTTTTTTTAATGTCACTGAGATAAGTAACTGTGATGTGTCGTAACTGTGCCGTTTTGTTGACGTTATTTGTATGAATCCTGTATGAACCTATTGAATACTAACTGTAAGGTTGCGGCCCAACTGAAGGCGGGTGCTACCAGCGGGGTGGACCAGTCGCGACGGTTCAGTACCCACTCAAACAATTCCAAATTCTCTGGAATTTCTTTGAAAAACTAAACTTCTCTGCCACTCGGCGAACGTGAACAGAGAAAGCCCCTTGGCGCACTTTTATACTGTTATTGGTTTTCATACAAACACAAAAACTTACTTAAACTTGATGTAACCCGTAAACAGAGTGTAAACATTGACCGGACTTTGTCGTATACATTAGGCCAAAGTATAACTAATGAAAACTAGGAAAGAGCTTTCTCTAACTCTCTTTAAAAAATCATTATAAATATTGAGAGAGAATGCATTGGCCCCTAAGATATGGGCTTTCCTAATTTAGGGGTCAGGATTTCGATTGATATTACATTGAGTTTTTTCTGTTTTTCCTAATACAGATTAATATTTTTATTATTATTTATTATACACCGGTAGCCCCGCTGTCCTCACCCGCTCCCAGTTAGTCCATAGACTAAAACTGTAGTTTATCAAACATTTATGGGTATGTTTAAAGAATATTGTCCTTAAATGTGGTTGCTTCGAACTAATTAAACCGTAAATGTTATTTAAGTACCTACCTACGTAATAATAATAGTAGTAATTTTCCTTGTTGACGAAATGTTAGTAAGTATCTAATGACGCAGTAAAAATGTAAGTGGCTGCTACGAGTATACATAGTCAAAAAAATTTGAACGCAGTTTAAGGCTAGTGAAATTTAACTGAAAACAGACATGGAGATCCCATTTGTGTTTTTAGTTTGGAGACACGTGAAAGATTTTTTTTGTCATTTCGTCAATTTTAAAAGACTTATACTAAATAAATGACGGTGAAAACCGCATTGAAATTAAAAGTATAACTTTTAATTTCAATGCGGTTTTCTATGTCTACTAACTAAAACTAGGTATTCAGAGAAGTTTAAATACCTACGTAAATTCCTTCTATTATTTTGTAGCACCACTGTAACAACTTATTCAAGGACAGATATTAACACTGTTTGTCGTTGTTTTTCTTCATTAGTCGGTCTTCGGGACAGGCAAAGATCAATATTCGTACAGCCTACGTAGACGTGTAAAAGTTGTTGAGTTTAACACCGTTTGTGATGTCAGGGTCTACGGCTGAGCCGCTAGGGTCGGCGTACGCGGCGCAGTTCGGGACGGCGTACGCCGCAGCGCCACTGGGCTCTGTGCTCGGTTCGGCCGCAGCCGCGGCAGCGGGGAAGCAAGTTGAAGGTACAGTAACAATCAGATATTCCGTTTTTCCAACTAACTATAATGTGGGTGTCTTTAAATCAAGAGTGAATAGGCATCTTCTAGGCAAGCGCGCACCATCTTAGGCTGCATCTTCACTTACCATCAGGTGAGATCGCAGTCAAGCGCTAGACTATATTATATTTAAAAAAAAACAGATATCAGCGTCTACGACTGAGCCACTGGACTACACGACAGACTATAAAACACCTAGCTTCGTAAAAAATGGTACCTATGAAGATTTTTATGGTGTAAGTACCGCTTTAACAAAAAACCAAGCCAAAAACGTTCATTGAATCAATTATCTCGACCCAGTGCAGACCCACTACTGCGCAAGGCCGATCTCAAAATGGGAAGGCCCACACGATAGCCAAGTGCAGATACGCAGATTAAACAAACTTTTTAAAACATTATGCTGGACACTGAGGCAGTGGCGTAACTACAGCGTTTGAGGCCCGTGGCAAATTCATCGTATGGGGCCCTCACTCCCCCAATATAAAGAAGCTCAACCAATGAGATACCTGACCGGGGGCCCCTTCAGGCTGGGGCCCGTGGCATTTTGCCGTCTTGCCACCCTATAGTTACGCCTCTGCACTGAGGCATATACAGACTGTTCGTTATAACTTGCCCCTTGCCGTCATGTTGGCACCATTGCTTGTCAAACTGTTCTCAGGTTTTCATTGTGTGAAACAATACCAATGGTGCCAACATGACGACAAGGGACAAGTTATAGTGAATGATCTGAAGGTACTTAAATTTCCCCACGATATTATCCCTCAACGCTAAAGCGTTATTATTTTTGTTATCAGTTTTACAATAGCAACTGATGTGACTGATAAATAACCACGTAATGTGATGATTTATGTCTGCATGTCCAACATTTTAATGGAAAACTTTCTGCAACCTCAGTCATTCAGCACTCATGATTGACGGAATCGATAGATGAATAAGCTATAAAATATTTGTTATTTGTTCCAGGTCCTGAAGGCGGCAACCTGTTTATCTACCATCTGCCGCAGGAGTTCACCGACACCGACCTCGCGTCCACGTTCCTACCGTTTGGCCACGTGATATCGGCCAAAGTGTTCATAGACAAACAGACGAACCTCTCAAAGTGCTTCGGTTTTGTCTCTTACGATAATGCGGCCTCCGCGCAGGCCGCCATACAAGCCATGAACGGCTTCCAAATAGGTACAAAGAGACTCAAAGTTCAACTGAAACGTTCGAAAGAACTTTCGAGACCGTACTAGAATACCAAAGTTGCAATATTCCAGAACTCGTTCCTAGTGAATTGTTCAAAAAAAAAAAAAGAAAAACTATTGCAGAGGTTATAAGTTTTTGAACGTTTGTTGTGATGTATCCGGTGCACTTGAACTGAATAGTCGATAAGGTTCGTTTGAAAACGCGAGTCCACGTGCACAGTTGTTATCTATATAAGTATACAGGTTAAGGTTTGTGTCAAAGGATTTATCGTTTCCAAAGTATTCCCCAAATTTTCTTTATTTAATATATTAAATAATATTAAAGTTAAATAATTATTTTTGAATGATAAGTTTAGTCACTGTAAGCATAAGTTGATTGCGTTTAGGAACCGTTGCAATTTAGATGAGCGCTAAAGTCTCAAAGAGCTACTTCTTTTATCACCAAAAAAATGTTAACATGGGCGTAGCCAGGCATATATTTTGGGGTGGGTTTGTGATTTAATGGGGCTGTATTATACAGAATAAGTATCTTATTTTCTAGTTAGAACATAAAAGAAAATATTTAGATAATATATGTTTAAAGAATATAATTAACCATTGATTTCTATAAGTAAAAGTGAATCGCCGAAGCTACGCCCGTGTAACGAATTTGACATCCAAAGCTTACCGTCAGCTACCATATTAGTATTTAGTAGATTTTTATGCTGTTTTGTTCGTTGAGTATGTTATTATGTACTTTATAATTTTATTTCTACGTTTGCGTTACCACTTTAAAACAAAAAATGTGGCCATGGTCAGTTACAGATTTAATTACAAGTTTGTTTAAAATTATAAGGTGTCTAGATTAATATAATGATCTCAAAGTGATCAATGTATTTATTAATTACATGTTGTCAATAGTGTACTATGTACTTAATATTTGTTTTTATTAACTACCAAGTGGAGGTAACTAACCATTTTCCTTATCAAGCACTGAAAACCCACTTATAGAAACATCGATCAAATTGTTATTTTTTTGTTTTCAAACTCAAGTAGACATTGCCCATTTTGTATAAAGTGCCATAGACAAATAATATATTAACCATTAAGCAATTTACCATAAGCCGATTTTTCAATCTCCGATAATAAGCAGGTTTAATTTTGATGTTTTGACAGTTTATGCGTATAAAATCTACCTTAAGTTAAATGCCACATACATAAGATATTCTTTGTCTATGGTTTAAAATCACCCAGAATATTAAAAGCTTTGAGACATTTTCCAATTAAGTATATTTTTGAATACCCATACTTACCTACTAACTTATTTATAAAACATCGAACTTGACCCTTAGTCAGTTTTTTTTTTGTTAGAATTAAGTATTTAAACATAGAATAAGTTTTTGTGTAAATTCGACATTTACTATGCAAATTGTTTTTTTTTTTCTTTTTGTCTAAAGGCTCCCAATACATTTCGAGGCGAGACGAGGGGTGACGTGAAATTATTGCCTAATAATATTCATGATGTGAAACAACATAACCCTGAATTGTAAATTGTCCAAAAATTTTTCGGCGTCACGTGTTCCGATGTCAAGAGATGCTTGTTTAACTAATGCACTTGATAGAATTGTCCAAAATCTTAACTTCATCACGCTAATTATGTGGGATAGACTTATATTTACCCTAAGCTGTTCTTCTACATCTTGTGTCTTTTTATATTGTTAAACATGTTTAGCTTTTAATAAATACTTTATTATGCTACACATTACATAATATAGACCATTACTATTTACGTCTGGTAATTTCTTTTATACATTAAGTATTACTTAATAATATACTTTATTCCTATTATTGTCACTAGTAAATACTTTAATGTGATTGTCAAAGAATCGCTCAATGGGGATTACCTTAGTATAAATAATATAATTTACTTAATTTAAAAATTTCATTAAAACTATACAAATTAGTAAGATTACCCCCAAGTATTTAGTTAATGTGCCAATGCGTTTAAAAATAGACCAAATCGGTGGATTTTTTTTTTTCTACTTTGTTTTTTCTGAAAGATTCATTAATTTAACTTATATTTTAGTTGAGTTTTATTTAAAAACGATTCAATATTCGGCTTATTGAGAATTTAGTTTAATTTTAGTCAATTTTTTGATGTCTAATGAAGACAATATCTAGACTGAATAAGTTCCCGTATAGATATTACACATTTATTTAATATAAGTAGTTTCAGTGTAATTATGGTCTTGCGAGTGTTCCGTGTAAAAAGTTCAAAAGAGGACCTTTCCCTTACTTTGTTGTACGTAAATAAATTGTTATAAATGGGGACGTATTGTTGAAAATTCAAATAAAATTCAAAATTAGAACAGCCACATTTTTCCATAACAATAGGTAAACATAAAAAATAGGTAATTCAAAGAGGAGGTTGGAACCCCCCCTTAATTCATTCCTTATCCTTGGCCTGCTTACGCTTCAGACAAATTATTGTCATCTAAATATTTTGACCAACCCTAACCTTTGATAGCTGTGTAAAAAAAAATACAAATTCATATAAAATTTATATGAATTTGTATTTTTAAATATTTACAAATTATTTAAGATTATTACAAATTACAAATTCATTTATAATATAAATGAATTTGTAATTTGTAATAATCTATGGTGTTTTAAAATGTTCAATGAAGTAACGGAGAAAATAAATTTGTTTTATTTTACGATAAGAATTTCAGTTTTTCATTAGACTTAAATAAATGAAGTCACAAAAAATACCCACATTTCTATGATGTTTTTCTAAATTTATTACATTCCATCCCACAGTCCCATCCTGTTAGATATTCTGCTAATAACCAAAATCTTTGTAAACCAATTTTTTTTCTTTGAAAGTACTTAATGATGGAGGTTTTGTTCAATAATAATAATTGAATATCCCGCTCACTCCACTCACTGAACCACAGCCTAAAAATTATTTGAAATAAAAAAAATATTTTTGTGGCTGTTCTTTTTTCGAATTACCTACCTACTTAAACAATCCTAGACACAACCAGTGTGAATAGTATGTTCATAGTTGTGATCTACATAAATAAAAAGAGACAAATTTTCGAAATAAGACGATTTTTTTACCTATTACATTTAACTCTAGGTAATGATGAGACCTCAATGTTGTAATATAAAATCTAATGTAAAATAAATAGCTGGCTTTTGAAAATGGAATGTACATATACTTAAATTAATATAGAATCGTCGCCTTCACACGTATAAAACTTAAAAGTTTTATGAAAGTGTAGATGGAGAAATCAAAAGGCAGTGCATAAATATTTAACCAGTACCGAAAAGAATTTCAAAATATGGCGGCATATCTGACAGTCGACAAAAAATTAAATAATATTTAATTCGTCGAGTTTTTGGAACGTTTGGAACGTGATTGGAATTTATTATTCCTATTCAATCTCAATTCCATTATACCTACAGTTCCTGGTATACGTTAGTGTCAAAACACACCTGTGTAAGCGTCGCCGAAAGTCCCCATTTCACCTTGACAATTTTTTCTCGTGCCACTGATAGAACGTGTTGGTGGTTTGGTCGTACGAGAGGAGAAAGGGGAAAGTTCGGCCTAGTACGATTTTTAACTAGATACTTAACTATGACACATGAAATTACGTCGATATTAGCCGAAATTCGTCAATATTAGCCGAAATTCGGCGTATTGCCGAACCTTTTATCGAGCGATTAGTTATTTGGTAGAATTTGGCCTAGCAAGCGACATAGGTATTTCGCGACGCGTTACGCGACCGAAAGTTCGCGTAACGCGCTGACCAAGACGGACGCTTTGGTGTATGGCCGCCGCAATGTTTGCGACTTTCGGCAGGTGTGTCGTAATTAACAGTTACCTGTTGCCTACACCTGTTTTACCAGAGCAAATAAATACTAAAGGGCCTTCGCACATGTGACGTATAAACATATCGTATGCGTCGCGTATTCCGCACGCTTTAAGACTGCGTAACGACTTATACTTGTCGAAACATAATATTTACACACGTAGATATGCGCTTACGTGCGAAGTCCCTAGCACTTCAAATAAGCTGCCATTATTTCTCCATCTATCCTTTAAAATTATGTGTGTGGACGACGTACCCATAAGCATCAAAACTAATTTGATCTTCAATAAATGTATATTTTGGTGTCAACTGCATTAAATTGAAATTTTTTAGTCTGGAAATATCTGCGTCTAGTAGTTTACAAAGAAAGACGTTTTCATTTATCAAATTTATTACGTAATGTTTCTTTCAAAGGTGAGCAGATTCATCATCGACATCAGGATGTTATACTTAGTTATCGAAAATAATTTAAAAAAAAACCACCATAAATGTCTTGCTCGTTCAAATTGTAAAAATAAAACAAAATAACATTTTAAACATAAGATGACAATATGACTTTATCGATTACTGTCTATGGTCTATTCTAATACCTACTAGATGAATATTTCCGAACTATGCCTGTCAGCTGTTCCTCTAGATAAAAAATATGCAGTGTCATTTTGTTTGCTAGAATAATTAATTATAACTGCTAGAATGCTTCTAGTTGCGTTTTAAATATTAATGTAATTGAAAATTGATTGAAAATTGATGAGCTTACGACAAAAATAAAAGAGAATTACTTAATATATTTTATTTTTATTAATTACAGTCAATGTGCGTTGTACTTTAGATTCCCGTTTAAAGATGTACAATGGTCATAACATAGATTTTCATATGGGTTTTGGCGATCAATGTAGTTAATGAACTGATTAACATAGCCCATATTATGTCAAAAAAGACGTGTGGCACTCGGGGACTGCCGCGGTAAAGCTATTGCATAGCATTTTTTATCAACGCCATCTAGCGGCTCACCGTAGAGGAGTAACGTGTCAGGTTATTTTCGTTACGGAATTTCTGGATTCGGTCTCCACGCTGGCCCGCGATAGAAGCTATGCAATAGCTTAAATTATCTACTTATCAAGCAAAGCCAAACCTTTGCGCATAAAAAAATCTTAGTGACGAAAAATTACCTACTTACCTACATACAATTTTCCATCGCACCACATTGACTGCTAATTACGTATTATTTGATTGGATTTCCGACTACCTAAGTATGTCATTTTGTAACCAATACAGCTATCTATATAAATCAGAGAACTCGCTTCGCTCGTTCAATTATGAACTGCAACTGGTTATTATGCCGCTTGTGTACGTTGGCCCAACTCGCTCGGCGAATCCACTCGTGTGGTCACTTGCAGGCAGAGAGCATCGCCACGAAGTATGTTGTCCTACATAGAAAAATCCGTGGTATGCTATGTGTTACAACGCAGCTGCATTGCTCCTGCGACGCCACTACAGCAAATACATGTTTTCACAAACATACCTAACTACATATTCACTTCACTTCGGTTCAGTGGATTTGCTCATTCATTAGAGTGCGAGAGATCGGAATTAGTGCAGTTCGCACTCGCCGAAATTGTTGGGCCAACGTCAACTGACGGCTTTACCGACTGCCAGAGTCACGGAACCTACCAGCATATCCTACGTGTTACAAACGTGAAAAATTATTTTTACACTTTTTCGAGGCACCGTATTGTTTAGTAGGTATACAATTGGTATAAAATTAATATAAAGAAACTGTTTTATACAACACCCGTTTTGTTGATATAAATGTAAATAAATGTCAAGTTGAAAAATATGTTTCTCTTATTTCACAACCTGCTTATCCAAGTTCACCAGAACCATCACCACAAAACCTGTATAGTTTTCATAATAGTGTGGTAAGGGTTCGAAAAACGATGATATCCAAATGGTAATATAGGTACCTAATTAGGCCTCGGCCTTCTTTCTTTATTCGGAAGTTTTGTAAGTTTTGAGCAAGCTTTATGCTTAAATATCTTTAACGGCGAATGGAAACATCTTGAGAAAATCTGCATGCCTTAGTTCTGTAATGACTTGAAAGTTGTGTATAGTCTGCAATGCGCAGTGGACCTTTTCATTCCAGTGGAAACCTTAGAGACTTAGTGTAAATTTTAATCATTGATCGTATAATAATACGATTACATTAGCGTCAAAGCAAAATGAACCTTAATTGCATTTATTTAAATCACAAATTCAGTACAACCAATTTTAATTTGGAGCGTATCGTATCACTCGCCTCGCTCCCGCAGACCATCAGCAGGTTTAGCATGGGGAGGAGATAAAAGTTTTATCCCCCGATTTTATCCACAGACAAGGGATAAAATTATCTTCACCCTATGCTAAAGCTGGCGACAGGGAAAAGGAAAAGTATATTCCTTTAAGAATATCTACTGTGGATATTATTTCCATCGTTTTGCTCATGCTCGACAGGTGGATAAAACTGAGCGAGGGGATAAACATTTTAAACTTTTCCCGGGGATAAAATTTCTCCCGCCCATGCTAGCTATGCTGGAGGGCGAAGGTTTCTCTAATCATACCGTGTCCAGCCGTGGGCCGGATTGCACTATTGTCGCACCCACTCCTAGCACAAGATTTCTGCTTACTTAGAGGGGATAGAAGGATATTAGTTCACTTAAGCTTGGCTAATTCTTAAAAAAACAGCAAAAATCATCAATAAGTTAATTTATTGAATTAATCAAAACCGAACTTGTTCACATCTTTCTGTTTAATATCGCTGTCATCATCTTGTTTGTTTTCCACTGAAGCGTCCTGCGTTGTGGGAACCGATTTGGTCGACTTGATGAGACCGTTCTCATCAGCAAGCGGTAATATATCGCAGATCAGTGGCGATTCCACCCCTAGGATGTAGTGGCAGGTTCTGGAACAATTTATTTGCTCAAAAGCTTTGCCACTTTGAGTTGAGTTCTTAACCGATTTGCGTGAATCTTTTTTTAATTGAAATAAAAACTTTGCAAGATGCTCCCATAAAAATTTCGGGTTCCAACTCTTCAATCCTGATGCTGCAGGAGTACTGCCCTCCTAAACTGTGGGGATTTAGGAACTGCCGTTTATGAACAGTTATTGTAGGTACCAAGTAAAGACTACATCGTTGAATTCCAGGACCCAACTCCTCAATCCTGATGCTGCAGGGTTTCTGCCCACCTAAACTGTGGGGATTTAGGAACTGTCGATTGAGACTTAAAGACGCGGACGAAGTCGCGGGTGTCCGCTAGTGTTAAATAAGACTATTAGTACCTGGGCTCCAGTAGGTACAGCGAGACCTGCGCGGGGCTGGACGAGTTCTCCAGGCACTTCAGCTTGACCTCGGTCTGGCGCGGCTTGCCCGTCTTGTCGCACACGTCGCCGCCCGCGTAGAAGTGCGACACCGACGTGCGCTTATCTGCAAGCAGTGACACAATGACTATCTTATCGACTGTTCCGTAGAACAAAGTCTCATTTGTTAAATTCATAACTTGAGATTTGAGCCTTGCAGATATGACTTTTAAGGCTCAAATTTCAAGTTGTGAATTAGGCAGATGAGACTTTGTTCTACGGAACGGTCGTTATATGCTTCTTCTTCTTCTTTATCGACCGATAGACGTCCACAGCTGAACAGAGGTCTCTTGCATGGACTTGCCACAATGCCATCGTTAACTACCAAGACCATATTTCGAGCTATGATCCAAAAAGTGGCAATTTATAATAAGCCCAAATACAGTAAATATATGTGCTGTAAGTTGCCGAGGAGTTGAATATCCTGCAGACTATTTGATGCGCTTGCATGGATTTCCACACTGCCGTCGTTACCTACCAAGCTAAAATGTCATTAACTACCAAGACCATATTTCGAGCTATGATCCACAAAGCGGCAATTTCTAATAAGCCCAAACACAGGACATATATCTGCTGTAAGTCACCAAAAAGTTGAGTATCCTGAAGACTATTTGATGCTGCAACATTAGCTCAAAGTCATGCCTTGGAGATATGTAATCCTAAGTAATAGTAGTATACCCAAATCAATTGCACACGCATTTAGTAGGAAATGAGCTGATAATCTTATAACTCCACGAATTTTATAACTCCACGTAGTTTTTTTTTGAAACTGTTTCTTTTTTACAACAGTACAGAGGTACCTTTATAAAAAAGAAAGGCCACAATTGGACAGAACAAACAAGGAGTCCATACTATTTCGGCCATTTGCCCTCCTGCAAATGTGTATGATGTTGTCTAGTTACCGACTGGTTTAGGCGCCTTGCCCCGGTTCTCCTTGATCCAGTCGAGGTGGGTCTGCTCGTCGAACTTGCCCAGCAGCAGCGTGGTCTTTTCTCCGGCGCGGTCCACGTGGTACTGTACCACGTGCTTGCCGTAACAGAACTCGTATTTCCACCATCCGGTACCCTACAACAAGAAACAAGTTGGAACACTATAACCCGATTACCCCGCACTGGGAAGCGCAGTGTTGGCAGACCCCCCACCAGGTGGACCGATGACATCAAGCGAGTCGCAGGGAGCCGCTGGATTCAGGCGGCGCAAGACCGAGGGCCTATGGAGGTCCATGCAGGAGACTTATGTCCAGCAGTGGACGTCTATAAGTTGACAAAGAAGAAGAACCCGATTACACGCATGCACACACACGTACGTACTCACACACACGCACGTATTCATACACACGCGCATGCACACGCACGTACTCACACATACGCGCACGTACCCTCACACGCACACATACACATAAAACACTTTTCCTTTTCGCTTAGCCGTAGATAGATAGTGATAGACAAAATTAAATGGTTTTTTATTCGATGACAAGATAGCCCCTGACTGCTATCTCACCTGATGGTAAACGACGATGCAGTCTAAGATGGTATCGGGTTAACATACCCCTTTAAGGCAGTGTAGATTCGATCCGTACCCCTAATCAGTTTCTACACGCCATCGTGCCGGAACGCTGAATTGCTTGGCGGTACGTCTTTGACGGTAGGGTGGTAACTAGCTACGGTCAAGGCCTCCTCCTCCTATCAGAAACCGATCAGGAGTATGGGTTGAATCCATACTGCCATACCCCTTCCAAGCTAGCCCGCTACCATATTAGACTGCGTCGTCACTTACCATTAGGAAAGATCGAAGTCAAGGACTATTTTGTCATCGAGTAAAAAAAAATTATGCTCCCCTCCCCTCACTTACCCCATTTAAGCAGTTTTCGCCATTCAGAAAGGCTCTAACTGGCGAGTCGTCTGCGATGGGCTTGGGTTTCTCTATGAGCGGCGTGGACTTGCTGTCATCCGTTATTCCCGTGCCTTCCTCGTCCGTAAGAGGGTGCAGCTCGAACTTTAAGTGGGTTTCCCCGTCCTACATACACAAAGCATACAGCATTTTATTTTATTTATTTTATTAACATAAGGTCTACAAATAATACTTAGAGCTAGCATCAAAAAAACCACCCGTGTTTGTAGAAAATGCTAACAAAGGCTTAAAAATCAAAATCAAAATTTATTTATTTCATGTAGGCCAACTTGTAGCTCTTATGACACGTCATAAATCTACCACCGGTTCGGAATGCAGATTCTGCTGAGAAGAGCCGGCAAGAAACTCAGCAGTTGCTCTTTTCAAAAAAAAAATTATTTTTTTTTACAATTGTTAACAAAACTAGGCTATGCACACAATGTTTCCACACAGAAGTTTCAAAAATGCACACCTACCCCAACCTAACACATATTAACATGGGTAGACACAAAGCAGACCCATTCCCGCTGGCGGCACCCGTTCACGAGCATGACGCATGATCCAAAATCTAGGTAGGTAGGTATGTTGACTACAGAACATTAATGCTAGTTGAACATGTTGTTTAAATAAATTATCATAATTGACTTAAAAAGTAAGATTTTAGTTTTTTCTTAATATAACGAGGATTAATATGGTCCTGTACATCAATGGGTAATTCATTAACTAGGCGAGGAACTAGGTAAGGAAGGTAGGTAAGGTTTGCTGAGTAGGGACCTTTTTTCCGGGTTGTGCCACACATGACTTAGTTGTTCCGGTGCTTCTTCTGCTTGACTTTGCCTTTGTCTTTAACGCTCGAGTGGTGGAGGCGCCGGGACCACCTAATCTGGATAACCTAATCTAGATAACCTATTGGGTGATGTGTGGCACAATTTATAAAATAAACGTTTCTTTCTTTCTTTCCTATAGCGAATCGGGAAGCTAAGTAATTTTCAAACGAAATTCAACGCATCAGTGAAAGGAATGTTAATTTACTAACTTTCGCCCGCAGCTTCGTCCATTTTGAATTAGGTTCTTAAAAATCCCGCGGGTACCTTCTGTTTTTAAGGGTTAAAAACTAGTATATGTCACTCTCAAAGTCCTCAACTACCTATGTCCATGCAGAGAAATCACATCGATGTGTTGCTTCGTTGCAGCGGATTGAAGGACAAACCGACTTTCATATTTATAATTAACTAGCTTTAACCCGCGGCTTCGCTCACGTTAGGTTCGATTTTTTAACCCCCTATTTAACCCTCTTGGGGTTGAAATTTTCCAAAATCCTTTCTAAGCGGATGTCTACGTCCTAACAGCTACCTGTATGCCAAATTTCAGCTCGATGGGTCCAGTGGTTAGAGCTGTGCGTTGATAGATCGATCAGTCAGTCAGTCAGTCAGTCAGTCAGTCAGTCAGTCAGTCAGTCAGTCAGTCAGTCAGTCAGTCAGTCAGTCACCTTTGCCTTTTATATATTTAGATTAAGTAAGGAAGTAGGGATGATTCAAATGTGAACAATTCCAGATTAAATTATTTGTAAAGGCCGAGGCACAGTTTAAGTTGTACCTACTGATGTTTTGTGTTTAAATTATAAAAGTTAAGGAATTTAAAACTTACCTACATATACATACTGTAATACTGTATAACTACAAAGATATAAAACAAAAAAATATGCAACAAAAAATTAAAATAATTACCTTATCGATTTTTTCAACTTTCAATACAGCGAGTACATCCCTAGCTTCTTTATCCTGAACAGTAACATGCCAACACAGATGTTAATAAAGCAACTAAAACTAAAAACTCATAGCAAGTAAAGTATAAGACTATTGAAAAATGTGATTTTTTAATTTTTTACAATTTTTGTCGTAGCTCTAAAAAACTTTTTTTGGAAAATTTCGTCAGCAAAATTTTATCAAAAATGGAGTAAGCTTTTTAAAATATGAAATCGTTTTGAATCATAATAAATAATGAAAGTTTTAGTAAATTATATTTTTAAAACATAAAAAATCGCATATTTCAACATGATGTGTTCTTTGCTATAGAAAAAGAATTACAAAGGTAATAAGAAAAAGTAACGAATTAAGTTTAAATTTAATAAATTACGACTCTAAATACAAAACTACAAATAAATTAATTATCTAATTAAAGGCAAAGTCAATAAAATCAACAACATACAACCATAATAATAAATCTAGTTTAATAATGCTGATTGAAATATTTAAATTATCTTCGTATTTCCAAAAAAATTATATTTACAAGTTTATTCTGCACATTTCTAGATATCATAATTATCTACACAAATACATACATTGAAAAATACAGAAAAATATGCTCGTTAATTCGAATTACAAAATAATTTGGATGAGTAAATTTCCAAATTTTATCCTATCGGAAATTGATCTCCTACTCAAGTTTCTCAATTCAATGTCAGTCATTATTTGTATGGTTTCAACTTGTAATAGAAATGCATATTGTAAGTCTGTTTCTGTTTTGTTTGGAAATACTAAGACAGCCGACAGGCATTCCTGAATCTACTTTAATAGGACTTACATCATTTATCAGCTTTACTGTCTGATGATGGAACCTCAAGATCTCCACTTCGCTCTTCAACAAGTTCCTTGGTTTTTTAGGCGCATCACCGACAGGCAAACAGTTAATAACGTGCTCATCAACATCCTATAACACATTAGTATAGATAATAAATTTATATATTATTTAAACCCTCTACGATTCCCATTCTAATGTATATTTTTCCACTCGCTGATACCCGCGACTTCGAACGCGTGGATTGAGGTTTTTTTGGAGTCCCGCGGGAACTCTCTAGCCTATGTGCTATTCCAGTCTATAATCTAACTCTGTGCCAAATTTCAGCCAAATCAGTTTAGTCGTTGCAGCTTGACTGAGTAACAAACATCCATACATCCAAACTTTCGCGTTTATAATAGGATTAATAGGATAATAGGATTAATTGACGAATGGAGAATAATTTTACGCTGAAAAAAAACTGTTAGGGAATTGTCAAAAAATAAAATGTGCTGTGCGTATTTATAAGCAAAAAAATTCTACTAAAACTAACATAGAACCAAATCAAATTATACTCAATCATAACTTATCAACTTAGTAACAGAAAATAATATACTCTCCAATAATAATATAGTTCTCTCGTATAGGTTGCCTGGAAGAGATCACTATTAGTGATAAGGTCACCTTTTGTGGTACAGTGTTTATTTACTTACTAGCTGATGCCCGCGACTTCGTCCGCGTGGATTGAGGGTTTTTTATTCCCGCGGGAACTCTTTAATTTTCCGGGATAAAAAATAGCCTATGTGCTATTCCAGACTATAATCTATCTCTGTGCCAAATTTCAGCCAAATCGGTTTAGTCGTTGCGACGTGATTGAGTAACAAACATCCAAACATCCACACTTTCACATTTATAATATTAGTAGGATAGTAGGAAGTAGGATGTATTTTGTTCTTGTTTTTTCATGCAATAAATTTGTATAAATAAATATATAAGTACCTTCGGTTTGAACTGAGGATGTTGACACAGAAGTGGTGATAGGATGATAATTTCGTATTCGCAGGTAGATGTTTCCTTGAAGGAGTACACTTCATGTCTTCCGTGGCTGTAGCACACGTACAGAATCCGTGTGAGGCGCTGCTTGTCGTTGAGATCGCACTTAGTTCCTGTGAATTCAACATTACAATACAAACTTAGATAAAATTAAGCATGCAGAATTCCATCTTGCTCAAGTATACAATCCTAGTATCAACTTTAATAGTAACCGGTAAAGTTATAACATTTAAGTCTCAATAGCCCAATGGTAGTCTCAATAGCCCAACGGTAGCCTCAATAGCCCAACGGTAGCCTCAATAGCCCAATGGTAGACTCAATAGCCTAACGGTAGTCTCAATAGCCCAACAGTAACCTCAATAGTCCAAGGGTAGCCTCAACAGCCCATGAATTCCCTCAATAGTCCACCAATAGCTTTACTAGCTCAGAAAAGGTGCAAAAGCTTAGTTTGGAGATTTAGGAGGAGAATATTAGACAGTTTGGCATGGCTAATATTAGTCTTTAAAAAATAAAAATATAGCAAGTATTATGTTATTTTTACCTAAATCCATAGCCATTTCAACATATGGCAACGACTGCCCTTCAACTTTTGTAGTTTTAGGTGTCTCTTTACTCTCCAGAGCTAACTTCCAGATGTCTTCCAGTTTAGATTGTTTCTCGTCATTCCAATAACCCAAGTAAAACTCCTGAGTTTTAACATTCTTACCTGAAACAGTGGTTTACGGAGTGCCTAAAAAGCTTTATGTGAAATGTTCTCAGAGCAAACTTAAGGGCGCGAACAAGCCAAGGATGCCTCACTGCGATACCTCGCGGTCGCGGTTTAGCTCGCTACCTCGATGCCACCTCCATGTAAAACAAATGTATGCAAACAGACGAGCGCGAACATGCCGAAGGATACCTCACTGCGATACATCGCGGTTCACTTATTTGGAGGGGAGAGGAGAACATCAGTCAAGTTCAGCTTGGCTGAAATTCTTTAAAAAAGAAATATGAAATTGTTATCAAATTAAAACAATTTCAGTGTCTTCAGCCACTGAAGGGTCTAAAAATAATTGCTACTGTGTGTCTCTCACAATTGGCCAAAATATGTCATTGCAGAACAAATACCATAAGGTAAATACCTTCCCTATCTTCATGGTACTGCCTGATATACCTCCCATGGCACACCTCATAGCTCCAATAGCTCTCCAATCTATATGAGCAGATCTTTTGTGAGAACAAAGGCTTTAGGAGGTTTATAGGTGATGGCCCATCATAATCCTCAATGGTAGTTGTTTGTTTGGGCCTTAGTTCCGGTAATTGACACTTATATTTCTCTTTATGACTTGTTGTAACTTCTAGTATATCTTTAACCTAGAAGTGAAGAGAGTAATTTGATTAAAAATGAGAAATTTCAAATTATAAATAATTTCATGTGTCCTTACTAATATTGTAAATGCAGACATGTGTTTAAAAATGTGTTTGTTTCTTGGTTTGTCTGGGTTGGCTATAGACGTCCAGTACTCGATTTTAATTATTTTTTCAGTTTAGGAGCCTGGTCAGGGATAAGTTTGAACCTTTTGAATGAATTGAATAATAACAAAACTAGTAGATAATAGTTACAGATAGATATTGAGGTAGTATTATTAGAAGCATTACTTAATTATTTCTTTATTATTTTAATATTTATTGACAAGCATAATATTGTGCTTAATGTTAACAACATAAAGCACAAATATTACAAATATTATGTGGTACAACAAATAGGCCAAGAGTAGAACATTTTCAAGTAGAATATGGTGTATGGTTATGGACCCAAATTATAGGAATTATTTTACCTCTGGCTTGATTTCTCCATCTAATAACTTTTCCGGTGTATCCAAGGTTCCTGGCCACACTATTCCAAACAATATGCTATCGTCAAATCCTTTGAAATCATGTTCAATACTCCAAACACTTACTGCTACACTTAGAACTAATAAATACACTTGTTTCATTTTGGTATAATGTATTATTATTAGTTACTAAAATCCTATAATTCACAAACAGCTCTATTTAAAACATTGTAATTAAGCCTAAAAGTAAGGAATTGGTCTAATAATTTTAATTTTACCTTAAAAAAAGCAATCACATCACAATTCCACAACTAAACAATATTTACATCTACTAAATTAAAAGACTACTTTCGCGTATACGAAATTTTCAATTATTTGATACTTTTTAATTTGGTCGGTTACATGCAAATACAAACATATGACTTGGAGAAATGTCATTTGTCAATGGACTCTTTCGTTCTGAAATCTAGGCTTTTTAAGTTTTCATATTGTTTTTTGAAAAACCTGTGACCCGTAAGACGTGAATGTAGGAAATATTTACTGTCTTTTCATTCAGAAGAATAGTAACAAAAGTTCAATAAATTCAGGAGTTCGCTAAAACTAATTTTATTTTCTGTGCAATTAAATGACAAGAGAATTTGACAAAATCTACAAATTGTCAGATTTGTTTTTGTCAAAATGGCGTTTAGCTTTCCAGCGTTTTCGTACATTATAGCTTTAATTGTTGACGCTTTTCTAATATTTTTTTCAATATTTCACGTGATAGCGTTCGATGAACTCAAGACCGATTATAAAAATCCAATAGACCAGTGCAACAGCCTTAATCCCGTAAGTATTTGATGTTACAATGTAGCGGTGGTGACTTTCTTGAAGTAACCTATTTTTTTCTATTACAGTTGGTGTTACCGGAGTATTTGCTGCATTTAATTATAAACATACTGTTTCTGTTGTCGGGAGAATGGTTCTCACTATTGATAAACGTTCCTTTGATCTTATACCACATTCACAGGTTAGAGGTTATATTATTTTGAATGTTGTGAGTAATAATCAAATTTGCATATATCGATGCTGATTCATCCTAAGCAGTGACGACTGACGAGACAGTAGTCTTGCCTAGCAAGTGACAATGCTACGTAAAATAAATATTTGAGAACCTCCTGCTGTTATTTTAAAATACAGTAGAAACTCATTGGATATTCCTATGTCCTACATGCAGGCTCTCATAAAATTTTACGACGAGGTATTGGATAAACGGACAGAGTTACTTTCGTTTTTATAATATTAAAATCATTTAATTAAATAGCAATACAAAAGTTCCAAACGAAAATGTTAACAAACAATTAAATGACAGTCATAGCTTAGCAACCTTACAATAACATAATGTTACATATGTTGTACTTTTGATGTTGTCATTTGTGCTTTTAAGAAGTTCACACATCAAGGAGTTGCTGGCATTTAACTAATTTGCAATGTCTCTACTAAGCATACAAAAGTCAATGATTAGAGAAATATTCTCTCATTACAGATACAAGAACAGGCCAGTCATGTCCGGACCGGGGTTGTATGACCCCACCAGTATTATGAATGCAGATGTGTTGACAGTGTGCCAGAGGGAGGGCTGGATCAAATTGGCATTCTACTTGCTTTCATTCTTCTTATATCTTTATGGGTAAGATCTATAATTCATTAAATACTTATCAGGATGATGCATATCACATCAGTGTTAATAAGTGTGACTGATTGCATTGGAGATATACTGATAAAACTGATTGTTACTGGCACTGGCAAGTGGAGCATTCTCTAACACTACAATAAGTATGGAACAATATCATTTTTCACTTACACTGAATGTCGCTTGTAAGCACTGATGCAGGTAAAGAGGCCTTAAATGTGTTTACGCAATATCTGTCCTTGTCTTGTCAACCTTGAAATGAACTTTTCAAAAAGTGGCAGTGTTACAAGATTTTACTAAACTGAAAAATTATTAGAATATCACCCATCCAATTACCGACTTGCATAAACGTTGCTTCACTAGCGCAATCGATCGATACAACACTATGAAACAGACTAGAAACTAGGCCAGACAGCTGACATACTTTGTGATAAAATTTTACGTAAATAAAATTGACCTACATGATATAGGTAATATTTGGATTTCCTGATAAGGGATAAGAATTATGCATTTTTTTTTTTTCAGAATGATAGTGGTGTTGATAGCGGTTTGATAGAGAAGAGGAGAGTGATTACATTATTCCATGAAATCATAATTTATTTATTGTTAGATTCCCCTAAGGAGAGTTATGTTCGAACAAGTGCTTGTTGTTGTGTGGACATCAAAAATGTCTGATTTGTGAAGTATTTTGATAATAAAATTCTTAATTTTTAAAAAGTTTTTTTTTCTAATCTGACTCGGAAGTAGAATTCCTAAACGAAACTCTAGCAATAAAAATAAATTTTCACCAATCCACAGTTCTCATTCGAGACGAAATCTGTGCAGGGTTAGTATAAGATTTAATTAAATTAAAATTTAATTCGTATTCGATGGCATTAGCGTCAAAGTAAAATGAGCCATAAATGTATTTATTTAGAGCTCAATTTGGTGCATGCATTCTTATACATTTACGGATACGCTCCAAATTAAAATCGATTGTACAGAATTTTTGATTTATTTTACTTTGATGCTAATGTTAGCGAATACGTATACGTACAATTGAATTAAATCTTATACTAACCCTACACTAGAGGACCACAATAGGGTTGAGAAGAATAAATAAATAGATTTACCGAGACAGCCTTGACAGTCACGCGATCTGCGCACGTTGCAGATCGATTCTGTAAAAGCTGCATAATCATGCTACAATCTCAATTGGGGGTATTTGGCAAAAATATATTTTATACTTGTACAATAATAAGGGTTTTTAACATTTTTTTTATTCAATGACAAAATAGTCCTTGGCTGCGATCTCACCTGATGGGAAGTGACGGTACAGTCTAAGATGGTAGCGGGCTAACTGAAGGAGAATGGCAGTGTACATTCAACCTATTTACGCAACAATCGCTTTTTAAAAATTCGCATAACCATATTTTAGACCTGGTATTTACTAACTTTTCTGTAGATTTATCCCTCGCGTTATCCCCTCTACTGAAACAAGATGATTTTCACCCAGCTTTATTAATTGATATGCCTATTTTGTCTACTAAACCATTACCAGCTGATCCTCATCTTAAACTTAAATTTCACAAAGCTAACTATGATCACATAGTGAATTATCTGATGTCAATCCCATGGTGTACATGTCTCAATGAGGGTTCCTTAGACGACGCGGTTGATTGCTTCTATGAACATCTTTATGAGAGCATTTTTAAATTTGTTCCCTTAACGGTAACGAGAAAAAACGACGTTTATCCAAAATGGTACAGTAAATCTCTTATAAAAATTATTCGGGAAAAATCAAAGGTCCATGCACGATGGAAAAGATTTCATGACCCTCTGGACTACCAAGAGTTCTCCCGGTTAAGAAAGCGCGAGCGAGAAGTAGAAAATGATTGTTACAATAAATATACTGAGTTTAATGAACAGTGCTTAAGAGCAAATTCTAAACGATTCTGGTCATTTACGAAAACAAAGCGTAATACCACCAACTTACCAAAAAAAATTGTTTATCAAAACGTCGAATCAATTACTAACAAAGATCACGCTATTGCTTTTAATAAATTTTTCTACAACGTATTTTCTCTGCCGCTTAAGGATTATCCATCTCTCGTATATAACCCTCCAAAAAATTCAAGTACTCCATACATTCATTCCCTCAAAGTTCATACAGATGAAATATTAAAAATTATAATTAAACTTGATAAATCTAAGGGCCCTGGAAGTGACAAGTTACCTCCTTACTTTATTTTCCATGCAAGAAAGGCTCTTATTACACCACTAAGTGTTATTTTTAATAGATCAATAGCTGAAGGTCACTTTCCGTCTAAGTGGAAGGAAGCTCACATTGTTCCAATACACAAAAAGGGAAACAAAAATCGCGTAGAAAACTATCGACCCGTATCCATATTGAACGTATTTGGGAAAATGCTTGAAAAAATTGTGTATAATACAATATATCCTACATTGATAAATTCTATTCCTTCCGAACAACACGGGTTTTTTAAAGGACGATCAACTTTATCTAATCTAATAACATTTACTGAAGACGTTTTATCATCCATGGATGAACGTGTACAGGTTGACGTGATCTATACCGATTTTGAAAAAGCGTTCGATCGCGTGGACCATTTCATCCTCCTAAAAAAGCTGGAATGTCTAGGAATCCACGGAGATCTTCTAAGGTGGGTCAAATCTTACCTGTCTAATAGATCTCAGGCTGTCGTGGTTGGCGGTAGTCGTTCCGATTTTTGTGAGATCCCTTCTGGGGTTCCACAAGGCTCTCATTTAGGTCCTTTGTTTTATAATATCTACTTATATGACATTGACAGATGTTTTCTTAATTCAAAATTTTTAATGTATGCTGACGACACTAAAATATACATGGGAATTAATAGTATTGATGATTGTCAGAAGTTACAGGATGATCTCAATAAACTCTCTTCCTATTATAAAGACAATAGAATACAAGTTAATATAAGTAAATGTCAGCAAATTAGTTTTACCCGAAATAATAATCCGATTAGGTATAATTACACTATTGATGGTCAGACCATCTCCAAAGTCGAAAAAGTGCGCGATCTCGGAGTTATTCTTGACGAAAAAATGACATTTAATCCCCATATTGAAGCCATTACTAATAAAGCGTATTCTATGCTTGGCTTTGTTCTAAGAACTTGTAAACCATTTAAAAACATCAATACACTTAAGACAGTCTATTTCGCATACGTGCGTAGTAACTTAGAGTATTGCAGTAGCGTATGGTCTCCTTACTACATTAAACCTACTGAAGCAATTGAGAGAATTCAGCGTAAATTTATAAAACATTTGAACTATCGCACCTATTATGTACCCTCAGATTACAAGGAGAATTGTAAACATTATGATTTAAGAAGCTGTGGGGAACGGAGGGATATAGCTGACATGGTACTGCTATATGATATTATAAATGGAAAAATTGATAGTCCGCAACTTCTATCTAAAATTAATTTGAGTGTACCCGTTATGCGGACCCGACATACATCATTATTCCGTGTCCCTTTCAAAAGGAAACATTATACGAAAAATTCTGCTATTACTAGAATTACTCGGTCCTATAATAAAAAATTCTCCCATATTGATCTTTTCCGTTACTCAAAAAATACATTTAGGCGATACATCTCACAAAAATCCTGATATTTCTACGAGAAAACACTTACACACTCATGCTCAGTCACAAACTCACATACATACAGTCACACACACACATACACAAACACACGATTACACTCACACATACACACACACGTACTCGCAAACATACCTATTTATTCATTGACTTACTTTCTATTCAAACTATTTTGAAATTTGTTGTTCTCATTAGTTGTGTTTTTTTAAAGTTATTTTTTACTCACTCTTACAATATTTATCTGTAATTTTTAGAAAATCTATAATTGGCCATAAAATTGTTACTACTCTTAAGTTAATTATTGTACAAATTCGCTGTTGATTTTCATAATATAAATAAATAAATAAATAAATAAATAAATATACTCCTAATCGGTTTCTACCTACTCGCCATCGTGCCAGAAACTAGAGACAAATCAGAAATTATAAATTCCCAAAATGTCTCCGCCGGGAATCGAACCCGAGCCCTCCCAGTTATAAGACCACAACGCTCATCACTGCGCCAGGGAGGTCGTCACCTTGACGGTTTTAAAACGTTACAATAAAAGTTACCGCTACCTATTCAGATAATAATATTTGCGGAGCATGATGATGTTTGTATTTTCATAGGCTTTATAAATAAGTCAAGATAATATTTTAACGTTATTTTCCCAGTTAATTTCAGAAACAAACAACGCAAAATCATTCCCTACTATACAAAGATGCATGACTCGCATAATTAATTATGTCGCATCATCACTATCGTCGTTAATTGGTTCATTAATCGTCCGTCTGTTTTATACTGTTTATATAATGTAAGTAGGTACCTACTAGCGATCCATCCCTACTTCGCACGGGTAGCCAGATTCCCCAGATTTATGATGTTGGAAAACCGACATCGCATCGATGCTTTCGACATATTGTGGTACTGGAGGAAAATGCTCCGGATTCCGTGGACAGCATACAGAACCAAAGCATCGATACTGAAACAACTGAAAATAACGAGAAAGCTATCGATCTGTCTCTAGAGGATACTCGATTACTTTGGCCACATTGCAGGAAGGGAGGAACACAATCTAGAAAAGATCGTGATTACTGGCAAAGTGGACGGAAAGAGACCTAGGGGACGTAGCCCGATGCGTTGGTCAGACCAAATCCGCACCACTCTCGATAGTACGGTCCACGAAGCCTTGCGTGTCGCAAAAAACTGAGGCACATGGCGCGACATCATCTACAAAAGAGTCTAAGGGGTCACGACCCTCAATAATGGGGAACACGACGCAGAGAGAGAGAGATGATGTTGTTATTATAATAGTGGCAACTCAGATAAGCATTCAAAATCCAGTCGATCCAGTTTGTTGCTGCATGGTTGAAGAACAAACAAACATCGCAGATTTTAAATATAGGTAGATACACAGCTAAAACCTCGCGGAATCAATATCAATTGGTGGAAATAGATGTGGATGGTGGATTTTGAAATAAGCGCGTGTAAACAGACAAACATGGCATAAGGTTTATGACCGAAGATACTTAGCCGAGTTTTGAAATATAAGCTAAAAATCCGTCAGTCCGTTGCTCCGCGATTGATGGACAAACCAATAAACAAACACACTTGCATTATATATTATATTATACCTAATTAATTTAGATTGATTAATTAAAAAAAGCAATTATGTCATGGTTCGATTTACGAATCGTGAAACTTGAATCTGAAAATGCCTACCACTGTTGATATCCACGCCAGCGCCAGTGCGATTAGTAGATACACAGTAGATAGTTCAAAATAGCACTGCTGGTCAATTGCGTAAAAGCTACATCAATCATTGCTACAGTTTCAAAACTGTTAAATCTCAATTGTCTTGTCTTGTATTTTTTTGTATGTATATATTTTTAGTGAGCAAATGGGCAGGCGGGTCACCTGGTGTTAAGGGATTACCGCCGCCCATGAACATTTGTAGCACCTGAGGCACCACCAATGCGTTGCCGGCTTTTTAGGAATTTGTTGGTCCGCCCCTTGAATAAACCCATGTTGTAATTTAGCGGGAATACCGTCGCAGGAAGTCAGTTTCAAAGTATGTGGCAAAAAAGATCTGGCACAACGGATGGTCGAAGTGCTCCAGGCACCCAGAGTGAGGGTGAAATTGTGTTCGGTGGCGAGCGGATTAGTTGTAGAAGAAAGACGGTGGAATAAGGTCAAATAGATCCTCAGAACACTCCCCGTTATATATCTTGTTAAAACAATGTATTTACCAACAGCACACACTACCTAATAGTACTAAAAGCACCGATAGCACAAAATAAATAATAGTACCCAACCTACCTAAAGGTAAGATTCACTCCGCAAATAAATAGCCATTATTGTACACAATAAAGTGCAATTCAGGTTGACACAGCGCTACTTAGTACCTACCGTCTTATTCACCTAGATTTTTCTCTCTTTCTAACACGTAACTCTTACCCCTACGCCCTCTCTGAATTTAGGCCCTTTGAAGAGGTACGTCATGTACTTGTAGCTCCACAGTTTTGCGCAGAGTGCGCCAGGGTTGCCAGGTGTCATCCAATGAAAAGTGATAGCGATCGGCTTACTGTAGCAATCATTTTTAGACAATCCCGCGGCTGGTTATTATTATGAACTCTCGTATGAGCGAACAGTTTACGACTTGTAGTTCTTATCGAAGAACGCTCGAGATGCGTGCCGCGCTTGCGATATTTATATATTGGACGGTCATATTTTCAAATGATGTGTACGGTGCACGAATACTTGGACTTTTTCCTCACACGGGCCGAAGTCATCAGATGGTGTTCGAACCGCTTCTGCGGCGACTAGCGGAGAGAGGCCATCATGTCACGGTGGCTTCATTTTTTCCGCTGAAAAATCCACCAGCGAACTATAAAGACATAAGTTTCGAAGGACTATCAGATGTGGGCTTAGAAAACTTCGATTTGAATTGGTATGAGGACAGCTTATTTAACAATTTACCGACAAAAATATCAAGTGCAATCCAGATTATAGCAGATTTAAAAGTATTATTCGAAATGGGCGTAAACACATGCAGCAAAGTGATAACGTTGCCGGCTTTAAATGATTCTTTGAAGGAGGAGTACGACGTCGTTTTCATGGAAATCTTTAACAGTGACTGTATGTTCGGTTTATTACACGTGCACGGTATAAAAGCTCCTATTATTGGATTGTCCTCTTGTATTATGATGCCTTGGGCTGCGGAGCGGATGGGAGCCAGTGATAATCCAGCGTACGTTCCATCAGGAACGACGGCGTTCACTCAGCGAATGACATTTTTGCAGCGAATGGAGAATACTTTTTGGAAAGTTTTTCTTAAACTGTGGTTCCGGTACAGTGTACAAAATGAGGAGCAAGCTCTTATAGAGAAGCAGTTTGGAAGACACATTCCAGAGTTCGCAAATCTTGGGCGAAATATATCGTTGTTGCTGGTGAACACTTACCACGCGTTCAACGGTCCCACACCCCTGGTGCCCGGCATCGTGGAGGTTGGAGGGATGCATTTGAATCAACCGAAAAAAGATATTCCGCAGGTAAGTTGTTGGACATTTAATTACCGGTTGAAAATTTTTTATAAGTTGCAACGATGTATCTACGCAGATCATCGTAATTATTTGGTAGGCGCGAAAACAGTGACGTAACAATACGATGGCAAGGGAAGTCGGCAAAATGCCACGGGGCCCCAGCCGGCAGGGGGCCCCCGCTTCGAGCACAGGAGGGTCCTAAGATTTACTATTACAACATTTAGTAAAAAATAATCTTTATATCATACTTGCTCAGTAACTAGGGATTACTATGGTGGAAAGTCTCCTTGTAAGTTGGTGTTTGCAATTCAAGGCAACATTACGTCGCACTATGCTTTAATTGTAATGATCACATTACAGTTCAAGCTATGCAAAACTCCTTAGTAAACAATCTCTTTTCTTATAAAATGGTAAGAAAACTTTTTACTGAAAAAAAAAAACACTGAACATGGCGGCATTTAATTTCCATACATTTCAAACTATGCAAAACTCCTTGGAACTCAGAGCCGTAAAAAAAAAATGGAAAACTATTTACGAAAAAAAAATGGAAATGGCGGCATTTCATTTGATCTGAAAGTTTGTGAAGTTTGTTCGTAAAGGGATTTAAGTTATTTACAACAATGTCAAGCACTTCATCAGATGATGAAAAAGGAGGAGAGCCTGATTTTTGTTTGCTTGAAGCAGAACAAATGATGCAAAACCTTTTGCCGGATAAGTCCAAAGTTACCTCGCAAGAATGATATAAAGTAGAATGCTTACCTCGGTTGCAAGTAGCTATTACACCCTCGAACTATATTCACCCTCGCTCGCTGAGCTCGCTCGTGTGACTAAATATCTCGGGTGCACGCGATCCATTAGCGCCCTATGCGAGCTGCGCTCGCACTGGCGCCAAATTGGATCTTGTTCTGTAATAGCTTACTTACGTCCCTTGTGTAACAATCTACTATTATTTCGTGCAAAATAAGAGTGAACTGTATGTAGGTATGTGTAATATCGCTCTGCATGCACCCGGATACTGCCGTCGTTGTTTGTGAGCTTATTCCCAGTAGAGGGCGTAAGACCAGCTGGCGTATATCCAGCGGTGACACCGATGTTCCTCTTGAGCGAGGCGCGCTGGCTTTTGTTGGGCGAAGCGGAAGAGCGGGCGGCGCGCTGGCGGCTGCGGTAGGTACTCGTGCAGGATCCACATACCCTGAAAACAATATACTCCTTTTTTCAGGCAGTCGTATAGAAAATAACACTGGTAGGTATATAAAAAGAAAAATTTTCAATCTCTCCACCTTGACGCTTGATCGCGGCTCCGGCGATGACGCGGCCGATGATGGCACACAAATAAATCCCTATATTCGGTAGTCGATAATTCGCATGCGAAAGGATATACAGTTACCATTAGCTGAGCAAGTTGCGTTCAAGAATAGAATAGAAATATTTTTTATTCAAATAAACTTTTACAAGTGCTTTTGAATCGTCGATGAATCTACCACTGGTTCGGAAAGCCTCGATGCGTACACGACTCTATACAAAATATTATTTTTATATCACTACATAGTATAAAAACAAAGTCGCTTTCTCTGTCCTTATGTACGCTTAAATCTTTAAAACTGCGCAACGGATTTTGATGCGGTTTTTTTTAATAGATAGAGTGATTAAAGAGGAAGGTTTATATGTATAATAACATCCATTAACAGTGAATGACATAGGCTATATATTTTATACCCGTGCGAAGCCGGAGCGGGCTGCTAGTTATGGATATAAAATGCGAATCGATACGCACAGGGTTTGATTTTCACATCTTTACTTATGGCACATAACTATCTATTTGCTATTAAATACGAAAAGGCGGTTGTGACTGCCTAGAAATAAAATGTATGAGGTAGTTACATAATGGCTGAAATAGTTTGTGCTGATAAAAATAAATTATCTTTTTGTGTAAACAAATGATATTAGTAATTTATTTTTGATCGAACACTTTTTCGGACTATGCTCCAGAACTAAGATAGGCACGAGAATCTTACGCTAATCATGGGTACTTAAGGCCCAAGACACGGAGCTGCCCGCGAAATTCAAATTTATTTTGGTTTTTCGCCATTTATAAACGAATACGACAAAGTAGGCTTATGGTATTCAATATAGCGCCAATAGCATCTTCACAGGTTTATACAAGGTGTTTGTTAATGTGTATAACTTACCAGCAACCACCCATGCACTTTGACCCCATAAACACAATGGCGGTGGTAAAAAGTGAAAATTAATTATCAAAAACTTTCATACAAAATTAATTAATTAATTAACAAAAAAACATTTTGGAAACCCTAACTGAAGACATAATAACAATACGCCACATAAATCCCTTTCCGTAGTAGTAATTCCAAGAATGACTTTGACCGCGCCGCTCGAGGTAAAGGCGAGGCTACAAGCAAGACTTGCGGTTGCGTTTGCGCAACGAAAAATTACATCGCATAGGACATAGTACGAGAAAACTCTGTCCATTAGTTTAGTTTCTAATGAGACATGGACCGCACTAAGTACTACTTCTGCTTGGCTTAAGACGCATCAATCTTCCGTTGGTTTCTCCCAAAGGACAGGACAATCCTGAATCAAGTAAATCAGATAATCGATATCGTAATTAATCATCTTGATCAATTAATCAATCATCCGTTTTTACGGTGCACAGCGGACATTTCCACGGTGCGTTGTGGTCGCTACGTCTATGATTTTTACAACGCGATGTCGCACTCCAGTGAGGGCTCGCCCTTACGGTGTTCGACGTACCTATTTAATATTCAAAGCACGTGACGCGGCTTTGGAAGGGGCCGGAACTAGAGCGGGGAATTTCGAGCACCGGTGAAAATCACCGGTGATTTGCCATTCTCCGAAGATTCATCGGAGATCTCCGGTGAATTCGAATACAGATTTAGCATCAATTAAAATGTTATTGACTGTTAATGTTCTAGTACAATGCACAGGAATTTTAAGCGCATCGATATTGTGTGAACTCAAAATGATATTAGATGTATTGTAAAGGTTTTAAATAAAAAAAATATTAAGAAAAAAAATATTTTACTTTATTATGATAATTATTATTTAAGGAGGTAGGAAATAATGATAAAGTAATTGTATTTGAATAAATGTTATTAAGTTAATAATTAACAATGTTCCTCAACAAACTTCTTTTTATTTAAATTAAATTACTTGAGTTATGATTCAATAATAATCGGTTAAACACCGATTACTTTCACCGGAGAGTCACCGGTGATTCTCCGGTGAAAAATCACTTCTCCGCGCCGCCGGTGCAAATCACTACGCCGGACACCGCTCGCTTTCGACTACAAATGCTAGTAATATGCTTGCACTGTACTGCAAGCGATAATAATAATTATTGTATCGTTTTGCAATTGATTTATTATTAAAAATATCACACACATTCATTCGTTCATTCACATACAGTCATTGTTAATCAAAACCACGACGCGAGATATTAATTACCTGCAAATAAAGAGGCGGCAGTCACTTTATGGATTACGTAGGTACGGACTTTAACTTATGGAGTCCGAAAGTAGTCGGGAATATTCTTGCAAAAATACGAGATTTCTAATCGGTTTTCACTCTACGGAACAATACTACAGGTTTACAGATTTAATTGCATGCCGATTAATGGTTAGGTATCGCATCTGGAATATTTTATCGCAACGTTATAGCATAGCAAGTAGTACGTTGTAGGCCTACAAACATCCATTCATAGTTTTATCGTTGGCAGTTCATTGCCATTGAATCAGCTGTTTTAAAGGTTGCCACCTAAACATTTATGGTGAATTTTTGAAGTCCTCATAACTTGGCCAGGATATGAGCTACACGTCTCATGATATTTTTTCATGTATCTATACACCGACCCCAACTTATGGGTTTCGGTAGGATAGGGACATTAACTAACACCTTGTATACTTACGAATCTTTACGTGAAAGTATCCAGTTTCGAGTTAGGGCAAGCGATTTAGCGTTCCGGTACGATGGCGCGTAGAAACAGATTAGGGGTATGGGTTGAATGTACATGTAACTTGGAAGGGGTATGGCAATACCCCTTCCAAGTTAGTCCGCTAGCATCTTAGATTGCATCGTCACTTACCATCAGGTGAGATCGAAGTCAAGGAATATCTTGTCATCCAATAAAAAAGCCTAGGATCTAATAGGTCTTATCATAATATTGAAATGAAAAATTACCTACCTATTTAGCTAGCCTAGCTAGACTACACTACCCATTCGGAAAACATTTTTGCTGTGAAGAACAAAAACAGATCCATCTCAAATAGGTAAAAGTCAGCCTACTCCTAATACGAAGTAGAATCATTTCTAAACGTCTTACTACCTACTACTAATATTATAATAATAGGTGAAAAGGTAATCCCTTAAAATTGTAACAACTTACATAAATAGGTACATATTTAATTTTAAGTAATGTACAAGTTGTTGTAGATTCAGATAATATTTTCCTACTGACCGTATCTAATGATACTTCAAAACTAATCAACGTTAACCCACTTATAGGTTGCTACAAGAATTGCATATTTTGTTTACGAAAGCTGTAACTTGTAGTAATAGGAAATTGCAGCAATATAATTGTTACCACTTATCTAAGTGCGGCAGCTAATGTATAGTATGCGAGTATAGTGCCGTTTGCCGGAACATTGTGAATGTAGCGGAACTGGAGTGACCAAACACGTCTCCACTGTCCACACCGCTCCATTATCACGCCTGAGCGTCACGTAACTGATTCCAAAATAGCATTCGTGTGAGCACTGCCACCAGCATCGTATGACGTATCGGTACGGCGGCTAATCTCGACTGCCGGCACTCGGCAGTGTTCCATACGACTCGGTGCAAGGAACGCGTAAAATGCGTCCCGCGTTCGTATTTTGTGCCGCGATCGTTGCGCTTTCCAGCTATGTGCACGGTGCTCGGATTCTCGGACTTTTCCCTCACACGGGCAAAAGTCACCAGATGGTTTTCGAACCGCTGTTACGCAAGCTAGCGGAGAGAGGCCACCACGTCACCGTGGCTTCCTTCTTCCCGCTCAAAAGCCCCCCAGCCAACTACACAGACATCAGTTTCGAAGGAATCGCAACCCTCGGATTGGAGTCTTTTGACTTGAACTGGTACGAGAACCCTAGCATAGTTTTGCAATTGCCGATAGTTGGGCATTTGGTGAAGCAACTGAGGGAGTTCCATCCGTTAGCTGGGATGGCGCTGAGCGTGTGTAGCAAAGCGGTGGACTGGCCGCCGCTGACAGAAGCACTAAATAAGGAGTACGACGTAGTTTTCGTGGAGAACTTTAACAGTGATTGCATGTTGGGTCTTTTACACGTGCACGGGATAAACGCGCCGGTCATCGCGTTGCTATCGAGCAGTTTGATGCCATGGTCCGCTGATCGCATTGGCGTGACCGACAACCCCTCGTATGTGCCCGTGCTTAGCACTGACTACAGCTCGCGCATGACGTATTGGGAGCGAGTGGAGAACACGTTCTTGAAAATGTACCACAAACTGTGGTTCCGGTACGCGATCCAGGTTAAGGAACAGGAGTTGATAGAGAAGCATTTCAGCAGGAAGATTCCTGATTTGGAAGATCTCGGGCGCAATATTTCCCTGATGATGTTGAACACTTACCATGCGTTGAATGGACCGATGCCTCTAGTGCCTGGACTTATTCAAGTTGGAGGGATGCATCTGGATCCAACTAGAAAAGTTATTCCTCAGGTATGATTTTGTTAAAAAATATACCCATTTGAAAGTCTGAAAATCCATTCATGAATTAAATTCAAGTAGGTAGGAATAAATTACAATATAATTTGACGCGGAAAGCAGATGTAGTTTCCTTAGAGAATAATTTGTACTTCGTGATGTGAAGTTACACACAGACACGTTTAATGGTAATTGGTGATGTACTTAAAGGGCGTGTTGGCTTAGTGGTTAGTGTTCCTGGAATTATTGCACAAGGATCGTGATTTGCGTGTTCGAAGCATCAACTTACAGGTAAATCGCGTTCTTCGGTGAAAATAATGATCGTGAGATTAGGAAGAGGATACAGGTATCTACCATAAGCGTAAATTACCAATATGCAACGGTAGAATGCAAAAACGATCATATTATATGCGATTATCTACTGAAGGGAATTAATTAATAGGTATCTACTCAGGTAATTTATTCATTCCGGCTTCCGCACATATTATTTTCTCGTGGTATAGATAAACTTTTAGCTATTATAGTAGATATTTGCATCAATCGACTCAGTAAGGAGTAGAGATAGAGATAAGAATCTCGTCTAATGTAAACCAAATATCCCTATTATCAATGGTCGTGATTCACTGAATTTGTGATATTTGAAGCGTAATGGTGCATTTTAACCAGAAGTAAGATAGTGTCTGTATTTTTTTTTTAAGAATCTTTATTAAACATCACAGAAAATCGTTATACAATAGTAACATTACTTATTGCTAACTAACTAAGTTTAGATGTTATTGTAGGCTAATACTCCTTTATTAACATAATATAACTTAAAGAAGAAACAATTAAAGAAGTGTCTGTATTGATGCAATAACTAGTGAAAAATTTTTGGATGTTTTCAAAATCATGTTTAAATTCACAGACAGACATTTTAGATAATATGCCAATAATTATAACTTTATCTAATTTTGTAGGTACACCACACTGTGGTAGAATATGTATTCATCAGAAGCAACTTAGACAAAACACATCGATAAAGAAAGCTCTATATTATGTTTTTGACCCAGTGGTCTGATACTTTGTCTAAGGAGATCATTGTATACGTTATATTCGCTGCACTCGAGGGAAAACGGTTGCTTTATGTTAACGCTTGCTTATATAATAATCTATTTACCAAGTGTCGACACATATTATAATAATTATGAATGTGTCGTGTACTGGTGACCTGCCAATTAGATAAACCTTGATCCAGTTCAGACGGTCAATAGCATGGCTTTCCGTAATGTTTCAATGTAATTCCGTTATAACAAGTTAAAAAGGCCACTTGGTTGGTTTAAGCCCTAATAAAATTAATATGATGCGAAAGTTTTTCCGTTTTTACAAGCTTTTATTTAACTTGAAAGTTGCATTTTATGTACCTACTGAATAGGGTTGCCAGATTTTTTTTCAGCCTATAAGGGACAAATGGTTAAATGGGCAAAAAATACGGGATTTCAGTTTTTTACCCGGGACAAATAAAAAAAATTATTTAGTGTAATTTTTTTTATATTTTTACGAGTATCGAGTTAGTTTTAACAAACTTTTATTCGTTTTATTAACATATCTGTAAAAATGAATACAATTATAATCGTAATTAAAAACTGTCATCAACTCGCTATTTTACGAACGTTACGTATGTGAATAGATACTTAGATCGATTTCATAATGGAAAACGAAGTACGGTTCAAATACGGGACAGAATCAGTCCCGCCGTGACATTTTAAACTACATATGCCTAAAATACGGGATGTCCCAGGAAATACGGGACGTCTGGCAACGCTAGTACTGAACTAGAACCAGTCGCGGTTTCGCATTGAACTGTAATTTGCGTGTACGAGTAAATGTAAATCTACAAGGCTATGGAAACTCTTTAATAAAAGGACATAGCCCCATCGAGTTTGGGCTCGTTTGATTCATCTTAACCAAATCCAGGGTCCGATGATGGAGCAGGATAGTGGCTATGGAAACTGTAGATAATTAAACGACGTAACTTTAATTCATCTTGACAAGTAGGTACTCAAGTCCTAAATGATATATGATGATGGATCTCACAGGTGTGATATTTCTCATTAGCTGTTAAATAGTGAAATGAACAATCGGTAAAAAACTATCTACGCAATAAAAATTAAACCGATAGACTTTTAGGCGTTTTTAAGCGCGCTTATATTTCGTAAATATTCAAATCAAGTCCATATTCGTGGTTTTTTAGCAACCGATTATCCATAATTTATCATTCATCCACATTCGTAGTTTTTTAGCAACCGATTATTATTATCCATATTTAGATCCTGCCTGCCTGGATCAGAAAAAACTGGAACTCGTTTTAAATATTTTGGAGGTATTATGAGTATGTACACCCACATTACAGACGTGAGTGATGATACCTACCTACTTTAGGTATAATTATTATATTATTTAAGAGTTGATTAAACGTGCAATCGAAATTTTGACACGCAGAATGTTTTCGCAAAATGTTCAAAACGTATTTAATATAAACGTTAAAATTCTTTTCACGAAACCGACTTCAAACGCCACTACAAAGTATAGCCTATAAAATTTGAAGAGTTCCCTCGATTTCTCCAGGATCCCACCATCGGATCCCGACTTGATGACAATGGGACCACCCTTTAACCACCCAGTAAACCCTTTCAAACAAAAAAGAATTTTCCAAATCGGTCCCTGCGTCTTCGAGTAATCGGGGAACATACATAAAAAATAAAAAAAATAAAAAAAAGATTCCAACGAATTGAGAACCTCCTCCTTTTTGGAAGTCGTTTTAAAATGTCGCAAAACGTAAACGCAAACACATCGGTACGACTACGGAATACTGTTTCGACTAAGCGGCCCACTACTTATGCTTAGTTTGCTAAATAGCAATTCCATTTCTGTAAATGCAGACAGAAATGGAATGGTTTTATTGAAAGCAGAAGCTAAATAAAAGAATTACAAACACCGAAGCAGGGTCCTACAACGTTTCTATTGAGCTCTCTATCTCCAGAACCACACGATGGAAGTTGGAACTTTCTGAAACTTGGTAAGAGCAAAGAAAGCAAGCATAATGTAGATACAATGCCAAAACGTTCAGAACACAGTGGCAAGAATAAGAGTCGAGATGGATTCGTGAAATTAATCATCTTTTAGATAACAATAAAAGAAAGCAGTTGCAATGCAACTTTATTTGTTTGTAAAGAAAACCATAACTTGTATTTCAAATTGTACACAAACTAACATACACGTGCCGTATTTAAACATAAATCCTACTAATAAATCGCCTTCTTTACACTGTTTACTAAACTAACTTACCTATTATAGGTATACAATATTAGTACCTACATATTTGACTGATATGAACGAAGACAACTACTACATTAGACATGAAATTCCGTGATACATCCGTGAAAACAAAGTGAGGAAACCTGCATGCCTGAGAGTTCCTCCTCCATCCCTACTTCCCTACTAATATTATAAATGCGAAAGTGTGTTTGTTGGTTTGTTGGTTTGTTGGTTTGTTGGTTTGTCCTTCAATCACGCAGCAACAGAGCAACGGCTTGCTGTGATTTTTTGCATAGGGGTAATTTACGGGCCGGAGAGTGACATAGGCTACTTTTTATCCCGAAAAATCAAAGAGTTCCCGCGGGAATTAAAAAACTAAATCCACGCGGACGAAGTCGCGGGCATCAGCTAGTAATCCATAATGTTCTGAAAGGTGTGTGAAGTCTGCCAATACGCACTTGGCTAGCAGCGACGGCGTGGTGAACTAGGGCATAGTTAGTAGGCTTGCTCATTCGAGCACAGACTTTTTTTTTCGTTGTTGTTTTAATTCTTCTATGGACTCGTACTATTACCCGGACCGATGGATTAGTCTCCTTGAGGTAAAGTCTTTCACTTCGAAGAAACTAAATTTGGACCTCCAAAGTCAGGTTACCAGGCAAAATACAACCTCCTGCTTCTTTAAAGTTGCTTAAAAATAAACCAATCTAACCTTGAGAAATTGTTTTCGACCAGGTGACCTACATAAATCGCACATTTCCAAGTACCGTTTGTGCCGGTTGCAAGCTTTGCAAGTACCTATTAAGTACGATTCAGATCTGACGGAGCCCGTCTCAACGCCGCTGACCGCAATTCGAATGCAATAAAGAAAATTGAAATGTATTTTTTTACTTTGAAATCAAGGCTCGCGGAAAATAAGGTGGTCCGTACCGCAACGCATTGCGTTGCAAAAATCCTCCATCATTTTCATATATTTTGTATAACCCACGGCACACTATAAATAAGGCGTCGCAGCTTGCATCGCAGCGCAACTGCTAGATTTCTAAACGCTATCCTTACTGATATTATAAATGCCAAAGTGTTGTTAGTTTCTTGGTTTGTCCTTCAATAACGCTGCAACAGAGCAACCTACGGATCGACGTGATTTTTGGCATGGGCATAGTTGAAGACGTAGAGAGAGGCAAAGGCTACATTTTATCCCGAAAAATCAAAGAGTTCCCGCGGAATTTTAAAAACTAATCCACGAGGATGAAGTCGCTGGCATCAACTTGTAAAATAATAAATCTAGGAACTCTCACAGTGAGCTTTTCGCCGAACGTGGTCGGCTTACGGCTACTTATAATTATGACTACTCTTACGCTATGTGAAAATATGAACTTCTAACTATCTAACTATTTTCAAGTATCTTTTTTGCATTATCGTAGCGGTCCGACACGCTCCGTGAGATCTGAATTGCACTTTATTGACTGCGGAGCGCGCAATGTTTTATCGATAAGGAAGTGTCAATGAACTTGTGGTAAGGTCATCAAGCCGCTGACTTTGCCGTAGTTTATGCGACACACTAAGGACTTTAATATGCTGTGCTCGTAGATTTGGCAGATGAGGATAGTCTGCGACAGTGCATCTTCTATTTCCGGAACAGAAAATCTTATCGCTCTTACATTAAAATTAATTTTTAATTAAAAAAATATATATTAGCTCACGCTATCAGTCTAATCGGGAGGTTGCGGGCACCTCTGACTTTTCGGAATTATGTCAGTATAAGCGATAAAGGTTAAAACTTAACAGAATTTTTTTTTGTTGTTTTGCAACATCACTTAGCGACGAACGTGGCGCGGTTGGGAACCGCGATCAACCACATAATAATTATAATATCTGCCATATAATTATATCGGCTGAAACGCTGTGGTTATGTTCGACCCTTGCCGATAGAGTGTTTTTTGCTTTTGAGATTTTGATTGCTGGGAAAGCTTTTGCAGGTAGTTTTGTTGTCGTCGATGTACGCACAACTCAAATCCATAGAAAATGTACTTATTAAATCCTTAGCTCAATTTTTTTTTTAGAAAGTATGACTGCCATGAGCCATAAGTTCATGACTCGTAATTTATGAGCTACTAGCTGATGCCCGCGACTTCGTCCGCGTGGATTTCGTTTTTAAAATCACGCGGGAACTCATTGATTTTCCGAGATAAATAACTTATGTCAATCTCCAGGTCCTCAAACTATACCCATGCAAAAAATCACGTCTATCTGTAGCAACGTGATTGGAGGACAAACCAACAAACAAACACACTTTCGCATATTTTATAATATTAGTTAGGATTTAAGTAAGTACCTAACTATTTTCTGCACTAAATTGATAGCCGAGAAGCGCGGTCCTGATGTCAATTGAGGACATAGACATCCTTCGTTCCAATTATTTCCAATTTGTTACGATTCAATCAATTTGCTTTTAACAATTGGTTCATTAGGATCGTTGTCTACTCCTGATCGTTTCCACAACCTGTACAAACAAATTTGAAGTGGTTGTCTCTCAGTTAACTTTCTCATATTAAACTCAGCATGATTATTTAAACGATAGCAAACCCGCACCCTGATTACGTAAAAATTTGCAACAGCAACAGCAATAGCAACGCGACAGCGATCGGTCGCAAAACGTCACTAAAAATCGTATTACGTAAGCCAATCGCACGTCTATTGCTCACGGGTCGATACTAGCGCCACTCGCGATAGGACGGCAATAGATGTAAACAAAATACACAGTTTTTATCATCTTCAGCGGTTGAATTGTTATATTTTTTATTTATTTTGTGTTGTGGTCTGTGGTAAAACCCTCTCGAAGTATTTGACTTCCTTTCTTCTCCATCAAGCATCTCTAAAGAAGAAAAGTACATTTTGCAATAGGCGAGCAATAGACGTGCGATTGGCTTGCGTAATACGAATTTTAGTGACATTTTGCAACCGATCGCGTAGTGATTGCTGTCGTGTTGCTACTGCTGTCACTAGTGAAATTTGACGTTTGAGAAGTGACGTTTGACAGCAGAAATGACGTTTGACAGCAACGATTGCGCAATTTACGCCTGTCGCGAACCTGTCGCGAGATACGTAATAACCCTGCCGGGGTTACACGTTTTTAAATTTTTATCCTTTTGTCCATGTGTCCGTGCTACCAATTTTTTGGAGATATTGAGAGTCCTCCAGGGTACTTTTTATCCCAGAAAACCGCGGGATTTCCGAAGAACCTAAATTCCCACGGACCCCGACCAAATCCCAAATAGTTCTAAAGAATAGAAATGATATTCTTTGATACCAGTCACTATTCACTTGTGGAGACATAATAGTAAATCTAAAGATACCTAGTAAATAACTCGTGTATTTTATACAATGTAAATTAAATTCTAACATTATGCAAATATTAAGTTTATGGTTCGCTTCACATTTGGGCAGTGACGAGCTCACGCTTCCTCACCATTTGTAAACCCTCAAATCGTGTATTTTATTTGTTGCAGTACATTGAAAGGTTCCTGAACGAATCTGAACACGGTACAATCTTGCTGAGCTTCGGTTCTCTTATAAAGACTGCCACTATGCCAAAGTACAAAGAAGAGATCATAGTAAAAGCTTTGTCCAAGTTCAAGCAACGGGTTATATGGAAATACGAAGATAGTGCTGAGGAAGGAACCCTAACTGGCAATATTCTGAGGGTTAGGTGGCTGCCGCAGTACGAATTACTCCGTAAGTTACTATTTACTTACTTTCATATTAAAGATTTAGCCAACGATATATAAAAGGAATAACGTGGGTGTCAGCAGTCTACCTTGGCATAGTTAGATATTTTTATTTAAGTTCGTTTATACTATAACCATGTAATGAACCGTAGCGGACGCTTCCTCCAATTAGAAAAAATTACATATTTGAAGTACCAATATAACTTGATTAGATACTTATATGGCACAATGTAAAGAAAATGGCTTTATGAAACGTAGAAATAAAAAAGATAGATGCTGAAGAATCACTGGTAATACTTTAAGAAGTTAGGTGGCTGCCCCAGTATGAGTTTGTGTTTATAATTTTAGAAACACAAATGTATATTAAGTGTTGCCCACAACATAATATAGAAGAAATATCATGGATCTCTGTAGTGCACCTGGGGTAGACATTTCAATTTCAATATTCGATTTATAATATTATTACCAGTAGCGAACGCTTTATCGAAGTTGAAGAAACGGTTTATAAAATACGTATTCGTCAAGCAGTTGCGATGCAGCATGTCTGTGCAGTTACATCGACGGCAAAGATTAGATACATCTGCTGCAAAAACCACATCCAAACTGCAATTTTGCTTACAGTCGAAATACATTCCGTCTGTCTAGATCTTAATGTGGGTTAATTATATTTTGAACGTTTGAATTCAATTCCAAGAATATTCGTAAACAAAGGTAATTGACAATTGACCCTTTTTGTCGTTTTTTAATGCTCAAAGTTTTTCAATGAACCGGCTAGTTACAACAGTTTGGTCTTTGGACACAATAGGTATACGTATATTAACCCAACCTATTTCTACATAGGTACATCTATGCACCGACCACGAAACATATTTAAGTTATATTAGTTGTAGATAATAATTAAAGGTAAGTGGGTAGTGGGTACCTAGTAGACAATTCAAATGTGAAGACCAACGGTTAGGTAATTATTGTCTTACATGTACATATCAACATTTAAAAAAAGAATATTAGCCTAGCTAACTAAAACTATTTTTCCAAATAAGCAGAAAGCTTGCGTTGGGAGCTTGCATACGACAATCCTGCAATCGGTGGAGATCCAATCGTCAACCTTTCAGTTTTTAGTCCGCATCTTAAACCATTGGACTATTGAGGCTTTTATTTTACGGTTATTTATACTTACGCTAGCTATTTTTCGTTAGTTTTACATTTTATTGTTTAAAAATACCTAATAAGACTCAGGTACCCAGATAAAAATAAGCGGAATAATACAGAATAGCTTCGTGCCAGCACTTTCTGTAGACGTCCAACGATTGATAAGGATGACAAAGATGCGCTTGCTTTGGGAGTTGAGAGAATATGCGGAACTGCAAACATATAGTCATTGTTTGGCATCACGTATCATGAAGGAAGGCGCGAAGAAGTGACAAAGAAGATGTAGTACCTACATACACTGTAATCTTTTGAAGGCTTACACGCAACACAATATTATTTTCCTGTTGACTCACTTCGCAAAAGAAAAACTTACTGGTAGTTTATAATAAAACAAAAATATTTTGATTTAGCAATTTTCAGCACAGACACCATAGCTCTCTGTAGAAAATAGAAATAGACGTCTGTGCTGAAAAATTCTTAAGAGACATTTCACCGCGGCTAGTTATTATTAACCGAGGAGAAAATAAATAATTATTTATAGTCTCATCCTTACTAATAGGTATATTATATAATAATATTATTATAAATGCGAATTGGTTTATCCTTCAATCACGCCGCAACAAAACAACGGATCACCGTAATTTTTTGCATGGGTATAGTTGAGGTTATAGGTAGAGTGACATAGACTACTTTTTATTATCCCTGAAAATCAAAGAAATCCCGCGGGATTTTAAAATCCACGCGAAACGAACTCCACGCGAGCAAAGCCGCGGGCATCAACTAGTCTCTTTATAAAAGGGCTGGCTTTTTTGCTCAAAACATCAGCCTGGTTGTTTCAGCGCAGAAAGTCAGTAAATAGGTTTTACCTATTCATTGCAACATTTCATTGTATGGAAATTAAATAAGGTTTGTTGGTTAGTTATTTTAATTAAAAAAAATTATGAATATAGAGTAGGTATGTAAGCATTAGACAAAAACAGACTCCTTCCGTCCGGCTTCATCTTACTTACGAAGAAACGACATTTGGAAACGAGTCCAGCGAGTAAACTTATTAAAACGAACAAAAAACCTGACTGTATAAGAACCGAAAATGCAAAACGACTTATCAAGTAGGTACATGAGCCAGAAATAATTAATCAAGAAACAATTTTAGGATCTTCAAAGCTTCAAAGCTCAAACATATTTATACTTACAACAAGAAAAAATTTAAATAAAACCACCCAACTATTAATTAGGTATTTTCTGTAATCTCCTTTTGTTTGGTGGGAGTTTTTGGTCGTGGCTAGTTACCATCCTATCGTCCTCGTACCGTACCGTACCTCTGTTCGTCCGTCTGTCTGTCAGCGGGCTGTGACTCATGAATTGCAATAGGTAGATACTTACTTGCAACTTTCACAGAATGTGTAGTTCTATTACCGCTATAACAACAAATAGATAATAAATAATAATAAAAAAGTTAAAAATTAAAGAGGGTCTCCATCACGGGTCTCCTTAGAATAAAACTTTTGTTTTCTTAATAATATCTTGTACCTACAATGGTACGGAACCCTTCTGCCTTCATGTGCGAGTTTAACTTTTTTTTTTTAATTTTTGTCCTGTGTATTTTTTCGCAGAACACAGTAAAATAATCGCCTTCATCGCCCACGGGGGTTTGCTGGGCATGACTGAAGCGGTGTCGGCCGGGAAGCCCATGGTGGTGGTGCCGTTCTTCGGGGACCAGCCCGCCAACGGAGCCGCCGCGGCCGCCGCCGGCTTCGCGACCGTGCTGCCCTACGAGGCCCTGAGCGAAGAGGGCCTGACTAATGCAGTGCAGAAAGTGCTGAGTGCAGAGTAAGTTTTTTTAACCTAAAGGTACGAGTTCGTAACCCACCGCAGACAGCAACAGCAGACGACGTGTCGCCGCGACATTACTGGTTCCTAACTGCCTCGTTGGTCTAGTGGTTAGCAAGTTCGACTACGGATGACGAGGTCCCGGGTTCGATTCCCGGGTCGGGCAAAAACTGTATTGGGTTTTCTGTTAAAAAATTTTCAGTACTAGCCCGGAGTTAGGAAGGCGGCGGTGAGTCACCCCCGTGCCTCGGAGAGCACGTAAAGCCGTCGGTCCTGCGCCTGATCTCTTTCCGGTCTTGTCGGATTTTCCGTCCCATCGGGCTATGAGAGTGAGGGAATAGAGAGTGCACCTGTGTTTGCGCACACACTTGTGCACTATAATATCTCCCGCGCAGATGGCTAATCTCTGTGGAGATTGGCCGCCGGGGCCGGATTCGGTCGGGAGGACATTACTGGTTTTTTTTACTTACATATAATATCTCTATGAAATACCTTCCGTAGCTAGCGACACGTTCGCCTGCATAGAAATTATCGCCTAGGCGATAACTCGTGCTTTTACTTTCACTTCCAAAATAGGAGGAGGTTCTCAATTCGTCGGAATTTTTTATTTTTTATGTATGTTCTCCGATTATTCGAAGACGCTGGGCCGGTTTGGAAAATTCTTTTTTTTTTTTGTTTTAAAGGGTATACTTCCCAAGTGGTCCCATTATTATCTGTTTTTTGTTTGAAGTATACCCTATACTTCCCAGGTGGTCGATTCCCGGCGGTGCCCCCGCATTTGGGTATTTATAATTTCTGAATTGTCTCTGGTCTGGTCTGGTGGGCGGCTTTGGCCGTAGCTAGTTACCACCCTACCGCCAAAGACGTGCCGCCAAGCGATTTAACGCTCCGGCACGATGGCGTGTAGAACTAGATTAGGGGTAAGAGTTGAATATTTACACTGTCATACCCCTTCCAAGTAAGTCCGCTACCATCTGAGACTACATCGTCACTTACCATCAGGTGAGATCGCATTCAAGGACTCTTTTCATTGAATTAAAAAAAACGACGTGTGGCACTCGGGGACTGCCGCGGTAAAGCTATTGCATAGCATTTTTTATCAACGCCATCTAGCGGCTCACCGTAGAGGAGTCCCGTGTCAGGTTATTTTCGTTACGGAATTTCTGGATTCGGTCTCCACGCTGGCCCGCGATAGAAGCTATGCAATAGCTTAAAAACTTGAAAACGTTTCGCGAAAAAATTTTACATCAATTTATTGGTAAACTGGAATCAGATTTATCTTCTTGGCCATCCTTTGAACAGGCCAGTAACGGGCCTTCACGAATGACAATGTACCTACCAACAGTTGGTCATATACTCACAATACATCAATAACAACAATGTGTAAGGTCGAACTAGATAATTGAATAATATGCATTGAAATGTAGATTACGGTTAATGAGTAGGTATCTACTAGTCCTGAGTCATTTACATTTATGAAGATAATCGTCCGTCTTCATAATAAAAGACTTCATTAGAGAGCGTGACAAGTCTTTTGTAGGCTCGACAACCAAAGATAGGTAAATTATTGAAAATACCTACTCAGTAGGTACTTAACATAGCCCAATACTTTTTTTTTTTTTCATTTTTCATTTTTTTCATAGCCCAATACATATACGCTTCCGTTACATACGCTTCCAGGAAGAGAAGGGAACATTATTCGAGCCCGGCATGCCTAAAATTCTCAAAAAACCGACCAAGTGCGAGTTGGATTCACACACGAAGGGTTCCCTCCCATCGTAACAGCGATTGGTAAGGTTGAGCCAAAGCGCCAAAAAAATCACGTTTCTCATATGGGGAACCCCAATTATTTTTTATTTAAATTTAATTATTTGTTGTTATAGCGGCAATAGATAAACACATACCATAGCAAGTATCTATCTATAACGGTTCATTAGATACAGCCCGCTGACAGACAAACGGATGGACAGCGGAGGCTTAATTTATAGGGTCCCGTTAGTTAACCTTCTCGTACGGAACCCTAAAAAGGGAGAGCAGTATACTTATGAGTGAAGTTCAGCTTGACAAAAAAACAAAATTCCGAATAAGTTTTAAATAACCGGTGGGATTCGAACCCACACAATCATCTCCAGGAATCACGCGAGCGTGTTCACCGCTCTCTGTCCCACCGATGCCGATGCCGTGATAATAAATTATTTAAAAAAAATTATATACCTAAGTATGTTTCTTTAGTTAGCACCCTATACCCTTACGGAACCCTAAAAATACTTAGGTTAACTATGTATCTTCAAAGACAGTCATGATGCAGTTGTAATATCTACTACCTACCAAGCTACCATATACCTGTACTACATAATATAATATTCATCCAGTTTATGGCTCAGCGAAGGTCGGATTTTTAATTTTATTGTTTTATGTAACTATGTGTTGAACTTGTTAGTGCCTGCACAGAGTTCACTGTAAACTCTGTATGGCACTAAACTGTTTACAAACTAACTGCGAAGAAACAGCAAACCCAACAAAATTGCAGTTTTACGTACGATACCGGTAGCTTGGCAGTACTAGTATAAATGTACCCCTATTCTATTTCTACACGCCATCGTACCGGAACGCTAAATTGCTTGGCTGTACGTAGGGTGGTGACAAGCCACGGCCAAAACCTCCCACCTAAAATTGTGATATGTCAGCTTCACAGCAGCAACTACATATTTAAATTTAAAAAAATGTGTAGGTATAAGATTGCTTTGTGGCGTTTACGGAGCAAAATGATTAAGAAGACATTAGAAATAGGTAATGAGGTTTCACTAATTGATATTAAAATATAGTTAAGTATTTTATTGTTGACGGTACGTTGACCACTTGCAAGTGTTGCCAGTGTGTGTGTTGGATGAAGACGTAACTCACACGAGCTCGCTAAGTTATAAAAAAACCCAATGGTTAAAGGCGTGGTAAACCGACAACTGAAAGGGTGATGGTTCAATCTTCGCCCATTGCTCTATTGCCGTAACACATGATTTAAGCTTATTTTGAGGGGAAAGGGGGCATATTAGTCAAGTTCTTTAAAAAACACAATAGCTAATAACTTCTTCTATATTAAATATACATATAAAAGAAAAAGGTTACTGACTGACTAATTGACTGACTGATCTATCAACGCACAGCTCAAATCATTAGGCGAATCGGGTTGAAAAGCATACCTACAGATAGCTATTATTACTTAGGTAGGTATCCGCTAAGAACGGTTTTTTGGAAATTCAACCCCTAAGAGGATAAAATAGGGGTTTGAAAAATCGAACTTAATGTGAGTGAAGCCGCGGTGAACCGCTAAATCTAGTTTTATAATAATTTGGTTAAAAATATTTTAACATCGATATCTTGAACCTAAATAACACAAGATTAAGTTTATCTTGTTTAAATAATATTAACCTAATTTAAAGAACTTGTGCTAGTGACCTTTATAAGCAGTGATATTGAAAGATTAATATTAATTTCCAAGAGATGAGACAGCTAATTGATAACAATGACAATCATTTATTATTATTATTATTATCTTATTATCGTATGTAGTGAGCAATGATCATTGTTTACTTTTGGAGTAAATACCTACTTACTCGTGATTCTATACTAAGGATAATATTTCAATTGAAAACTATTGAGGTACTTAAAAAAACTATCGATAATATACAGCCCACGTGCACATGACTATGCAGATGTGATGTATGGTAGAGTATCATAATGGTATAGCCTATAGGATGGTAAAGTAGGTAAAGTAGGTATGTATAGCCTCGCATTTCCGCTGAGATCTATTTTTTTTTAACAGAGTGTCCCCTTTCATTGAAAGAGGTCTTATTTGATTTATTATTATTTTCATCTTGATTAAATGTAATCATTATTGTTATGTTTTCTTTTAAGCCAATTATTTAATGTTTGTCATTTTAGTTATTCTTTTAATTTTCATTTTTATTTAAATCAGTAAGTTGAAATATGCTGAGAATTGAGATCTATTAGATCGCACTCTCTCTGCTTAGACACCTTGAGTTAAAACGAAGAACAGACAGATTAATAAATAACTAGCACATCACAATCAAGTTTTTTTTAGTAAATTTTGTTTTTAGTCGTTGAATATACAAAGTAGGTACCTATTCTGCGGTCGTTGGTGACCCAAAGAGCTGAAGTGGTGATACCGCAAATACAGCGTAGGCATAGATATGGGATTTACTTTTTGGATACTTAAGAACTAAAAATATTAAAATGGAGCCGTAAAATATTAATATGTTACGGTCGGTACACAAACCTGCATTCGTCATTAACGATTCGTAATTAATAAGAATACTTACTTACATTTTTTTCGATTCATAATTTTTAATTTTTCACTATTCATGAGCGTGTGAACATGCACAAAGGAGATTATTTTTAGAAGCCGTAAAAACTTAAACAATACCTATATAAAATTAAAAACTCACGATCAACTGTAGCGTCTCCTGATGGACTATAAAAGAAGCTGCTTAACTTACATTTAAAATTAATGTCTAACTAAAATTAATGCCTACTGTCTTGACTTGTCCACTGGTAAAAAAATTACCCGTGGTCCCTTCCAGGAACTATGGCAGGGGCCATGGGTAATATATCGGGCTTTAATCAACGTTAATAGTAATAGTATTTACCAGTCAAACTCAAGTAATTTTTTACGAGATTTCCTTTTAGAGAAGTTTATTAGGTGCAGAGCTCATATTGTAGCTTTATAATCTACTTTGATCTATTTTAATAAATTATATAACTCTTATCTTATGGATCTAACGTCCTGCACGTTATTTATGAGCGCAACGTTCATAGCTGTTGTGTTTGCTCTACCAGGTACAAAAGGCGCAAAGTAAACATGACAATCAAATTGATTGAATCAATGCAATCCGTAAAGAGACGATTAGCTTGGTTCACAGCCAAATCTACAAACTTGTGCCTAATACCAGAAATAATTTAAAGAAGTACACTTTATCCCGGGAAATCAAAGAGTTCCCGCGGGAAGGAATTAAACCTTAATCCACGCGAACGAAATCGCGGGCATCATCTAGTTTATTATAACTACAACAATAAAATATGATGAGTAATTCATCGATTTCAACAATAAAATAGAACTTGCAATCCTAGTAACTCCATCTAGGATTTTTAGCGTGATTTGATTTTTGTCAAGAGTTAGCAAAAATCAAATCAATTTCAAATCAATTAAATCTATTTCTTCACCAAGATCAAATAATATCATCGATCCTGCAAATTCCGAGGTTACAAAATAAAATCTGCGAGAGCCCTACACATTGTATCTAGGGCTTTCGAATACCGGACTTTTTCAATACCGGTATTGATACCGGAAGTTTTTTTTTCAATACCGGGATCCCGGGATCCCGGTATTGAAAAAAAAAATTCTGTACGGAACAAAATCCTATGGTGTTTATTGTGGTATATTTTAGTGCTAAATCCGTAAATGAATACGTATTTATTTTGGAAAAAAATGGCAAAATAACGAGCAGATTTTTCATTAAAATTATTTTTATTTACAGTAGGTACAAATATTTCACTGTAAAGTGTAAATTAAATTAAATAATCAACACTTTTAATAAATAATTAGTTACTCTACATTCAATAAATCAGTCTCTCTACGATTTCTATAGATCAATACTATAAGTATATAAAGATATCCTTAGAAAATGTCGAGAAGATAAGAACCAATTCATTCAGAACATATGCAGCGAGATCGAACACCACTCTCAAAAATTTGAGATTTCAGATCTTTTCAAGAAGGTCCGCCTCCTGTCTAGACAATTTTAACCAAAAACGTGGGTGATAGAAGATTCCGAAGGCCATCTCATAAATGAACTCGACGCAATAGCCGAAAGATAGCGCAACTATTGCGAAGAGCTAAATAAAAATTGCAATGATTTGGGAACGTCACATGCTAATTGTAGCGGAGTGCAACTGGAGCCGAGTACGATCAGAAATTTTCACTGCCATGAAATCTCTTAAAACTAGAAAAGCTCCAGGACCAGATCAAATAACATCCGAAATACTGACAGCTCTGGGAGATACTGGCATCGATATGTTACATATGATCTGTGACCTAATCTGGCGTAACGGTGAATGGCCGAGACTCTGGGCCCTGTCCATCGTGGTCCCTCTACATAAAAAAGGCTCTACTAGAAAGTGCGATAACTGTCGCACACTAGCGCTTATCTCACATGCCAGCAAAATACTGCTCTACATCATTAACAACCGCATCCGATACTACCTGGACTGGCAAATAGCGCAAAAGCAGGCGGGTTTCGTTAAAGGCAAAGGTACCCGTGAACAAATCTTAAATGTACGGCAAATAATAGAAAAATCCTATGAATTCAATACGCCAATTATCATGTGTTTTGTTGATTACAGTAAAGCCTTCGACTGCGTTAACTGGAACTGTTTATGGAAAGTCCTCACTGAATTAGGAGTTCCAAAACATCTAGTAGAACTGCTCAAGAATCTATATTACAGCAGTGAATGAGCTGTAAGGGTAGATGAGGTTAACTCGCGGCCCTTCAAATTTCGCAAGGGAGTTAGACAGGGTTGTGTGCTCTCTCCCATCCAGTTCAATATCTACGGCGAATATATCATGAGGCGGACTCTCGATGGTTGGGAAGGTGGCGTCAGCATCGGTGGAGTAAAGCTAACCAACCTACGATACGCTAATAACACAACTCTTTTAGCAGCGTCTGAAGCCGAAATGATAACTCTATTGAACAGGATGGAACAAATCAGCGAAGAAATGAACCTGGAGATCGTGGAGAACTTTATTTACCTGGGTACCAACATAACCAACTCCGGGTCATTCGAGCCGGAAATTAGGAGGCGGATTGGAATGGCAAAAGTGCCATGTCTCAGCTACACAAGATTTGGAGGGATAAGAACATTTCCATCAGTACAAAAATGCGTCTCGTCCGCACACTCATCTTCCCGATATTCATGTATGCAGCTGAGACATGGACAATAAAAGCTGCTGACTGACATCGCATTGACGCTTTCGAGATGTGGTTCTGGAGGAGAATGCTGGGAATTCCGTGGACAGCATGTATGCTGGTTCTGTAGAACCAACGCATCGATACTGAAACAGCTAAAAATCACGAGTATATCGACCACCTGTCTCCAGAAGATACTCGATTACTTCGGCCACATTGCCAGAAGGGAGGGACACAATTTAGAATAGATCGTGATCACTGGCAAAGTGGACGGAAAGAGACCTCGGGGACGTAGCCCGATGCGTTGGTCAGACCAAATCCGCTAAACTAAAATCACAACTTGCCGCCACGAAGCTGATATTCTGAGCTATATTCACGTTCTGCGCGTTAACGAATATAGTCTTTGTACAGTACACATTTTCAATTCCATTACTGGTATTGAAATAAGAAGAAAAAGTCTAGGACCCAGGTATTAGCTAATACCGGGATCCCGGTATTGGAAGGCCTGAATACCGGTATTGAAAAAAGTCCGGGATCCCGGTATTGGCCAATACCGGGATCCCGGTATTGGAAGCCCTAATTGTATCCATCTTAGACGATTTCAACATTGACATATCTGAGATAATACCTGGTTAGGTAGATCTCAATTAGATTTATATGTAGGAATTTTCCTACATATAAATCAGTTCCTATCTGCCTATTTTAATTTTCTGATACAATTGCTGCTTTTATTGCACCATACAAATTAAATCAATTGAATATATTTCAATACTACATTGAGTACCTACTAAACATAAAACAATAATGTTATGTGAATAATTTAAGAAAATGCAATATCAATAGTATTATAAAAAATTCTCTTTAAAAAACCGACTTCAAAGTTCAAACGCCACTACAAAGTATAAAATAATTTTAGTTTTTACACGTACTTATGTTGAAGTCGGGCGGGCCTAAGTAGAAACGATGAAACTAATGCAAAACGCTAGCCATACTGCTATGTTTACTACTAACCTAACTGAAAGAAAATTTATGTGGACTACAAAGAAATACAAAAAATTACGCAAATTGAATGTCCGCCTTTGCGCGGCTAAATACCTAGTCCATATGAAAAGGTTTTTGTCTCACCCGAGAGAAGACATAGTAGCTATAGTCTGATTTTTAATTGCGTGGAATTCTGACGTATCTTAATGTTATCAGAGATTTAAAAAATCCCACAAAAAAGATATCAAATTTAAACTTAGAAAAATAAATATCAATTGCCGCACATAGATATTTATGACAAATGCCTGACAGATAGTTTGGGGTAAAATCGAACTACAGCACTGGCAGCATGGGCAGGAGATAAACATTTTATCCTCCGATTTTATCCACTGACAGGGGATACAATTGCCTTCTCCCTATGCTAGAGCATGGCGACAGGGGAAAGGAGAAGTATATCCCTATTTGACATTACAAGTGGAGCAACTTCCTCCGGCTAGAGCGTGGGAACAAATCAAAGAGATAAACTTGTCCTTTTTTGACTTTTGAAAGGGTCAAACGAAAAAAAAACCACAGACAAAAACCACCTACGAATCACCTATTAACTGTCAAAATCACGACTATAGATAAAAATAATGACTTTATGAGATCGAATTGACATAAATTTTGAAGTATTGTGGTATTTGTACCTCCTACTTCCATGATTTTCTTATAATGGCAATAATTGCGGGGATAAATTTTCTCCCATTTTATCCACTGTCAATGTTCTTCCACCGCTGAGCCCATGCTCGACGGGTGGATAAGGGGATAAACATTTTATCCTTTTCCCGGGGATAAAATTTCTCCCGCCCATGCTACCAGTGCAGGTGGTAATACTGTTTTTCATACAAATAACTCGCTCGATTTATAAAATGACAAGTGTCAGAATTCCACCGAATTAAAAATCAGACTTTATCGACAGTAGCTAAATAACTGTCAAACCTGCATTTGTAATACCAAATAGTTCTTAGTTAAGTAGCAACTTTCAAGCTTTCACAATGGTTTTTCATAGCCTCTGGATGTCATAAATAAAGAATAGTTACGGCTGTGGGATTGTCTAAAACTGATTGTAAACCTCTGATTGGCTAAGTTTATAACAATAATAATAAATCAATGCATTTTAACCAATAGCGGGAGAGTTTCCGCCATCAGAGGTCATTACGATCATAACACGATTTTAGTAATGATTGAATCAGTATTCAATCATTACTAGACACAGCGGCAGCAGTGCCAAGTATCTACTAGGCCGGCGATAATTTGAAATGAAAGTATGAACGATCTAAATTCAATATTTTTTTCTCTTTTCAGAATGCGTATGAACGCACGTCGAGTCTCCAAGATGTTTACAGACAGAGAAGCGTCACCTTTAGATACAGCCGTGTTCTGGACGGAACGAGTAATTCGGTGGGGACACGCAGCACCCTTACACACCACGGCGCGGGAGCTTGCTTTCTACGAACTGGCGTTGCTAGACGTCGCCGCAGCGTATATTTTAGCCCTTGTAGTACTTGTTACTATCATCTGGTATTTGCTGTCCAAAATATCACAGCTGTTTGCTAGGGAACCTAAACAGAAGATGCACTAAGTGCAGCACCTATACGAAGTGGTTTCTGAAACCGAGGCGGGATTTCTCGTAGGATGATATAGGTCGCATTACGTGACTTTGGTATGCTTTGGTGGAGCGTAGAAGTATACAATCTGATTTGTTACCCGACTACGGAAAAGCCAAAAAGAAGAGTCTTAGCAGTCTAGTATGTTTGTATTTACATATGTTCCACCGTAACGCCGAACCTACTAAGTCGATTTTGATGAATAAGGCGTCTATCGATTGCCTAATTTTATGGTCCGGGTAACAAAGGTTGCATTTTATACCAATAAAATCAATACGGATATTACATCCAATTTACTGAAATTGAATTACAATTTTTTAACTTTTTCTTGTTTGTTATTAGAAAATAAAATGAGTGGAGAACTGATTTCATTTATAGGTTTCATTGCTCTAAATTCTATCAACACTAACGAGATGTCCAAAATCGTGCTAAGGGTGAAGTCCATTTGTAAAGCTTTCCTTTTACGCTTATGTAACTTAACTCCTTGTTATAATAGTAATAATAATATGTTTTTAACTGCCCTGGATTGCCAATAAGACTACGAGAGTGAGCGAAACTACTCAGCTATTTTTTTATTCTATAACTGATTAAAAAAAATTAAGTTATAACTTAAAAAATGTAATTATTTAATAATGACTCATAGAAAAATTATTCGTTGTTATTTATTTTTAGTGTGTCTATTAGTGATAAATATGTATGTGTTAGTTTTTAAATTCATTTATTACCCGTGGTCCCTTACAGAATTCGAAGGGACCATTGGTAATTTTTTACCCGTGGTCCCTGCGAGAAATACCTACAATTAGTCCCTTCCGTTGTCCTTGGAAGGTACCGTCCCTCCGACTTCCGAGAAATACAATTACTGAATTAAAATTGTACCTGGTAATTTTTTTACCCGTGGTCTTTTCCAGGGACCACGGATCATAAATGTTTAAATTTTACCTACATTTATAAAATAGCAATAGCAATGTTACTCGTAATTGTATGGATCCTGTATCCTGTATTAGAGTTATTAGTAAACGTCATACTCTGCAAAGGTAAAACTATTGTGTGTTAAATACATTCGAGTATAGTTTATAGATGCATAGTACCTATATAAAATAGTGGGTTTTGACGTAAGCGCCTTTGATGCTGAGATCTATAGAGCGTGCTCCGACTTAGCTCGGACTCAAGATAAGAGTTAAAACGAGACACAAATATGCTCCGACATAATATATCTGTCTCGTTTTGTCTCTGTCTTGAGTCTGAGCAGAGTGCGAGTGCGGTCTATAGATTTCAAGCCTTAGACTACGCTATACTGTTCGACTACTACATGTTGAGGTTACATGTTCGGATATATTTCCTTTAAGTGTAGGTTAACACGGTAATAAAAAATAGCTTACTAAGTTACATCATGTACAAAATGGTGAGCAATATTGTTGTTAAATGTTTGCTATAGGTATGATACATGTAGCTACGAGTATATCATAGCATAGCCTGAACTCTGAAGTGCCCTCTAGGTACTGTAATTAAATTCTTAAGAGGCCAGTCTCAAAATTCCTGATTTTGAAATTGAGCTTATGCTTCCGATATTATAATTGTATAAAGAATGTTGAGGACAAAATTTTAATTTTATAAAAAAATGTACTTATTCAAATCGTAATTCTCGCGAGAGACGTTTTCGATTTTTACGCCTTGAGTGAGATTGGGTACCCAAAAATATCCATCAAAATCTTTTATAGGCATTTACAAAATGTTGAGGTTACAAATCTGAAGCATATTTTGTCGATCTCTCTGGTAAAGTGGTGAACGCATTAATTTTTGAATTGGAGGTCTCAGGTTCGATTATTACCGGCAGGGATATTTGGAGAAATTATAATTTCTGAATTGTTTCTGGTCTAGTCTACTGGGATGACTTCGACTGTAGTTATAGTTATCACAAGCGGAAGCCACATTGCAACTTAGCTAACTCAGTTTAGGTTAGCGCCTATTCATACTTAACTCAAAGATTAGTTTAGCTCGCAGGTCGGTTACAAGAACTAAGCTAAGTTAGCTTAGTCTGCGTTATGACTTGCGTGCACATTAACATTAACGGTAAGAATGTGTCTGATAAAATGGTTATTCCCCTTCCAAATTAACCCGCTTCCAACTTAGACTACAAAGTCACTTACCAGGTGAGATCGCATTCAAGGGCTAACTTGATACAGAATAAAAAATTGGGCTTTCTCCTTGTTTCTAAAACAAGTTCTACAGCCCCAAACTAGCTTAGCTTCTATGTTTTATATGTATGTCTAGTTGATAATATAATAAAAGACAATAAAACCAATGTAAAACATTATGCACATCGTTTTTTCTTTTTCAATTTAATAAGTAGGTAGTTAGGACTACTTGAGTTACCTACGTAATTATAATTATTTAATTAGGACTTAGGCTGAGGTTGAGATCAGTAGGAAGCTCGAAATTCGTGCTCGCTTCGCTCTCGAAATTAGTCAGCTGTACCTAGGTATCTGGAACTGATTTTCGGATCGCTTCAGCGTCGTGTATAATGCACGGCATATGCTGAGCTGTACACCAATTCTCAGTAATGTTACAGACAGACATTACTATTACTCAATCTACTATATAAAAATAAGTCGGGTTTTCCTTCCTGACGCTATATCTCCAGAACGCACGAACCGATTTCCACGCTTTTGCATTCGTTGGAAAGGTCTCGGGCTCCGTGAGGTTTATAGCAAAGAAAATTCAGGAAAAATTTCAACAGAAAATTGACGCGGACGAAGTCGCGGGCAACAGCTAGTATTAGTATAAAATGTACTGTTTGTAACACTAAACAAGAATAAATGTATTTTCTTTCTTTCTTCAATAAAATTATGACGGCTCGATTAGGTAACTATAAGTAGGTACCTAGTAAGCTACCTAGTAGCTGACGAAGTCGTGGGGGCAAAAGCTAGTTATCAGAGGTAGACAATAACTCCCTATAGGAGCAGATCAGAATTGCCTCGTAGGTCTAGTGGTTAGCAAGTTCGACTGCAGATGACGAGTTCCCGGGTTTGATTCCCGGGTCGAATCATAAATTGTATTGAGTTTTTCTGTCCAGAAATTCTCAGTACTAGCCCGGAGCCCGGAGTTAGGAAGTTGGCGGTAAGCCATCCCCGTGCCTCGGAGAGCACGTAAAGCTGTCTCTGGTCTTGTCGGATTTCCGTTCCATCGGACTATGAGAGTAAGAGAATAGAGAGTGCACCTGTGGTTACGCACACACTTGTGCACTATAATATCTCCCGCGCAGATGGCTAATCTCTGTGGAAACTGGCCGTCGGGGCCGGATACGGTCGGGAGGACATCATAGGAGCAAAGGACATTTGATATCGAAAGTCAAAAAATTCGTAAGACTATCATTGAATGGTTACGGTTAGGTACGTTGGTACATATTACATATTGCTGAAACATTTTTGATGATGCAATCTTAAAATAGGCATCGGGTTACTAGTACAGACTGCACAGAATAGCTCCTATATGTGTATAAAAAATACAGAATAAAAGAAAAAGATTCAATAAATGTTTTTAATGTAACAAAATTGTATTTTTACCAAACCCCTCTTGTAAAAAAAATCCCCAAAGAGTATCTATTTTTGTCATCAGTTTCAAAATTTTTCCAAAAGGGCAGAAGCTTAGTTCTTGCACACAAAAAAGATCTTAAAAATATAAATATTTTTTATTGAGAACTTTATTTTTATACCATATTACACTTGTGTAAAGTATCACGCTTCATAAAGCCTTAAGAAAGAGTACCTACTTAGGTAAGTATATTGTTGAAGTTTTTTTTTTTTAGTAAGATTGTAATGATAATAGAATTTACAAAATAACAAGAAGTAAAACAAACAAAGAAGCGACTGCAAAGAAACGAAAATATACTTATACCTACCTAAAACGATTTAGTTTGGTAGGTAGGTACCTCTTTCCTAACTTCAGTAGGTAAATGGTTTTCGGATCAGTATAGTACAGATCAAATAATTAAGGGTCTTCGAGGGTCTGACTGATCTATCAACGCTTAGCAACGGATTGGAATAATAGACATAGATAGCTATTATGACATTTAAAATCTAGATCGGTTCAAATCTTCCCAATAATGGGTCCCGACTGTTAAAAGTCAATATTATTTAACAGAATTCTAGGTGACTAGACTTGCTTTTTCCGTTTCAGTTTTTATTCAGGCAGGCGGGTTTTTGATTTTTTAAATTTAATATTTTATTGATTTGTTTGTCTTTAACCTTGCAATTATCATTAAGGATATCAAAGTAGGCAATTATTTTCAATAATGATGCCCACTATAGACGACCTACTAATCTATGACCTAAAAACACTAACAACTCTAAACTCTATGCACAAATTGTACAATGTACATTATTGAGTAAACATCTAGAGATGTAGAGTGTAATATTTTCAAAGAACTCTCGTGGGATTTTAAAAACTCTCCGTCGCATGCAGACGAAGTCGCGATTAGAAGCGAAGGAGAAGAAATATGTAAGTGGGTACCTACTACTTACCTACCTGTCCAAAAAACAAAAAAAATATTACCTAAGTAAGTAATGTTTTTAAAATTTTTTACGCTTCCAGTATATCCATATTGGAGATAATTAAAATAAATCATAAGTTAATTTACGTGTTTTTACTAATTTTCTTTATTCCGTTATCACACTGCATCAGCTTTTGAGTTATTTGCGTCACTTTTTGCATAAATATAATTAGGGTATCTCGAATATCTTTGCGATTTTTACAGTGGTACATTTATAATACGTATACCTAATATAGAGCCACGGTTAAGTTCCATCTTTTTAACCGAACACGTCAAAGCCAAAAAAAGGGTTATGATTTAAGCAGAAATGAGCTGATGATCATCAATTGCCTCAGCAGATAAATTATAGCTAAGATCTGTTGGTTTTGTTAATTAAGGTTCTAATTTTAATCATTGGCAACCCTAATTATTATCTGCGATGTCAACTCTTTCCTCTCTGTCCCTTTGTCTCTTGTTCGCCTCTGTATCGGCCATCATAATGTGAAATACATCCTTTTAATTATTTTCTTGTTTAATTTAAAATCAGTGAATTATGAAATAATTGATCCACCCCTGTGACCAGCCCCCCTGAATCGCCCCCCAGACATTCGATAACATACCGTGTCGATACGGTTAGATATCGATCTCGTATAAAAAATCTTTGTCGTGTGATTCAGAGCGTTTGGTTTGAGGATACGATTCGGTATCGACTACGTTATCGACATCGACAAGATACATACCATTACAAGAGCATTTACGAATTGAAAATATATGCTATCGTACGGTAACAAACCGAATCGATCGATAAATAAGTTATCGGAAGGGTCTGAATCGGGGGGCAGGATATTTACAAGATCGATCTCGATTAGGTTAGCTTCCAAACAGAAAACACCGCATCAAAATCGAATTCATTCGTCGGGGAGCTACGAGAGACCAGACAGACACACAGATAAACACGTGAAACTTATAACACGCCTCTTTTTTTGTCGAGGGTTAAAAATTGAATGGCGTTTGAAGACGGTTTTTTAAAAATAATTTTTATTATTTATTTACTTAGTAATTGTGAAAACCTCTGTGACCTAAAAGATCTTATCGACAGAAAAATTATTAAGTAGTACTTACCTCTATTCCGAGATTTATTCTTTCTGGATGACCTGCCTATCGCGGCATCTTAATTACATTCACTGCTTGGCCTTTTATAAGGCACATTGTATTTAAGAAATCATTACTACTTAGGTGCGATTTGAACTGTCCACTTGCCCAGTATTATTTCGAAAGTGGTCGCGAAGAGACGTGAGAGACATGTACAGTGTTATCTATTGTATATTTTCCGTTACTTTCCTCTCTTATAATGTGGACTCGGCGAATATCCTCGGTTTGTTTACGCACACTGGGAAAAGCCACCACATGGTCATCGAGCCCTTTCTGAAGCGTCTCGCAGACAGAGGACACAACTTGACAGTGGCATCATTTTTTCCTATGAAAGATCCACCGTCAAACGTTCATGACATAAGCTTCCAAGGAATGTACGAGTTGAGGCTTGAATCCATCGACTTAAACGAATTCGAAAAAGAGAATCCCCTGTACAAAGTTCCGATATTGGGACGAGCTGCGAAACAAATAATACAACTGCATCCATTTGCATCCGCAGCGGCAGAAATTTGTGAACGCTTGATTGATTTTCAGCCGTTAACGGACGCTTTGAAAGGCGACTACGACCTGGTGTTGGTAGAGAATTTTATGAGTGATTGTGCTTTGGGTTTACATTATGTATATAGGATAAAAGCTCCTATATTGGCCTTCGTGTCAGGAGCGCGCATGCCTTGGACGATGGAACGTCTCGGCGCAGTCGATAACCCATCGTACGTGCCTCTCGTGGTATCTTACTTTACATCGCAGATGTCTTTCAAGGAAAGACTAGAGAATACTATAGCGAGTATCGGTATACGTGAATGGCATAACAGAGAGATTCTCATGAAAGAAAGGAAGATTTTTGAAAGAAAGTTCGGCAACATTCCGGAATTGCGCGCGCTAGGCAGGAACATATCTATGATATTTTTAAACACGTTTTATGTTCTCAATGGAGCCATGCCCCTTGTGCCTGGACTGGTGGAAGTAGGGGGAATGCATTTAAGCTCAGAGAAGAAACCTTTACCGCAGGTAGGTTGTTTTTTTTTCGTTATTAAGTATTATTCATCTCTTCACGATTTACATTTAAAATAATGAACGTATTCAAGACATTACGTTGAACCATGAACCTTTCGCCATTTAATTTCTGCCGGGTTTAATTAATCAGGCATTTTACTTTAAATACTTCATCACTAACTAATCTATACTTATAAATAAAATTGAAGTGTCTGTTTGTAATACAAAAATTAACAGCTTTTTACTAACTGTACTTATATGAAAGTAAATAGGGTACTTATAACAAGAAAACAATTTTTAAAATTTTTGTCTGTCTGTCTGCTTGTTGCCGCTAATCTTGGGAACGGCTGGGCCGATTTTGACGGGACTTTCACTGGTAGATAGCTGATTTTATCGGGCGTAATATAGGCTACTTTTTTAACCGACTTTCGAAAAAGGAGGAGAAGTTGTGTTTTTCTACCTATGTCATATCGATATCTCCGTGATTTCTAACCGATTTGCTTGAATCTTTTTTTATTCGATACAAAAACTTTGCGAGATGTTCCCATAAAAACTTCGGGTTCCAAGTCCTCAATCCTGATGCTGCAGAGGTTCTGCCAACATAAACTGCGTTGTGCGTGTGAATTGAAGAAGAACGAAGTCGCGAGCGTCCACTAGTAGATAATAAAAATTCTTTTTAAAAAACCACGAAATTCTTCCTGCTGGGAAGTTGTTTCCGAACGCCGATCCAATATTATTGCGTGATATACACGGAAAATAATTTACACTTATAGTCTGATTTTTAATTGCGTGGAATTCTGACGTATCTTAATGTTACCAGAGATTTAAAAAATCCCACAAAAAAGATAATAAATTAAAACTTATACAAAAAAATCAATTGCTGCACATAGATATTTATGACAAATGCCTGACAGATAGTTTGGGGTAAAATCAAACTACAGGTGGTAATACTCTTTTTCATACAAATAACTCGCTCTATTTATAAAATGACAACTGTCAGAATTCCACCGAATTAAAAATCAGACTATAGGTACGTAGTGCATATTTCACCAAGTAGGTACCAACACCGAGTAACGATTAACTCATGAATAAATTGGATATCATCGATATAAATGTTCTACTATTTTGACAGTTTTTGTACCAAAAATCTGCCAGAACCTCGACCATGCGTGGTGAAATTGGCACTTCATATAAACTATCTCTAAGTAGGTACCTACATTAAAAAAAACATTGCAGTGCAAACATCATAATAATATGCATTTATAAATAAGTAATCTGCAAATTAATTATTGTGCTTTATTAGGAACAAGTAAACAATATAAAAACGATAAAGAATGTTTTTATGAATAGGTATAAAGAACTAAGTAATTCTTTTTTATTCGATGACAAGATATTTTTTTTTTTAAATAAGAATATTAGCCAAGCTGAAGTTGACTAATATCCTCCTATCCCCTCCAAATAAGCGAGAAGCTTGTGCTAGGAGTGGGTACGACAATAGTGCAACGGGTGGGGTTCGAACCTGCGACCTTTTAGTTTTCAGACCGCACCTTTAACCGTTGGGCTACTGAGGCTTAAATAGATAGTTTCTACTCGCCATTGTGCCGGAACGCTATATCGCTTGGCGGTACGTCTTTGATGGTAGGGTGTTAACTAGCCACGGCCAAAGCCTTGGGTGGCTTTGGTCGTGGCCAGTCCAGACCAGAGACAATTCAGAAATTATAAATTCCCAAATCGAACCCGAGACCTCCCAGTTATGAGACTACAGCGCTCACCACTACGCCAGGGAGGTCGCGACCGATTTGGAAAATTCTTTTTTCTTTTTTTGTTGGAAGTATACCTACCCTATACTTCCCAGGTGGTCCTATGGTCATCAGGTCAGGATCTGATGATGGGATCCTGGAGAACTCTTCAAATTTTTATGTTTATATTATTAGTGGTGTGGTGTTGTGTCGTGTGGTGCGGGTTGTTACGTTCCCTCAAATATGGTTGAGCGAAGCAACGGCTGGATCATGCGTCATGCTCGTGAACGGGTGCCAACGGGAATGGGTCTGCTTTCTGTCTACTCGTCTTAACATGCATTGGATTGTATTTATTTGTATTTTATTGGACTTAGGAAACTTCATCGTGGATGCACTGTATTATATAGCTTAGTTTCATTAACTATTGTAAAAATTTTATTTTTTTTTTGAAAAGAGCAACCGCCGAGTTATTGCTCGCTCTTCTCGGCAGGAAAGGCATTTCGAACCAGTGGTAGATTCATTAGTCATTACGATTCAAAAGCGCTTGTAAAAGTTTATTTGAATAAGAAATATATTTCTATTTCTATTTCTATTTCTATTTCTATTTCTATTTCTATTTCTATTTCTATTTCTATTTCTATTTCTATTTCTATTTCTATTTCTATTTCTATTTCTATTTCTAGTACATCGAGAGATTTCTGAATGAGTCAGAGCACGGCGTAGTTCTGTTCAGCTTCGGGTCGCACCTCAAGACCAGCTCGCTTCCGAAGTACAAGGAACGGATATTCATCAGCGCGCTCTCAAAGCTAAAGCAGAGAGTGATCTGGAAGTACGAGAGCAGCGATGAGGGCGGCACGCAGTTCGGAAACATTCTGAGGGTCAAATGGTTACCGCAGTACGAGCTGATACGTAAGTTTACTTAAGTAACCTCAAGTCTGTCGTCGGATTATTATTAAAAGACTAAAGAAGTGAAATAAAACTAATTTTGAGTCATCGAAATTAGTAGGTACATTTTGTCGATATCTTTATCGATGTTTTGAGTTATGACTGTGAATAAAAAAGCGTGGGCGTTGATGTTTTTAGAAATACCTAGTTAATCCCTACTAATATTATATATGCGAAAGTGTGTTTGTTGGTTTGTTGGTTTGTCCTTCAATCCCGCTGCAACAGAGCTTCGGATCGACGTAATTTTTTACATGTGTGTAGTTGAGAACCTGGAGAGTGACATAGGCTATTTTTTATCCCGGAAAATCAAAGAGTTCCCGCGGGATGATAAAAAACTAAATGTACGCGGACGAAGTCGCGGGTATCAGCTAGTTTATTAATAAAATTAATTATAAAGCACCTAATTAAATAGTTATTGTAGCAAAACGTGTTGGCTATAAATAAATAGATAAGCTTTTTATTATTGAAAGGAAGAACAATACAAACTCTTACTCTATCCTCAAAGTTTTGTTGGCTCTAACCAAACTAATGCTGCGCTCTGACTTAGCTCGAACTCAAGATAAGAGTTAATACGAGACACAAATATTGCGAGACGCAAATCTGTCTTGAGTCTGAGCTGACTGAGAGTGTGGTCTATAGATTTATGCCTTACAATTTGGACTCTCAGACTCAAGCCAGATATAAAACGAGACAGATTTATGTCAGAGCATTTGTGTATCGTTTTAACCTCTATCTTGAATCTGAGCTGAGTCAGAGCACGCTCTATAGATTTTTTTTTTTTTTTTAAAAGAATATTAGCCAACCTCAAGTTGATTCTCCTAGCCCCTCCAAATAAGCGTAGGTAAAGCTTGTGTTAGGAGTGGGTACGACAATAGTGCAATTCGAAAGATTCGAACCTGCGACCTTGCAGTTTTCAGTCCGCACCTTTAACCGTTAAGCTATTGAGGCTTCAATATCAAGATCTCAGCATAAGTCTGCGGGCACTCTTACGCGCCCTCCATTGGTTATGTGTCTTGTTCAGAACACAAGAAGGTGATCGCCTTCATCACGCACGGCGGGATGCTGGGCATGACGGAAGCGGTGTCGGCGGGCAAGCCGATGCTGGTGGTGCCGTTCTTCGCGGACCAGCACCACAACGCGGCGGCCGCGGCGGAGGCCGGCGTCGCCGCCGTGCTGTCTTACGCTGACATGACGGAGGACTCTTTGACTGCCGCGCTGAATACTGTGCTGAGTGAGCAGTGAGTACGGAACAGCCATCAACTGCTTATCAATCCTTGTTAAGTGTGTTTGTTTGTTGGTTTGTCCTTCAATAACGCTGCAACAGAGCTACGGATCGATGTGATTTTTTGCGTGGCTAACTATAGTCAACTTATAGATATACCCACAAAGTCTTCAAGGACCTGGAGAGTGATATAGGCTACTTTTTATCCCGGAAAATCAGAGTTCCCGCGGGATTTCACCACGCGGACGATGTCGCGGACATCAGCTAAAAATCTATAAAATCTATTTTTAACAGACTTCAAAAATCCGGCTAAGTACGAGTTTAACTCGCACAGGAAGGGATCCGTACCATCGTAACAGCGATAACCATTGTCAAGGTCGAGCAAAAACACCGAGAACAAAAATACGTTTCTTGTACCAGGTAGGTGTATATCTATTGCCACCATAACAACTTATATGTTGTTAGGGTGGCAATAGATATACACATTCTGTAAAAATTTCAAGTATCTACCAATTATCGTTCACGAGATACAGCCCGCTGACAGATAGACTGACGTACGAGTACGGACGTTGGGTACGCAACCCTGAACTCTGGGTCTCGACACAATAAACTTTTGTTTTTACTCAATCTTAATTAAGTATAGCTGGTATTAAATTTTGTACTATGTGCAGGTATAATTATGGTATGTACGTTGGCAACCTTCGTGGACGGATCCGATTCGCACTTGGCCGGTTTTATTCGCTTATAGCACGCCTCAAGCCACATCGAGCTACAACGCTTATGGCACGCTAGCCACAAGCCACATCGAATTATAACGCTTATAGCACGCTAGCCACAAGCCACATCGAATTATAACGCTTATAGCACGCTAGCCTAGATGGGAGAGGAGAATATAAGTCAATAAGTTCAACTTGGCTAATATTCGATTTAAAAAGAAATTATTACTTTCAGAATGGTCGCAAAAACCCGCCAAGTGTCTCAAATGTGGCACGACAGGGAATCGTCGCCGCTTGACACCGCTGTGTACTACGCAGAAAGAACAATCCGCTGGGGCCACAATGCCAAGCTCTACTCCAAAGGGCGAGACCTGCCCTTCTACCAACTAGCCTTAATAGACGTTGCATTAACAATCATAATTACCATTGTGATATTCCTCGCATTAGTAACCTATTTAATAGTGAAGGCATTAAAACTATTGATAAGACAGCCGAAAGTAAAAGTGAATTAAAGTTAAGGCCACAGGTACACGTATGGGGCCAAACGTTACGCAAATGTTTAAAAATAGATTCGTAATCTAGTCACGAATCTCGATCGTTAGATAAAAAGCCGGAAAGGTGTATTAATAAATAAAGGTTACCATTTACCAAAGACAGCTTTACAGCTTCCTTCCTTCACGACAGTACTATGGTAATGGCAGTGGCCTTTACCTCGTTGGTCAAGTGATTAGAAAATTCGACTGCGGATGACGAGGTCCCGGGTTCCATTCCCGGGTCGGGCCAAAAAATGTATTGAGTTTTTCTGTCAAGAAATTCTCACTATTAGCCCGCAGTTAGGAAGTCGGCGGTGAGTCACACCCGTGCCTCGGAGAGCACGTAAAGCCAACGGTCCTGCGCCTGGGGCCCAAGTCTGCTATTGCAATTGTAGTTACATTGTCTATCAATGACATGACAATTGTTATTTTTAGCAATTTTCATGTCATTGATAGACAATTGAACCCCTGGGCCCCAAGTCAAATTGCTAAAAGTAGCAATTGGGATGTCATATGGATGTCATTGATAGACAATGTAACTACAATTGCAATAGCAGACTTGGGCCCCAGATCTCTCTCCGGAAGCTCTCCGGTCGTGGCGGATTTTAGGTCCCATCAGACTATGAGAATGAAGGAAAAGAGAGAGCACCTGTTTGCGCACACGCTTATATTTACTTGCACTAAGTATAACATCTCCCGCGCAGATGGCTAATCTCTTCGGAGATTGGTCGCCGTGACCGGATTCAGTCGGCAGGACATTATTATTTTGATTTTTTACTGCCAGTGGTGTATTGCCGCCAGTACTTTTCAAATACCGCCCCTAAAAAAAATCTCCCCCGCCCGAACTATTATAGTTTGTTTTCGCTGGTGTATCTAGGTACCTACATAGTCATGCGAACAGCTAATATATTATCCAAGTTTAGATAAGCGTTTTGCATCATTTTCTAGAATTATTCTCATTGTGGAAGAGTCCCTTCTTTTTAGGGTTCCGTAGTAAAACTGCAAGGAACCCTTATAGTTACATACAGGTATGTTATGGCCTATTGGGAGACTACAAACGTCGAAAGTAACATACATTGTCAATAATTACCTAAAGGCGAGGCTGTAGAAACTAGAAGGTTAGCTGAGGGTAGCCTCGTCTATTGAAAACAGTCGCACCGCATTCCACGCTCTAATTCAGTTAAGGGACACAACGTGACTTTAGGAACTCAAAGCAACTTTTTTCAGTCCAATGCCAATCATATGGTCTACGTATTATCAACTTCATATTGTAAGAACAATACCTTTGCGGACTTTAATGTATTCCTAAAATAAATAATAATCCATCTATCTATCTTGCCCGATGCCCACGACTTCGTTCGCGTGGATTTTATTTTATAAAAACCCCATGGAACTCTTTGATTTTCCGGCATAAAAAATGGTCTATAGGTATATACAGCAATTATAGATCACTCCCCAGGCCCTCAACAAACATATACAACGTGTATTGAAACTCCGAAATAATACTGAAGGAGGTGAATGTGCTCATGAAACTGAACAACTTTCCCCAAGGAACATAGGTCGAAATATGAAAAAAAAGTGGACCTCCCATACAAAATTGACGATCAGCTGATTGATTTACTATGGGAGGTAAAATTTTTTTTTCATATTTCGACCTATGTTCCCTGGGGAAAGTTGTTCAGTTTCATGAGCACATTCACCTCCTTCAGTATTATTTCGGAGTTTCAAAACACGTATAATGTCCTCCTGACAGACTTCAGCCACGTTGCGAGCCACAGAGTCTAGATAGATATACTGCCACAAATGTGTGAGCAAACGCAGATACTCTCTACTCCCTCACTTTCATAGTCAGATGGGACGGAAATCTGAGGGCTTTACGTGCTCTCCGAGGCACGAGGATGATACACCATAACACCACCAACTTCCTAACTCTGGGCTAGTACTGAGAATTTCTGAACAGAAAATCCCAATACCAATCAATATTCATTCATTCATTCATTCAATATTTTTTGGTCAGACCCGGGAATAGAACTAGGGACCTCATCATCCGCAGTGAAACATGCGAAGCACTATACCAAGACAAGACAGAATTATGTATACAGTAAAATGTATAATTTCAAAACAAACAGCTGATAATATTTCTTTATTCCATTTATTGCTTTTAATGGAATTTTCACTATAGGTATTATTTAGATCAATCAATTAGGTACTGTGTTATTCAATCAACAATAGGTTTATATTATGTTAAATATATTATTAATTCCAATACTTATTTTTTAATTTTACTGAGGACGTCATAAATATAATTTTAGGTCTCACTATAAGTATCTGAATAATATTAGTATATTCTTTTATATTTTTAATTTATAGTAGCACAAAGTAGCATAATAAACGATGTCAGTAGCACAAATCACATGTAACAGTCAGACAAGCCAAAAGAAAATACAGCAAACAAAATGAGGGGAATATCCTTGAATAAATGAATCACAGGAAGAAGAATAATTGTAAATAATGTAGATATGAAATTTTAATAAATGTGAATTGTATCACAGTTTTGGGTAAGCATGCATTTCTCCAGCAAGTTGTTTGTTTCTATATGTTGTGTTTTACATCAGCAAAATTAAGAATATTTTATGCATTAACAATTTTATATATATATATTTTTTTTAAGCTTGAAGCTCATTTTCCAACTTTTTAATCTTTATTGGTAGAATGTTTACCATCTCCTGGCATAGTGCAAATTCTTCCTTCATCATTTTTGCTGCCTCTGGATCATTGGTACACAAATCAACAACTGCCTGATATGAAGCATAACTCTTTTTAACATGACTTAAATATACAGTTTTATCCACAGCAATTCTTTTCATGCTATTCCTGCCAATATACGCATAGGCACTAATAACCGGTCTAACCACATCGCTCTCTAGTGTAGCAGGCAAAACTCCATTTTTATTTTTCACCGAATCCAAAAATTTATCATAATTTTCGATACTTTTCTCGCAAAGCATGTTAATTTTTTTTAATAAATGTGGCGAAGGCTTTTCTGGTGATTTGTTGAGTTTGTCCAGCTTTATGTTCAAAATTTCTGAGTAGACTTCACCAAGTTCATACCAAAGTTGTCTACAATACTGTAAATAATATGTAGGGTTTATTTCTTTCAGTATATCCTCGAGCATATCAACTCTTCTTTTGTACATTTTGGCTCGCCTTTCGTCATCTTCCTCAAAGAAAGCAAGATATGCATACGCCTGTGAACAGTCTTGTACTAACTGAATATGATCAGATGCTAAAGTGTCAGCTCTATAGTAATCTTTGGCTATATTTAACCATGCCTGACAACAGATGAACACTTCTCTGGCATCTTCATATGTTAACAAAAATTTGTCACCAATTCTTTCCTCATATTTGGAAACATCAAGATCTGGAAAAACTAATTGTTTGATGTCACCCCCACAGATGTTCTCGTCATCTTGTAAGGTCAAATTAGACATATCTGTAAAAAAAGATAAAGTACTTGTGTATTATTATTAAATAAAAAAATAAATACATACCTATTTGTTATTAATTATTATATAATAATTTGAGACAACATGCTTTGTCATTACTAAGTATCTCCAAAAATATGGCAATGGATTTATCATGGGGTCCGTAGATAAGGTCCCACAAAAGCTGTGATGACAGGTCCCCAACTAGGTAGACAAGCCGCTGGATTCAGGACTCTAGAGGCGCAAGACATTGGCCTGTCGAAAACTATGCAAGAGACCTTTACTCAGCTATGGGCATCTGTTATGATGATTAAAACAATTAATATATTGACCAAAATTAAAAGCAAAATGTACTGACACGACCAAAAAATTGCTGCACTGCCCAAAGAGTTTAGTTACAATTTGATTGATTTCTAATTGTTATGGACATAAAAATTCATATAAGCTACCTGTAATTGCATCAATAATATTGTCTGCATCACTCATTAGTCTATCCTTTGAGGCAGACATCAGACATGTACAATAATTTGCCCAGCATCGAGCAACATCAGCAGACCTGTGTTTAAAAGTCTCCTTCTTAGCCAAGTACACCTCAGTGTCACTCTCCGATGCCAACAATTCAGCCTCATACTGGTCTAAAATAGTTGATGCAGCTGAAAGGTGGTATCTAGACTGATAAAAACCATTTTCCTTTAAGAAAAACTGTGACAATGTTGCACAGTTCAAGGACCACTCAATTGGCTCATAATCTTTGTACATTAACTGCCTTCTTAATGTAACATGGCAATATATTGCAGATTTTAAACTCTCTTCTAAGGTCCCATATACCTGTGCTAAGTAATAGAGTGTCAATGTGTGTGCCTTTTCTAAAGATAGTAAATCGGTTATTATTGAATCATCACTTGGGGTCGCGGCACTCAAAATAGATTCTATAGGCACAGGCATTCGTAATGTAGCTTTAAAATCTTCGCAAATTTTTTTCGACGACAGCAAATAGTGTTTTGCTTTTTCCGGTTCATCTCTGAAGGACCATAGTAGGCCGAGATTGTTTTGAACATTAACAAGCAGTATAACTACTTCAGGTTCCAACGCGTTTGGAAGGAGTACGTCTTCTGCCGCTTTCAAAGCCTTCTCACATGCCGGAAAGTCTTCGGTCTCCATATCAACGGTACCTGTAGACAGAAGCACGGCACCTTTCAACGCATCTAATTCGATCGTTGTTAAACCAGATTCATCTTCCGATAAATTGTATAACATATCGCGCATGTTGTTCAGGATATCTTTAGCTTTGTACTTAGACAAATAAGGCTCGTTTTCAGGATCGTTCTTACTGTCTTCGTCGATTAATTTGCGCACTTTAACGTAATTTTCTTTCAAGTCGTTAACTATTTCCTTTGCGGACATGTCTGCGGTGATAATCATATCTTTATTTTAATAAAGTATAACGTATTTCTAATTTTAACAAAAATTGATCAAACCAAACTGAAAATATATTTTATTTCGATTTTTAAAATCAATAATTATAACTATCAACTTATTTTCGCATTTTTGATTTTGCAAAGTTGTCACAAAGTACCACAGACAGACAAAGTACCAAAGTACAAAAAAATGATAGTTTGCCACAGAATACATTTGCTGTTATGATAAATGCCGAAAATAAGTTCGCATAAAATGGCCGCCCATTAGTCCATTTTAGTGTGCGGAGATGATAAATTAACCAACTAATTAGCTACTGTATAATTATTGGCTGCAAAGCCATAGTGAACGAAACACGAACGAAATCAACTAAACCTAACTTTTCACAAGTTGGTTTTTTTTCATCTGGTACAGCAACTGGTTTTATATAAATAGGTATTAAAGTCTATTTTCTCTCAATATTTTTAGATCACCATCACCGTTATCCACGTGGAGATAGAATCAAACTACCTAATAGTACCTAAGAGTCAGCTCAGCTCAGCACTGTGACGCGACGAACTGACCCTTAAGACGTAGGTGCAGTGGAGACTCGATTATCCGATTATATTATTATGGTCGTAAGTTATTCGAATAATCGAAAATCTTTTTCATAATGGAGCTACCATTTTAGCTATCGTAGATACTTATCATTAATCTGTGATTTTAGCGTCTTGTGGCCTAGCCTTCTTTGCTAAGAGCTTTACTTAAATATCTTGTAAAACCTACCACCCTAATCCCTATGTACCGTCGTTTTTAAATTTTATATTGCTCGTCATAAAGTCGTCATATTATTTCCTAAAATTTATCTAGCAACCTTAGAATAATTATAATCTAAGCTAGCAACCTAGTAAATTATACGCTATGATTATACGTGAGTCCAGGGCCCCAAGTCTGCTATTTTACATGTCATTGTCATGGATCCGCAATACAATTACAATACAATTATCATTGGTCCAAAATTTCGTAGTCTACTAAATTCACAATGGTCGTTCGATTTCTTATAATTAGATTGTAATTTAATGATACCTCGGTATTGGAATTAGCTTAAAAAGCGTTTCCCGAAATGAGTTTCAAAAAAAACTACATATTAAAAACGTTTATTTAAGCTAGATTTAAAGCTAGATGTGTCAGTGGCAAACCATCGGTAAACAATTGTGACGCCATTGAATTAGTAGACTACCAAAATTGCTAAAAGTAGCAATTGGGATGTCATTGATAGGCAATGTAACTACAATTGTAATAGCAGACTTGGGCCCCTGCTTACACTTGGCCGGTTTTTTATTTAGTTTTGTCTATTTAGTTTGTCTAGCAGGCACACGATACGTTTAAAAGAAACTACAATATCTTGAGTATAATTTGCACTGTTTATTTTCATTATAACAAAATTTATTACACCAATGTATCGCTGCAAACATGTTAGGTATAAGTGCAAATACATAGCAGTTTGTATATTAACTGACTTTAAAAACATTCTTTTCAGTCTTGATATACAATTCAATAAAATAAAAGTTTAAAACTAATCCATGTGGCTAGGCTATAGTAAATCTGTATTATACATACATCATCTCTAAAGTAAATTGACAGAGGCAGTTAAATCTCATGCTATCCCTTTTATTACGCTCACTGCGAAAAAGGATAGCACTATATTTACTGATAACAGAATTATTAGCCAGTTTTTGTTTCCTAATAAATTCTAGTGGGCCCAAAAAAGCCAGCACTGAGCATAAAGAGGCTCTTAAAATATTTAACTTTTTTTTATTTAAAGTATACCAAATGTGAAATTATTGAAGTAGGAAATAATACTAATGTACAAAATCCATTTTTAAAGCTAAGGGATTACTCCATTAGACACAGTTCATCATTGTTTGCTATAACTACAAGCCAGTTTTGATTTGTGATGTTTGCATGACTTAATATCTTCTGAATAACCTTATGCTTCATTGACGGATGACTATCAAGTTATCAACACAGATTAATGATTAGTATCTACAACTAACAGTAAAAGATAAATACTACTCTCATACGAAAGGTCATCAGTCATGTCAGCACTTATGATAAAACATTAAAGAATACTAGGTTTATGTGATAAACAGACTAATGGTTTGTTAGGGCTTACACAAGCCTAATTCGAAAAATAAAGAAAATGAATTGAATTGCATGCAGAAGCTTATGTCTAATGAACTCCCTCAGTGTTGAAAAGTTTTATTTTACCATACCTACACTGCCCTGCTAACAAAAAGGCGACTTTTGAATAGATTCCCACTAAGAACACGAGTAAGATGCATATGTAGAACTCTTTTTCCACATGCAGGACTAAACTCTTAAATACAGTTTTAACAAAATGTCAAAAAGCCACCTTTTTCATTAGCTCAACAGAACAGTAAAAGTATCAAGTTTTTAAGTAGTTTTGATTTTTTTACATACCTACCAATCAAGTAGAAAGAAATAAATAGTAAAATTAGGGATAGTGCAAATTAAAGGACATGCCTAAATAATAAAATTTGCACAATTTTTTGTTAAAAACTTAAAAAAAAAAATTAATAAAATTGACTAATAAGTCTCAGTAAAAATGTATCAGTAGGCATACACAATTTCTGAACAGTTAATAAATAATTATTCTGCGGCTGGAATTTTAAAATGTCAAGTACCTGCAAAACTCTAAAATACTTTTGTTCTAAGATTTTTTACAAAACTTTAACTAAAAAAAATCTATTTCAGATTGTTTTTCAAATAATTCTAGCCAAACTTCAAATAATTTTAGTCCAAATTGCATGTTTGTTGGCATTTTAAAATTCACCTGTTTATGTGTCCATTGTGTATACAGTGAAAGCATGAAACATAAATGAATTTAATAACTTACAAAATGAAATCTAACAACTACTTAGATTTCAATTACACATGATAGGATATGTTTCATAATAATACCTACTGAATAGTAATAACTAATAATATTTAATTTATATGAAATTGTAAAATAATAAAACCTTCCTAATAATTCAAAATAAGTAAATCATTTTAAATAATCCTAAATAAATAATTTGAGATACTAAAATATCTCAATGTTCTTACATGATAAAAAATCAGAGTATTCTCTAAAATTGATTGCATGAATGTAACAATCGTAGTGACTTCTGATTGGCTGATACTCTAGTACTATTGGTTAAAGTGTTAATGCAGCAAGGACACCATAATTTTAGTGTATCTGAGGAAAATCTAAGGCCATTGCAATTGTTGTTGTTGATGCAATCATTTTTAAAGAATACCACTACAGGAATAGAAAACACAATCTCACATCACATTTGTATTAGTCATTATTTATAAAAAATTATAGAATTAAATGATGAAATGAATTATTAAATAAATGATAATGACATTACTTGCATACCTAGAAAAATATATTTACACATTAAAACCACTGGTATCATTTTAATTTTTTTTGACACTACAAAAATATTATGTAGTAGGTAGTTAATTTGTTTAGTTTTGTTTTTCAAGCTTGATTTCAATAACAGCGTATCAAATTGATATTTAGGCAAAATCTTTAATGTATTGATGTTTAATTCAATATCAATATGTACACTTAGATTACTTTTCCCTTATTCATAAAATAATATGTTATAAAATATATATCATTATTTAGTATTTACATTGTACTGTCAGTTTAGAAAAACAAAAATCAGTTTAGTCTTATAATACTTAAAGATATTATGAATAAGGGATCAGCAGTCATTCATCATAACAAACATCATAAACAGTGCATTCTACACAACATAATATGGCATAGCCAAAAATACATATATTAGGAAACCAAGTTGGGCTCAGGGTCATCAGTTGAATGTGTTCTGGGAGGGGTGGTGTGAGCGTTCATTTGTGAAAAAACCTCTTTTTCACCTAAGGCTAAAGGATCTGGTTGAGTAGCTGGTGAAGGTACGTAAACCATCATTTGTGAAGGTGACACAGGTCTCACCACACTGGGACCTGTCGCCTCTTGCTCCTCTAGAAACCTGTCCATGTAGTCAGTGTGACCTGGGTGTAATGTATATTTCTTCTTTTCTAATCGAGTCTTGTTTGCAAAAATGTCATGCCTCTCTGTCTTTTTCCAAATATAGTAAAACTGGACAAGCTCACCAACAGACCTCGTCCGTACCTTCTGTTGTCGAATAAGGTGGAAATCTTTACCATGTACTTTAATTCCATTTTCAAAATTCCTGCACTCTTCTTCTGACCAGACGCTTGCATGTGCTGGTGTCTGAGCTGAAATTCTCCTCCTCCGCAGAGCCTCCTCTATATTATGCCCACATTGTTGCAACAAGAAGAGTGCTTCTTCATCATCCCTCAATTGTTTGCCTTTTGGTACAGCATCAATACCTGTAGTTGAGTTCATAGCACAAATTTTCCTCATATAATCCTCAATAACTTTTTCATCAAGAACACTTGGATTCCACAGTAATTTATCTTCATTTTCATATGGCAGGGCATCATCGTAACTACATAAGCCCTCAGGTATACCTGCCTGGTAATCACTACCTACCATAATAGTCTTTTTCCAGTCGTCTTCATCAGGACTATAATCATAGTCGTCTTCTTCTTCAGAGGGAGGTCTGGAACCTGAACGGAGGCACCGAGTGGCCTCAGGACTGGCAGTCTCACTGTACAACTGCTGTAATGCAGATTCGGTTTTCTCACTCTCTTCTGGCACCACTTCTGGAGGTTGTTCTGGGATTGGCTTATCCATATTTCTGTTGTAACCATACATAGCGAGTAGTTCCTCTAAAGGCATGTCACCTTCTCGCTGCAGGCTGTTCAATTCCGCCTTGGGGTCTTGGTGCTCGCCTGCCGCCAAAGCCTCTTCCTCGTCTAGTGTTCTCTCGTCGTCTTCGTAATCATTTACCATCATAGTAGCAGGAGGTTCGAATAGGGATTTGTCGTTTCCCACGTCCATGCTAGCATCGTGTTCGCTTACACTGGCTACCAGCGCACAATCTGACATGACTACCACCAACTATGTCGAGGAATATGCTTCCAAAACATGACAAATAATTTATGCATATACATTCACCTCGTTTAATATGCCTTTGAAACTAGTGCATTTTATCACAAATATTATTCATTTTCTTTTTTAGAATAATATTACAATGAACAACAAAAATATTTTGACAATTTTGACATGGAACCAATCATCACAGACGAATGCCCAAAAATCAAAACCAAGACTAAAAGCCCTGCGAACTGTCAAAAACAAAATGAGGTCATTCCTCCTTATAGGTACCTTATTACCTTTTTCTAAGGCAGCATGTAGATTGAAGGCATATGTTTATGTTCCCACTTTCACACGACGTGTTCCCAAGTGGGTCCCAACGTGTTCCCACTTTCATGAAGTCTACGTCATGAACCTATGTGTACGCCCTGTTGTTTCTATTCTGTGGTGTACGTCATATTTGGCTTTGTCCTACGGCTTTGTCAATGTCAACTGTCAAATTTGTCAGCTTTGTCAAGCCTTGTCCTCGATCCTCAATTTCCCTCAATTTTCATTCTTCATTTTGATGGTTTTCAAGATGTTTTCGCAATAAATTAAATAAAAAATAATGCTTTGGGACAAAACAGAAATTGTTAAATATTTCTTAGCTGCCCTTCGTTGAGAGGAGTAGTTAAAATGTTGCGTAGTGTGATTTTAGTGTTCGTAACAATTGTAAATGTAGCACTTGGTTTTTCCGACGTCGGCAATTGGATTTTACCTCTGAATGGGGTAAGGAATTTTGTTTTTCAAACATTCGCTTCACACATTGTTTACAATAATTTTAATGTCAAAACTTAAAATAATTTAAAGTATGAACTTGCAAAATCCACTTTGCACAGCGATGGGTTGAGGAATGAATGAATCATAATAAAGTATGTAGAACAATGTTTATTTGGATCATTAAGTGGAAGGTCTGATAACTGAAACCCATATTACTCGACCAAAGTGGAGAGATAATTCTCTTATTGCTACAGATAAAGATCAGATAGGTTTATCATTTTTCCTGTGCTATAAAAATTTTTGTTTAACATTATAAATATTGTTAAAGTTCAAATGTACATTGGAGAATAATTAAGTACAACTAACTCGTTAGCTACACTATGCCTAGATGTGAAGTGAATTTTTTAAAATAATTCTTCCTTTAATAAAAACTAAAAAAAACTATATTTTAAAATTTAGTTTATTTTATTTCAGGAAAGTTGCAATTTCACCTTAGCCAAGTCACTATTTAAAGAATCAAAACTAACTATTTCGTGTAAGTAATTATATTACTATAAGCTCACTGTACAACTGAAAAAGAAGCACTGTTAGGAAGAAGTGATGGTTAAGTGTTTAGAGGTGTGACAGTTACTCAAAAAAACACCCCTCTCACACCATACAACTGCCAGGAATTATCTCAGTAAAGGAAATAGAGAGTGCACTTGTGTTCACAACTTCACGCACATTTGTGCACTATAATGTCTTGCAACATTTGCTGGTCTCATTTGATATTAGCCATCATGGTGAAGTTTTTGAGCTAATTATTCTACCTGATCAAGTTGCAGGTCCATCTAAGATGGTGCAGTCATCTAGCACAAAATTAAAACTAAAGTGCTAAAACGCGCAGCCGTCTGAGAAAGCGTTGGCTAGATCTCGTAAGCGCTGATATGCGAGTCAGTGAATTAAAAAAATTGAATTAACAAGTCCAAGAAAAGTGGACAAAACTATGCCAGAAAACCGATCTAACCTACTGGGATAACGCTCTGTCAAAGACCTGTTTTGAAAGATTCTTTTCTTTATTACTCTTAACTTAATATAGTTATAGTCTACAGAAGAAAGAAAAATATATATTATTTAATTTTTTTACATTATTTTCAGTGGGTTGTGACGTGACGGTGTCTACTAACATTACAATTGCTTACACATGGGGGCAGACTCCATGCTCACCTGACTACTTCCACTATTTCGAAAAGGTTACACTTTTTTTTAATCTTTTTCTTGCTACTAAAATTATATATGCAAAAGCGTTTGTTGGTTTGTCCTTCAATCATGCAGCAACTGATCGAGATGATTTTTTGCATGGATATTGGATATAGTTGAGGACTTGTAGTTTTATCCTGAAGAAAAAAAACCAGAAGTTTCCTGCAGGATTTAAAAAAAATTAATTCCACTTGAACAAAGTTGCAGATAAATTCTAGTAATTTATATTCAGTGGCATAAGTTTAGTGTCATTTACATACCTACATAGCCAAAAATTCAGCTTTACAACCCAACTCAGAATTGTTATATTTTATTTTTACATTATATTATATACAAGGAAAGTATGTAGTATATTAACCTGTGGGATTGTATTCCCTTGCCTGTTGAGCTTTGAAGCTATTAAATTATTAAGGCTTTTTTACTACTAGTTAGTAGGTACCCATTATTATATGTATGTAAAAAATTAACTTATTGCCTGTGTGAATTTTATTGAGTACATTTTTTTAAATTAACCCTTATTGCATTCTAGCGAATAGTGGAATGTTCAGATTCACTAGACAGTGCTTCGACGGCGTATGATTCTAACGACAGCATTGTGCCAATCGTAGAGACATATTTGTGCACGGGCAAGAATGTTATATATTTACACAACAAAATTAAAACGCCTCAAGACAAGAAGGATGCGATGGATGTACAACCAGTAAGTATTTAATATAATTTTTCTACAGTTTTTTCATTCTAGCATAGTACAGGCAACAGGTCAATAGAATATAATTTATTTTGTACCATATTAATGCAGTCATAAAGTTCAAATTACGAAAACAGAATGCTGAAAAAGAATAGTCTCCTCAATAGAATTTAACGGTGTGAATTTGAATTGTTTTGAGTTGGTTTGAATCTGTAAATAATATAATAGTTACTTATATTACATACAAAAATAATGAGTAGTACTTAACCGATACATTTATCTTTGTTTTCTTATACTTCCTACACCTAAAGATGACAAAGATATACCAGATAAGTCAGTCTGTGTTTTAGTTCTGTATTTTATAGACTATACTTAACGAAAGTGAGGATGTTGTGTTAACGAATATGATATTTCAGCGTGCACCTCTTCTCACGGTGGAGAAGGAAGGCATCTACGGGCTTTTTATGTCAGCGCATAGTGATAAGAAATTCCAGGCAACACTTCACGTAGAAATGCTCGCACCGTCGGGGTACCTGTCTGCAGCTATATGGCCGCTTTTGCCTGTAAGTTTTATGAGTAATAATAATAAGAAGTGAGTTGGCCTCGTTATGTGGTTGACAATTGACATCCCATCTACTTGCACAAACTGCTAAAGTGAGAAACACCCTTCTGACGTCTGTGTTTCAAAATTTAAATGCATCCTCTAAGAAGAGCAACATCATTGTTTTTTGCATCAGGCATGATTGTCGTTAAGCGCAAGCCTATCATTCAATAAATAAAATTCTATTAGCTGACGATTAATATTATTTGGATATGATCAAATTTTTTAAATCAAGGGTTGAAAAATAAGTAAAATACATGTCTGCTGTTAGTTTTAAGTGTAACCATTTATGGATTAAACTATGAAAATTGCATCAAATGTTATAATTATTTTCAAAATAACTTATGTTGTAATATTGGTGAGATATAAAACTCCCATTGATACAATTTCAACCTTAGCTCTCGTCTTAGTACGTTCGTTGAAAAAAATTTTTTTTTTAAGAATATTGCAGTTACAATAAATATTGCTGGTCCTGTATCAGTTCTTCGGCGTGATGTGCGGCGTGTACACGGCGCTGTGCGCGGCGTGGCTGGCGGTGTGCGCGCTGCAGTGGCGCGACCTGCTGCGCATCCAGTACTGGATCGGCGGCGTGGCCTTGCTGGGCATGGTCGAGAGCGCCACCTACTATGGCGTCTACTCCGCCATCAACAACACTGGGTGAGTTTTTTTTTTTTTTTTCATATTACCTATTATGTTTAAACTTTATATTTTAAGGAATTGTGTTAGTAACCACCGCTATTGAAATGTATTTACTTAACTGCATGTTGTGTTTACTTTAAAACGATTTTGCACACACTGTGCATGTATATAATGTATTAGATTATAAGCCTTTGTAAAAATCACTAGTAAACTAAACAAAAACTACTATAAATAAAATAAAAAATAAATAAATAACACTGGGTGAGTCCAAATTTCTTATTATTTTCCATAAATATTTCTCTCACACCCGCATACAAAATAAATACAATATACAACGTGTAATGAAACTCCGAAATAATACTGAAGGAGGTGAATGTGCTCATGAAACTGAACAACTTTCCCCAAGGAACATAGATCGAAATGTGAAAAAAAAATGTGGACCTCCCATACAAAATTGACAATCAGCTGATTGATCTACTATGAGAGGTAAATTTTTTTTTTTTATATTTCGACCTATGCTCTTTGGGGAAAATTGTTCAGTTTCATGAGCACATTCACCTCCTTCAGTATTATTTCGGAGTTTCATTACACGTTGTATATGAGTACAAAGACTATCTGTTACTGTAAAAGCTTGAACTATGGTAAATCCTAAAATCTTCCTGTAAATGCTAAGATTGACCAACTTGTTATTGTAACAGCCCATAATGTTGAAATGTTGAACATATTATAATGTTATTTTTGAGTAGATAATTCAATTTTTGCTATGTAAAAAGGCCTGAAAAAGCGTTTTTAAACTATGTATTTCGAAAGCCCCGAGTTTTTTGTGATTATTGTCTTTGATTGTCTCACAACCAATCACTTCACAAAAATCGTAGTAAGAAATAATGTTTGTCACCAGGTTCTTCAACTCAGAAGTGTACATGTTCGCCGAGTGGATGTCAGTGGCCAAGAGGGCGCTCGCGAGGATGCTAGTTATTATAGTCTCACTTGGATTCGGGATTGTGAAGTGAGTAAAAATAGGTACTTTATTGAAAATAAAGCCTGTTTTTTTTGAAAAATCATATTGTTACCATTAGTAGAAATTAATAAGTTCCATTATATATTACTAGCTGTTGCGCGCGACTTCGTCCGCATCTTCTTCTTCTTCTTCATCAACTAATGGACGTCCACTGCTGGTCGCAGCGTGATGTTATAAAGCCTAGAGCCTTCCTCGTTAAATGGACTATCCAACACAAAAAGAATTTTTTAATTCGAACCAGTAGTTCCTGAGATTAGCGCGTTCAAACAAACAAACTCTTCAGCTTTATAATATTAGTATAGATTAGTGTTTTAATTAGTAGGTAGGCTTGATTATATGAGTACATATCAATCAAAAATTTTTGATTATATTTTACTCGGCGATGGTGAAATAGGCTTTTAGACCTGTCATTATTGTAGGCCTCGGCTCGGCCCAGCCTTGCAACGGGTAGTAGGCTTAGGCCTCCTGTGGGGTCTGCTCGCCGCTATCGAGGCCTGGCTGAGGCTGCACCACAAGGCGGAGGACTCAAATAGGGACTTGCTGCTGTCGGAGGCGCCACTGTCGCTGTTGGACAGCGCCATCTGTTGGTGGGTTTTTGTCTCTCTCGCACACACCATGAGGACGCTACAACTGAGGAGGTAAGCACTATCCTTAATAGTTTTCTCATTGAAATAAATAAAATTATACTATCAGTATCATAAATAAAGGCTTAGCTTTTTCCGCGTGTTTTAAAAATCACACGGGAACTCACACTTTTTCTGGAAAAAATCAGTCTTTGTCAACTAAAGATTTTAGATTTGATTCGTAGTTTTATGACATAATTGTAATAAATTATAGGAGTACGTACCACGATAATTGGTTTAATTGGAATTGTCGATGTTTCGATCCAGTTGCACGGACCGTGGTAACGACGAAGCTGTGGTGTTTTTGACTGATTTATTTTCTGTTTTTACAAATGTTATAATTGTAAAGAAAGAATATCCACATTTTGACAACAGTCAAACACTCGATTCCAATTAAAACAATGGTCGTGGTACGGACTCGTATAATCTCACTAGGTTATCAACTGTTCCCATAAAAAAAAAAACACATGGATCCGGTTGCTCCGTGATTGAAAGACAAACCAAACAGACTGGTATAAATTGTTATATTAATAATTATTATGTTGCAGGAACTCAATAAAGCTGTCTCTGTACCGTCACTTCACCAACACGCTGATATTTGCGGTCATCGCTTCAGTAATATTTATGCTGTACTCGCTCAAGTCTTATCGAATATCATTTTGTATCACTGTGAGTACCCATTCATTATTTTTAAGTGTTTATATTCAATCCAAATATTTTGCGTATTTTTTAATCAACCCACATAGAATAAAAAAGTCCTAAAAAAGTTGTCATAAGGCTCAAGGTCACTCAGCGGGCGATGGAGAGCTATGCTCGAACTACCCCTGCCAAAGCAAATCAGCAATGAGAACTAAAGTTACCGACATAATAGGGATGTTCACAGTAATCACAAATTAATGTTTACTGTTAATTTTATGATAGTTTGTAATATTAGAATATCGAAAATCACATTTTTGTAATTTAATATAACTTAATTTTATTCAAAATGATTTTAATTTAAATGCTATATTTATCATCTGATGTCACGTGACTGCAAACGCCAAGAAGAGCTTGTGACGTCACTAATCGCGAAACAAGCTGACGACTGTATGTATGCCACGAATCGCGACCAATGTTTGTTTGACGAATGACGCCATGTCAGTCACGTGACAGTTGTGGACTGTTTTAGCGGGAACATTCAAAATTACTCTATTTTTGTATATTTTCTCATCGAAAATACTAATATTTTTAAATAAAATATTTTTTTTTATGGTAAACAAGAGTCAATCTTCAAAATAAAAGCAATTCCGAAAAATTTTTAACATCCCTATTCAGCGAGTTGCGAACCCTTCGCGAAGCTGAAGTAAAAGAAAAAAAATGATACCGGCCGAATTGTTAACCTCCTCCTTTTTGGAAGTCGGTTAAAAATGGGCGGGGCATATAGTTCGAAGAACTGATGGTCGTTGGGATCCCTAATTGGAGTGGCATCTTCGCACCTGGAATCGCAGTGTTGGCAGACATGACAACACTGGATGCGTCGCAGGAATACAGGCGACGCAAAACCTGTGGAAGTCCATACAAGAGACCTTTGTTTTGTTCGTCCAGATTGTTTAGTATTTCTATCTAAATTTTAATCTGTGTACCTATAACATGTTTTGTCTCTCTCGCCCCCTATATATCTCTCTTTCTTTGCTGTGTGTGGATAATAAAGACGTATCAAAAGTGCTCCTGTGTTTAAATTACAAATATAAATAATAAAAAAGACGTGTAGCACTCGGGGACTGCCGCGGTAAAGATATTGCATAGCATTTTTATCAACGCCATCTAGCGGTGAGAGGAGTCCCGTGTCTGGTTATTTTCGTTACGGAATTTCTGGATTCGGTCTCCACGCTCAAGGCCCGCGATAGAAGCTATGCAATAGCTTAAAAAAATAGTCTCGTTTATTTGGTTTTTCAACAAGCAGGAGTGGAAGGAGGTGTGGGTGGACGAGGCGTACTGGCACATCCTGTTCGCGGGCGTGCTCGCCGTCATCATGGTGCTGTGGCGGCCCACCAACAACAACCAGCGCTACGCCTTCACGCCGCTGCTCGACAACGCCGAGGACGATGACGGTGAGTACTGTTGCTAATATCAAGCTAAAAGAGCAACGCCGATTTTCTTGCTGGATGCTCTCCAGCTCTAAAGGGATGATTGACCGAATTTGGGTTTTTCTCGCCACGGAGAGCGTAAGTCGTCAGTCCCGGCAGAGCCGTTGCAATCACTGAATAACTCCAGCAGTATAGAATAGAAATATTTTTTATTCAAATAAACTTTTACAAGCACTTTTGAATCGTCAATGAATCTACCACTGGTTCGGAATGCCTTTCCTGCCGAGAAGAGCCAGCAAGAAACTCGGCGGTTGCTCTTTTCAAAAAAAAAATTTACAATAGTTAATGAAACTATGCTATGTATACAGTGCTTCCACGATGAATTTTCCTGAGTACAATACAAGTAAAAATAAATACAATACAAATACAAATAAACATCCAAACCCCAAATGGTATAAAAGGTAGCCCATGTGACTACGTAGGCTTCCTTTTATCCCGTTAAAACAGAGGGTTCCCGCTGGTATTTTTAAACCTGTAGGGGTAAGATGCGCGCCGTAAGAAAATTTTGTCTACATGTCACTCGACAATCACTTAAGTAGGTCACAACAACATAGTGAACTCGTATGGGACTGTAAATAAGATATAGAAATTAATAATTAATAAGTAGAAGTTTAAGTTAAAATAATATTACTTATTAACCCACAGGCTAGATGGTAGTATAAAATAAAGCTACAGTTGCATAATGGCAGCGAATGAATAGATGCATAATGGTGCTTTATGGTAGAAAAAAAAAAGTCACTCGACAAAATTTTTGCGCGCATGCTTAGCGAAACGGAAGTCGCGAGCAAACGCCAGTAACCTGTCATTATCGTAAATCATTCCGATTGCAGAGGAAGAGGAACAGTTCGTCAACGACGCATACGGTGTCAAAATGAGGTCCACGAACATGAACGAGAGCCCCGAGTCGCAGCGAGACCTCGAACCCAACCCCAACTCGCTGGACTCCGACCTGCGTTGGGTCGAGGAGAACATCCCCACCAGCTCACTCCCCCTACTGGACTCTGACGAGGAAATCATCAACACAAAGTTCGAAGTGTCCAAGATGCAGTAGACTGCTACTCGACCAAAATCATTAGGCGCATGACAAATATGACGTTATTTGAACTAGGGAGGGAACACCAAATAGTGATGTGCAGAGACATTCTTATTTGATGATAACCGCGATCTCACCTGATGGTAAGTGACGATATAGTCTAAGATGGTATGGGGCTAACTTTTTATTTTAATTCGATAACAAGATAGTCCTTGACCGCGATCTCACCTGATGGTAAGTGACGATGCAGTCTACGATGGTAGCGGGCTAACTTGGAAGGAATATGGTGGTGTACATTCAACCCATACCCATAATCTGTTCTACTAACCATAACTAAATCGCTTGGCGGCACTTCTTTGACAGTTACTAGCCTAGACCATAGCCTCGGACCAGACCAGCCCCCCGATAACTTATTTATCGATCGATTCGGTTTGTTACCGTACGATAACATATATTTTCAATTCGTAAATGCTCTTGTAATCGAATGTATCTTGTCGATGTCGATAACGTAGTCGATACCGAATCGTATCCTCAAACCAAACGCTCTGAATCACACGACAATTTTTTTTTATAAGAGATCGATATCTAACCGTATCGACACGGTATGTTATCGAACAGGTCTGAATCGCCCCCCAGCCTCCCGATTCAGACCCTTCCGATAACTTATTTGTCGATCGATTCGGTTTGTTAACATATATTTCGTTCGCTCTGAATCCACACGACAAAAAGAGATCGATATCTAACCGTATCGACACGGTATGTTATCGAACAGGTCTGAGTCGCCCTGCTGATCAGAGACAATTCAGAAATTATAAATTCCGATATTGAGCCCGCCGGGAATCGAATACCGTGTATCCAAATCCTATAATCTGACTACTCCAATATGTGAGTACTTAATTTATTGAATGAGTTAACCGCATTCCTGTCATGCGCCTAATTGTTTTCGTTGCGTAGTAATAATTAATTATTATTAGTATTGTGTATAAAATGTCACTGTGATTATGTTTTTTATTTAATAAAAGTAATTTTTCGTACGCTTACAATTATTGCGATTTAAGTTTTTGTTAAATTCAGGGTCATTCAGCGGGCGATATAGGGAGCTTTGCTCGGAATATACTATGCTGCGAAATCATACCGCAAACCTAGATCTAAAGGGCGACAAATGGTCTTTGTTCCCTAGACGAAAAAAAGATCTTTCTGAATCTTTCTAACCAACTTCCAAAAGGGACCTCCTCCTTTGAGTTGTTTATCTTAACAAACATAACCTCCTTATGTTTGTTAAGATAAGCAACTCAATTTTATTTTAGGGTGACCTTAAATAAAATTGAGTTTCATAATTTTACTAACAAGATTCAGAAAGACCTTTAGATTTCGGTCTGCGGTATGAGAAATGAGTTCAGTACAACCAGTTACCGACATAGCTCATGGAGTTGCGGCGCTTCAGTGGAAAAGGACAAAGTTCGTAGAACTGGTTGTTGGGGTCCCAAGGTGCTGGACGACTCTGCACTGGAAAGCGCAGTGTTGGCAGACCCCTCATTAGGTAGACCAACATCAGACGAGTCAGAGGGTGCCGCTTGATACAAGTGTTGCAAGACCGAGGCCTGTGGAAGTCCATGCAAGTGGCCTGTGTGCAGCCGTGAACGTCTATCGATTGATGAAAAGTTAAAATTTTTTGGATTTCATACCTCAATGGAAGAACGAAAACCTTTATTATTTTTTAATTACTTTTCTAGCCCTTGACTGCAATCTCACCTAATGGTAAGTGACGATGCAGTCAAGTCGTGGACATTTAGCAAGGAATATAATTAATACATTCAATTATTTCAAATATATATTTTGTTATATTGTAAAGTGAATTTAATTATAATAATTGATTATTTATGTATTTATCATCTTTGGTGTAAACTTCGTTTTTCATTAAAAACTTTTAACATAAAACTTCTAATGAAGTTCCAATAATATTGTTGTAAAAAGATAATAGAACTTTCTAAACGATATAACTAAATCTAAATTGATTATAATAATGAAGTTACTTACATAATAACTGAATAAAATAATTCAATAATAAAACATTAAAAATAATTCTACTAATATCACTTAAAGCTTAAAAAATCTTAAATATTAAACATTGGTTACTAATATTATACTAAACAAAATACAAACATCATTATTAATAACTTCATTTGAAAAATGTTAAGGAATGAACATTATGGTCCTACAACTCTTGCGACTTTCTTGTATGCTTCGGAAGTTGATGTAATTTACAATGGTGCAGCTAACTGTTACACAAGTGAAATCCCACAGTAGCTTTTAATATCTTAAAAGTTTTAAGCCTTGGATCTATTCACTAAGTAACAATTGCGGCGCAATACTCAACGCGATACACTCAAGTTTTCTTTATTTTTTTTATTCGCTAACAAGATAGTCCTTGACTGCGATCTCTCCTGATGGGAAGTGACGATGCACTCTAAGATGGTAGTGGGCTAACTTGGAATACATGGCAGTGTATATTCAACCCGTACCGAATCTGTTTAAAAAGTAAACAAATAGCTTCTCGCACAAAGGCATAAGCGACCACCAAGCACAGCACAAAGTACACAATTAGCTTGTGCTACAAGGGAAAACCCGCCAAACTTAAGAACACCGTAAGCGCCCGCCTACTTTTGTCGGATACGCGTTTCTCTGAAATGTTTTAGCAATTTGTTTACCTTTTAAGACAGCCAATGAAAAATAGTTCCATGCTCATAGCGATTATTTTCGTCGTAATTGCTGCTTACACCACTATCTCTACATCTTAAGGTGACAGTGTTGTGTTACATCAGATTAGTTATTATCATAGTAAAAATCATAATCTTCAGGCTCTGGAGGTATCTGAGGTGGGTCCTGTGGTATATCTATACCCTCTGCATCAAGCAGTCTAACTTTAATATCCATTGAAAGCAGCGTTTCCAAGTCGTTCTCAAATGATTTGCTTGACATCTTTTCTTTCAACAAAGCATTGATACCATCTGTCCAGTAATCGAAAATCTGTTCATCCGGCGCTACAAAGTCTAAAGATGGCACTTCTGCAGCCTTCAATATGAGTGAAAATGCCAAATGTGGGCTGCTTATCTTGCCCTTTAAATCCTTCATATGTGGACATTCTTTACCAACCACCACGCATTTTATATCAGCGACGGCTAGTTTCGTCCCCAACTCTTCCAAACTTGGAGTACTTTTTTCATCACACTCCCCGTAGTGTAGTATCTTATGATTTGGTGATAACCGAACAAACCAAAACCGATCCTTTCTATTGATTTTCATATACTTCTTGAACCTTGTGCCACCAACTAGAACTCCTAATCTTTGTTGCTGAATAAGATCAATAATTTCGGGAGTTATTTTCTCTTTCAACTCAACAATTGGTCTTGCATGGGACTCCCACACTTCTCTGTTTGTGCGCTCTTGCTGCCATAGATGAGTGATTTCATTGTATGTCAGCTCTTTGATTTTTTGTTTGAATTTCTCAAAGCTTTTAGGTGATGCAGCCAATGCCCTACTTATCTGCTCTCTGACAACACTTAGTACTTTGACAAAGTCTTCTGTTGTGGCTCTCATTTCTTTCCATGTCTTATTGAGAATGACTATGCAGATGCAAAATAGCTCCTCAAATGGATGGTCATGAGTGAAGAAGAGAGGATGATATGTCTGTCCCTGTTCGCTCGGTGGTTCGCCAATGTGCAAGATGTCGCATAGAAGTTTGACTAATTCAACACTGGTTTTACCAAACGGACATTCTTGTTCATCGGCTCTGCAGCTATTTCTTAGAACAATTTTAGTGTAGTCTTCACGCTGGTTCCTCGCAAAGTACAACATACAATCCAATGCTAAAATGCCAGGTGGTGTTTCATTGAAGTCTTTAATGGGATCAATTTCACATTTGAAACCGAGCTTTTTGAAGTCTTTGGACAAGCTTCCTGTTTGGCGTCTTGTTGTCACTTCAATGTTAGTGTTATTGTCGTTTTCAAACGCAAACTTTCTAAGTTCCTTAATTTTTTCTTGTGATTCCTGTTCTTGGGTGTCTGCCCGAGTGCGCATTTTTGGCTCCAACAATCCTAATGTGAGTGTTTGTAATACATAAAGTTGATGTGCTAATTCAGTACCCAATCCCTCTTTAGAAATATTTTTGGTAATGAGGTTCTCATATATCTTATTTCTTACCTGTTTGGAACACAAAGTGGCAGCAATGGCCTTCCTTTTACTTATGTCTGCTTTTGAAAAAATTGCATTGATAAGCGCTATTGCATTCTGCTGTATAATGATGTCTTGATTTTCCAAATGTGAAATGAGACTTGGAATAGTTATTTCCTTCTCAACATGGGAATTCTTTCCAGAGCTATTGAGAACAATGTTTTCGAGAATAGACAAACACGATTGAATGATCTTCGGGTCTTGTGTATTGGTCTGGTTGCTAACAAAACTGACAACCTTGTTAATGAACTGGTTCTGTAATATGTCCCATGATATTATACCATGATCCATGAGCTCAACAAATGTGACCAAGGCATACTTCAAGCTGCTATTTTTAAACTTTCCTGACTCTATGTTGTGTATGATAAGAGACAAACCTTTCTTGTTGATAAATTCGAGAGCGAATGTAAGGTCGCTGCTAACAGTGGACAATTTTGTCAACGCGGTGGTTTGTTCGGCTTCTGTGCCTGTGTTGATCTTGGCCAGTATGTCTTGAACCGTCTTTGCAGGAGACTGCTCGAGACGCAGCACGGATCCGTTCTTTATTTCATTGCGATTTTTTTCTGTGATATAATTCTGATTGTTGCTCTCGGAGAATTGCAAAGCGTAGTTGACGGGGTCAGGAAGGCCCCAAGCCTTGCAAAGGAGCTGGATGATACTGGACAGAGGCTGGCTTTGATCGAATTCTATCAGCTGCGGCACCTTGTCGGGCGCGTTTAGCATTTCCACAGCGATCTTCAGAATAGTTGAGTCTTTCGTCGCCGACGGCATTTTTATTGGCTTCACAGACATTTATCCACCATTTGACAAACACTTCCTTGACACGAATGCGCCTCCTGAATACTTAATTTGTCCAAAAATGCAAACCTTAAAAATATCAACAATGATAATTTGCTTGCAGTAGGTAAGTGAAATTCTGTATCTGTGGTAAAAATGACATAACAATGTCACACTGACATTTTTCATTTGTCACAATAACAAATGACAAAGATTCTTTCAAAGATTTTCTATAGAGTAGGTAGGTACCTACTATCGAGTAGGTAGGTATCGACTATCAATGTGGGACAAGGATATTAGGTACCTATAACCTGTGGTCATCTTTTTGGCGGAAAAGTAGGTATCACCTAAGTGGCGCGTAAATGCTCGAAGTGGCGCGTTTATTCAAATAGAAAATGTTATCTAATTTAAAGTTTCTAGGTGCTTTTGCCATCGCACAGTGATAGCGATGGCTATGGCGACAAGCAAGCGTATAGAAAGAACTAAAAGATATTAAGTACCCATAGGTACCTACTATTAACATAATAAAATAAATTATTTATAAGTATATTATATAAATAATTTACTTTATTATGCAGTTATTATGTACCTTTAATAAGAGATGAGGTCAACTTTCTAGGTTTTATTAATATGATGAAAGGCAACACGACTAATTGTTGATATTTGATATTATAAGGGCATTTCTGCATTTCTGTTTTAATTAATTGCTTCATTTATCCCATGGTGTTCATTATTGCTCAGCGTTAGTTAAGAGCAAAGCCCTCGAAACATTCGAAAGCGCTGTAAGTATTTAAATAGTATTTAGATTAATTTAAATTCTAGTTTTTAATTAAATAGAATAAATTAGAAGTAATAATTAACGTACGGAAAGGTGATTTAGATTTTATTTTAGAAGTAAGGTAGTTTTTTATAAATTAATATTATATTATTGCATTTTAGATAAATTTAATACTTAATTATTAATATTTTTGTATACAATGCCACACGGACATGTTTGTAGAGTAATTATTCGGTACTTTAGCTAGGTATAAGTTTTACTGTAACATTTAAAATATTTTAAATAAAGACACTAGTTTTTTTGTACTACTAATAATAACACTGAGGCCCTCGTAGATTATTTTTTATATTAAATAGAGAGGCCCCTATCAAATCAGCCGTCACTTTAAGGTCCGGTTCCACCACAGATTAAGCTTAATTAAAGCCGCCAACAGCTTCTCGAATGATTTTGTATAAGTATACTCGTATATTTATAATTTTATATTTCAGCCGTTATTATACATATTTGAAAATGGGAATACAAAAATTAAGGGTGTTTATTGTTCTGTTACTTTGCGCGAAAAATGGGGTTTTTTGTTTCCGCTGTGATCGAAGACCATATGCATCAACAACACAATCGCAAGCTTCTGACGGTCGCTTCAAATTGGTTGTGGACGGCAGCGAGGGTACATACATTCCGGATCAGCTGTATATAGGTATTATTTAACTTAAAGGAAATGCTATACACGCGTCACGAAAGTTGATTTTGAATTATGCTAATCGCCCATTACATAAAACAGGGAGGAACAGTAGGGGGTTCACGCCAGCTGGGTTTTAAGGATATCTCTGTTATTTTTCAGTAAAAATAGTCGAGACGGACGAAGAATCTAGATTTACTGGATTCATGATATCAGCAGAAGGCGATATCAAACCCGATCCAAAAAACCCGAGGAGAGTGATATCTCTATATCCAGGAGAGTTACGGCCTCTAAACCCACTCACTGCGAAGTTTAGTGATCGTTGTCTGTATTCTGTGGAGCATACAATGTCGTCACCTAAATCTTCTGTTGAAGTGAGTCATAAAATATGATTAAACTAACAAAAGGACGTATCTACTCGACGTATTACTTTTTTTTACTTATATTTTATGAATGCAATTTGATGAGGAAATACCTTATGTCCATTTTAGTATGCGTTTCAAATTTTCTAGTAGCATATATATATTTTTTTTAATATTAAAAGAATATTAGCCAAGCTGAAGTTGACTAACATCCTCCTATCCCCTTCAAATAACCGAAAAGCTTGTGCTAGGAGTGAGTACAACAATAGTGTAACGGGTGGGATTCGAACCTGCGACCTTTCGGTTTTTAGTCCGCACCTTTAACCGTTGGGCTATTGAGGCTTTTAGAATAGTCTACAGCAAACTCTACAGGGTTAATATATTCGTCAGGTTTATTGGCAAGCCCCGCAGTCTGGCAATGGTTGTATAACATTACGGGCTATGGTGGTAGAAAACGAAGATGTTTGGTTTGAAGACGGTGCCCCGCTAACGCAGATACTTTGTGAGGACATGCGACAACCGGATGACGTCACACCACAGCTGAACTATGATTGCCAGATCTGCGATGAGGCGAAATACGAGGTAAGAGCCTGAATTCACTACCTCGATCATAACACATCTAATGCCTTATTATATCCAAGATATAACTACCTCGTCTAGTGGTTAGCAAGTTCGACTACGGAAGACGAGGTCCCGGGTTCGATTCCCGGGTCGGGCCGAAAATGTATTGGGTTTTCTGTGAAGAAATTTTCAGTACTAGCCCAGAGTTAGGAAGTCGGTGGTGAATCACCCCCGTGCCTCGGAGAGCACCTAAAGCCGTCGGTTCTGCGCCTGATCTCTTTCCGATTGTGTCGGATTTTCCATCCCATCGGGCTATGAGAGTAAGGGAATAGTGCACCTGTGTTTGCTTACACACTAGTGCACTATAATATCTCCCGCGTAGTTGGCTAATCTCTGTGGAGATTGGCCGCCGTCGCCGGATTATTTTAAAGAGGAATTCTCATGCAAACTCCATTGCGCCGAATCAATTCGATCTCCCTGCGTTGCCTCAAAAAAACCAGAAAAAAGTTATATGTGAAGAGAACTTAATTGCCCTTAACTTTGATTGGAAGGACTTTTGAAAAACCATATTAAGTGCTGATTTAAACGAGGAAAAAATTGCGCGACAGTTTTTGTATTGAAAATCTGCCAAAATATCGCGCTCGGATAAAAGTTAGAAGATATATTTTACGTTGGTAAATCGGCCCTTGGAGCTGTATGTACGTACACAAAGAACTTTAAGTATGGTTATTTCTATTTCGCAAACGTCAATCTATATTAGGTATACATACCTATTTTACAATTTGTATTCCAAAAAGTACTGATATAAATTTTTTGCAGCTAACCTTTACAGGAATTTGGTCGCGAAATACACATCCGCGTCTCTATCCAGAAAATGACTGGTTGCCGCGATACAGCGACCTAGTCGGCGCCTCTCACGCGCCTGACTTCATCCTTTGGGCTCCTGGCTCCTTAGCCACTGAAGGGTTCAAGGACTTCGCAGAACATGCGAACGGTAGCAAACTGGAAGCAGAAATTAGAGAAAAGGTTACTTACCTAAAATTATTGTCATTCACTTCAAGCGTCTGATAGTGAAATATTAATTAACTACCCCACAAATTCAAATTCAAATTCAAAATTTATTTATTTCATATAGGCTAACTTGTAGCTCTTATGACACGTCATAAATCTACCAGATCATCATCTACCACATACACACAAGTATTTTTAGAAAATTATCTAAGGCACCTGACCAAGTGCCAAATCTGTAGAGCAGAATGTTAATAAATGTTATATTACTAGCTGATGCCCGCGACTTCGTACGCGTGGATTTTAAATTTTCCGGGATAAAAAATAGCCTATGTGTTATTCCAGACTAAAGTGTAGGTATCTAAGTATGTGCCAAATTTCAGCCAAATCGGTTTAGTCGTTGTAACCTGATTGAGTAACAAACATCGATCCATCCATCTGATACATCCAAACTTTCGCATTTAGATTTTAGGTATAATACTGGTTGATGCCCACGACTTCGTTCGCGTGGATTGAGGTTTTTGAATTCCCGCGGGAACTCTCTCATTTTCCGAGATAAAAAGTAGCCTATGTGTTATTCCATACTATAATCTATCCCTGTGCCTTTCAGCCTAATCGGTTTAGTATATGCGACGTGATTGAGTAACAAACATCCATCCAATCCATCCATTCATCCAATAGGATTGGTGGGATGCCTTTCCTTAGGGTTTTTGGTATAGTCAAATACGTTAAAGAGTTGGTCCATAAGTTGATATAAGGACCAAGTTCATTTGTTTGTCTGACACGTCTTCTTTAATTTGGCGTAGATCGGGGATGGAATCCGTACACTCATAAAGGGCAAAGGCCACGGTTACCGTAAGATGAACAACCCGACATACGCCTTCTTCCGAAGCGATAGGACGAATCATCTCTTCACAGTGGCGATTGCTCTTCATCCTTCACCCGATTGGTTTCTGGGAGTGACTAGATTTGAATTGTGCCAAGAAGATAACACGTGGTTGAAGGAAAGAGAATTAAATTTGTTTCCCTGGGATGCTGGAACAGATAGTGGCGTATCTTACGAAGTAAGTATGGGATTAACAATATGTATGTGTTGTGTGTTATTCTTCAGAGCCTTAAAAGTACCTAGTCCTTTTTGGATTTGAGTCAACTTCTTCCAAAAGATGCTGATGTTTTTTATACCTTTTGAACTATCTTATGAACAGCGCAACAAAGCACCATTGAATATCCAAAAGCTTCAATGTAACTTTTTTCTAGTCTCCAAACTTCGAAACATTCCCGCAAGATGCAGTTTCAAGAGTTCAAATGAGTACATATGACAAAAACTCGCCATTTTATGAGATGGACATGAAAGACCTCCACCCTTTCGGCAGACTGCACATAAAGTTGGTCAGAACTTACCACAGGGAATGCGCAGAAGAGGGATCGGAATCTACCGGTTAGTGTTCTCGATTCTGTATGTTTTGTTCTAAGATTATTCAAATTCAAATTCAAAATTTATTTATATCATGTAGGCCAACTTGAAGATTTTATGATACGTCATGAACCTACCACCGGTTCGGAATGCAGATTCTGCTGAGAAGAGCCAGCAAGAAACTCAGCAGTTGCTCTTTCCAAAAAAAAAAAATTACAATAGGTAACAAAACTATGCTATGTATACAGTGCTTCCACAAAGTAGCATCAAAAATGCATATGTAGGTAGGTACATAATAATCCAACACATGTCAAGACGGGCAGACAAAGCAGACCCATTCCCGTTGGTATTTGTAAAATAATAGGCTTTTTAAATTAATTATCAGAAGAACCAGGACCTAGTACAGAAGAGACGACTACAGAAGGAGGCGACGAGCCGTCCGAGCCTGAAGAGCCATCCAGGTACCGATCCGATCTAGCCCGACGTCGGGGGTGAGGCTTAATGATTAATATGATCATCCAGACCATCCACCCAATATGACAACCAATATCATCTTCAGACTGGTCCAATAACGTCACTAGTGCTTCGACTTCCAAAAAGGAGGACGTTATCAATTCGGCTGCGCTTTTTTTTCTTTTCTATGTATGTCCACCGATTACTCCGGGGTTTCTGGACTGATTCACGCGATTTTTTTTAAGTCGACAGATGAATCTTGCGAAATGGTCCCATACAAATGTTTACCTTCAACTTCTCAAGCCTGATGCTGTAGGGGTACTTTCCTCCTATATTATGGGGCTTTAGGAACTATCGTTTACGAATTGGTATGCTTGGCCTAAACATATGCTAGATAATAGAGCTCTAGGTTCTACTCCTCAATCCTGACGCTGCAGGGGACTGCCCACATAAACTGTGAGGATTTAAGAACTGTCGCTTGCGAATTGATATTGTAGGTATCAAGTATAGGTACACTACATCATTTTGCCACTCATTTCCAATATCTTCCTGGTGTTTCAGACCATTTAGCTAAGGAAAAACACCATCACATATTTTAGCTTGTGTCGTTATTGTACTCAATATAAGTAGGTAGGCACGATTCATATTTTCAAACCATATAATCCTTACTAATATTTTAAATGCGAGTGTGTTTGTTTGTTGGTTTTTGGTTTGTCCTTCAATAACGCTACAACAGAGTTACGGATCGACGTGATTTTTTGCATGGGCATAGTTGGGGACCTGTAGAGTGACATAGGCTTCTTTTTATCCCGGAAAATTAAAGAGTTCCTACGGGATTTTAAAAAACTAAATCAGCAGGCATCAGCTATCAGATAGTTATACATAAACATTTTTTATTCTTTGAATTTCAAGACGGAATTTTAGCAATTTTTGGAATAATGCTCAAGGTTTGTAATTTATAGCGAAGCCCCAATCGTGACTGATCCCGAATCCTCTGAGGACTGTCCAATGTCGCAGTGGCAGGAATGGAGTCCGTGCGACGGCAAATGTGACAACGGCAGACTTCACGGCTACAAGTGGCGAGAGCGGTATCATCTCGTAGATGGTATTGCTGTTGAAAAGTATGATCCAGACGTAAGTTTCTTCGTAAGACTCCAAAAAAGGAGGAAGTTCTCAATTCATCAGAATCTTTTCTTTTTTTATGTATTTTCCCCGATTACTCGAAGACGTTCCCTGGTTATTCGAAGACGTCTGGACCGATTTGGAAAATTCTTTTTTTGTTCGAAAGGGTATACTTCCCTGGTGGTCCCTTAGTCATCAGGTCAGGATCTGATAATGAGATCCTGGAGAAATCGAGGGAACTTTTCATATTTTATAGGCACAATTGATCCAATTGAAATAGGAAAAGCGTCAACCATATTTTTAGCGTTAACCATAGGGGGGTTCCCCCTATGGTTAACGCTAAAAATATGGTATATGAAACAATTCCCTTAAGGTTTTAAGGGAATTGTTTCATATACCTTATTTTTTGTATTGGAAAAGTGCATTAATGAATAAAATGTGGTAACCAGGCTGACCCATCTACAAGGAAAGAAGTGCCGCGGTTTTGTAAGAATCACTACGAAGATTTTGAGAGGGACGAGTGTGAGGACGACTGTAATGAGCCAGAAAAGGATGATATAACATGTACGTAAAACGCAATAATATTATTTACTAGTTGATATCCGCGGCTTCGCACGCGTGGATTTAGTTTTTAAAAATCCCGCGGAATCTCTTTGATTTTCCGAGATAAAAAATAGCATATGTTACTCTCCCGGTCCTCAACTATACTCATGCAAAACATCACGTCGATGCGTAGCTCTGTTGAAGCGTGATTGAAGGACAAACTAACAAACAAATACACTTTCGTATTTATAATATTAGTGAGGATTATGATAAAATTGATACTTACTTATAGATTTTACTAGTAGGGCGCGTGGGTGCGCGGCTCGCTAAAGCGAACCGCGGTTTTTCTGTCCACCAAGTAGACCTTCGGGTCTCGATCATCTTTGTCCAAAAAATTACTCTTCCATCTTTCATAGTCTCTGAGATATACACCGACGAAATTTGTATGACCGCCTCCTTGAATCCGCCATTTTGGTGTTTTTTTTTTCAGCATTGCCAATTGGATGAGGTTTCGAGTGATTTTTGTTTGGGCACCCTCAACCTATCTTCAATACCCTGACCGTGCTCCTCATACGTCTCCGAAATCCTCAATCATCAGCTCCCTCTATATTTTTCATCCAAATGAATTTTTGTCCTCTATACAAAACCATCAGCGAAAAAGAACGCATCAAAGTCTTGATTTTATATGAAAAAAAAATCCGCCATCTTGAATTTTTTTCTATTCATCACGTGGACCATCGGGTCCTGATTATCTTTTCCCAAGAAACCACTCTTCCATCTTTCATAGTCTCCGAGATAGACATCGACGAAATTTGTATCGGCGCCATCTTGAATCCGCCATTTTGAATTTTTTTTCGGCTCTCTGCCAATTGGATGAGGTTTTGAGTGACTTTTGTTTGAACACCCCCCACCTATCTTGGTTATCCTAGCCGTGCTCCTCACCCGTCTCTGAAATCCTCAATCATCAGCTCTCTCCATATTTTTTCTCCAAATAAATTTTTGTCCTCTCTAAGAAACCATCAGAAATTTTGAAAAGGAACCGTATCAAAGTCTTGCATATATTTTGTATGAAAAAAATAAATTCCGCCATCTTGAATATTTTTCTATTCATCAAGTAGACTTGCAAGTACTGATCATCTTATTCTAAAAAACCAATCTTCCATCTCTAATACTCTCCGAGATAGACACAAACAAAATTTGTATGGCCGCCATCTTGAATCCGCCATTTTGGAGTTTTTTTTCAGCTTTCTGCCAATTGGGTGAGGTTTCGAGTGACATTTGGTTGAACACCCCCCACCTATCTTCGATACCCTGGCCGGTGCTCCTCACCTGTCTCCGAAATCCTCAATCATCAGCTCTCTCCATATTTTTCTTCTGAATGAATTTTCGTCCTCTCTACGAAACCATTAGAAATTTTGAACAGGAACCTATTAAAGTCTTGCATAGATTTTGTATGGAAAAAAATAAATTCCGCCATCTTGAATTTTTTTTCTATTCATCAAGTAGACCTTCGAGTCCTGATCACCCTTTTCCAAGAAACCACTCTTCCATCTTTTATAGTTTCCGAGATAGACACCGACGAAATTTGTATGGCCGCCATCTTGAATCCGCCATTTTGAAGTTTTTTTTCGGATCTCTGCCAATTGGATAAGGTTTCGAGTGACATTTGGTTGAACACCCCCCACCTATCTTCGATACCCTGGCCGGTGCTCCTCACCCGTCTCCAAAATCCTTAATCATCAGCTCTCTCCATATTTTTCCTCCGAATGAATTTTTGTCCTCTATACGAAACCATGCGTGAAAAAATTTTTTTCCATACAAAATTTTACAGGAGAGGTGATCAATGAGTCAGTGAGTGAGTGAGTGAGTGAATCAGTGAATCAGCACGAGTAGCTATATATATATTAATGAAAGGTATTTAAGGTCCATTTCCGCAAACTCATGCACCTTGAGAAAATTTTAATTTTATAAGGTAAGAGGTTTGTATTTATTTTTCAAAATTGACTTTTATTTTTTTTAAGCTGAAAGAAGAATGATGCAACCCGTCGTGCCTGGACACGCGTGGAATTCCAAGAGACATATTTTATACAAAAGAAGATACTTGTAGCAGTTTAGTCTATTGTAAATAGGATAGACAAACGCATCTAAAAGATAATAAAAAACGACAGGACTTAATTAAGATAAGTAAATAAATCGATAAAACTTAATTAAGAAGTATACATATAGATACTTGTAACCATAAATAAATATTAAACAAAATACAGAATGAGTATTAATTTTTTTGTGAATTTGTGCAATGAATTAACTAAAAACGCTTTAGGGAGATATAAGTAGGTACATGATTGTCACAGGTTCCTAGTTCCTACTCCTTTACGTACTTAATATTTTTGCAAAGTGCCATCCACCAATTTAAAGACGCTCAGCAAGCTATGGAGAGGGCTATGTTAGGAGTTTCTCTGAAGGATAAAATTCGCAACGAAGAGATCCGTAAGAGAACCAGGGCCACTGACATAGCCCGAACCATCAGTAAGCTGAAGTGGCAGTGGGCAGGCCATGCTTGTCGCAGGAGCGATGGCGCTGGAGCCGGAAAGTTCTAGAGTGGAGACCGCGAACAAGTACTAAGCGTAGACTACGCTGCGTAGTGTGGGGCGCCCTCCAGCAAGATGGACCGACGATATAAAGAATGACGGGAAGTGGCTGGGTGAGAAAGGCTGAGGACCGGGTGTGATGGCGCTCTTTGGGAAAGGCCCATCCATGTTCAGCAGTGGACGTCCGCAGGCTGAAATGATGATGATCATGAAGATTTCACCACGATGTTTTCCTTTACTAATTCACCATATTAAATTGCTTACAACGCACATAGCTTCGGATTCATAAGCCTGGGATTGAACCTTAAACCCCGAATAGGAGGCCGATATGCAGTGACCCCTGCCATTATTCATATAATGGTAAGCAGAAAAAACAGTAGAAACAGTATTCGTAAAGTAGAGCAGTGGATTACATTAAAAGCGAGGTGTAAATGATATAATTGGACGCGTCAGCGCGCTTAGCTCTTAATTAGCTCAAATTCAGTCGGCAGGCGACAATTGACCGACATACTCCAGTTAATCTTAGCAGTTTAAGTGGCATGTGAAATGGAACCCAGACCCAATATTGCTGGTGAGTATTTACATTTTAGATCGTAGAATAGTTCATCACTATCAGTCATCACGTCAGACAGTTAAAGTCCATTGGATTAAGTAAGTATTATATTAAATCCTATTGACTGCACTAAGACTACATTGTACCCATTCGGTTGTCAGCTAAAGAGATGCAGGGGGTATTATCCATTGCACCTACTTGCACTGCACACAACTATCTAAGACCACCTCTTTGCTAATATAAATAATAGTAAATCAAAAGCCGTTTATCTTAATTATTTCTCGTTACAAGCTTATAAGTAATAACTTAAATTAAAAATTATAAGTACATAGATTTTATTTTAAAGATAATGAACCTCTTTCGAGACATACCTAGGCCTTTTAAAGCTTTCCAGTTTCCTTTTTGTAGTTTTCTTTGTGAATATTTCGTATTCTAAAGTAGATAACATTACGATGCACGAAGTTTCAGTAGGTACAGACCTATTGAATATAAGCGCTAATGATCAATTTAGAAATTATTACTAATGTTTACAGGACATTACACGCGATTATTTTGTTGGTTACTTATCCTTCAAGTATGTGGTTGCGATGAGGTGTGCGATCGGCGCCCGTTGGGGACCAAGACGGAACCGTTGCCACCTGATAATCGATTCCAAATCGATATCCTCGATATTTATAACAAACAGTACATACCAAACAAAAACTATACAGGTATGAAATATTTTTTTTTTTTTCTTATGTACATATGAATAAAGAATTACAAGAAAAAAAATATTAGAAGTGGACATAGGTGAAGCTTATCTCTAAAAAAACAAATTGGTTGCAGCTTTCCTTTATAGTGAGTAAGGTGAAATTATAGATATTTACCCAAGGTTGATGAAGACATCAGTTTAGAAAAGAATCTAAACTTATAAATACGAAAAGCTACAATTAGTGAACAGGCATTTTATAGGCAAGCGCGCTCCATCTTAGGCTGCATTTTAACTTTCGCGTATTTAAAAAAAACGTAAGTATACGTTTTTTTGATGATCTGGCCTTCAATCATCAAGCAACGAAGCAACGGATTGACGAGATTATTTGCTTGATTATAATTGAGGACTTGACATTTATATATACTTGTTGTCCCAGAAAAACGAAGGGTTCTTGCTATATTTTTTAAAACCTACCACGCATACGCAATCAAGGGCAAAAGCTACTTAGGCAACATAATATTTAAATATTTCGTTTTGGTCTGCTTTCTTAGAGGTGTAATTAAATGTATAATAAGGGTTTCGATGTATTTTCGGAACCCTAAAAATTATTTCGAGCGCAGTATTGATTGTGTCATCTGCAGTTGTTCTCATCGGTGATCGGATGATATGTATGATTCTTTATAATATTTATTTAATTTTAGTATTTGTTGTTCAAGTACAGGATATAACTGAATTTACAAACAAGTTTCAGTTACTAATATGCAGTAGTTTTTGACATATGGCTCAAATTAAATCTCTACTTTGAAAGCTCCCATTTCGTCAATTTTGTAATAAGGGTTCCGATGTATTTGCGGAACCCTAAAAATTATTTCGAGCAAAGTATTGATTTTATCATCTGCAGTTGTTCTCATCGGTGATCGGATGATATCATGGAGCTATCTATAGTCATGATACTAAAAAAGAGAAGAATTTGGAACGCTTTGGAATTTTCAGTACGTTTGTTTTCAACCGATGGCGTGTCCACTTTCATCGCGTTTACAATATCTGCCCGGGGGGACACCAGACCGAATGAAAGAAATCGCCGGAAGCCGATTCTCCTGAGCCCGGGTCAGATCAGACCTTACCCTGATTCGGATGCGGTTTGGAGTCCTAATTGTAACAACACTGTTATCCAAAGAGATGTGACAGCGAAAACTTTAGTGCAGGTAAAAAGCAACATAATAATATCACCATTCACAATCATTAGTATCCCATCAAGGGTTCATCATCAGGTCTTCTCTCAGAGAAGGGTTACAGGCTGACCCAATGCAAAGAACAATTTATGGAGAACTCAGGCGTGCAGTTTTCCTCACGATATGTGATATACATATTTAAGTACCTACCTATTTACCTATGTATCGCAAATGCGATATTGGCAGATCTCCACTAGGTGGACTGATGACATGAGACGAGTCTTTGGGAGCTGGATACAGACGCAAGACGTGGAAATTTATGCGAGTATCTTCATACCAAACAAAAATTATACAGTCCTTGCTATGTCCAGTAATGGACATAGCAAGGACTGTATAATTTGTAGTACTGTAGACTGTATAAGTCTATCAGTTGATAAAAAATATGTATAGGTATCTAAACTCGACCATTTAGCCAGGACTTGGCAAGCGCACGCATTCCCCTCTGCCGAAGTACATGTACAAACGTACGTGTCAGCTTGTAAGTGTGACAGTTAGTGTGCGTTCATAGAGACATTAAGTTTTTTTACAAGAGTGTGCGGAAGTGAGTAAATGTGTGCTGTATGTAGGCTGTACGTGATTACATCATAGTAATCTGTGGTGATTACCTCACCTCCCGCAGAGAGTGGCAGAATATAATCAGTACTAAATCTGCATAAAGGCTCATCCCGGCTAAATGGTCGAAGGGTATCTAATATAGAATTTTGAGAGTACCAGCCAATGATGATTCATGATTAATTTAATGTCGATTCTTTATCGTCATTTTGTATTAGGCGGAATGGATAGCGCCGCCTAAAGACAACAGATGCGTGACAATATACGCAGTGCTGGCTGTTATGCCAGATGTCTGGTACAACTTCGTGGAACCGCTGTCTAAGCAAGTGTGTGAGGATCTCCGTAACATGGAAGATATGCAACCTACGGAAAATGCCTACTGCAAAGCTTGTGAAGACGCTCAGTACTTAGTAAGTTTTTACGTAGGTACGCGTACCTCTACGTACATTTTCTTAATGGTCTGTTTTTACGGAGATACCACTAAGTAAGTATACCTATCTACTTACAGACCAAAAGTTTATTGTAAAGTGCCAATTTCAGTAACGTTTAAAACCTAGAAAGTTTGAAGTACTGACAGTTTTGTAGGTTTTGAAAAGTCAAAACGTCCAAATTCCCCAATTAATATCGCGTAAGCGTACGGTGGAAGAAAATGGTGAAAAAATAGTCCAGATGATGAAAAATTTTTTTTTAATAAACCTACACAACAGTTTAAGAAAACAAATGCAAGATTCCTAGAAAACAAATGGAATGGTTAGACAATTTTGGCCATTTACCAAAGTACCTTAGCGATTAGAACGAATTTGAGACCAAGATTATTTTCATAATATGAAAATAATTTTAATAAAATTACCTATATCATAATCCTCGTATGATATAGGTAATTGTTAATTTTATTAACTGATTTGTTGAATTAATTCAATAACGAAAATGTAAATGATTGCTTTAAAGCTGACTTTCGAAGGCATTTGGTCTTCCCACACTCATCCGCTAATGTTCCCCAATAACGAGCTGGCGATATCGCCCCACTTCAGCGACGTGGTGGGCGCGTCGCACAACAAGAACTATAACGTGTTCAAATTGAATTCCGAGGCCAGCGCGGCCCTGAAGATGTTGGCTGAGCAAGGCAATACCACTAAATTGGAGGTGGATATGATAAATCAGGTAAAATTATTCTAATGTCGTCTTTATAATACCACTAAATTGGAAGTGGATGGAAGTGATTGGAAGTGGTGGAATGGAAAGATAGCCCTTGACTGCGATCTCAAGTGACGATGCATTGTAAGATGGTGACGGGCTAACTAAGAAATGGTATGGCAGTGTACATTCAACCTATACCTCCAATCTGTTTCTACAATCTCCGAAATTATAAGTTCCCAAATTGTCCCCGCCGAGAATCGAACCCGACACCTCCCAGTTATAAGACCACAGCGCTCACCACTGCGCCAGTGAGGACGTCAAAACTGGAGAAGAATATAAACGACTACTCAAACTTCCTCAACTTGAGCAGACTCTTGAGCTGAAGCGTGACTGATATGTTTCACAAACAGGTTGGCGTATCAGTCCGTACGGTGATAAAAGCTTCGGGACAGCTCAAACCGAATATGGTGACACAATCCATATTCCGAGTGAGCAGGGAACATCACCTGGTGTCACTTGTGGCCGCCATAATCCCCTCTCCCGACTGGTTTTTGGGGGTATCCAATATGGAGCTGTGCGATGTCAACACTAACGGATGGGCCCCGAATTTAACGCTGAACATTTACCCACTCGATGCGGGTACAGATAGCGGGATAAAATTTGATGTAAGTAAATATTTTTTTAGGGCGCCTTCAATTTATATGCGTTTCTTGACGGCCTGCTGCGGTGCCGAAGTGGTGCGTTAGTTGTACTGCACACGGACGTTTCGTTTTTTTCATACAAAGCGCTCGGTGCCGTTGCCGTCTTGTTGTCGAGCGATCGCGGTACCGGCACCGCGCTATAGCCGCACCGCGCGTTTTGTATGAAAAAAAACGAACGTCCGTGCCCAGTACGACTAACGCACCGCTTCGGCACCGCAACAGGCCGTCAAGAAACGCATAAATTGAAGGCGCCCTTAAGTTCCCTATTAGCTCGGAGTTAGGAAGTTGGCGGTGAGTCACCCCCTTGCCTAGGAGAGCACGTAAAGCCGTCGGTCCTGCGCCTGATCTGTCTCCGGTCGTGTCGGATTTTCCGTCCCATCGGTCTATGAAGTGAGGGAATAGAGAGTGCACCTGTGTTTGCACACACACTACTGCACTATAATATATCCCGCGCAGATCTGTGGAGATTCGCCGCCGTGGCCGGATTCGGTCGGAAGGACATTATTTTTATTTTACGTAATAGAGATATTGGCCAAACCCCAAACCGACTCTTAATCACAAGTCAAAAGCGCGCGTATAGTAGGGCAGCTCGTATGAAATAGAACTGCTGTGAGTTGTGACATCATAAACGCACGCATTTGACGCACTTTTTACACTCCTTAAATAACTAGTAAAAAAGTACTCCGATAAACAACAGCAGCAAGTATAACTTTATATCCTAGTAAAATAACAAAATTTTATACCTGCCTTAGTAAAATAACACAATTTTTTGTGTTTTATGAAATCGTAGTCTCCAAATGAAGATACAATGCCACCAAAACCTATATCTCAAGCGGTAATCAACAAATTGTTGGCAAAAGATTTCAAGCCGTTCGCGAAGCTACATTTCAACCTCATGCGGACCTACCCGACTCTGGAGTGTGAGACTTCTACTCCCGTATATGAGATGACTGAAAGTAAGTACTTACCTACCATTTTAATGTAGACTCAGATTTACAATGGGTTTTGCCAACGTACCTATAGCATTATTTTTGCACGAGCCAAGAAGACTTATTGTAAGAAGTGTCGGTATCTCCTCAGAAACGAGCCTACTGCCTAGTATATGTGTCGCGCTAGGAAGGCTCCGGTTGTATTCCTCGAAACCTTCCAATATGCGCCGAGGGTGGCCATCGAGGGGGTTTTGGTGTGTAAAAACCCCACACAACCCGGACTTTACCCCAGGATTTCGGGTATCTTTTAAGACTTCCCCCTTGTTAAAAAAAAGTAGTGTAGCTATAATATGTACCTATTGCGATTTCCTTATTACATTAATTGTTGTATAATTAACATTAACTACCTACACTGTTTTAGATGAGGATAGTGCAGCAGTGAATGGCCAATCAGTACCAAGTGAAACATTGCCGACAACTGCACCGCCCCCTATGTAAGCATTTATATAGCGATTCAGTACCCCAATGGAGAATGTTCACTAATTTTGACTTTTAGCTCTCTTTTCAAGCTATTTTTAACAGACTTCCGAAAAAAGAGGAGGTTCTCAATTCGTCGGAATCTTTTCTCTTTTTTTTTTTCTTTTTTTTTTTTTATGTAAGTATGTTCATTGTTACTCGAAGACGCCTGGACCGATTTGGAAAATTCTTTTTTTTTTGTTTTAAAGGGTACGTATAACTACACTGTACTTCCCAGGTGGTCTCATTGTCATCAGGTCAGGATCTGATGATGGGATCCTGGAGAAATCGAGGGAACTCTTCTTTTATAGGCGCAATTTATATACTTTGTAGTTTGTACTGGTGTTTGAAGTCGGTTTTGTAAAAAGAATTTTTAACGTTTATACTTGTGCATACCTAAGTAACGTTCTCCATTGACCTTTCAAATCTCGTGACGCCTGCTATTTTGATGTTTGTGGCCGTTTTCTTCCAGCGAGGAGTTTTCTCCCGATCCAGACACCTCAGAGACGTGTCCCATGACGACGTGGGAAGAGTGGGAGCCGTGCGCGGGGGAGTGTGTCGACAACGTTTACATCGGATACAAGACGCGGTCGCGGTACTACTTCGTTGATGGCGTCGCTGTAGGCAAAGATCTAAATGTATGATCTTTGTTCCTCTTCAATAGTACCTATTTCCTTTTAATATCTGTCTCGCTCGTAGGTCTAGTGGTTGGCATTTTTGACTGCGGATGACAAGGTCCCAGTTGGCTTCAAAAAATTCACCTACTGGTACCTATTGGGGATTTCTTTCAAGAAATTCTCAGTACCAAGGTACTAGCCCGGAGTTAGAAAGTAGTTGGTGTGTCACCGCCGTGCCTCAGAGAGCACGTAAAGCCGTTTGTCTGTCCGTTCTGACCCAATCCCAGATTGGTTAAATTAGGTGAATAATCTTAAAATAATCAAAGCTGAATTTTTTTTATTGTCAGGGTCCAGATGTAGAAGTCCCAGAAGAATGCTTCAGTAAATACTCGGATCATGAGACAATACCGTGTGAAGAGGAGTGCGAAGAAGAAGAAACAGTTATTCGATATAGGGACTAATAACAATATCAATGTATGAAAAAAAATAATAAAGTAGACTACATTTTAAAATTCTTCGTTTTATTTTTCTAATGGCAAAATGCACGTCGTGAAATTCTAAAATATGTAGTCTACGAATGGCACGATTTGGCTCCCAAGTCCCGACAATTAAGTTGGCTACCTAGTATTTTTTTTACTAGGTACGTACAGGGTACACATTTTGGGTTTCGGACCCAACTGAACTGACAAACTTAGGTTGAATGATGTCTAGCCTTGGAGTTTATAATTGGTTACATACTCGAGTCTAGCAAACTTATCCACCCGATCAGCCAAGTTGCATAAAGACATGTCGGTTGACTAGTAGAAAAGTAAAAAATTAGGTACAGTCTTACAGTACCCAACAGTACCCTATCCTTAGCCATAATAAGAAGGCCCCTAGTGATCGGGGGTCAATAAGTTATAGCATTTTGTACACATTTTAATTAGTAGAAGAAAAAAAGAAAGAAAAAATGGAAAAAATAAATAATTTCATAATGACAGACCAAAATGTTATCGCATACGCTGCAAAGGACAAAATATTGTAGTGTGCCTCGCCCACAAACATATAAGCTCGCCTCTACTTTTGTTACGATCGATCGTAATGGAACGCATCTCGTTTAGGTTTAAATTGTCATTAGTTTGAAAACCAACTCCATAGTTCAGACTCTATCACCTACTCACTCTTCTTCTTCTTCTTCAACTAATGGACGTCCACTGCTGGACATAAGTCTCCTGCATGGACCTCCACAAGCCTCGGTCTTGCGCCGCCTGAATCCAGCGGCTCCCTGCGACTCGCTTGATGTCGTCTGTCCACCTAGTGGGGGGTCTGCCAACACTGCGCTTCCCGGTGCGAGGCCGCCACTCCAGCACCTTGGGACCCCATCGACCATCAGCTCTTCGAACTATGTGCCCCGCCCATTTCCACTCACTCTATGAAGTATGATCTAAGATCTAGTTTTTTATCTGTGCATTGTGATTTATGAATTTTACATTTTTACTCTATGATATCTTACGTCATCGGAATTCGAATGCGACATCTTGTGATTCTTGATTTTTCAAAGCAAATGTTTTTAAAAAGGTTTGGAATCAATTATTCTAAATTGTGAATTTTATTATGCTGGCAAAGAAACCAAAGTCGAGCTTTAAACGTTTGCTCGGTGTAACTGCGGCGACCATTTTCGTAGCGGAAGCTGCAGGTTTCGCCGTCTCCTACGGGCTGTGGTATAAGTTAAATTCCGAAAGAGGTGAGTCTTTTATTAGAATTTATAGAGATCTATTGTGAATCAATTGTTTTCTTTTTCGGCGAGAATTTTCATTGAGTTTCATTTTCAAGATGGCTCTTTACATTTACAAGTATTTATTTTTATGAATGCCTATTGTGTTAAAAAATACTCAAAATCGATTACCTATTGTATTCTGGAAAAATGACATAATAGATGGATGATGAGAATTTAGATGCCGGTATAATGAGTGTGTTATATTAAAACTTCATTTTCCAAGTGATTAAAAATATTAGCCTTTATGTTAGAATGGTGAGTTAACCCTTTAAAGACTAGGAACACACCAAATATTCTACCTGGTTCCTTTTATTAGAAAAGCAATTGAGTAGTTAGATTGAGGACATTTTTTAACACAATTGAATATAAATGAATAATTTAAATAAATGAGAAGAAAGATATTATGAGTAGACTAATGATATATCATGGCAGCATGTTATGCTTAAGAAAATTGTTTATACATTTTGTACAAGGCACTATACATACTAGATTGTGAGTTTTAACGCTTGCCTGATGCATAAAATATAAAGTTTCTGATAGACAATTTTAAAAGTATGTGGCTGGCTTACTTGGTTCTCAAATAATGTTTTTTAAACAACCATTTCAGTTTGGTGGTAAATATTTACTCTGTAATATTGTTTTTCAGATTTCCGTCTGTACATGCACAAGAACTACAACTGGGTGTTGGAAGGATATTACACGCTTGGTGAGAAGATTGGTGGGCACAAGACCCGTGAGCTTGATCACAAAGTTTGGACCAACGAGGGCAAGATATAATCTGGTGAGATGAATATTGCAGCAAAGTCTGCCTTCTGGATTGTCACCTTTGGCACAATCGGCTACGGCCTTTTCACCTTTGTCAAACCTAATGATGAAGTGCTCAAAAAGGTCATTATTATTTTGGTCAATTTTAATGTTTTGTGTGTGTGGTCACTGATTAATGCAGGAAACATACTTTTAACATACCACCTAACCCACATACAGTTTTTTCATTGTAGCATAGTGAGTGTAGATAGGTCAATAGAATGTAGTTTATTGGGTTGTGGTATGTTATAAGTGTGCCCATAACTCCTTATTTGTTTTATGCACTAATCTTTGTTATATTTGTTTCTAATTTTGATTAATTTAACTTAAAATCAGATTTTATGAATAATATTTAGTCACTACAGTTATAACATGGTAATAATTTTCTTAGTATAATTATAAAGTTGCTGGCTGGGGGACAGCCTGGCTATACTAAAAATGTTTGTAAAACTGTAAAAATGGATTTAAATAAAGCTTATTATACTGGTTACACTTGACTTTACAGGAATCATTATGCAATTGGTCAAAAAAAAAAAAATCTATACACAAGATTATCTTTTTTGACATGATTAAATAATAATTGAGCTCTTTCACTTTAATGAAAATAACAGTTTGTCTTTTTGTTGCTCTCATCAGTGCAAAAGTAGAAATCAAGTTGCGAATTGCGCATGAATCAGCTAACACTTTGTTTGTGTCATCGAAATTGCTGAATACCGAAAACATGATTGACTCTGCCAACTAGTCAGTCTCTATACAACCAGCTAATCAACTGGTCACCTAGTCGGTCAAAATAATAATCAGCATAGCTCTAATTTTTATATATTTTCCATAATAATATTATATATGAAATATATTTATCTATGCAATTCTTTTATATGTTTTAATGTATATATTTATTGTTGTGTTAATAATAATATAATAATCAGTGTCCAACACAAAATCATTCATTTTGGAGAGACAACATTCATCATGTTTGATACATTCAAATAATGATTTGAAGCTTGCATAAAAAGGCAGCAAAATAAGAATAGTCCACCGTTACCATCACTTCATCATATCTGAAAGTCATAAAATATATAAAGCATTTATTATTTATTTCCCCATCTTTTCAGATTGACCAAGGATCTAGATTTACTGACGCCAGAAGAGTAAGCCAAGACACCATTAAAGTTTTGCAAGAAGCGGCCAACCAAAGTTCTGATATTAACAAGAAAGTTGACGATTTACTCAAGAAGGGAAAATGAGTGACAAAAATGCTATCCTAGAGAGGCTGAGCAGGCGAGATGCTCAGCGGTTAGAGAAACTCCAGAAAGCACACAAGGCAAGGGAAGAAGTTGATGCCACCAATGAAAATGAGGAATTCTTCTCTGGAGCTTTTAAAATAAGATCTGAAATGATTGAACAACTCTTATCACAAATACCAACATTAGAAACTCATGTCCTGCCCCAACATTTTGACAACATCAAGCGTGAAGTCAACGAACTACAAAAGTTTGTTGTCACATCCTCCTTCTTCTTAAAGGAGTTTAACATGCGCAAGTATTTAGGCATCGTGGCGAACTTGCAAACAAAATGCTACGAATTAGAAGACAGGTATGTCCCTCGCAAAAAATTCGGATTCACTAGAAAGAAACTTCCCAAAAGCCATACTCAAAAAGAGATTTCAATTGACGACAATGATTGTGCAGGAAAAACCGATAGTAATAAATGGGATGATAAACTTTTTGGTTTTGATTCAAAAGAGGATGAAGTGCTATCGTTGGAAAATGATGAGTTGTTCCAACGTGATGTCGCAATGAGGAATTTGAAAAATTGTACAATTGGTTTGAAAGGTGTAATGGGAACTTTGCATTTAACTAACTTAGACAACTGTCTAGTGCTTACAGGGCCCGTTACATCCTCTGTTTTTATTGAGAAGTGCACAAATTGTAAAATTGTGACAGCATGTCAGCAACTTAGGATGCACAGTTCGATAAAATGCGATATTTATCTACATGTGACGAGTAAAGGTATCGTCGAAGATTGTTCCGATATACGTACTGCACCTTACAATTTGTATTATGATGATCTAGAGAAGCACTTTAACATGTCCTCATTAGATAGAAACAGCAATCACTGGGACAGCTTGGACGATTTCAATTGGTTAGCTCCTGATGTGCCCTCGCCTAATTGGTCAATTTTGGATGTTTCTCAGCGTGTAAGCAATTGGAATGATTGGTGGTCGAAAACACCATTATAATATTAGATGTAGTAACTTAGATCAGGATTTTACTACCTTTGGATTTGAAATCTTCCTTCACTGAATAAGAATTACAAATAAACAGTGCCTGATTTTAATTATTTAATAACAATGGAATATATTACCATACCAGTTAAAAGAATTATTAAACGAAATTAACCTAGTTTATTCATCATGTTGAAAATTTCAGCAGATACAATTTAAATCGCTAACTTTTGAGTCAACCCTCTTTTTATTCTATGAAGGTAGTAACACATTTGCAACACGCCACCTTCACCCCACCTCAGGCTACGCGACACATGTTATTTCACTTCAAGTCTGTGTTTGTAGGTTCTATGTCCGTTCATACAAAATACAATGACCTGTATGTAGCCTAAGTACGAACATTTTAACGTTTGCTCCTGTCATTTTCATAAATTTCTCTTTGACGTTAACTTCAGCTTTACTATTCGAAAGTTAAAATATTCGTATTTAGGCTACTGATTTCATTTAACACGCGTCACATAGGGTGTGCAAGGTTTAGCAATTGTATCTGGGCCATAAAGTTTTGAAGGATTTTTTCATAAACTGGTAATTGTACAATTATTTGTACCATGTATTTTTTCCTAATATCCTTAGCCTAAGAGGTTTATTGTAATCAACTTTCATAGTTTAATGATCAGATGCTATCAATAACCAATAATATACTTTAGTATAATAATAAATTAAGTATGTAGGCATACAGACAACTGCATAGTTAACACTACATAGATGCTTTTATTAAATTTAATATTATTTATGAATAAAGAGTTTTGTATTATTTATTGACTTTTATTTATTAACCGACTTCCAAAAAGGAGGAGGTTATCAATTCGGCCGGTATCTTTTTTTGTTCTTTTTCTTTTTTTTTCAAGGTAATAAAGGGTACCTATTATTATTTATTAATAACTTATTAGGGAGAGAAAGGGTAAGTAAAATCCGATTAAAACAGTAAATACCGTAAAACCACCCAACTATAGTCCAGATTTGACAGGTTTCACATTTGTGCTTGTTTTACTAAAGAATAGATTATCATATTAAATACCTATTAATGTTTTTAGAAATAGTAGAATATAGTAAGAAAGGATTTCAAAATCAAAATATAGTATGGGCATTAATTGATTATTATTTTTTTAGTTAAATTTGGACCATTGTTGTATAACATGTTGCCAACTATAATCCAGATTACAAATCATACTCGTTACGCATATTATGACACATTAGACAATAGTGGGGTGCTATACTTGATTGTCTGTTGAACGAAGTGGCTACATCTTCCTTGGATTGGTTAATTTTTTTAAGAAAAAACACTAAAAAATGGGATCGAAATTGGTTTTATTGATTAAATTGAAAAATCAACAATTATGTATTGTACCTAGTATACTAAATAGTAATAAAATTATGAAATAAAATGGGGAGCAGGGCTAATTTATTTTTTTGGCTTTCCCCATTTATACTCCAGTTCCGGTACACGAAACAGTGCACGTTTCGTGCTTAATTTTGCTGGAGTGTTAATTGGGGAAAGAATTTTGTCAATTGCATAAAAAATACAGTCTGCTTTCTCAGGCCACTTCCACGATAAACCACAGCGTGCCATGCAGTTGACAAATGCTCCATCAATATCGACGGTCTGCACTTGTCCTGGCCACGTTTCGCCTTCGTATTCCACTAAAACGAATTGTCCAGGTTTAGGAATAAAATCCCGAGGGTTAGGAGTCTCGTCTGGAGGTTCGTTTTCGACACACTCATCTGTGAGATCCATAGTTGAATCTGTATCATACAATGAATGAATTTCAGCATCTTCGTCGCTTTCAGTAGAAGAATCTATAATAATATATTTTTTCTTCCTTTTTAGTTTGGTTTCCTTGGAAGACGAAGGTTGTGATTGTTCCATATCGTTATCGCAGGAAGGCTCTTTATTTTTTATATTTGATTTTTGTTTCCATTCTTTTGATGTGCTGGATTGCGTTTGACCTATTTCTTCTGCAGAAATGCTTTTACCTGCCGCAACATTAAGTTTTTTCTTGCGTCCTTTGCCCCCACATATTTCAACAACTTCCTTTCTTTTATTTCCTAGAAATTCCAAAAAGGCTTCCGAAATCAGACTCTGCTCTGGCTGTGGAGCATCTGAATGTTTAAAAGTAGGCAAGCGTTGCAGCACTGGAGTTTCATCCGTGGGAAAAATACCGGTTTTCCTAAAGCCAGCTTTGAGATTTTCTGCTGAGTTATCCATGATCTTTTCCCACAATTTTCTAAGTAATGCAGGATATAAATTTTTGGGGATAGTGGGCGATCTCTGTCCTTCAGGAGTTTCTTTCCATTCGTTCAAAATTTGACGCCAACGCAGTTTAAGAGGCCTAAAGTAGGCAACATCTAAAGGCTGCGTTAAGTGAGTGCTATTTGGGGGAAGAGCCACAAAGGCAATATTGTGGTCTTTGCAAGCTTTCAAAACCTCTATATTTATATGGGAACTCAAATTATCCCCTATGAGCAGCTTTTTCCCCTCCTCTCTCCGCACAGCAGGCAACACCAATGTAAAGAACCAATCTTCAAAAGTATTAGTATCAAACCAACCGCTCTTCGACCTGTTGTACCGAGTTTCAGGTGGTCCACCCTCCGTCCAAGTGGTCCATAAATGATCAGCTTTATAATTCACGTACGGTGGTAAAATCTCTCCAGCTGCATTGCCACATATCATCATACTAACAGATGCTTTGGTTGCGTTCTTTATGGCTTCCGGATACTTGCATCCACGTTTCGTAAGTACCTTCTTCTTACCGGGGTCGTCAACAAGATTTGTTTCGTCATAATTGTATATAAGATGAGGTGGCACTCCCTCGATCTCTGTCTTTAATTGGTCGAAATAAGATTTAATCTGGTTCTCATCTACAGCAGCTCTTACCCTTTTTATATTGTTACAAAACCTTTGGGATAGATCCTTTTTGTGCCGTTTCAAGAACAGACTTGCCCAGATTTTACCAGGCAAGTTATTTTTAAATTGCTCAACTTTACGTCCGTTTTTATCAAGATACATTTTCACTATGCATCTTAGATCAAAAATTGTCACAGGAAAACCAAAGTTACACATTTCTATTGCATGCTGGATAAAAGCATCCTCTTCGGCTTCTGAAAAGACGCATTGACGACCTGGCTGTCTAACTTTGTTCTTCCGAAACGCTTTTAATTTCAAAATTATTGAACTTCTTGGAATTTTATATTTTTCAGAGGCTTGACGCTGAGTTAATATTTTGTTACTTATGTCAATTAAACAAAGTTCCATTTGGCGATCACTATAGCTCTTATATGCCCGCCCTCCAACTTTTCTTCTCATAAACTTATCTCGCGACATTATTTTCTAGAACAAAGCAAGTTGGTTTTCAATTATGGTCCAAAAAAACGTTAGGACTATAGTTGAAAACTAAGTACCAAATTTTGAAAACAAATCCACATTTTTTTTTATTGCTACAATCACACAGTAAACTATACATTAAATACATGATAGTAACATTACCTTTCAGAAAAATGCAATTCAGACAGTGGTTCTCACTTCAGTCAATTTTCCCAACTAAAAGTATGCAGAGTTCGTTTAACACGTTTAAACCAGTTCCTCTCTCAATGGGTCAAATAAATTATGTTTAGAGCGCCATCTAACAATAAAGCTTGAAACTAGTAGCCTTATACGGTTAATTAAGAAAATAGTACGGAATAACAAGCCTAGGTGTCACTACAAGTTGATGCCACTGGGATTTTGTTTGAAGATGAGCGGGACTATAGTTGAGGACCCGGACTATTGTTGGGTGGTTTTACGGTACTTATTTATTTTACAATATAAAATACATACCGCGAAATACCACAATGTTATCACGGTTATTATTATTATTGCTATACATAATAAATAAGTATAACAATTCTATATCAAAATTTAAAATACCTTCATCGAATCAAATTAAAGTGTTAAACATTGTAATAACTTGTAAAACACGAGATTTAGATACCTACGTCAAATGTCTTTACCTATTAAAACTTTAAATACAGATGCATTTAACGACTAATAGAATATTAATAATAGAGTAAGCTGTGTCATAAGTCGCTACTTAGATAAAACATAAGTAGGTAAATTAAGTATTAATCAAAAGTACCTACTGGAAATAAATTTATTAAAAAACCATTCAGTAGTTTAAATACTAAACTTCATATACATACTACGAAATTGTATTATTGTCACCTTAAATAAAAGGGTCAATTGAAAAACCATGACATAAAATTTTATCTACTAACCTAACTTGACAGGATTAAAATAACTAAATATTCCTTATAAAGATGAAAAATGCGACCGAGTATTGAAATCGAGACAAAAATAAGAACACTTAGGTATGGAATAAAATAATAATAAAAGATAAAATTAATTCATGTGGTAATTGCACAAGAAACTAAAGTAAATATACTTACCAGAGTAAAATTAAACTATGGAAAAGGCAAATATTGGGAAAATTAATTTTAAGCTTAGCCTTAATCTAAACGAATTTACACAAGGAATGACAAAGTTCAGTGGCTATAATTCGTCAAACCTGAAAAAAAAAAGACGTGTGGCACTCGGGGACTGCCGCGATAAAGCTATTGCATAGCATTTTTTATCAACGCCATCTAGCGGTGAGAGGAGTCCCGTGTCAGGTTATTTTCGTCACGGAATTTCTGGATTCGGTCTCCACGCTCAAGGCCCGCGATAGAAGCAATGTAATAGCTTAAAAGATTCTTGTGCTTTACAGATCTTTCTGGTTTGGCGGATTATAGCAAAATTTTTTTCCTAGTGTATGATGGAATTCCGCACGCCTACTACAATATTAAAGAGTTTAGTTGCCTTGGATTTTTTTAAAATTATAAGCAGTCTTCAGGTGTCGGATGCCAAGAACTTCATTGATAGGGAAATATGCCTCAATAGCCCAACGGTTACAGGTGCGAACCGAAAACTTAAAAGGTTGCAGGTTCGAACCCCACCCGTTGCACTATTGTCGTTCCCACTCCTAGCACAAGTTTTCACTTATTTGGAGGGGAGAGGAGAACAACAGTCAGCTTGGTTGGTATTCTTTTTTTAAAGAAAAAAATTTATGTATAAAAAAATATTTGTGAGCTTTGTTTTGAGAATGTAAGACAAGAGTCAAGACTTTCTTACAAAATAATCGTTTTGTAACTTTATGTAAATGTAAATTGGAATCATAAGTATACTTAATTAAAAATCCGATTTCGAATGTCATTTAAAAGTTATGTGTAGGTAGTTTACAATACAATTATTATGTCATAGAAATAATAATTAAGTAATTAATGTATCTTAAGACTAAAACTGTTTTAGATATTTAGTCATATATAAGATTTCTATGGAAAAAGACAAGAAATAAAATTGATTAACCAACTTTTTCAGAAGACAAAATAGAGTTTTGGCTCTATTTCCTCTATACTTACTACTTAATATGAGTATAATAAGAATAGTTGTTATTTAACTCTCAGATGCTAAAAGTTGTCTTTATCCACAGAACATTATGGAAAGGCCTTAATTTAAATGTAGTTAAATTTTAGTGTATTAGACCAGGGTAGATCCCTTCAAAAATAATAAAAAGTGAAAAAAAATAGTAGTAGGATGAAACCCATTAGAAAAGGAGGGGAATATTATAAAAATGAAAGGAAAAATAATTTACGGGCGATCTGAGGTCGGGAAGGGGTGGGGGTGAGTTTTTAAGGGGAAAAAACGGTTTTTCTCGATTTCCGGCAAAACTAAAAGTCCTATCGAAAAAAGTGAAATGGCAAAGTTGTAGGTAATACAAAGATCTAAAACTTTTGTATTTACACTTTTTTCACATAACCTCAAAATTTATGTGAAAAATTCAAAAAACCAAGTTTTTGGTTTTTTATTTTTATCTTTTACAAAAATTATTTTTTTTTTAACGAAATTTGGTGAAAACTTACCTTTTTATGTCCCAAATACGCTGTAATTTATTTGATTAAAAATATTTATTTTTTCACCTTATTTTGAATTAATATCGAAAAAACACCCTAATTTTGAATCGAAAAGTCACCCGTCAAAATCTCAGCTTTTTTCAAAAAGTTGGTATGTTTTCTGTTCGTTGAAATCTCTACTTTCCGATGGTGAAAAAAAATATATATGTTACTACAGTAAATCTTCTCAGAAAATAATTTCAATCTTTAGGTTATGTTACGTTAAGCATACTATTTTTTAAAGAAAATATTACGATTTTAATGTTTGAGTTGATTTTCTTGAAGATAATTGTGACAAGTTTACTTAAAAAAATAAAACAAACATTTTTATCTGTATCAATCAACTCAAACATTAAAATCGTAATATTTTCTTTAAAAAATAGTATGCTTAACGTAACATAACCTAAAGATTGAAATTATTTTCTGAGAAGATTTACTGTAGTAACATATATATTTTTTTTCACCATCGGAAAGTAGAGATTTCAACGAACAGAAAACATACCAACTTTTTGAAAAAAGCTGAGATTTTGACGGGTAACTTTTCGATTCAAAATTAGGGTGTTTTTTCGATATTAATTCAAAATAAGGTGAAAAAATAAATATTTTTAATCAAATAAATTACAACGTATTTGGGACATAAAAAGGTAAGTTTTCACCAAATTTCGTTAAAAAAAAATAATTTTTGTAAAAGATAAAAATAAAAAACCAAAAACAGGGTTTTTTGAATTTTTCACATAAATTTTGAGGTTATGTGAAAAAAGTGTAAATACAAAAGTTTTAAATCTTTTTATTACCTACAACTTTGCCATTTGACTTTTTTCGATAGGACTTTTAGTTTTGCCGGAAATCGAGAAAAACCGTTTTTCCCCCTTAAAAACTCACCCCCACCCCTTCCCGACCTCAGATCGCCCGTAAATTATTTTTCCTTTCATCTTTATAATATTCCCCTCCTTTTCTAATGGGTTTCATCCTACTACTATTTTTTTTCGTTTTAAAAATGATCTACCCTGGTCTATATGTACCATCGATGTATATGGATAGGCCTATAGAGGAAAACGCGCTCAAAAAGACAACAGAACCTATTGTCTTAAAAAAAGTACTAATTTACTTCATTACATTTTTTTTTCTGGTTAATAGGGAGTGGCTACTCCTCGAACGTGATTGGTTGACACTAGCGTCAAAGCGAACCACATCGCACCGTCAGTGTTAATTGAAGTAATATTCAAGCGCATTTTTGTAGACGCAATTTTATGGGACAGACATATATGTACATCCATATACATCGATGGTAGGTAGAAATTAAAATGATGTTTGTATACTTACCTACCTATTTTGCCATTTTAAATTTTTACATTTCATGTAAATTATAGATCTGGAATACGTCTATAGTCTATACAGATTAAGTACGAAAATGCCAATAAATGTCTTTCGTGGTTCCTATTTAATTAGGTACTTAAAACCTTAACTCTAATAAAAATAGCGTCAATAAATAAAAATATAAATACTACAAGATGTAATTCGACATACAATTTAAATTTTGTTACTTATATAAATACTATAAGTTCAAACCGAAAAAATTATTTATTTTCTCATAAAAATGTGGCATGCAGGTAAAGTGAGTAAGGAGCTAAGTGACCGTGATTCAAGTACATATAGAGAAGTATAAAAATATTGCTGTTTCTAAGCCTAACATCAAAATGGGCAGTTTCGAATTTATCTTCAAAGGCAAAGTCAAACCAACTAAATATTTTATTTTATTACCGTTTTATAATACATTTTCTAAAAGATTAAAGAACCTACTATACTTATCATATTTTTATGATTTTATTTATATTTCTAATCTATTTGTATCAACACAAAATAAATAAAATGTTTGAAAGTTTTTTTTAATTTTTTTTGCAAGTGCCCGTGAGTATTTTGTATTCAAAATGGCCGAATGTAGTGCTATCCTTTTCTGCTCGGAGCATTAAGAATGCGATAGCACTAGATTCCGATCTGTAAAGTCAGCTTGGTTTAGATTGCATGACAAAGTTAGCCACAATATTTCGTGTACATTTTACCGTTACAAAATACGGGACCTAAAAGGTGTCCGTAAATCAAACTGTATTATATGAATAGGTTCTATGTTGACAATGTTCGCCATTTTGTCATGACATGCCGCTCACAAGATGGCGGCTTACATTCGTTAAAATATCACAATTTTACGTGTTGGTTTGACCGAATTTACATTAGAACCCTAACCAATCTACCATCACTTTACCAGTTGGGTTTTTTGTGTGTAATAGTCCACTGTTGGTAAGTGTTGTTGGGGTCGCACGGCGCGAGGCCCAGCGTCCTTGTGTGGGGCTGTAGGGTGAGACAGTAGCTGTGCAAACGGTGGATCAAATGGTTATGATTATCGTCGAATCTGAAAAAAAAAAGACCAATAAATCTTACCTGACACATCAGTGAACTGACGCGTCGTTCATCGCAACAGCAGATTATACCACACAGTCGTAATTATGTTTATTTTTTTAAATTCAAAGACAAGATAGATAAGAAAAGATTCAAGCCATACCCCTAATCGGTTTCTACACGCCATCGTGCCGGAACGCTGAATCGCTTGGCGGCACGTCTTTGACGGTAGGGTGGTAACTAGCCACGGTCAAAGCCTCACCAAACCAGACCAGAGACAATTTAGATATTGTAAATTTCCAAATTGCCCCCGCCGGGAATCGAACCATTATAAATGCGAAAGTGTGTTTGTTTGTTGGTTTGTCCTTCCATCACGCCGCAACAGAGCAACGGATCGACGTGATTTTTTGCATGGGTATAGTTGAGGACCTGGAGAGTGACATAGGCTACTTTTTATCCCGGAAAATCAAGTTCCCGCGGGATTTTAAAAACTTAATCCACGCGAGCAATTCATTCAGTCATTATTTACCTCCACGGCCCGTCCACAGTGCCGAGCCTGCAGATGGCTTGCTTCACGCTGTCCGCGTCAGCTTCCACGCAGCGCTCGCCCACTCCCAGCTGACCCGCTTCGTTCAGCCTGAACAGCTGGTTATTGCCATTGCCGTGACAGGTCGAAGTGCCTGGAAACAAACAGACTTTGAAACCATGGAACCAACTTCCTGCGACGATGTTCCCACTGAATTACAACATGTGGTTATTCAAGGGACGGACCAACAAATTCCTAAAAAGCCGGCAACGTATTGGTGGTGCCTCTGGTGCTACAAATGTTCATGGGCGGCTGTAACACTTAACATCAGGTGACCCGCCTGCTCGTTTGCTCGCTAAAAATATGAACAGACAAGAGTGAAATAATTCAAAATCGACGATGAGAATATTCTTTCGTTAGAGAGAATATTTGTTTTCTAATATTTGTTTCTTTATATTAGTTTTGTCGATGCTGCGGTTTCGAAACAACACAGCGGCCAACAAAGCGACAGAGCATTGAGTCACAATCTCTCTCGCTCTTATTTTTTTGTGCTTAGCGTAATGTTGTTTTTATAACAAAAAGTTTAAATTTTCGACACTAAAATTGGTGAATTTTGAGTTATGTCACCCTTGTCGCAAATGAGCGAAATATTTCCCTGAAGAATTTAATATAAGGCTTATTATCGAGTTTGAACAGAAAGGTATAACTGGACTGTGAAAAAAGAACTGTAAAGACTCCGTAAAATTATAAAACAATGTGGCCAAAATTGATGCAGTAAATGCTCGAAACCCATAAACCAAAAAAATTAAAAAGGAATGACAAAATAATTCCTCAATAGCCCAACAGTTAAAGGTGCGGATTGAATACTGAAAGGTTGCAGGTTCGAATCCCACCCGATGCACTTTTGTCGTACCCACTCCTAGCACAAGCTTTCCACTTATTTGGAGGGGATAGGAGGATATTAGTCAACTTCGGCTTGGCTAATGATCTTATTAAAAAAAAAATTGAAATTTAAAACTGAATTGAAAAAGGATTTCAAAATGTCATGTAAAAGGACGAAGTCTCACCACAAGAGTCGAAACAAATTCAAACAATATTCAAGGGTTTCATACTGCTGGGCACAGTACCCTCGAAAGAAAGTTTTAAGCCATATGCCACATGCTAGTGCAGGTTGGCAGGCTTCACACACCTTTGACTTCATAGAGAAATTCTCAGGCTTACAGACAAAAATATCAAAAAATTCACTTACCAATATAAGCTGGAGCGGCTTTACCCATAGTGTCCAAGCACAGTCCAGATGCCTTATTTTTGACCATACCCCAGTGCACATTTTTCGGCAGCTTCGGAAATTTATCATACACGTCGTAAGCAACGTTCTCCATGTACCACCCAAAGTCTTTGCACTGCAACTTCTTCTTCAAGGCCACCTGATCGGTTATATCCCCCATGTCCAAAAATCTCGCCATAGGCTCCCTAGTGTAGAAGTATTCTTTATGCTCTTCGTCGAACCAAGTTTCTATAACTCTCTTATAGTTGATAGTGATAAGAGATCCTTTACGATTTTTCGCTAAGTTACCGAAAGAATATGGCATGAACGCTCGGTACACATGCCCTACCCTCGAGCAAGGCACCCATTCGATGCTTCCCCCGCATTGCCAGATTTTGAAACTGAGTTCGAAATTTTCCCCACCCCAAACTAATAGGCCCGGATCATACGCCCCGATTTCGAGGAAGTACCGCCGATTTATTGCGAATAGTCCACCAGCATGGGTTGGACTCTTATAAGGCTCCGATTTGTACTTATGCTTATCTGCTTCTCTATCTGGGACTTCGTTTTCTTTATAAAGCATCCCCCATTCAAAAATGCCCCGGTAATTTGTCCCGTGTTGGTAGACGGGCCGGTATTCGAAAGTTTTATGATCTATGCCATCTATCACTGGCACTGTCATGATTCGGTAGTCTCTATAGATAGGCGCTAGAAGAGGCGGCAGCCAGTTTACGTTGACCTCGCAATGAGCATCCAGGAATACGATGACATCGCCCGTAGCTTCCTTCGCGCCTCTGGATCGAGTCCGAATGAGACCTTCTCGTACTGAATTTCGTATTATCCGCACTTTGCCGTGCCATCGTTTTATGTAGTTGTCTAGATTTTCTTTCAGATCCTCTTTGTCGGAATAGTCGTCAACCTATATAATATAAATAATTAAATAGTGCCACTTAAAAAAAATAGTCATTTGTTCAACAAGATAGCAAAGTTCATTTTTGTTGCGAGTGCCTAGTTTGAACCCCAAGCGGACGAAGGATTCTAAGTTAGAATCCTGAGTGTAGTGAGGGATTCAAAGGCACAAGACACAAAAACTTTGCTATCGTGTGATACATACAACTTTTCACCTCACTAGTTCAAAAAGGGCACCTTTGCTGTCTAAAACCCAATCACTGATTTTATCCAGCAAAGACGCCCTTTTTGAGCTAGTGAGGTGAAAAGATATTAGATAGGTGTTATTATTGGTAAATTCTCAATGAGGACAGAAGAGAAAACTCATATAGTTACAGAATATCTACTGTTAACACTAGTATGTCGGTTACGCATATAAGATTTTCTCCAACGCTTCTAAAGAAGTTTTCGCTTCCACAACATGTTATCAGTAATGAGGAATATACCTAGAGAGAGAAGCGAAACTTACCAAAACTATTTCATGTAGTACATGTGTAGGCGAGCGGTCGATCACGCTGTGAACTGTCCGCATGAGGACAGTGAAGCCTTCATTGTGGAACACTATGATCACGGACGTCGTGGGCAAATCCTTGGGGTAGTGCCAGAACCTGCACTCGTCCAACCGAGTGTCGGGTATCGACCTACAGAGACATACATCCCCCTTAGTTTTTTTTTTTAAATATTTTTAGCGAGCAAACGTGCAGGCGGGTCACCTGATGTTAAGTGATTATCGCCACCCATGAACATTTCTAGCACCAGAGGCACCATCAATGCGTTACCGGCTTTTTAGGAATTAGTTGGTCCGCCCCTCGAACAACCCCATATTGTAGTTTAGTGGGAACACTGTCACAGGAAGTTGGTTCCACAGTTTCAAAGTATGTATAGTTTGGATGAATTATTAAATTAAGATTCAATAGCCCAACGGTTAAGCAGGTTCGAGCCCTACCTGTTGGTACTATTGTCGTACCCACTCCTAACACAAGCTTTACGCTTATTTGGAGGGGAGAGGAGAAACAAGTCAAGTTCAGCTTAGCTAATATTCTTTATATAAAATTGTTGAGTTCCCCCAAAAAAGAAGTCCCCAACATCATGTATTAACATAAATACTCAAATAATAATCTACATAAATAAATATATGTGTTGTGCCGTACTACTCTCACTTATTATTCACTCATGTCACTGAAAGTTGCCTGGTAGAGACTGTTCTGTTAACAAAAAGGCATTGCATGCATGGTTTTTTGCAAGTTTTTCTATCGATCTATCTGTACCTGTTCATGGCAATATCATCGGAGGCAGCAATATTCATGCCGTATTTGCTCTCCGAGTCTGCGATGTCGTTGGCGCGGTCCTGCGACATGTGGTACGGCAAACCATCTTCACCAGGACCTTTCACTGAAACTCTGGTGCTTGGCTCAAAGTTGCCTAGCTCTGAAAATAAAATTAAATACTGTTAGAAACGTGGATGAAAGTTCTTTTATAACATAAAAATAGGTATAATTCAAACACATAAAACTTAACAAAAACAATGGTACTAAGTAAATGCGAAATGCGTGCGCGCGTAGACGCCTTTTGTTGCAGACTGCCAGTTTCGCACGGCGCGACGGGCGCGAGCACGGAGCGCGCGGCGGCGGCGGGCGACCGAGGGGTAACGAGGTAGCCGCGCGGGGAATCGCCTACCGTTGCCATGGTAACGGTCCAAGGACATCGCGCAAGTTGGGCGTATTGGATATACCTCTTACAATACTCTATTAGCTTAGCTACTTAGCTTGCCTGAGAATTAGTCCACATGGATTCAGTTTTCTTAAAAACACCAGGAGAATACATTATAAATGCGAAAGTGTATTTGTTTATTATTCAATCACGCAGCAACCTAACCCTTTCTTTTTCCGGGAAAGAAAGTAGTAGGCTACTTTCTATCCCGGAAAAACAAAGGGTTCGGTCACTCTCCAGGCCCTCAACTATACCCATGCAAAAAATTACGTCAATCTGTTGCTCCGTTGCTGCATAATTGAAGGACAAACCAACTCACTTTCGCATTTGCCATTTATAATATTAGTAAGGATATAATAATTATGGAATACTTTCATATGGTATTGATTGGTGGATGAAAAACCTGATTTCAGCTTACAGCATAAAATAATTAAGTACTATCATTATGATTAAGACACAATTATTTATTTTTGAGAAATAGTGATTATCAGTCAAAATACCAAGATAACTAATGTATTTTACATGAAAACATTATCATTATCAAAGGAAACATGGCTGGGTATAATTATAATAAATAATTTAACAGATTGATTACAATCTAATCTAAACCACGACCATGAGAAACTATGGCTGCTTAGCAGCTTCTCCCCAATTACTTTAAATCTATACTAATATAGTATTAAAGTGGAAGAGTTTGTTTTCTTCAATGCTCTAATCTCTGGAACTAACAGTTGGATTTGAAAAATTCTTTTTGCATTTGATAGCCCAATTCTCAAGGAAAATCTCAATACAACCCTTAGAAGACTAGCGAAAAGAAAGAAAGTAAGAAAAAATGCTAGGCGAAAATGAAGTAATATCACCCATCGGCCCATCAAAGTCACCTGTTGATAACTTTTATATATTTATTTAACTTAGTGTATATTCAAGTTTTTTTTAATAAAAGAAATAAAATCACATTATTTAGAGAGATGCATTAGCATAAATGTTAAATATTTCAAATCATCAGATATTATGTAGGTGTCATTAAGCAAATTAGGTATGTGATCATTAGTCAATTAATTACCTATTATTACCTATTAGAAACTAAAAGGCTCAGTAGGTAGTTTAATTCAAACTTTTGCAATCACAATAAAACTGCAAAAAGTTATAAATGCTTGCATGTTATCAGATTTACTCCACTGCCCATTCTCATAAGGTACGTTTATGTAGCGTGAGGGCGATAAAAAATCACATAAGAACACCGGCAACGAGTCCCCGTATTAGACTTGCATGTAACTGTATATTAACTATTATAATTCAATAAATAGAAATCTGGATGTTCGTGAAACTTACCGGTTTTTAATGTAGGATACACGTCTCTGTGGAACTTATAATAAGTAGGAAGATCATTCGAAAGTACAGTATTGGTAGAGTCCTCGGCATTTGAACTAGAATAACTATGTAAAGCGTAAATTAAAACTAATAGAACAACACATATTCCGGCCGTACGAAATATTCTACCGCGTCTCAAGTTTGTAATTCGCATTGTTACTTGTTGTTGTTATAATCAATTATATTATAATTTCTTTAAATTCAGTTGAGTATTTATTTCAAGAGTCGAGACTTGACACAAAATCACACAAAACAAAAGCTAAGTTGTGGCATGTGTGATGTGGTGTGCCCTTTATGACAATTGACAAGGAGAGAAGAACAAACTAGAGAACCGAGTCAGGCTGACTCGAGTACCGACTCGAATATATACTTATTAAGTACTCACATAGGTACTCGAGTATTTAGGATTCAGATAGGTAATGGTATTCGAATACTGATTCCGAGTACTTACTGGTATTCGAATACTAGTTCTGAGTAATTTATGGTATTCGAATCCTAAGTCAGGTACATACTCAAATCGCAACCTTATATCTACCACCTTAAAGTTTATTTTTTACTTTGAAGTTAGTTACGCCGAGAGCAGCATGACCGATCTTATTCTTCTTTCGGCCGACCACGGGAAGAAATAAATGGGAATGATTATTAGTACAAATAATATTAATAATATTTACCTATTCATTTTGATTTCTCGAAAGTTTTACTCTGATTGACACTATCATATAGTACTGTGTGTGTATGTGTGTGTGTGTGAGCGCGAGCGTAAAATATTCTTAAACTTTGTTTTGTTTGACTTTTTCAAATGTTAAGAATTAAGATGCTTCCGAAGAAAACATCGGAGGTGTGAAACTTATTTTTTAGATTGAAGAACAAGAAAATAGACTATAAGGGGTGTAAAATTTTTTTTACTGATTTTGAAAACACAACTAATTTGCTGAAATACATTTTAAAAAATCACCTTTAATTTATACTAGGGTGGCAAACCCAATTATGGGCACTTTAAGAGTTTATCTAATTTCAAATATGTTTTTTAAATATAAATTTAACAAAATCCTATAAATCACTCTGTTCATAAGGTTACTTGTTTAATAAAATATATAATTAAAGAACTTTTTAAGGATTTTTTTCTTAAATCAACAAGAATTTGAAATAAAATTGAAAAATGACCCAGTCCCCAATTATTAGCACATACGGGATTAACTACTGGTAAGTACTGACGGGTAAGTCGATCAGTCAAAATGGCCGAAAACTTCAGGAACTCCAGAACAATATCTTTCAACTACAATACTGACGTCATTTTAAAACTTTCCAGATTAGAAAGGTTTCGATTGTGAAAAATATGAATTCCCCTAAATATTTTTTAATCTGAAAATTTAAAAACTACAATCAGAACTTATATTTTAATCTTTTTTGCTAAAGTGCGAATAAACTGGTGCAGTGCTAGCAATTGGGTTGGTCACCCTACTTCTATTGAAAAAAATATAAAAATATAAAAAATGAATCGAATCTTACTGAGTATTCGAATTACCATATTCATACAAGTATTCAAATGCCCTGTCCGAGTCCTCCGACTCGATTTTTTTTAACGAGTACCAGAATACCAAAAAAAGCGGACTCGACCATCACTAGAACAAAACGTCAAGTGACGTTTGCGACTTGCGTTCATTAACTACAATCACCGACAATCACTGACCTCTATCTTCACTACATAGTATAAAACAAACTACAAAGTCGCTTTCTCTGTCCCTATGTACGCTTAAATCTTTAAAACTACGCAACGGATTTTGATGCGGTTTTTTTTAATAGATAGAGTGATTAAAGAGGAAGGTTTATATGTATAATAACATCCATTAACAGTGAATGACATAGGCTATAGTATATTTTATACCCGTGCGAAGTCGGAGCGGGCCGCTAGTTAATGTATAATTAACACTGGACTTGATGCTGTGATTTCTTTTTTTTATACTTGACTGACGTCATCTTGGCGTTATAAGCTAACACCCGTTTTCACCAACCACGAACAAGGCAGCGCCTAAATAGATAGGTAACACCTAAGCTGAGCTGAGCAATAAGTCCGGTGTTAACCATAGATTAAATATAGAGGTCAGTGGTATGAAATGAAAGTTCAAACTTCAAACAAAATTAATTCACAAACGTTCAAAAACGTAATGATTTTGGTTTTTTTATTCTCATTTTCTTAAATTATGTTCTGTGTTCTCTTGACTTGGTTCAAATCTGTGGTTCAAAAATTCAAAATTCAAATCACCGGTTTAAATTCAAATCAAATAGCTATCAAATTGATACCGATTACCGAGCCGTTAAAAATCTTTTAATGTATCTATACCCAGAGATAATTATTAATTTAAATTGAAAGTGATATTTGTTGTAATTGGAAATGAGTAATAAACGTAAGTGATCTTTATTATTATCTACTTTAAGTTTTTTAAGTTAAGAGTAATAAATTCCAACTGGGCAGCTCCACTTAAAAACATTAATTCACAGCACACAGTAAACTGTAAAGCCTCGTAGACTTCTCAAGATGCTGAGGACTTTCTGTTGTGAGACTAGGAATTCCAGGTCGATTTGCGTTGGTCCACCCCTCCCATGCACTGTGCACACCAGATTAATTGGCGTTGGAGTTTCAAGTTTTTGTTTTGTTGTCAAGTTTTGAGTTGGCACTAAAAGTAGGCCAGTAAAACTGCTGAGTGCTGTAAAAGCTGCATCAATCATTGCTAATGTACACTATACATCGTGGTGATTGGCTGAATTTATCGCGTTCTTTCTGCAACAATGCATTTTATTTTATTAATCAAAGGCGATTGCAATCGTTACATTGTAGCAATAATTTTTAGAGAATCGCATCAATGGACTGTATCTAGTATGTATATTTCTGTATGATTTTCCAGCATTTACAGTGGAAAGCCTGATAGCAGACTGGAATGATGGATTCCCAGAACATAAAATTTCTGTTGAAGATTTCAAGAAGCCACATGGATTGATGGCGGCTGTGTTCCAAACATTTGACCGCTTGGGTATTGATCGAGATGCTGCTATTGCGGTGGGTATGATTTTTGTGCAACCTGTACTGAGAAATAAGTGAATATAATATTTTGTGTTTTTTGTAGCACTAGCATATGGCATACAGAAAATGTAGTCTGTTTCAAGTTTATTGTCTCAACCTAAGATGTTTAATTTTACAGATAGTAGAGAGAAATGAATCTCTTCAAGCCAGTTCAAGCAGATACAAACCTGAGAAAATACAATGTATAATAAAGGGTCAACCAGTTGTTTTCTATTTTTTGTTTTTTCTCAATAATATCTGTAATAGAAAAAGTAGTCTACGCTGATATGAAAACAGTCACTTAACATTTGGATCAATTTTAAATGCTATTTGGCTGGAAAACAATTTTTATTATTATAATATCGTCGGTCCAATTCATTAGTGGAAACTGGAACATTTCCAAAATCAGGTGTTTTGAGTTAAGTGTGCAAAAAGGTTGGAAATTGAATAATCTTTCTGAAGTAAAAATGGCCCAAGTCAAATGGTAGAACTATTTGACTTGTACTGTTATTACCGTTATTGTCAGGAAAACACATAATCTGCTAGAGAAATATTGATTTTAGCTGTTAACTTAACACTTTGATGCTCATTTACTCGAAACAGTATATTTTGAATTGTACCATTAATGAATTTGACGGACGATATTCAAATTAAAAAAATATTATTGCAGCCATTATCAGAAAAAGATAGAAATGAGAACATTCACTCCTATTGGGACCTAGTGCCAGTCATCAATACGACCAGAATAGTCAACCATCTCATCTTGGTGTCGATACATCCATATTCCTTGACCAACACAATCACTCAGCTGCTGCAGCCATGTATCAGCACATCACAGTCTATGCTGTTGCTGCTGTACAACCTGATGTTATTCCGCGAAGCGAGAACGAGTGATCTCGCACCTTTTGAGGAAGAGCTGTTTTCCAAAAGTAATGAGGTTAGTCTATTAATATTTTTCTCTGAGAAAGTGGTAAGTCTGAATGTACTGGTATGATCAGGATAACTTCACCAAGATTATCACTTGGTCCTACACAAAATACTTCAAAATTATTCTATGAGGTATCACACTTTAAGACTAACTTACTGTTAGTTTCTTTTTCTGTACTTGTAGTAACGAAGTAATTAGAAGTAGTTTAATATTAATTATTATTATTAAACTATTTAATTTTTAAGCCTCAATAGCTCAACGGTTACAGGTGTAAACTGAAAACTTAAAGTTTGCAGGTTCAATCCTCACCTATTGCATTATAGTTGTACCTACTCCTAATACAAGTTTTCACTTATTATTATTTTATATAATAAAATTATAAAAAAAAAAAAATAATAACATTTAACACAAAGATTGCTTTATTTTTGCAGGTTGAAAAATTGAAAGACAAAAAGAATTGTCTCATAGAATTGCTCAACAAGCAAACAGCGGAAAAAGCAGAGAGGGCCGGAAGAATAAAAAATGTAAGTGGCAGGCAGTCTGTAAATCTTGTGATCTCAATTGACCTTCATAATTTGCATTCATTTCAACCTCTTGAATGAGAAGGGTTTAGCAACTTAGTGCACTTTCAGACTTCACACATTTTTGAGAACATTATGGATATATTTGTCATGCAGGTTTTTTCATAATGTTTTCCTTCACAGTTGAAGCCAGTAATATCATTTTTTTTTTTTTTTGGATGACAAGATAGTCCTTGACTGCAATCTCGCCTGATGGTAGCGGATTAACTTGGAAGGGATACGGCAGTGTACATTCAACCCATACACCCTTGATTGATTTAACATGCAATCGTGCCCTAATGCTAAATCACTTAGTGGCATGTTTTACGGACATGCCACTAAATGATTTAGCATGCATTTTGAACCTGAGACCTCCCAGTTATAAGACCACAGCACTCACCACTGTTCCCGGGAGGTTGTCAAGTAATATCATTTAATTGCTTAAAATGCACACAACTCCAAAAATTCAGACATGTGTTGAACCCCGGACTCAACTCCTCCAAGTAGGCTTTCCTGCTCCTTATAATGTCCTAGCAAATAGCGTCAGATTATTTACTGGAACATCCTACTATTGAAATAATCAGTTTTTAAATATTGAACCTTTTAGATAGACCGTGAGTCAAAACAGTATGAAGAGGAACTCAAACAAGAGAATGAAGCCCTCAAGAAAGAGAAGCACGTACTCGATGCGAAACAAAAAGAGTGCCGCCAATTGCAAATTCTGCAGGAGCAGAAGAAGTCTGTTCTGGATGCATTGTTGAGTGAAGTGGACAAAGTACGCTCCTTGAGAGTGTATGATGCAGAGGATATTAAGGCTCAGGTGAGATAATATGATTAAAAGCAGTGATGCAGTGAGCAGTGAACTGCCTCATGAGGCATTAGACCCATGGGTCTAATGGTAAGCAAGTTCTACTGCAGATGACGAGGTAATGGGTTTGATTTTCTGGGGGATGATTCTGTAACTCGTTGCCTGAAAGCCACTGACATATATTTTTTATCCATTGAAGGTTTACCTATGAAATAGTAAATGATATTTCTCTTCAAACCTTCAATGGATAAAAATGCCTATCGTTTATCATTGATAGGCACTGAGTTACAGAATCAGGGGGCAGGTTGAGCCAAAAAAATGTTAGTACTGGGTTTCTCTGTCAAGAAATTCTCAGTCCTAGCCCGGAGTTAGGAAGTTGGCAATGAGTCACCTCCGTGCCTCGCAGAGCACGTAAAGCCGTCGGTCCTGCGCCTGTTCTTTCTCCGGTCATGTCGGATTTTCTACTCACTCCTGCGCCAAGGAGGTCGTCGATAATAAAATTATATATAAACTAACTGTTGCCGGCGACTTCGTCCGCGTCGATTTCTGTTATTATGATCGCGATTAAGAAGTTTTTAAAAGAATACATTTTAAATATGGATTATTTTCCTCGTTTTAGCAACATTTTTCACTGATGCTTCGCTCCTATTGGTCGTAGCGTAATGTTATATAGCCTAAAGCCTTCCTCGATAAATGGACTATCCAACACAAAAAGAATTTTTCAATTCGAACCAGTAGTTCCTGAGATTAGCGCGTTCAAACAAACAAACTCTTCAGCTTTATAATATTAGTATAGATAAATAAATAATGAAATAACGAGAAAATTCTCCATCACCACATCACACAATAGATGTTTAAACTCTTCAGGTAGAGCAGGCAGCGCAAAACGACCAGGAGGCGGAAGAGAGATTGAACAAGTTGCGAGTGACCCTGATGGAGAAGGAAAACTGCCTGAAGAACCTGCAGGCCATCAAACCTAATCTGGACATTGCCAACAACCTGCTGTACGAGATGACCAAGATGTTTGACAGCTTGAGGTGAGTGCAGCATACCTAATTAAAGGTGGGTGCAATCAGTAGATTTTATTTGGATATTTAAAACTGTTTCAATCTGTCTGAATAAGGACTGCATCTGAAGTTTAACAACTAAAAATGAGCAAAGAGCAGCTTGTTGCTCGGTCTGAATGCTCCAACATGTTATGCACTTCACTTTTCAGTCAGTACGCCAGCAAGTTGTCATAAGTGCATGTGATTGTCCCGAAAGCAGTCAATAATTTTTATTTTATTAAATAAAAAATTTAACTTACGTTCTGCAGCTGAATAAGCTAATCACTAGACTTTTTTATTTATTTATTAAGCTTTATTTATCCTACACACATGTATCTAAACAAATTAAGCTTTAGATTTGTAAGTCTGATTTGTGAGTCCTTTGTGTGTGGTCCCCTATGGGTAAAACCCTCCTCCATTTTTTGTCATTTTTGTCTGCCTTAGGCAATACACATCCAGTCCTTCCCCGCTGTGTGCATGATGTCATCAGCCCACTTTTTCCTTTGCCTTCCCACGCGCCTTTTGCCTGCTGGACCTGACCATTTTGTGGTTTGATGGGTCCACTTCTTATCTTTATATCTCGCTACATGTCCTGCCCACTTCCATTTCTGTGCTAGAGCATACTGAAGAGCATCCGTTAGCTTGGTTTTCTTTCGAATTTCTATGTTCTTGTCTTTTGGATTCTTTTTAACTTCAGCATGCTTCAGCTGAACCACTAGACTTACGGGGCGGTTGAAAGTTTGTTAATGTCGCAGGGACTACGAGAGCGGAGACGCGGAGATCACGGAGGACGAGCTGGAGAAGCTGGGCGCGGAGTGCGGCGCGCTGGAGGCGCAGTGCGCGGAGAGCGGCGCCGCGCGCGCCGAGGCCGCGGAGAAGTGCAGCGAGGCCGCGCGAGCCCGCCAGCGGGATAGGGCTGCCGCGCTCAGGTGAGTTTTTACGCTCACTTCGCTCGCGGAACTATTGTTTTTATTAGAATAGAATAGAATAGAAATATTTTTTATTCAAATAAACTTTTACAAGCACTTTTGAATCGTCAATGAATCTACCACTGGTTCGGAATGCCTTTCCTGCCGAGAAGAGCCAGCAAGAAACTCGGCGGTTGCTCTTTTCAAAAAAAAAAAATTTACAATAGTTAATGAAACTGTGCTATGTATACAGTGCTTCCACGATGAATTTTCCTGAGTACAATACAAGTAAAAATAAATACAAATAAATACAATCCAATACATGTTAAAACAGGCAGGCAAAAGCAGACCCATTCCCGTTGGTGGCACCCGTTTCGATGACAAGATAGCCCTTCACTGTAATATCACCTGATGTTAAGTGACGATGCAGTCTAAGATCGTAGCGGGCTAACTGGGAAGGGGTATAGCAGTGTATATTCAACTCATACCCCTAACCGGTTTCTACACGCCATCGTGCCGGAACGCTAAATCGCTTGGCGGCACGTTTTTGACGGTAGGGTGGTAACTAGCCACGGCCAAAGCCTCCCACCAGACCATGCCAGAGACAATTCAGAAATTATAAATTCCGAAATTGACCCCGTCGGAAATGGAACCCGAGACCTCCCAGTTATAAGACCACAGCGCTCACCACTGCGCCAGGGTAGTCGTCGAAACCGCCACAAACCGATTTTGAAGCCTCAATAGCCCAACGGTTAAGCTTTATAACTACAGCTTTATAATTACAGAAAAAGTTTTATAATAATTATATAGAATGTGCAATGTGTGTGAATGTGTGTGTGACCTGCGAAATGACTTCAATTTAAGCCTCAATAGCCCAACGGTTAAAGGTGCGGACTCAAAACTGAAAGGTTGCAGATTCGAATCCTACCCATTGCACTATTGTCGTACCCACTCCTAGCACAAGCTTTACGCTTATTTGGAGGGGATAGGAGGATATTAGGCAACTTTCTCTCGGTCCTAACCAAAACTTTACAATTGTATTTAGATAAAGAAGAAGGATATAAATGGCTGATTTTTTTTGTAGGTCCTTGCAGGAATCTGAAGAAAAAGAAAGGAAAAGTGCGGAGGAATGCGAGAAGGCTGCGCAAAGAGTGCTAGAGATTAAGAGTTCAACTGCCCAGTATGAAAAGCAAAAAATGGCTGACATCAGTGAACTGGAAAATATTGAGAAGGAGTTTGTCAATATGGTTAGTTTTCTCTACTTTATTCCATGGTTACTTTATTCCATAATAAGTATTATGATTAGTTTTCTGTACTCTATTACTTATTCTCTCGCGACAGTAGACTATTTTTTTTTTTTTACTTATTTGACTATTTCTTTGAATCTCTTACAGTAAATGAGATTATGCCAGACCCATAATATCCTAATTAAGTTACAACTATTCTTAAAACTAAAACTACTCTATTTGTTTAAGAATTCTTAGAATTAGACTCGAGACTTTGTCCACGTGGGGCAAAAGCTAATAGCAAAACAAGTTTACTATTCTTTGCCTATTTATTTATTATCTTGTGGTAGGTTTGAAGTCTCAATAGCCCAACGGTTAAAGGTGTGGACTGAAAACTGAAAGGTCGCAGGTTCGAGCCCCACCCGTTGCACTATTGTCGTAACCATTCCTAGCACAAGCTTTCCGCTTATTTGGATGGGAGAGGAGAATATAAGTCAAGTTCAGATTGGCTAGTATTCTTTAAAAAAAAAAACAAGGAATCTAAATGACTTTAACATTTTTTTTTAACAATAACAGTGTCACCCTATATGGCAGATTCAGAAAAAAAAATCTAAATGATTGTTTTTTTTTCAGTTGGAGGCAATAGACGAAGCAGTCTTGATGAGGGTGGAACAGGCGAAAGAGAGAATGATTGATTGTAAGACAGCAAATCGCCAGGGTTGAATGTCCCCGGGAACCCCATTTTTATAAGTTTTTTAAGATAAAAAAGTAGGTAATAAAAGGAAGTCGGTTAAACAGTGTCACCCTACATGGCAGATTCAAAAAAATTAGTTATTTTTAAGTTTCTAATTTTAATTTTGTGTTGGGTTAAGTAATCACCAAATATCCAAACAGGAATGTAAATACACCGTTATGTCCTTTAGATAGGTACGGAATCCTAAAAACCAGCTTTATTTAAAATTAGTAATAAGTATTTGTGTACATTTTTCAAATAAAATGAAAAAATATTAAAAATAAATTGTTTTATTACAATGGCACTTAAATATTGTAGCATATAAATTAGGAATAGCGATTCTGTAACTCAGTGTCTATCAAAAAATGAAAGCCACTCACATATATTTTTTTTCCATTGAAGGTTTACTATGAAATAATAAATGACATTTCTCTTCAAAACTTCGACGGATAAAAAATGCCTATCACCGTTGATAGGCACTGAGTCACAGAATCAACCCCCAGGGGGCAGGAGTCAAGAGGAGGATCAAAGACGCTGCACTGCCCACAAATGTTTGTGGCACTGCCAGTGCTGTGTTCTTAAAACCATAGACAATATAGATGCATTTAAGCTTCTTACATATAGGGCGACATTTAAGTTTTGACATAAATTGCAACATTACTATACATTATCCTTGATTTTCCCTGCTCACCGAGCCTGGTAGGTACACTCATGCAATGGTTCGCCCATAGCACACGTAATTTTGCAGACTTATTTTTAAAGCATCGTTTGGGCGACTTTCCTTGTCCTCTGGACTCCGAAGGTGATGGTAGTGGTGCTGCTCCAGGCTGTCGGCCAGCAGGGAGAAGTGGCGAATGCTCGTGAAGCGAATTACATCAACCGCAAAATTCGTTGATGACCACGACCGCTCTGCCAAGAGTATGACGAGCAAGACAGAAGAAGATCCTTGATTCTTCCTCTCACCTTGACATTTGTCATTAGTAGGTATTTTCTGAGCATTACGGTTCCCAAAGATCGTCGGGCAGTTGATTAGGAAGCAACTCGTTCAATCAGAGCAATCAGATAATTGTTATTAGCGGAACTGGCCACTCCGCGCCCCTGCGGCCTGCCCCCGGCGGCAGCCGCGTCCGCCTCGCGAGGACAAGCTTTGTTTTAAATAGCCACTCCTTTAGCAAGAAAAGGTTAAAATTATTTTGCTATAACCCGCCAACATAAAAAATCTGTATGGTGAAACATGCAGTTACAATTAAGCACCGCTTACCTCCCCAACCAAGCAAGAAAGCAAAGTTCTCAAGCAAGCAATGCCACTACCACTCACATGCACCACGACACAAGACTTTTATATTACGCTCGACGCACGTTTCGCCCCGACACCGGAGCATCCTTACTACTTACCACTTACTCCTTTGTAAAACAAAGCTGCTTTTTGTTTAAACAATGTTCTTCTTCTAAGTGTACCTATAAAACTTCCTTGTAGCTTCTTAGTTCTTCTTTATTAACCGATAGACGTCCACAGCTGGACAAAGGTCTTGCGTGGACTTCCACAGGGCTCGACCTTGCGCCGCCTGTATCCAGCGGCTCCTTGTGATTCGTCTGATGTCGTCGGTCCATTCGTGTGATGTTGTGGGGGGTCTGCCAACACTGCGCATCCCAGTGCGGGATCGCCACTCCAGTAGGTATACTTTGTAGCTGTATGATAATTACAAGCTTTTGCCTGCGTTTTAGGCCGCGTAGAGTTAGGTTTTTAAATATGCCGCGGAAACCTTTTTCCGGGATAAAAGGTTTTCGGGAAAAAAAGGACCCGGACGAAGTTACGGGCATCAGCTAGTTTTCCATATAATCTTTTTCATCCTTAGGGTAGGGTAGTTCCATATTTAGGTATTAAGATTAACAGAACTATAAACAGCTTATGTGGCTTAACCGCTGAACCGATCTTGACGAAATTTAGTACAGACATAATTTACATTTCGGAGAAGCATATAGGATACTTTTGAAATAATTAATCAAAGCATTCACACGAGACTCCTAATTAAACACAGTCAAAATTGCGTAAACAAATAAATCAATATTTATATCGAATCAGTTTTCGTTATTAAGATCGATTTAATGTAGTTTATAACCATCGCTTATCATTGGACTAATGTATTTACGATTTATAGCTAGATAAGCGTGCACAAAAATATCTAGGGCGGGCAACAAGCTTGGCACAAAGGCGGGCGGGCGGCAGTAACAAAAGTGTTACGGAGCTATTTAGTACACATACGAGATACAAAAATAAATACATAAGAGTTTTTTTAGTATAAACTTGAAATCGTTACAAGGACAATTTACTTTTATATTTATTAAGTACCTATTTATTTATTCATTTTAATAGTTTTATTATTTTGAGTGTAAAAGGCTTAATTTTCAAAAATGGGTGCCGAAGATCCGAATACGCTAGTAGCAGTCGAATTCGAAGTTTTTGGAACAGTTCAAGGTAGGTAATTTAACTTTTCATTCATATTATACTCGTACCTAAAATGCGAAAGTACTCCTTATCTTTTCCATGAGTTCAATACCTAACGGTGAAGTAAATCATAAGCCTCAATAGCCCAACGGTTAAGGGTATGGACTGAAAACGGAAAGGTCGCAGGTTCGATCCCCACCCGTTGCACTATTGTCGTACCCACTCCTAACACAAGCTTTCTGCTTATTTGGAGGGGAGAGGAGAATATTAGTCAAGTTTATCTTAGTTAATATTCTTTTTTTAAAATAAAAAATGTGAGGAAACCTGTATGCCTGAGAGTTCTCATAAAACCTCAAAGGTCTGGCTTAAACACTGAAAGGTAGACGGTTCACCACCCGTTGCACTACTGTCGTACTCACAGCTAACAAGAGCTTTACGTTTATTTAGAAGGCCGAGGGAAATAAATATTAGTTTAGTTTGGCTTTTGTTATAAAAAAAGTTTTCCAAGATGTATGAAGTCTGCCAAACTGCATGCCGTCCTAAAGCTAAAGTCGAACCACATTTCGAACTATGATCCAAAATGCGGCAATTTATTAAGAAATGCCACCATTTAATAACTAATAAACGACATTTTTCAAATTGCTAATTATATCAAAAACTACAACAGTACTTAGGAGAATACCGATTAGATGGTTTGATAGAGATTTTTTTCTAAGATAGCATTAATAAAACGTATTTGGCCAAATGTTGGTTAATGTTCGTTATAGCCTTCCTAGTTAGGAAGTCCTTTGTGGGGTCAAGTATACGCTTTTATAGCTTGGAAGTTGGAACCAATCTGCTTTGCTTCAGCTGTCCACAAGATAGATAAGCTACATTTTGTAACATTTTTTTTTTGTTTTGAAAAGAACAACTGCTGAGTTTCTTGCCGGCTCTGCTCAGCAGAATCAGCATTCCGAACCGGTGGTAGATTCTCGACTTGTCGTAAGAGCCACAAGTTGGCTTACATGAAATAAATAATTTTGAGTTTGAGTTAGCTTGAGAGGGCAATACGGTAGGTAATGTGTGAAGACCTGTGCTTAGTAGTGCACCGGCGATGAGTTGCAATGAGATGCGAGATCTCGATAAAACTTCACTCCGATATTTAGTATGGAGATAGCTTGCATCCTGAGGAAGGCCATTGGACACTTTTTATTATCCGACTACGGATAAGCCAAAAGAAGGGAAGACTTTAGGAGTCTATGTGTAGGTGTTTAGGTATGTATGTTTGTATTTACGTATGTTCCACCATAGCGCCTAAACTATTGAGCAGATTTTGATAAATGAGATGTCAATCAATTCGTCGTTATGGTCCGGGTGAAAATGACTCGATTTTAATAGGATAGGATAAAATCAATAGTCGGATAACGGATTACAGTTTTATTGATATACCTTACTTTATCTATTACCTAAAGATGAATGATAAAGTGTTTCCGGTTAATAAATTTAAGAAGCATGAATCATCTAATCTTAAAATAAAGCTGCCTACTGTGTTATATTGTGTTATCACCTATCAGATATCAAATCACTATAGCCTGATAAAAATATAAGTGGGTACTTATGTAGTTACGTTTCCTCTGATTCGAATATATTATCTTATTTCGATTGCTTCGAAAATTGTGATTACTTTTTTTTTTAAATTCTTATTATTTAATATGGGACTTTTAAAGGTGACCTTCATGTCAGCCCCATCGGTACACACAAAATATGACAATTGTACAAAATCAACTACATTAATTATATCCACTAATACTAATATCACACTCCTCATTCAACCAATATTTAAAACTTGTAATAGTACGGAACTCTTTGAGGCCACAAATCTTGCTCTATTTATTTTTAAATATCATTGCAGCATCTTATTATTCTTTTGTTAAATGCTAAAACCAAAGCTAAAACATTCAAAAATTCAGGATTCCTGTGGTTCAGACAATGACACGTCGAGACTCTATTTTCATTTCAGTTTGGTCTCAAATCGAAAGTATTTGCTAAACACCTATATTTAATAATATCTATTTTTTTTAGCTGTCTTGAAAGGTAAATACATGGTTTCTCACAGAAAGGCGTAAGTGACGTGCTAAGTATATACATAGTGCATAATATGGGAATTTTTACTGCACTGACAGAGAAACCGTGCTACAAGTACAAAACCAAACTTAAGAACGTCGTAGACGCCTGACTGTGTTCATTAGTTACACGTTTCTCCGAAAGCCTCAATACTCGTAGTCCAACACATACATGATACACATGGTATATTTAAAATTCTAGAGAGTCCACTACTTCATCTGCTGGGATTTTTTTTTAAATTAATTAAAAATACCGATGAATTCGTAGCCATCCGCAAATCCTAAAATCCTCATAATGCTCTAGGGGTTCTGTCCCTCTAAACTGTAGGGATTTAGAAATTGTCGATTATGAATAGTTATTGTAGGTACCAAATAAAGACTACATCGTTGAATTTCAGCGCCCAACTCCTCAATCCTGATGCTGCATAGGTTCTGCCCACCTAAACTGTGAGGATTTAGAAACTACTTACCGATTCTGTATTGAAGAAGCGAACGAAGTCGCGGGCGTTTTGAAATGTAGTACATAATAATAAATAATTTAATAAACGAGTAGGTACCTATAAGTTAACTGTGTTGTTCCTGATTAGTCAATATTGAAAGGCAGCATCATGTACCTACAGTAGGTAGGTACCTAACTGTAGACCAGACAGGTACCTGAAAATTGGGATTGATCCAAAATTCCAACTACACGACTGTGAGAGTTTGCTAACTTTGTTGTACTCGAACCTTTTGTTAGTTGGCGATATACGAGTAGTATCAAATTATTAATTACTAGACTATGCCCGTGACTTCCTCCGCGTGGCCCAAGGGTTCCCATGGGAACTCTGTAATTTTCCGGGATAAATGTAGCCTATGTTTTAATCCTGGGTATGAGCTATCTCCATTCCAAATTTCAGCCAAATCGGTTCATTGGTTGTGGCGTGAAGGAGTAACAAACATACATACACACACACACACACACATATAAACTTTCGGCTTTATAATATTAGTGTGATGTGATATCAATAGGTGGGTAAACGTAAAAATCAAAAAAATCTATTAGCTTTAGTCTGCGACTTTGTCTCCGTGGCTTTAAAAAAATCTTGCGGGAATTCTGTCTCAGATTTCTACCATAGTCCATGGGCAAAAGCCCGTATTCTTGTGGTCTATGACTTTACAGTGAAGCAATCAATCTTTGTTGTTTATACAGGATGTTTCTTCACAAAATACTGCAAAGACTTGGCGGAGAGTCTCGGCATTTGCGGGTGGGTGAAGAACACTAAGAGAGGCACCATCATCGGCAAAGTGCAGGGGTGTAACGCCCACATTGATATCATGTAAGTAGCGTTGCTAGACGTCCCGTATTTCCCGGGACATCCCGTATTTTAGGCATAGTTTTAAATGTCCCGGCGGGACTGATTCTGTCCCGTATTTTAACCGTACTTCGTTTTTCATTATGAAACCGATCTAAGTATTCACACAAGCAACGCGAACGTTCGTAAAAAAGCGAGTTGATCAGCGTTTTTTAATTACGATTATAATTGTATTGATTTTTACAGATAATACGTTAAAACGAATACAAATATGTTAAAACTGACTTGATCCTCGAAAAATTATCAAAAAAATGACACTAAATAATTTTACTTTTTTATTTGTCCCGGGTAAAAAACTGAAATCCCGTATTTTTTGCCTATTTAACCATTTGTCCCTTATAGGCTGAAAAAAAATCTGGCAACCCTACATGTAAGTTACGTTGTACATTAGAGTCAGTTAGTGTCAATGTAAAAGGATCTTAATTTACATCAGCTATTTTATATTTTTTCTTATTCAAGGTATCCTAATTAATATTATAAATGCGAAAGTTTTTTTTTTAAATCTATGACAAGATAGCCCTTGACTGCGTTCTCACCTGATGGTAAGTGACGGTGCAGTCTAAGATGGTAGCGGGCTAACTTGGAAGGGGTATAGCAGTGTAAATTCAACCCAAACCCCTAATCGGTTTCTACACGCCATCGTGCCGGAACGCTAAATCGCTTGGCGGCACGTTTTTGACGGTAGGGTGTTTGGATGGATGTATGGATGTTTTACGTCAGCTTTCAAACAAAAAACCCCGCATTGGTTCATTTGTTTGGAAACTAGGAGGGAATTGGCAGAGACACAGATACCCCCGTCAATCTTGTAATACCCTTTTTTTTCAGTTGGGGGTTAAAAACTAATAGAAAACGAAAGCCGATCATTAACCTTACCTTAACCTTGGCTGCGCCTTGGATCTGTTCCAACTCTATTGATACATAATATATTGCCTTCACCCATTAATTACCTGTCAACGCTAGACTCTGTAAACAATAGTAATATGTATGATGTTGTGCAAAAAGTACCTATATTGGTATATTTTTACACCTATTAATATTTTATTTAACGGATATCGCCACGCCCTTGCCACAGCTCTGTATCAAGAGAGGAGAATTAGAAACATACTTATAGGTGCTATAGCCTATTTTACCTTAGCTTTTTTAAAAGATAAACAAATCGTCGAAAGTCTTTCGGATTTTGGAAAAGAATTTTGTTTTTCTCTAGTAGATAGGTACCTACCTACCTATCTGCCATGGAATTCCGCAAAGTAACGCCTGCTTAGCTAGAATAGAGTAGATAGAGTAGCTCAAAGTACCTATTTATAATGTAGCAAGCTGTACTCTGACGTCAAACGTAGATCAGGTTTTAGGATATTTTAATTATGGGAAGGTAATTCCATTCTACGACTCTTTTAAAAGTATAACTTCCTATTGCTACTTCCACTAAATGTCTTCGCTTCCGCCTCAGCTTCTGCTTCCGCTTTTGTCTATGGTTCCTCCGTAATCTCCGCTTCCGCCACCGTCTCCGCTGGCGCTTCAGTCTCCGCTTCCGCTACCATCTCCGCTGCCGCTTCGTCTCCACCTTACCCAAAAAACCCCAAAATTGGCCAAAGCGATCGTTTCACTTGTCAAGGTACCTACGTATCAGATGACTATGCATGAAAGTTAAAACGTCATTGTTGTTTCCAGGCAGAACTGGCTGAGCACGGAGGGCTCTCCCGGCTGTAAGATCGAGAAGTGCGAGTTCACCAACTGGCAGTATTTGTCGCGGCTCGATTACAACAACTTCAGCATAAGATTTTAAATTATTTTCAAAAAGTATTAAAAATGACAAGGTTTTTACAAAAATGTGTACAGTTTTTTGTTTTTCGATATAAAATCGTACCAAACTCTCAGGTAGGTATAGGCATTACGCATCCCTTATAATTACACCCATAACCTTTTAACAGTAGGTACTATGTTTAGATGCGGATAGGTCGATGACATGATAAGAAAGCTGAAAGTCACTTTGCGGACGCTGGATAGAGCAATGCTCGGAAAATCCCTGCAGGTTGAGCATGGGCAGGGCGGCTTTAATTTCTAATCAGACATAAAAAACAATACAATGTTATGTTACAATCAATAACTATCTAGGGGAACTCCTTAATCAGTCGACCCTGATTGTGATTATCATAGTGATAGTCAAATTGATGAGCTACCAATCTAATTTCCTAGGAATAAGTTGTTATTTAGATTTTTAAGATAAATTATTATTCTGATTCAACAACATTATCTAATAACACATTTCCTGTCCAGACAGTGGATAATCTTGACAGCAGAATTGGACATTCTTGGTAAAACTTATTTCCCGTCGAATGCAAATTATCGCATTAGGTATTAACCTACGTTTTCAAAAATACCTAGGTACAAAGTTTAATCTACGATTGCATTTTATCATCCTTTCTGAATATTATCCGCAATCTATAAGAGTAGGGTTGGTATAAGATTTAATTCGAATGATCGTATTCGTATTCGATACATTAGTGTCAAAGTAAAATAAACCTTAACTGTATTGATTTAAAGTTACTTAATTTCTCCGTTGCTTACATTTTTGTGAAAATAAGTAACTCGGGTAATAATTGATAACATATTATATCGAGGGAAGTGACTTTTCTGTACCTATCTTGAAACTTATGTCGAATTGGATTGACAATAAAAAGCGATAAAATAAATGAATAGATTTATTGAGGCACTTATTTATTAATCTAGACAGATAGAGCTATATACATAAACTTATTATTACATTTTGTACAACCATGGAATGTGTTCGAAGACATCATTTAACAACCGCTATTGGTTCATATGCTGAGTACAATCTAAGACTGGTCTGTGAAACTAACGCGCTCTTTTTGTTATAGATCTTCAAACAGAACTTTTTCGAGTACCGTTCAGTCTTGGTCAAGCGCATGAATTTCAGTTCTATTTTCCAATACCTTTAGTTTTGAGTGAAGTTCGTGCGGTTGCCGAGAGCTTGTCATAAGTCCAAACGTCTCTATCTCAGAAAGATCTCTATATTAGAACCAAGTAAAGAGCGCTCAAAGCATATACTTATAGAAACAAACGTGTCAGTAACTCACACACGCAAAATCCGATCACACAAAATGACGCATCTTCAATAAGATCACAAAGATGTCATCTTTGTTCGTATGTTCTTCTATAGAAGAATATCAGCCTCAACATGGCAACCAATACCAGGAAATTCTTCTCTCTTCTTCTTTTGTACCTATATCAAATTGTATTGGACATTATGTCCACTCTCATTTACTCTATGGTTTATCGCAGTATTGATATTTTCTTTGGAATGTTGTAGACATTAGTGTAGCGAATGTGTGCGAAAGCTACGCATGCAGCAGCGTCGTAGATATTTACCCCAAGGCCACGAAATCAATGTTCGAAGAAAAAAAAAAATAACTAGCTCAGCACTGCAAAAACTGGACTAAAAGAGCGTAAAGCGAATTGTTTTTTTGAACGTTGGTTTTGTGGCTTTCTGGTAACGGTGAGTGGCAAAATAAGACGCAGGGGTGAATGCATAGAACATAGATTAAGGAATGTTAGTAACTACGCCGTAGAAGCGACGTAGCGGCACAATTCCTTAATCTATGGCATAGAATAATGGCTAACTAGCGGCCCGCTCCGGCTTCGCACGGGTATAAAATATATCGCCTATATCATTCACTGTTAATGGATGTTATTATACATATAAACCTTCCTCTTCAATCACTCTATCTATTAAAAAAAACCGCATCAAAATCCGTAGGGACAGAGAAAGCGACTTTGTTTTATACTATGTAGTGATGCACAAATGAGGGGAAACTGAATGAGGGCTGGGCAGAAAATCTGGCTTTCCCTGTGCATTCAATAGGTTGAGCGCATCTCAAATGATACATACTTTAAAATTGGCAATCACAATGACTTTGATTTTACAATTTGTAGGCACAATAATTAATTATTATTATTATCTACCTCCTCTGTTTATTTAATAAACAGCTTAATTCATAATATGCACGTACAGCAATTACATACCTAGTATATAAATAATTCAATACCCTTTTATTTAAAATCGATGAATTGTTTGTAAGGCACTCGTTTCATACATTTTTAATTTGCGTAACTTTTACGTACTATATACTCGTAGATACTATAACGATAATATATGCGACCTACCATTAAACTATTGTACTTTGTAAACTTACTGATGGATTCACAATGGTTCTCAAATTCTTTTGTAGAGTTCAGTTACATAAGTATTTGTACCTATCGATTTAACAAAAGCATTCTCTAAAGCTTATTTTACTTAAGTGTTTTACACTTATGATAGAACTTATGTAAAAGTTTGTTTAAAATGAAAAATTTGTCGAAATTTCATCAAGATCACTAAAATCATACTATTATAATCTCTTGGAATTGTTCCTGTTTCAGTTATTGTTACTTTATTGAATATATAATATGTAATAGAAATAAATAATAGTATTTAATGTAATTTACACTGAATCATTTTAATCCTACGTAGCTCAAAAACGTATTTGTCGCAAAATATACAAATTACTACAGTTAAGTATTTTTTACAGAAACTTATAAATGCAGAACTATATTTACAAATATTATGTATAATATTTATTCCACGAAAACATTCATCATCAATTACTTCGGCCAAGTTATTAAATTACCTTGTCTTACGAAAAATATATTTACGGTTTGACAGCAAGATTTAATTAGTATATAAAATGAATTTAAATAAAAAATATGTCAAATACTAGACGGCATAAAAAATAATTAAAAAATAAACTTGTGCTAAGAGAATCGAAATTTGTGAAACAATTCTGCAAAAAACAATAAAAAGCAAGAATAGGTACGAGTAGGTACAACACAGAATAAAACTCATTCGCTACTCACGTAAAGCTTATTACAAAAATACTATAGCTACCTTCACTAAAAATACTTAAAAACAAGTTAACTGTACACTAAATAAGTATTCTTTCTAATTAGCAAATCGGCACTTAATCAGTACTATAAATGTGCATTATATGTTTATTAATTTTCATAATTTTAATAAAATCCCTTCTATAAGGGGAACATCTTTCTATGAAATAGGCAAAACCGATTCTTACTAAACTCGCGCTAATGTAATTCTTGGGTATGCTATGGTTAATAAATAAGGTTTTTCTATCATTCTTTCTTTCATGTTTTGTAACATCTTATTTGTTTTTTTGTAAATTTTCAGAATTTTCTATATTCTACTTTAGTTGACGACTTCCCTGGCGCAGTGGTTTTGCACTGTGGTCTTATATCTGGAAGGTCTCGGGTTCGATTCCCGGCGGAGGCAATTTGGGAATTTATTTGTCTCTGGTCTGGTCTAGTGGGAGGCTTTGGCCGTGGCTATAATTACCACCCTTCCGTTAGGATGGTAGATAACTAGCGGCCCGAGGATACCCCGAGACAAAAAGGATAAGTGCCGATTTATACATTATCTAATTAATAAAAATGTCAACTATACTTTTTCTTCAGGAATCTGTAAAGGCACACTAGCTTCTTCCACTTTCCGCGCATTTGCAGCAGATGATGTTTCAACTGGATTCTTGCGTCTCTTCTTGACTCGTTCCTTCTGGAAGAATAGCCTGAGATAGTGGCAAGGGAACTCTACGCAGTCGCCCGCGGGCTCCTCTGCGTCGATATAGACTCCTCGCACCAGGATGGAGTTGGAGCAGTTCAGGAGGATGAGCAGCGCCAGACTGACGATGTGTGAACACCAGTTGCTGAGTTTGGGCGAATCTGTTAACAAAAGGTCCTTTATTAATTAACGCTTCTTACTCTGCGAAGCTGAAGTGGAAATGGGCGGGGCACATAGTTCGAAGAGCTGATTTTCAATGGGGTCCCAAGGTGCTAGAATGGCGACCCCTCACCGGGAAGCGCAATGTTGGCAGACCCCCCAATAGGTGGACGACATCAAACGAGTCGCAGGGAGCCGCTGGATTCAGGCGGCACAAGACCTGTGTCCAGCAGTGGACGTCTATCAGTTTTTTTTTTTTTTTTTTTTTTTTATTCTATGACAAGATAGCCCTTGACTGCGATCTCACCTGATGGTAAGTGACGATGCAGTCTAAGATGGTAGCGGGCTAACTTGGAAGGGGAATAGCAGTGTAAATTCAACCCATACCCCTAATCGGTTTCTACACGCCATCGTGCCGGAACGCTAAATTGCTTGGCGGCACGTTTTTGACGGTAGGGTGGTAACTAGCCACGGCCAAAGCCTCCCACCAGTAGTTGATTAAGAAGTCTTACTTTACCTTACTGTTTTGATAGCAATGTATTGAGATCCGTTTTATTATTGTTTGGGCTCATTAGAATTGCCTCAATATGCAGTTGTTAGGTAGATGATGAACGAGGATCAAGGAGGAGGATCTTTATGATGGAACAGCAAACGAACGAAAAAGAATTAGGCAATTTTTGGCGTTCTTGCTGCATCAATGCATTTTAACTAATAGCGAGAGAGTGCCAGAAAATGAGAGGGCAATGCGATCATTACACTGATGCAATCATTTTCAAACAATGCCACAGCTGATACATTATTGAGCGAAGGGATTTTTTTTTTTAAAAACATTAGCCAAGCTGAACTGACTAATATCCTTCTATCCCCTCCAAATAAGCGGAAAGCTTGTGCTAGGAGTGGGTACGACAATAATACAACGGGTGGGACCCGAACCTGCGACCTTTTAGTTTTCAATCCGCACCTTTAACCGGTGGGCTATTTAGGCTTAATTAATTAGTACCTACCTGGGAAGAAATATATATCCAGCAGGCCCCATATCCCCCGCCACACGTTGACGGTGGCGAGGAAGGAAATGAGGTGGTAGACGTCAGCGAGCAGCAGCCGTGCAGCGCCCTGCAGCCGCGCCGCCGCCCAGCGCGCCGGCGCCTGCGCCGCGAACGTCAGCACCACCAGCGCGTAGCCCACGACCTGGCGAACCACCATGTACTATGTAGCAGTGAAGTTGCAGCCTTCGTTCGTTGATGTTTTATTTAAGTCATCATGCGTCATGTTCGTGAACGGGTGCCACCAACGGGAATGGGTCTGCTCAAGGATTTGGATTGTTTTGCATTTTTAAAACTTTATTGTGGAAACACTGTATACATAGCATAGTTTTGTTACCTATTATAAAAAAAAATTTTTTGAAAAGAGCAACCGCCGAGTTTATTGCTGGCTCTTCTCGGCAGGAACGGCATACCGAACCAGTGGTAGATTCTATCTCTATTCTATTCTAACTGTTTGAACGATTTGCTACCTCCAATACCTACTTTTTTTTTCGGATGGAGTATGCTGCCGGCTCTAATTTTTTTTTCAAACCTTACAGGGTACCTCAAGGGGTAAAATCGTTTTTAGTGGGTGCCTACGTCATAATAGCTATCTGTATGCCAAATTTCAGCCTGATCCGTCTAGTGGTTTGTGCTGTGCGCTGATAGATCAGTCAGTCAAGCAATCAGTTAGTCACCTTTTCCTTTTATATTTAAAAAATGAATTGGTTAAGTTCTATATAATAAATCTGAAATTTTGAATTGGAAGAAGCTTTATTTATTATCGATATAAAGCCCAAAACCAGTACATTTTCAATTTTTTCTGTCTGCCGGCCGCGCCGGTGCGCGTATATCATGCCGAAACCTATGTCGCTGATTTGATAATATAACTTTAAGCAGAACACCTATTTGATGATTGAATTATTTAAAGTCAAACTCATTTCCTCGTTAAGCAAAAATAGTTAATAGGTCACATATAAACGATATGACTCATGAACAAGTTATCTATGACAAAGTGTGAAATATAGAATTTTTCTTATATAAGTAACTCCTCACAATCTCTTTAATCAGAAACCGCTAATGTTTATGAGTTTCGCTGACGAAAACAAGACACGTTACAACCACGAAGTTCACTATCTTACCCTAATTACTTAAATGACTACAAACAGACTAAACTAATAAACGATTAACGGAATTAGTTACCTAACTACGTACAAATCGCGACTAACGGAGTCGTCGAGATTTTTATCATTTTATTATCATTGTTAAACGGATAATACCTACACAGTAGGCACTTAGCAAATTTCGTGTTATAGCATCTACAGACATACCAACTGCTCAAACTCTAACGTCCAGCTAAGGGATAGTCTAAAAATTATTGCTGCAACGTGATGATCGTAATTAGATCTGATTAACTTGTACTCTGGTTAAAATGCATTGATACAACAAAAACACCATTTATTCAACCAATCAGAGGAGTTGGAACAAACATATTTTTTCACAAGGCTATAGACAGATTGGTAAGTCGATGGGACTTGCACCGTTCTATATTATATTGCCTTATTGTTGCAAATGTCATCAAGATCGGTTTAGTGGTTAAGCTGTGAAAAGGTAAGAAACAGGTAGGGTTACTTTTGCATTTTACTTTTCACTCTGTAACGATTTGTTCGTATTAATCAGATAAGACATTTCTAAAGTTCTTCGGTTTTGATATCTGCTGCCACTTTTCCGTGCGAAAATGACTTGTCGGAGCATATGTAGATGCTTTAACGGCGCCTCAGTTAATCTTCATACAAACACCTATCGTCTTATCAGTGAATAAAGATTATTATACCTACTCGTGAATGAAGATTGAGACTAATATAATATATTTAATTGTTGTTTAACTTAAAACTTTAATAAGGGGCTTAGTAAGAGTTGTTTGTTACTTTAAATATATCTATTATGTTTGGAGAAGAGTGGAAACGACCGTGCGACGCAGAGCTTCCAGCTAACGTGCTGTTTATTTATAGAGCAAACGTAATTAACTTGTTACTGAGACTAAAATGTTTAAGATAAGCACGGTTATAATAGGTACCTAAGATAAGTTAAGAATGAAGCAACATAATAATATGGAATTGAACAAGGACTTTCACATGCATCGCTTTGTTACGATGCAAACTAACTGAGTGTAAAGGTCTAAATAAAACCTAAATTTTTCATTCTTAATAGCTGTTCAACAGGGAGGAAGCGCAAAAAAGTACTGCAATACTGTAGTAGTACCTATCTATCTATACATATAATAAAATTGTAGAAAAGTGGTGTCTGTACAATGGAAATATATAAAAAAAAATAGCAGGGGTTGTTATTATATCGATGCCGAACCCGAAATTGTAATTAATTTTTTTTTGTCTGTTTGTCTGTGTGTTTGTGCACGCTAATATCAGAAACGGCTTATTCGATTTAGATACGGTTTTCACTAATATATTGTAGTAAGCTTCACTTAACATTTAGTGTTTATTTCATGTCAATCGGTTCATAAATAAAAAAGTTATGTCAATTTAAAGAATCACGGCGAACATTTTTAACGTACAGAGAACGTACTACACGCCTCGCGCCTGAGCGTCCGTGGCTATATAAAGCGCGCTGAGAGCCGCGCCCCGAAAAGTCACTATTCCACGCGAACGAAGTCGCGGGCACAGCTAGTATAATAATATATTAGTATAAAAAGCACTGGTTATTTGCGTTCAAATAGCTACCTTTGAGTGGAATATCCATAGGTAGGCTTAGGGCCGGTTGCCCGAATGGCCAGCAAAGTTAAAGTTAAAGTTGTAACCGTGGCTACATTTAACTTAACTTTTACCGTTACCGAGCTGGAAGGACAAGCTGGTGAATATCCTTACTAATATTATAAATGCGAAATTGTGTTTGTTGGTTTGTTCCTTAAGGACCTGGAGAGTATATAGGCTATGTACTTTTTATCCCGGAAAATCAAAGAGTAACTACCCACGGGATTTTTAAAACTAAATGTCGCCAACGAAGTCGCGGGCATCAAGTAAGTATTATCAAGACAAAAACGTTATCACTGTCACTTTACTATTCATGCACGCCTATTGCTAGACAAAACCACGCCTTCCATGTTATTTGAAAATATTCTTTTCATAGATAATAACACTTGTCAAAGAAAATCCCTCCTTTTTCTTTTATTTTTATAATACTTTTACACTAAAAAAATCCGTGAGCTTACGCGAGTATCCAATACCCATACAGTACAAATTAAAATCATCTCGATTAATTAATGTAATTGCTATATATATAGCACAAATCTATCTAACATGTCGTCAAAATTTCCACACCTCTAAACCCACAGAACAATAGGTCAATAAATACCACTATCGTAAACAAGTTCAACGAACTGCAAGTGCATTCTGATTCTGGTATAATACGAGTAATTGCGTTGTTTGTCTACACGTTTTGTAACATTGAATACCTATGTACCTACAACCTATTTGATTCCTTATGTCTTGAACGCTAAACAAGTGATTTCTCGCAGAACTGCGTAAACGAAGCGCTAACCACGTTCTTACCGCACACTGACAATAAAACCACGCTGCAAATGAAAAACCACACTTGAAAAAGTGTAAATTGAAAATTTAATAAGTTTAACACGCCCGACACGTGAAATTAAAAAAATATTTAATTCGCCATTTTACCAAACATAGCTAAGAACACTTCCGACTAATTCACCTTTCATATACAACGTGTAACAAAAGTGTGAAATAAACCTGAAGGAGGTGAATGTGCTCATGAAACTGAACAACTTTCCCCAAATCCCATAGTAAATCAATCAGCTGATCGTCAATTTTGTATTGGAGGACCACATTTTTTTTCACATTTCGACCTATGTTTCTTGGGGAAAGTTGTTCAGTTTCATGAGCACATTCACTTCCTTCAGGGTTATTTCACACTATTGTTACACCTTGTAGAAAACTAAAATCAAATCAGTTCATCTGTTCGACTGCTACGATGCCACAGACAGACACACATACACACACCTAGGTTAGGATTATAAATTCAATACACTTAATACTGATTGGTCGGTAGTTCGGTAGTGAGAACGCTGTCGAATCGACATTACATTTGTTAGCTATAGGAGTTATCATTTCAGTTTTGAAAAATTCGAGATTTTAATAATATCCACAGTTGCCAGTACGTTTTTCTTCAAACATACTTACTTATCTATTCCTGCAATTGCAATTGCACTCATCCTTTGATATGACGCAAGATGATGTAGCTCGCTGTATCAGTTAAAAACAGACAAATTGTGATAAACGATAAATAGTTATCGAAGATACATGTTATGCTTGGCCACATAATACATGAAAGTGCTTGGCTAAACGATCCCAACATTATACTGAGAAGAGCCGGCCAGAAACTGACAACGTGTTCGGTGCTATGATATAGTATATGTATAAAAAAAATTGATAACCATTGATAACCTCCTCCTTTTTGGAAGTCGGTGAAAAGAGGTCGATATGTTACAAGCGTGGTATATGAAGTGCGTAATGGCAGATATTTGTCGTAATTTGTCATGTCATTTAACAATGAAGTACTCTATTATACTTTCCGTCGTTCGGCACAATTTTTTCGCTTGTTTTGTGAGTACATAACTCATCCCTAGTAGAATAATATGTACGGCGATACATAGTAAACCAACTTATACGGTTTCACGTTCAATATCAAAGTATGACATTGAAAAGTCTCCGTGGGATGAACGGACGGTCAGAAATACACGCTTATTAGTAACGGAGTATAACTGGGGTATTTACCCTATTAACCAGATCCTGCTAACGATATAATACTCTTCTAACTCCGCTATATTTAGATTCATGACCAGCCAGATGGACTTGAAGATTAAATTATACTCTTACGAGTTGGGGTTTAAGAGGTCGAAGATTTATTTCAAAGTATCAATCTCAAACAATATATTAAACGATGTAAGATTAATTAGTGTGTAAAATTTACAATAAGGAATTTAACATTGTATACAGCGTGGGCTTCCTATTTAATAAATAAATTACACTAGTTGTTGCCCGCGACTTCGTCCGCGTCAATTTCTGTTATTATGATCGCGATTAAGAAGTTTTTAAAAGAATATATTTTAAATATGGATAATTTCCCCCGATTTTGCAACATTTTTCACTGATGCTTCGCTCCTATTGGTCGCAGCATGATGTTATATAGCCTAAAGCCTTCCTCGATAAATGGACTATCCAACACAAAAATAATTTTTCAATTCGAACCAGTAGTTCCTGAGATTAGCGCGTTCAAACAAACAAACTCTTCAGCTTTATAATATTAATAAGTATAAGTATAGATTTAGGTGTACAGCCAATCGTTGTCGTTGTCAACAGTAAACTTAAGCAACATATAGTAGGGTAGTAACTAGTCATGGCTAAAGCCTTTCACCAGGTACAATTTAGCTGAACAAAATATGCTTGTTATGAGTTAATTTAAAAAGCCGAAAAAATGTTGTAATATATTTTTTTAATAAGTACAAAAATGCTTTTTTTTTTTAATATTTTTAGCGAGCAAACGAGCAGCGGGTCACCTGATATTAAGTGATTACCGCCGGCCATGAATATTTGTAAAACCTGAGGCACCACCAATGCGTTGCCGGCTTTCAGGAATTTGTTGGCCCGCCTCTTGGATAATAACCCCATGTTGTAATTTAGTGGGAACACCGTCGCAGGAAGTTGGTTCCACAGATTCAAAGTACGTGGAAAAAAAGATTTGGCACAACGGATGGTCGAAGTGCTCCAGACACCCAGGTGGTGAGGATGAAATTGTGTTCGGTGGCAGTAGGTACTACATTATTAGTTAAATGAAGGTAGATCTACTATTAACCTTATAATAAGTTATAAATTCAAAGTCGGTTACGAAGCAATAATGGCGGCGCGGCACGCCGGGGAACGCGAGAGGAAGAGCCAATTGTGGTCACTGACTCAATCACGATGTATGACCCATATGCGGAAAATAACACAAACTTCGTTCTTTTGAGATCGCGCTCAAAGAATAATGGCTAATTTTGTATAAGCCCCGTGCCCAAGACTATTGAACGAATAAAATTCAAATTCAAAATTATTTATTTCATGTAGGCCAACTTGTGGCTCTTATGACAAGTTGAAAATCTATCTACTGGTTCGGAATGCTGATTCTGCTGAGAAGAGCCGACAAGAAACTCAGCAGCAATAACGCAAAAAAATTTAAAATTCTCGTCTCACATTGTTTGTAACAAAACTCCTCCGAAACGGCTTGACCGATTCTTATGAAATTTTGTGTGTATATATACAACTGAATATATTCAGTATTTACGAATCTTTTTTTAAACAATACAAAAACTTTGCGAGATGCTCCCATACAAACTTCGGATTCCAACTCCTCAATCCTGATGCTGCAGGGGTACTGCCCCCCTAAAATGGGGATTTAGGAACTGTCGATTGTGAATTAGAGAATAGGATGAAGTCGCGGGCGTCCGCTAGTATTCAATAGAAACAAAGGGTTCTCGAGGGATATTTGAATCACGCGGATCTAGTATAGATAATAAATGCTCACCAATGAGGTCCAGCAGGACTTGACCTGGTTGTCAGGGTAGAGGAAGATGTCCAGCAGCGCCCACGAGCCGCGCCACACGAACACCACCAGCGACCCCACCACGGTCACCGAGAACACGCAGTCCAGTATGTACAGCGCGGTCTCTCTGCTACTCTGTAACAAGTTCAAACACATGGGCTTAAAAATCCTTACTCCTTACTCAATTAATAATAATTAATGCGAAAGTGTATTTTTTGGATTGTTGATTTGTCCTTCAATCACGCCGCAACAGAGCTACGGATCTACGTGATTTTTTGCATGGGTATAGTTGGGGACCTGGAGAGTGACATAGGCTACTTTTATCCCGGAAAATCAAAGAGTTCCCGAGGGATTTTAAAAATTAAATCCACGTGGACGAAGTCGTGGGCATCAGCTTGTATAGAATAGAATGTAATAAACTTTAACAGTACGCAGAATGTTAGAAAAAATCCCTGCGATAGATGAAATGAAATACACCCGAAACCTCGTGTGAAACGCGATAGACGCTAGCGTGTAGGTATAAGCGCCAAATACATCATGTATTCTAATAACTCGTAAGATATTCATTTTTTTTTAATGCTAACACTAGCTTAAATATAACATTTTATAGACTAGGTTCTATTGACTAGGTAGGGTAGGACCTAGTCTGTAAATACATATTTAACGATAATAATTAAGACAGCCACAAAATACTTCTTTAGAAATAATTGAACCTGAACAAAACAAAAGATTGACGTTATCATGAACTTAATATCTTACAAGAAAGTAGTAGTATAAGCCAATAAGTGACACAGTTCTACTTGTAACTCGTTAGGTACTGGCGAAGGTCAATACAGATTACTATAATGGCCTACCTTCCGAACAAAAGGGTATGGAGTACTAACCCAATTTAAAACTAAGTTAGGTACTCATAACTAAACTAAGCTTGAGTGTTGGATATTGACTAAAGACCTATCCCGGATTCATGAATTATCCACTGAATATTTCGATACCTCCTACGTAAGTTGTGGTATCCCACAAAATTGGCATTTTAGGTTTTGTGCACTATATTATCATTTGTTTTTAAGCAATTGCATAGCTTCTATCGCGGGCCTTGAACGTGGAGACCGAATCCAGAAATTCCTTAACAAAAATAACCTGACACGGGACTTGTCTCACCGCTAGATGGCGTTGATAAAAAATGCTATGCAATAGCTTTACCGCGGCAGTCCCCGAGTGCCACACGTCTTTTTTTTTATCTATTTTATGTGTTCGTTTAAAAAAATTGCATTTTTTAACATACTTTCAAAACGTATAAGTTGTATCGTTATTAAAGCAACGGCCTAAACTATTGTATTAACCTTCACAACAATGAACGCGTCACGTAAGTGTTTTGAGGATAGAACAAGTCACGAACATCGGAGGTATCGATTTGATTTTTGGTTGAATTTGAAAAATCGGATCCATATCGTCGAATCTACATGACTGAAATTACACCTGTCACAACATATACTCAAAACAAATATAGTAATTTCAACGCAATTTCTAGATAGTTTTATATCAATTGAATAAATCTATGATCGCTAAAATGATGATCATTTTAAAGAAAACTACACGATGCCCGCGACTTCGTCCGCGTGGATTGAGGTTTTTGATTCCCGTGGGAACGTGCTTTCGTGCCGCCAAGCGTACGATGGCGTGTAGAAACCGATTAGGGGGTATGGAATGAATCGACACTGCCAGACCCGTTCCAAGTTAGCCCGCTACCATCTTAGACTGGGTCGTCACTTACCATCAGGTGAGATCGCAGTCAAGAACTATCTTGTCAATGAATAAAAAAAAAAATTTTAACTATCGATCGGTTATATGTCGGGACTTCCAGTATCACCGGCTCCCCTGCTATGACAAACAGTGTAGCCACGTCATACTGCATCGTCAAAACCAGAAGTTTACGCACTTTAAAGATTTCATTGTATTGAGGATGATATAGGTACCTAAGCCACCTTTAATAAATCTCATAATATTACGTAATTTACGAGTAATAGGAAATGCAAATATCAAAGTAAATATCACTCCATGAAAACATTTGTAATTAACTACGTATATCCGTATTGAAATAAGCGTAGAAGGAAATCGCTCGGAGTCTCTATTAGTTCTTTCGTGGTATTACCACTTACCATCAGGTGAAATGGTAGTCATGAAGTCGGCTTTACGAACTAAGTTTTTTGATTATATTCAACTAATAAATCGATTACAATCAAAAATATTTAAGTTAAGGCTTTGATTATTCAAAACATCAAAAACATCAACCCTTAGTGCTGACATGAATACCTAAACAGAACACTTATTTTGTATTAACCAAGAAATAAGTACTTAAGTAAGTTATGTTACGTAGCACAATTATTTGTAACGTAAGTAATATCATCATAATTTTTTTGTAGTTTTGATTTTTGTAAAAAGATTTATAAATATCCTTAAAATATTTTGTATATTTTACTAGCTGATTTCCGCGACTTCGTTCGCGTGCATTAGGTTTTTTAACGTCACATCACGTCGATCTGTAGCTCTGTTGCGGAACAATTGCATGACAAACCGACAAACATACATACTTTTGCATTTATAACATCACAGTAGGGATATACTCGTATAGAATGATAGGGCATTTATGCCATTTGTTTTTTAATTACTCATAAGCCAGTAGATAGCATACAAGATTATCTAATTAATGAGCAATATACACAATCAACGATTAAAAATTATATTTATTATCAACGTAATTAATGTTAATAATGCTTAAATACAGAAAAACGTTTTATTATTCTATAGAATGTGTGAATGTGTGCGTGTGACCTGCCAAATGACTTCAATTTAAGCCTCAATAGCCCAACGGTTAAAGGCGCGGACTGAAAACTGAATGGTCGCAGGTTCGAATCCCACCATTTGCATTGTCGTACCCACTCCTAGCACAACTTTTCCGTTTATTTATAGGAGGATATTAGTCAACGTCAGCTTGGCTAATATCTTTATTAAAAAAAAAATGTGGACTGCGTTTGTGCGAATTGTCTAAAAATTATTGGTCCTCTCTCGCTATTGGTTAAAATGCATTGATGCGATCCAGTCAATCAGAGATGATTACTATCATCACACTGCAAAAATAATCCTAAAACAATCCCAAAGCAGTGTGAGATTGTCTAAGAATTAGGCTTTGAGTTTTCTTGATTCTTTCGTGTTTCACATACGGTACGAATGCTGTAAGATAGTTTTGTTTAAGCTACACACCTAAATGCACGAGTAATTGTATACTGAAGCGTATAATTCGTGTAGGGTGCTACGAAACCCGATGTAGCGCGCGGCTACGAAATATTTTTCACTATTGAATTACGAGTATGTAATAACAAGCAACATTTTTCTAGAGCTATGTAATAACTATGTATAACAGTCAACATTTTTCTAGAAAAATGTATTATATTATGTCATAATAAGTCCTAGTAATTTGTATTTTTAACGGACTTCCAAAAAAGGATGAGGTTCTCAATTCGTCGGAATCTTTTTTTTATGTATGTTCCCCGATTACTCGAAGACGCCTGGACCGATTTGGAAAATTCTTTTTTTGTTTGAAAAGGTGTACTTCCCAGGTGGTCCCACTGTCATCAGGTCGGGATCCGAAGATGGGATCCTGGAGAAATCGAGGGAACTCTTCAAATTTTATAGGTACAATTGATATACTTTGTAGTGGCGGTTGAAGTCGGTTTTGTAAAAAGAATTTTTATGTTACGTTATAATTTAGTCATAGATTGCGGAAAAAAATATTTGAACTCTTTCAAACCAGATGAATAATTTTTTTTATAGAATAATTAATATCCAGTCCATTTACCATTCAAGTGAAATCCATAAAATAATAAATACTGTGGTAATTGTAAATTAGTACAACCTCGTAAAAACTACTTGAAACAACTTTTTTCAATTAATAAAAAGAATATATTTTAAGCTTCTATTATATTTAAATCTACGTAATTTAGTGAACATACCGTTCTGTAATATGTCGGCGCCTCAAAGTAGTCGTCTGCCGAATCAAGTGCGACGAAAAAAGGTGCGGAATTCACGTTCCTCAGAGTCCTTAACGCCATTAGAGCCAGCGTAGATACGATCGTCGACATCAGGATCGACCGAGTATCTTCCAGCACGTATTCTAGAAGGTTCCAAACACCCCTGCACGCAGCTACGTTCACTACACCCGCGAAACAGGTGTACAGTCTCGTCAGGATGAAGAACTTTACATTTCCCGCGCTGGGTTTCAACTTTGTTCTCATAATTTCTTGGAGAACACACAACACAAGACCGAATACAATTCCAAAAGCGGTGGTCCATATCGCACCCTGAACCCAATCGTCTGGGTAAATATACAGGTCCATCAGGGCCCATGTCGCCTTCCAGTATGTGATAACCAAGGGTCCAGCTAAAACGACTGTAAACAGGATATCGATGAGCTCTAACAGGGCTTCGGTCCTCGCCCCGACGATTGATTCAACGATCAAAATAGTGCTTCCACGCATATCTGGCGAGCGATTGCGCAATGTCAAATGCACGCGAATATGTTCTCCTCTTATACTATCAGTGTTCCCACTTTGTGCAACAAGACTCCAATGAATTCCCGCGAGGACTTCAAGTGACACTTTCGTTCTTAGCGTACTTTCGTTGTCAAGAAATCTCTTGATACTGGATCACGAAAGATTGCGTTTTCGGTTTCTGGTGTTCCCGAACGTAATGATAAATTAGCGCCATAAACTTATTTCAAGAATTTTTACTGATATTCTTTTCAATTACGCTATGAAAGTTTATCGAATAATAAAAAAAAAATTCACAGCTCGCTAAAATGTATGTAGAGATAATAAAAAACCGATTGAAAATAAGCTCCGTTAACAGGAAATACCCGTGAAATATAAGCGATTGGCCAATGCAATATGGATCGAACCGAAAAATTCGACAGATTTATATACTGCACTCTTGTCCAAGCTACTAAATATTTTGATCAAAAAGGTATTCCGTATATTTATTTATTTTGGTTTTAAATGACCATTGTCGTTAATATTTGTGTATAACTTGTTTATTCCTTCCATTGACCTAAGCTTTGAAATGGAAAGTTCTAATCCAGTTTTTACTGATTTCAAACGGTTAGTTCTTATTAGTAACTTTTATGAGTAGGTAATTAAGAAATCAGAAAAATGATTTTACTTTCATTCACCGGAACTCCAAAATTCTTATACTTATGACGATAGAATATCAAAGATAAACTGTGGCTGCTGATAAATAATTAAAAGATATGTAAATCATTGCTTTGACAGGTGAATAACCAAATGTTTCCCGCATTGATGAATACTGAAATGGAGCGACATTTCCTATATCGAGTTCTGTTATCACTTACGCAATATCTAATAAGGATAATATTATGATAGTATGTATGACTTTATTACGATAATACATCAACATTACTATTGTAAAAATAAATAGTTATCAAAATTAAATCTCATACCAAGTAGGTATACTTAATATTTGAATTCATATCAATTTTAAGAGCAATTTTTATCTTTATAGTATTTGTAACTCTAATCAGTGCGTTCTACCAATGATGCAGCGATGCTAGTACATAAACTTCAAGTCACTCAACGTGCTATGGAGGGAGTATGAAATAAAGTTATTCGCTAAAGAGCTAAAGTAACCGACGTACTTCTCAAGGCTAGTAAGTTGAAGAGCAGTGGGCTATCACATTTAGCTGCCGTACCGATGGCCGCTGGAGTCGTAAGATCCTTCGTTGCTGCAAATGGATTTTTAATATAGGCGGAGGGCACCAGTCACCCCGGCTGGATGGATGCATACCATCCGGAGAATGGCAAGCATCGATTGGATGAAAAAGGCGAGGATAGGTAACGTTGGCGCTACCTAAAAGAGTTCTATGTCCAACAGTTGGTGCGTTGTGGTTGATGTTGCAATGGAAATGTCTTCCTCTGCCTACTCAACCGATAGCCACTAAATCTTCCCGGCTCGATGAGCCTTGCTAGTATGATTCCGTATGGATACTCCGGGCATAGCTCTCTCCATAGACCGTTAAAATCGTACTAAGGGCCGATTTCAACAACGTAAAATAAGTCTTATACTCTTATCCGAGCGTGATATTTTGACAGTTTTTGTATTGGAAATCTGCCAAAATAACAAAACGCTCGGTAAAATCGGTCCGAACAACAGTAAAAATATTTCTAAATACGTATTTTGTTTGGGATTTGGATAAAACTGCAAAAATCATGTGATTTGTGTTTTTTGGGAAGCATTGTGTAGTCTTTCAATTTTAAATTAGTTTTGCTTGCATTAATCTATCGTCTACGTGTACTAAGTATTAGGGTTAAAACCAAATAGATTTTAATTGCAGTTTGCAATTATTTTTTTTGCAATTCTTCCGGCTTAGGGGTTTTGTTATTGGCATATAATATAAGTTAATCTGTATTATTTAGAAACAAGATATTCTATACGAATGAGGTCAAAAGTAACCAAGAATAAAGATTTTTACAATTTCAACTCCACTTTTTGGTGCTTAACCTACTGAACACGTAGACTAGCGACTTCTTCATAACTATAAACACTGAAACACTAAAATAACACTGTTTTTGCACGGCGTATTATAACTATACAATGTACAAAATCCCATAACTTTTCTCTTTGCGCAATTTCATAGCGGAAGCAAACGTGCGCACTGCCACTGCCGTATAGATTTAACCATTGACTAAAGTAATTAATATTTGAACGATTATAATAAAATACTATCTAGAGATGGTTACAGTGTGATAGATAAAATGCTATTTATTCAATTCATAATTGCAGTTTTTTCTCGTCAAATGATAATTAAGACTGTGCGCTGCATTCCCAAATTCAAACTCACCTTGCAAAATAATTGCTAAAAGTCATTAAAAACAGTGCCAATAATATTAGCACTGTTTAAAAAAGTAATATAACAAACAAGTCTATGGATTTGAATAATTATACCTACCTATATCAAATTGTTAAATCAAAAACAAATGTCCTTTCATTGTGAAAAAATTGTTTGTCTAAATAAATTGTAAATTAAAATGCATTAGCAAAGGAGATTAATGTGAATAATAATTTGTTTATTTTTTTTAAATAAGTAGAAGAAAACAGAATAATGTGGTTCCATATTGTCTTAGGGCCCGTGCTTATCTGCTGGCGGATTGTGTATAAACTGCATCGATCATTTGAATCACTGCGTCAATGTCAAAATATGGTTTTCAGGATTATTGATAGTCCGTGGTGAGACATCAACATTTTTTGACCGGTCGTTGTCACTATTGATAAAAATATTTTTATGAAAAACTTGACCGTGTTATATGATTAGACTAGCTCTTGCCCGCGGCTTCGCTCAAGTTAAGTTCAATTTTTCAAAACCCTATTTTATCCCTATTTTACGAAACCCCTGTTTTACAAAAATCTTTTCTTAGCGGATGCCTACTTCAAAATAGCTATCAGCCCTGGTAGCATGGGCGGGAGAAATTTTATCCCCGGGAAAAGGATAAAACCTTTATCCCCTCGCTTAGCTTTATCCACCCGTCGAGCATGGGCACAGCGGTAGAAATAGCACTCAGTGGATATACTTATAGAAATATACATCGCCTTCTCCTCTGTCGCCATGCTTTAGCATAGGGAAAAGATAATTTTATCCCCTGTCAGTGGATAAAATCGGGGGATAAAACTATTATCTGCTGCCCATGCTACCAGTGCTGTATGCCTTAGCCCGATGCCTTCAGTGATTTGAGCATTGCGTTGGTCGCAGGGCCTTGGAGCATAGACATACGGACTAAGTGATCCTATAGGAGAACCCTAAAAATTCATAATATCTTCACTAGCTAACCCGCCTTTGTTTGGCATGGGCATGCTTGCTTTACCTGTCGTTGAATAAATGTGAATGTTCTATAGGTACAGTTTTATTACTAATGTAGTAAACAGTTTCACTTTTGTGCTCTTTAGGACAGATATTCCAGGATATTGGAGAGATTCTAGGTCTTTTTTAACCGACTTCCAAAAAGGAGCAGAATATCAATTCGGCCGGTATCTTTTTTTAAGAACCTTTTCACTTGTCATGTAGTCAGCCGATGAACGATTTTATTTACGATTTTATACCTTCGTCAGCATTTACAAGTTAGTTTGTTTACTCAGCCAGCGAGCCGGGCTCATAACCTGTTAACCATAAACAATGTTTTTTTACAGAAATAATTAAAAACTTTTCATCAACATAATAGCCTTATTCTGTGATAAAAGTTAGGTATGTTTTAGTATAAATTGGAGTATAATATTAGGTATAAGGCACCCCAGGAATTTTTCTCAACTTAAAAATTACGAAATTAAAATAATAATCAGAGATTTTGCATATTGCTTGGATGTGGTAACTCTACGCGAAGATAATAGGTATAGTACTTTTAAATTAGATATATTAAGATTTATATAAAGAAAGTTATTATTTTTATCAGCGTTTTTGATAAAGCATTAATCAACAATCAGATCTATCCGGCGATAACATCTTACATAGTATATAGAGTTAGATAGGTAGTCACAACATGCCTAATATCCTGTTATTCCCCGTCTAGGTGTTTGTTACACTTGTTTGTCAGTTCTTTGATAAGTTGATTTAAATCTAAAATCAAATTCGATAGAGATACAGATTTCTTGCTTATCTAGATTTTTGACTCGCATATAAACGGACACCGCTTTAGTAGTACGTTTTTTATATTACATTTAACATATTTTATGAATACATCGTGCTACAACGTCTTTGTCATGGTATTTAATTTCCTATGATTTTTATTGTTGTGATAGGTACACGAAATAGTTTTCAACTCATGCTTGAGAACGATAGAAATAAAGTGGACAAGATTTTTCGTTATAATAATAATAATTATTGTTATACCTATATGTAAATGTAGGTAGATAATCGTAGTAGGTACCTATATGGGCTTGAACGTACTAACCGTCCGGAACATAGTGGGGACGTTGAAGTAGTCCTGGGGCGAGTCGACGGCGACGGCGAAGGGCGCCGCGCAAATATTCCGCAGCGTGCGCAGCGCGGCCAGCGACAGCGTGGCGGCCACGGTCGTGGACATGAGCGTCCTGGCGCTGTCGCCCGTGCACTCGTTGAGCAGGTTCCACACGCCGCGCCACGCGCCCACGCACGCCGCGCCCGCCACGCACGTGTACAGCCGCGAGACCGTGTAGTACGCCAGCTTGCCGCGCGCGGGCCGCAGGTGCTCGCCGAGGTGCGTCTGGAAGACGCAGAACACCAGGTCGCAGCACAGGCCGAACGCCGCGCACGCCGCCGCGCTGCCCACGGGCCACTCCGTCAGCACGTGCAGGTCCATGAGCGACCACGTCGACTTCCAGTAGGTGACCACCGCCGGCGCCACCACCACACTGGCGAACACCACGTCCGCGAACTCCAGCAGCGCGCCGCTCGCGCGAGGCCCGCCCGCGAGCGAGTCGGCCAGCCCGGCCGTGCTTCCACGCATGGCGGAGGAGCGAGTGCGCAGAGCCACGGGTCCAGGACGACTACAGATTGCGACTTCTATACTTGTATATCATTTATAATTGCATTATCGTCCCGCGCGCTGACGTACGCACGGTGGGATGTCTCCCTCTACGTTCGAAGGCGATCACTTTCTCCTATTTTATTCAATCCTTGCATTCTGGGGTCTATCTATCCTTTATATTTTTACTACTCAGCTGCTAAACTGATCTCGACGAGACTTGGCAGAACGATAGTTTTCCTACGAATATATAAATGACGAATGTTCCCCATAAAAAGTTTGTTGGTACAGATCTAGACGACAAATAGATAACAAGAGAAACAAATATTTGTATGAGTCATTTTTAACCGACTTCCAAAAATGAGGAGGTTATCAACTCGGTCGGTATCTTTTTTTCTATGTATGCCCACAGATATCTCCGGGATTTCTGAACTAATTCACGCGTTTTTTTTGTTATGCTATATAGGATTATGCCCGCCAGATGGAGCAGGCATGTCACTTCTGACATGCTTGTTTTAGCGACTTCATATTTTTACCCGACTACCGGTAAAAGCTCGGAGGAAAAAAAATTTTGTGTTTGTCCTAGGGTAAAAGCAAAAGGAAGGGTTATTATACTTAAAGGAAAAATAATTCCGTAAATGAGGAGAATAAAATGCCTTAACCATACCATTTACGGTTTTCTTATTCTTATTGTACTTTTCGTTCCTATATTGCAAATGGCCATAATTAACAATGTAGAGTTAACGTCTGCCACGAATGTTTCAACTTTCTAATTTCAAAACATTGTAGTTAATAGGATTGTGTAAAAATAATTCAATTTTGTTTTACTAGCCATTTCGTGACACTTAAAAGTACGTAAATTTTTTATTAAGGAACATAGGTACACTAGTTTGCCGATAAGGTCTAAGCTTATAACGACTGGGTGAAATCTGTTAATATTAGGCAGATCTTATAGGTATCCTCAGATGGATTTAGATTGAACTTGACGCCCAGGATAGAAAAGTTCGCATGACTATGGTTCTGTAATTGTATCGAATGCACCACACATAATCGTCTGCGATGAGTTGTGTGTGTGTGTGTTTGTTTTCCTTCACGTCACAACGAATGAATTGATTTGGCTAAAATTTGGAACGGAAATAGTTCATACCCAGGATAAGCACATAGGCTTTATTTTATCCCGGAAAATTATAGAATGCCGGAGGAATTAAAAAACCTTTATTCCCACGGATGAAGTCGCTGGCATCATCTAGTAAGGCATAACTAACTATCTCCAGGAAGTGAGATATAGGTTCCGTGTGGAGTGGAGACTTACGAAGAGAACTGGATGGTAGGTAGTAGTATTAACCTAGTAACAGATTACCTTGTTCTGGAAACTGGTGACAAGTATACGGTGATACTGGTGGTACTGGTGATAAGTATATGGTGACTGGTGGTAAGTAGTCGGTTGGTTCTTTGCTATCGACGAAGAAGTACGGAGGCGTGAGTATGTTCCGCAGAGACTTGCAAAGCAGCAGTAGGGGAGGACTGTGATGAAAGTCACTAGAACTAGCTTGGAAATAGCTTACCTTCTTTTGGAAACGGGTGGCGAATATGTAGGTGGGTTCCTTGCCGTCGGTCACGAGGAAGTAAGGCGACGCAAGGATGTTTCGCGCTGAGCGGAGACTTGCGATGCAGAAGAAGAGGAGGACTGTGATTGCGGCGATTAAAACTGGCCTGGAAGTAAGAGAAAATTTTGTATGGTGATACTATTGACAGACAGAGTAAAAGTTGGTCTATAGAGAAGCTCAGCCAATTAAATGAGAAAATTCTGTAACAGTTCTGATACAGCAATTAAATTCAATAATTTTAAACGTTTTTCAGTAATTATGACCTTTAAACAAGATCTTTAAAGTCCTTTAATGTTCAAAGTTGATGTACATTTATAGTATGACAGCGATGTGGTGAGCACTGCTAGAAAATGTTGTAATGCATGGATGCAGTGCCAAAATTCTATCTGCAACACCACGTATTAGAATATTGGCCATGGAGCATCTCGTTTCATCTGCTATTTTTGAAGCAGACGTAGTTCGAAGAACTGATGGTTTTTTGGGTCCCAAGATGCAGGAGTGGCAACCTTAGACCGGAAAATTCAGTGCTGGCAGACCCTCTACTAGGTGGGCTGATGACATCAAAAGAGTCTCAGTGAGCCGCTGGATAAGGGTGGCGCAAAAGCGAGATATGAGGAAAGACTTCCACATACAAGAGACTTATGTCCAGTTGTGGACGTCTATCGGTTGATAAAGAAGATGTCCGACAGACATTCGGCCACAGCGTTAGCCTGTAGCCATCTGCGTGGAAAATGTTAGTGCACAAGTATGTGCGTAAACACAGGTGAACGAGCACAGGTGAACAGGAACGGAACTCCGACACGACCGGAGAGAGATCAGGTGCAGGCCCGACGGCATTACGTGCTCTCCTAGAAGAAGAATAAGAAGATAGCAGACGTTATGTGTCGCAGCAGCAGGTATCCTAGAAAACTGGAGCATCGCAATTTGCCCTCGATTCCGCACCTGTGAGGGTCGTTGAGATCAGGTAAGATGGCGTCGACTGAGCGGTCCAGCAGCCAAAAGCCGCCGCGCCACTGCATGATGCAGGCCAGCAGGAACACGTATGTGTAGATCCGGCTGAGGAGTCGCTCGCGCAGCCACCGGCCCGCTTGCCCTTCGCCCCAGGCATTCCTGGATCGCGCTAGGAGTTGTGATCTGAAATTATGTAGATTTTTAAAGATTGTATCTCTGGATTCCGAACCGGTGGTAGATTTATGACGTGTCATGAGTGCTACAAGTTGGCCTTCATGGAATAAATAAATTTTGATTTTGATTTATAACAATAGCAACCTCGAATATCTCAGGAGTCTACAGCCTGAACCTGGTGGCGAGTAAGACAATGTGATGGAGGATAGAGTTACCTGATCAGAGTGAAACACACGTGTAGCACGATGCCCAGAATGTACATTTGAGCGTACGGGAACCAGTCGGGGCGCAGCTCCATGACGCCCCACAGGCCGCGCCACACGCCCACCACCTGTGGCGCCACCACGAAGCTTGTGAAAATCGCGTCACCTGCATAAATGATTCGTCATCATCTTTTTCTTTATCTCCTGACTAGCTTTTGAGTTTGAAGTTTTGTGGAGTTAGTTTTTTAGAAATTCCGTAGGTAACCAATTTAGAGTGGATTTTCGCTAGCCGGTAGAGAAGCCGACTAGCCTAGATATAGCCAGTTCGAGAAGTGATTTATGCTTTTATTCCGGAAATATTAAGGGTTCCTTAGAGTAGGTAGGTAACGACGAAAACTCTGGCGCAGTGGCAATTTGGTAATTTATAATTTCTGAATTGACTCTGGTCTGGTCTAGTGGGAGGCTTTGGCCGTTGCTAGTTACCACCCTACCGTCAAAGACGTGTCGCCGAGCGATTTAGCGTTCCGGCACGAGGGCGTGCAGAAACAGATTACTGGTTTGGGTTGAATGTAGACTGCCATACCCCTTCCAAGTTAGCCCGCTACTATCTTAGACTGCATTGTCACTTACCATCAAGTGAGATCGCAGTCGAGGACTACTTGTAATCGCATAAAAAAAAGGTAAACTAAAACTAACCAAAACCAAGGCGGGCTTCTCGACACTCGCACTCAGTAGTTTTTTCAACAACAATGTTGTGCGTCACCTCGCTCCTCACTATTTTTACAGGCGTAACTTGTGGAAGAAGGCTGTCATTCACATTCGGTGGCATCTGCGAAACAAAAAATAAAAAATTAAACCGAATTTTATACCGAAGCTTCTGGAATCCGAAAGCATGTACTTTATCACTGAATTTAAATTAAAACAAATTAAAATTCCATATATTATTAGAGAGAATATAATCTCTGAGAGCAAGATCTTCTTGTTTATCAACTGATAGACGTCTACTGCTGGACAAAGGTCTCTTGCTTGGACTTCCACAGAAATACTAAAACCTTAAAAGACTTACAAACAAACCCACATTCGACTCTTTACCTCAAACGCCTATTATACGAGTACCTCCGTCACTATGGCGTCTTGTTAGTCTATTAAGGATGTTTCCTACTAGTTTTACCTCACGTCGCGTCAGTCGATAAGAACGGCGATCAATATATTGTAGGAAAGGTCGACACAAACAACACAACACAAAACATTTGCTGCGCCCTAAAGCTAAAATATCGTTAACTAAAACGAAAATCAATCAAAATAAATCAAAAACACGAGAATCCAAAAGCAGGAATTACGTATTTTTAGTTTTTACCTAGTTAGTTCGAAACGCCTGTTCGAATTAAAAAGCAAAACATCTTCAAATTAATTTTCAGGAAGAATTAAAATATGACGAGGCGTTAAGCTGAAACATCTTACGGCCCCGTAGAAATAATAATTTCAACTCTTCAGTAGATTAGCCGCGGGTAGTGGGCAGAGAGGAAGAAAGGACGATAAACAAGGGCTTTGGTTGTATGGATATTCATAACTCTTACTACTCCAGCCGGTTCAGGGTAAATGAACTAAACGTTCTAAGTGCCAAGTTAGTGTGCTCAGTCTTCAGATTTTAGTACAATACCACCACTGTTAATACTGGCCGCATAGTTAGTTCTCAATCGTAATATTGGCTAAGTAATCAAAATAAATAATATCTTCCTGATTAAATAAAGCGGTTTCAAATATAAGTGAACCATCCACTGTTAGTTTTAAGTGTGTTAAAAAGAAAGAAGAAAGAAAAGAAAGAAAATAGTTTTTATTTGATCAATACAATTATAAGTCAAGTAAAATAAATAAAAAAAATATTCGCATAATATGAACAAATAGGGTTCCCACTCAGCATCTTGCTGCAGCAAGCTGCAGCGCTGGTTTTCAGTGGGAACCTTATATGAGTGCAGTCACGGATACATATTATGTACACAGATATACATATATACGGATAGAAATAAAAAAAAAAAAAAATAAAAATAAAAAAAAAAAGTAAAAAAAATAAACCCAACGAAACACAAAAAGAAAGTCGAAAAACAACAACAACATACATACATGATAACTATTATTGTATAACTACGAAAAGTTCAACAAACGTTTACGAAGTCGCAGTTCAGTATTTCATACAAGCTGCCATGCATTGCTCGAAAGAAAGAGTTGCTAGTGGGATTAGTCGGGAACATTAGGGATGTTCCCAACTAATTAAACTAGCAACTCTAACACTAACTCAGGCAGGAAAGTTCCCAGTGAGCACTGCCACTGACGAACTAGATACAGGTGGCGCAAGGCCTGTGGAACTTAAACTTCACTTTATCCCGGAAAAATAATTATTGAAAACCTAACTCCACGAGGACAAAGTCGCGGGCCAAACCTTGTAACTTTATAAAGTACGTATAGAACCCTCGATGAACAAGATTGACTCGCAATAATTGCCAGGTTTGATTTAAGAATAGGTAAGAATTTATTTATATTTGGTCATATTATTTATAAAGGTTAATAAATAATTCAACAGAACTAGTCTGTCAAATATTGAATATTATAATATTTATGAATAATAATACGCAGATCCAGCGGCTGTATTTTGTACCATTACCATTATGTGAAATCGTGGTCAAGTGGTGTCATTAAAAAAAAATAAAGGTAACAATACAGACTGACAGAAAGAATTATAAAAATAAATATGTAAATGTACTCATCTCAAGTATTTAATTTTAACCAAAATTGCCCTTTACACTATTTCATTTACTTGAATATCTTAGGAGATATCACAAAATTAACATATTATCGGCAACGCGCGACCGTCCGCGCAATGTTACTTACAGTGCACTGTACATGTGCAGTCATACAATAGTGTAGAAGCTAGGCATCAGCTAAAAAATGTTTTGAGAAAAACCACTTCTAAGTCGTTTGGAATTTTGGATGAAAGTCTAGTGAAGTTCTGTCGAAGTGCTATCTTTGTGTACAGCTTACTGTAACATAGGCTACTTTTATCCCGAAAAAAAAAACAACGGGTGCCGCGGGATTTTTATAAAACTTAATCCACGTGGACGTAGACGTGGGAAACAGCTAACTAGTCCTTGAATATTTTTTAGGTTTTTAAAAGGTACTAGGTACACCATAATAAATGCGGTAACAAAACATTACGTAACGCATGATTTGTTGAATTAACAATTACGAATATAATTAAGCTTATAATTCAATTAAGTATAAGAGTTAATAAATTAAGCATTGCAGTAGGAAATAATTTTTTTCTCGTATTTTTTTTGACGTCATACTGCACTTTTGACGTTATAGAAAATGTTATAGAGAACTCTCAGATTTTAAGTTTTCTCACGATTTTTTCATTCAAAGTTGCCTTAATTGCTCTGAAAAATCAGAGGAGGTCAAGATCGAACCTGCGACCCCTGGAAAAGGAGACCACAGAACCACTACGCTAACATTGCTTATAGTTAATACTACTATTATTAGTCTAAGTATCGTTTGTTATTTATTATTTTAATACTGGCTGACCCTGTAGCTTTAAAACATCTATTAAGATGCATATAGGTAGGTACTTACTCCGAGAGTTACTCTACAGTTGAGACCTCGATTTTTTTACACTTTTTGAGATGAATATTTACAAACAGTGGGCGTGCTGGTTTTATATTATCACATAATAAATTAATATTATGCTAAAGTTTACACACGTCAATGCACGGGTTGGTGAGAACGTATTTATGAACTAGAACCGACGTACACGGTAAAGTGTTCTTGATGTGGCCAGGTTGTGGAGGGATTATTGGGTAGAATTCCTCTGATTTTTTTCAGTTCGTTTTATTAATTATTTCGTTACGAAACTGAGAAAAGCTAATACATTCACGGAAAATACACGTACAAATGCAACCCCTTAAGTAGTGTTACTTTCACCTTTGGGTGATCCCTAAAGTTTCGTGAAAATGAAGAGAATTTTCTCTCAGAGTCGGAGAGACTTTTGAAAATTAGGTATTTGAAGAAACTATCGCTGTCTCTCTGCAGTTATTGTTATAGTACATTCGTGCGATAACAACAACTGGAGATCCAAGTGACTGGCCTGAGTAAAAAGCCATAATTCGAGGTTTGGCTCTCTACTATTTCTTCCTGCAATATTGGACCAATTTAAAAGATATTTCACAAAGTGAATAAGAAAGAAGAGTGTAACATGCGTGTTCTTGCAGAAGGGAGGTTTTAGGTAGAGTACAGAAATACACAGACTTGTTGATACTAAGTGATAAGTGCTATATCCAATATATTTACTTTACATTGATCTTATATACTAAGTAAATAATATCTAAAGTAGTGGGGATAACTATTGTTGATTTAATCCTACGTGCTAAAAGTGCTAAACAATGAGGAAATTATGTTATTAATTATAATCTAATATCGTACAGTCACGTAGGATGGAATTCTATGCGTACGCCATAATACACTGTGTCCCCATGTTTTTCTTTTTTCATTAGTCTAGCCCTCTGTCTGATGGCAGCGGTCTAATCAGGCAATTTTGAGTATTTTGATTATCTAAAGATATCTAATGATAATGTATCTACAAGGAAAACTTAGGGACATAGACGAGGTTGATATTTGTTTCGTTTGGCTGTAAAAAATCATTGCTTGAAGGTCATAAACCATAAAGAAAATATGCGAGAGCGTTTGTACGAAGAAAAGATCAAAAGCTATGGGACGTCATTGGTGGAAATGGGTGTTAGAATACTGCTGAGAAAGGTGAACTAGTCAACAATAAACCGGCCTAGGATAATAGGTACCTAATGCTACGTGCATAGAGACTAAACAGCGTGCGCTGCTAATGGCTTGAAATAATTTGCATAAAATATGAGTTAGGTGTAGGACAACAGTGTATGACTTTGTAATTGATTTGATATACAAACATTAACTATGCAAGATCAATGAGTAAATAGAATGCAAGTGGAAATTTTTAAATAAAGCTAACCCCACTTACTTTAGGCGCGTAAAGGGTACATATGAACTCGTTTCAAAATCAAATCAAATTCAAAATTATATTTTATTCAACACAGGTCAGAGGTCAGAAGGACATGCCAAGAATCTACCACCGATTCAGTGTGATGTAATACTTCTGTATTTCAGTATGAAGCTCTCTTCAATATCGCGGGAGAGAATGCATACGATATTTCAACCAACATACGAGTGTATACTCAAGAGTTGTGCTATGTTTATACCGCGCAAATCAACATAATATTGCCTCAGAATGAGGATCTACGTTATTTTTTGTTTATAAATAAATAATATTTTTGAATAAACTAAAGAAATCCAAAAAATACGAAATTCAAAATTTTGGACTAAAATAGAAATATTTATTTTGGACGGTCTTATCTTCCAAAATAAATAATATTTTGTTTTTATTTTTTGCATTCAGTCCTAATTAATAATGAAAACAACGCTATCAGGCAAAGTCTTTGAACTAAAAAAAAAATTATTTATCAGCGTAAAACATTGGTAATATGAAAAATTCCGGTGAGTGGCGTAACCTTAAGTGCTTAATTAAAACTATCGTATCCCTTCCAATTAAGCCCGCGTCCCATAGACACTTATCACCACCTGATACTCATATCTTATCAACAATTCGGAAATATTTGAGAACAAGTATCAATTAAAAAAATATACCCGACATGTCAATATTGTTGCGTTATCGTTGCGTCTATAACTTGCATGTTCACTTGTATGCTTAGGGAGAAAAATGATATGCATAGATTGATTTGTCTTTGTGTAATGGCAATATATTTACAGATTAACTCTAGTAGGTATATTAATACCTACTAATAAATATCGTATTAATTAAGGGGGGGTTTCTGCTGCTAATTTCATCGCAGTGACAATATTGCTGATTAAAAAATTGAATATAAAATTGCGGAAAAGATATCTTGTGAATAACCCTACGTGCCATAAATATCAAATCTTTTTATTTTTCAATTTAAAAAAATTCGTTCTTCTTTTCGGGCAGATGAACTGCATTCAAAATGGAAGCCGAGGTAAAATTATTTTTTCTATTTTTTACTATGTTATAAGCTTGTGCTTGAAAAGCAATGATAAGGACTACGTTGGACCGCGATTGCCTAGAAGAAGTCTATTTACTCTTGCCTTGAAGGCCCTCAAGATACATTAATATGCCATAGAACCGCATGAAAACTGTAATTTCGGTAAGACGCAGTACAAATCCAGTCCTTTTGTATAGACTCGATAAAAAAGTCAAAGCTGTTAAAAAAACAATTAGATAATAAGTACAACCCGAATTCCGAGCCTTGATCCTATTTTAAACATGATAATGACTAAGCAAAACCTTCATCAAAATGTTTACCGATCTTCGAAGAAACTGTTTTTGTTTTTTTTTTTTTAACTTTGATTAACGATTGACTTTATGGGTTTTGTAAAACGGCTAGGCTGTTTATTGAACGGCTAATTAAGCTAGTTGGCTGCGACATATCGATAGAGTTGATAGGCAGAACGATTAAACGTGACTGATTAAATCCCAAAAATAAATAGGTTAACTAATAGGCAATTATATTTTTGTTAATCAAACGCCAGATTAATAAATTACGTAGGTTAAGGTAGGTAGGTCCTACCTAAACTTACGTAATAATTTAGTTCTGAATAATAACAATGAATTTCCTACAATTTATTAGAGTTATGTAGTCGAAATAACTTACCTATTTGTTACCATTTTAGTTTACGAGAAGATCATAAAAACATACTTTGATTACTATTCTCGGAATTAAATTATGCTTTTTACCTGTTCAGTTATTGGGGATATTTATCATATAGGTAGGTACGAGCACATTATTATTGTAACAAATATATTATTTTAAAGAAAAAAGAGCTGAAAAGAGAGTTGACGTTACAAAGCGTCTTCAAGCGTCATGGGCACGTCATGGGTATCTCTCTATGTAATTGAGCGTTTATGATGCAAATCAACGTTACTGACTTGCTACTATTAAATACTGTACAAATATGTGTTATACCTAGGACTATATTATTCTATTAAGAATTGAAGATGGTTTAAAACAACATTGCATTTATGCAAACGTAGGTGAAGATCTCTTGAATATCTTCGGAGATGGAGCACGAAACTCCTCAATGAATAAGAGCAAATCACTAGTTATCGGAGTATGTGTAGGCTTTTAACCATGCATAGTTAATAGCATACATGCAAAATTTTTTCTCGGCATCTTAATATTTTTTTTAAGAAGCAAAACATCTAGCGCAATGCTCCTAATGAGCTACACTAAAAAGTTTAAAATAATAATATAAAAAAAAAATCTTTTTAAAAATCGATTTCAAACGCCACTTAAAATAATTTTAGTTTGTATACGTATGTAGAAGTCGGGCGAGCGTCGTGTATCGGTTTCATTGTTTCTATTTAGACCCGCCCGACTTCAACATACATTGAAGGCTTGGGATATTTTGAGTTACTTAATTACTATTCCGTGATTCTGAATAAGTCCTAAGTTCTATAAAAAATGTAAACACCAATGCATAAAGCCGTTTTTGAATTGTTAGTCTGTTAAATTGTAGTAGGTACATACAATTTGAAATAAACATTTTTTATGTAAAACTGTAAAGTAGAAGTTAAGTATGAACTTTAATTGAATTTTGAATTATACTTTTAATTATAAAAAGAAATGCCAATTTTCAAATAAAATATGTAGTTATTTCAATCGCTATTATTGCTAATAATCGCTATTATTTTCTAAATGCTAACTTATTTAGGATGAAAATAAAATTATTGCAATAAAACCTTACCTTATTTTCACACAAATAAAAAGTAAATCCTGAAAGTTACACGTACTTCAGATTTCAAATATGGAACGAAGGATGTCGGCGCGAAAACTGACGGCTACGCGATAAGTGCGTTCGGAAACTAGTTTGAACGATAGAACACTACGAGCTTAGGAATCAAACTAAAACGATGATTCAGGGAGAAAGACAGATCAAAGCCATTTAACTTTAACTTAGTCAAGTATACAAATAAAATCATACGACCTCTCTTTTACTTACTTAATTTGTATAAAAACACTAGCTTTAACCCGCGGCTTCGCTCACGTTAGGTTCGATTTTTTAACCCCCTATTTAACCCTCTTGGGGTTGAAATTTCCCAAAATCCTTTCTTAGCGGATGTCTACGTCCTAACAGCTACCTGTATGCCAAATTTCAGCTCGATCGGTCCAGTGGTTAGAGCTGTGCGTTGATAGATCAGTCAGTCAGTCAGTCAGTCAGTCAGTCACCTTTGCCTTTTATATATTTAGATTATTATGTAGCTACGATGGGTCACCTAGACTTTTTTTTTTGTTTAAAAAGAATATTAGCCAAGCTGAACTTGACTTGTATTCTTCTCTCGCCTCCAAATAAGCGGAAAGCTTGTGCATACGAGTGGTTGCGACAATAGTGCAACGGGTGGGGCTCGAACCTGCGATCTTTCAGTTTTCAGTCCACACCTTTAACCGTTGGGCTATTGAGGCTTTTCTTTAGGTGTTTTTTTCTTTTACTGGCCTAATAAATAACTTGACCTACAATTGAACTTGAAAACAATTGAAATTATCCAATTCGGCTTTAATTGTTTAAAATCTCGTGAAAACTTTTTGATTTTCCGGTTTAAAAAGTAGCCTATGTCACTCCCTCGGTCTTTAACTATACCCATCCAAAAAATCATGTCGATCCATTACTCTATTGTGGCGTGATTGAAGGATAAACCAACATTTAAACACACTTTCGCATTCGGCCACGGCAGCCAATCTCCACAGAGATTAGCCATCTGCACGTAAGATATTATAGTGCTCAAGTGTGTATGCGCAAACACAGATGCACTCTATATTCTCTTACTCTCATAGTCTGATGGGACGGAAATCAGAGATGACCGCAAGAGATCAGAGAGAGATCGCTTCACATGCTCTCCGAGGCACGGGGGTGACTCACCACCAACTTCCTAACTCCGGGCTAGTACTGAGAATTTCTTGACAGAAAACCCCAATACATTTTATGCCCCGATCCGGGAATCGAACCCGGGCCCTCGTCATCTGCAATCGAACTTCCTAACCACTACAGAGGCAGTTCACAGATAATATCAGACAAATGGGCATTATAAATAAAACAACCGATACAATTGTAATAATAATATATTTGTCTGCTAACTTTATCAACAAACCGAACACGTTAACACGACAATTAGCGTTTGTCTAACACACAACTCGCTGTAATACTTAACTACTTATACTTAACTATACCAGAGAATATAGCTGACAGAATAATTATACTAGCACCTCCTTAGAAATAAAACACCAATTAATCTGCGAGTCAGACTCTTGCACTTAGGGCTCACATAATTATTACGAGTGACTAGTTGCCAACAGCTGCCAGTTGCCAGTTGCCAGCAGCTACAGGGTTACTGCCGCGTCACGCGTCACCGGCAGCCGGCGCAGAGGCGGCTTTAGCCCATGTAGCGCCCGTGTGCAATCAATACCTTGGCGTCCTCTAGTAGACGCGCGGCCAAAATGGAATACTTACAATACAAGAATACCGTTTGTCATACAGTTATATTTTCACCAATGAAAGGAAATTCAGGTACAAAAAATGGTGCAACTTTAAATGATGTCGGGAAGTAATAGGTACACGACTAAAAATATTTTTTAGGAAGGAAGGGGTTACAAGAGTTGAAAAGCACAACTTTGTACTTATTACAAAAATATTTAATCAAAAAATGCCGGAGGCGTCGCGAGCGTGGCTCGGCGCGGTGCCCCCTAAAACCCTGCGCTCTTGTGTGTTGCATACCCTGCACTATAGGTAGAGCCGGCGCTGAGCCCGCGACATACCCGTGACGCATGTAGTTGGAGGTTGCCGCGTCCGACAATTTATCACTCGACTACAAATGGTCCAGTAACGAACTAAAAAAATTTGTCGACACGCTTACTCGTGAATTTATATGAGATTTTCATGTAAATGGGTAGACTGAATTTTCTCGTGACGCGCATGTTAGCTCTACAGGAGTGCGATCCATTGACGAAATTGATGTTGAATCATTAATTGTATTGCAATAAAGAACGATTCTTTTTTTTTAAATTATAAGTGCAGTAACAAAATAGCCGTTAGAGTACTTAGATAAATTATCACACCTGCCACCAAGCTCACGCTCCTTTACTTAGTTCACTTCTATAACAATTCTTAATTCTGTGATCACATGCAACTGCTCATTTTAAAACCAGATAGATCTCGGTCACGAGTGACCTTAATTATCAATTATAAAAACAACATACTAATTTGTATGTTGTGTTTGTATTCAGTAGCTGCGACTTTATCTATCATCATTCGTGGATTTATCCCGCGTGATCTCTCTGATTTTCCGGAATAAAAAATATCCTATTTCACTCTACAGGTCCTCAACTATACCCATGCAAAAAATCAAGTCGATCATCATAAATATAGGTCGTGTTACTACAACATATAGTATTCAGGTAGTAAGACAGGTAGTAACGAATGCTTCCTACTACATTCCTGATTCACATCAGCTAAAGAGAAAAAACTCTTGAGAGTACAAGCTAGGCTTAGGGACTAAGGAGGTTTAAAAACATAAATAAGTAGCTTTCTAAGCGTTCCAAAGTAAATATCCATAAATACAAGTACAAAGATTATTAAATAAATTTACATTTAGATTAGTTATGACTTACGATATACAATGAATAGATATTATAGTAAAAGTTATAGATAACAACTTAATGTTTTAATGATACGTAGATTAAGGTACACGTAAGTAAAGTATAGCAAAGGCACAGAGTCAACGTATCCGAGCTTAAGGGGAAATTATATACCAGGGGAGACTGGGGACAGATAATCTACTCATAATATCAGTCATAAGTTTTAAAAGTCGAGTTTAAGTAATAACTTGTTGCTATACGAAAACTATATTAAAAAATATAACTATATTCAGTAGAATAATTTTCTATTTGACCACTCGTTAAAAGAGTTTAAGGGCTAGTTATCCATCCGGTGGTTAAAGTAAGAATACCGTTATGTCAGCCGCTACAGGTTGAATGCTAGAAAAGGTTTTTCCATATTATCTGGAAACTTCTTTTCAACTCTGGAAGGAACTTGTCAAAAACAGCATTACAGTTTGGCCAGGCCTGGCGCACTCCGCAGTAAACTGCGGAGTTACAAATACTTGACATACCTCTTCGAAGGGCCTAAATTCAGAGAGTGCGAAGAGATAAGAGTAACATGATAGAAAGAGAGAAAAGTCAAGGTGGATAAGACAGAAAATAAGTAGCGCTGTGTCAACCTGAATTGCACTTTATTGTCTGGATTAGGTACTTTTAGGTATTCTGTGGTTTGGCGCAAATGCATCAATGAGAAAACTTCGTAAAAAATCCAGAACTGCAAAGGATAGAAGGAGAAGTTATGTGTGTGAGATTCGCCTTCATCGATCGCATCGAAGAAAGAAGGTCTGAATATGTCAATCACATTTTCAGTAATGAAGAAAGTGCCCTGCGACCGAGTGCGATTTTAGTACAATGCAATCATAATTATGGATATGAGGTATCTGCCGCCAGTCTACCATAAAGTTATAAAGTTGTTTAAATAGATATTCTGTAATTAAAGACTTACACTTATCTTAAATCACGAGAAAATTCCAATTCAATGGAAATCCTGTTGCAATAATTATTACCTTTTATATTCAACATCTTAATTTTACATTTCACAGCTGTTTTCCTTAAATTTTATTATGTGGATTTTAGGGAATTCTTTCGAATTGTAATCGTATTTAAAAATATTGATAAGACTCTTTGGATCAGGATGATTTTCTAAAGAACTGGCTCTTAAGGCATGAAAATATGTACCTATAGTAAAAGCACTAAGTAACAGCGTTAATCGTTTAATTTTTGCCAGTTTATATAAGCTAGATAGGTAACCCTACAATTTCGTTTTCAGTTTTCACAAACGTTAGGGAACACCTAAAGGTGGAAGGTTTAGAACTTGCATTTATGGGCTACCTATCCTACTTTAGGAGATGATTATGGTTGGTGAAAACGGGCATAACTCTAATTAAAAGAAGTTTCGAATATTTATACGATCGATTATTACTTAATCCATAGAAACCCGAAAATAGATGCACAGCCTCACAATTCACAGCGACATCAATACAAGCCATTACACTTTACATTTTAATATCAATTGATATTTACAAGTGTAAAAGTAGGTACACAATCAGTGTACATTTATTAAGTCCAAGAACCGGGTAAATAGACTCTACCTATGACAGCTTCAACCTGACGTCTCGCAACCAAGTCCTGTCGTGACCACGGTCCATGCAACTGACTGACTGAAACATCGATAGTTCCAACCAGTGGTTCTAAGGTAACATTTATCTTGGTACATACTCGTAATACAAATCATAATAAAATTATTATACGAAATAAGTCTAGAATCTTTAGACTTATAAAATATTTGTACTTAGATTTAAACCAAATACGTAAACGTCCACATTTTAATTCATCATCATCTGTAGGGTTAGTATAAGATTTAATTCGATTAATCGTATTCTTGTTCGATGGCATAAGCGTCAAAGTAAATTGAACTATAAAAACATTGAATTAGAACTCAGTTTCGTGTGTGCATTCTTTACGTATACGGATGCGTTCCAGATTAAAATCGGTTATACTGAATTTGTCCCGACCGTTTGTTGTTGAAATAAAGTCAATACATTTAAGGTTAATGTTTTACTTTGATGCTAATATCATCGAATACGAATACGATACGATAACCCTACTGACTGGCCCGATAGACGTCCATGCTTTTTTTTCCGCAGAGGACATGACGGTGTTAGAGGCATACGAGGGACAGTAGGTAGCAACTCTCTAACTTTTCCAGGTAACAGTCGACCTTGAAAGAGTAAATGACGGAAACGATGAGCAAAAAACAATTCAATGTTTTCATGCGGTACACAATTGATGAACGTAAAAAATACAAACTAATTTTCCAGATCCATTCACAAAAGGCAAATTTTTTGTACGATAGACTTTACTTCGTAGTAGGTAAACGGTTGTTGTTTCCGAGAATCCCTTTCTATTAATATTTTAATGTGAATGTTTGAAACGTGAATAAGGACCCCATTATTTTTTAAAATATAAACATAGTTATTCAGTTGGCATGAATTGCTTGCTGATTCAGTTTTTGCAGAGGGTAATAAAATTATGGGATGATACAAGTAATAAATAATTCTTTCAATCAAATTCAATCATTTAGGTCGAATAATCAGGTTGACTTTTTCAAAAATCCTTAAAACAAAAAACCATTAAAAAAAATTAAGTGTAGTTACAAAATCTTAAAATGAAATAAGGATATTTCTAGCCTACTTTTTGATTAAAAAACAAGTATAGAACAGACAAAATTATAGTACTAGATTATTCGAAATTGAAGTTATTGAAATTGAAGTTGAATGATGATGAAAGAGCATAAATATATTTCAAGTTTTTATTTTTTAAAATATACCTAGCTCTGACACAATGTTCATGTACTAATTAAATTACTTACATAATATTATTATGTAATTTTACGGTTTCAATCTGTGTTTTAATATAATTTTATTAATAAATAATCTACATTAATACAAACGGCATACATTCTAACTATCAATATTATTTATTAAAGAACAATTTGTAACATTATGTAAAATCTCACTCAAGCGTATTATTAACAGTTTTGTGGTATAAATTAATAAATAACAGACTCTTTGCTAGACGTTTAGTTTTAATTATTATTTATTATTGTATTTTGATTTTCAACAGATAGCCTGCCTGCTCGCAATCCCTCATTAATTATTTATATAAAGATACATATTACTCAACACGCCTAAAGAAGTTTCACTTAAAAAAAAAACTAGTTTTGAAAAATTTTACCCACCCGGTGATTATACAAAAACCTTAATTGTATGGATATATATGTCATTAACAGTACATTCAGAAATCTCTTACAAAACGCACTTAAATTATTCAAGCTACTTCAACATCTTAGCCTATGTTTTCATATCATAGATAAATAATTAAATAATCCAATATAACACTAACAACATCTCTCTTTCTTTTATTATATGTATTTTTCATAATATAATAAAAGCCAAGCTCATTTATGATATATCGCTTGTAGAATAACTCAAGCCAATTTTCATATTTTGGTTTCTGGCTTTAAACTTTTAAATATAAGTGACTCTATATTATTATTGTAGTATTAGTAGATAAAAACATTAAATTTTACATTTATTTACATCAAAACGTGAGTGGACTCTGAGTTAACTTATTTAGAGGAGTTAAAGATTTTTTCGTTCCTAAATCGATATTTTTTTAAATTCCTGATTTCTACTATTATTATATACCTACTAGTTAATGCCCACAATTTCGTTCACGTGAATTGAGGTTTTTGATTCAAACGGGAACTCTCTTATTTTCCGGCATAAAAAGTAGCCTATGTGTTATTGCACACTATAATCTCTGTGCCAAATTTAAGCCAACGATTCAGTCGTTGCGACGTGATTGAGTAACAAACATCCATCCATCCATCCATCCATACATCCAAACTTTCGCATTTATATTATTAATAGGATTTATAATATAGTCTATAAATCAAATAGATAGTTACAGTGATTGTAATTTTGTAAAAATGTAATCTCTAAATAGTTTTCTAATTTAAACTGTAAAATTGTATTGGTTTATTTCAGTTTGTTTCGCACCTCATGCAACAGCCACCGGACCAATTGAGATGAAGTCCATAATTTCAAAATGATGGACTTTTGAGTTTTGAAAAAATTATTCCTTCACTGAAACAGAAGCTTTAATGTCATTTAGTATGCCTTGTCAAATTAAGAAATATAGAGAGTTAAGTTCCTTAAACGACAGTTAAGGAGGAACTTAACTAACGTGTAGAGTTACACAAGAGCCTCAGTACGGCGCTGTACCACTACTCTATGACAAAGTAAATGTGTACAAAAAGTAAGTTTTTTGTTTTTAAGTCTTAGTCTGCCGGTACTTTTTATGTGCACTGTTTGTGCACGGGCCCTTAAAACAATGTTATTTGGTTCAGTTTACTGCAACATATTTTGATATCCGAATTTGTTTTTCGATAATATTCGATAACTGTCAACATCGTGTCGTCGTGTCGTGTCGTGTGGTGCGGGTTGTTACGTTCCCTCAAATATGGTTGAGCGAAGCAATGGCTGGATCATGCGTCGTGCTCGTGAACGGGTGCCGCCAACGGGAATGGGTCTGCTTTGACTTCCCATGCTGACATGTGTTAGATTATATTTATTGTATTTTTGAAGCTTCACTGTGGAAGCACTGTATACTTACCTAGCTTAGTTTTATTACTTATTGTAAAATTAGTTTATTTTATTTTTTGAAAAGAGCAACTGCTGAGTTTCTTGCCGGTTCTTCTCAGCAGAATCTGCATTCCGAACCGGTGGTAGATTTTTGACTTATCATAAGTGCTACAGGGTAGCCTACATGAAATAAATAAATTTTGAATTTTGAATTTTTTTGAATTTCGTGACGTGGCAACTAATACTCACAATACATCTTGGCCAAAGGCTCAAGAGACTTCAAGTTAACGTTAATCCTGCTTAAATCTGTCATTTAATAATTAAATGAAATATTTAGGAACAGTTAACGTTAACTTGAAAAACACAAAACTGTGGCCAATATATTTAATTACTATCTAATCTTCTCGTCCTCTGCTGAGACTGAATCGTCGATGGAATTTAAATGATAACTTTCTCTTTTCGTGTTTTTCTTCCGCCCCTTTGCCATCCACTAGATTATCAGCACTTTTGGCAACTTGGACGCTTTTTCTTCTATTCTTCATGGATTTTACTAATTTGTAGAACTTGCCTTTCTTCTTAGCAGGGTCGAGGGTGAGATCTGATAATTCTTCTACTTCTACACTGAATTCTGATGATATGTCACCTAAGTCTTCTATACTGTGGCTTTCTGTTTCTTTGACTGGTACTTCTAGTTTACTTTTGGAAGTGTTCGGCTTCGGTTCGGGTGGTGGTGGGGGGGCATCGGGGTCGACACACTGTGAAAATATAATTTAAGCTATTAAAAAAATAAAATAAAAAAAAAGAAGTGTGGCACTCGGGGACTGCCGCGGTAAAGCTATTGCATAGCATTTTTTATCAACGCCATCGGTGAGAGAAGTCCCATGTCAGGTTATTTTCGTTACGGAATTTCTGGATTCGGTCTCCACGCTCAAGGCCCACGATAGAAGCTATGCTATAGCTTAAAAATTACCATTTATGTTATAATGGTTATTACTTTGGATATTGGAAATGCTGAAATACGGCGAGTAAATAAAGTAGAGACGTGGCTGGACTAAGCATTTTCACTTCTACGAGAGTCGTTTATATTGCTAAACAGCTGTTTTAGTTATTTCAATTAAAACAACCTTGTTATAATGATTTTTATTTGTGTTTATAAATAGTAAGGAGCATTTTTTTATTACCTCATACTGGTGTGCAAGAATAATTTGCACTATAAAGTTTTTTATTTATGCTAAATAAGCTGTGCGCTATATAGCGCTGAGCATAAAAGCCCAGAACGCTTTTCTAGAAGATGCTATAGAAAGTACCACAGATAATAAAGAAATAATTACTGATCTATAAGTGGAATTAATGACCTATAAAACAAAATTTTCATTTTGTAAGAAAACTGTGATAGAACTAATTAATTTCTTTCTTGAGCTTATAAATTCGCCGAAGTAAAAAATAACGTCTCGTTTGGGTCTTCGGTAAAATTTCTTTTGAATAATTAAAATGATTACTTTAGGCTTGACAAAACCACAATTATCTTTCCGTCTAAAGAAGGCTTTCTGTTCCAAAGCTCACGAAATAAACTTTACGTTTTCAAATCGGACAGTCAAATACTTAAAAGTTCAAAGTAACTGCCTCTGTGTAATTAGATTTGCTCCTTTTTCGAGAGTATTATAGGTTTGCTTTCGGAAAGGCTGATTGGACATTGAAAAAACTTCGGGGTTTGAAGAGCCAATTTAGTTTAATAGGTATCCACTCTTTTTTTCGATTAGGGATTTTTACGCGTTTATGCTTTTTAATTTTTTTGTGGGGAGACTGTAGGCTTTTAGTAACTTGTATGCACAAATTGTTGTGTGTATAAAATCAGAACATTGAGCTTAGTGGTTAGGACTGCGGTCGGGGGGTCCTATTCCGGATTCGATCCCGGACGCACGCAAGTCACGCACTTCTGACTTTTTGAATTATGCATGTAAGCTATTAAATATCACATGATTCAACGGTGAAGAAAAACATCGTGATAAAACCTGCACGCTTTGAGAGTTCTCCATAAAATTGACAAAGTTGTGCGAAATCTGCCAATTTGTATAGGTGGCCCTATACAAATTGGCAGATGTGATTGACTATGGCTTATAAGCTTCTCAGAGATAAGGCCTCAGTGGTGATCCATTGATGGGTTTTATTAAATTATTTTATTATTATTTTATTAGAAACGCAACATACATCTTCAAGTTTGATCCGATAAGGCGGCACCTGTTCTGGATGTCTCCAGGGCTTGAAGTACGGGGTGTCCGTCAAAGCCTTCCAACCGGGATAGCGGCGAGCTGCTGCGTGTAGTTGCTGCACCAGTCGAGGCGCTAACTGGGCTGTGACCCTGAACAATGCAATTAAAGAGATATAGAATACAATTAAAATACTGTATGTTTTCATAAAAAAAAAAAAATAGAAAATCACGTCGATCCGTTGCAGTTGCTTCCTAGCTACGAGATTGAAGGGCAAATCAACAAACAAACACTTTATAACATACTAGCTTTTACCCGCGGCTTCGCTGATGTATGCTCCATTTTTCATATCCCTATTAACTTAGGGGTTGAATTTTCAAAAATCCTTCGGTTGGTTGGTCGGTAGGGCGGTCAGTCTATGGTCTATGAGAAAGACCTATGTCACTCTCCAAGACCTCAACTATATTATATTATATCCATGTAAAAGTTCACGTCGATCCGTGACTTCGTCGCTACGTTATTGAAGGACAAACCAACAAAGAAACAAACTTTCAGATTTACAATATTAAATAAGGACGGTACTGCTTTATCTATCTACAAGAACTATTTTCAGATAATGCAAAAATAGCACCAATATTACCTAAGGAACAAGCAGCTAATTTTCCTGTAATAATCCACCAAACCTGAAAAAATCCTATGGTACCTACACAACGTGTAGCATGCAATGTCTACCACATGCCCTCTCGGCTACGAAACGCATACGAAGATGGACAAAAGCTAGTATGCAGTATAGTTCTTTCATTTCAGGAGGGCTCGTGGCTTATGGTTGTGTGTGTGTCGTATCTGTATAAGTTTGAGCGAGAGTGAGAGCGCCTCCGCCTAGGCTCCTGACAGGCATACTTACGCAATGTGCATGTACACGACGTTACCACAAGTAAAGCGCCCGTAACTTCGTGAGATAAACGTACCTACCTATAAACGTAAAAAATCGGTGAGATGATGGCATGTTCCTGTCTCACCTATTGACCAGCCAGGCAGGCAGCGAGCCGCGCGGGTCGGAGCGAGACACGTAGCCCAGCCAGCTGCCCGGGCCGTCCCGCCTCCTCACCACGAAGCCCGTCAGCAGGGACAGTGCTCTGCAATCCAGAAAACTACATTATCCTACTTTGTTTTTACCAATATTCCCGGCTAACGGCCGTCCTAAGTTCCTCGAGTGGTGACTGCATCTCTCGGCAAACGGAGTGCAGGGTGCCTCCCGGCTAGATGAAGCGATGACAACCGGAAAGTGGCAGGCATCGATTGCAGGGGAAAAGCCGAGGATAGGCAACGTTGGCGCTACTTAAAAGAAGCCAATGTCCAATAGTGATTGCACTCTGGCTGATGGTGATGAATATGCCAAACTCGCAACTCCTTTTCGGGGCTATGTACATTAATAAAAATTCTCTATAATATAGTCTACGCTCGGTACCTACAATATAAATTCGTAATCGACAGTTCCTAAAACTCCACAGTGTAAATGGGGAGGATGAAGCTTGAGGAGTTGAAAATTAAAAAAAAACATGTGACCATTTCGCAAGCTTTATTCGTGGATTAGAAAAATCACGTGAAACGGTCCAAACATCCTGAACTAATCGGTCGACATAGAAAAAAAATTACGGCCGAATGGTAACCTTCTCCTTAATTGAAAGTTTAGTGAATTCTAGAACAAATGCTTTCATATTTTAAAAGCAATTAGTTAGCGAAAGAAGTTTCTTTCGCTCGCTTTATGTTTACGAAAAGGTTCAATTATAACTTGCCAGCAAGAAAAACAATGACATTCTGAACTTCTGAAAGATCAATTATTCTTGTTTGTATAATTTAGGAAGGAACAAACTTTTACAATTGGCTTTTGGCTCAGATCTGAGTGTTTCCTCTGAGATGAAATTTTGGACAGTGGAGCTTTAACGACTTTTAGGCTAAGATCTACAGATTCAGTTCTATTATTATACGTATATACTAGCTTTAACCCGCGGCTTCGCTCACGTTAGGTTCGATTTTTTAACCCTCTATTTAACCCTCTTGGGGTTGAAATTTTCCAAAATCCTTTCTTAGCGGATGCCTACGTCCTAACAGCTACCTGTATGCCAAATTTCAGCTCGATCGGTCCAGTGGTTAGAGCTGTGCGTTGATAGATCAGTCAGTCAGTCAGTCAGTCAGTCAGTCACCTTTGCCTTTTATATATTTAGATTATGTGAGCCTAAATTGCATTAATAGTCATTATTGTATTTAAATCATCGATGTACTACTAGATGCCGCTAACAGTTGCAAAAAAACTGATTGAAAAAGTAGATACATATCAGTAATTTCGTGGCTGACGTGCGGTTCGACTTGTCCGTAGTGTAATGGTTAACACACTCAGAGCACGATTCCCGAGAATCTCGCACGCCCCGGAATTTTTTGATGTGTATTTAAAAATTTATTCGGATATTTCCTTTAAGTGTCGGGTAACACTTTAATAAAAAAATAGATGTTACATCAAATTTTTCCGACATATTTACCCGAACATTCTATTTAGCCACCCTAGCTAAATAGCTAGGGTGGCTAATGTAGCTAAATAGCTACATTAGCTATTTTAAATGCATTCACACTCGAAAGTTACAACTAAGTATAAAAATTACACTATATTATATTAGATAACATTTGGTGGAAACCTCCCTCCTAAATTATGTACAGCTTTAAATTTTAACGGACCGTGATGTCATGGTCAAATACAAATTAAATAACTAATTACTACGTATTTGAAATCGATTGTTTACCACATTTTAAGCAGACTTTCAGAGAATGTTTTAAATCTGTACGTATAGTCGTATTTTTTTAATTGTATTTACACCGATTTCTCCGATAGCTCAGGACCTATTTGTGTGTGTTTTTGATTGCTGATTCATAATATTTTAAGATGGTCTCATAAAAAGTAGAGGAGAAGGTGGTAATGTGGCCCCCTACTTTGTATTTGGGGCTTCATGTTCAAAATATCATACTCAGAAATCGAATAAATACATTACAGTGTTCCTTATTTATTTGCCTATGCATGCTAGACTTTAGAATAAATGAAACAGCCACATAATAATCAAAAACAAATATATTCTAAATGTATTCAGATTTGGCAACTTGAGATCCAGTGAGGGTTATATGGCACCCTGGGGGCCATATTAAATATATATAATGTCATGAAAACCTAACGGCAAAAATCGCAGATATAATATTCGCCTTCCGGACCTGCACAGGCTGTGTGAGCCCATAAATTGCAACTCTGGCACTGAATCCACTCCTCTCCCCGTCTGTCGCTTAAATAGCTGGCTTCACAGAACATGCAGTTCGTATCTGCGCTTTCAGGTACCAAATTTGGACAGATATTTTCATCAACTTCCGAGTCAGTTTCCACAACTGCATCACTTTCAGAACTACTGCTAGATGTAGCGTCTCTCTGCCGATTAGCACCGCTGCCCCCTCTATCATAACTGCGTCTAATGCCACGACCACGACCACGTCCGCGTCCCCGTCTTCGTCCACGAGTCTGTGCTAATTGCAAAGATTCGGTTAATTGATTTTTGTAAGGTGATGATGTGATCACTTTTGCAGTTGTAGCTTTTTTTCCCCGATTAGAAGTCCTAATCTTGACCACTGAAATTGGCTGAATGTCATCTGGTAGAAACAAACCAGACTGCGGCTCTGGCATCGTTGTACTCGTCCCTGGGGCATCTAGGTCAGCAACATCACTTATACCTTGATTATCTGGAGTGTGAGATGAATGATCACTATTTAATGATGTTTCCATTATAAAATCGGCTTCTGTGAAAACTTGTGGATTGAAGGGGTAAATGCCTGTGGCACGAAAACCATTCACAGCGATTTCCCCTGACGTGCTCTTGAGATATGCGCGGCCAAAAAGATCGGCAATATCGTAAGGCTTCAGCATTCTATCAGAATGTAAAAGAAACTTGCGAATCTCCTCACTATAGTAACTTTTAAGGGCTCCCATGAATGTCTTGTCTAAGGGTTGAAGTTTATGGGTCGTATGAGGTGGTAGACTGACTAAGGTGACATGTTTTTCACGGGCTAGATCTATCAATTCTATATTGCGAGTGTGACTGTAATGTCCGTCAAAGATGAGCAATACTGGAGAGGCCTCACTTGGTTTAGTTTTTTCTATAAAATGTCTAAACCATTCGGTGAACAAATTGGCATGAATCCAACCTGACGGATGAACTTTACCGATCGATCCAGGTGGCGCCCCTTTCATCAAAATATCGGTAAAGTTTTTTCTCGGGAATATCATCATGGGTGGCACGAAGATGCCCGATGCACTCATGCAGCAAACAACAGTGCATAGTGACCCTCGTTCTGCGGCAGTCAAGGCTCCTATCTGCTTCTTACCTCTTTTACCTATAACTTGTGGTACTTTTGTTTGCACAATCGTCAACCCAGTCTCGTCTACGTTAAAAATCCTATCGGGAGGATAATTCTTTTTTTTCATTTCAGCTTCTAAGATACAAAAAAATTCTTTCACCGATTCACGGTTAAAGCCTTGAGCACGAGCATACGAAGTCCCCATCGGCCTGCGTAGTGACAAAGTGTCTTTATTCCGTTTTAAAAAGTGATCCAACCAAGCACGTCCTGCCACTTCGTTTCTAAAATTATTTTCGACGTTATTTTTTAAAGCTAACTGATAGGCCATCTTTCGAACATCCATTCTTGTAAGTCCATAATATCTAGACTCCATAAACAAAATATACTCTACTAATTTCTTTTCCAGGTCAGGAGGAAGTATAGGTTTCCTACCAAGGGGTTTATGCACAAGTAATTCCAAGGATTCTTGCGAGTCCTTCACCAATCGTTTCAGTGTAGATCTGGGTACAGAAAACATTTTTACAGCTTTTTTATAGCCCATGACCTTTGTCCTCACTGCTTCAATTGCATTTTTCATTTGGTCTGGATCCCAAGTTTTTCTTTTCTTTGAAGATGGAGATAATACACTCTGTCGAGGCATCTGAAACAGCAAAATAAAAAAATATATAAAAAGTTGTCGCTCATACATGTTATATGGCCCCCCGGGACCATAATAAAAACAATATGAGGGGGCCAAATTAGAAATATCAAAGGATAGATAAACACATCATAATTCGTAAATTTATTAGATTTTTTGTCTATTTACCTTCAAAATCCCGTAGAAAATCCTTTATCGTGCACAATTTACGAAGCACCAACGCCAAAACTTGAATTTTACCGCAAAAATTTAATTATAATCGGAGCGGTCTTAAAAGTTTGGCAGTAGCAGGTTTCGACTGGTTCCAATAATAAAAGAACGGAAAGTCATCTACCGGAATTAGTAAGTACTAAATCAATACCGTCAAAGGAGCTCTGCGTTTCCCTAAAGAGATACTAGGTGGCGTGACTCTAAGGTATAAATATTAAAGGGGGCCAATGTACCTGCGGGGGTCACATTACCACCTTTTCCTCTACTGATACTAACTACACTATAACTACTCAATCCTAACGCTAGAGGAGTACTGCCCACCTAAACTGTGAGAATTTCATAAAGTAAGCTTAAAAAGTTTTTAGTACTTTATGTATTATGTTTAAACTCTGTTGGTAAACCAAATTTAAAAAAAAAATCTAGCCGCGATTTTCAAAAACCACTGCAAAAAAAGAAAAAGAAACGAGAATAAAACAGCGCCATACTTTACATAACATACCTACGTTATGCCTAGTGCCTACGTTTACGAACAATAAATAGTATATAATATTTTGTAGGATCATTTGAAATCGGTATTTCGAGGAGAATTTTTATTTCTTAAAACGTCCAAAACACCTAATTCAAGTAATTTTTCGCACAGAAATAAACTGAAAGGTCTTTGAAAACAGTAGTTTTTCTTATTTCATGAACTATTATTATATAACGACCTCTATTACCTTTTATGATTTTGTCGCGACTGTGACGGCGCAATGACTAGGTAGTGTTTACGTTTTTTACACTAATAAATTAGTTCCGTATTGAGGAGCGAAGGTTAATTTGCCGGTTCACTTTGTTTACTATTAATGTGGCTTCTTACGAAGAAATATAAAGTTCAAGAACTACATAATGTTATTTTCAATTCAGTTGCACAAAAAATGCACTTACCTTATTGTAATTTTATTTTATTATACGATCAACATCATCACAGGCATCATAGTACAGGCTTTGATTATATTATAGGAGTACAGGTCCTTAGCTCGAAATACGGTACCATCCGGAAGAAAGCATAAAACTTGACATTCATGCCAAAGCTTGACATGCATGCCAAAGCTTGACATGCATGTCAAGCTTTGGCATTTTCCCGCCTCCCCCCTATTTTGTAGCCCAAATCGTGGTTTTTTAAAGTTTTCACGAAAACGGTTAAAGCTACGAAAAGACTGTCAAAGGCCGAAATGTTGTTCATTAAATTCTTTACAAAAATTCTTTGGAAGTATGTTGATACGGCTTATAGTTTTTAAAATAATCTAAGCTAATAGCTGAGTTTAATAGCAAAAAAAAAACGGTTAATCCGTTCGGCTGCTAGACAGACACACACACACACAGACATGTCAAAATTATAACAACCTGTCGTTTTTGCGTCTGGGTTTAAAAATAGAGTATGCCCGGGATCAAACTTGCGGCCCTCGAAATAAGAGATCGCCGTCAATTTAGTAGTTAGGACTATCACTGTATTGTGACGATTTTTCGAAATATTCGGCGGTCAAAATAAAAAAATATAAAAAGAGGAACAGTATCTTTCACAGAGAGTATATAACTTTTTGTTTGTAATACATACATAAATTGAGCGTCAAATTCAAACAAGATTCATTTACGTAAATACTCAAAAAAGTTGCACTGAAGTAATGCGATGAATAAATTAATTATTCACTTGAACTCGGAACAAAAAGGTTCACTTGAAACTTCAAATAGCTGCAACTTTTTTAACAAATTTTACCCATTGATGGTTTTACCGCATCAATTAACTGGAGGATTAATAAATAATTTAAACTCGTTATTTTGGGAAAACTCCATTTTGTAAGTTTTCATTTTCATTATGAAAAAAATGCGACAGTGTGTTTATATGTTAGTATGTCTTTCAATTACGCAGAAACGGAGCAACAGATCGACGTGTTTATTGCATGGGTATGTAGTTGAGGATCTGGAGAATGATACAGTTTTTTTTTATCCCGGAAAATGAAATAGTTACCGCGGGATTTAAAAACCTAAATCCTCGCAGAAGAAGCTGCGGGCATAAGCTAGTTCTAAATAAAATTGTGAGAGAGTACCATCCAGTCAGAGGTGATTGCGTGAAAATGATGCAATCATGTCATGATTTGTCTGGTGTGAGGCTTTGGCCGTTGCTAGTTACCACCCTACCGTCAAAGAAGTATCGCCAGGCGATTTAGCGTTCCGGCACGATGGCGTATAGAATCCGATTAGAGGTTTGTGTTGAATGTACACTGCCATACCCCTTCCAAGTTAGCCCGCTACCATCTTGGACTGCATGGTCACTTACCATCAGGTTAGGTCGCAGTCAAGGGCAATCTTTTCATCGAATAAAAAAAAAACTTTAGACAATCCTCCAGCTGTTTCATCTATTGAACAAACATGTATTGAGCAAATTGTACAATGTAAAAGCTTCACATATTATATTGTCAAGGCCGTGACGAATTGACGCACGCCCTATCTTATCTCTGGACTGGAGTGGAGGGTCTGAATGTCATGAAGAGAAATGAATGTTGCATATTATTCACATCATTCATGCAAATTTTTTTAGTACTTTACTGTGATTCTGTAGAATTTAGTGTACGAGTATGTAGGCTTTCACCTGAGCTTTTACTGTATGATCTTGAGGGTAATCCTATAATTATAAATGCGATAGTTTGTGAGGATGGATGGATGGATGTTTGTTACTCCTTTACGCCACAACGTATGAGCTGATTTGGCTGTTTGAAATAGGAATAGCTCATTCCTAGGATTAACACATATACTACATTTTATCGAGGAAAATTAAAGAGTTCCTCCGAGAATTAAAAAACGTTAATCCGCACGGATAAAGTCACGAGCATGATCAAATTCTTATATAACCTTAAATTATAAACTGTTTAGAAACAGTCAGAGGATGCTAATTCAAAAGAGCTCGTGCCAAAACTGCTCTTTTCGCTGTGGAAACGTCACTCCAGTACTTTAGCTCTTCAGTAACTTTGCGGGTCTCTTTTGCGGATTTCTGATTGTATGTGTAGCTTATCGATCTTGTGGACAGCTGGAGCAAAGCTTATAAGCTACATATTGTAAAAAATTTTGTTTTGAAAAGAGCAACTGCAGCCGGCAGTTCTAATTGTATATGTAGCTTGTCTATCTTGTGGACAGCTGAAGCGAAGCTTATAAGCTACATATTGCAACACTTTTTGTTTTGAAAATAGCAACTGCCGGCTCTTCTCAGCAGAAACAGCATTCCAAACCGGTGGTAGATTCTAGACTTTTCATAAGAGCCACAAGTTGTCCGACATGAAATAAATAATTTTGAATTTTTGATTTGATCTTGCAGGCGCTCTTGCAGGAGCATAGCGCTCTACGTCACCTGTAAAGAGACCCTGAGTCTTCTTATGAGACCCATAGTTAGTGAAGATATTTCAGATTCAAGGTGGGACAGAGATAATGAATTCTAGGAATTTAAAATGAGCGTTTACCATTGGTCCCAGTAGGTCAACCAATTAATGGGTCCACGGGTAATTTTACGTGACGTGGTGGAGTGCTCCCGCAATGCTACAAACCGCCAAAAGTGGAGGAGCATCGCGAGGGAGGCGGTGCGACCCAGAACTAGGGAGACCGACGACGACTAATGTCGCATCATCTTAGCGGCCACGACCACTGACAAGAGTGACCGATTGAGAAGAAAAGAGAGAGGAAGTATAGTGAGCTCACCTGACATACCCCTTCCGGGGCGGGTAGTCCTTGTGGAAGACGGAGTGGTTGAGGATCATCTTCTCGTCGCCAGTGTCCAGCCAGGAGCGCTGCAGCACGAAGTCGCGGTTCTTGAGCGGCGCGGGACACGACACTGGGAATATAACAGCACATGTTTAAGGCTATCTGAATCGCCCAGCGCCTCAACAGTGGGCTAATGTCAAGCAGTTACGTAATTTTATAAGTGGTTCTCTTCTTCGTGACACTCATGGCAGAGCGGTCGTGGTCATCACGAAGTGGTAGATGTGGTTCGCCTCACGCCGCCCACACAGTGTTTCTCCAGAATAGAAGAACAAAGAAACAACACCAACACGTAGCGCCACACAAACTCCCTCAAAACAGACTCGACGTATGTTTCACTCCGAGACTGGAGCATCCTGTTGTTCCTGTGTTTCTTCTATTCTGGAGAAACAATGGTGTACGGCGAGGGCGGTGCGTGTTTGCCATACAGATTTGTTCTGGTTTGGCGGATTAAAGCAAAATATTAATTTTTCTATTATTGACATAAGGTATTTTTTATCCTGGTAATGAAAACCTGGTAGCAAACCCAATGAAATTAATATAAAAAAGTCAATAAAGTCGCGGGAATTAATATTAAATACCTAGCTGAGATATAAATAAATTATGTTCCGGGAAAAATATAGCTTCAAAGTATTCGGGTCAAAAAGCCTGCAGGCTGGGATCCGCAATACAATTTATAAAGTGCACTGAGCGTGCGACTCTTGCCCGCGTTGCGTTCACCCCAGTACGGATTCGTGTCTCGATAACGATCATACATTTCGAGTATCGACACTAACGATAACTTCAATGTAAAATGCACCTGAAGTACCCATATTAATGAATGTGAGTTAAAATAGGGCTAAATCAGTTTCAACAATTATCTATAACAGAGTATTACGAGGCACTGTGTAAAATATTTGTTTTATTGTTTAGCTTTAATGCATTGTTTCTAATTCGTACATGCAAAACAATGTTATTTCAGCTTTTTGGTACTCAAATTGGTTAAATGCTCAAAGTTAAATTACGAAGGTCGCAGTTCGCCGAAGAAGGACATGAAGAAAATGCGGGAATTAAGTAATGAACTATTTTTATTTTATATGATTAACATTAATTACATTATTCTTGTAAAAAATTAGACTGAGTTCGTTCATATAAAATTAATCTAGCATCTCAAAAGACCGACGCGTAGGTTGCTTTTAGTATAAGGCAATATAGTTTTTCGATGATCGAAATCGAGTTGTCGAAATTTGTCTGTCAACACGTCCTAAGCCTTCTAAACTGGAAAATAAGAAATGGCATTACGTCCAGAACATTTCAGTTTCTACAGCCTAGTTTTAATGCTACAATGTTTAAATGAGTTGTACTCCAAACTCCTATTTGTACGTTCAACGTTTTAAACGAACCGCTTAGGTGTGGAACTCACTTCCAGCGTCTGTGTTTCCGGCCACGGATATTTAATTTGAGTGAAGAGGCATTTTTGAGACAAGGGTCTGTCTGCTTTGTCTGGTGGGAGGCTTTGGCCGTGGCTAGTTACCACCCTACCGTCAATGACGTGCCGCCAAGCGATTCAGCGTTCCGGCACGATAGCGTGAAGAAACCGATTAGGGGTATGGTTTGAATTTACACTGCTATACCCCTTCCAAGTTAGCCCGCTTCCATCTTAGACTGCATCGTCACTTACCATCAGGTGAGGTCGCAGTCAAGGGCTATCTTGTCATCGAATTAAAAAAAAAGCATATTCCAACCTAAACCTCATTAGTGCTTTCCATAATCGAGTGTCGTCAAGCCCAGGTCTATCTCGCAATAAAAAAATACTTTCGCCTTATAAAATAACTAGCTGTTGCCCGCGACTTCGTCCGCGTGGATTTACTTTTTAATAATCCCGTGGTAACGCTTTGATCTTCCGGATTAATAACTAGTCTTCGGTTCGGTTCTTGTTCGGTTCTTGTCGGGTGACCGCCCTCGACCACCAACACACCGACCGCATCGCATTGTTCGCTCGCGCTATTATTTATTTTTGCTCAGCTTCTAAGAGCCGTACCGATATGTTGGATAGCTTATAACCTTCCTCAAAAATTGGGCAATCAGACACAAAAAGAATTTTTCAAATCGACTGATAGTTACAGAGATTAGCGCGTTCAAACAAACAAACTCTTGCACTTTATTATATTAGTATAGATTAATTAAAATAATTATAGGGATCATTATTAATTAAAAAATCTTCTCTCAAATCAAGGACAACGACCGGAGTAGAGTGAGTGCGCAGGGCTTACCCATTAAGCTGACCTGAAACACGCTATTATTGTCATGTTAACCCACATAATGTAATAAAGAGGAGCGCTCCAGACAAATGAGATTAATATGAAAAGAAACCATCTTCTCTTAATCAACCCGCTGATTAAGTTTGAGATCGTATTATTGCGTGGCCGATACAATAAAGGCTCTCGTCCGTTTATCTTGCTAACAAAAGATTAATCCAGATCAATCCCTATATTGTTCTATCCCTATATTGTCTTGTCCAAAGCTGTGATAGCCTTAGTGGCAAAAACTTTAGCCTCCTTTTCCGAGGGAGTTAGTAAAACTTACCAATTCGACGACTTCTTGAGACGCTTAATTTGAATATCACTGGCGCAAGATCATGCTAAACGCCTTGCCAGAGGCTTTTCGCAGCTGTGGATTTACTATTTTGACAGACATTGTGCTACCAACAGCAATCAATTTTTGGTCTACCTCAAACAACTTTGGCTTTATTATAAAAGCTTCAGTTGTATCTAGTAACATTTGCTCGCGGCTTCGCTCACGGTAAATTCAATTTTTCAACCTCCTATTTTGCTCCCTTAAGGGTTGAATTTTTAAAAAAGCCTTTCATGCAAAAACCCGGAATGCAATTCCGACTTCTCTTTTCTTTTTCTTTTCAATAGGTAGTACGACCTCAGGCCACTGGGAACCGCTGGACAAGACATATTTCCAAATCTGGACTACTTTATGGTTGAGACTTATAGCCGTAGTATCCCTGCAAGTCTTAGGCTGTTTATAGCCCGCACTCTCACTCTGCTCAGAATCAAAATAGAGTTAAAACGAGACAGGTTTATGTCAGAGCATATTTGTGCCTCGTTTTAACTCTATCTTAAATCCGAGCTAATTCAAAGCATGCTCTATACATCTCAGCATTACAGTCGCAGTATCCCTGCAAGTCTTAGACCCACTCTCAGTCTTTCCCCTTATATTTCACCTTTGACATTCAATTTGAATCGGAAAATTCAATTGAGCCCTACAGGCTACAACCGTATAAAGTCCTAAAGTCATTCTGACCGAAACGTGCCCTTGTCCAATAAATAAAGCCTCCATTCTATCGCCTCACCGAAGTTATCGCTACGACGCAAATATTTGATCAAATCTCAGTTGGTTTTACATAGGGTTGCCACATCATCAAACAATTTTTTAACCCCCGATGCCGAAGGGTGTTGTTGGTAAGATGGACCGCTTCCTACTTCAACTTACAGAACGGTAAGGATTTCACCAAAATCGGTTCAGTAGTTTCCAAGATATGGACAATTTTCTCCTTTTCAGTTACACTTTATTTCGGTATATTGAAGTCGGTTTATTTTTTCTTAAATAGCACGTTCAATGCTTCAATTTGATTGTACGTCTGCTCAGACGGTTTTGAATGACATGCGATTTAGCCTTGGATTTAGCAATTGATCCAGCTACCCATTGCCGACAGAAGAGTTAGGTTAGTCATTCATAATACAACACGCGGTTTAATTGTGGATTGGCAGACACACACCTTCGTGAAAATTATTCTCAATATACAAAGCCTCTATAGCCCTACGGTTAAAGGTGCGGACTGAAAACTGAAAGGTCGCAGGTTTGAACCCCACCCGTTGCACTATTGTCGTACCCACTCCTAGCACAAGCTTTCCGCTTATTTATAGGGGATTGGAGGATATTAGTCAACTTGAGCTTGGCTAACATTCTTAAAAAAAAAATATGGAGAACTCTCAGGCATTTAGGTTTCCTCACGATGTTTTCCCATTTGAATACGATTTTTTATTCGGAGGCGTAATGATTATGCGAGTAGTAGATACGTCAATAGTAGGTACAAAAAGTTGGGTTAGAACTGCGACCTTTACCATTAGATTCCGCCCACAGATTGTTGTGCTATTGAAGCTTCTAAATACAAATATAGTTTCTCTGTGTAATAACACAAAGACAAACCACAGATGTTAGTTTCTAGAGCGTGTCCTAATAAATATTCATTGAGTTGATTAATTAATATCAAATACACACCTATCGCTCATTTGCGACAAGGGTGATTCAAAATCGATGATGAGAGAATTCTCTCGTTAGAGAGTAATGTTTTGTGGATGCTGCGGTCTCGAAACAACACAGCGCCAGCGGCCAGCAAAGCGACACAGCATTAAGTCACAATCTCTCTCGCTCTTATTATTTTTGTGCTTAGCGTAATGTTGTTTTTATAGCAAAAAGTATAAGTTTTCGAAACTAAAATTGGTGAATTTTGAATTACGTCACTCTTGTCGCTGCTTCTCGCAAATGAGTGATATATGTAAGAAACATGCAGATGGTGTTTTCTGTCTATACATACCTATTAATCGTTTAATTATAATTATAAAATTGTCTTTTACTTTTTGTGTATAAAAAAATCACAAGGGAATTATTGTACAAAATTATTTTGTAACAATTTCTGTTGTATTCTGTCTAAAATTCGTTGCTTCAAAACTGCCTCGTTATTTTAATGGTAATGTTCCAGTGCTTAACATAGATTAATTATAAAAAGAGGTTGCTTAATCTTCTATAATCTGGCTAAAACTCATTTCTGTTGTTCAATATTTGATAATATAGTTTTTATTGTTCTAAATAATCTTTAGGGGGATCCCTGTGGTGTATTATTGTAAGTACTTAATTAATGTAAGGATTTTGTAGTGAAGTTATCTCGAGCAGTGTTCCGTTTTTATCTTTTTAATCCGTAACGGATAATACGGATTAAAGATAGAAACATGATAATTAATGAATTAAATATTATGTAATATAAGTAATTTTTTAATTTGCTGATAACAAATTATTATAATTTCCAAAACTATCACGATTTTTTTATTAATAGTTTAGTCTGGAGACGATATCATTTGATTTTTGCTCACTTCACTGGCAATTAGTATATCTATCCTCCTCCATTTTAGTATATTACTAGCTTTTGCCCACGACATCGTTCACGTAGTGTTAGGTTTTTAAAACTCCCGCGGGAACCCTGTTTTTTCGGGATAATTTTTTATGTTTGTTTTAATTCGGCCTATGTTGTATGTTATTCTCCCTTGTAAAAAATTACGTCGATTAGTTGCTCCGTTGCTGCGTGATTAAAGGACAAATCAACACAGAAACACACTTTCGCATTTGTAATATTAGTAGGTATGGATCTTTCTCACAATTTAACAATAATAATCAGAATTGCTTTAGCCCTTTAAATAGGTATGGGCAATATGAAAGGCCTCAAAATTGCTCTTGTGTAAACTGTGTTCTAAATGTGGAAAATCGAGGTTCTTATATTATGCCTCCTCAGTGATCAAAGAGGCCCTTTGTAAATTTCAAATAATTGAATTAATTATATGTACCTTCTTTCCGGTTCAAAAGTAATAATTCAGCCGGAATTTCAAAAATTGGCTCAAATATAATTACAAAATTTTTCAGTTCAATTTGTTACATTAATAATTAAGAATCAAACGAATTTACCTTGTGAAGTTTGATATCTAATTATACGAGTGTCTTGACTCTTGACCGAAGATAATTATTCTAACTTTATGTATATTGAACTAGGCAACTACTGAGTTTCTTGCTGGATCTTTCTTTTCAGCAGTATCTGCTTGTCGTACCAGTGGTAGATCCTCTACTTATTGAAACAACCACAGTTGGCCTCTAAAAGTGGCGTTATCGCTATGCGAAATTTTTATATTATTTTCTTAAAAAAGTCATATTCTCGTAGCCCTATTTTTTGGGAAGCGCTTCCATCCAAATTGTACCATAAACCAGCAGGAGGTATTTAATTTAAATGGCTATAAACACCACGAACACATCACAATACCCAACAGAAAAGTACTAACTGTGAAGTATTGGATCAATAAACTGAATTTTTGAGTAAGTATTATAATGCCTCGCACGTGGTCCATACGTCAAACCGAAAGTGCTAGTGCTAGCGCTTTGCGACCCAGTTGCATAATTTTCAATTTATTCGCTCTCGAAGCAGGAAATGGCTAGGTAGCTACGGTATACAAATATTTGTACTTTAATGGCAGAACTTGGTCCTCTACACTTTTTTTTTTGTTCGATGACAAGAGATGCGATCTCACCTGATGGTAAGTGACGATGCAGTCTAAGATGGTAGCGGGCTAACCTGAGAGGAGTATGGCAGTGTAGATTCAAAACACACCCCCTAATCGGTTTCTTTACGCCATCGTGCCGGAACGGTAAATCGCTTGGCGACACGTCTTTGACGGTAGGGTGGCAACTAGCCACGGCGAAAGCCTCCCACCAGACCAGACTAGAGACAATTTAGAAATTATAAATTCACAAATTGCCCCCGCCGGGAATCAAACCCTAGACATCTCAGATATAAGACTAAAGCGCTCAACACTGCGCCAGGGAGGTCGTTAAAAAGAAAAATTTGCTTTTTCAGCTTAGATATTATTTTTTTCTCTGTATTTTGTTGCTTAATCTGAATATAAAAGGAAAAGGTGACTAAATGACTGACTGATCTATCAAAGCACAGCTCAAACCACTGAACGGATCGAGTTGTTTTCTAGCGTGAATTGAAATTGGTTCGTATAAGTCCGTGGAATGTCCACTACTTGATTACGGTAATGTACCCGTCTGTAGACATTCACCACATCTAGTTTTCTCTTCTAACTGGAAACCCTACTATGGAAACTACGGAACATAATTCATCAATCAGAACTTTCTTAATTACGAAGTTATTACGAAAGTTTTGATGCAACTATCGCGTCTTGTCCTCGAATTATTTCTACCCGTAGTTAGAGACGTTACGTTATTTTTTTATATGAATAGCGGGTAATTGAGCAGGCGAGTCACCTGATGTTAAGTGATTACCGCCGCCCATGAACACTTGTTGCACCAGAGGCACCACCAAAGCGTTGCCAGCTTGTCAGGAATTTTTTGGTCCGCCCCTTGAATAACCGCATGTTGTAATTAAATGGGAACACCGTAGGAGGGAGATGATTTTACAATTTTGTAGTACGTGCAAAAAAAGACCTGGAGCAACGTTAGTTTTGCTCGGAGATAGAGGCTTCATTAGGTAGACTTTTGTTTTCTCAATCCAGAAGGAATCGTTAAGGATACCGTGGAGAGATTATACGTTAGGACCAAAGAATATTTTATCTATGGTTAGGACGTTGTACAAAAAACACGCGTATCTTACTAATATTACAAATGCGAAAGTTTGTGAGGATGGATGGATGGATGAAAGTTTGTTACTCCTTCATGGACATACCTCATACGCTGGATTAACACATAGGCTTACATTTGATTTTAGAAATCCCGCGGGAATTAAAAAACCTTAATCCATGGATTAAGTCGTTGACAGGCAAGCATAGTACGTGTACGAGTATACGCTTTGTGTTAGGACCAGTATGAAAAATATCGCACTGTGGAGTGTGACTGCAACAACAAGAGCAAATTCAACCCCCTGTATGTATTGGAGTAGAATGGGTAAACACTGGGTAGGAGATTTCCCTCCGGAGATACGAGTACGTACTGGCATAATGTCTGATATTCTGAGCGGCGACCGTACATGTGTATTCTACACCAAGAGCAATACGTCGTACAACCTTAGAGACGCCGCTAGAGACGGACACGGACTCGCGACATGCAAAAGTACTCGTACTGGCATAATGTCCGACATTGTTGTTGACATAGATGTGTCGCGGCCATCTCCACGGCCACTAGAGACAGGCACAGACAAGGAAGACACGTACTGGCGGCATAGTATCCAACATTATTGTTGATGTTGATGTGTCTGGCGTCCTTCGAAGACGTGTAGCTTGTCATATAATATCTGGCTTCAAGACTACTTTGATGGAACTTCAGCTTGGATGGAAGGAGACAGACACAGACATGAGGAATACGTACCTACTGGCGTAATACCCGAATTCGTTGTTGATGTCTCTGGCGTCCTCTGAAGTCATGTAGCTCGCCGTTTGATATCTGGCTTCAAGACCACCTTGATGGAATTTCAACTTGGATGGAAGGAGCTATCTCCTTCCATCCAAGTTGAAATATACACGGAGTGTCTATACACGGACATGAGGTATACGTACTGGCGTAATACCCGAAGTCATTGTTGATGTTGATGCATGTTGATGTGTCTGGCATCCTCCGAAGTCGTGCAGCACGCTGTATAAAGTCCGGCTTTATGGCCAACGTGATGGAACTTCAGCACGGGGGATACGTACTGGCATAGTACCCGACGTCGTTGTTGACGTTGATGTGTCCGGCGTCCTCCGCGGCCAGCATGTGCGTGTCCCACACGGAGCGGTACTCCGGGTCGTGCAGCACGTCGTACAGCGCGTCCGGCTCCACGTCTTCAAACTCTGCGACCACCTGAGAATGAAAAGGAACCATTCAAATGCCATACCCATTATACCCAGTATAATTTCAAGTACCCGAAAAACAATTTTTTCTTTCTTCTTCTTTATCAACCAATAGATTTGTGGACAAAGGTCTTTTGCATGGACTTCCACTGGCTACGTGTCTTACGTCGTCTGTATTGTATCCTTGGCTCATCGGTCCCTAAGTTCCTGGTTTGTCATCACTGCTCTTCTCCATAAAATACGTACTCAATTTTCATTTACAAATAAACATACAACAGTAATATTTTATTTAAACTCCGTGTTGAAACCCACTTCAAACATTGTCTACAAAGTTTAGTACAAAAATAATATAAAAGGATGATATACGTTACACGTTACACTCAACATTTTAAATGTAGAAAACACATTTAACCACAAGTGACTGACGGATCCTGCAGTTGGGGAAAACAAAAAGTTTACGCAGTAAAAACACTTTACCGTAATTATTTGTCCAACCATTGTGATTTGTGACAATAGGGGTGGAAAAAACCGTAAAAGCCCGAAATACATATGTAGTATGAGTAGGTATAGTCTGTAAATTAACAAATAAAGTACAGACTAACTTTTTGTTTGGCATTAATTACCGTATCTACCGCGAGGTATGCAAATATTATGAGGGAACCTGCACGTTTGAGAGTTCTCCGTAATATGGTGTGTTTAGCAGAGTTGCTAATCCACACTTGACTGGCGTAGTGGACTATATAACTTAGTTTCTTAGCTTCTGCAGGGCACTACCCATCTAAACTGTGCGGATTAGAAATTGTCGATTCTTAAATTCTTAAATGATCAATTCTTAAATTGATATTGTAGGTCCTCAATACAAATGCTGTAGGATACTGCTCACCTAAACTGCGGGGCTTTAGGAATTATGGATTGTAAACGGTACTGTAGTAGCGTAGCATTAGAGGGAAGGGAAAAACGGAACAAAGGAAAGCTACATTAAAAAGCTTAAAATGAAAATTATTTTCAATAAACTGACTTCAAACGCCAAACACAAAATAAAAATAATTTTTGTTTGTCAAACGAGTAGGCAGCAAAGTCAGGCGAACATCGCGCATCGGTTTCGTCGTTTTGTATTTAGTCTCGCCCGACTTCAACAAACGTATACAAACTAAAATTAATTACTTTTATACCTCTAAGCTCTTACGGCCGTTTTTATCGCCTTAACTCTACGCCGTAGACCCTATGTCTACGTAGAATCTACGTCAAATAAGTAAAAAGTAAAGTACAACAAATTGAGCTCTAATTCAATATTGTTACGGTTTATCTACTTTGACGCTAATGTCATCGAATACGAATACGATCAATCGAATTAAATCCTATACTAATCCTACAGATATTGTATGAAACTCTGCATTACTTTAATAGCCCTCTAAATATGTTTATGATAGTAAGTAATACTATGGTATTACTTACTATCGAGCAACCCAAAAACAATCAATGAGACAGAGCTTTCTCGCGACTATTTGAGAGGTTTATAACAACGACCCAATGATAAGTAAGGGGTTGGCTGGACTGAAATCCAGCCAACCCCTTACTTATTGAGCTATCGAGACTACAAAAGCTGTGACCTAGAAATCTACTTTGGTGCTTAATATTAAACAATTTTAATGCGAAAATTGATGAAAGAAACTTCGGTTTCAATTAAAAGTTATTTTCCACCATGACACATCATAATGCAGGGGTGAGAAGCGAAAACACCGACAGGGTGAAATACGTAAAATTGGGGTAGAAACACACGCAAAGTTTCTTGTTTACCATTTGTTTACTAAATAAAATTTTGCGTAGCTTCTGCTGAAACAAAATAATTATTCAATTACGTACTTTAGGATGATTAAATAATTATTTTATTATTTGAAAAATATAAACGCTTGTTTAGGCACCCTAATATATTGGCAAGTAGCCTCTTAAGAATGGAAAAAGTACAGCAACTATAAGGGAGAGGGCATACTGGCTACTTTTAGCAGTAGCAGTCAGCGTTTTTATGGCTTTTAACCCTGACGTAGGCACACAAACAAATGCAGAAATCAGCGACCGAAATCTGCGTTCAAAAATCGCGAAAACGCGATGCAGACACAGTAAGACATAAAAACGCTGGATTAACCCTAAAGCGGGCAAATGTGCTTGACAATCTACAGATCTTTCTATCTCTCTCTACTTTCATCTGAAAAGCCATGATCATGATCATCTGATTATAGCCTGTCGACTGATTGCAGATGCTAAAAGGAAAAAAAATTAGGATGAATACGAGTACCTTACTTACTGATCGATTTCAGATTTCACAAACTTAAGATATAGATTTTTACGAAAGATATTAGATAGATATTTATTATATTAGATAGATATTTATTATATTACAATTATAGATATTAGATAGATTACGATAGATATTAGATAGAACTTAAGATATAGATATTGAAAACAATTTTTTTTATGTTTTTTGCGAGCAAACGAGCAGACGGGTCACTTGATGTTAACTGATTACCGCCGCCCATGAATATTTGTAGCACCAGAGGCACCACCAATGCGTTGCCGGCTTTTCAGGAATTTGTTGGTCCGCCCCTTGAATAACCCCATGTTGTATTTGGTGTAGAAGTTGGTTCCACAGTTTCAAAGTTACAATCCTTACTAATAAATACGAAAGTGTGTGCTACACACACAGCAAACAAAGCTACAGGAAGTGATTTGTACATTGACGCAGTTTTACAGATACACGGACACCAGGATTTGTATGTAAACCTTTGAGACGATGTAACTTTCTCGCGAATACACAGTGGAGTCTATAGTGCTAGACACTCTACTTGATTGCACAGCGCAATAGTATTCAAACCACGATTTCATTTGAAAGAAAAACATCTGGTCCCCCCTCTCCTCCCCCACTAACCTTACCAGGCCAGGCTTTGGCTGAAGTTTTTAAATTATTACTTTGTATTATATTTTCCCGTCTGCGCGAGGAGTAGCTGCCGACATCGTTCAAAGAGTTATTTTTCTTTAGTCGTAAAGCTTCGTAGTTGTAATAAGTTTGTTTGCTGAATTCTCTCCGTAAATCAGATTTGAAGCACTTTATCATGTTTTAATTTTATTGTTTATCATCTTACGCAATACCTGCAATATTGTGGTAACTGCCTCGTTGGTCTAGTGGTTAACAAGTTCGACTGCAGATGACGAGGTTCCGATTTCGATTCCCGAGTCGAGCCATAAACTGTATAGGGTTTTTCTGTCAAGAATTTCTCAGCACTAGCCCGGAGTTAGAAGTTTGGTGGTTTTTTTTATTGCGAGATAGGCTTGCGCTTGACGGTAATCAATGATGGAAAGCATTGATGAGGTCTAGGTTGGAGTACGCTTGCCTAGACAATGCCTATTCACTCTTGCCTTGAAGGTACACTCAAATTAGTATTAATAGAAGGATATTAGTCAACTTCAGCTTCGCTAATATTCTTTATTTAAAAAAAACTTGTTACATTGATTAAAGGACGAATCAACATACTAGTACATTCGCATTTATATCGTTACTAGGGATGTATTAAGCAAGAAATAGGACATTATAATACAATTGCCAACAAAAAAGAGTTTTTCTCAAGTCGGTAAACAATGTATTTTCCGTTTCGCTCGCAATATGAAAAACGAAGAACGCGGTTCAATGACCTGTGTCAAAAGGGGTTGGAGGGGTGCCAAGAGTGTCAGCTTTTATTGGGCTAACAATCGAGGCTCTTGCGATGCGATGCAGTGAGATGACGGCTGCGGGACCGAAGTCTTAAACTTTAAATTGAATTTGAAATATTGCATCCAGCTTCTAAAGATGTCAATACGAACAGAGAAAATGTAAGCAGAAAAAAAAACAGAAATTAAAAAGTATTACAAATTTTACTTTTTAATTTCTTTTTTTTTCTGCTTAGATTTTCTGTATTCGTATTTTTCTTCGTTTTCATAATTTCGATCCAAATGGTTGTAAGCATTCTCCCACAGCATCACATCACAATAATAAATATACATAACGTAATTCTTTCTCATTATTCCACACACATTTCATTGTGGAAATCGTGATATGTCATGAAAATAAAATTCCCCAGATATAATATTCTCTCCCAGACAATTCCGACGATATAACCTCATTTACTATCATACGTATTTCATTTGAATCTTTGATATCAGTGTTTTATATTGGTGATAAAGGGTGAATATGAATATTATTACATTTACTTAGAAATGCTTGTTATTATTCCTCGTTGATAAGTTATCTATTAACATATAAATGGCTTAAGTTAAACTATTCATTATGCTTAATATATGTAAAGGCAGATTACTAAAGGCCGATTTCACTAACGTTAAATAAGTTATCCGAGCGTAAGATATTTTGGCAGATTTTCTATAAAAAAACTGTCAAAATATCAAATGCCAAAATATAAAACTACACACAAATGGTACACACACCGGTGGTAGATTCATGACGTGTCATAAGAGCTACAAGTTGGCCTACATGAAATAAATAAACGTCAAACTTTTATCACCATTCTATGAATTATGCCCATATAATATTTAACTCTAGTTTTTTGATTCCCATTTATATTCAATCAGCACTATTTGAAAACAACCCCTTGATTTGTGAAGAAAAAGCAATAAAACCTCCTTTTCTTATTAACTACCGCAGCCTACAGTACAATAAAAATGCGGCAAAGATGATTGTTAAGCCATCGATCGGGTTTGTTAGTGTTGGATCTCCAGGGACGCAGAATTGATTTAGCCTCCTTTAGAGACAATCTCTCCGTTCCCAGGGGAGCGAAGCGAATCCACTCCATTAGCCATATCCCCCTTTACCCTCTCAACCGCCTGCCGCAGAATAGCTATCTTATAGTTCACTTATCCTGGCAGGCAGGAATCTTTGTAAGATTTCAAAAAACCGGCCAAGTGCGAGTTGGACTCGCACACGAAGCGTTCCGTATCATCGTAACAGAAATTGTTAAGGTCGAGCAAAAATCACCGAAAAAATCACGTTTCTTGTATGGGGTATCACGTTTGTTGTGTTTATTTTTTTATTCATTATTATAGCGTATCGATATACACTCCTTTTACGGTACCAGTACACGAATGTTTTTGGGCCTTAAATTTCAGGTAATGAATTTGCTGACTCGTCTTATTCTTTGGAGTATTTTTTTTTTTTTTTTTGAGAATTTCGTAATCCTTTCCGTGTTTCAGAATGTTTACGCCCATCCTTCCTTCCAGCCGTTCTAATGCTCAGATCTATAGAGCGTGTTCTGACTCAGCTCAGACTCAAGATAGAGGTTAAAACGAGACACAAATATGCTCTGACATAAATCTGTCTCGTTTTAACTCGATCTTGAATCTGAGCTGAGTAAGAGAGTCTATAGATTTCAGCCTAAGAGCTCAACACCTGACAATTGTAGTTTCTAAACTGTATTCTCTCTAATCTATGTTTCTCGCCATTAGTCGTGTAGTTATCTTTGAGCTCGTGATAAAAGCGATAACTTTTTTGCGTGTAACAATTTATTAGCGCGAGGTTCAGAGCTCTTGTTTTACTTTAATTTATATTATTTGCTATGAGAGCCTTATGTATTCATTTTATGGCTGCGACTTCATCCGTGTGGAGATTGTTTTTTGAAAATACCGCGGGAACCTTCTGTTTTTGCGGGATAAACAGTAGCCTATGTCAGCTCAAAATTGTTGCTACGTGGCTGCGTGATTGAAGGACAAACCAACAAAAATAACTTTCACATGTATTTTATTAGTAAGGATATTAAAACGGAATATTGGAAAATGACAGTGATACCAATACATAATATGATAGAACGTCGTAGCAAGTTCAAAACAATTTTAACCAAGAAAATTATATATATCCCTTTTTTACAGGATGATTTTTTTGGCTGTTCATCCGTTCGACTGCTACGTTGCTACAGACAGACACAGACACACACACACAAACACACACACAGACAGGTCAAACTTATAACACCCTGTCTTTTTCGTCGGGGGTTTTATAACGTTGAGTAGGAGAGTTAAGGTTATAGTACTGGATTATATTAGCTTAAAAGCTTTACACCTGAAAATAAACTCGAAAAGCTTAAATAATTACACGCGAGTGTTTTACTAAGTAGGTGTGTCTTTAGCCCTAAAGTGAGTTTGTTACTTTACTTAAACTTTATACTTATTGTAGGCCTTTCTACATTAAAGTGAAGGCTCCTTACAGAAAAGGATAGCACAAGATTTAGACCTGTCAATTATTATTTGGTTTAGGTAGTAATAATAATAATGTCCTCCAGACCAAATTCGGTTACGGCGGCAAATCTCCACAGAGATAAGCCATCCGCGCGGTAGATGTTACAGTGCACAAGTGTGTGCACGATATGGTGGAATTCTGTAGGTAGGCGGAGAAAAGATCGCTTTGATTTTTTCTCCACTTTTCCATTTGGCAGCGATAAACCGTACACTTTTCTTCGCTAGATTTTTCTCTTACCTCAGTACACAAAAAATACAACCTTTGTAGGTACATCTGTGCAATTAAATAAAACTGAAGTGTGGCTGAGATGAGATAAACTACAGTAAGTACCTCAATTACACGTTTCGAAGACTTTGTCCGGCTACCTTACTGGCTAACTGGTTTTAATGGGGCTTTCACAGGCAGGTAGAGGATTATACGAGCAATGATCAAAATGGTGTGAGAATTTAGTTTATTAACCTCTATCATTACACGCATAGGTTTTTTTAAGAGGAAAAATACCACGACGTTAACGTTAAATGTTTGAGATTGTAACTGTAGCTTGGAATTAACTTTGGTATTACACTGTAAGTTATGTGTTCTTGCGGCACGTAACATTCGGTGGAGCGTTTTGTGTTCATTACTGAAGCAATTCGTCTATTCTACACTTACTATATAACTATACTCACATTCCTGGGATTTTTAGGGTCTAGCTTTCGTGATATTTCTATTTTCTTGTGCTTTCGATACGACTTTAGTGCTAAAAGTTCTGTTCGCATTAAAAGCTTATAAGACTCGCTTTAAAGGCTATTTTAAGCTATTGCATAGCTTCTATCGCGGGCCAGCGTGGAGACCGAATCCAAAAATTCCGTAACGAAAATAACCTGACACGGGTTGATAAAAAATGCTATGCAATAGCTTTACCGCGGCAGTCCCCGAGTGCCACACGTCTTTTTTTTAATATATAAACTCAATCTCAGCCTAAAATAGAGCGAGATTGCCTAGAACATGCCTATTAATTCACCAAATAAATAAAATTGGAGTACCTGGAATGAAAAACATTTGCTATGACATCGTTATGGACCCTAGCGTAAGCCGGGACAAATGCTAAGAGGAAGAAGATTGATCATAGTACAATTTTTGTTTTTTTTTTTTTTTTTTTAAGATATTGTTTTAAATTGTGAGATAATGGTGGTAAGTAATAAAACTTAATCTACAAGAGTTCTAACGACCACTGTAGGTCTGATTAAAGCCCACTTGAATATAACTATGTCAAAATATTTTCGATTTCAACAGTTTCGATGCAGCCACGTCAATGGCGAGAAAATCGGAATACGGTACGCAACGGAAATGTAGCTGCAAAACGGAAATGGACTTGCTGTCCAAATCCGCGACCATCTGCATATCTAACATGAAAAAGACTAGGTTTTTCAAATTCAGTCAATATTCAAAATACGAGTATAATCTGTAACTGGTTTTAAAACATAAAGATAGCATTCCGCTATTTGTATGGTGGAAATCCGACGCGACCGGAGAGAGAGCAGGCGCTGGATGGAGAGCTTTACGTGCTCTCCGAGGCACGGGGGTGACTCATCTCCAACTTCCTAACTCCGAACTGAGAATTTCTTGATAGTAAAACCCAATGAATATTATGGCCCAACCGGTGACGTTTGACAGCAACGATCGCGCGATTTACGCCAGTCGCAAACCTGTTGCGAGATACGTAATAACCCCGCCGGGAATCGACCCCGGGATCTAGTCATCTACAGTCGAACTTGCTAACCACTAGACCAACGGAGCAGTTAGTAGTAGTAGTAGTAGTAGTAGTTTTCTAAATAATGCGTTATCCAAAGTGTTGAATATACGACATAGTTGCATGCGTGCGCGTGGAATGAGGTCGCGTGCGGTTTCCCCATTTCCAATTAAACTTGCAGAGAATGCGGCAACCGGAATATTCAGTGTCGCTAACACAACCACCGGAGCCTGCAGCAGTGTAAACTATGTCATTCATTATCTACACGTACCAAACGCTTAGTTCAACGTTTCTGAAACGAAACGCTAAGGTGTAGAACGCACTTCCTCTCTGTGTTTCCCGGCCACGTATTATTTCAGTACCTTCAAGACAAAAATAATAGGCTCCACCCTAGAACTCAACAGTGCTTTCCGCCATTTATTGACGTCAAGCGCAAGCTTATCTTGTAATTGAACGAGCGAAGCGAGTTCTCTGAGTCAACTAGGGCGCTTGCCTACTAGACAGAGAAGTGTGTCCGTATAAATGTCTGTCAGAGCCCTATAACTTCTGAATTACTGAATACTAGCGGACCCGACAGACGTTGTCCTGTCTTAACTATGAATATTGAAACTCCCCTTTTTACCCCCTTGGGGAGAGAATTTTCAAAAAATGTAAAATACGTAATTCTTTATTTTTGATCAAGAGCCAAAATATCAAGTTTCATAAACATAACTTGAAAAATAACTTGAAGAACGAAGGACTATTATACAAACATTCAACCCCTATTTAACCCCTTAGGGGGTAGAATTTTTAAAAACTGTGAAACACCTACTTTTTTGTTTTCAATTTAAAGCCTAAATACCGAATTTCATGAGTATAACTCGAAAAATGACGGAGTTTCATACAAACTTTAACCCCCCTTTTTACCCCCTTGGGGGGCGAATTTCGAAAAATCCTTTCTTAGTGCTCGCCTACGTCATAAAAGGAACCTACTGTCAAAATTTCAAGTTTCTAACTTCAGTGGTTTAGGCTGTGCGTTGATCGTCAGTCAGTCAGTCAGTCAGTCAGTCAGGACAAGCCTTTTTATATAATTATAGATTAGAACGTGAAACTTGGTTGAAAATTCAGTTATATCCTGTACTTGAACAACAAATACTAAAATTAGATAAATGTTATAAAGAAACGAAATTATTTAATTTTAATGCGCCATCTATTAGCATTATTGTGAAGCTAATAGCTTCCCTATAATGCTTCACTATAGATGGCGCTGTGTCAGTAAAACAGTTTTATGTCAACTATTATTTTTTTTATTGCGTCTAATGTTAAAAGTTAATTATTACAATATATAATTAAAACTTTTGGGAATTATGGGATATCGCGAGGTCTCAGTTCGGGGCGAACCACTAGTATATTTGATGGAAAGCACTGATGAGGTGAGGTCTAGGTTGAATCGCTAATCTAGACGAAATTCTCTCTGGCCCCTTCTAATTACAAAAATAGGAAAAAGATGCGAATACTCTATAGTCTACAGAATCGGTCACCTCGCCGCAACTGTCGCTGTTCGAAAGCGCTAATCTCAAAAATAATGACCGAAGTCCATTGAAGTCCTAACAATAAATTGTCTTGCAAAGCAATTATTCTAGCTTTTGCCGACTTCTTGCCGACACGTGGATTTAAAGTTTCTAGCTCCAGTGGCTATATGTTGATAAATCAGTCAGTCTATCAGTTAGTCAGGACAAATAATAAAAGTACCCTATGTGTTATTCCAGATTATGATCTATCTCTGTGCCAAATTTAAGCCAAATCGGTTCAGTCGTTGCGGCGTGAATTAGTAACCTTCGCATTTATAATATTAATAGGTTAATAGGATAAATTATAGTAAGTACACATTATACCTGAAGTAGGCTAATTTAGAATAACCTATGTTTATAGTTATGATAAATCTCGAGGAAAAGCTCAGAAGCGTTTCCAATACAGAGAGAGCTCTTAGCGAGAAACCGAAACCCATAATATTGTAACCCAAATACGTAACATGCTACGTAATGGCCGGGAGCATTAATCTTAATACTGAGTGATATTGTATTGGGCCATTTAGATAATATTTAGATCGAATATTTGGCTGAGATACAATATTTCCTAGAGTAAGGTTATTTCTGTAAAGTAGTTTTGTCAATTTTGATTAAATTCCACGCAGTATACCTAAGTAAAAGGAGGTTTATCTAAATAGGCGGGAAGTAGAATTTATGGAAGTTATTAAAACATAAGCCTCAATAGCCCAACGGTTAAAGATGCGGACTGAAAACTGAAAGGTCACAGGTTCGAACCCTACCCGTTGCACTATTGTCCTACCCACTCCTAGCACAAGCTTTCCGCTTATTTGGAAGGGAGAACAAAAAAAATAATATGTCCGTCCTTTCCGTCTGTCACTTACCATCGGGTGAGATTGCGTCCGTTTCTTATAAATCAGTAACAATCCCTCACAAAGTAAACAAAAAGAATTCGTTTTATTTCCAAGGTACAGAAGCTGCCATATTGGTACTACCTACTGCAATAAAGAAGGCTATCGACCACCTGTCTCCAGAGGATGCTCGATTACTTCGGCCACGTTGCCAGAAGGGAGGGACACAATCTAGAAAAGATTGTGTTTACTGACACAGTGGACGGAAAGAGACCTCGGGGACGTAGCCCGATGCGTTGGTCAGACCAACTCCGCACCACTCTCGATAGTAAGGTCCACGAAGCCTTGCATGTCGCAAAAAACCGAGGCACATGGCGCGACATCATCTACAAAAGAGTCCTTGGTGGAAGGGGTCACGACCCTAAGTAATGGGGAACAAGACGCAGAGAGAGAGAGACTCCAATAAAAAATAATGTAGAAAAGTTTATTTCGGATCGGTGGCTTTATAGACCGAAGAGAGTGACGAATCGACTTAAAAAGGCTAAAAGGAATTTGTTTGAACGGTAACGGCACTTAGGGGCACCGTTCCAAGCACTCCAGAAACCTTATTCAATTGGCAAACCAGTCTTTGAAAAAAGTGTGAGCCGGACTCGCACACAGGGGTTCCGTATCTTGAAAGTAAAATGGGACTGCATAAATATTAACCAATTGTTATATCTTATATTTAAAGATTAGCCCGTATCTTTGACCACGGGGAGTTAGGTTTTTAACAAGTGTAAATTAAAAAAAATTTAAAACACCCCGACATGTGAAATTAAAAAAAAAATGTAATTCGCCATTTTGTGGTGGCGGCCATCTTGGATTTGAAATTTATCATAGTGTAGCAGTATTCTACTATATAGTCAAGCCCTATCATTTGATACCCATATTGAGGAGTTGTGAAAAAATATGTACATGAGTGGGTACGACAATAGTGCAACGGATGGGGTTCGAACCTGCGACCATTAAGTTTTCATTCCGCACCTTTAACAGTTGAGCTATTGAAGCTTCATTTTTCAAGATTTATTTACCTACCTAACATATAGAGTACCTAGGGCTAAAATATTCATAGCTTCTGATACAAATATAGGTCTTTTTTTTATTTTATTTTTATTCGATGACAAGATAGCCCTTGACTGCGATCTCACCTGATGGAAAGTGACGATGCAGTCTAAGATGGTAACGGGCTAACTTGGAAGGGATATAGCAGTGTAAATTCAGCCCATACCCCTATAATCGGTCAGAAGGCACTTCTATTTGTACGAGTATGAAAGATGAAAATAAAAATATTTTTAGTTAGTATAGAGGGTTAAAAATGATCTTAAAATAAATAAGCATCTCATGCTCTTCGGTCGAATAAAATTAAATTACTTAGCAATTAAATTCTTCTCGCTATAATCAAAGAAGGCTTTAACGCGGATAAAAGCCGTTGGTTTATAATTACACCGACCGCAAGTCGCTGCGAAACGATAATAGGGTATAATGTTCACTTTGCGTCCCAGCATAGACAATAAAGGCGACCGCAGCGCAGGCGAGATAATCGCCTCAAAAGCCTTTGTAATACCCAATTTGGTTATTTGACCGTTGTCAAAATGTGGATATTCATTAGCTACAATCGAAAACGTAACACGTAAGAATAACATTATTTGTAAAAACAGAAAATAATAAATAAGTTGTAAGCTGTTTTACTGCGACTACCCGATCCATCTCTTTCTAAAACGAAATTTAAAAATCTAAAAGGAAACTTACACAAAGTGTAAAAATAGATAAGCCCTGAAATGTACTTCCTAGTAAAAAATATAGTAGTATTAAGGTCACCTCGTCAATATACTCTGTAGACTTTTCAAAATTGTAGCTTGTAAGGACATCGCTCATCCCACAATAGACGAAAATCCTACCTTTGATTTTGCCAACAAAAAGGTCAAAGTCATGATAATAAAAATGTTTCGGCTATAAAGGAAAAATCCTTATTCTTTGCTCGTCTGAAATGGATGAAAAAATGCAAGACAGTTTCTATTGTACAGAAATCTGTCTGGAAAATCTTTTGATGAAAATTGTTACCTGCTTTATAAAAGGACATCGTTTACGGATTTTATGGCGATTTTATGCCCTGGAATAAACGAAAACTTTACATAATTTCATGTAAAACGCATACTAAAATTTAACGTTTACCACGTTTTAATTTTTGTATGCATACTAAAGGGAGGTCGTGTGTTAATGGGCTTTAAATATATTAAAATTAATAAGCCTGTAAATATGAGGGAATATATGTGTTGCAAAATGTTTACTCCCCCATGGTTAAGGGTGCCACTAACGTACCTAGCAGTATGGCAGTCTTCTATTTGAGGGGGGTCAGTCGGGTTCGGTCGGGTATTCTTTCCAATCCAATGAGGAGATCCGTGGGAGAATCAAAGTCACCGAAATAGCTCAGCGTGTCGCGAAACTGAAGTAGAAATGGGCGGGGCACATAGTTCGAAGAGCTGATGGCCGATGGGGTCCCAAGGTGCTGGAGTTGCGACCCCTCACCGGGAAGCGCAGTGTTGGCAGATCCTCCACTAGGTGGGCCGACGACATCAAACGAGTTGCAGGGAGCCGCAGGATTCAGGCGGCGCACGACAGAGGTCTTTGGACCTCTAGAGGACCTCTGACCAGCAGTGGACGTCTATCAGTTGATAAAGAAGAAGAAGTATTCTTTCCAATGCTATGTAAATAATTAGTGAGAGTTCTCCATAATGTTCTCAAACATAGCCTCAATAGCACAACGATCTCCACCCATCTTCATTTCAACTTGCACTATTGTCGCACCTACTCCTTAAACAAGCTTTCCGCTTATATGGAGAAGAGAGGTGAATATAAGTTAAATTCAGCTTAGCTGCTAATCTTTTGTGTGAAGTCTGCCAATCCTCGTGGTCTAAGCACTTCTCATTCTGAGAGGAGGTGCCTAACATTGGGCTGGCGATGAGTTGACATTGAATATGACGTTGGTGAGGATTACCTGTTGAAGGTTGTTAGAAAAAAAGAGGTACCAGCCGTATTGATAACCTCCTTTTTTGGAAGTCGGCTAAAAATTGCTTTGAACATTTTATTTCGCGGCCAAGATCTGCTACGGCCTCAAAGCTATGAATTTTGCATGAGCCTAAAATATTCTCGCAAGCTGCAGTTAAATTAAACTTTGCACAACTCATCTTGTCAAGTCCTTTCATTTTCATTTTAAAATGGAGTTTCAAGTTTTAATTTAGATCTTTCAACTTCTCCCGGCATAAAAGGAAATTATATTGCTCGCTTGTAACTGATATTACGAAGCACGTACCAGAAATTGTCATTATTTTAACCGGCTACGTCGAAAGAAAAGTGTGAAACTCGTTTCATCAATACAAAAAATATACCTTCAAACTCCTGGGGTTTCTTCTCCGCAAGTAGGCGTCAATCGCCCGTTTTGCGTCAAAAAATATACCTATGTAGGTATTAAAATAAAGGTATAACTTATATTTTATTAAATAAATAATTAATTAGCCATAGCCTAGGCTAGGTCGCTCCCTTGGGAAATTAGCGAAATATAATGTTGCACACAAAGGGTTAGGTTAGGTTTTACCTTGTAGATTTGATCAAGAACACGAACATATTACATGCCTCGAAATTTGTTGGCGGAAAACGATTAAACTGCCTTGAATATAATCTCTTTAGTCCCGAGAGAAAAGTTGAATTTGAATTGTTCAACACACTTGGTGGTTAACCTATATCTAATGGTGAAAATGTTCTTAAGAGCGCGTGTAATGGTAAAACTTCAGATGCAGATTTGATTTTTACAGCAGTAGATCTAATTTTAATTATCCGAAAAAAAAACAGACAAAAATTTCATTATATTTCCAAGGGACGATACCAACTGAGTAGAAACATAAATTAGACCTAAGTTAGGTCTAATTTATAACCAATTTGCATTTTTTTCCAATTTGTTGCTGTAGCAATATTAATTTAGTCTGTCTAAATTAATATTTGTTTTACAGAGCTAAAATTTTTATATTAAATTCCAATACAAGAGACGGACCAGCCATTAAAAAAAATGAATATCTTACGATTTGTTAGAATACATGATGTATTTGGCGCTTACTACACACGCTAGAATTAGCTAGTTTCACACGAGGTTTCGGGTATGTTTTATTTCATCTATCGCGGGGATTTTTTTTTGCATTCTGTGCACTTTTAATAAAAATAAAAATCAAAGTAACCTTTATACATTACACACAATAAGCATATATTTGTATTAGCCTGGCAATAGACGTCCGATTTTGTTTCCGATTGTCTGATCAGGCAACCGGATCGTATTTACTCGATACACATCCGATTTTTCCGTCAGGCTTTTTCTGAACTCAGTCGTTCCCGAGCTATCATCCCGAGTGCTTGCGTTTGGAGCAAAGTAGAAGAAAAGAAGATGGATGACGAGTTAATAGAAATAGAAATATTTTTTATTCAAATAAACTTTTACAAGTACTTTTGAATCGTCAATGAATCTACCACTGGTTCGGAATGCCGTTCCTGCCGAGAAGAGCCAGCAATAAACTCGGCGGTCGCTCTTTTCAAAAAAAATTTTTTTTACAATAGGTAACAAAACTATGCTATGTATACAGTGTTTCCACAATAAAGTTTCAAAAATGCAAAACAATCCAATGCATGTTAAGACAGGCAGGCAAAAGCAGACCCATTCCCGTTGGTGGCACCCGTTCACGAGCATGACGCAGGATTCAGCCATTGCTTCGCTCAACCATATTTGAGGGAACGTAACAACCCGCACCACACGACACCACCACAGAAATTTTAAAGAGAGGAAAGAGAAAGAAGAAAAAACGTCGCTATTGGATTCATCCAATCAATTTGACAAGACTTACTGAGAGTCATTTCTATTTAAAACATCCAAAATAATTCATAATAATAATAATTTTATTATGAATATTTAGACCTTGCCCACGAGATTACCGCCATGTGGAATGTTGATTCAACTGGATTCAACGATTGTAGTGCCGATGGTCGTTTCGGTCAATGGTCTCATAGCGAAAAGTTTCGATCAACATCTTAAGAAACTTTCGCTTAATACTTGGATCAAGAGCAGGGTACAGAAGGCGGTACTCCTTGAGACGGCACGCATTGTGAGGAGGTTCCTCACTCTGGAGCCCTGACCACTGGCTGCTTGGGTCCCTATCCCGCAGCAAGTGGGACCCATTTATTTTATTGTTTTTAATGATGTTTTTATATTTATATTTGTATAATGTATATTTGTAATCATTTTTAAAAATAATAAGATAAATGTGTTTAAAAATAAATGATAGACATAATTTTATTATTATGAATTATTTTATTTTATTATTATTTTTTTTTTCATAATTTTCGCCCATTATTCGAACCACAACGATGCGTCCACACAGTGTCAGCGCTAGATTTTTTGGGCCCTAAAAAATCCCAATAAGCAAAATTCCGCCCTAAAAGCCCTAAGTTGGGAACCCTGACTGGCAAAATCGGAAGGAGTAACCGGATGTCTATTTTGCCTCATACTAGAAGTATGTAGACCGCGCCTTCAGACAATCGGACCGACAGTAAAATCGGAAACGCCTCGCGCCTGTTTCCGACTCGGACGTCCGATCCGGCCACCGGATCGGACGTGTATTGACTGTTCATACAAAGTAATGGCTTCAACGCCTTCCGGTAGCCTGATCAGGCTACCGGATCAGACAATCGGATGAAAAAACCTGACGTGTATTGCCTGGCTAAGCCTGGCAATAGACGTCCGTTTTTGTTTCCGATTGTCTGATCAGGCAACCGGATCGTATTTACTCGATACACATCCGATTTTTCCGTCAGGCTTTTTCTGAACTCAGTCGTTCCCGAGCTATCATCCCGAGTGCTTGCGTTTGGAGCAAAGCAGAAGAAAAGAAGATGGATGACGAGTTAATAGAAATAGAAATATTTCTTATTCAAATAAACTTTTACAAGTACTTTTGAATCGTCAATGAATCTACCACTGGTTCGGAATGCCGTTCCTGCCGAGAAGAGCCAGCAATAAACTCGGCGGTCGCTCTTTTGAAAAAAAATTTTTTTTACAATAGGTAACAAAACTATGCTATGTATACAGTGTTTCCACAATAAAGTTTCAAAAATGCAAAACAATCCAATGCATGTTAAGACAGGCAGGCAAAAGCAGACCCATTCCCGTTGGTGGCACCCGTTCACGAGCATGACGCAGGATCCAGCCATTGCTTCGCTCAACCATATTTGAGGGAACGTAACAACCCGCACCACACGACACCACCACAGAAATTTTAAAGAGAGGAAAGAGAAAGAAGAAAAAACGTCGCTATTTTGGATTCATCCAATTAATTTGACAAGACTTACTGAGAGTCATTTCTATTTAAAACATCCAAAATAATTCATAATAATAATAATTTTATTATTATTCTGAATTATTAGTAGTGTCCTGCTCTACTGGGATCGGTCAATTATCACTGATAGGTATATTGTAGCCAATAGACCTGATATAGTGCTAGTTGACCGATCAGCGCGTCGAGCGATAATTGTCGATATCACAATTCCACATGATGATAATCTGGTGAAGGCGGAAAAAGAAAAATTGTCAAAATATTTAGACCTTGCCCACGAGATTACCGCCATGTGGAATGTTGATTCAACGATTATAGTGCCGATGGTCGTTTCGGTCAATGGTCTCATAGCGAAAAGTTTCGATCAACATCTTAAGAAACTTTCGCTTAATACTTGGATCAAGAGCAGGATACAGAAGGCGGTACTCCTTGAGACGGCACGCATTGTGAGGAGGTTCCTCACTCTGGAGCCCTGACCACTGGCTGCTTGGGTCCCTATCCCGCAGCAAGTGGGACCCATTCGTTTTATTGTTTTTAATTATGTTTTTATATTTATATTTGTATATGTATATTTGTAAACATTTTTAAAAATAATAGGATGAATGTGTATGAAAATAAATGAGAGAAATAATAATTTTATTATTATGAATTATTTTATTTTATTATTTTTTTTTTATTTTTTTCATAATTTTCGCCCATTATTCGAACCACAATGATGCGTCCACACAGTGTCAGCGCTAGATTTTTTGGGCCCTAAAAATCCCAATCAGCAAAATTCCGCCCTAAATTTAGGGCTAAAAGCCCTAAGTTGGGAACCCTGACTGGCAAAATCGGAAGGAGTAACCGGATGTCTATTTTGTCTCATACTAGAAGTATGTAGACCGCGCCTTCAGGCAACCGGACCGACAGTAAAATCGGAAACGCCTCGCGCCCGTTTCCGACTCGGACGTCCGATCCGGCCACCGGATCGGACGTGTATTGACTGTTCATACAAAGTAATGGCTTCAACGCCTTCCGGTAGCCTGATCAGGCTACCGGATCAGACAATCGGATGAAAAAACCGGACGTGTATTGCCTGGCTTAGCTATTTTAATAGATATCTGTGCTTTTATCCCTTCAGGGAGATGCACCTTTTCGTAGGTTTCTAACTTTTAGTCTAGATTCTGTCTGTTGAACGCTGTCCTTTCTAATACATAGGTTGGGTTGAAGCAGGCGATACTTCATGGTATTCCGTGATATACAAGAAACAACAATATTCCTTGCAAATGTGCATTGTGGAGTCAACATGTCCTTTGAAAAATGTGCGAGCAATCTACACTGCATTGCGTTGAGGCAAAGTCCTAACTCTGACCTCAAAACCACATCAAAGTTAGAGCAAAGGCTAACTTTTGCTAATTTTCCTTTGTGAAAAGTAATTTCTAGGTCAGAACGTCGAATGAAATATTTTACGGTAGGTACTCATCTCTAATTATCCTCCTTTGCGTCACGCAGTCGGGTAAAAAGGTATGTTATCACTTATAAATACTTCAGTATTGCTGTTCCCAGCAAATCGTTGCAGCAAAAATGTGTTGTCTCACAATATCTTACTTTATTAAACGAGTCATTAACAAGTCATTAATAAAGTATTAACACAAATATTGGAGAAAACATCTACCTACTAAGAATTTAATTAAAATTTAATGATGTGTGCAAGTAATCCACATTGCATATTTCGGAATACAGGTCCATCATCTGAAATCCTGTCCCAGCCTTTTTTGGTAGAACAAAGTGTCATTACTATCGACTATAGCTGATATCCACGATAAAACCGTCCCTATGGATTAAGGGATTACAAAATTTTCTTCATACAAACTTACTACCTCTTTAAAGTTAGAATTTCAAAAACCCTCGTAACCTCAGGTATCTTTAGGGTTAAACCTAAAATTTCTCCAAAATATATTGGTTTTAGGAAGAGCGTTGTCAATCAGTTATGGCATTGTTTCATAGGTATAGGAGAAGTTTAACCCGTAATAACAAAAGGCAATTCTTTGTGCAACAAAACAAACCTTGACGGTCCGTAGCGCACCATGCGCGGCGTTCTCCGCCCAAACTTTAACCCCATCCTTCTCATACTCCAGGTTCCATCCATCTCCCGCTCCGAGGAGGTTCTTCAGGGTCTCAAAGTCCGAGTCGTCGGCAACACGCGCTTCGGCACGCGTCCAGCCCGCGCCGCCCATCCGCCCTTCATCACCGACCCGGGTAAACTACCGGAACAAAGCTTCGATGTTCGATGGGACGCAGTCCATCCAAGCAAAAATACCTTCTCTCATCTTAATAATAGAATCCATATTTGTATAAATTAACTAAAGCTTCAATAGTCGATGGTACGTGGAATATCTAGCTAAGCAAAAATAATTCTTCTGGACAAATAATATATAGTTGATTTTTGATTGGGGTAAATCCTTGAATGCATGTAGTCTGCACATGCGCTGTACTAAAACGCTCTTTTCGACCGCTTGCAAAGGTATTGTTTGTACACCTAATGTAAATGAGAATACCAGTTGAGGCGTTTAAGCTTCAAGTGGGTTTTGTCACGAAAGTCCGTTAGTTTGTGGAGGCATTTTTAATTACCTCCAGGCGAATTGGGTTTTTTGATGACACATTTTTATTAGAATTTTTTTATATGGTGGAAATCTGAAAAGTATCGGAAAGCATAATTATTAAATTAACAAGTTTTATGAACTTACCTAATACAGAAACTCCTTTTCCCGTTACATACACATTAAATGCTACCTATATACATATCTAGGTACTTACTACGAAAGTATGGTACCTATTTATTATACCCTCTAAGACGAGAGGTTTGCACAGGAAAGATAAACCTTTATCCTATTAAATATAAGGGCTCTTACATTTAATAGCCTGAAGCCACATGTACACGTGGATAGTAATCGGCATACCTAAATAATATTACGGTAAGGTAATACAACTATGCTAGTAGAGCGTAGTAGACTAATGTAGACTTTGTGGCTAATTCTGTTCTACATTTTCTATACAACTAAACTAATTAACCTGTATAATTCTAGACTCTATATATAAAAGAATAGCTCTAGAATCTAGAGCAATTTTTTGTCACTAGAGAGCATTATGAAAGGAATAGCACGAGATTTAGACCTGTCAATGTTGTTTACTTTAGAGATTGTGTACAAAAGAATTAGCCAGATTGTTAAAGAAGAGAATTCGCTCTACCGGTCTCGTCTCTACCATCTACTCGGTCACCCGGCGACTTAGTTTTAATTCCAGCGTCCGGTATGTATGAAGTTTTTGGATATCTCTCATAATGATAAAATAATCGTCTGACTGAAGGCTCGCCAATTAATATTATAATCTTCAATAGTATTATGCTTTTTCATGAGTATATTTCAACTTAATTATCATTTCATATATGAGCAAATTTTTTTATAACAATACTACTTATAACATCTGCGTAGTTAGTGGCTAGTCTTCTTTGAGATTGGTTGCTTTTTGCTACTTGACTCTACCGCTGCTTACATTACTTGTGTGTACTTGCTTCTACCGTCGCTTACCCTAAGTAAGTACTTATGTGTGTGTATCCCCCCCTAAGGCTTTAAGTTTATCTCCTCCCTCCGAGGTGCGATAGATAAGTTGATTGGCTATCGTTATTTATTAACGACTAGATGGTGCTCGTAACTTCTTAGGTATGTGCGGATGAGGTTTTTTAGATTTTTTTATATCCCGTGGATACAGTTTGATTAGGTACAGGACATAAAAACTAGCGTTCATCCGTCTCCAGATTTCAAACTATCCCTATTCTAAAGTTTGACTCACACGGCCCAAAATTGTTTTCTGGGAAGAAGTATGAAGAGAACAGAGATTGTTTGGTTGTGGTTACGGATAGGATAAAAACAGGTCCTACTTAAACAGTCGGGATCCATTAATTTAAATCGGTCCAAATATTTCCAGTAATGGCTCTCGACTGTTTATGTAGGATTTGTTTTTTTCCCTTTCAGTTTATTTTACCTTATCCTATTATACCTTTATTTAAAATTCAATTTTTACGCAGTCGGGTTTTTGATTTTTTTTTAAATATTTTTATTGTTGAATAGAAACAAATAAAAAAATTGGATCTAAGTTATTAATTGTCTTTTATTTAAACTTATTAATTAATCTGATAAGTCTATAAATTATGCTCTTTGGGTTCATAGCTAGTTTTATTAACGGCTGTTATTAAAATAGTTTTAGTAAATGCGCTAAATCGCTAATCATTACATTTCAAAAAGTTCACTCTCAGAGTAATAAACGAGAGCAGCAGCAGGTAGGTAAGTATTATTTTTAAAAACAGACAGGCCATTAAATGTAATTTTATACCGAATAAAAGTGAAATTAAAAATTTTATACTTTTTAATGAATTTCACTTTTTATTATAATTTGTATATTTTTTAATGAATTTCATTTTTTTATAAGTGCGGCAGTGGGTAGGTCATTTGTCATTTGTTAATTTTATTTAATTACTTATATTTTACGTTAAATATTTTCTATTTAAAAAACAGCTCAATATGTCTCATTTTATCAGTCATAAGACAGGGTTGTTTATAATAATATTAGGGTATATTTTTTTACTGTAAGAGAACATTAGATATGCGAGGAGTCAGAAGGTTCTGAACTATATTCTAGCAGGAGCTGATGTCAGGCAGGCTTCCTTGGCAGTGATTCTTCCACCCGTACCAGGCGTTGAACCCGTGGCGCTTGTATACCTTCTTTGCGCATTTCGCTGCCTTTGTGATGTCATCCGTAAGGAGATCTGGAGTTGGAGGAATTGTGGGAATATTTTTATTATGAACACGTGAATCAAAAATTTGTGTGCATTTGTGAGATAATCTCTTTGGGAATCTGTCGAGGCCACAAACATAAATAAGAGTAAGGTCGAGGCTTATGTCCGTCTTTTAAATTCTCATAACACACTATACTATAATATTTTGTTAAGTTTACTTTATTCTGTTTGTGACGCAATCAATAATAAATAAATAAATATACTATAATAAACAATAAAAATTGATTAAACTTTTAATTGGATTTTATAACCATAACGCTTAGCGTTGCCAGGCATCCGGATAAAGCCGGACACAGTCAGGTTTTTTGGTTGCATGTGCGGCCAAATTAGACGGCGTCCGGCCTGTCCGGATTTTGTTAGGCTTTTTAAATTTGACTATTTTTTCTTTACAACTATCTTGTATCGGTTTTGACAAGGTTTTGACCAACCAGCAAGACCGTGTACGTCTATTGGTCGATAATGATATTATCATCTGTATAAAATTTAGTGTCCAAGGTTTATGGTTTACTTTGCACGCGATTTCCACGTAGATAGGTTTTTTGAAAATTCCGCGGGAACCCTCTGTTTTTCCCAGAAAAAAATAGCCCATGTCACTCTCCAAGTCCTCAACTATATCCATGGAAAGAATCACGTCAAACCGTTGCTCCGTTCCTGCGTAATTGAAGGACAAACCAACGCAATTTCGTTATATTATAAAGATGAAAGTTTGTGTGTGCACATAGTACATAGGCTATATTTTATCCCGGAAAATTAAAGAATTCCCGCGGGAGTTAAAAAACCTTTATCCACGCAGACGAAGTCGCGGATATCACCTTGTCTATAATATTATTAAGGATGACTTCTTGCTCACCCGCACAAGTGACATTGCAGTCCTTGCCAGCCACGCTGGTGTTGCTGCACCAGTACTTGTCGTTGATCTGGAACAGCCCGTAGTCCTTAGATCCGTTGCGGTTCACTTTGCCCGTCTTGTGCGTGTTGCGACCGCTCTCATTCTCGACTAAACACACCCCTGGAAAATAGAAAAAAAAAACAATTAAAACTATGGTATTGTCTTGGTTTTTTAAGTTGTCTATTGGAAGACTTTGGTCGCGGCTAGTTATTACCCTACCGCCGACGACATGCCACCAAGCAAATTAGCGTCTCTTATCGTATAAAACTGTTATCTTTAGCAAAAGTTTTTTTTTACAGATATACGCTTGACGACAATCAATACTGGATAGCACTGATGAGGTCTAAGTTAGATCGTGCTTGCCTAGAAAATGCCTATTCACTCTTGCCTTGAAGGTACTCAAATTATAAGTGGCAGGAAACACGGATGCTGGAAGAGTGTTCCACACCTTAGCGGTTCTTATTAGAAACGTTGAATTGAAGCGTTTGGTTCGAGTAGGTTGGATTTCTACCACATAAGGATGCCAACGCTCACGACTTCTCGCAGTCTCTCAACCTACTCAATTATGGATTATAATATTGTAACTAAGACCTTATTTCATTTAGTTTATTTAAGTCTCTTAAATATTTTAGAAATCTTAACTCACAGTCTCGAAGTTTATCTTCAGGGAAACCTTGATTCCTTAATTCACGTACAAGTTCACATCTTTTGAAAGTTTTACTTTCACACTGCACAACAACCAACGCTAGCGCGACAAAAACAAATGTAGACTTCATGTTAGATAACGGTTGAGATCGGTAGAAAATAACGTAGGTATGTTTGCCTTAATAAGGTCTGGATATGTGTGTTGGATACCAGGAAAATATGAGCTTATATAGCTGGTTATTCTTATATGCTGAGTATGTGTGTGGTGCCTATTATGCAGTGTGATGCTTCAATAAGACGGGCAATTTGTAGTGTGAGTGAATCGGGCGCGGGGAATCCTCGCTATCGGGGGCTCCGGTTATTTACAAAGCACTGTATGTAGATAGTTATATACCTACTTTGTTCTCATAAAGTACCTAAATGGACCAATAATATATTTTTTAAGTTGATTAAAAAAATTGAAATTATAATTAATTCCCGCGACTTCGTTCGCGTGGATCCTGTATGTACCTATTATCTATGGCGTGGATTAAGGTTTTTTATTCCCGCGAGAACTGTTATTTCCCAGGATGAAAAGTAGCCTATGTGCTATTCCAGACTATAATCTATCAGTGCCCAGCCAAATCGGTTCAGTCATTACTGTTAGAAATTATGTGAATAATTGTGAGCGACTTAGAGATTGTACACTAATACAGATAAAATTGACTGAGTTCACGTATTGTAATATTGAGAAAACATTTGATTGAATGAATTATAAGGTATCAATACTTATTCATTCAATCAAATGCACAATATGTATCCATAAAATGTATGTAGCTTTAATTTAATGATAATTAAGCATTAAAATTGCTAATATTATTTATTAGGGTTGTGATACACATTTTTGTTTCTTAGAATAATAATTAAGATATTGTTTCTACTGATGTTGATTTTTGATGTAGGTAGAAACTTCATTAATAGCGAACTTCATTCAAAACAATGTTATAAAAGCGAGAAGATCAAATTAGAGGCAGTCATTTTGTACAGAAACTTCGACGAATAAACATGTGAAGTCGGACTCCGAGTTGTATTCTTTACCGGCTTCTAATATTACTACGTGATTGAGTAACAAATAAACATACATACATCCAAACTTTAGCATTTATAATATTAATAGGATAATAATTACGAGTAATAGTAGGATTTACATAGTCCAAAAAGCCGAAAAGAAGATTTAGCAATGTATGTATGTATGTATGTAGAGTATGTACCTATGTATATTTATGGATGTATGTTATATCATGTGTGTGACCATTTTACTAAAATTTCACTGTAGCGCGTAGGCGCTACTAAGCCGATTTTGATGGATTCCTTGTCAATCAATAATCTATACTACGAACAAAATCAATATGACGGATATTACCTATATCTAATTTTCAAACTTATACCAACACTGTAACACTTTTTAAATCTTTTTCTTACAAGTAGGTCATCCATCACAAAATTAAATACCTACCATTTACAAGTCGGTTAAAGAGTTCGCAATTGTGCAACTCTTTATTCGCAAGATGATAGATATCAGCACGTTATCCCCATTGGTAAATAAGACATTATATACGCATGTATTGTTGTTATCTTCATTGTTATTAATATTTTGCGTAACTGCGATTATTTAAGACCTGTGTAACTTATTCATTTGCCAATTATCTTATTATTAACTATTGCCTGCGACTTCATCCACGAGGGGTTGGGTAATTAAAAATCCCGCAAAAATCCTTTCATTTTCCGGGATAGAAAATAGCCTACGGCACTCTCCAGATCCCATCACGCCGATGCAAAAAAATCACCTCCATTGCTGCGTGATTAAAGGACAAATTAACTATAATATTTGTAGGGATTACCCTATGCAGAGTAAGAGTTTGAAATACATACTTATGTCCTTCTTAAGTAACTAGTCCTAACAAGAAGCTGCGCTTGAATCGAAGATGCTCCTTTTTCCTAAGTTTGGCCAAATCATCACTTCCCATATCGGTAAGAGATAGGTAAGTATTGAATGAAAACCACAGGAAAACACGATTGGTCTGTGGTTTATTGCCGATAATTTGCACAAGAAAACACGTGTTTTATCGCCAGCTTTAAATTACCTACCTATGCTTACTTGTGTAAACCATAAACCTATTTCATAAATTAAGTAATTATTTTTAGTATGGTCAGGGATTTTCTTTTTATTAGCAGCTATTAAAATGAGTAACTCCTAATAAAATAAAAAAGCAATAATGGGAAAACTCAACGTTATTGGGTTTACAATAGAGACGGGTAACTGTAGAAATGTGTGAAACATTGTGGTTAGGGAATGCAATCTCGATCTCGCGAGATCTCGTTTTCGCGAGATCTCGGCCTTTTTTAGCGAGATTGATCTCGGCCGAAAAAAGGGCGAGATCTCGCGAGATTAACGAGATTGCACTCGAGCATAAAAAAGTCTTATTCGAAGCGCGGACTGACACTGACGGAGTTGCGACCTGTCGGTTTCGTTCGGTACGCGAATAATTTTTAAATTACTAAAAGATTTGCGTTTTATATTAGAAGAGAAGACTGGTTGTTTCTTTCATTTGTTATTTTAAATTCAAAATTTATTTATTTCATGTAGGCCAACTTGTAGCTCTTATGACACGTCATAAATCTACCACCGGTTCGGAATGCAGATTCTGCTGAGAAGAAACGGCAAGAAACTCAGCAGTTGCTTTTCAAAAAATAAAAAATAAAATTGTTTACAATAGGTAACCAAACTGTGCTATGTATACACTGCCCTCGTAATTGAAAACACAGTAACTTAAAGGTAACTTCTATATTTTAACTTACTTTGTTTTCAATTACGAGGGCAGTATAGAGCTTCCACAGTGATTTGATTGATACGTACGTCAAAGTTTACTACTTAGAAGTTTATTAAAAAATTATAGACAATTTGCTTCATAAAAGTTTATTGAAAAAATTCGTGAAAATAAATAGGGTGACCAACCCAATAGCTAGCACTGCACCAGTTTATTCGCACTTTGGCAAAAAAGATTAAAATATAAGTTTCTGATTGTGGTTTTTAAATTTTCAGATTAAAAAATATTTAGGGGAATTCATATTTTTCACAATCAAAACCTTTCTAATCTGGAAAGTTTTAAAATGACGTCAGTATCGTAGTTGAAAGATATCGTTCTGAAGTTCCCGAAGTTTTTCGGCCATTTTGACTCATCGACGTTAAGGGTCAGTACTTACTTAATAATGATTTAACTGTGGTTTAATTTGATTTTTATTAATATAATTGTTTTCAATTAATTTTCTAAGTAATATTAGTTACTAATTCAAAAAGTAAATGAAACTTTCCCGTTATTTCATTGCAAAACAAGGGGTGTCAGTATCTGGTTACAAAATTTGGAGATTTTCCTGTTTATTAACACCCGAAGCGATTCGATTCCCTAGCAGACTGGGAGTCTGTAGACGATCTTAACAAGTGTGTGTAAACTGTCCATACTCTGGAGTCTAAAGTCTTTAAGGCCCAGCACACGAAAAGGACCAAGAAGTTTTCTGACCTTACTCTCAAACTGATGGAAGACAGACAAGAGATGAGACTTCAGTCGTCAGCAGACGCGGATGCCTACTGGTAGGTTAATAGGCAGATCTCTAAGAAAAGAACTCGCGACCTGCGGGCCTTGAATACCAAGTGTATTAAAGATACCATCTAGTGGAACAGAAGTTTCATTCCAAAGTGTCCGTGAGAGATCTATCTATCGGACAGAGCCAGCTGACGCGGCTGAAAACTGACGAAGGCTGTCACGTTTCTTCTCCACCTGAGGTATGCAGAGAGGTTGAGAAGTTCTATGGGCAGTTATTTATCACGAAACAATAATCATTCAGCGGACGATGGAGAGAGCTATGCTCGGAGTATCCCTGCGAGATCATATCAGAAATGAGGATATCTGTAAGAGAATCAAAGTCACGGACATAGCTAAGCGAAACTGGTGGAAATGGGCGGGCATATAGTTCGAAGAGCTGATGGTCGATGGGATCCCATGGTGTTGGTGTAGCGATCCCGTACCGGGAAGCTAGGTGGACCGACGACATCAAACGAGTCGCAGAGAGCCGCTGGATTCAGGTAGCGTAAGACCGAGGCCTGTGGAAGTCCATATAGTCCATAAACCTTTGTCCAGCTGTGGACGTCTGTCGTTTGATAAAGACTATGTTTACGTTTTCTTATTAAATATGTAAGGGTGTTTGTTTTAAATAATATAATAAATATAAAAAAATTAAGTCACCTACAGTTACTATAAGAATTTCCGTATATTATTTCGTAATAAAATCTATATTCTAAAAGACTTCCGTAGGTAGCCTAGCGTTATATTTCCCTTAAACTCTATTAAAATCTGAGTGTTGATAATTGGATAATTTTGTGCCCATAACTGGTAGCAAATGTGCGAATAATTGGGGACTGGGTCATTTTTCAATCTTATTTAAAATTCTAGTTGATTTAAACAAAAAAATTTCAATATCTTCTTTAATTATATATTTTATTAAACAAGTAACCTTATGAACACAGTGATTTATAGAATTTGGTTAAATTTATACTTAAAAAACATATTTGAAATAAGATAAACTCTTAAAGTGCCCATAATTGGGTCTGCCACCCTATTATCTTATAATACTTATAATTTTTATTTTTTTTTTCTAATTTATTCAAATATTGTGATTATTTGCAAAAAAAAAACACACAAAACTGCCAATCTCGCGAGATCTCGCGAGATTGTAAATACAATCTCGCGAGATCTCGCTTGAGCCCCAATCTCGCGAGATTTGCATTCCCTAATTGTGGTCAATTTTTGAAATTGCTATTGTTATTCACTTCTGATTGGCCGATACCTACTCACCCACGATTGGCCAAAATTCATTGTTGCAAAAAGAACGCGCCGATAAAGGCCAATTATGTACTACAATTGAGACTAGCAATGATTGTTGAAACTTTTACAGAATCCCCTACTGGTCGGATCTTCTCGATCATTTTTGCTGTAGCAAATAGCAATGCATTTTAGCCTTAAGTTATTAATAGCGATTAGCGAGAGAGGGAGAGTGATCAGGGCCCCAAGTCTGCTATTTTACATGTCATTGTCATTGATCCGCAATACAATTACAATACAATTATCATTGGTCCAAAATTTCGTAGTCTACTAAATTCACAATGGTCGTTTGATTTCTTATAATTGGATTGTAATTCAATCATACCTCGGTATTGCCATTAGCTTAAAAAGCGTTTGCCGAAATGAGTTTCAAAAAAAACTACATATTAAAAACGTTTATTTAAGCTAGATTCAAAGCTAGATGTGTCAGTGGCAAACCATCGGAAAACAATTGTGACGCCATTGAATTAGTAGACTACCAAAATTGCTAAAAGTAGTAATTGGGATGTCATTGATGGGTAAGGCCGATAAAAATGGATTATTTTATATTAGCTCCAGCGTCCGGTAAGTAATAAAATAAAATCTTACATATTACCTATAAAATTCTTTTTTCTTAGCTTTGTATAATAGTTTTTCTAATAGGTTATTTATACAAACATTCTCAAAACATATTATAATTAATTATTTTTCATAAAAATAATATGTGATCACAATATTTTCAATACAAAATAAAATGTCCCACACTCGCCCTGGGGCCATATGTATCAATTTTGAATTTTTGCTGTATTTGTATTTGACCATTTTAAAGTTCTTATGAATAAATTAATACCTATTCTACAAATTACAGTATCAGGCAGGATTAGATAATAATCAAATCATAAAATTCTGGTACATTAACATCGTGTCCACGGATACTGATACTTTTAAGTCACGTATTTTATGTTACGATATTTTTTACTAAAACTTAGCATTTGAGCAGCAGAATTCATTTGTTTAATATGGCAACACCATAGTCTACTTGTCTATGCTACGTTTTTTCACTCATCGGCCATGTTTATAGCAGTGAGCTTTTGTTTTCGAGTGGAATTGAGTCATTTTTGTTTATTTATAAATTGATTCCATCTGAATAAAGGTAAAACTGTATTCATTTATTATAGGAGACTTATTATTTTGATGAATCTAATGTTTGAGGAATAGCTAGAGGCTGTGTACGTGCTTTTATTCTTGTCGTTTAACCGTTAAAGTGAAAATGTTTTGACGAGAGGTTAGCTTTTATGTGACATTTATATCACATTTTTAAGTAACGTAACATAAAAGTGATGTAAGGCCTTATTCATATAGAAACTTTAAAAAATAATTAAACTTATAATTATCAATTAGGTAAATAAAAAGTTACGTGCATTGAATGAAGTTAATTTAAAAAATCTTTAATAATTATGAATACTACTAGCGGCCCGCCCGACTTTGTCCGAGTACATATTAAAATTTTATCCCGTTGATCCTTTTGATCCCATTGATCCTTTTGATCCTGTTTTTCTTTTTGATCTTAAAACTATAAAAAAACCCTCACTGAGATTCACTACCCCGAAGAAAATGGACACGGATACTGTTCCTTCTTTGTCAATTGTGAAAACTATAGAATTGAACGAAGAAGATAATAAAAAAACGAATACCTATTAAAAGATGATTTTAATGAAACTTATTTTGAACTGTAAATTAGTTATCGTATATAATATAATGTGTAAGTGATTTCGTAAATTCAAAATAAGTAACTATTATTTCTTTTCTAAACAGCTACTTATAAATAAATGATTGTGCAAAAAGGAGTTTTTTCTTATATTGGAGACGTCCCTTTACAAAACTTTTATGTTACTTTTAAGTTATCCAGCCACACACTTTTAAGTTACTTTTATGTCCCATGAGGCCAATTTTACGGCCTTACCCTGATAGGCAATGTAACTACAATTGCAATAGCAGACTTGGGCCCCAGAGTGATTACGATCATCACAAAGGCCCAGAGTGTCAAGTAGGACATTTTTAGACAATTCCGCGGTTGTCAATGTCTTAGTCAATGTCAAAATTTTACGTTGATGACAGTTGATTTTTTATTGCGTGTAGGTAGAAACATTTTAGACCTTATTTTTAAAATAGTAAAGTTTCAAATTCATTAGATTGAATACATTCTATTCTAAAATAAGTTGGTTGTTACATGTTTTCATGTAAAATACCTATAACTTATTTCTTGAATTCTTGATTAGATCTTGATCAATTGCGTTTTGAAAGGCCAGCCAGCCTCTAGAAACTCTCTTACAAGAACATTTTATTTCTTTGGGTTAAGCAACATGCCGAAACTAACGGGTGACGTCATGTTGCCAACATAATAGTGTCAAAAAGGAGTTATTTAAAAAGAGTTGATTCTTGGTTCGACTGGCTGCGCATTATGAAAAGTCATCAAAAGAAAAAAATCGTTGTCACTTCTCAGTCAGTTGTCAGTATAATAAATAAGAGAAAAATATTTGTCAAACATTTTAAATAAATATTAATTCTATAAATAATTAATTACTAGCGGGAATTGTTTATTTGTTAATTCCTCAAATAAATTTGTGAACCATCTTGGAGGATAATAGAAAATGTGAAGTTTGCATGAATGATAAAAGTTCTGAGAAGTTCTTGCTTTTCCCAATGGTATCAAACCGGTAGAATGCCTACCTACGATTATTTTAATTTTTATCTGCTATTTTATCGAATGGGATAAAAAGAAGACTGCAGTGATGACTTTGCTTTGCTTAGCAGATAAAAAGATGCTATTGCATTGAAAAAACTTCTAGAAAGAAAGAAAGAATTCAGTTTAAAATAACTAATTTTGTTTCAACTAGTTGTAATATTGTGAATAAAAATGAATAAATACTAGACTCATATTGATCCTTGTTTTATTTACGCAACTTTTGAACTTGATCTTAGAACAATAGATTTGGTAGCACATCCCTGTTTTTTGTCGATATCGATAAAATCTAATTAACGATAAGACATATCTATCGATACATAACATCCTTAGCTTTGACAATTCTTTCTTCATTACATGGGTTGGTAGTATTGTTTTTCTTTTATGAAGTTGGCTAAAATAAAAATAACGTCTCGAAATTTTTTTCTTTGAAGTTCCGCCTCTTAAAACGGAGTGATTACATTCTCTTTGAGGCCAGCGTTTCGTGATAAAATAAAATATTCTCTTACATCGAAGGCAAAGGGGTTACCTGCTTTGTACATAAATAAGTACTATCGTGTATTGAATTATAATCATATATCACTATAATCAATCAACAGGCTTTGTCTTTAAAATAAAATCATTTCATTTGAATCATAATACCAGTGATTACTCATAATTTTGTCTATTTGAATTAACAGTTAAAAGTGTTAACATTTTCAGTTTTCTAAAAACACCAGAAATCTTCATTGAAGTTTTAGTTTTCTGCAGTGTTTAGTTGAAATGGTTGTGTGTAATAGCGGAGATCCCAAGCTTGATGCAGCTGTTGCCGGTTGGCTTAAACATGATAAGGTAACAAGTCAATTACTTCATATGTAAAAAAAAATTATAGGTACCAAACTAGTCAACAATTTTCACTGTTTTCTTCATTAAATCTTGCTTACATAATTTTATTTATCTCAACTCTTCACTGGCCCACTAAAGGGCACAAGGTCTCTTGATTGGGACGGCCATTACATAGTCCAAAACAATGGTGAAGTGCATATTCCATTTATTTTAAAGTAACTATAATTTGGGTACCTTTAAATCAAAACTAAATACGCATATTTTAGTCCATTTTAGGCTACATCTTCACTTACCATCAGGTCGGATTGCAGTCAAGCACTAATCTTATTATTAAAAAAAAATGGAAAACATTTACAATTGTACATACATGTAGTTTTCCTCACCAAGTTTCCCTTCACTGTTAAAGCTAGTAGTATTGCCTTAATATCTACGAAAAGTCAGAGATGCTTGGAATCGAACCCCAGACTCCCCAAAACATACACTCCATAAACACTCACCAAATGGTCAAAGGCTACCTTGTCGAGAAAGTAGTTTCAAACCACCTAGAATCAACCTTATCTATAAAAAATCCTTACTAATATTATAAATGCGAAAGTTTGTTTGTTTGTTGGTTTGTCCTTCTATAACACTGCAACAGAGCTATGGATCGACGTGATTTTTTAACATGGGTATAACGGACCCTGGAGGAGGGCCCCGGAGAACCTGGAAAGTGACATAGGCTACTTTTTATCCCAGAAATTTAAAGAGTTCCCGCTGGATTTTAAAAACTATTTAGTTTGAATAAATGATAAAAAACTCATGTAACCAGACTTAATTGCAACTTAATAGTAGCATTAAAAAAATAAACCTAGTTACTTTGTTAACTAGAATGCTGGTTCCGTTTCCTCATTGAAATTTTATAAACCTAAATTTTTCCAACAAAAAATATCAAGTCAGGGCAAGCAAGCAATAGTTACTAAGAATGTTGTTTGAGTTTTTTGTGCAACATTATTCAATTTTAATCAATACTACCTTATTAGGTTCAGCATACAGCAAATTAGCTGGTTTTACTCTTATATCTGTAAGCTATTTTATTATTTATAAACTGCTAAGTATAGAAATGCCACAAACATTTGAACAAGTACATATACACAAGGTCACTTCAATAAAAGTTGATTAGTGTAAATTAGTTTAACATTTGCTTAATAGACTCACCAAATATTATTGTCATGTTGGAAATAATATTAGCTGTGCAATGAGCTAGTGAATTTACATGAAAATGTACCAGAAATAGACACCTCAGTGTGGTGATCTACGTATAAAAAACTGCAATTTATTGCAGCCCTAATTTATAGCCTGAATAGCCCAACGGTTAAAAGTGCAGACTAAAAATTGAAAGGTCGCAGTTTTTTTTTTATATAGACAGAGTGTCCCCTTTCATTCAAAGAGATCTTGATTTGCTTGTCTGATTATTTTCGACTGGATTTAAATTTTTTGTCATTAATATTTCGTACCCTTATTGCAAAAACCGATTATCTGCACCAAAATTTGAGCGAAAAGTTTTTGAGTTATAAGCATTTGAAACTTTAACGACTTAAAAATTAGTTATAATGATGTCCATTTTTAAACAATAATAATTTTTATAAACAAGAAACTATTCAAGAAATGTTAAGTAGGTTAATAATTGAAAAAAACTTATTACTTTTTCTACAAAAAGAAGAAAATAACCGGTAAGGAGCTCACTTAGTTAGTTTTTCCTGAATGTAGAAAAACTACCAAATTATCAAATTTACCGTTCTGGTAGCTCTAATGGCATTTTTTATTTAATCACTTGTTTTGAATAGTAATATTCATCAAGACAAAAATCGTTTTAGTTCAACTTTAGCCAGTACAGGTGTAAAATAAATATCTTTAGTCGCTTTTGGCTGAAGGTAAAGTAGATTTCATTTAACTTTGTACGTACTAACTGCAGCGCCCTATGGTTTTACCCGAGGAGTTCCCGTTCCCGTGGGAAATGGGCAAGCCTACATTATTTCTTATAATCTCAGCTATCATTAAAAGAAAGTTTCGTTGAAATCGGTCCAGCCGTTCTAGAGATTAGCTCATTTAAATAAAAAACTATTTCGTTTTATTATATTAGAATAACTAGCTGTGCCTTGCGGTTTCACCTACATTTGTCCCGTTCCCGTAGGAATTTAGGGAAACACTATAACTGTAAACTTTCCTCTCGAATCCCTCTATCTACTGATGAAAACTGAATTAAAATCCGTTGCGTAGTTTAAAAGATCTACGGGTACATAAAGAGGGCCAGACAGCGGGAATCGATTTTGTTTTATACTATGTAAAGATAACATATACAGCAGAGCTAAGTTTGCCCGCAAGCGTTGCTATATGGGTGCCCCATTGTAGCTTTGAATCCAGGGTTAATCCGAAGAACACTGTGGAGTCCTCAGTTTTCAAAGGTTCATTATTTATCTTTAAATTTTTAATGACAGTTCTCGGGTTAGGTAATAAAAACTCAACACACTTTCCTACACTTCCATAGTTTTTTTAGTATTTAAAAGAAGATTATTTGCCGTAAACCATTCAGAAACTTGAAATAATGCATTATTTACATCGTCAAAATTGTCTTTTATCCTATCGACTTTAAAATTCAAAGACGTATCATGAGCAAATAGTACAATATCGCAAGTATTGTGGACAAAATGTGGTAAATCATTTATGTAGACCAAAAACATGAATGGACCTAGAATAGAACCCTGGGGTACACCCATTACTGAGGCTGATCCGGATGATTTTACATCATTGACACATACTCTTTGGACTCGTTCACTGAGATAAGACGCAATGAGACTAAGTGCAAAATCTTTAATGCCATAGTGGCTCAGTTTAAGCAAAAGTGTCTCGTGATCAACGCAGTCGAATGCCTTTGACGACAAATCACAGAAAATACCAATGGCACTCTGTGAGTTCTCCCATGCATCGAATATGTGTTGTAACAGCCTTGCGGCTGCATCGGTTGTTGATCGACCCTTTGTAAAACCATACTGCTCAGTGTGTAGGAGTTTATTTAAATTAAAGTGTAAAAGCAGTTGGTTGAGCATTATTTTTCCGAATATCTTGCTGAGAGTTGGCAAAATTGAAATTGGCCTGTAGTTATTCGGGTTACTTTTGCTTCCCGATTTAAAAAGCGGTATTAGCTTACTACATTTCATAAGGTCTGGAAAAGATCCAGAATCTACTGATTTATTAAAAATTAAAGCAAGATATGGAGCAATAATATCAATTATGTTATGAATTATTTTAACTGATATCCCCCATAGATCTGCTGTTTTCTTATTTTGTAAAGATTTAAATGTTTTGACTATGTGATATGGGGTAACGTGTTCAAACCTAAATAACTTATTGCACTCAGAGACATTGCTCCTTAGAAGACGATAGACTTCTGCTGGCGAGGAATTCAGAGAACTGGTTGTAGTAATTGGAATATTTTTGAAAAAGTTCTCAAATGTATTTACAATTACTGTATCGGAGTTAATTACATGATTATCACTTTTAAGCTCCAATTTATTATTATAATGTACCTTATGTTTACTCATTTCATCGCCGATGATGTCCCATGCTGTTTTAATTTTATTATCAGAATTGTCAATTTTTTGTTTTATGTGAAGTGACTTTGCTTGTATGCACACATTTTCAAACAATTTAGAATAGTTTCTTACATATTCAATAAACGCGGGGGAATAATTATATTTTTTTCTGCATATAAGTCAAACAGCTTATTTCTACTTTTATAGATTCCGGCAGTTGGCCAGTTACTAAACTTAAGATCTTTAGACAGTCTTTTCTCTATCACCTTAAAGATAGAGTTATATTGTGAGCTTAACAAATCAAAAAACTTTTGATTTGTGAAGATGTTCAAAAACCCTCGTAGCCCAGTTATACAGTAAAAGTGAACTTAAGTTCTTTTACCTGCAATAATTTTAACAAAATATTGAGTTCATTATTCTGCAAAAAGCAACTAATGTTGTTTAGTTCGTTTTACTTTTTAGATACATCAGCAATTTCTAGTATATTAATAAAAGCTGAAACCTGTTAACGCAGGTTAACATGTATTAACAGAATAATATTGACATAATGATAAATCAAGCAACTACATCTGAAAAGTATTATAATACAATACATTGTTTTTGTGGTATAGATTTATAAATCTAAATTATTTAAATGAGTTTAGTTCTTTTTTTAAGAAGGTAATTAAATTATACCTGTAGGTAGTTGCTTTTAACTCTAGCTATCTCCGTAAAAAAGCGTCGTAGCAGATAATGGGTTTTATCTACAGCTTCGCCGTGAGTTGAGGAGTCGATTGATATATTTAACCTAATTTTGGTACAAAAATGCAGATAATCGGTTTTTGCAATAAGGGTACGATTTAACAGTTGCAGGTTTGAGCCCCACCCGTTGCACAACTGTCGTACCCACTCCTAGCTCAAGTTTCCGCTTATTTGGAGGGGATAGGAGAATATAAGTCAAGTTCAGCTTGGCTGATATTCTTTTTTTTTTTTTTAATTACCTACTATAGATACTAAATAAAACCTTGATATGTTACAAAAAAATCTTTGTACGTTGCTGCACTCTTTGGCATAGGTACAGGCCATCAAAATCACTATGCACTACGTTGCGGCGCCGCAACGCGTCTTGTGGAAAGTGACATCGCTCTTTTTTTTAATTGCAAATTATTAGGTACTCATTGCTCTCTATACATATATCCTTTACAATTCCATGTAGAACGTCTCTAAAACTCTTTCGCTCTCTGACATAGATGAAACTAAAAAATCAAGGCTAGAAGTAATATTATGTCTTAAACTGTGCTTATTTGTTTTCAGATTATTTACTTAAACATAGTAATGATAGAAATTTGTTTTCCAGAATTCAGTCACGCGTCAAGAAGTGTTTGACGATATAGCGAGTTCGAAATGGGACAAACTAAAGAAAACCATGTTAAATCGTCAAAAGTTCGGCACGGCGGGCCTGCGCGGGCGCATGGGTGCCGGATACATGTGCATGAACGACGTTGTAGTCTTACAGACTGCTCAGGTACACATTTTACATATTTTCAATTTTTTTTAGGTTTTAAATATCAAAATTATACAAAAAGAATCCTAAATCGGGGTGTCTACAGCAAACAGAGCAAGCTCCCACAGTTATGCTTACAGACCTATTAAATATCTGAATCAGTTTAAATCTTCCCAATTATAGATCCTGACTGTCAGGATCCATTATTTATTTAACAGAATTCTAGATTACTGGACTTGTTTATTCCTTTTCAGTTTTTATTTTAATGTCAATATTTACACAGTTGGGTATTTGATTTTTTTAATTTAATTTTTTTATCGAAGTTCCTCTTTGTGACTTCAATAAGTGTTCTTACTGTACCTATGCTTTATTCCAGGGTCTTTGCTCGTACCTACAGAAAGTTTGTAATCAATCTCAACTACACAATGGCGTTGTTATTGGTTACGACGGGCGATACAACAGTCAAAGGTACTCGGATCATTTTGAGAATAGAATCGACGGAATTACTTTCAAAAGAAACCATGTGGACAAACAATTTTTTTTTTTTTTCAAATTTATTTATTTAATACATAAAAAGATACAAACAAACAGTGGCCGGAGTCTTCTTTTAAGTATGAAGTACCTGTGTTAAAAGACTCCGCTCTTCCATAAGTCTATTCATAATAAATAATAATAATTAGTTAATTCTTAAACTTAATACAGTAAATAGCGTCTGTGCCTGCATGTGGTGTGTGTGTGTGTGTGTCAGTGCGCGCGTGCACGTACGTGCGTGCGTGCGTGCGTGCGTGCGTGCGTGCGTGCGTGCGTGCGTGCGTGGGTGCGTGCGTGGGTGTGTCTGATTGCTTAGTTGAATTTCATTACAATCAGCTCGCATTCATAGCCATTAGAGATTGCGAAAAAAATCTAGCTCTATAAAAATCTTATCGTTTCAGATGTAACAGTCATGTTTATAAAAGTAGCAAATATTAGCTCATCGAGTTTTATCAGTATACTTAACTTATTTTGATGTCCCCTGCGTAAATATTGACGAAATACTCAGAGGGTCAGTTGAATGTATTGTACTATCAGTCGCCAATGTCACTGATAAGAATTGTATACGCAAATTCTTCCTAATTTACTCAAGCTTGACCTTGACTCATTAAATTAATTGTATTAATGTTTAATCTTTTGAGCTAGTTTTTTCATCGAATCTCTCCTGGCTATTTTTTTTTAATATCCTAATTTTCTGGGACATCTTGCTTTTGAAAGAAGATTAGTTAGTTCTGACTTCTGTATCCCACAAACCTACTTACCATAGAATGGTTTACTTTACAAAAATATAAAATTTCGCTTAATTTATATAACTATAGGTATAATTACATACTACTTATTACATATTAGGTACTAGGTACTATTTGTTGTAGTATTAGCTGTAATTCTAAAAAAATGAATGGAAAAAAATCGAAACTATTTTTTTTATTCAAGGTTTTGGTAAAAAGATTATATGTGGCATTGCTTAGTATACAGAGTTTAAACTCTGTATACTAAGATACAGATGTATTTGTAAGATAATCTTAACAAAGTTTACGATAACAATGGCTGTGCCTATTGACATAAACGGTATAATACAAAGATATTAAACTAACTGCAAGAATATTGCATAGGTACATAAATACCTTGTCAAATCACAATACACACTTATCATAAATACATCAAATGCTGTAAAACTGTAGGAATTTATTGCACACATAAGCATAACACATTAAACAACATTACAATGGAACTACCTTTAACTAGATTTTAGAGATGTACTTTCGTAGAGCATGAATTATGTATTTACTAGCTTTTGCCCGCGACTTCGTCTGAGTGGAATTAGATTGTTTTAATCACGCGGGAACCCTCTGGTTTTTCGTGATGAAAGATAGCCTAAAAAATCATGTTGATCCATTGCTCCATTTGCTGTGTGATTGTAGGACAAACCAACAAACACATATACTTTCGCATTAAAAAATACACTTTCGCAGTTATAATATATGTACTTAGTTGTATAGTTGAGGACTCGGAAAGTGACATAATAAACCTGACTCTACTCGAACGAAATCGTGGGCAAAAGCTATTTATATTATAAGCAGTCTGACCTGTGTCTTTAATCTATGATTAATACTAGACTCGCTGTCTCTATACCAATGACAGCTTAATTATGGATCAATTTGAAGCGCCACTTTTTTAACATATATGAGTGTCTCTGGAACTAATAATATTGCAAATGGCGCACCCGCCTCTATAATTAAATAAAGAGGTTGGTCAGGTTGGTTATGAAATCATAGATAAATTATAGAAATTGGTGCGCCATTTGCCATATTATTAGTTCCAGAGACACTCATACCCGTAGACAGAGAAGGCAATAGACCAAGGTACTGTGTAACCGCGACTGAAATAGAGATAACATGACGTAACGATGACGTCACATGACAAGTTCGAGTTTAATGTTGCCACAATAACTGCACTCCCCTAGTACCCCAAATTAGATGGAAAATTCTTCCCAGGATTTTTAAATAAAACGACAAAACAGATGCTGAACTGTTTTATTTTTTAAATAACATACCTACACATATAAGGTTGTCTGGGAGAGACATACCTATTAGGGTAAGCTTCTATTTTTTACATATATCTTAATATTGTGTGCAATAAAGAATTTATTATTCTTTATTGCACACAATATTAACTTCAACCACCACTTAAAAGTATAAAATAATTTTAGTTTGTACACGTAAGTCGGTTTTTTAAAAATATTTTTTTTTATACTAAAGTTTTTTAATGTACTTTCATAGGACCAATTCACTAGATAATTATTTGCTCCTTAAAAAAAATATTGAAATGCCGAATAGAAATTTAGCATATGTGAGTCACTTTGAAAAAAGATGTATGTAACACAAAGGAAAATTTTTTTTCGTTACTAGTAAGAATGTTACACAAAATAATTTGTAATGAACAGTTAAAATTTTCCTTCGATCGAGTAATGCTATTGAATTAAAAGCAACAAAAATTGTATATTTAGTCATCAAAATCATCATTAATGAAATTAACAGTATATTCCTTTTTTCAGGCAGTCGTATAAAACTGCAACTCTTCATAGTTTAAGTTAATAATTATTTAAAAAAAACATTAAAAGTCTGCCTCTAGCTATTTAAAAATGGCTTTAAAAATTAAGAACTTTGTAAATAAAATAATTCTTAAGATCGCCAACAGTTCTCGACTGGTTGTTGGACATTCGAACGAAACTTCAGGATGATTCAGAACAGTAACCGACACTATCTAACTGAATACACTTTAATCATCGCCGACATATATTATATTCTAGTATCCATCATCTTTCTTTTCTTTTCTCATAATATTCATTTCTTCCATCACGACTTTATTTTGTTTCAACAAAAATTAAAAAAAAAATTGAAAAAGTAGCCAAAGTAACCCGCCGTTACGGTATGTCAGAGGACATTACTAAAAAAAACCTATCTCCGTGCCAAATTTCAGCCATATCGGTTTAGTGTGGCGTATTGAGTAACAAACATCCATATGTTTGTTACTCAATCACGCCACACTAAACCGATATGGCTGAAATTTGGATGTATGTATGGATGGCCCTACATACATTCAAACTTTCACATTTATAATATAAGTAGGATAGGGAAAATCGGGACATTGTATAGGTACCTAAAGCTGGCAACACACATAGATACTAAATTTTCTTATTAACTGTCAGTTTGTTGGGCACAAAAGTGTGTCGACCTTGAAAAAAACTGGTTACACGATGAGGGACAAAAAATTGGGTAGCTGCGTCTCTGTTTATCACATTAATAACTTTATTTCTGCTCTCTTTTTAGTGTGAGTGAGAAAGAAATCGTCACTGGCTCTATGTCTTCTCTCTCTACGTCATACCTATGCTTACAGCGCCAAGATTGCGTCAATCAAATCCAAGATGGCGCCAATCAAATAGTTTCAAAAAAGAAATCACAGGAGCTTGTTCAGTGTTAATCATAGATTAAAGATACAGCCCCATGGTTGCCTGTAACTCAGTGCCTATCAACGGCGATAGACATTTTTTATCCATTGAAGGTTTGAAGAGAAATGTCATTTACTATTACATAGTAAGCCTTCAATGGATAAAAAATATGTGTCAGTGGCTTTCATTTTGTGATAGGCACAAAATCGGGGGGCTGGTCAGTTTATGAGCATAAAGCTTTATATATTATTGTAGGTTCGCAGAGCTCACAGCCAAAGTGTTCGTGTCCTCGGCCATATCTGTAAAACTGTTCTCGAAGGTCTGTCCGACCCCGTTCGTGTCGTTCGCCACAATCTTGTACGGCGCCGCGGCGGGGGTTATGGTGACCGCGTCGCACAACCCTAAGGAGGACAATGGGTACAAAGTGTACTGGAGTAACGGGTCGCAGGTCATAGCGCCGCACGATGAGAATATACTCGACGAAATATGGACGTGTTTGAAGTGAGTGACTTGCCGCCTAACGGGGCCCGTAAACGGTCAAACATGTATGTCAAATTTTACGGGCTTGTCAAATTATTTGATAGTCTGCTGTCGTGTTTGACATGTTTGTCAAACAAACTACGTGTTTAGTAAACCTTGATGACCTTTGATGACCTTTTTCAAACAAAAACGTAAAATTTGACAAATATGTTTCACCGTGTATGGTCTCCTTAAGGTAATTTTTTTTAAGTTCCGTACCTAAAAGGTGCCAATGGGACCCTATTCATGCCCTACGCTGTCGTCCGCCTAAAACGTCCGCTTAAAATTAAAGACGGTCTCCATACAATACGATACCTCCTACGTAAGTTGTTGTATCCCCAAAACGCCTACGTGACGCGTTAATTGTTGTGAAGGTCAATATAGTGGCTTAGGCCGTCATTTTAATAACGATACACCTTTATACATCTTGAAAGTATGTTAAAGAATGCTGTTTTTATTTTTTTTTAAACGAACACATAAAATAGATAAAAACAAATGATAATCGCAACAATCCTAAAATGCCAATTTTGTGGGATACAACAACTTACGTAGGAGGTATCTAAATAGGTTTATAAAAATATCTATAGGTATATGAAAAACATATTGTATGGATATATTATATCCATACAATATGTTTTCTTTCGCAGCTACGGTACGATGGTATGGAACCCTTCATTCATCTCACTTTGGCTGGTTTTATTTTTACTGTATGTGACATTTTGACGCGTGACAGAGACGACACTCCATAAAGCCGAAGCACAAACGAGTATTATATGTTATTATTTGATAGATTAAATAATCGGTTTTATTATAGCATACCAGACGAACATTGGAACATAGAAGAGATTCGTAACCACGAACAAGTTAAGGATTGTTTAGATGATGTCACGACAAAGTACATGGAGTACATTAAGTCAACTCTACACGAGGAAGTTCTAGAAGACAACAGAAAAGCAGCGATAAACTCTATTTATAGTGCTATGCATGGGGTTGGATATGACTCTATTGTGAAGGCGTTTGAAGTGGCTAACTTGAAGGTATGTATTTCGTGTAAGATTTTGAGACAGTTAAGACGAAAACTCAATAATAATAATTCGCCTCACTGTCCCGTTAATCCTTACTAATATTATACATGCGAAAGTGTGTTAGTTTGTCCTCCAATCATACAGCAACGGACTAAGGGGGACGTAATTTTTTATCTGGTTATAGTTGAGAACTTGGAAAAGATATAAAAGGTAGCCTATGCCACGCCACATAGGCTGCATTTTATTCCGGAAGACAGAAGTTTCGCGCAGGATATTTAAAAATTTAAATATGTATAATTGAAGCAAATTACGCGGTGTGGAATACACTCGCATTGCACTGTCGGTCGGCAATTGCGAAGCAGTTATGGCAACTGCAATAAAGTCTCTTCCGAACTGCAGTCGCCTTGCAACCCAACTACTTCCCTACCAAGTTAGTCCGCTATTATCTCAGACGTCGTCACTTACCATCAGGTGATTATCACTGTCAAGGGCTAACTTGCCCTGGATTAGCTTATCATAGGTTTCAATACTCTAAATCAGACCTAGAGTTTGCCCTAATTTAAGAATACCTCAAAAATCTTTAATTCCAGGCACCGCTCAGTGTTAAACAACAGCAAGACCCCAACCCCGATTTCCCAACTGTGACATTCCCCAACCCAGAGGAGAAGGAGTGTTTGGAGCTCAGCAAACAGTTAGCAGAACAAAACAAAGTCAAACTTGTCCTAGTGAACGACCCGGATGCGGACAGGCTGGCTGTTGCTGAATACAATGTTGAGTGAGTTATAATTATTTATTTGACATACACCCTCGAGATATGATCGAAAGCTCAGAATTAGCAAGTAAAGGTTAGAATTATTTTGCTATAATCCACCAACAGAAAAAATCTGTATGGTCAAACATGCAGTTACAAGCTAAGCACCCTTATCTCCCTAACCAAGCAAGAAAGCAAAGTTCCCAAGCAAGCAATGCCACCACCACCCAACTGCACCACCACACAAGACTTGTACTACTCTCGACGCAGGTTTCGCCCCGACACCCGAGCGTCCTCAGGAGATATCGACTTTACAATGCTGTACTGTCCACAATACTGTAATCATGAACTTCCGCAAAATAACGCCTGATTCTATCCAATAGCTCAGAATTACTTAGCGAGCTATGAAGTGTGATGCTCGGGCTTTAGCTAACTAGTAGATAGTAAGCAAATAGCAAGGGTAGTGGCATAGTTCGAAGAACCGAACAAACTGCATTGGAGACTCCAAATAGGAATACAGATTTATTACACAATTGAATCATTGACGCTTTCACGCTGAGTTAAAGTGACTTGAGACAAATAGATGCGACTACAATAATTTAGACTGCCACGATTCGATACGCGACGTGAGGCAATCCATCAAAGTCGACTGTGACTTACACGACACAGTTGTTAAAAATGTCTATGCATGCACGTGCGAACAACGCGTTCAGTATACGTGTACCCCACTACGCGTACAATGGAATGCGCTATCCATGCCTTAACGGAAATGTGTTAGGATGATTTAACAATAAAATCTTCCAGGTCAGAGTCCTGGAAAGTATTCACCGGCAATGAGATGGGGTCACTGCTGGGCTGGTGGCTGCTGGAGCAGCACGCGAAGCACGGAGCCGTGCAGGATGAGAACGAAGTGTTCTTGCTGGCGAGCTTCGTCAGCTCCAAGATGCTGCGAGCCATCGCCAAGGGCAGGGGGCAGCTGGTTGAAACGCTAACTGGGTTCAAGTGGATGGGTGAGGCTGTTATTACATATAGGTCACGGCGTCCTGGAAAGTATTCATTGGCAATGATATGGGGTCACTCCTGCGCTGGTGGTTGCTGCATTAGCTCGGAGTAGTGCAGAGAGAGAACGAGGTTTTCCTGCTTTGTTACCTTAAAGATGCTGCAAGCCGTCGCAAAAGGCAACGGGTAGCTGGTAGAGATGCTCACTGGGTTCAACTGGATGGGTGAGATTGTTATTACATAGGGATTACGGCGTGCAGGTCATCGGCAATGAGATGGGTCACATCTGTGCTGCGTGTTGCAGCAGCAGCAGCACGGAGGGTGTAGAAAGAGAACGAGTTTTCCTGCTTGTTAGCTTAAAGATGCTGCGCGCTGTCGCCAGGCCCAAGGGACAGCTGATTGAGACACTTACTGGATTCAAGTGGATGGGTGAAATTATTACATAGGGGTCATGGCATTCTAGAAGTATTCACCGGCAATAAGATGGGGTCACACCTGGTGGTTGCTGAAGCAGCACTGAATAGTGCTGCAAAACGGTGATGTTTTCCTGTTGTAGAACTGCGTCAGCTCCAACATTCTACGCCAGAGGCAAGAGACAGAAGATTGAGATGCAAAGATGAAACATGCAAGCTTTACGCTTTTACTTGCAGGAAATACAACGCTACTGTTACTGCAGCAGGGTAAGATACCCTTGTTCGCGTTCGAAGAAGCAATCGGGTACATGTGCAGCCCCAGAGTGCCGGACAAAGATGGCGTCTCCGCCGCCGTACAGGTTGGTACTACCACTTTCAACAGTTACAGCATCATCAAAAATCTTTTTTTTAGAAGGTTCGAAAACGTTTTACATATACGGGCGAATCGACGCCTACTTGCGGAGAAGATTCCCAGGAAACGAAGACGATTTACATAGTTAAAAATTACCCCCATTTAACTTACTTTTGACTATAACTTAATGCACAAAATCTATTATTTATTATCTAGATTTTTTTGCACTAAATATATCACAATTGTAATAGATATTTTTCGAGTATTAATCCCTACTATAATATTATAAGTGCAAGTTTGTTCGTTTATCCTTCAATCACGCCCCAACACAGCTACGGATCGAAATTTGGATTGGTGATAGCTCATACCCAGGATTAACACACAGGCTACCTTTTATCCCGGAAAATCAAAGAGTTACCTCGAAATTGAACGAAGTCGCGGGCATCAGCTAATAGATAAATAAATGATCCATAACGTACCATAGTTATGCACCAAAAATCTTCCGTAATGTATTATTGGGTATACACAATAGTGGGGTCCCCTAGAGTAGAGTTTTATACCATAGTTGTTTCTACAACAGGTGGCCTCCCTGGCATCGAACCTGTACTCGAAAGGCTCGTGCCTGGTGGATCAGTTGCAGACACTGTACGCCGAGTACGGCTACCACGTGTCTCACAACTCGTACTTCATTATCCACGACTCCTCCGTTATACAGAAGATATTTTGCAGGATCAGGAATTACCATGGTCCCGGGCTGGTAAGTCTTTCCGAATTCCGTGAATATGGTGACGCCATCCGAATCAGGGTCTTTGCTGAAAATCAGCGCTGTATGCCCTTGTGCATGTACAAAGCATACAGCATTTTGCTGAGTTGGGACCTTTTTTCCGGGTTGTGCCACACATGACTTAGTTGTTCCGGCGCTTCTTCTGCTTGACACCTTTTGTCTTTAATGCTCAAGTGGTGGAGGCGCCGGGACAACCTAATCTAGATGACTTAACCTAGGTATACCTATTGGGTGATGTGTGCCACAATTTATTAAATAAACGTTTCTTTCTTTCTTTCTAACTTTGTTCCTTCGTGCGGTTTTTTAAAAAGTGCAAATAGGACCCGCACGGCGCACGCGAAGTGTTCTGTACCATAGTACAAGATTTAACACCAGCTATTATTAAGGTCGACCAAAACCAAAAATATATTTTATCGTGACGGTCTTTAATTTTTATTAACTTTTCTTTTATCACTGACACCACAACTAATGAACCGACTTGGCTGAAATTTTGAATGGGGATAGCTAATATCCAGGATTAACACATAGGCTACATTTTATCCTGGAAAATTAAAGAATTGCCACGGGCATTAAAAAAACCTTAATCCACGCAGACGAAGTTGCGAGTATCATAGTTTAATTATAAGGAATTTAATTAAAAAATGGATGGTTTAGTATGATTTTGTTCGATGAAAATTACAGGAAAAAAATTAAACCACATCCATACTCCCGTGTACAACCGAATCAGAACAGCACCATTAAAGTCTGTTTTTTTTTTCAGTATCCAAAGAATGTTGGATCATGTAAAGTAACCTTAATAAATGACTTCACTTCTGGAGTAAGGATACCTGAGGTAGAAAACGGAGAGGGACATTTGAGTAAGTTTACTGTTTCAAATATATTTTGACAAAAATCCGTTGCTTTTTTTCAGAAGTTATATATTCTCAAATTACCCCCACAGGGAATCGAACTCGAGACCTCCCAGTTAAAAGACCACAGCGCTCACCAACGTGCCAGGGAGGTCGTCAATAAAAGGGCCTTCTCAGTATAGTTCTTTCATTTCACGAGGGTGCGTGGCTCATGGTTGTGTGTCTTATCTATATGAGTGGCAGCGAAAGCTTGCTCGCGCCTGCCGCTCCCACCTAGGCTCCTGACGGGCACGCACACTTACACAATGTGCATGTACAGAACGTAACCACAAGTAAAGCGCCGGTAACTTCGTGAGATAATCGTACAATACCTAGGTGTTTTTGTACGTACGTTGACCGTCACTGAAACTTCAATTTTATTATCATACTCTTAAGTTATATTTCTGTTTGTCGCATGAAAATCTTCTGCCTTGCCGTAGCGTCAATTACTACACAAGCTTGAGACACTGGACGTCTATCGATTGAAAAAGAAGAAAGAAGATATTTCCTTTTCTGCACCTATAATTTACCAGGAGATATAAAAATAACAAAATATTGTAAGTATTGCCGACCCACTGCTGGGCAAGAGTCGTCTTCTCAGTAATAGACTCTCTTGTTTGTAGGAGTGCTAGGCACAGGCTTGGACCAGGACTACACGAGCGGAGAGATGATCTCGTTCCAGTGCAGCAACGGCCTGAGCGTCACCATCCGCACGAGCGGCACCGAGCCCAAGCTCAAGTACTACACCGAGCTCGTGTGCGACGCGCCCACGCCGGTGTGAGTATCTGCCCACAGTTAAGAAGACTAGACAAATTACGTTAAAAGGAGATTGGGCAAATTTTTATGGCAGTATGACCCAGCGAGACCACTCATGAAACTTAGTATTTTAGTCTCGTCTTGAACGCTATAACCAACAGGTAAAATCTTATCATTGTGAAAAAAAAAAAAAAAAATTTTTGTTAGTAAAAAATGTGTAATGTACGGTGATTAAAAAAAACTGACATCAGTTATGACACCAATTTATATGTAATAATAATAAGTGTATTACAATTAATCAAATTGAATATATTTCGTTGATGGCCGCAAAAATATCGTGACCGGGTCATTTTTGCCCAATCTCCTTTATCCTAGTTTTTTTTATAAAGAATATTAGCCTAGCTGAAGTTGATTAATATCCTCCTGTCGTACCCATTCCTAGCACAAGATTTACGCTTATTTGGAGGGCCAAATAAGCGTAAATCTTGTGCCAGGAGTGGGTACGACAATACTGCAATGGGTGGGGTTCGAACCTGCGACCTTCCAGTTTTCCCAGAACCCAGAAATCAGCGACCGAAAATCGCAGAAATCGGCGTTCAAAAGCCGTGAAAACCGATGCAAGTGCAAAAAGATATAAAACGCCGATCGCGGCCGCTCCCCTGCTATGGATCAAACACAGAAATTAGTGTTCAACAATTAAAAAAAAGTTAAGTTGTCAAAAAGCTAGAATAAAAGTATGAAACCTATCGGTTTTATTTTCACAGAGAGCAAGTAAAGAAGAAAATCTTCCTTGAGCAAATAGTAAAAAATTTCATCGACGAACTCATACAGCCTAAGGAAAACGGCTTGGTCGGCTGAATTATCGCTTTCACAGACAATTAAAGTATAATTATAATGTGCAAAACGGGTACCTACCACGATAGATGTTTTAGATGGAACAATCGATATTTCCATCCAGTTTCATGAATAGTCAAATTAAAATTAAAAATTATTGATTTCATATCTTCAACCTGGTAGCAGTTATGACACGTCCAAACTCTAATGCCGATTCAGAAAGCAGATACGTCGGTAATAGATCTATGACTGAGTTGGATCGTGGTATGTACCCTATAAGCACATTATTATAAATCATTTCCAAAATCTTAAGGTTATAATTACACGAAGTAGGTATTTATTTTAACAGACTTAATAATTTTATTTTACATTACTATTTAAAAATTTTCAAAATTTTTTTGTTGATTTTGTCTAGTGTTGTACCAAAGGATTAACGTTTATACTGTGATATTTATGTTCCCTTCGTTTAACAAAAAATATTGTGAAACGTTTAAATTATTGTGATACATAATGTGATTGAATCACATAAATACAGATCTCTGAATTGTTTTCAAAATTCAATGGTATGCTTTAACCAATATCCGAAGGCTACTTACGAAATCAAATCTCAAGGAGTTCGGTTTGCGATGTAAGGCTGAAATCTATAGACCGCAATCTCACTCCGCTCAGACACAAGACAGAGTTAAAACGAGACAGATTTATGTTAGCTTATTTGTGTCTCGTGTTAACCTCTATCTTGAGTCTGAGCTGAGTCAGAGCACGCTCTATAGATCTCAGCGTAAGTATCAAGTATTTTTTGTAATAAATTTTTGTAGTAAATATTGTGGCCGACGGGTTATAACTACACTACGACATACACATTTACTATTTATTTATTTATGTGATAAACAAAATCTAAGACTTATATACCATGAAACTGGCGTGCACAAAGGATAACTTATCGTTCTTAGAGGTTTAAATAATGGCCCCATCTGCGTAATGCCTTTATTATCGTGTTAATTTACGCGTTATGGCGCAGGTGGAGCAGTAGCATGAAACAATAATTGCACATTAAATAGATATACGATATATAAAAATGACATATTATTTATGACAGGTCATAAACTTACTTCAAAGTGATCGTACAAAGAATTATAATATTTTCAACAGATTCGCTCAAAAGGCGATTCTTAGTTTTTCTCGGCACTATTTAATTTTCCGTACTTATATCATGAGTAACTATTAATTTAACATAAGACAGATCATTCCAAAGCAAAGCAGATAAAAATTCTGTTCAAAAAAGCGACTTCAAACGCCACTACAACTTTGACCGTAGATGTTGCGAAGGCAGATTTTATAGACATCCGCTGATACGGATGCGAGTTTTTGACGCGTTTCAAGTCGGTTTTTTGAAAATAATTGTTATTTGAATTTTATTCGACACATGCTGCGGTGTTCGCAAAGCGTGGTTAGCTTTAGGTAGGTTTTTACAAATAAATAACCTTTTTAAAACAAACAAGTCTTTTATTGAATAATAAGTAACAAAAAATTACCATGATTACCATTCCTATCAAAATAGGTACATTTAATACAGAACAGAACATATACAGAACAAAACTATCTAGCTAAATAAAACTTCAAAATCGAATCAATATCGAATCAAAATCGAATAAAAATTCGAATCAGTGTCGTTGCCGACGTCAATAGATAATCTCCGATGCGACTGATGCGACCGAATCGAAGAACTGAAATATTGGCAAATGCGTTGCCCGCGAAAAGACTTCTTAGGCTTTCAAATAGCTGTACTTTAAAATGCAGATCCGTCGTTGTTCTACGATCATGATCATATTTTCTAAGAAACCAGATACCCACCTAACTATATTGGTGTAAATTTTGGGGCCAAACGCAATCGATCCGAAGGCGAAATGAGGTCGTACACGCGGTACCGGGATAGACAGTGTTATAAGCCCTCCTCGGTGCCTCCGGCCGCCTCGAGACGCTGTCGTTCCTTCTCCTTAAGATTCTGTTCTATCAGCGTATCCAATTCCGGGCTCAGCAGCACGGACAGACCTGCCGCTACCGGCACCTGGCCATTTTCATCTTTACAATCCAGGGAACTGATTCTGTAACTCAGTGCCTATCACCGACGATAAGAATTTTTTATCCATTGAAGGTTTGAAGAGAAATGTCATTTACTATTTCATAGTAAAGTTTCAATGGATAAAAAATATATGTCATCAGTGGCTTTCATTTTTTGATAGGCGCTGAGTTATAGAATCAGGGGGCAGGGCGTACAAACTGGCAAACAACTCTAGAAACTGAACTACTTTTTTAACCGACTTCCAAAAAAATTGGAGGTTCTCAATTTCTCAATTCTCAATTGAGATCGGAATCTTTTCTTTTTTTCCTTTTTTTTAACGTATGTTCCCAGATCCCTTAACCCACGCTACTGCCAGGGGCCGTCTAGGACCACAGACAGGTTTTAGTGGGTGCAAGTCCCACATAACCCCTCCGTTTCCCCTGACGGAGGGGTATGCTAGACATTTCCTGTCTATAAAAAAAAAAAAAGATCCCTTGAAGACGCATGGACTGCTTTGAAAAATTCTTTTCTTGTTTGGAATGGTATACTTCCCAGGTGATCCCATTGTCACCGGGTCAGAATCTGATGATGGGATCCTGGAGAAATCGAGGGAACTTCTCAAATTTTAGTATACGTTGTAGTGGAGTTTGAAGTCGGTTTTTTAAAAAGATTTTCTTCGTTTATCTATTAAATGACAAAACTATATTGAGTTCTCGGGACGTGTCATTATTCTGCCACTCATGTTCCGAAATTCGTAAATATTTCAATAAATATACTCGTTATAATTTTTTTCCAAATTGCTGTTACTGACAACTCCACGGAGTTCCTATGGAACATGAAATGCAATTAATAAATAATGTCTTATAACTCATCTTGTCTGAAAGATCTCAAACAGTTCCCAGTACGTTCAGTACAGTGCACTGCAGTGGCTTGAATCGGCATACGAAACAGCCATTTGTATGGCAAAGGTGGGCAAAGCCTATCAATGTCCTTACCTCTGCAAAAATCTGCCTCGCAGCGTCCCACCTTTCGATATGGTTTTCTAAAATCTTCATGCAAGGTTGGGCTTTCGGCAGCATACGACCTAAAATGCTAAAACAGGATTCAACAGAAGAAAAATCTTTTAAATCTACCTTGCATCTTTCATGAGTCCTTTTAAATCTTGCTAAAGCGTTAAAACACTTATGAACTTATTACCTAATAGGTAATGGGTAGTAGTTGCGCTGAACTGATCTTGTTGAATTTTGGTACAGCAATAGCTTGCATTCTACAGTTGAATATAAAAACTAAATTGATCTTTCAACATGGTAAATTGAAGATTTTCCATGCTTAGAGAAATAAAATTCTTAAAAAATAAAAAATAAAATAAAATTCTTAAAAATATTTCATGTTGCCTCATTATTGCCCAAGGGAACTCCTAAGATGGGAAGCATTCCTCGCGATCTTTCATCCAGCCCTTTTGGACGCATAGTTTCCTACAAGCCTACGGCATCCTGCTTAAAGAAATTTCCTAAGAAAATTAATCTTTATTTACGGGATACCTACGAAGATCAAAGCGGGACTAACTCAAAGAGCGGCATGCAGGTCATCTGCAGGAACTGTATCTCGAGGTCGGGGATGAAACACTTCTCGCGGTCCATGATGCTGACGGGCAGTTCCCCGCGGCTCTTCTCCTCGTCGCCTTGCTTAAAGAACTCCGTCAGAACCGCTGCCTGCATATCCAGATCACATCACATAACATCACACTATCACACTAATATTGTAAAGGGTAAAGTTGTAGAAGATCCTACCGACTGCGCTGCTGTAACTTTTTTTTATTCGATGACAAGATAGTCCTTGACTGCAAGCTCACCTGATGGTAAGTGACGATGCAGTCTAAGATAGTAGATAATGAGCTAACTTGGAAGGGATATGGCAGTGTAGATTCAACCCATACCTCCTATAATCGGTTTCTACACGTCATCGTGCCGGAACGCTGAATCGCTTGGCGGCACGTCTTTGACGGTAGGGCGGTAACTAGACACGGCCGAAGCCTCCCACGAGATCAAACCAGAAAGATGCAAATAATACGCCTAGTCCGAGCAGCGAGTTTATTCCAAACTGTTCAAACCTCGATACAAGTTACTACTATCTAATAGTTTTATATCTACCTACACTATACCACAGTATGTGTGTGTATGTTTGTTACTCTTTCACGCCACAACGAATGAACCGAATTGACTGAAATCTGGAATGGAGATAGCTTTTACTCAGGATTAATACATAGGCTACTTTTTATCCCGGAAAATTTAACAAAGAAGAAGTAAAAAAAAAGAATCGCCAATCCAGCACCTTGGTATTTAAACGCAGCGCATACATCAAATTGCAAACGCAAGTTGAATACATTGGAGCGCAAACTGAAAAGGAACCTGTATAGTTAACTAGTTGAACCAGTGAGTGCAGTGGTAGATTCATTTGAGGATTCGAAAGTAGATAGTTTGTAAAAGTTTATTTGAATAAAAAATTATTCTATTCTAGAACATATTGTTTGGATGCACTAACGGCGGTCTTCTTAACGTTGCCCCACTCCTTGAGCTGGTCGCTGAGGTCGGCCGCGTTCATCAGCAAGCACTGCAGGGCGCTGATGTGCACGCGGTTGCCTTTTTGGAAGTCGTACGAGATCACTTTGTATTCGTTTAAATTCCTGTACCGAAGAGTACTCAATGGATTATTACAGAAAGTTATAGAAAGACATCAAACTCGTCAAAAAGATGAGAATCATTACTCATATTATAAACTAGATTATGCCCGCGACTTCGTCCGCGTGGATTAAGGTTTTGTAATTCCCGCGGGAACTCTTTAATTTCTCGGGATAAAATGTAGCCTATGTTTTAATCTTGGATTGCGTGAAGGAGTAACAAACATACACACACATACACATACAAACTTTCGGCTTTATAATATTAGTGTGAAGTGTGATAGTGTGATGCTAAAGTGTGTTTGTTTGTTGGTTTGTCCCTCAATAACGCTGCAACAGAGCTACTAGGATCGACGTGATTTTTTGCATGGGTATAGTTGAGGACCTGAAGAGCGACATAGGCATCTAAGACTGCATCGTCACTTACCATCAGGTGAGATCGCAGTCAAGGACTATCTTGTCATCGAATAAAAAAAAGTTAAGTTTATTATTACTTAAATTACAAGAGAGATTCACTGCTAAGAACTGTGTGTGTTGATGAGGTGACATGCCAGGTGGTAAAAAATCAAAAAAAAAAAAAGATAAAAAACACCAAGGGTATAGGTGCCGGCAAACTTCTTGAGCATAAAGTGACGTAGTGAGGGTAAGTTGGCGCAAGGCGCATTTGGACACGGCGCGGGAGGCAAAGGTCGACTGATCTACCAATCACGCGCTCCATACTATACCTACACCCCGCTTACTTACCACAAATGACACCTAAAATTCGCTTGTGCGCAGCCAAGGTCATCTACTCAAGAAGTTTGCCGGTAACTATACTTTGATCTAACTTGAAATAATTAGCAAGGTCCGTGGCAAGGATGTAATCCCGGAGCAGCATGAGGGCCCTATCGTAGTCCCTCCTGGGCAGCGCCTCCAGGATGTCGCAGCCCTCCGTGTTGAGCACGCACATCGCCTGCGCCAGGTGGTGGCGCTCCATCACGCTGCCCTCGCTGGAGTATAAGGCCGCTAGAGTCGTTTCTGTGGAGAATTAACTACCTATACGAGTACCTACAATATACGGTGAAATTTTATTCGCTGTAAACCCTGAAGGAGGTGAATGTTCTCATGAATCTGAACAACTTTCCCCAAGGAACATAGGTCGAAATATGAAAAAAAATTTTGGACCTCCCATAGTTAATCAATCAGCTAATCGTCAATTTTGTAAAATTTCACCGTGTATAGATAATTCTTTCAAATTACGTGGCGTGTGAGGTTTACTGGTGGTTACCTTGTGTACATGCACATTTCGTAATTACCACACATTATTAAGTATGCGTCCCTGTCCGGAGCCTAGGTGGGAGCGGTCAGGCGCGAGCAAACTCTCGCTCCCACTTATATAGATCGACACACACACAACCATGAGCTACGCGCCCTCGTGAATTGCAAGAACTAGTTATACGCCAGTAGAAGACCACTAGAAAAACAAGACAAAAAAACCGCTTTAAAGTATGCCCAGTGGCCTATAACCTTGAACCATATCTATCAACTTGATATGAGTTGATACCTGTGTAATGGAAAACCACATCGAATTCCGTCCAGTATTTTTCAGGAAAATAGTAATATTATACTACTAGTTAGTAAACTACAAACACACGCATTTGAGAAAAAACTGCGGGTAGTAAACTTACGTCCTTGTATTTGAAAGCTATTGGTGGTGCCTCGGTGATCCATGTCGTGAACTAGACCGGCTATTAGATACATCAGAGCTTGCAGTTCTCTGAAATTTAATGATGATGCAAGTCTGTATCATAAACTTTTTATGTTATTAAGTGGGTATCTGAGTCTCCATTCCATGAGCCTTCTTATGAAAGGAGAGGAGACCAGAAAGCGAAGTTGAGAATATTCCAGCGTGATTATATCACAAATGAAGAGATCGGTAGGAGACTAAAATTACCGACATAATATGTAGCCCATCCAGCTGCGAAGCTAAATGGCTCCAGCACATAACTCGAAGAACTGATAGACATTGCGATCCCAAGATTCTCGACTGGTGACCTAGTGCCGGAAAACGCAGCATTGGATCCTTCAATTGCAGATCAAGAAGTCCTGGATTCAAGTCCTAAATCGGGTCAGAAAAAAGTTATTCTGTCAAAAAATTCTCAGAAGCAGTCGATCTTGCGCTTGTTTTCTCTCCGGTCGTGTTGAATTGCCGTTACATATGAGATTGAGGAAATAGACAATGCCTTATGTTTGCGCACACTTAAATTCTCCTGTATTGTTGTCCAATCTCCAAGCAGATTTGCCGCCGTGGCCGAAATAAGGTCGGAAGCACATTGTTTAAAAACTCACGTAAAATATCCCTGTGAGACCAGTTTGTAGTTGGTGATGGCGGCGTAAGCCCACTGCGCCACGTTGAAGGCGTGCAGCCAGCTGTGGTAGGGCACGTCGCGGTAACCCTTCTTGACGTGCAGGGTGAAGCGCGCCAGCTTGTGGGCCTTTATGTTGAACCTAAACCACAATGTTCAATGTTTAAGCCTCAATAGCCCAACGGCTAAAGGTGCGGACTGAAAACTGAAAGGTCGCAGGTTCGAGCTCCACCCATTGCTCTATTGTCGTACCCACTCCTAGCACAAGCTTTTCGCTTGTTTGAAGGGGAGAGGGGAATATAAGTCAAGTTCAGCTCGACTGATATTCTTTTAGAAAAAAAAAGAAATAGATTTTGAAGTTTTTTTCACGGACGTGTCATACCCTGTTTCGCCCAAGACATAGAGAAAAAAATATAATGTTGTCTCTACTCTCTGCCCAAGGCTAAGATGAGTCTAATAACTGTCAAATAATGTGACAAAGAAATGGACATACCTCCACACAGTCAGTCACTGTCAGACTGGTTGGAGGAACTCGCAACAAGCCACGAACACTTACAAGCTCTTATTATTTTTTTAACTACGACTTTAGTCCAACTATAACAATTAACTATTAAAATCTAACTATATTCCTAATAGACCCCTTAACCGTTAAGGTATAATGTCTTTCAGAGGCAAACATCTTTATCAGTTTTTCTACGACTTACCGCCTTACTCTTGGTTGACCATCTGGTCAAGCTCACTGAAATTATTTTAATCGCAAAACAAGCAAATAAAATTTTACCTACTTCTTATCAAATCCTAAGTCGGAGAACATCTTCACGACATAACAAGGCAGCTCCTTCAGTGGTAGAGCTCGAATGTTGAAATGCAAGCTCGAGAAGTGCGGGTGGTTGTGAAAACCCGAACACTCCAGTACGCGGGACACCTCCGTGTCACCAACCTTTGACATTCATTACAACTCATTCGATTAAATACCTAAGACTTCTTTCCCTTCATTAACCGATATGACCCGATGTGTCTCTAAAGTTACTCTATTCCAGTGCCCAGTTATTTTTTCTCTACCCTAGCCTCCTAGGATATCCTTAATATGCTTTAAATAAGGCCTTACAACGGCTGCAACGACATTCTAATTTACAAGAAGTGGTATTCATTATTCAAAAAACCGATAGACGTTGGGGTTCTAAGGTGCTCTCATAACAACCCCGCACCGGAAATGGCAGCGTCTCGAAGAGTTGCCGGAAAACTGGATACAAACGATATAAGATCGGGGCCTGTACCAAACCTAGCAAGAAACTTGCCGTGGATATGTACCTGCCAGTTAGGGAGAAGACGACGACGTATAATAATTGCAATCTACCTTCATATGATACATGACCAATTCATTTGCCAGAGCATTTCTGATATGTGCTTCTTGAATCTTCTGGTAGACCACAGAGTGCATTATGCATACGCCACAGTACACGCTGAACGCCAAGGCCATCTCTTCATCCATGGCATCGAAGTACGGGTCTCCAACCTTGTTGACTAGCTGGCCTACGCCAATGATGCCAGTTTGTTCGCGGATTGGAAAACATAGGATAGCTCTAAAATCATAAAACTACTAAGTCCTAAAATTACACAATAATAAACTTTCAAAACGCAAGGTTTCTTTGGCTTTACAAAATGATATTTCTATTTGGGCTCAAGTCTCTTCCAGCACAGAATTGAGTTCATTTTGGAAAATTCTTGCCAATTGTTCTTACAGCGGAGTGTAAAATTCCGGTAACTTCCTCACCTGTTCCTGACAGGTGTTTAATTTGGATCTGCATTAATATTATTCCATCGACTATTTCTCGGTAGTTTTTTGTTCCATGAAGTATTATCGAGGATAATGTAGGAAAAATAAACTAGCAAGTTTTTTAAAGTTCGGAGACCAATACCCTAACCTTGTGTCTTGATACAGTTTCGCCACCAAAACACGGGTTTTTTTCACAAAAACTAATCTAAAAGAGCAAAACACAAACTTGCAATCCACTCCAGGAGGTGAATCGATGACGGGGTTGTATGCAGGGTGTGCCTTGGCGTTTTTGCAGTTGATCAAATTACCGCTCTTGATTACTTGCCCCGCTATGCCAATGTTCAGAGGAAACCGATGCTCTGGCTCCGGGTCATCCTATGATTACAAAATATCTAATTAATTTACTATGTGAAATTATGTTATTTATTCTATTTTCCGAACACGATTCATATTCACCGACGACATTTTCCCGAATTTTAGGAAATCTTTACAAATAAAATTTTCGCCATCGATTCTTAGATTGTTAGATAAATATACAAATTCCATAGGAGATTCAGTCAGCGAGCAAAATATAAACTCATTAGGAAGTATCGCCCACAATCTAAGCAATGTGGCCAAATTAATTGAGCTACGAGTTCCTAAGTTGAATTTTCGGATCAAGTTGACAAGTTCTTTAGTGATAATAATGGACCAGCCAAGACAGATCCAGCTGGTTTAGTGAGTTTTATTCTCGTCGATATACGTCGAATATCGATGCCCCGTGGGCCGTGGGGTCATCATTGGAGTCTCTCAGGGCCCAAACGTCTGTCAGTTCTGTGATATATGTGCCAAGATTGGCTGATACAAGTCATATAATGATGCACTAACAGTTTTTAAGTGTTTGTTACTTTTCACCAGTTCCATATGGTCCATATCTACCAACATGACGGAGCAATATTCAGCCTTCGTCAAGAGCTTGGCTTGCTCCATTGCTATTTGTAGCAAGGTTTCCAACGATGCCACCTAAAATAAATCTTTTTATACTGACGGTTAAAGGCCTAATTTTAGAATTAGAAATATCCATGCAGGTTTTATTATTCATCTGTCCATTTATTTAAGTATTCTGTGTAATGTGTGCATGTGTGAAAGTATTGGATGTAATTTTCGAGTAAGTGAGTTTCACAACATATTCGGTTTTAAGAGTTTCATCAGCAAACTTTTCTCAAAATGTGTCTTCGCTCAATTCTTTAGTTTCGGGTTAGATCATAATATTGGGACTCGTCAATGGCTAAAAGTAAGTCGCAAAATTTGTGTTCGTCCTTTTTGTAACGTATTATGAATCTGATGATGGAGGTGGGAAGTGGACATGAAAACTTGAAAATCGTTTCTGTTTATTATAATTTATTGAAAATCTGTTTTAGGCGATGTACCTGTGTGAACAGCCTTCGAGCAACGCGGAGCAATTGTTGACACTTTAGCTTTAGCGTGCATTCATATTCTAGGTGAATAGTTTTCTTTAAAACTGGCCACGCAAACCTATAAAATAACCTCATTAGTAATGGATGCAATTTAAAAGAAGCTGAAGGAAGCCCGAAGATAGAGTGTCCAACAGCGTTTATACTACAAGTTCAGATTTTGTGCTCATATGCTGATTCTCAGGAAACTCGGTTAGAAAGTGTTGGGTCTTGCGCCTTGGTTTCGTCGAATAAAAGACTTACAGAAAACACTCGCTTATGAGATGGACGGCGTTCTCTTCCATCACCTTCGGCGCCACCACGCACACGATTACAGAAAACGGTTGGTCCGCTACGGGGAACATGTTTACACGTTTCTTGACGTCCTTTGAAACGTACTGAAATGATAGTTTTTTTTTGTGTTCAATCAGTTTAGGCATCCATTTAAGTCAGAGATTTAGAGATCAAAATTAAAAGTTGTTTATTTCTTGTAGGCCAAGTTGTGGCTCTTACGAAAAGTCAAGACTTTACCACGGTACTCAGTATAAATTGTGGCATTAGTGGCATTGTGTGCTATTGACACGGGCCGGCTCAATCGATCTTACAATCTAAGGCATGGAAGTTTAACATCGCCAACTTCCATCTGAGAGTTTCTTAACTGAAAACAATATCCAATAATATCTTATCGCGACACAGAACTCTCGTCCGTCGTGGTTTTATGGTGCAGCCGATTACATCGATACAAGGCAGTCAGTTACAAAATACCGGCCTTTAATACTGCCCCAGTTTTGAACCTATTTCTAAAAAGTATGTTATGATTTAAGATATGTATTACAATACTCACAGGTAATACAATATCTTGAAAATCAGATCCGAAGTTCATTAACAGATCGCTTTGTTCCAGAGATGACTTCAGCATATCGGAGAGCTTTTGAGTCAGCTACAAATTTTAAATCGTCTAAAATACGTTTAAGTTTTTCTTATACATTTGAGGAGGAAACACATGAGTAAAGAGTGAGTTTCTCTCTCTCTTTGCGTAATATTCATTATTTCTGAATCGTGACTGGTTGTGACTGATGACGCCTATAATGGTAGGGGTTTTCTTATAGGAAAATAATGCGTTGGAGTCTCAGATCCTTCCGTAAATAATTAAGCTAAGAAGAAGAAGTATAAAGGCTAAGAAAAATTAAGTAGCAGGGCAAAGCAACAGTGGTATGAATAGAACTGCAATTAAGACAGTCGCAGTACTTATCGTCTTGGACATGAAATTAAAAAAACTGACTAACTACTGACTTTCATGTAAATAACACACATAGAAGGCTCATGAAGGCAAGGAATTATTGGAGCCTCCAATGGAAGCGTGTACGTAGACTTACGCATATCCTGTGTCTTCGAGCCAGAGCTGTGGATCCAATACTATCGATCCAGGCTTCTTCCTCGTGCACCACGATTGAGAACACAGTCTCAGCTTCGCATTCCTCTTTCAACTTAAAACAAAATACATTAGATTCCCGGCGAAATATCGGCCAGTCTTTGCCATCTACGCAATAGGCACGCTACAGTGTGAGCAAACACAAGCACACTCTCATAATCGTATGGAACGGCAATCTGGATGCGACTAAATGTGCGACTAAAGTTCGGTTTGAATAAACTATCTAATATAACTCTAAATTTAAAAATTTAAAGTCGAATATTTTACTCCAATTGATCGCGCTGGCACGCAAATGTGAACAAGCACATAGGATTTTTATCAATGAAATGTATTAGTTTGTAACTTACATAAACATTAATTTTAATTTGTAACTGTTCGGAACTGTCGTCATTTAAATTCATCACCAATTCCAGTATCTTTCCTGGGTCGCTGTATTGTAGGTTTCTTCTACGAGCGTGCCTTTTGCTCGCCATTGTATAGGTTACTTATTTATTTGGTAGGAGAAGAAAGAAGATTTCCTGAATTTCTTTATACTTACAAGCTTTGATTACAAGTTTCTGATCACTACTTTTTCTGTCACGAAGATGCGTCATAAATTGTCGTTGAATTATTTGTATTTGACGCTCTGAATTTGAAAATAGCGCCGGCGCCTTTGATCACAAAAAATAACACAGAATAACCTGTGAGAATAACCATCAAGGGACATACTACTCTATACATAGACTAAAAAACAAAGCAAAAAGTTGAAGAAAAAAAAGAACAAAAATATAGACCTATATTTTTGTTAGTTGTAGTTTATTTTTTATCGTTTTTTATACACGATTTTGGGAGCTATTTTTTTTATTTAGTAAGATTTATATCACTATTTTTTTCATAGAAACAAAGTATTTTTTGTGCTCATTTGCAACCATTTGCTACTCATGCCGTGGTAATTTATTTTTATCTGTAGGGATTTACAAACGGAGTGATTCGTAGAGAGAGAAGACATCTCTGTCTACGGAGTGATTACATTCTCTTGGGGACTTACTAGATATTACATACTCTTTGGTATTCTGTTAAAAAAAACTAAAAAAATCTCAAAAACAGCTGATGAGTGATGAAAAGTTTATAATTTAATAGATTTATAATCATTTCGTAAAATACAGAATCTCACAATGGCAGAGATACAAACATTGATCGAAATGGGATTTCCAAAAGAGCGAGCGTAAGTATTTGTCTCGAACAACGAACAAGTGTTTTTGTTACTGTACAGGTTATTTGTGTTATTGTCGGTTCTCTCTGTTTGTAGTGAGAAAGCGCTGGCAGTTACGAATTATAAGGGTGTAGAGCCGGCTATGGAGTGGCTTTTAGCACATGCAGACGATCCAGAGCCGAGTGCGGGGTTTACTATTGAAAGTTCCACTACAAATGCAGAACCTCCGAAAACGTCCGATGAACCAGCTCCTTCGAGTGTGAGTGAACCAAGCGAACAATCAGAACAAGAAGCTAAATCTTTCAAATGTGAAGACTGTGGTAAACTGTTCAAGAACCAGGACGAAATTGAATTCCACGCGGCGAAGACGAATCACAGCAATTTCTCAGAATCTACGGAGGAGAAGAAACCGTTGACTGAAGAAGAGAAGAAGGCTCAAATGGCTCTGCTGGAGGAAAGGATGAAACAGAAACGCAAAGAAAGAGAAGAGAAAGAAAAGGTATGCTAATGGACATGCTTCATATTTATCTTGGTCTTCCAGTGCACTTGTTTTTCATATTACTGCAAACTTGTGAGTTTTTTAATGTCTCATTCAATTCTGTTCTCATAGAAAAAATTCTTTTTAATTGTGTTTGTTGTCAATTGAAATTGGACATCATCAGACCCTATTGAATGAGTGACCCCTCTTGGCCGTTTTTGTTTTCCTCTGTACTTCATAGAGTATTTAAGCTATTGGTCCTGGTTATTATCATTAATTCCAAACCACATATGAACACATATATGTTTTTGCGTAAATATGGTTCATGTATATATGATGCTAATTAGCAACATTAACTCAAACATTAATACCAAAGTGTAATGTCTTTAAAACGTTAATTTGACGGGCCATAGTTGTCAATTGCACCCATGATATACAGTCAGTCACAATGTTAACTGCTTACAGGCTGAAGCCCTAGAGCGTGAGCGTTTGCGGATCAAGTCCGGCAAGGACCTGCAGGAGGCGCGGCTGCGGCTGCAGGAGCAGGAGATGCAGAAGCTGGTGGAGCAGCGACGCAGGGAGAAGCTGGAAGACCAACGCGCCAGGGAGAGGGTCCGGGCGCAGATTGAAGCTGACAAACAAGCCAGGAAGTATGTTATAGTTCTTCTAAAAATAAGTGAAAATGTAAAATTTAAAACCCTCCCATCCTGTTACCCAGGTTTCTGCTCCATCATTTAATACGAATATGAATATGAAAAAAAAAATAATAATCCTCAATTACCATGTATTTAGATACATGATAATTGAGGATTAACACCTACTCATTGAGAACATTCTAATGAGCCCGAACACTATATCTGCTTTAAGTTGCTGAGGAGTAGGGTATCCCGCAAACTAATGGATGCTGTAGCATCAGATAACTATAGCTTGGAAAGCAAACAACAAGGTTACCATGCCTTGGAACAGTACACCAAATTTCAAATCAATTGCACCTTATTATTAGAATACAAAAAATTCTATGCTATCTAAATATATAAAAGGCAAAGGTGACTGACTGACTGACTGACTGATCTATCAACGCACAGCTTAAACCACTGGATGGATCAGGCTGAAATTTTGCATGTAGATAGCTATTATAACGTAGGTGTCCGCTAAGAAAGGATTTTTGAAAATTCAACCCCTAAAGGGATAAAATAGGGGTTGGAATAATCGAACTTAACGAGAGTGAAGCCGCGGGGTAAAGCTAGTTCTAATAACAAATCATGTATTACTTATCATTCCTTGTGACGTTTCCAGATTAGCGGCGTCAGGTCAGCCGGCTCCCGCGCCCGCGCCGGCCCCCGCGCCGCCCGCCGCCCCCGCGTCCTCGGCCCCCAAGGCCTCGTACGAGCAGGCGCGCATACAGCTGCGGCTGCCCGACGGACAGTCGCTGTCACACACGTTCGGCGCTAAGGAACAACTGAGCGCTGTCAGGTAATGTAGACTTTTAAGCCCTAGTGTGTAAAAGTGTCTCAGAAAATTTTCTGTGCTGGCACAAAGGAAAGCCAAAAGATTTCTTCTCTTGGTTAAAAAAATTTTCTGCCTCATGCATCTGGTGAGGATCACACAGGACTTGTGAAGCAGTGATAATACAGTGACTTTGGAGGGTCCACAGCTCGAAGTTCGATCCTAGGCATATACACATTTTATTTTAAACTAGCTGATGCCCGCGATTTCTGCCGCGTGGATTTAGTTCTTAAAATCCCGCGCGAACTCTGATTTTTGGCATAAAAAGTAGCCTATGTCGCTCTCCAGATCCTCAACTATACCCATGCAAAAAAATTACGTCGATCTGTAGCAGCGTTATTGCAGGACAAACCAACAAACAATCACACTTTTGCGTTTATAATATTAGTAAGGATATACAGACTAGTGCTTGATTGTGCTGATGGGAAGTAAAATTAAAGCCTAAGATGGAGTGCGCTATTGCCTAAAAATACCTATTCATCCTTGATTTGAAGGTACCCAATTTGAAGTTATCTGGAAAAACAGCAACTGAAAGGGCATTTCTAATTTTAGTTCTGTCTATCAGGACCAAGGAAGCAAAGTACCAGTACGCGATTGTAGGATGTCAACCACGTAAGAGACTTATTGACGTGCATGCGTCTTTGATATTTCGGAGCTATGTGCGTTTTTCATCAATTGAACATCACTCGCTTTAACGGGAAAAGATGGTTTCCTTCTCGTGAGGCAACCTGTACGCCTGAGTTTTCCAAATTCTCTAAAAAGTGAAGTCTGTCAATCTGTACTTGGCTAGAGTGGTGAACTAATCTAAGCATTGTTTCCTATTCACAGATTATATCTACAGCTGCACAGTCCTGAGTTTGCACAAACTGAGAATTTCAAATTAATGACAACATTCCCAAAGAAGATATTTGTGTGTGACGACTACGAGACACCTTTAGAGTCATTAGGTAATGTTATGTCAGTTTTATATTTATTTTCTATCAGGTGAAAGCCTCTCTACTGCAGTGGACAGGTGACCTAAAATCCTATAGATAGTTTAATTTTTATATTTGTTACAGGACTCGTACCATCTGCGGTCATCATAGTGTCAAGAGGTGCTCAATAATTATTATCTTTTTGTTAATATTGGGCTTTTGTGTGTACTGTCACAACGTTTTGACTTTTGTAATATCGTCAGTCAAATTCATTCGTGGAACATTTCCAAAATCAGGTGTTTTGAGTTAAGTATGCAAAATGGTTGGAAATCTAATAATCTTTTCGAAGCACTTACAGTACAAGTCCAATTTTAGTTATTCTGCTAGAGAAATATTAATTTTACCTGTTAATTTAAACCTTTGTCTCTCAATTAATCCAAAACTGTATATTTTGAATTGTACCATTAATGAATATGACCGACGATATACCACAGACAAGAAATAGTCCATTGTAATTCACTTATTTGAGTTTTTCTGAAATAGGTACTATTTTAGGATGGACTTGTTTCAGCTCTCATAGAAACTTTTTCGTTTTTAATATGTAAGTTTTATCAGGTGTATGACTCAAAAATAACTGGTTTAAAATAAAAGTTCTTGAAACAACTTGCTTTATTGTACTCTTTGCTAGCGGAATCGCCATCAAACGATAGACGTCCAGACTGTAGGGATTTCCACAAGCCGCGGTCTTACGCCACCTATAATAATAATCATTAACCATGATATTAATGGATTTAACGATAAAAATACGATATTAATATCGTTAAAACTATAAATACCTATATATCGTGGTTGTCACACTTTACCATCGAATTTTGAATCTATAATGAGTATTTAATAAGGATAGGAGATAGGGGTATAAAAAATAACTACTTAACATCAATAAATACTTTATTGTAAGAAAACAGTTTTTATAAAATTATCAAAACACTTAATTTGTTCATGTAATAAAATAAATGTTTGTGTTAAAATTGATTTAGACAAAATATTGTCATGCAAACAAGACAAAATACTGTCATGTCTCATACAAAAATAGATCAAAGACGATTGTTTGAAATAATTGGTTGTAAAAAATTAACTTGATACTTATAAATATTTATGTAAGTATGTAGTTATGAAATCCTATGATTTTTTCAAATAAATTGTTTTTGGAAGCAAAATAGCAAAAATTAACATTACATTACCAAGTATACTTATACAATTACATTATAATATTATGTCAAATAAAAATGATTTTAAATACACTGGGTGCTATTATTTTTTTTTAACTGGAAACTTTAACAAGCTTAAGAGAAACAGAAAGTGTGAACATTGCAATTCTTGGAGAAGTCAGTTAAAGCTTCGCTGGAGATATACTAACGAATCATTAAACTGAACAAACCTGTATCTCACAATAAATAAAACAGCTTATTCCTGAAATACAGGTTTTTCTAACTTACTTCAGGAATTCCCAATACTATTGTAAATGGACAAACATTTTATATATAAATTATTTCATTCGAATGAAAAAAAAACGATAATTGGTTACATAATTGTTATAAAATAATACGAGTATGTACCAGGGTAATTATTTTAGTTGCGATTGTCGATATTTCGATCGTGGTCTCGTCGTGACCACGGTCCATGCAATTGGATCGAAATATCGACAATCCCAACTAAAATAATTACCGTGGTACGTACTTGTATTATTGTATAACAATTATGTCATTATGTCATTAAACCACGAATCAAGTTGAAAATCTTTAGATAATTACTTAGTGTCCAATGAATTATTTATTAAATTGAATTTAATAAATGTCTGAGTGCAGCAGTTACATTCGTAAAGGGAACACATAAATTGACAGCAATTTCACAAAGCTGAGTAAGCAAATGGATATAGAGAAATGGCAAATTGTGTTGTTTTTAGTGCTTACATCGAAATTTAAAGCGAAGTTACAAACAAAATGTAAGAGCGATGTCACACAGTACGTTGTGCGTCGCTGCGTTTCTTTTTCGATATTTTATTACATAGAATAATTCGTGGTTTATCACACGGTGCTCTGCGGAACATCAACGTCTCACTGCTTTAAATATAATAATTGGTTGTGCATTACCAAATTAAGAGACTTGTAAACAATATTCTTACTTAAGACGCCATGCCCACATTCTAACCAAATCACTAGGTAGGTAGGTATAGATTATATTGAGAAATAATAATATTTATTCAAGCATTCCTCTTTTCCTTCCAAATAAGCGTTAAAGCTTGTGCAAGGAGTGGGTATAAAAAAGTGGTGTTTGAACAATTTCATAACGCATCAACCGCCTTTTTATTTGAGTTGCAATATTGATGCTTAAAATATTATAGGATATCTGGTCAAATATGAGCCAACTGGTCAAGTATAGTCACAGCATGCATAAGGTCTAAATCTAAATATATAAAAGGAAAAGGTGACTGACTGACTGATCTATCAATACACAGCTCAAACCACTGGACGGATCAGGATGAAAGGCTATTTATTATGATGTAAAAGAAAGGATTTTTGAAAATTCAACCCCTAAGGGAATAAAATAGATAGGGGTTTGAAAAATCTAACTAAATGAGAGCGAAGGCAGGCAAAATTTAGTGTTAATATAAAAAGCAACATCTTAAATGAAAGCAAAAATAAAAAAGCTAAGTTGCACAGCAACAACTAAAAATTATCGTGGTCATACTGGGTTAATACTAGGGTCAAAATGGTGATAATTCACTAAAATTCTTATCTAAAAATGTGTAGGTACACAATTCTAAAAGTATTATAAAGTCCATGAAAATACAAGGTCTGTACTTCTTTCATGGCCAATAACAAGTTATTAATGAACATGTTTCACATTTAAATTATGTGCATTGCTAAAATATTTTCACAACTATTATAAAAATAACATCTGTCTGGGTTCATCATTGAACTTATAAAAGTTGTTGTGCTGTACAAACTAAAAAAATTACACTTCAGCAATCAGCAATCAGCAATAAATTATAAAGTGAACCACTGCAGCCAAGACATAAACCTATACAACTGTATTGTCAAATTATTACTATTTTTATAATGAGGGTAGGTTATTTCCTCCATTATATCACAGTTTGTCAAAATAAGCTGACCTTCAACAACAGCTGTATCTGTTAAAACACCATCGCAATCTGTAGTTTTCAAATCTTTAGTGAAACATATTCTTATTTCTGATATATAACTTTCCCCATCTTCTTTCTTACATTCTATCACTGGGTCCACACCGAGTTTCTCTTTAATAGCATTATTAATATCTGCAATGGAATATTGCTGTGAATTTGAAGGCACAATGTTTTTTGATTGTAGAATTTCAGACATAGAGTATTGACGTGACCATTCAAGACCCTTGGAAAAGTATTTAAGCTCAGAGTTGAATTCATCTAAGACAGCAGCACATGTACCATGTTTGGTCCATTCATGAGCCCATAATGAATAGAGTGATGTGCCTGTAAGTAAAGAAAATGACTACATTCTTCAATCAATCAGTGGTTTTCTCTGTCTAAGAATTTCCTGGAATTAGTAGAATCTTTTTGATTACTTGGCTTAAGGTTGATATAATAAATAAATACATAAAAATATGTATATTTACAAGTAAAGGTTGCTACACAATTAACTAGGACCAATTTACTGCGCAATAGGTATCAACCCTTACTCTTAATTAACAGACATAATACAAGTTTCTACCAAGAGCAATGAATGCAAATATCCTACTAACAAAGTTGTAGGCAAAATCTGATGCTACATATTATTTCATAAATACATATACAGTAATTTATAATTATAATATTTATTGAACAGCAATGTACCTACTTTAAGGAAATTGAATAGGTGAATCATTTAAAGGATAATCCTAAAAACAATGTGAAAAATTAAAGTAATCATGATACATCCTTAATGAAACAAGAATGATTAATATTAACAAAAGTTTGTGATGTAGTCAATTGTTTAGTTTAATTAAAACTGCCACACCACCTTCCAGATTAGCATGCTACTATCTTAGACTGTATCATAACTTAAGTTAAAGGAGAAATTATAAATATAATCTCTCCTTAAGTTAAAGGAGAAATTATAAATATAAGAAGAATCTTACCTGCAAAAATATTAACCCAAACACTTTCAAGTTGGTCTTCTATGGGTCGGACTTGTTCAGGGTCAAAAAGCCAGGTTCTATTGCAAAAAGCAGGTCCCATTTGACCTAATTTCGTCGGCCAGATACCGTGTATCGACCAGGAGTCCATTTTAGGAGGCATAGTACAAGTGTGAGTATGATCCCGCTTCTTCCATTCTTTACAAGCTGTGGCAGGCCATTCTTGGGTAAATATTAGCAGATCAAAATCATGACTTCTCGATGTTCTTCTAAGTACTTTAAAGCCGTAAGCGTCTGCATTTTCCGTTGCTTGAATACAGTTTAAGCTAAGGGAAAAGAGTTAAATATTTATTTAATTCTTTGTTAAGAATAATACTTCGTCAAGTAGCAACGTATAATATTTTTAATATCGTGGTTGGTACTTACCAGATAAAAGAAATGAGTAAACAAAGAATGAGTGGCATTCCCATAACTGCAATATTTAAATCGTGGTTTTAACGTTTACACTATAATAATATCATTTGGGTATCATCAAAACACTTGTCTTGTATCACTCTTGGTCTTGTATAATACTTTTTCACACTATGAATTAAAAAAATAGAATTTTTACACAAAAACATGAAATGGAACATTGACATATGATTGACATTGACATAATAATTGTCACTTGACTTTGACATAGAATCAAAGACAAATTCATGGAAGTATAAAGTAGGTATCTGTGGTATAACCTTTGTATTTGCTTTGTATCTACATTTTCTACTTACATGAGTAGGTACCTAACTGATTAATGGCTCAGTTACATAAGGAGAATAATTATTATTACTTTCTCGAATGCGAGCGTCGGCACTCATATTCAAGCATTGCTTAACGGATACGAGTTTTATCGCTCTACTCACTCTTTATTATACATACAACAAAATAAAACTTAAATAAATTAATTAAAACTTCTACGAGTTTTTGTCATAATGCAATATGCATAATTTTAATGTAAAGTAATCGCGGGCGAAAATTGTATGGTACGTAAAGTTGTACTTGTACCTAGACTACTTACATTTACTAGCAGGTAACCATATAAGATTCGATGGCTTTCTGCAAACTACAAACTGTCATAAAACAAAAACAAAAATTACCTAACTATTGCAATCAAAGATTCCTTTTGCTCAACAGTTTCAGAGTTGCGCAATAAGATTTTCTGGAAAGATTTGCGTAAGATAGGTCAGGGTTCCTACTGAGCATGCGCAGTGCTTGTTCCTTGCATTGGCATCGACGGGTTATGAAAATTATTTACTCCCTCGAAATATAATAAACATAGGTACTAGCTTTTCCCCACAATTTCATCCTCGTGGAGTCGATTTTTAACAATCTCGCGAGAACACTCTGTTTTTTAGGAATAAAAGGCAGCCAAGCAGCCCACGACATTATCCATTGCCCGTGCAAAAAATTACATCGATCCGTTACTCCGTTGCTGGGTGATTGAAGTAAAAACCAACTAACAAACACACATTCGCATTTTTATAATATTAGCATAGATAAATGAATGTATATTCTTTTCTCTATGATCTTAGTAGGTAGGTACCAAACATTTACAAGGAGTATTTTTCTAAGAACGAATTTTATAAAACCAAACTCCACGCGGATGAAGTCGCGAGTAAATTAAATACAAAAATCTGAATGATGCCCGCGACTTTGTCCGCGCGATGATGGAGCAGAAAATTAGGCAACAGGGGCAACAGATCTTCAAGACAAGCGCGCACTATCTTGGGCTGCATCTTCATTGTCCATCAGGTGAGATCGCAGTCAAGCGCTAGTTTATACATTAAAATAAAAGACGTGTGGCACTCGGGGACTGCCGCGGTAAAGCTATTGCATAGCATTTTTTATCAACGCCATCTAGCGGTGAGAGGAGTCCCGTGTCAGGTTATTTTCGTTACGGAATTTCTGGATTCAGTCTCCACTCTCAAGGCCCGCGATAGAAGCTATGCAATAGCTTAAAAAAAGATCGTACTATAATATTATGGTATATTCCACCAGCAATAGATTCATTTTGGTGAATAAATGATGAAATAAATGTCGGGGTGTTTTAAATTTTTAATTTACACTTGTTATTAAGCTAAGTATATAGGTACCTATAGATGCATTCGGTACATATTGAATATTGCATGCCAACGGTAGGTAAATACTAGTAAATAGCTTATACTAGCCATTCCCTCATCAAAGTCGCTGACCTGGCTTCCAGCTTTTTGCTATTTACCGTTCGGAAATAACCTCGTTGTGAGTTTTTCTACTCCACTCGGTCCGAATGGCCGGACGAAAAAACCTCGCACGGCGTCACGATACAATGATCATGTATCACTAGCAATTATATTGGGTGCATTATGGACCCATCCCTGGTGCATAGAGAAATGCAGAATGGACTGCGCGAGGCGCGAGTCTTAGAAAAAAGTATATTTATATTGTGCACTGTACGTGCCTAGTGTGTAGCAGAAATACACTTCCATTTAATTTGTTTTAACATGGAAAGGATAGGTAGTTCAAAATAAAAATTCAAAATTATTTATTTCATGTACGAAACGCTTCAATTCAACGTTTCTGACAAGAACCGCTAAGGTGTGGGACACTTCCAGCATCCATGTTTCCTGCCACTTACCTATAATTTGAGTACCTTCAAGGCAAGAGTGAATACTGAATAGGCATTTTCTAGGCAAGCGCGCTCCAACCTAGACCTCATCAGTTCTATCCAGTATTGATTGTCGTCAAGCGCAAGCCTATTTCGAATTTAAAAAAAAATGTAGGCCAACCCGTAACTCTTATGACAAGTCGAGACTCTACCACCGGTTCGGAATGCAAATTCTGTTCAGAAGAGCTGGCAAGAAACTTAGCAGTTGCTCCTTTTTTAACAAAATTTTAACATGGAATAACTATACCTGAAAAAGCAACTGTTGAGTTTCTTGCCGGCTCTTCTCAAAATAATTGCTTTCTGAACCGGTTTGTTATAAGAGCCACGAGTTGGCCTACATGAAATACTCGTAAATAATTTTGAAAACACACTCACATGAAAAGTAATTAAAAATCATCTTGTTTACTAATCTTCAAACATGATGTTAAAAGACATTTCAAAAAGTTTATAAATTGCAGGTGGTGAAAAGGCCTCAAACATGATGTTAAAAGACATTTCAAAAGTTTATAAATTGCAAGTGGTGAAAAGGCCTTTAGATATTGATACGTTCTCTAAGTTGTATCTAATACAGATCGCATAGACCATACTCTACAGTCGGTAGTAGTACTTAGTATAGGTATCTATAAAAGTAATTAACTGGTAGTAATCTTACTTATTATAATTAATAATAGATTCAAAAAGCACTTCATAAATGTTGCATTTAGAATAATACCATGTTTAAAACAATAGGTACATACCTACTATTAAGTATTCTATTTAATATTATTTAATGAGAAATGGATCACCTTCCAAGTTAGCCCACTATCATCTTAGACCGTACCTTGTGAGGATTATACCAATTACTGGATGACCAGCTTAGTGGCGTGTAGTGATGACGTCACTGAAACCTTTGTATGAAAATACGCTTTGAAAAGCTGTACTGTAATTTTTATAGAGGTAAACTAGAAACTTGAAAATTTCACAGCATTAAGAGATGGTCTCTTTCTAGACCTTTGTATCTATATATATATAAAATCCAAAGTCCTGACTGACTGACTGAGATATCAACGCACAGCCTAAACTACTGAAGTTAGAAACTTGAAATTTTTACAGTTGGTTCCTTTTATGACGTAGGCGCACACTAAGAAAGGATTATTGGAAATTCCACCCCTAAGGGGTTTAAATAGGGAATGGAAGTTTATATGAAAGTCCGTCATTTTTCAAGCTGTTTCCATCAAAGTTGGTATTTGAGCTTTCAGTTACAAATAAAGAAGTACGTGTGTCACAGTTTTTGAAAATTCCACCCCAAAATCTAATTCCACGCGGACGAAGTCGCGGGGGCAAAAGCTAGTTCAGTATAAATTTCAACTTAGTACCTCAAGCTCAAGCCTCAAGTTTCTGAGAAAAAGGGCCTTGAAGATGGACATCAAAGTGATCCTATAAGCGTTCCGTTTTTTTTTTTTTGAACCTTAAAAAAACAACGTGTTCATTTAGCAGGCATAGGTAGGTACATGGTTAGTTTAGTTGGTATGTAGAGCGGACACCTTGTGTTGGGGGGCATCGCACTGTCCTTGCGTCGACCCTCTGATAAGTGAATTATGTCTAGCGACCTTCACTCCACTGAGGGTTCTTTGCCTACAAGGTTCAACGGTTCGAGATCACGACCTGGGTGCTAATATTTTCTAAATCTATACTAATATTATAAAGCTGAAGAGTTTGTTTGTTTGAACGCGCTAATCTCAGGAACTACTGGTTCGAATTGAAAAATTCTTTTTGGGTTGGATAGTCCATTTATCGAGGAAGGCTTTAGGCTATATAACATCACGCTGATCATAATAACAGAAATAGACCCGGACGAAGTCGCAGGCAACAGCTAGTAAGTTATAAATGGTGTAACTAACCCGGCTTTGTTTTATATACGTTTTAGTTTTAGCTTATTATAAATGCGATAGTTGTTTGTTTGCAGATTTGTTGGTTTGTCCTTTAATCATGCCGCTACAGAGCTACGGATCGATGAAATTTTTGCATTTCTATAGTTGAGGACCTGGAGATCCATAAGAGATCCTGCGAGATTTCGTAAACTAAATCCACGCGGACGAAGTCGCGGACATAAGCTAGTGTTTTCTGATTTGTTAATTAGACAGTTTTACCGAAATTCCTAACGACAAAGTAGGTTCTAACCTACTTAACCTACTCAAGGTTCTATTATATACCTACAAAGCTATAAATCTATTCCGTTAATCATGAGTGACGAATGATTCAGTACCTATTGAATAATGAATATTCTGTGCAGTGATAGTTAGGGCGCGAGCACTTCAAAGATGCCTCGCGGTCGCGGTCGCTGCTCGATACCTCGATGTCGATATCTGGATGTTTTACATAGATGTCGGTGCGAACATGCCGGTTCAGTCGCACCTGGATGCTTAGTTCAAATGCTCACTAAACGCTAAAGTAATAATATTCTTCCATTCCTTGGCTAAAATATATATTTTTTTATTCGATGACAAGATAACCCTTGACTGCCATCTCACCTGATGGTAAGTGACTGTGCAATCTAAGATGGTAGCGGGCTAACTTGGAAGGGGTATAGCAGTGTAAATTCAACCCTAATCGGTTTCTATACGCCATCGTGCCGGAACGCTAAATCGCTTGGCGGCACGTCTTTGACGTTAGGGTGGTAACTAGCCACGGCCAAAGCCTCCCACCAGGCTGGCCTGGTCTGGATCAGAAATAATTTAGAAATTATAAATTCTAAGAAATTATAAGTTTTCCATTATTTAATTAAAATAAAAAATGAACCATAATGAATAATAATATTATAATAATATGTACTTACCAATTTTACGAGTAGTTTAGTTATAAAAGAGTTGTGCAAATATAATATAATATTTATTTTAATGAATAATTTTCTAAACAAGTAGGTACCTAAGTCTATTATAATAATTTTTATTCTAAGTTTATTGGTACAAATCTTATAGAGCTTTGAAAACCATAATTTATAAAAAATTCATAAAAGAATACATCATATAATTAATATTTGAAACGCTATACCAACATTGTATTTATTTTATTAAATTAAAATGTATTCGAGGCCTAAAGTAAACGACGGTGGGAGTCCTTGAAATTCGACCAATCACAAGCCAGAGCACATCGATGCTTGCAGTCGACCGCGATGTAAAAACAAAATATTTTGTTTTCGCGTAGGCATCGAGGTAAACATCGATGTGAACCGCGATGTATCGCAGTGAGGTATCCTTCGGCATGTTCGCGCTCGTCTGTTTGCATACATTTGTTTTACATGGAGGTGGCATCGAGGTAGCGAGCTAAACCGCGACCGCGAGGTATCGCAGTGAGGCATCCTTGGCTTGTTCGCGCCCTTAGGGCGCGAACACTTCAAAGATGCCTCGCGGTCGCGGTCGCTGCTCGATACCTCGATGTCGATATCTGGATGTTTTACATAGATGTCGGTGCGAACATGCCGGTTCAGTCGCACCTGGATGCTTAGTTCAAATGCTCACTACACGCTAAAGTAATAATATTCTTCCATTCCTTGGCTAAAATATATATTTTTTTATTCGATGACAAGATAACCCTTGACTGCCATCTCACCTGATGGTAAGTGACTATGCAATCTAAGATGGTAGCGGGCTAACTTGGAAGGGGTATAGCAGTGTAAATTCAACCCTAATCGGTTTCTATACGCCATCGTGCCGGAACGCTAAATCGCTTGGCGGCACGTCTTTGACGTTAGGGTGGTAACTAGCCACGGCCAAAGCCTCCCACCAGGCTGGCCTGGTCTGGATCAGAAATAATTTAGAAATTATAAATTCCTTAATTGCCCGAGTCCTCCCAGTTATAAGACCACAGCGCTCACCACTGCGCCAGGGAGATCGTAAATCTGTTGTGGTGGTTTTTGTGCCGCTTATCCCACAGGGCAGGAATATTAAAAATTAAATCTATTACATAGCGCCTCGTTTTCCATTATTTAATTAAAATAAAAAATGAACCATAATGAATAATAATATTATAATAATATGTACTTACCAATTTTACGAGTAGTTTAGTTATAAAAGAGTTGTGCAAATATAATATAATATTTATTTTAATGAATAATTTTCTAAACAAGTAGGTACCTAAGTCTATTATAATAATTTTTATTCTAAGTTTATTGGTACAAATCTTATAGAGCTTTGAAAACCATAATTTATAAAAAATTCATAAAAGAATACATCATATAATTAATATTTGAAACGCTATACCAACATTGTATTTATTTTATTAAATTAAAATGTATTCGAGGCCTAAAGTAAACGACGGTGGGAGTCCTTGAAATTCGACCAATCACAAGCCAGAGCACATCGATGCTTGCAGTCGACCGCGATGTAAAAACAAAATATTTTGTTTTCGCGTAGGCATCGAGGTAAACATCGATGTGAACCGCGATGTATCGCAGTGAGGTATCCTTCGGCATGTTCGCGCTCGTCTGTTTGCATACATTTGTTTTACATGGAGGTGGCATCGAGGTAGCGAGCTAAACCGCGACCGCGAGGTATCGCAGTGAGGCATCCTTGGCTTGTTCGCGCCCTTAGTCTATTTTTTCAAACATTAGTTTGTAAAGTGGTTCTTCCACTCTTCTAGTCCCAGCCCGGAAGGTCCAATTCCTCCAATGGCCAAAATCCGCTGTTACTAGATCTACTAAAGACCTTATCTGATACTGTGGTACTGGTTTTAATGGTGAAAATTTTTTTACAATGTAATGATAAATGTTTTATGAGACGCATGCGGTGATACGTGGGCTATTCTCGGCGCTATTTAAAACCCTCGCCTGCGGCTTTGGTTCGACTGTAATTTACTACTTACGGAACTTAACGAAATTACTTACTATTACAGTTTTGACAGAGGCAATAAGAGTCACAATACGAACAAACGTTAACATTGCATGTGTGTGTTTTTTAAAACTAATTATTATTAAAAATACTAACAAACTCTCTAAAAACAAGCCATACATTTCCAACATTGTTCACAGATTATAAACGCGGGCAATGATCTCGATTGCATTGCATTAAAAATTAATGCGTTTTGCAAAAAGTCGCGACCGCGCGTGCTTTTCCTGGCGGACAAAAACGCGCGGCGCGCGGGCGTGACGCGTTTTTCTTGGCAATTACTTGCGCGCGCGCACGCGATACGAGAAAAGGATTTATTGGGTCGTCACGGACTGTGTGATCTTCCGGCACGGGACTTTGTGCACAATATTTAGCTGGCAACTCTGAACACGGGCAGTTTCGCTCCGAGCACCTTTATTATACGACTGCCTGAAAATTAAAGAGTTTCTATATTCCACCGTAACTTCTATACGCCTGAACCGATTCTGATGAATGAGGTATCGTTAGAATCCTTAGCTTATTTCGGGTGACAGAGGCTAGTAAAATTTAATAAAAAATTAATGGGGTGACCATGGTGACTAAAGTTGAAAAAAAAATATTTGAAAATAAGATTAAGTAGATATATAATCATCATCTAGAAAATGATGATTAAATTCCAAAAATATATAACACTATAGTGTTATATATTTTTTTTAATTTTTTTCAAAAAAAATATCAAAAAAATATCATTTAATGAACCCTGAAAACAATACTACTCCTTGCTGTGGTATTTAACTTTTTAGTTCGTTTTTGGGTGGGCAGTCGTGTTTTTTAAAATTTTTAATTATAGCTTGTTTCAGTTGTTTTAGTTAGGCAGTCAACTTGGTGTCCCTAACATTTGACAAAAAAAAAATAACGTTTGATAAAATTATTAATCATATTTTCATCTTTTAAAATTATTGGTTCTATAAATAATTCCATACATCTTAAAAATAATCACACTGTCAGGCAAATAAGAAGCAGCTATTTTGAAATCACAGAGAGGCACTTCGCTTTTGAATGGAAAATAGTTAGGTAGCATTAGGTAGGTGCACGAAGCTTTTTTCACTTGAACTGAAAGTACATTTATGACACATCGGACTTTTCGTAATAGTTCCCATAATATTACTGAGAGTCTAGACAAGTTGCATGAGTTTATGACTCATGTATTTAAATTAGTTAGTTAGGTACCTAATCTCAAAGTACTACACTCAGTAGGTATATGATACCCAGTAACTATACCTAATAGTCTAACAATTCGTTTTTCCTAATCTATTGAAATAGAAATAAAATATTTTTTTATTCAAATTAACTTTTGCAAAGTGCTTTTGAATCGTCAAATGAATCTACCACTGTAATTGAGATTATGAATAACTTATTTAATAACAATATCTCCATTCTCCGTTTTCCTTTTATTTGATAAAAGATGAAAGAGTCATAGAGAATGTATTATGTAGGGCTTTGAAGTACTTTTAATCTTACGACTTACAATAATAAGATATGTACTCAAGTACCTATCTATTTATGAAGGTTTTATTTAGTATCTATAGTAGGTAATTTTTTATTTTTTATAAAGAATATTAGCCCAGCTGAACTTGACTTATATTCTCCTCTCCCCTCCAAATAAGCGAAAAGCTTGTGCTAAGAGTGGGTACGACAATAGTGCAACGGGTGAGGTTCGAACCTGCGACCTTTCAGTTTTCAGTCAGCACCTTTGCCCTTTGGGTTATTGAGGCTTATTATTAGTAAAAATTTTTTAACTATAAACTGTGTTTTTCCAAAAAAATAATCAAAAACAAATGATTTTCATAACGATAAACGAGTAAAAATGGTAATTACAAAAAGTGTTATAAGAAAAATGCACGCCCGAGTGATGTACTCAATAGCCCTTGAAGGTAATAAGAAATTAAAAGCTCACTTGAACGGAAGTTAGTTGTTGCCCTGTCAAATTATAATATTATTATCTCTCTCAAGATAACCTCATGATTAGGTGTCTGTGGTGGCATTACCTGAGGACCCCTCTTGATATTAATTAACCAGCGCAGCGTTGATTGACTTAACTGTATATAACCTTAGATCAAAGTATATAACATTTCAAAACGTAGGCACACATACATAAACAGACTACCTACCTAAAAAAAAAGTGGCCAAGGACAAGTACTGGCCAAGTGCGATGCAATTCAATTCCTAATAAGGAATTAAATTAAATTTAATTAAGGCAATTTTTCATAAAATTGGACCCGAGCTGTGAAAGAAATGGTTCCTTCCAAAACTATTCCCGCAACCGCTGTTAATCTAAAATAATCCGACTTTGTTTTGGTTTGAGTAGGTAGGTACTAGGGTTTACCGGGTACTAGCTACTAAAGAGCAACCGGCGAGTTTCTTGCTGGTTCTTTTCGGTTGGACAGCATTCCGAACCATTGGATTGGATTCATTTGACAATTCGAAAGCACTTTGTAAAAGTTTATTTGAATAAAAAATTATTCTATCCTATTCTATTCTATTTAAAATGCGTTGCGATGCGTTTACCACTTCCGTTTCTGTCGCTTGCATCGTTATACTTACTTACTCCCCTCAGCACTGGTAGCATGGGCGGGAGAAATTTTATCCCCGGGAAAAGGATAAAATGTTTATTCTCTCGCATAGTTTTATCCACCCGTCGAACATGGGCACAGCGGTGGAAATAACACTCAGTGGATATACTTATAGGTATATACTTCGCCTTCTCCTCTGTCGCTATGCTTTAGCATAGCAAGAACATAATTTTATCCCCTGTCTGTGGATAAAATCGGGGGATAAAATTTTTATCTCCTGCCCATGCTAGTTATGCTGGTAACAGCTGAGATGCGCTAGGTAATCTATATACCTATTACCTAGGTATCACGCCAGTTTATCTACAGGTCCCAAGAGACAGTAAATTAGTGCCGAGTATTCTACAGTCGCGGGTGAGTGCTAGATTATAAATACATTTTCCTCCTTCATTAAATCTTGTTACCAACTGTGCTGTACTTAAAAGGAATGTCTAGCCTAAGTGAGTGCGCACACTACAACCTGGCTTTAACCTTCCATTTATAATTATTTTAAAATTACATGATGCGACTTCGCGTGGATAAGGGTTTTTTTACTTAAAGCGGGAACTCTTTAATTTTCCGGGATAAAATGTAGCCTATGTATGTGCTAATCTTCGGTATGAGCTATCTCCATTCCAAACAGCTAAATCGGGTCATTGTTTATGACGAAACCTCCATCCATCCATCGCCATCCATCCTCACAAACTTTCACATTTATAATATTAGTAGGGCTTACGTACCTACTCACCATGCTTTCTGTCGATGTCATACCTACTGTTCTATTCCAGACCTTAATCATTATGGTAGCGGTTCTTGGGGTACTAATCTAATGCTAGATGGATTCCTAAATTCTTTCAGTTACGATTTTTAAGAATAAGTAGTATAGGTAGTAGTAAACTAGCTCAACAAATCGCGAAGCTGAAGGGTAAAAGACCAGGGAACATAATAATTCGAAGAAATGTTCGGGTCCTAGGTGCTGGAGTGGTGACCTCGCAACGGAATAAGCAATTTTGACAGACCCCTCGTTAGGTGGACTGACAAAGTATATAGAAGTTTCTCTTCTTCTTCTTCTACGTAACACTCATGGCAGAGCGGTTATGGTCTTTAGCGGATATATTATACGATTCAGCTCACGAGCATTCGTCACTTCTCCCTTCTTCTGCTGGCCGACAGCCTAATACACTCGTGTAATGGACCGCCCACGGTAGACTTAATTCTACTCTATTTTATTCTAGTCTAGACTTTTTTTCCAGAGAAGTTTATATTTACCTACCTACCTACAGACTAATGAACGCTATCTTCTATGTTGTGTTGCACAGTCGGTAAAAAAGTTTTTTTCCTACCATAAAGCACCATTATGTAACGGTGGCTTTATTTCATACTACCATCTAGCCTGTGGGCTAGTAAGTAATATTATTTTAACTTAAACTTCTACTTATTATTAATTTCTATATCTAATTTACAGTCCAATTTCTAATATGGGTAAAAAAGTGTGCGCGCGCGCCACCCCGTGACGTCACAAGAATCCGCGTCGGAAATGAGTCAGGGACTGTCGACTGACTCACTGAGAATGCGTTTTATGGACAACTTGTGCTCTACACACTTTGTTTTATTTCGAACAGTACAAGTTTCCAGGATAAAGAATGTCTAATAAGGTGTCCATTGCTTCTACAATCATCAATTTTCTCTTGATAACTTTTAAAACAAAACAATACTTAATAAGTATTTTTTGTTTAATTTTACTTGATAAAAGTTGACCATTCGGTAAGCTAAAAATCAAAATCCAAAATCGCCGTTGTTAGACTATATTTTTGTCCTGATGGCTCAGTTTCAAAACGAGTTAACAAACTTATGTAGGTACTATAACTAGATTTTGCCCGCGAATTCGTCCGCATTGGTAGCTCTTTAAAAATCCCGCGGAACCCGTGGATATCGCATGTTAGTCCGATTTGTGTTGCAAGAGCTGTCATCGAACATTGACGTGAAGCAATTATTTCAGTGTCAAGGAACAATGATGCATTTGAATAATAGTTGAAGGATGATGTGCTGAATCCACTTATTTTTCTGTGATCAAAGCTCCCTCTCTTTCCGGGGTTAAAAATAACATGTCTCATTTTCCAAGTCCTCAACTATGCCCATGCAAAAAACACCTCAATCCGTTGCTGCGTGATTGAAGAACAAACAAACACACTTTCGCATAGAAAATATTTTTAATTAAGCCGCAAATATTAAATTATAATATCTAGGTCAATCAATAAAAATGAATACAGAACTACACGTCTTGCAAACATAGGTATTTCTATACAAACTTCGACGAAAAGTCTTGGCAAACCATCAGTACCTCACTAGGTACATACCTACCTACGTGATTAGTATAAAGCTGAGATAGATATTTGTAATAAGTACCTAATCGTTACATAGCAAGTAGCTGCAGCATCGCTGTGCGGCGTCAAGTGTTTATTTTAGGCGTTCTAGGTTATCAGCCTAGGATGAGTCTAACTAGGTTACACGCGTAGCCGTGACGTCACCACATGACGGCGCGCTACGTGCCTACGGTGTCCACAACCTCCGAGCTATGTGGGACTGACGTCAGACTCGCGTCACGACAGAGACTTCCATTGCTGTTACCACCCTACACATTCTGTCTGGGTCACGCTGGGTCTGTGACCCACCTGTGTGTGTGTGTGTGTGTTGTGTGTGTGGGTGTGTGAGTTCACTACACCTTTGAGAACATAATGGAGATTTCTCAGGAATTCAGATTTCCTCGCAGTATATTTCCTTCACCGTTACCTACCTCAGCAGTCACAGATGCGTACTTGCATAAGGCAGAAGTCTTTACCACTTTATCTGCATGACAATCTTCAATCAAAATCATCTTTAAATGGTACACGTAATCTCCCACGCGCTAAGTAATATGCAGTTGAAGCATAAACTATGATAGTCAAATTGCATTCTTATGTGTTTTCATTGGCTGAATTTATGGTAAGTTTGCTTTCTGCATAATTGTGAATTTTAGCTAAAGGGAAGTGGTCAGTCTGTCATCTAATCAGGTGATTGCGATCGACATATTGTAACTGAAAAACAACCATGTTAGAGGCTGACTTGAACTGTGTGTATTACTGGAGTGACGTTATAATATTGATTACCAACTATCTCCCATTCAAGCCCCCCGGGATCCCAAATTCTAACGGGTCTACGAGCTAAGCATGTTGCGAGTCGCTGGTAGACCATGGACGTAAACAGCCATAATATATATTAATTGCTTAAATAATATACCATTACACTATACTACCCTCAGTCCTCACTCCTAATTTTACTCCTGTCGCCGATGGTTGCCTGGTAGAGATTGCTCTGTTAGCAATAAGGCCTCCTTGCATGCGTAGTTTTAAAGTTGTATTCAAAGGAGATCCTCCACGATTCATACACTTTTGGGCTAAATCTGAAAGTGCCGGCCAAAAAAAAATTTTGCTGTATTTCGTTAGAACTTGTTCCCCTGAACATTTTTTATTATGACACCAAAGCTGTAGAACCATTGACCTTGGTTTTATTTAAGTTTAAAAATCTGTATTTTTTCGAATATATGAAGAGTTTCTAAGGCATTTTTTTTACTTTTTTGGAGTTTTGTTAAGTGCTCCCTATCCGATCCTGACCACACACCTAAAAATACCACATTGTGCATCTTGGCTGGAACTACCACGGAACCCCAGATGGTGGAATGGATGAAACACCATCTCAGATGGTGATTAAGGCTGACTGGGATCAACTCATTTGCAGAAATGATGATTGGGATGGCTTCTCAGTGGACTCCACTTGCCACATGCCGCAAACCTCGTGAGCCAGATCTAGATACTTTCGTTTTTCTCTGTCTCCACTCCCACGAGGTTTTCGCCATGTTCGATGGTGATGGCCACTAAAAACACCCTCCACTATGCCCGATCTATCAGCACGATATCAAGCTTATTAACCAGAATCATCCTGTCCGTGATGATAGACCGGTCCCAGTAGAGCCGTACCCCATCACGCTTAAGTTTTGGCACCGGTGTGTACTTATAGTCTTTCATCCAGGAAACCGTACTTCAGAGCTTCAAGCTCTTGGTGAAGGATTTTGGCTGCTTGGTTGTGCCTGTGGAAATACTCAGTGTTAGCAAGAGCCGAAAATCCCGATTGCACATGCCTAAGTGACTCACTGGGATGGCGACAAGCTCAAAAAATGTTGATAGTGCCATCCTTTAGGATGTACTTTCGGTAGTTCCGCGTCTTAACTACCTGATCTTGTACCTGTTTCCCTAAAGAGGTCAACGAAACGCAACCATTGCACGGACGCTTCTTTATCCACGTGAGGCTCATTAAGAGAGACAAAACCATAGTAGACTCAGACAATCGCCCTGGAAGATACTCCGCTGTATCCTTATCCGATCATCGGCAGCTGTCAACCGCTCATCATGAAGACAAAGGTTCGTGCTCTATTGCCCCATACACTCTCCGAGGAAGTTTCGAACTGTACTATCGTCATTGTACAGCTCAAGGACCCTCAAGAACCATGAATGGGGCACCGAGTCGAATGCCTTCATGCATTGTTAATCCAGGCTGTGGGGAAATTCCGGCAAGTTAGTTTGACCAGTTGGCTCGCGACGAAGTCGATGAGAAGGTGCTTCTTAGTACCGCGACTATTGTACTGACATCCGTTCTGAGCCCCAGACATTATACTATTCTCGCCTACATGACGGGAAATCTTTATGCTCAAAACGGATGTCAATGTCTTATAGATGCTAGTAAGATATGTGATGGGGCGGTACTTGTCAGCGGCATCGGTGGACTTTGGAGCTAAATGAGTGATTCCGTTGGTGAAAAGGCTCGGGAGCGCCCTTTGCTCGAGAGCTTCTTGGAATTGTTTAGCCAGATAGATAGCATGGCAGAACGAAAAACCAGAAGTGATGCAGTCCAACATCCATCCAGGACTTTTCCAGTTCGCGGCCCGGCGCACCGCACCAAGTACATCCTCTGGAGAGATGGCGACTGGGTTCATCGGCTATATTGAGGCACATGCTTCCTCTACCGCCGCAATCCAAGAGCCCTCCTCAAGCATCCATCCATCCATCTCTCATCTTCCATCTCTCTTGACCACACTCTTCGCCAAAAGGCGATGAGGTCAGCGGGCTCGGCTGCTGAGAGGTAGAACAGACTGCTGGGTACTCCAGTTTTTATTATTATTATTAGAAACATTTCATTTGGTAGGAAAAAATACAGATTTTTAAACTTAAATAAAACCAAGGTCAATGGTTCTACAGCTTGGGTGTCATAATAAAAAATGTTTAGGGGGACAAGTTCTAACGAAATACATCAAAATTTTTTTTTGGCCGGCACTTTCAGATTTAGCCCAAAATGGATGATGTCCTTTGTTTCTTTCTTGTGTGCAATAAACTTTTTATCTATCTATCTATGTATATATGTAGCAGATTAATAATGGACGTTTCTCGGTTGAGAGAGCGACCAACATGTCCTGCTATTTCGCAAAATGTTGTGGAGTCTATAGCATAATATAACTGGCTCGATCGCGCCAATTTCGTACACAATGGACAATGTGCCAACCCATAGGAACGCAAGTAGGTACTTAGGTATAGATAGTATAATTATAATAAAAATGAGTTCTACGCCGAAATATGATTATTATAATTACACTAGCTTTTACCCGCGGCTTCGCTAACGTTAAATTAGATTTTTTTAAACCCCCCTATTTTACCTCCTTCGGAGTTAAACTTTCAAAAATCCTTTCTTAACGGATGCCTACGTCATCATAGCTATCTGTACCTATGCCAAACAGCCGACCCGCAAAGTGGTTTGAGCTGTCCGTTGATAGATCTATCAGTCAGTCAGTCACCTTTGCCTTTTATATATTAAGATTATAATTACATTATAACAATCATATTTCAAAATCGCCCACGAGTTTGGCCTCCAGAGTGCCACATACATAGACTGATAAACACATTACCCTCCTTTGCGTGCCGAAGTCGGGTAAAAAACCGCGTCGAATTGATTTTCCCACGAGATACACTTTGTCATAGCGCAGGATTCAAAAGCTCACTTCACAAAAGCAAAAGCGCAGCGACCAAGTCACCCCAACTTCGCTGTCCTTTAGGATAACATCAAATACTAGTACATTGATGAATCGCTCATTGGGCGGTCGGCATAAAACAAGCACTAAAGAAACTAAGAAATAACAATACCGTGGCTGGCTTTTTGCTACCCTTAAATAAGCCATAGGTTCCAACTTCCATCTGTCAACGCCCCGTTGAAACTGCTTATTTTAATGTATTTCGACGACCTCAGTGATCTTTAAATGGCGTGGATCGGTTGCGATCAAGTCGGGGACAATTTGGAAATTCCTTGGTTCTAAAAAAATTCTTTGGTCTAGCCTGGTGGAAGACTGGTCATAGCTAATGACCACCCAACTAATTCGCCAAGCGATTTAGCGTTCCGGCACCATGGCGTGTTACTGATAACCGATTAAAAGTTAAGAGCTAAAAGTTAGGAAAAGTAATTACATAGTTATGTAGATAGTAACAGAAGAAAATTAAAACTAATAACAAGACCCATTTCTAAACAATTAGGAATAGGTTTAATGAAAACTTCCATACGGTTCCTACTGTTCGGGTACAGAACCCTAAAAAACTGCTTTGTTAACAGGAAAATAGAAATGGAAACTGTATATTGGATTCGTTTGTGGGACTGAGGCATTTGAATCAAAGGAACTAACTGGTTGGTACCCTTCCAGATATCGTCAAATGTCGTTTTTTGTCTGCCCGCGTTCTGCTCGCGCACCACAACGGGTTGGACTCGTTGTGACGCATCTCGCGTCGCAGATTAAATATATACTTAGAGAATTCGGCCGATGAACTTGCTTCTGTGACGTATTGCGCCATTTTGATTTGATGTTGCCATGAGCTGCTAAATAACTAGATAATAATACTTACTTACTTACTTTACTTCGCTGGCTCAGTGACCCATAGAGGATCTTGGCCTCCGATGCCTATCCCGCGCGGCCGATTGGGTGTATTGAGGGCTTGCAGGTCTTCTGTCACTTCGTCCACCCAGCCAGAGGCGGCTCTAGCCCATGTAGCGCCCGTGCGCAATCAATATCTTGGCGCCCTCTAGTAGACGCGCGGCCAAAATGGAATACTTACAATACAAGAAAACCGTTTGACTTATAGTTATATTTTCACCAGTGAAAGGAAATTCAGGTGCAAAAAATGGTGCAATTTTAAATGATGTCGGGAAGCAAGCAAGCATGGCTCGGCGCGGCGCCCCCTACAACCCTGCGCCCGTGTGCGTTGCACACCCTGCACTATAGCCTAGGTAAAGCCGGCACTGCACCTAGCGATACCTGGGTCGTCCAACGGGGCGTTTTCCTATTGGGCGACCCAAGTATGCTCTCCTTATACCACGATCCTCTCCCATTCTCTCTAGGTGCCCGAGCCAGAGCGGAGTCTTGCCGATTTATATTCTCCATTAATATTGGGTTGGTAGCAGAGGCGTAACTACAGGGTGGCATGACGGCAAAATGCCACGGGCCCCAGCCGGCTGGGGCCCCTGGTCAGAGAGGGCCGGAAGCTCAAGATGATCATAACATTTATAGCCATTCCTGTGACTACGGCTAGTGCCGAGCGATCATTTTCAAAATAAAAATTGATATAAACTAAACTCTTTGGGACAAGAAAGGTTACGCACAGTGGTAAATTTACCAAATGGCTGATTTAACTGGAGCCTAGGGCAGCAGATTTTAGGGGCGGCGAATTTGGGGCCAAAATTTTTATTTATGCCTTACAGAAATTAAAAAGATACATATTTGTAATACCTAAATGTCATTAGGTCCACAAACACATTTTAAAATAACCCCAATAACAATAACTAAATAGATGGTAGGGCCGACTTTACCTACGATGCCGAGACGTGTGCGGCGCATACAAGCGTAGTGTCTCAAGCGCCAAAAGTACAGGACTAGATATGGTGTAGTGCAGAATAAAAAATTTCGCGATTACTTCGTTCGTGAAAATGTCGCTTTTACGTTGCTATTGTAGGTACCAAGAATGAACTACTAAGTACCGTAATGTATTCATAAAAAATTTCGCGCTCGTTTCGCTCGCGAAAATGTCATTTTTATGTTGCTATTGTAGGTGTCAAGAATAGACTACTAAGTGCCGTAATGTAATCACAAAAAATTTCGTCGCTTTTACGTTGCTATTGTAGGTGCCAAGAATAGACTACTAAGTACCGTAATGCAATCATAAAAAATTTCACGCTCACTTCGCTCGCGATAATGTCATTTTTATGTTGCTATTGTAAATGCCAAGAATGGACTACTAAGTGCCGTAATGCAATCATAAAAAATTTCGCGCTCGCTTCGCTCGCGAAAATGTCGCTTTTACGTTGCTATTGTAGGTGCTAAGAACGGACTACTAAGTGCCGTAATATTACTTTACGGCACTTAGTATAAATACAATACGCTCCGACTTAAAGGTTATTAGAAAATCAAGTAATTGTAATTGCGTTTGTATGTACCTACTTCACGTAGTGATTTATGAAAAAATAAAAAATACTATCTCATTGGGTGAGCTTCTTTATATTGGGGGAGGGAGGGCCCCATCCGATGAATTTGCCACGGGCCTCAAACGGTATAGTTACGCCTCTGGTTGGTAGATAATAATGTTCTGACCGAATTACCGCCTTTAGTACAGAGGATCGGCCTTTGAGTCCAGCGTGTAGTTTCTTGTGAGATCAGTGATCAAAACATTCGTCATAACTACTTATGTACCTATCTACAGCAAACTTAGATTGAAATCTATAGACCGCAGTCTCACTCAGCTCAGACTCAAGACAGAGTAAAAACGAGACAGATTTATGTTGGAGCATATTTGTATCTCGTTTTAACCTTTATATTGAGTCTGAGCTGAGTCAGAGCACGCTTTAAAGATCTCAGCATTAGAGTGGACAACTAAATAGCAACTTAGTCACTATCGGCATAGTGACTAAGTTGGATATACTATTAGTATACTCTGCGATTTAGTACCTAGTTGTGCAACTTAAAATAATTGTAAGTTTGCAAGTACTCTTACGAATCTGCAAAAGATGTACTTACCTAATTTACAGGAAAGCTATTTGAAAACATTGAAAAATAATTACCTACTTGTTACTTTTTCAAAATGATATCTAAGAATTCTTTTAATTAGGTTAGCCCAATACAGGTAGTTATGGCTAGACTTTTTATAAGAGTTTTCAAGGTCTATAATGTTCTCTCAACCGGATTTCGGCCACGGTGGCCAATCTGCTATGCTTTTGTGTAAGAAAATTGTACCTATTCATTTGACAGCTTAAAACGTGTGTTTTATGTATGAAATCGTATTTTAATTGCATGGCTGAACTGACTAACCAACTACACAGGAGATAATAGGTATAGTAGGTACTACCCTGAGTCTTGACCTATACAAATGTGTATTCAAATACAGGTAGAGTAGGTACACTCTCTATCTCTGATAGGCAGAGTCTGTTCAAAAAGAGAACCTTTCGTTAATTGCCTTTCTTAGTGCGTATATTAGCCATACATTAATGCTTTATATATCTACTAGCTGTTGCCTGCGACTTCGTCCGCGTCAATTTCTGTTATTATGATCAGCGTGATGTTATAAAGTCTTCCTCGATGAATGGACTTTCCAACACAAAAATAATTTTTCAATTCGAACCAGTAGTTCCTGAGATTAGCGCGTTCAAACAAATAAACTCTTCAGCTTTATAATATTAGTATAGATATAGCGGTTCTTGATTAAGGTGATAGACTAGCCCAATAAATTGTTACCCAACCCAATCTGGAGTTAGCCAGCGATTCGTCGGCTAGGATTCTTCTGGCACGTCGATCCACCGAATCCAAAGCAGCGAGCTTTCTGAGCGAAGACATGGTGTTGAAGATTTGTAAAACCAAATGCAAGTTATGTTAAGTTTATGTTTCTATTTAATGTGGTGTACAATAAAGTATATTCATTTCATTTCATGTCATTAATTTTATTTCATTTCATTTCAAGGTATTTGTTGACGTGAACAAATAATTCAAACAAATTAAATTTTATCCAGTTTATTATCAAACAAAAATGTGTGGCACTCGGGGACTGCCGCGGTAAAGCTATTGCATAGCATTTTTATCAACGCCATCTAGCGGCTCACCGTAGAGGAGTCCCGTGTCAGGTTATTTTCGTTACGGAATTTCTGGATTCGGTCTCCACGCTGGCCCGCGATAGAAGCTATGCAATAGCTTAAAAATCCATGGTGTTTTTACATAGGTATTTCTTTTTACGTAAATTCTTAGATCTGGTAGATAAATAACATATTATTATCAATAACTTGGAATTATTATATTGTTCTAAAGATAGACAGCGCACCGTCTCCATTAGTTCACAGACGAAACTTTGTTTTATAAATAAATGTGAGCACATTTTTTTATCCTGTCTAGATTTTATAGCTTATATAAGTAGATTTAATTAACGATAGGTACAAAGCGAGAAAATCTGCTAAAGGCCACTGGTTCAATGAACGGAGGCCTCATTTAGGTACATACCTACTACTTGGTAGGTACTGCTGCTATTTATAGATTCTGATTGATACAGAAATGATAGATCATGGGTAAACTACCTGTCTGGTGGGAAGCTTTGGCCGTGGCTAGTTACCACCCTACCGTTAAAGACGTGCCGCCAAGCGATTTAGCGTTCCGGCACGATGGCGTGTTGAAACCGATTAGGTGAATGGATTAAATCTACACTGCCATACGGCATACCCCTTCCAAGTTAGCCCGCTACCCTCTTAGACTGCATGATCACTTACCGACAGGTGAGATCGCAGTCAAGAATTATCTTAGCATTGAATAAAAAAACCTGGTAAAACAGAGTAAGTAGTCAAGTGCCAATACCTATACACGGCACATTTGCCACGCACAGATCACTCCCTTCGTGATAAGGCCACCTTTTCAATAAAATTGTTTTTTTTTTACGCGTTGATACGCAAATAGAGGAAATTTTGAATAGAAGAAAAAGAAGGTATTTAAATTGTTCAACAAACAAGACAAAACAATAAAAGTGAAGTCAAACAAACTTATGTTATGTGTATAAACAATAAAAGTTACAAGACAATGTTTGGTTACTTAATTTTTTTTATTTAATATAGACACTCAACAGATTAGGTACAAAATTAAAATTAAAAACTAAAAAATACATGATAAACTAGATATTATGCAGTAATGTAAACTCACTTATAAGTTGCCACGTTAAATCTACTTGAAAAGAATAATAAACTAACACATAATTAGACAAAATAATTAACTAAATAGCTACTACATACATTAAAAATTATACTAATATAAAGACAGCAAGTGATTAATTAAGTATGTACCTATACGTAGGTACCTACTTCTCGTAGGTTAGTATTTTTCACGGAAAATTTTTCAATTAAATTTTGTATAGGTCTGCATTCGTTTAGCTACATCATTAATCGAAGATTGCATCAGCAAAATAGCAAAACCAAATTCAAATTCAAAATTTATTTATTTCATATAGGCCAACTTGTAGCTCTTATGACACGTCATAAATCTACCACCGGTTCGGAATGCAGATTCTGCTGAGAAGAGTCGGCCAGAAACTCAGCAGTTGCTTTTTTAAAAAAAAAAAATTTTTTTTACAATAGGTAAGTAACAAAACTATGCTATGTATACAGTGCTTTCACAATGAAGCTTCAAAAATGCATACGTAAGTACACAATCGAACGCATGTCAACACGGGCAGACAAAGCAGACCCATTCCCGTTGGTAGATTCCCAAAAATAGATAGGTGCTGTACATAATAAACAGCTGCAATAACAAAATGTATTGTATTAATTAGATGCCAATAAGATCACGCAAGCAAATAAACAGAGTCGTCAGGCGTCAGTCGTCAGTCGGACGAAACAAGACGAGACCGATCTCGATTGTGCGAACAATTTAACCGCCGATGTGGGAGTATTGACATGGATTCAAGAAACGAAAAAGTGGACACGGTATGTAACAAGAAATAACATTAACAACAATCTTAATTTAGCAGCTTCTGGTGGCTTATAACATTGAATCAAAATTATTATGCTGTTACAATCAAAAATGTAGTTCGGATGTAGTAATTTACTTTAATGAGTTCGGAGGTTTCACTAAAACATGCGAATTTGCCTTCAAAACCGTAAAAAAGTAATTTTCATGACAAATGGCTCATGGAATTAACTAAATTAATGGTTTCAAAAAATACAGTAAAATTCTCTATATTATATGTTATGAAATTATTAAAAATATGTTACAAAGAAAATTATACAATAATTAAATTTAATCGATATTTATATTACACAATATTTTTAATATCAGTCCATTATGTTTCTTTCTCTGTTTTAAGAATAGTAATCACTGAAACAGATCAACTGAGCTAGGCAAGATAAATAAAGAATATAAAATGCAAAACTTCATTTAATTATATGATTTCTAATTCATTGAGCTTATAACTTTCTTCAACACAATAGTGATAAAGTTGCAATCGTATTAAAGTAATAATTCATTGAAAATTTATTAGAAAAGAACAATAACAAGGATTTCCTTTATTGCTCTAAGATCACGCATTGCAAGATGCACGCATCACTTTCCTAGTATAGCTAGTTTTAAGTGTCGCTTATTACTTCCATAATTTATGTTTATTGTTGTATTTGTCAAATTCCAACAAACTATCCGAGATCGCATGTGAGAAAGCTATGGAATACGAAAGTGGAACAAGTGTCGTGTTGAATACTAAACATAGTAATACGATAGAGAACAAAATGTTTTAACATTTTAATATAGAAAAATGCAGGCAAACTAAATCAGAGACATGCAATATACAATTTATTCCAAAATTAATTTTTGTCCATCACTTTGTTGTCACTCTGTAGGTCCTACCTATGTAGAGTTATAAGGTTAATTTTGTTGTTTTAATATTTTCATTACTATTAGGTGACGTCACTTTATCAAGCCAGCAAGACAGCCTCGTAGTTGAATAAACTTACAAAAATAAAAATAGAAGCTGCGACACCTTCACAGAAATTAAATAGTGCTTCACCAAATGATTATAAATTGCGCTAGCAAAGTATTATCTCCGGGACTTTAAGTTCCAACTTACGAAGATACAAAAATTTACTCAGCCAGGTCGCCGTGCATAATCCAGCCCGGAGAGAGATTATACTACATTATTATTTTAATTATTTTTTATTACCTACGGTCGAGTCCATAGCATTCACTTGTGAGAATATGTATTGTAAGCCTACAGTGTATCTCTGTGGCTATTTAATTTAGTTGTACGTTGTATTTAGCGACGTATTAGCTGGACGTTATTTACAACTAAGATAATGATAATAGCCACTGAAATAGAGAGTAGGCCTGCTGATATGATAGAAACAAGTTTCAAGTTTAAATTAAGTAATTATTATTTAAATGTCGAATTTATTCTAATTATGTTTTCACACTTATTTTAATGTTGTCATATATGGACTTACTTGTTAATATCTATACTTGTAATAGTAAGAATTAAAAAAAAATACAGCCTACATGTTTATATTGCGAAGTCATTTAAATTGATAATTATAATTAATTTATGGGTGTAATGATTTAATTTATTCTTATAACAAAAAACGAAGACTACCTATATAGTTACATACCACATCAACTGAAGCACCAACTCGTTTCGCGCATCGCGGCGACAAGTCGTTGAACTTATCAGTGTGCGAAATTGGCGAGCGCGGCCCGGCCTGCCGCCTGACGCGTGCTCCTGACCGGTCGCGGCGGCGACTTCTTAGTGTACGCCATCCATTGCTGGTTGTCACACGGGTCCTCGTGCACTCATGGACCATAATCACGGCCACAGCGGCCAACTGACGGATGGTGGAAAAGCTGCATCAATGATATCTCAATTGGTGATTGGCCGTATTTATGATTTTCTTACTGAAACAATACATTATGGCTAATAACGGGAGAGTGTTAACTGGCAGCCAGTAAGAGGTGATTGCTATCATGATACTGTAGCAACTGTAGCAACACAATAGCATCGCATAGCATCGCAGCTGGTAAATAATATCGACTATCATCACCAAGTACGCATCAAGTTCTTGACCACGACATTCAACTGACTACACGATGACGTGTTATAGTCGTTACGACCAAACTTTGCAAATTTTGCTATAGCGTCTACTTGATATTTTTCACGATTTTAAATCGCACGGTTTTCTATATTTTCATTTCTATCTTGAAAAATCAGTAATGAATGTTGAGCAAGGAAATATTGTCGGATAAATCGGAGTGAAATCAATTTGTGCTATAGTTGGCTCGTCTCGAACGCAAGGTCGCGCCGCCCACCTATAAATACACGCAGACATGCAAAAATGTGATACATAAACATGTTGTGTGCTTTGTACATCCACTGTGGACAATGTAGGCCTACGGATGGCACAGTATTTCCAGTAAATTGTGTCTTATTGTTTGCAATTTACGTGTAGACTTGTGCGGAGGAGGTTTCCATGGATCAAGGAAGGCCAATCATTGATGAATCATCGCTAATAAAACAAGATAGAATTAAAAATTAAAAAATACGCACTATGCGGTGTTAGCACCGCAACACGAAAAAAAGACCCAGAAGTAATATTGAGAAGTACGTATTGCAAAAATTACCATTAAAATCAGCTCAGTTGTTTCTCAGGAAAATATTAACAGGCACAAACACAATCTAATCAAGCGCCAAATTTTTATAGTACACCGTTTTAATTCCGTCGTGGTAATAACAAAATGTGTCAAACGTCACCATTTCCATGTTCCATGTTTCCACGAAACGAGTGTTTTTAAAAATTCAATATTTTTTATACGATTCGAATTTCAAAGTTTTCCTCGTGAATCACCCGTTTAGTTTAATCACCCACAAGTCACAACAAATCCTTTGTCTGTTAATTTTGAAACTAATATTGCTGTTCTCGGAATTCACTCAAATGCAACTTTAACAAACAAAACATTCGTTTCAAATATTTTTTTTTGTTTTGACAATAATACTTATAATTCATACTAGCGGACCCGACAGACGTTGTCCTGTCTTAACTATGATAGTCCAGTCAAAAAACCTCAAAAAATGACCCAACCTCTGGAAAATTGCGAAAGTTTTGAAACTTTGCACATCGAATTATGGGTACCTAGGGATGAATATACCAAAAGTCCTCATGCGTACGAGGCGAGCTCTAGCGGCAATTAGCGGAAACAGGACCCTTTTTTTGGTTTTTTGTTAATATCTCGAGAACCTTTGGTCAGAGGTAAAAGTTTACTACTACATAATTAAAGCTTATTAAATTTGCAACAATAATGATTATATCCATTTTTCTTGAATTCCTAATAATTACCGAGTTTTAGGCCACTAAAAGATAGCTTTTTCGAAAAATCACGCTAGCGGCGCCCGGTACAATATGGCATTTGTAATAATATTTGACAATCATGGTTTATCATTTTTTTTAGGGTACCAAGGGTGATTCAGAAAATAAACTTTACAGTTATGTACAAAAAAAAGACATATTGTTTATTAAACAACTAGCTTTTGCCCGCGGCTTCGCTGACGTTAAGTTAAATTTTTCAAACCCCTATTTTACCCGTTGTATCCCCTTAGGGGTCGAATTTTCAAAAATCCTTTCGTAGAGGATAACTACGGCCTAATAGCTACCTGTATGCCAAATTTCAACCTGATCGGTCCAGTGGTTTAAGCTGTGCGTTGACAGCATTTTTTATTGTTACTGTATTTCATCTAAATATTTAAAACGCAAAGGTGACAAACTTACTGACTGATCTATCCACGCACAGCTTAAACCACTGGACGGATCAGGCTGAAATTTGGCATACAGGTAGCTATTAGGCTGTAGTTATCCTCTACGAAAAGATTTTTGAAAATTCGACCCCTAAGGGGGTACAACGGGTAAAATAGGGGTTTGAAAAATTTAACTTAACGTGAGCGAAGCCGCGGGCAAAAGCTAGTTGTTTAATAAACAATATGTCTTTTTTTTTGTACATAACTGTAAAGTTTATTTTCTGAATCACCCTTGGTACCCTAAAAAAAATGATAAACCATGATTGTCAAATATGATTACAAATGCCATATTGTACCGGGCGCCGCTAGCGTGATTTTTCGAAAAAGCTATCTTTTAGTGGCCTAAAACTCGGTAATTATTAGGAATTCAAGAAAAATGGATATAATCATTATTGTTGCAAATTTAATAAGCTTCAATTATGTAGTAGTAAACTTTTACCTCTGACCAAAGGTTCTCGAGATATTAACAAAAAACCAAAAAAAAGGGTCCTGTTTCCGCTAATTGCCGCTAGAGCTCGCCTCGTACGCATGAGGACTTTTGGTATATTCATCCCTAGGTACCCATAATTCGATGTGCAAAGTTTCAAAACTTTCGCAATATTCCAGAGGTTAAACCTTGTTTTGACTGGACTATGAATATTGAAACTCTTTGACGAAATTGGCAGCACGCATTCTGTCAATGTTATGTCAAACGCCATAAGGTTACATCAAAAAAGTTTGAATTGTAAAAGCGGTTACATTAGAAATAATTTAATATGGTGGTTAATATTTCTTAAATTTTCTAATTTTCCGCGCAATTTTCTTAATTTTTTCTTTCATAAGAACCTTCTCCTGACAATAACGAACACAATAAAAAAAGAATTAGCGAAATCGGTCCAGCCGTTCACGCGTGATGCGCTTACCAACACATTAAGCGATTCATTTTTATATATTAGACTAGCGGACCCGACAGACGTTGTCCTGTCTTAAGTTTTTTTACATCCTCTTTGACGAAATTGGCAGCACGCATTCTGTCAATGTTATGTCAAACGCCATAAGGTGACATCAAAAAAGTTTGAATTGTAAAAGCGGTTACATTAGAAATAATTTAATATGGTGGTTAATATTTCTTAAATTTTCTAATTTTCCGCGCAATTTTCTTAATTTTTTCTTTCATAAGAACCTTCTCCTAACAATAACAAACACAACAAAAAAAGAATTAGCGAAATCGGTCCAGCCGTTCACGCGTGATGCGCTTACCAACACATTAAGCGATTCATTATTAATATATATATAGCTACTCGTGCTGATTCACTGATTCACTCACTCACTCACTCACTGACTCATTGATCACCTCTCCTGTAAAATTTTGTATGGAAAAAAATTTTTTCACGCATGGTTTCGTATAGAGGACAAAAATTCATTCGGAGGAAAAATATGGAGAGAGCTGATGATTGAGGATTTCGGAGACGGCTGAGGAGCACCGGCCAGGGTATCGAAGATAGGTGGGGGGTGTTCAACCAAATGTCACTCGAAACCTCATCCAATTGGCAGAGAGCCGAAAAAAAATTCCAAAATGGCGGATTCAAGATGGCGGCCATACAAATTTCGCCGGTGTCTATCTCGGAGACTATAAGAGATGGAAGAGTGGTTTCTTGGAAAAAGGTGATCAGGACCCGAAAGTCTACTTGATGTATTAAAAAAAAATTCAAGATGGCGGAATTTTTTTTTTTCCATACAAAATATATGCAAGACTTTGATAGGGTTCCTTTTCAAAATTTCTGACGGTTTCGTATAGAGGACATAAATTTATTTGGAGGAAAAATATGGAGAGAGCTGATGGTTGAGGATTTCGGAGACGGGTGAGGAGCACGGCCAGGATATCGAAGATAGGTGGGGAGTGTTCAAACAAAAGTTACTCGAAACCTCATCCAATTGGCAGGGAGCTGAAAAAAAATTCAAAATGGCGGATTTAAGATGGCTGCCACACAAATTTCGTCGGTGTTTATCTCGGAGACTATGAAAGATGGAAGAGTGGTTTCTTGAAAAAAGATAATCAAGGCCTGAAGGTCTACTTGATGAATAGAAAAAAAATTCAAGATGGCGAATTTTTTTTCATATAAAATGTATGCAGGACTTTGATACGTTCCTTTTCGCTAATGATTTCGTATAGAGGACAAAAATTCAGTGTCTATCTCGGAGACTATAAGAGATGGAAGAGTGGTTTCTTGGAAAAAGGTGATCAGGACCCGAAAGTCTACTTGATGTATTAAAAAAAAATTCAAGATGGCGGAATTTTTTTTTTTCCATACAAAATATATGCAAGACTTTGATAGGGTTCCTTTTCAAAATTTCTGACGGTTTCGTATAGAGGACATAAATTTATTTGGAGGAAAAATATGGAGAGAGCTGATGGTTGAGGATTTCGGAGACGGGTGAGGAGCACGGCCAGGATATCGAAGATAGGTGGGGAGTGTTCAAACAAAAGTTACTCGAAACCTCATCCAATTGGCAGGGAGCTGAAAAAAAATTCAAAATGGCGGATTTAAGATGGCTGCCACACAAATTTCGTCGGTGTTTATCTCGGAGACTATGAAAGATGGAAGAGTGGTTTCTTGAAAAAAGATAATCAAGGCCTGAAGGTCTACTTGATGAATAGAAAAAAAATTCAAGATGGCGAATTTTTTTTCATATAAAATGTATGCAGGACTTTGATACGTTCCTTTTCGCTAATGATTTCGTATAGAGGACAAAAATTCATTTGGATGAAAAATATGGAGGGAGCTGATGATTGAGGATTTCGGAGACGGGTGAGGAGCACGGTCAGGGTATTGAAGATAGGTTGAGGGTGCCCAAACAAAAATCACTCGAAACCTCATCCAATTGGCAGGGAGCTGAAAAAATTTCAAAATGGCGGATTCAAGATGGCGACCATACAAATTTCGACGGTGTCTATCTCAGAGAGTATAAAAGATGGAAGAGTGGTTTTTTAGAAAAAGATAATCAAGACCCGACGGTCTACTTGGTGGCCAGAAAAACCGCGGTTCGCTTTAGCGAGCCGCGCACCCACGCGCCCTACTAGTTAATATATATATAGCTACTCGTGCTGATTCACTGATTCACTCACTCACTCACTCACTGACTCATTGATCACCTCTCCTGTAAAATTTTGTATGGAAAAAAATTTTTTCACGCATGGTTTCGTATAGAGGACAAAAATTCATTCGGAGGAAAAATATGGAGAGAGCTGATGATTGAGGATTTCGGAGACGGCTGAGGAGCACCGGCCAGGGTATCGAAGATAGGTGGGGGGTGTTCAACCAAATGTCACTCGAAACCTCATCCAATTGACAGAGAGCCGAAAAAAAATTCCAAAATGGCGGATTCAAGATGGCGGCCATACAAATTTCGCCGGTGTCTATCTCGGAGACTATAAGAGATGGAAGAGTGGTTTCTTGGAAAAAGGTGATCAGGACCCGAAAGTCTACTTGATGTATTAAAAAAAAATTCAAGATGGCGGAATTTTTTTTTTTCCATACAAAATATATATGCAAGACTTTATGCGGCGCCTTTTCAAAATTTATGATGGTTTCGTATAGAGGACAAAAATTTATTTGTAGGAAAAATATGGAGAGAGCTGATGGTTGAGGATTTCGGAGATGGGTAAGGAGCACGGCCAGTATATCGAAGATGGGTGGGGTGTGTTCAAACAAAAGTCACTCGAAACCTCATCCAATTGGCAGGGAGCTGAAAAAAAATTCAAAATGGTGGATTTAAGATGGCGGCCATACAAATTTCGTCGGTGTCTATCTCGGAGACTATGAAAGATGGAAGAGTGGTTTCTTGGAAAAAGATAATCAGGGCCTGAAGGTCTACTTGATGAATAGAAAAAAAATTCAAGATGGCGAATTTTTTTTTATACAATAATAATGGCGAATTGGGAACTATGCAAGAATTTCATACGGTTTCCTTTGCAAAATTTCTGATAATTTGGAGGAAAAATATGGAGAGAGCTGATGATTGAGGATTTCGGAGACGGGTGAGGAGCACGGCTAAGGTATCGAAGATAGGTGGGGAGTGTTCAAACAAAAGTCACTCAAAACCTCATCCAGTTGGCAGGGAGCTGAAAAAAACTTCACAATGGCGCATTCAAGATGGCGGCCATACAAATTTCGTCAGTGTCTATCTCGGTGACTATGAAAGATGGAAGAGTGGTTTTCTGGAAAAAGATGATCAGGACTAGATGGTCTACTGGATGATTAGAAAAAAATTCAAGATGGCGGTATTTATTTTTTTCATACTAAATATATGAAAGACTTTAATACGGTTCCTTTTCAAAATTTCTGACGGTTTCGTATAGAAGACATAAATTCATTTGAAGGAGAAATATGGAGAGAGCTGATGATTGAGGATTTCGGAGACGGGTGAGGAGCACGGTCAGGGTATTGAAGATAGGTTGAGGGTGCCCAAACAAAAATCACTCGAAACCTCATCCAATTGCCAATGAGCTGAAAAAAAAACCCACCAAAATGGTGGATTCAAGATGGCGGCCACACAAATTTCGTCGATGTCTATCTTAAAGAGTGTACAAGTTGGATTAGTGGTTTTGTGGTAGAAAATGATCAGGCCCTGAAAGTCTAAGAGCAGAAAAACCGCGGTCCGCTGCAGCGGGCCGCGCACCCACGCACCCTACTAGTTTTTATATATATAGATTATGTCATATCCATAAAATATCTTTCTGTAATATACCTGTAGGGCTCTTTCACCCTAGTATGAGTTTGTTCAAGTCGATAACGTTGATAGGTTTCTAGTGTTATAACAATTGTTAACATAACGTTAGAGTAATATGGTCCTAAAGTTCGTTTGTTTAATTAAGGTCATAAATTGTATTTATCAGACATAAGGAAGAACTTATGCCCACTCCAGCAGCGGTGGATTTGTGTGTGTAGACTGTAGTGACTTGCGTTGTAAAAGAACTATAATAAAAGATCAGGGGCTTACCACCAACGCTTAAAGTATAGTATTATTTAAATATTACATGTTTACATGTCCACAATGATAGCTGATAAATGACGACCTTACATAAAATAAGTATGACTTCCTCCTCTTCCTTCAATGGCATGACACATTATCAAAACAATATTGAAAATATACGAGGTACTTTAAGCGTTGGTGGCAGGGCCTCCAGAGATGATTGGGATCGTCGCACTGCAACTTCTATACTTTAAGGCTGAAATACATCTGTGGGCATCGATTCGCATTTTGCCCATATGAAAGTGCTATTTTGTATGTACGCATCGATTCGGCTTTCGCATTTTTCATACCTCAAATCCGAATAAGTGTAATCTGTAAAGGCCAAATTAGACGGTTAATTTTTCGAGATTTTTGCTTTCATTTTCGAGGTTTCACCGATGAAAAAATGAAGCGTCTAAACAGCGACCGTTCACCGTTTACAGGCGATATTGAAAGGTTCACTGATATCGTGCATCGTTCATCGCAAAAACGAATAATGAATGGTGCACCGACTAATTTGGCCCTAAGGATCCTTTCAACGCGCGATACGTATAAGTGTTACTGAAATCTGTATCGATACGCCAGATACGATTTCAGCCTAAGCATGCGTTCGACGCGCGATGCGTTTTGGTGTGACTGAAATCATACTCAAAAATACGAATCGATGCGCACAGATGTGATTTCAGCCTAATGCTAGTTTAGCACCTACACGCTCGGATTACCTGAGTTAGGATGCCTCCAGAATCCAGACGGTCGAACGTGCAAGGTCGAAGTTGAACGCACCGGCGCGCGGCGTCCGTCGCCCGCGCGGCCTCAGGTTGCGTTGTAAACTGGACTTCGCTGTCGCTTTTCACGTCAAATACAGGGCGTAAATACGTCTGTACAACTAAGTCAGTTAGTTACACAAGAAGAGTATCGAATGCGAGCAGCAAGAAATAGTTTGTTATTACCCTATGCGAGATACCCCCCGCGTTTTCCTTCGCGATTATACATTGATGTATCAGTGAAGCAATGCTCGAATTTACGAGTGCCGAAAACGCTACGAGAGACGCTAGAACGCTACAACTTCTTCTAAATCCTTTTAACAGTTGAAGGTATTATTGGGGGAAAAAAATCCCACTAGTTAAACGATTGAGCTAATCAGCTGCCCTAGCCATATTACAAACGTGTGGTTTCTATGACCGCTAACGCTGTAGAGCAAGGATTCCCAAAGATTTTTTTTACGCTTCCCTACTGAAAGGATAAGACCTGTGATCAAAAACTTTGATTATGTCGACTTGACTACCAATTATTCATTTTTTCAGATCGCTAACACTAAAGCAGGGGCTCCCAAAGTTTTTTATCACTATCCTATCACGTCCTATCAGAAGGATAGGACGTGGATCGTAACATTTTGATGTTACAATATTATGCTAAATTGCGTTGTTTGCACACACGATTTATTAGATCCTGTTTACTTACTGCTGCCCTATCCTATACCTGAAAAGTATAGGAAGCGTGATAAAAAAAAATTGAGAACTCCTGCTCTACAGCGGCGTTAGCGATCATGGAAAGAGAATAGATACGACACGTTTGTAATATGGCTTAGACAGCAGTTGTACTAGTGAGAATGGCCCAAATGTTGAGCCATTTGTAATGGGGATCTTCCAATGCTGTATTTACCTGAAGCCTCAATAGGAAAACTGAAAGGTCTCAGGTTCGAGCCCCACCCGTTGCACTATTGTCGTACCCACTCCTAGCACAAGCTTTCCGCTTATTTGGAGGGGAGAGGAGACTATAAGTCAAGTTCAGCTTGGCTAATATTCTTTTTTCGAGCACTTTGAATCCCAATGTTTATCACATAGTAATAAACTATTCATACAATACCGCGTTGACGACATTGAAGTAGGTACCTATTTATGAAACATTCACGGCACATTGTTTTAGTCATAGTTCTAGTTTTTTATTTCTTTCTTATCAGTGATTACACTTAGAAATAACCGGCTAGCGAAGCTTAATGATTTTGATAATGGCAAAATTATACGCATCAAGTAGTTATAAATTTATAATAGGCAGGTAACCTTCATCTCTGCACGTCCGCTGTTTGAATAAATAATAGTTTTTTTCCATGTTTATAAACATTAGGTCGTCGCTATACTAATATATGTTGAAAGATCAAAAATACAGGCACATTCCGGAATCGGTGCCAAATAAAAATTGCTGATAAACTTTTTTCTGTGTCGATCTTATAAGAACTATTTTGTTATATATTTTTATGATACACATACTATCATCTAAATAATATATTAACAGACATTGTTTTAGGTGTCTGTCATGCGATTTAAGTTACACTAAGGTTTTAGATTAAACTTGCCACCCAATAAAAATTCTTTTCAAAAAACCGACTTCAAACGCCACTACAAAGTATAAAAATAATTTTATTTTGTACACGTTTGTTGAAGTCGGGCGGCTTAAATAGAAACGATTAAACATAGAAAAAAAAAAAAGATACCGGCCGAATTGATAACCTCCTTTTTGGAAGTCGGTTAAAAACAAACGAAGTGGCTCGGAAAAGTCACTATTCGCACCTTGACGGTTAAAGATGAAGGTAAAATTTTGATAAGAACTTTAAAAAACCTGACTTGACCAACAACGAATAACATTTTTTGGTCGTAAACCTAACCTAAACATAACCTTATGTTATACTAGTTCACACCCGCGACTTCGTTCCCGTGGATTCAATTTTTTTTTTAATTCCCGCGAGAATTCTTATTTTCCTAGATAAAAAAGTAACCTAATGTGTTATTTCAGACTACAGTCTATCTCTGTGCCAAACAGTCAAATCGGTTCAGTCGTTGTGGCGTGATTGAGTAACAAACATCCATACATCCAAACTTTCGCATTTATAATATTAATAGGATAATAGGCCTAATCGCCTAACATACCCACTATTTTCTTCCTGTCTTCTTGCTGGGCAAGTTACTGCACATAAACTGAGGGTCTGCTGTGGTCTGTTGTCTTTGAGGTATGAGTCCTGCCGAAGTTGTCGCTGCAGCCATCCAAGCATCCATTCTCTAGGCCACTCTAGGGGAACAACTAAAGAACACAGAAATTATTTTTATAAAAATAAGTCAAGTTTTCCTTCCTGACGCTATAACTCCAGAACGCACGAACCGATTTCCACGGTTTTGCATTCGTTGGAAAGTTCTCGAGCTCCGTGAGGTTTATAGCAAAGAAAATTCAAGAAAAATTGGAATCTAATTCCACGCGGACGAAGTCGCGGGGGCAAAAGCTAGTTATTTTTATAATTAACTAGCTGATGCCCGCGACTTCGTTCGCGTGGACTGAGGTTTTTTAATTCCTATGGGACTTCTGTAATTTTCCGGGATAAAATGTAGCCTATGTATTAATCCTGGATATGAACTATCTCCATTCCAAATTTCAGCTAAATCGGTACATTCGTTGTGGCGTGAAGGAGTAACAAACATACACACACACACACACACACACACACACACACACACACACACATACAAACTTTCGCCTTTATAATATTATTGTGAATTGTGATGTGATGTGATATTGTGATATTGTGATTGTGATTGTGATTGTGATGTGATATTGTGATTGTGATATTGTGATGTGATGTGATTAGTGTGATAACCTTCCAACCCCGACTTCACCCCCTTAGGGGTGGTTTTACTCAAAACCGTTTCTTAGCTGACGTATACGCTCTAGAAAGAACTACCTTCTAAATGTCAAGTTTGTAGAAGGAACTACCTTCCAAATATCAATATATTTATAGTTTCTGAGATTTCGCAAATAATGAGTGAGTGGTAACTCTCTTTTACATACAAAATATGGTATAGATCTAGATGATCTAGATCTAGATCTAATATGTATATGAAAGAGATATACATAGGCGATATAATATGAAAGATATTCGGAAAATTTCCCTATTTCCCCGAAGCTTTCGATTATGATCATAAGGCTATGTTCACATGTAACGCGCGTTAACGCGCGTCAACGCGCGATCAAATTTGAAGAGAGTTCAGATGATGAGCGCTAATGCGCGTTGCGAGAGTACTCGTCAGTCTAGTTCGGTAGAACGTAGAGAATGGACGTGGAAGAGGCTATTATTTTGTGGTTATATTATAAAGAAAAATATAGAAAAAGAAAACGTACACATTGGGTTCATCCAATTTTGAAAAATAAATTATAAAAATTGTTTTTATAGGATTCCGAACCTATATTCCAAATTGCTGGCTTTTTTTCTACTTCATCGATTAGTAAGTCGATGTCAATATCTTCAATTTCACTCATTTTAAATGCGAAAACAAATATAATTACGAAAATTTACATGCGATCGCGATGAAAGCGCGCGCTCAACTGAACAGCAAACGGACATTACATTAATATCAAAGCGCGAGTCAACGCGCGATTGTCTGCGTCTTGAAACTTTTTCTCTGAGCGCCGCGTTGACGCTCGCTGACGCGCGTTAACGCGCGCGCATGTGAACGGTTGCTAGGTATATATTAGGATGTCTAAGCGCGCGATTTGAAAACGCGCGTCGCAATTCAGCCATCTGAACATAGCCTCATTATATCTCTCAAAGTTTTAAACTTAAACATATTATTATGTTATTTTGTAGAAAATTTTTATGGCATATTATAATTTTCTAGTAAAAGTTATTTGGTAGTGAGATATTCGTGAGAAACTGTTTTTGGCGACCTTTCAGCCAATATGAAAGTAGCTACATAAATTATGTAGCGGCACTCGAATTGATGTAGGTAAACTTTTTTCATTTTATGTAGATTAACAAGGTAGGTATATCAAGGTTCATAAAAAACCAGCTTTCCTAGAATTGAGTAGGTATTCGGAGTCGAGACTTTTTTTGGGTTCCGTAGTAAAACTACAAGGAACTGGGTTCACCCAGTATATGCGTAGATGTCCGTAGCGCAGAGACTATATGCTAACGAGCAAAGTTATACATATTAATTACGCCGACAAAGTTGTACAATAAAATCTTGAAAAAAAAAATTATTATTTTAGACACCTCCCCTACACGTAAAGGGGGGTGATCGATCGATTTTGAGGTTCTGTTTGGGAAATATTAAGCCTTAAAATGAAAATTTTCGTTCGAGTGGGTGGATGAAAAACTAAACAATTGATTTTAGATATTTCAAAAATATTCACGATAGTAGTATATAATATAACGAAGTTAAAAGGAAAACTATGATACTCAAGAGCAAACTACATTTTGCAGCAGTGTACGGAAAATTGTACATATCATGAGTTTTTGCTACTAATTTATAACTAGGCGCATTATTATTGTGATGTCTTTTTAAAATGTAATAAAAACATTTTGTGATGAAAAAGTACATATACACACAGTCACTGTGGGTGGGTGGGAGGCTTTGGCCGTGGCTAGTTACCACCCTACCGGCAAAGACGTGCCGCCAAGCGATTTAACGTTCCGGCACGATGGCGTGTAGAACCCGATTGCGGGGTATGGGTTGAATCTACACTGCCATACCCGTTCCAAGTTAGCCCACTATCATCTTAGACTGCATCGTCACTTACCATCAGGTGAGATCGCTGTCACGGACTATCTTGTCAACGAATAAAAGAATCCCTTCTAAGTACCTACGCGTTATATTGTGAAACTTACACTGCGCGTGGCTTGACACGCGATTGGCCATTCGTTTTTGTCTAATTTACTGGTCTGTAACACTTTATAAAAAAAGTGATTTTGTGCTCAAATTAATTAATTAAAATTCCTATCACTTAATTAACATTATGTTATATTGAAGTTATATTTATGTTATTTGAAGCGGGTAGCAACTAAAATAATTCGAATTTTTAAGGCCTTAACTTTTTAAGGAACATGGACACGTGACACGTGCCAACAAGTCGTATAGACGTCTTTGTCCAACGAGCAGGGAACTCAAGATCACTGACAGGGTTGATACTTAGAGCCATTTTTTTTCTGAAAGCACTAGATTATGCCCGCGACTTCGTCTGCGTGGATTAAGGTTTTCGATTCTCTGAATCTTAAATTTTCTGGGATAAAATGTTGCTTGTGTTAATCTCCTACGAAGCTAATACGGTTGAAGCCCCGGCGTTGTCCCTTTTACGAGGACTTGTCCTTCCTGCGTACTTTGACGTTTGACAGTTTTTGTACTGGCAATCTGTCAGAACATCAATTCGTTGGTTAAAGTTAACTCGAGGATGGTGTATTAAACCCTTAGTAATAATATGAGTATATTCATGTATAATATTATGTATTTATTCTTTTAATTAGGTACTTACCAACAAAGTTCAAGTTACCAAGTAAACATTGAGGCGCGTCTGGCAACCCTATCTATCAAGCGAATATAAAACGGATAAAGAAACAAAATTGTATAAAAAGTTTTTTAGGTTAGCATTTGGAAACTGGATCTTTCAATGAATAGCCGAAACTATCCTATTATCCATGACATAAATGGTACCCAACTACTTATGAATAACTATCAAAACTCCTAAGAATAACTATAAAAACTTAATATTAAATCCCCACAGTTTAGTTGGGCAGAACCCCTGGAGCATCAGGATTGAGGAGTTGGGTCCTGAAATTCAACGATGTACTAGTCTTTACTTGGTACCTATAAAAACTAGTCACAATAATCGACAGTTCCTAAATCTCCTCAGTTTAGGGGAGCAGTACCCCTGCAGCATCAGGATTGATGAGTTGGAAACCAAAGTTTTTATGAAAGCATTTCGCAAAGTTTTTGTGTCGATTAAAAAAAGATTCACGGAAATCGGTTAAGAAATCACGGAGATATCGATATGCAGAGGTAGAAAAACACAAATCCTTCTCCTCGTTTATCGAAAGTCGGTTAAAAAAGTAGCCTATATTACGCCCGATAATATCAGCTATCTACCAGTGAAAGTCCCGTCAAAATCGGCCCAGCCGTTCCTGAGATAAACGTCAACAAACAGACCCTTCAATATTAATACATGTAACACTAACATTTTGTAATGTCACAATTTAAATTAGATGGCGCTAGCTGTAGGTTGGCACGCTATGTTACGCGATTAACGGGCGTTGTATAAGACGCTGCTATAGAAAATTGCTTTTCATTCCAGACAATTCAATTTTAGTTATTTGTATAGATGAGGGTCTTGACATTACACTTTAATTAAATATGGTCTATATCATTAACTTTTTACATATTTTAAAATATGTAAAAAGAAAATTGTCAATAAAGGCTTATCTCATCTTATCTTATCTTATATCATTAACTCCAGAACCCAGCTCTTCAATTCTGATGCTGTTGGGTGCTGCCCACCTAAACTGTAGGGATTAATATTACTTATGTGTAGGGTTAAGTTAGTACCTAACCAAAGTTCTATAAAAATAAATTTTACTTCGTATGACGACCTCCGTTGAAAAGTAGAGACAAGATGGCCGCGAGCCGCGACCACAGATACGGCAACTTGTTTTTAAGGGCGTTTCGAGGTTATAATATAAATTCCCCTGTCACCCTCCGCCGGAGGGAGCTGCGGGCCGCCCTCCGTCTGCCTTCCGACCTTCCCCAAGTCCTTGTGTGCACTAAGGTCAGGCTTCAGACGTGGGACATTACAATTTATCCCGGCCCGACGTGTTCTAGCAGAGTTGTTGCTATGGCGAATTACTGCCACTGGAAATAGAATATTATAACCATTGGCTTATAATATTCTATTATATGACTTAATTATCTAAATATATAAAAGGCAAAGGTGACTGACTGACTGACTGACTGACTGACTGACTGACTGATCTATCAACGCACAGCTCTAACCACTGGACCGATCGAGCTGAAATTTGGTATACAGGTAGCTTTTAGGACGTAGACATCCGCTAAGAAAGGATTTTGGAAAATTTAGACCCCAAGAGGATTAAATAGGGGGTTAAAAAATCGAACCAAACGTGAGCGAAGCCGCGGGTTAAAGCTAGTTGTATAATATGACTTAAACAACGTAATTTTTTAATTACTTGTTAATTTTTAATAATTAATTAATGTCTTTTAACACAAGAAAAAGGAAACCAAAATATTCTCAAATATAGTCTAACCTAACAGTATCAGCAGTTAAAGCTATAGAAATCTTAATAAATACTCGTAAATTATCAAAGACTTCGAGAAAATGGTGCAAAACTTTAATATCTTATTCCCACAAGTTGTGATTTTTGAGTAAGTTGGAGTTGAGTTAGGTAGGTGGGATCTCAGCGTGCAAAATTCTCTTTCTTCTAAAAGCTCATCAGATCTAGTCTGATGGGAGGCTCTAATATCTTCTTGCTCGCTTCTTCCTTACTCGCTTGCATCGTTATGAGGTGCTTTTATAAACTGTTATAAAAGGACCTCATAATGATGTTAAAATCCCTGTTCAACGAGATCCACTCCATTATAGCCGTAATATAGGTTAAAGGTGTGGATGAAAACTGAAAAGTAGCAGTTTCGATCTCCACTCGTAGCCATATGGCAACGACAATATTGTCGTACCCCTCGTAACACAAGCTTTCCGCTTATATCTTTCAGCTTGGCTAATATTCTTTAAAAAAAAAATAGCACAAAAGTTTTTACTAAAGTATCCATGTCACTTCAAATGTTGCGGGGATAGATTTCTTGTTTGCTACAGCAACCTATTGCATTTATGTGGCATGTGATGTTTCACGCATGACAACACTAGAAATCTGCCGCGCTTAGCGATCTTTAGAAATGAAACTCTCCTTTATATCATTAAGTAAGTATAATAATTAAATAACATCTTGAGTAGAAATCACCATTCCGCAAATGATTTGTAATAATTAACTATCTCGTTTTATTGCTTATTCCTAATACATATATGTATATAGTAGGCTTAATTATGTAGTTTATTTTATAGGTCCTTTATTTATACCTACTTTAAAAGTAGTTAATTTCGAGTATATAAATATTTTTTATTCAAATAAACTTTTACAAGTGCTTTTGAATCGTCGATGAATCTAACAGACAATTAAAACGAGACAGATTTATTTCAGAGCATTTTTGTGTCTCGTTTTAACCTCTATCTTGAGTCTGAGCTGAGTCAGAGCACAGTCTATAGATCTTACCATTAGTACCCTTAATTTTTTTTAAAATATATATAGACTAGCGCTTGACTGCAATCTCACCTGATGGTAAGTGAAGATGCAGCCTAAGATGGTACGCGCTTGCGTAGAAGATAGAAGAAGAACATCGCTAATCTATATATTTAAAAAAAAAACAAGCGTATTCGAAATGATTTAAAGTAGGTGTCGTCTGAAGAGACAAACTGACAAGAATGAGGTTGAATCTATTTTGAATGGCGACACGGAGATCGGAGAGATTAATAAATGGACAGTAGATGGACAGTAAATGGAGGACCACTCTCGGCGCCTTGCTTCACCAATTAAGATTTTATGATGTAGGTAAGTGGTCATAAACGTGTACAGAGCATGACGTAGTTAGAAGGTACCCACTTACAGCAGTTATAACTTAGTGGTACTTACGATTTCAGCCTGTACTCGTATACCAACGATCTGTATACCAACGATGTATATTTGTGTGTGTACAAGGTATACTTCTTGCAATTTACGAGGGCGCAAGACTCATGGTTGTGTGTGTCGTATCTATATAAGTGGGACTCATGGGAGCGAGAGCTTGCTCGCGCCTGACCGCTTCCACCTAGGCTCCTCTCAGACACACACACTTACGCAATGTTCATGTACACGACGTAACCATAAGCAAGGCCCACGCGCCCTCGTGAATTGCAAGAACTTTACTTACAAGATATTTTCGAAATTTTGAAAATACATTTATTGTGTTTACTTTTATGTGGCTACCACATTTAGCAACCATTTAATCTTAGAATAAGTTTTAATTTAAGTAGTGTAAATAACCGTTAGTAAAGTAAATACTTAGGTAAATAAAATAAAATAGATATGGCGGTATGAACACTCACTTTTTCCACTTAACTGCACTGCAGTCCGTACATTTGCAATCTAATTAGTAATCACTAAATCAACTATACCTACTTGAATATAGCTAGTGTTGGATTTTCTCTCTCTGCATCGTCATTCTCATTACTGAGGGTCACGATCCTTGGCACGGATCACCTTCTCCCAAATGATGTTGGATTTTCAATTCACAAATATTAGGGACTTAAAAAAATTTTATTGCATAAATAGCGAAAGGTGCACGGACTGCAGCGCAGTTCAGGAGAACAAAGTGAGTGTTTCGGTCGCCATATCTAGTAGATAGTACATATATATCGATGCTGTATACACTTGACTTTATATAAAATCTACTTCATTTTACCGATTGCGTAATTGAAAGCTTTACAAATCGTCGATACAATATTTTTTGCTCAATTTACATGAATAGAATAGGGATAAAAATAGCTTTCAATAAGTCCAGTATGACGCGCAGTACCTACTGCGACTGATTTAAATACAGAACTTAAAATACCTAGGCTTTTTTATTAGACATTTATCTATAACCTATTTAGGTATCCCTTATGGCCCTTATGGGTATAGATGGGTACAAATTCCAACCTATTTTTCTAAGGGAGTTTTCAAAAATCGGCCAAGTGTGTGTCAGAGTCGTGAACCGAGGGTTCCGTTTCTAACAAGTAAACGTACTTAATATTTAGACATTGATTTTTTTTATTCGATGACAAGATAGTCCATCACACCGATCTCACCTGATGTAAGTGACAATGCAGTCTAAGATGATAGCGGGCTAACGGGCTAGAAGGTGATTATTTGGCCGAAATCATGAAGATATATTTTTTTTTACTTTATTACTTACTCTTTTGGTAACTAAGGCCACCTAAAGCTGAAATCTCTGCTCAGACTCAAGACAGAGTTAAAACGAGACAGATTCTCTACCTTAACTCTGAGCTAAGTTAGAGAACGCTCTATGGATCTCAGCATAAGTAGAGTCCCTCTTCAAAGAAAAAAATTTTTTTTTTTCTAAATTTAATACTTACTCTTTTGGTAACTAAGTAAGTATATTTAACTATTTTAATTTAGTTAAGTATAGAGTTGCACTGTTTCCGTGCAAAAAAATTATTTATCAACGGATTGTACACTCGTTATCGCAACCTGATAGCCAAAATATTAATGACGAATCGTAAAACATCCTTTTATCTGGGTTAACTACGTCACACCGACCTATTTGTAAAACAATTTTCTTTGATATTTTATAAATTTTTCGGCCAATCGTCCCCATGGCGTATTCTCTTGAGACCAAGGAGACTCTCTGCCCGAGACCAATTCAATTCCTGCGAAGAGTTGGACAGAGAGATGTAACTTCCGCAAAGCTGCTTAGAGCTGCGTTGAAACTTGAAAGACACCTGTAAAGCTTCTGGACTAGAACTGGTTTGGAATCAACATAATCGGCAAGTACCAACATCACTCACCTGCGGTTTGCCGATGACATATCTAGTCAATCAAGGGTTTCCCAAAAGGTGGGCCTAAAAATTAACTATTATTAGTTATTACACAACTTGAACAAGTTGCTTGGAAACAATCGCCTCTTCTTCAGCTGTCCACAAGATAGATACAGGTATAAGCTACATTTTGTAACATTTTTGTCTTCAAAAGAGCACTTGCTGAGTTTCTTACCGGCTGAGAACAGCAGAATCAGCTTTCCGAAGCGATGGTAGATGCTCGACTAGTCATAAAAGCCAATATTTTGAATTTGAACTGGGCCGTTGGGGTACCCTTGGTACACAAGACCTCGTACCAGGGAACGCAGCGTTGGACCACCGAAGGGGTGGTCTAATTAGGTGGACTAACGGCCTCAAGTGAGTCGCTGAGAAGTGAGAACCCATAGACTGAAATGGAACATCGACTAGTTCCATGGCAGCAGAATAATATACCGTGATAAAATAATGCGGATTGTTACGTTCCCTCAAATATGGTTGAGCGAAGCAACGGCTGGATCATGCGTCATGCTCGTGTACGGGTGCCACCAACGGGAATTGGTCTACTTTATGGCTGCCCGTCTTAGGATGGATTATAACATGCAAATGCAGGTCTTATGCATTTTTGAAACTTCATTGTGGAAGCACAGTGTACATAGCATAGTTTTGTTACCTATTGTAAAAAATTTTTTTGAAAAGAGCAACCGCCGAGTTTATTGCTGGCTCTTCTCGGCGGGAACGGCATTCCGAACCAGTGGTAGATTCATCGACGATTCAAAAGCACTTGTAAAAGTTTATTTGAATACAAAATATTTCTATTTCTAATGCATCATGACTATGGTTGATAGTACCTGGTGCACGCAACCGACGAGCTGATAGTGACAACTAATAATGTTTATTTAAGAAAACGCCCTCCGACACAATAATAAATGGACTCCCAATAAAACCAACGGACGATAACGAATTCAGAGTCAAAACAAAGGGGCAATAACAAACAATGAAAACTTTATTTGTCTCGTGTTACCTACATTTGACCGCTGCGTCCGGCACCTTGGTCAATGCTATTATTAGGTATTAATAAAGTACTTATCATAGCCTAGTAGTTAGGGCTATCTCCTATTCGGGGGGTCGATTCGATGCAGGGCATTTGACTTTTCGGATTTATGTGCCTTTAAGCAATAAAATATCACAATGAAACCTGGACGCCTGAGTATTTACTTCTCCATAATGATGTCGAAGGTGTTGAAGTGCGCCAATTTGCATTGAGCCAGTGGTAACTGGTAACTCTTATCGTAGAAAAGACCCGCGCTCAGTAGTAAGCCGTTGATAGGTTGCTGATCATGAAAGAAAATCCGATAACCTCTTGCATATTACATGTAATGCGGGGCTTATAATAACAAGCTCTGTGAACGTCAGGATGGCACATGAAGTGTTGGAAAACTGCTGAAATATCCTCCAAATAATTGTACCTAAACTGTACTAAATGGTACCTACATAGAGATGAATAGTACCTAAAGCAATTAAATAATAAATAAAGAATCTCATACACCGGCCATGCTGATGTTAGGTTGGCCGTTGCGTTATTGTACCATGCTTGTAGATTACCATTTACCATTTAAACTTTATGTACCTACCATAAAAATTTTTTTGACAGTGCCCGTCGTAATATAAGTGCCAGTGGCGTAATGTGAATCAGCCCTTTGAGTATATCAGCCTCAACATATACTTAGATGGCCTCAACTCATTAATTTATTCATCTCATTCTCAAGCCTAGCGCCCACAGGTACCTGGTATAGGCCTCCACTCGAATGAGAAGGGTTTATGCCATATTCTACAACGATGGCCAAGTACGGATTGCCAGACTTCACACACATTTGGACACTATGGAGAACATTATGGAGAAGAGTTTGTGATGTTCTTCTTCACCGTTAAAGCAAGTAATATTCAGCTGCTTAAAATGAACAAAACCACCGATAAGTTAGTCGGTCTACGAATTTTGTATAACAGAATAAGTCTCATTATTCAATACGTTTGATAAATGGAAGTAATCAATAGAAATAACAATTATGCAAATTAGACTAAATAGAATAAACAAATAGGAACACTTTGGTCATCGAACTCAATTGGTTATTTTCGTTTATTACAATTATTTATAGCTTGTTACGTGCAAATTGATTAATCGGGCTTCTAATATAATTTATCTAGAAGTATGATTAATCTAATATATAAAAATGAATCGCTTAATGTGTTGGTAAGCGCATCACGCGTGAACGGCTGGACCGATTTCGCTAATTCTTTTTTTATTGTGTTTGTTATTGTTAGGAGAAGGTTCTTATGAAAGAAAAAATTAAGAAAATTGCGCGGAAAATTAGAAAATTTAAGAAATATTAACCACCATATTAAATTATTTCTAATGTAACCGCTTTTACAATTCAAACTTTTTTGATGTAACCTTATGGCGTTTGACATAACATTGACAGAATGCGTGCTGCCAATATCGTCAAAGAGTTTCAATATTCATAGTTAAGACAGGACAACGTCTGTCGGGTCCGCTAGTTATTAATATTTTTCAATATTCTACATACATAAAAATCAATTGCCGCAATGTATGAATCAATGCTGCAATCATAACTTGAGAACGCCTCGACCGATTTTGCCGATTTCTTTTTTGTAGTATTCGTAATTGTCAGGTCAAGGTTTGTATGAAAGGAAATTTCTGGTAAATCCACAAAAAAGGTCGGAAATTTGGATGGTATGATTGTATGAAAATCTCAATTACTGCATTAATAAATTGCACCTTTGTAAAGCTTGGACGGATCTCTAGAAAGAGAGATTAACAAAAAGTATCCTTCACCAAAGTGCCTGACCAATTGATCAAAATCTGTGTAGAACCTGATTCAATGTGTTATTGAAACTGAATCTCCAACAGGATTTCAAAAAAATGTTTAGAGCCTGACCATCGCCATAACCTGATTGGCTGATCTTCTCTTGCTATTGGCTTTAAATGTATTATTGCAGTAATAACGTCATAAATTCAGCCAAAAGCCTCAAATGAAACTGCAGCAATGACTGGTGCAGCTTTTCCCCAATCGAACAGCGTGAAGGGCTCTGTTTGCTTATTGAGCAATATCTTATAGAGTTACAAATTTTCTTGAGATATTCCAAGGTGACCTCCGAATTGATTAAAGTCAACTCAAACGGTCATAGAAGTATGGGTGGGCAAAACTTCGATGGTTGGATGGAGTTAACCAAGCCACAAAACGATCTTAGAAGTTATAAAGTACGGATGATAGAGATGGTTGGAGGAAATTTCTAGAGTTTCCGCCACTTAAAGGGCTGCAGCGCCTGCTCCTCTGAATAAGAACCCCTTTGAATTTGAGAATGCCATTTTTGACCTTTTCTTAAAGTTCCGAATATAAAGCCCGATTAAGAACCGATTTGCTGTATGCAAGCAAGTCTCCTCCTCCTCCTTGAGTCTCTGATACGGGGAAGTAACCATTTTACTAATCTACCAATGTGATTTGAAGTAGCTTAAAATTCCCGCAGATATTTTATGTCACATAGAGGTCGTCTCTATTTTGGTTCTTTTTATTTAATTTTACGTTTCGGTTTGTCAATTTCAGTTTTATTTTTGTCTGATTCTGTTTAAACCGTTTTCAAAGCGTTTTCTTCTGGTGCTACTGCTCCATCTGCATTAATGTTAGTGTTAACGGCTGCGCTCAAATGGATTAGCGCTTAGCGTCTAACGTCATTACATACATTTAACACAGTAAAATATTGGCCCCATCTGCGTAATGCCTTTATTATCGTGTTAATTTACGCGTTACGGCGCAGGTGGAACCGGGCATCCTAAAATCTGTACAAAAGAATTGTTTTTGGCCAAATCTTTAAAATATAAAGACCAAATAGTTCTACAAAACCTGTTTGAGAATTCCACTGAATTTAAAACCTATGTTTAAATTAACAAATCGATTTCACCATATTCCCAGAAGCATTTTGAAGACAGAAATTTCTCGGTACCTACCTACTGATTATTCTTTGTGTAGTCCCGCAAGGTCCTTACCTACTTAAGGCTGATATTGGAAATCTTAATGTAAGAACCCATTCACTCAGTGACTCAACATGATAACTATTAGGAGAACTGGAAAAAAATATTCAGACAAAAATTACACTACCAAATAATATGTGGTATGATCAATTCAACCCATTAACATCCTACTACTGGGCATAGATCTCCTCAGTAATGAGAAGGGTTTAGACTATATTAGTTTAACCTGGCAAAACCATAACAGAACCGAGCCCGAGTCGAAAGTGAAAATATTTTTTTAATTCAAAATTTAAACAAGTATACATACAATGTAATAATCAACTTTTTCAGAAAATCGCTCGTACCGAGGTAAACCAGTATTAAAGCTCAACAGTTGTACTTTCTAAAATGTAAAACTGATTAATAACTAATTATAATATATTCACAATAAAACAGGAGATTTATAAAGTACTGTTGAGAAACCAACAATTTTGTTAGACCGAACTCAGTTGCAAGACGAAAATTTCAAATATTTTAGAATATACTAAGCTTGATCTGGACAAACACGAGGAAAATGAAAGGACAAAGGAGATAAAATACTTCTGTAAGAAGATAAATCACTTCACCAGCACTGAGGGCAAAGAGATTAAAACGTTAACCAAACTAAGTGACGCTATTGGTAAGTCCAAGGGAACAAAAATAACACAAAGTCACGGCGAAGGCATCCAAAAAACAAAAGATAACTTAGGACATGGCAACCGTTTTGCCTCACAAAATAGATCAATGTGACAGAGATAAAAATTTTGTTTATTATTTACCTACAATGTTGCTCCCAATTTTCACGACATCGTTAAATCTATAACCTATGAGCAATTCTGTTCCCAAATTCTACCACTAATTAATTTGACATCTACAGTTTTATCGCTTAGATTCCTTATCCTCTTTACCTTATCAGCATTTTTCCTAACTAGTTTTGTAAATAGGTAATTACTATTAATTAACTATTATAATTTCAATATCATAACGATATTCTCAATATAATTCTTCTATATCCATATAAAATAGGTGAACTAAATGGAATGTATCAACAACTGGACAGGACCTAGACAAAGTTCAACTAATCAAAGTAATATGAAATTATGGAAAATTATTGTTATTTGACTCTATCTATGTTTGAGATAGAGCTTATCCTCGTGTCCCTAGATTAGTTCTTCTAAGTTATCAAGCATCTTTTTTGCAGAAAAAATCGAAATGAACAAGTCTAGAATTCTTTTTTATTTCAAAAATTATTTTATGGTCTGGTTGAATATATCTAATCTAAAAGCAATAAAGTCTCAAGACAATTCGGATAGCAATTAGAGTTTACTGAGGTAAACGAGAAAAACATTAAAAAAAAGCGAAAAAACTTAGAAGATAAAAGATGGGGCCTTGAAGAATGCTGTCGATAACGATATAACTAACTACATATTCAAAGTATTCGGCAGGTGAGTTGCTCATAGCTCTCGTATGTGTCATCAGACACATCACTCACCAAGAAACATCAAAACAGTGGAATACACAAAAGATATTGGGCATAGCTGTCACAAAAAGCAAAAAAAAAGGTTCTGATGGCCTCGGAAGTCGGAATCGTCATAAACTAACAAAATTAAGGTGATTGAAGGAAGAAATTAAATTGATCACCAGCACATTGGAAAACAATCAATTCAACAATGATTTATGTGGCATAAAATTGTGTAAATTGGGCTTCCTAGTCATCATTTTTAAATGAAAGCAAAATAGAGATAGTTTAGTTGTCAAAGTTTCACTTTAATTTGAAATCTAACACGAAGCATTCTCAGCGATCACTTCGATAATTAGACGCATTCCGGTGACTCATCCAACCGAGACTTGTACTTTTATTGGCTGTTTGCATTCGAAGTCTTTGCAATTTTATTTTCTTGCGAATCAAGGCAATTTTGCCATTGCCAAAAGGACATAAAGTTTCGGTTAATTGAAATTGAATCTTAACTTATGGCTGCAAAGTTCTCGAAAGCGACAGCCGTCCAGAGCCAACGATATAACAGCAAATAAAATAATATCAGCGCTTCGGCCGTGACGCTTCTGCGAAATTCATCCATCCAACAAAAATACCATTATAATACTAATCTTTTTACACTCATTTTTATAAATAGATTCGATATTGGTCTTTCTCCTGACTTCAACGGACACCACCGTTCGGAAGCGACAATTATTGTCTAGACTGTTCAAGGCGTGAATATCTTAAACACCTTCGATTTCACTTTTACAGGACCTTCGAGCGACACGGCTGAGAATCGCAACCGCAGCACGCGCACATAGGCTTATAAGAATCGTACAGGAAAACGGCGCCGGCCGCCCGTCGCCCGACGAAAAATACGAAAACCAGTTTGAACCGCCTTTGTTCAGTCTTTCGGCAGGAGTTCGATGACCAATGCGATTCGTGTAGGCCTCATTGCAAATTTCGAGCGCGAGGGTGCAGCCAGGGAGGGGGTGAGCGGCGGTCATCAACCGACCGGCGTGATTAGCGCGTGACTCACCGCGCCTCTTTGTCTCCTCGCCCACGGGCCACGGCTTACCTTCGCGCCCGGCGCCGCCATGCGCTCGCCGCCACGTGCCGCCGCGCCGCTCCGACGAAAACCGCCGACACGGTAAGTGTACTCCAACAAGCGCCTGGAACCATTATCACCAGAGCACCTGATGAAGTACAATGGGCGTGCGGCGGCCGCAACTCTGCTCGCTGGGATCCGTGGGCGACGACGCGAGCGGAGGCGCCGCGCGCTACTTCAGGTACCTGACTCGTGGAGAACAGCCCCGGTTCCGGAGTAGCGCGCGGCGACGCCGCCCGCTCCTATTTATAGCGCGGCGCGAAATGTAGAGGCGTGCGACTCCGGCGGAGCGCGAGACCCGACTGCACCTCGGAGCCGGCGACGCGACCCCCGCGCGCCGCCAGACGTCAGCTGACCGCTGCACCGGCCCTGACATTGGCGCGCCCGCCGCCACCCGCCCGCGCCCCGCGCCCGCCCGAGGTCGCTGACCCGCCCGCGGAAGCCTCCTCGCGAATCTGGCGCCCCGGACCCCGCGCGCCCACCGCGCCGCACCGCGCCGCCCGCCGCGACGCCTCCCGCCGTGACATTCACCAACTATGGACGGTGAATGATTGTAGACTCCTCGCGTGAACCGCTCCGAGCCCTCCGCCAGTCATCTGACGCCAGTCGAACTTTACTACTTACTCGCGAGTCCCAGCCTCTCAGCTCAGCCACTCCTGATTTTACAGATTTGTGTGGATATCTTGAAAATTCAAAAACCGGTTCCACACACCGCAATCAATTCGCCATAAGATGTCTTTATACCTAGATGGCTGTAGTTTAGACAGGATCCAAGCAGTCTTGTTTTTGTTGCTTTATAAAAACACCCACGCGTCATATCCTCTTGTGGTCTTAGTTATGCGGAAGGCATGGCTTCTCAACATGATGATAAGTTGAATTGGCTAACAATACAATAGTATCTCTTGACTATAAAATGTTACGAACAAGATGAGGTGCGGTATCTTTTGGTCGATGCAGAATTTTTTTTAGTAGGTATACAATAGGGACTACTAGTGATAATGAAACAATGTTTTGCCTGCTCTACGTATTTTTATCGCGCTGATTTCTTTGAGATTTCTGAAACGATTTGCGTGTGTATTATGGGCTTAATAAGAAGCAGTTATTTCAAAATTACAGACTTCAATTATTTTATTTATTTGTCAACTAACATGGACTTCATAATAATTCACTTATTTATTTGCTTTGTTATGAACTTCGATTCTTTAGCGCGACATACGTCATACACTAACCCTGCACTGGTAGCATGGGCAGGGGATAAAAGTTTTATCCCCCGATTTTATCCACTGACAGGGGATAAAATTATCTTTTCCCTATGCTAAAGCATGGCGACAGAGGAGAAGGCGATATATATTTCTATAAGTAGGTATATCCACTGAGTGTTATTTCCACCGCTGTGCCCATGCTCGACGGGTGGATAAAGCTAAGCGAGGGGATAAACGTTTTATCCTTTTCCCGGGGATAAAATTTCTCCCACCCAGCATGGGTGGGAGAAATTTTATTTTGACCAGCCCTGGTAGCATACCAGGGCTGGTCATATGAAGCATAGCATCATGATCATTTATAGGCAATCGCTATTGGATACCTACTTATGTTATCATAAAAAGTGATTAGATACATACTTATGTTATCATAAAAACTCCTGATCACTGTTAAGGTAGGCGTTTTTCTGACTCACAGCCATGTGTATTTACATTTCTCTGAATAAGCAAGTGAGATGATCCCTCACAACACCGCTTCAGCGAGCTGTAAAGTTTCAACAAAGACGTGATTCATTAAACCAAATTGTTTTAACCTATGTTTCTTTTTAGTTTACACAACTGCCCAAAGAAAGGAGTGTTATGTTTTCAGGATTCATATATGTATGTGAGTTTATTTATTCCACCATAACTTCTAAATATCTGTATCGTTAGAATCCTTACATCCATCCCAAGTGACACTGGATAATTTCAGTCGATGTTTAAAGTAGTCGGATTTTTATTTTATTTTAATAATTTGCTTAGTTTCTTTTTTTAATTAATTCTATTTCCTATTTCTACTAATATAATAAATCCGAAAGTTTGTGAGGATGGATGGCTGGATGTTTATTACTCTTTCACGCCACAACGAATGAATCGATTTGGCTGAAATTTTGGAATGGAGATGGCTCTTACCCAGGATTAAGCTTACATTTTATCCCAGCAAAAGACTTCCTGTGGGATTTTGAAAAACTAACTCAACGCGGATGTACTCGCGGTCATCAGCTAATATGACCATAAGTTATAGTTAAGGCTACTTAATGAACCTAGCTGAGGCAATACGTTTAGTAGGTCTTGGAATATCTGATAGTCCATGATAGTGAAACTAATATTATGTTTACACTGTAAAGATGAGTGGATATTACGGTCGCGCCGCACACGTCAACCGCGCCGCAAAAGCCGCGGCCGTAAACCATAAATGTAGCAAATGTTGGGATCTACAGATTCTTCGTTGTAGCATGGTGCAGGTCAATAACATGTCATTTATTTTGTAACTATTGTATTGTTGCAATCATCAGGTTCAAATTATGAATAAGAATAGTCTCAATAGATTTTAATAGTGTGAATTAATAGAAATAGAAATAGAAATAGAATAGAAATAGAAATATTTTTTATTCAAATAAACTTTTACAAGCACTTTTGAATCGTCAATGAATCTACCACTCCCACTAATAAATTATGTAAGACTAGTTGATGCCCGTGGCTTCGCTCGCGTGGTCTTAGTTTAACAAAAATCCCGTGCCTCTAAAGCCTATGTCATTCTCCCGATCCTCAACTATATACCCATGCAAAAAATCACGTCGATCAGTTGCTTTGTTGCGGCGTGATTGAAGGAAAAACCAACAAACAAACACACTTTCGCTTTTATAATATTAGTAAGGAAGTAAGGATACAATGAACTGCATTGTAAGGGTGAAAAGTCAAAAATTTAATGACAGTATGCCAAGTAAAAATATTAGCAACGTTGATTGCAATAAATTATGGCTGACACTGAATTTAATTCATTGAAATATATTTAACTACTCTGTGCTTATTCAATGCTATATGAATTACACAAAGTAGCGGCTATTACAATGTAATTAAGTACCATCACCGCATTAGGATTTAGACCTTCCAGAAACAGACTTGTTTATTTGCCGCATGCAGCATGCCGCGCTGGTTTCTAATGTGCGATCAACTTAATAATGTAGCTTTGTATGTTCTGTTCTGGGAACTAAATGTCAATGCTCGTCGAGGCGGAGGCGGTCAATTATGCAAATAAATCTCTATTCGCGTTTCTCAGAGGCATATAATATGTTCTCATTTTGGCCGCCTCGATAGTGATTGAGTCATTTGAAACAATTACAATCTTTATTATAAATTATAATCTTGTTTGTTTATAGAGAGTGAGACTTTTTTCGAATAAGAATTCAACTCCAGATTTTTCATGTTTTTTGTTCAATGTTTTTGTTGGTCTAGACTTTAGACTATTAATTAGAACTTGAGTTTACAGGACCTAAAGGCTAGTGTCTACGCATAGGGCTAAACTCATGAGGTCTGTATTGCCAATGTCAGTACCTTTATTTATTTACTTTTACAGCCCATACGTACACCTACGACTTCTTCAAATCCCGGAAATACTGAAAATACCGGGAAGCCGGGATTAATCTCTGGTCAGTACCGAAAATACCGGTATTGAAAAAATTGTCCAGTTTTGCGACCCCTGTCCATAACTCATAGGCGCAGATGTTTTTAAATATATAGTAGAATGCGTGTGATCTTTACTGCACAAATGTGTACACAAACACTTTATTCCCTCACTCTCATAGTCCGATGGGATGTGAATTCGGCACGGCCTGGCAAGTCGCAGGACTCACGGCTTTGTGTTCTCCGATGCAGGAAGTGACGCACTGCGTTTTCCTAACTTAGGGCAGCTCCTGCAGGCTAGTAAGTACCTACTAGTCCAGTCAAAACAAGGTTTAACCTCTGGAAAATTGCGAAAGTTTTGAAACTTTGCACATCGAATTATGGGTACCTAGGGATGAATATACCAAAAGTCCTCATGCGTACGAGGCGAGCTCTAGCGGCAATTAGCGGAAACAGGACCCTTTTTTTGGTTTTTTATTAATATCTCGAGAACCTTTGGTCAGAGGTAAAAGTTTACTACTACATAATTAAAGCTTATTAAATTTGCAACAATAATGATTATATAAATTTTTCTTGAATTCCTAATAATTACCGAGTTTTAAGCCACTAAAAGATAGCTTTTTCGGAAAATCACGCTAGCGGCGCCCGGTACAATATGGCATTTGTAATAATAATTGACAATCATGGTTTATCATTTTTTTTTGGATACCAAGGGTGATCCAGAAAATAAACTTCACAGTTATGTACAAAAAAAAGACATATTGTTAATTAAACAACTAGCTTTTGCCCGCGGCTTCGCTCACGTTAAGTTAAATTTTTCAAACCCCTATTTTACCCGTTGTACCCTCTTAGTGGTCGAATTTTCAAAAATCCTTTTGTAAAGGATAACTACGGCCTAATGGCTACCTGTATGCCAAATTTCAACCTGATCGGTCCAGTGGTTTAAGCTTTGCGTTGATAGCAATTTTTGTTGTAACTGTATTTCATCTAAATATTTAAACCGCAAAGGTGACAGACTTACTGACTGATCTATCCAAATAGGGGTTTGAAAAATTTAACTTAACGTGAGCGAAGCCGCGGGCAAAAGCTAGTTGTTTAATAAGCAATATGTCTTTTTTTTGTACATAACTGTGAAGTTTATTTTCTGAGTCACCCTTGGTACCAAAAAAAAAATGATAAACCATGATTGTCAAATATTATTACAAATGCCATATTGTACCGGGCGCCGCTAGCGTGATTTTTCGAAAAAGCTATCTTTTAGTGGCCTAAAACTCGGTAATTATTAGGAATTCAAGAAAAATGTATAAAATCATTATTGTTGCAAATTTAATAAGCTTCAATTATGTAGTAGTAAACTTTTACCTTTGACCAAAGGTTCTCGAGATATTAACAAAAAACCAAAAAAAGGGTCCTGTTTCTGCTAATTGCCGCTAGAGCTCGCCTCGTACGCATGAGGACTTTTGGTATATTCATCCCTAGGTACCCATAATTCGATGTGCAAAGTTTCAAAACTTTCGCAATTTTCCAGAGGTTGGGTCATTTTTTGAGGTTTTTTGACTGTACTACTGAGAATTCCGTGACAGAAAAACCCAATAGGTAAGTTTAACATTATTTTGTCCCGACCGGGGATTTGAACGCGGGGCCTCGTTATCGCAGTCGAATATGCTAACCACTAGATTGACGAGGCAGTTAGTTACGTGTTCAATAATGAGATAACGCTATCATACTCATAGGTATTAAAGATGAATAAATTAATACATATCGATTCAGTGGAAGGTAATAACCGCCCTTGCTCCTTTAACCTCAGGAGGTCTACGCGCCCTCCGAGGCATTGTCTCCTCAAAGTGAACCCATCTTTAACAGCTACGGCCTTATATAAAAGGAAAAGGTGACTGACTGACTGATCTATTAACATTTAACGCACAGCTCAAATCACTGAACGGGGCGGGCTGGGCATACAGAATAATGCGATAGCAATAATTATGACGTAGGCATCTAGGCATCTGCTAAGAAAGGATTTTTGAAAATTCAACCCCTAAAGGTAAGTAGGTAGTAGCCAATCGGAGGCAATTGTGATTGTTACATAGATTGATACAATCATTTTTAGACAATCCCACAGGTGCCGCAATCAATTTTTTAACCGACTTCCAAAAAAGGAGGAGGTTCTCAATTCGTCGGATATCGATGGTCGGAATATTTTTTTAAAATTATTTTTTTTATGTATGTTCCCCGATTACTCGAAGACGCCTGAACCGATTTGGAAAATTCTTTATTTGTTTGAAAGGGTATGCTTCCCAGGTGGTCCCATTGTCATCAAGTCAGGATCTGGTGATGGGATCACGGAGATCTCGAGGGAACTCTTCAAATTTTATAGACACAATACTTTGTAGTGGCGTTTGAAGTCGGTTTTGTAAAAATAATTTATACGTTTATATCATTTTTAGACAATCCCACTGCGGGTCGTGGCAGGTACACAACCGCCCTTATTCCTTTAACCTTTTGAGTGAGAGGTGATCGCGCCCTCCGAGGCACTGTCTCCTCCGAGCGAGCCCGACGACCTAACAACTGTAGGGTTAGTACAAGATTTAATTCAATTGATCGTACTTATTCGTATTCGATGACATTAACGTCAAAGTAAAATAAACCATAACTACATTGAATTAGAATTTTTACGTATACAGATAAGCTCCAAACTAAAATCGCTTGAAATTTGTGACTTTAAATTAATACTTTTCGTATTCGATGACATTACCGTCAAAGTAAAGTGAACCATAACTGGATTGACTTAGAGCTCAATTTTGTCTATGCAGTCTTAAACGTTTACGTATACGCTCCGAATTAAAATCGCTTGTACTGAATTTGTGACTTTAAAGCAATGTGGTTAAGGTTCATTTTACTTTGAAGCTAATATCATCGAATACGAATACGATGGATCTCGTACTAACCCTGCTGTTCACCTCGCGCCGACTCGCGTTCGTTTGTGATTGGTTTACTTATTCCAGTTGTCTTATTGCTGAAGTTTTTGAATAATGCGTCGGGATTTGGAAGAAAATTGCGTAAAATGTTCGGTATTGTTGGGCAAAGACCTCTGACATTGGAGAGCCCGAGAAATGTCAAACGTGTCTTTAACATTTAAGTACGTTAGGTTTTATACTCAAAGATTTAGGTACCTATATAAACAATACTAACGGCTCAATGGTTTGTAGACACTACGAAGGAACATACGTAAATACATACATAGACTCCTCTCTTTATACATATATATTTATTTCAGGGTGAATAAATAAAACCATATTATGTCTTAAGCGCACCTTGGAGTACTTCGGACACATTGCCCGCCGTAGCCCTGGAAATCTTGAAAAGTTACTGGTAACGGGCAAGGTAGAAGGAAAAAGGCCAAGAGGACGTAGCCCTATGCGTTGGTCCGAACTCCGACCAGATCAGCACTGCACTCGGAACATCTTTCCACGCCGCTCTACATAATGCGGAAAATAGGACAAAGTGGAAGAACATCGTGTGGGAGAAGGTGATCCGTGCCAAGGATCGCGACCCTCTGTAATGAGGATGGCGATGCAAGGAGGAAGGAATAAATAAACACCTACCCTATGAACATAGGGTAGGTGTTTATTATGTATAGAGTATTTAGGCTGGCCTCAATATTTTTAGCATTACATTTTCAATATTCGATTGACGTCAGTTCAGCCTACGGATGGAAGTTGCGATTGCTCCTAAAAATACTTCTGATGATAAAGTGACGTCGATTTTATCACTTTTATCACTAAAATAGAATGTGTGGTTTATGGTTCCCGGTAGATATCTGACGACCTAAAGCCTAGGCAGTAGTATAGTTCTTGCAATTCACGAGGGCTCATGGTTGTGTGTGTATCGTATCTGTATAAGTGTGAGCGCGATCTTGCTCGCGCCTGACCGCTCCCACCTAGGCTCCTGACACACACACACACACGCAATGTGCATGTACACGACGTATCTAACCATAACTAAAGCCCACGCGCCCTCGTGAATTGAAAGAACTATAACTTAAAGTGGTCGACCTGTAGTACTAGTTATCTTATAACCAACTCTAACTAACCCCATATTACCCCAAGATATTTTCCAAGTGATATTAAAATGCTTAACACACATAAGTCCGAAAAGTCAGAGGATCGTGCCCGGAATCGAATCCACTACTCCTGAATTGACCGAGTCCTTACCATTAGGCTATCTCTGCAATTCTCAAGTTGTACTTTATGTCTAGGCAACTATTCGAGCATAAAGCTAGCAAGGCAAAGCTACGGTAGATTTTTTGCTGGGCTGCCGCAAAAAACCTATACACGTGCAATTAAAATGCGGAAGAATAAATAATTAAAATGGGAGGGGAATCATGATTAGTCTGAGTAGAATTCTAAATAAGGTGTTAGAATTTACGAGTAGATATTATGATATTAATGTAGGTAGATATGAAGTTTGTAATCTAGGCGCGTATTTAGGGATTGAAAAACCGGTGGAACATCGCGTTTTGGACCCTTGACACTACCGGTTTGCACCACTGGTGGTGTAAAAGGTATTTTTTAATTATTCTTTTTCTAAAATAATATAGATAGCTAGATTATTATTGAGAATTCTAATTCTTTTCCGTTTATTTTTCAAGCTACCCCATTTTTTTAAGGTACCCCAGCTACTTTCGAGGTACGCAGGCAACCGTTGGCCAGGATAAAAAGTAGGTAGGTATCCTGTCTCTATCCTAAAAATTTTTGTGCCATGCCAGCGGTTAATGTTAAGGCACCGTAATTATTATCAGGATAAAATGTTAAAGTTAGGGAAGGACAAGGAGTAAGCTTAGCTTACTCCTTGTCCTTCCCTAATTCATCTTAAGGTCTTCCAGGGTCTACAGGAGGGACTACCATCTCAATTCGGTAGTATTGTATTTCTTGGAGGGAGGGGAAGAATACCCTAGGTAGGTACCTTGGAGGGAACACGCGTGGGTAAAAAATTGGTTTAACCAGTGCGCTACCTTAGCAATGTCCTACCTAAACGCATCAAAATACCACTAGGTAGGTATGTTTTTAAGACTTGATTACAAAACATCGACTTTCCTTCACTTTCTACAAAAACGTATAATACTGATTAATGGCATGTAAGTATTAACTATGCCTACCTTCCGGATCAAATCCACTAAATAGTGAAAACCGTATCAAAATCCATTGCGTAGGTACGTTTAGTATGTAATTACTAAACGCACCAACAGATGGACAGTAACTTTGTATTAGATACTCGTACACACACATGCACGCACGCACATACGCACACACACACCCAAACTTTCGCCTTTATAATATTAGGCGGCCCATACACGGTCAAACATGTTCGTCAAACACGTAACATTTTTACGTGTTTGTCAAACAAACTACGTGTTTGACAAACGGAAACGGAGGTGTTTGATTGGGTGCGCTGGTGTTTGATGACCTTGATCAAACAAAACCGTAACAAAAAAACGTAAAAATTTTACGTGTTTGACAAACATGTTCGACCGTGTATCGGGCCCTCGTGTGATTAAAGAGAAGTTAACTTTTTTGCTATCTTCCCGTTTTTGAAATGGTCCAGTAGTTAGGTACGCGAAACGGTGAAGAGATGAAAATAGTGTGCTATATGGAGCGTAGATAATCGAATGATTCGAATGGACAACATCCAGAAACAGAAATAAACTTCAAACTAATTTTGTTGCTAAAACATAAACTTGTTAATGGAAAAATGGATGGAAACGATGGTTTACTTGTAATTTAATTAAGTAGACGTCACATAAATTATACGTGACATTATCTGTGCCGGTAACCGGCGGCAGCCGCGGGGTAACCGGAAATTTCTCGTTAAAGGTGGGAAAAAATCAATTACTTAGCTCTCGTTATTGAATTGAGGCCGCAATTTATTTATTGGTTTGCACTTTGCAAATAGATGTAAGTACTATAACATAAAAAAATATGTACGTTTTATTTTATTTTTTTAAAAAGTAGACGTCGATTTTTTAATCCCCGATGCGGCGCGTGGGAAAAAACATACCTACACACGTCAAACTTACAACATTCTTCAGGTTATGTTTGACGTATGTCTGTTCCCTCGTTGCTCCCTAACGAATGGACCGATTTTGATGCGGTTTTTCTGTTTGAACGTGATCGAGGTGGATCTTAGCTAAGTATTGTGTATGAAGATCTGCTCAGGCGCGTCAAGATCATCAGCTCATTTCCTACTGTTTTAAGGGTCTTACAAACTATCACTGGTGCGATTCATTTGAAATCTGGTGTCCCTAAGTACTATCACTGTCACACGAGTAGTCTGCGTGATACCTAAATACTAAGATAGCATTAAAAATTGTTTTTGGCCAAATGTTGGTTAACGACGTTATAGCTTGAGGAGAGCAAATCGACCGTTCCGTAGAACAAAGTCTCATCTGCTGAATTCATAACTTGAGATTTGAGCCTTGCAGATGTGGCTTTTAAGGCTCCAATTTCAAGTTGTGAATTTAGCAGATGAGACTTTGTTCTACGGAATGGTCGAAATGTGAGGGATAACTCAGTCCCTCACATTTCGACCATATTAATTTTTTGGCGATACAATTCTTAGGTGATTTAATTTAATTTTGAACACAGAGGTGATAATTATTATATCACTTGGTGATTAAAGTTGAATTGTCCTAGGTTTCAACCGAGCATAAAAGAGTCATTTAAATAAAAAAAAAACGTTTTATTATTAAATAGTGTTTTAATTTATCGCTTCTCTTTAAACAATTATTTATTACAATAACGAAGATCTTTAACATAATAATTATGCAAAACATAAATAAAAAAGTTACAAATTAGCTACAATAATTATACATTTACAAATAAACACTTGAAAATCTTTAAAATAAATTCATATTCATTTAAAGTTCAAATCAAAATATATATAAAATAAAATTGGAAAATCGTACAAACTGAAAATTCAGTTGAAATTTAACTAGCCTATTTTATAAATTGTACCTAAAAATATTTACAATATTATTTGTATGGCGATATCATGAAGCCCAGCGTTAGGCTATATCTAATATATAATATAAATTATAACAAGCAATGTGGCATCTATAATTTCTTAAGAGCTCCATTGTAATATGGTGTCTTGGAAAAAAGTAGATCGACAACTGTAATGTGTCGCTACTAGATGTCGCTAACAGTTGCTATAAAACTGATTGAAAAAGTAGATACATATCACTAATTTCGTGGCTGACGTGTGGTTCAGCCGTGGTGTAACGGTGAACACACTCGGGCGCTATTCCCAGAGAGATGTGGGTTCGAATCCCGCCGGCCTCGGAATTTTTGATATGTATTTATAAATCTATTAGGTTAGTTCTTTTAAGTGTAGGTTAACACTTCAATAAAAGATTAAAAATATTTTAATTGAATAAATTATGTCTGAGAAAACACAACACAACATATTCAGCCGGATATTTCTTTTTTCACATATCGCTTAAGAAATCAAAATTTAGCAAATCTGAAAATTAAGCTTATTGGTCTAATTTATAATTTAAGTTATGACTAATGTCAATTAAATTAAAATTTAAAAATCCATATACATAAATACTTATTACATATATTAAAATTTATTTTACAATTGCATTTTTATGTCAATTATTAAGATTGTTCTAAAAATTATTATTTACAAAATTACATTCAAATTTTACATGTCACATTAAATTAAAATTATTTAATAAATTAAATTAAAAATATATATTTCCCCGAACAAAAGCTAGCGTCTTCTATATACTTACATAAATCAAAATAAGTCTGTCTGCGAGAATGAATTTGACCAAAACAAATATATTTTTAAAATTTTTGTCCCCGCTAAACTTCGGAAGACTGAACCGATTTTGAAAGAACTTTCACAGGCAGATAGGGAAATACACAAAAAAGAGTATAACTGACGCAATTAAAATTTTAACTAATAAAATACAGGTCTTGCTTTACTCTACGTTAAGATTTAAAATACAACAAGAGACGTCATGTCACGTACAGAATAATCAATTAATTTAATTATTATTATTTTTAATTATTAAAAACAGATTAATTGTATTGTCCCACCTACAAAATAAATTAAATACAACCAGATGGCTGATTCTTTAACTCAGTGCCTATCACCGACGATAGGCATTTTTTATCTACTGAAGGTTTGAAGAGAAATGTCATTTACTATTTCATAGTAAACCTTCAATGGATAAAAAATATATGCCAGTGGCTTTCATTTTTGATACGCACTGAGTTACAGAATCAGGGGGCGTACACTTCGCGCTATTTTTTAAAAGCTCTGAATATAGCTGCGTATCGATGTCGGAACGCCATGTATCAAGGTAGCCTCTGGCGCACGCATTGTACCATGCGCAAGTTTAATCTTGTTTAATCACTTAGGTTTGTAATGCAAATGCAATAAAGTGAATACGGGCGCCATTGTCATATGTCATGAGCCTAACAGGGTATTTGACTGTTGTCAAAATGTTAATATTAATTAATTGTTATCGAAAACGTAACATGGAAGAATTACATATTTTGTAAAAAACAGAAAATAAATTGGTCACAAAACGAATAAGTTATAAGCTGTTGCACTGCTATTATATCTGTCTCTTTTTAAAACGAAATTTTCTATCGAGTGAATGGAGCTACCTGCTTGTGACGTTACACGCAAGTAGCGCTCTCTTTGTCTAACAGGAAAATTTAAAACATTCCGAGACTATTTAAAGTTAAAAAAAAAAATGGCATTTTGTTATAATATTTAAAAACTTGATTTTAAATACATAAAATATGTATATCAGTCAAATACCCTATGGTTTTGGTGCCATAGTACAACCTATACCTCTCAATTTACTGTTTACACTAGGCAAAGACGGGAAAGTCAGCAGTGGCGTAGCTAGGCATGGGCGCAAGGGGCCATCACCCATAAAGCCTCGCTCGAGGTCCCTTGAAGTCCCTTGGTTTTAAATCTGGGTTGCTACATAAAAACTTTTTTAAATATTTGCAACTTTTTTTAAATTTCAATACTTTCCGCGCACTTATAATATATTTTACTACCATGAATGTGTCCTGGATTTGCTTTTGTATTCACAACAAAAATATGGTAGAATCTCTGCATTCATTTTGGGAATAGGCTCTGAAAAAAAGAGCCTCGTCAACGTGTAGATTGAGTGTACGCTACGCCACTGAAAGTCAGTCACAACACAACACCGCACCCTGTGGTCGGGTTCTAGAAGAGCGCCCTGGCCGCGCTGCTGGGCGGGCGCGGGGTGCGCGGCGCGAGGGGCGCGAGGGGGCGGCGCGCGCGGGGGGCGCGGCGTCAGCGGGGCGCGCCGCCGCCGCCCCACCAGCGCAGGCTGGCGGGGTCCACGCAGCGCGCGCGCCCCGCACGCCGGGTCGCCTCCTCCAGCACCTCCTGCCGGGGAACATGTGTGTGACAACCCAGCCACGGCGGCCAATCTCCAGGATATTATAGTGCACAAGTCGCTGCTTCAAAACTAAAGAGCCACATCTCAAAATAAATTTTTTTTCACGAGAGCAGATATAAGTTTTTAAGTTATTGCATAGCTTCTATCGCGGGCCTTGAGCGTGGAGACCGAATCCAGAAATTCCGTAACGAAAATAACCTGACACGGGACTCCTCTCACCGCTAGAAGGCGTTGATAAAAAATGCTATGCAATAGCTTTACCGCGGCAGTCCCCGAGTGCCACACGTCTTTATTTTTTAATTTTTTTTTGCTTTTTTGGCTCTCCAACTTACAATGTATGATAATGCTAAAAGGGCGTACGCGTAAATTATTGTGATCTAAAGGCCGATTTTGACGAATGTCTTCGCGTTATGTCCCTATTTTTGAAATAAAAGTGAATTTGGAAAATTTTGAGATGTGGCCCTTTAGTACTGAAGCAACGAAGTGTGTGCGCAAACACAGGTGCACTCTCTGTTCCCTTACCCTCATACACGAGATCCGATACGACCGAAGAGAGATCAAGCGCAGGACCTACAGCTTTACGTGCTTTCCGAGGCACGGGGTTGACTCACCGCCGACTTCCTAATTCCGGGCTATTACTGAGGATTTCTTGACAGAAAAACCCAATAAATTTTTATGGCCCGACCCAGGAATCGAACCCGAGACCTCGTCATCTAGAGTCGAACTTCGGTGTCGGTCATATGAAGAATGTAAGTGACGACATCGTGTCGTTGAGTACTGTGAACTGGTGGTGTCGGTGCAAGGTAGAAACGCCCTGTAGCGAACCTGCTTGCATCCAACAACACAAAATATAGCCAACGGGAATGGGTCTGCTTTTGCCTACCTGTCTTAACATGTATTGGATTGTATTTATTTGTATTTGTATTGTATTTGTATTGTATTGGACTTAGGAAAATTCATCGTGGAAGCACTGTATACATAGCATAGTTTCATTAACTATTGTAAATTAATTTATTTTTTTGAAAAGAGCAACCGCCGAGTTTCTTGCTGGCTCTTCTCGGCGGGAAAGGCATTCCGAACCAGTGGTAGATTCATTGACGATTCAAAAGTGCTTGTGAAGTTTATTTGAATAAAAAATATTTCTATTTCTATAGCAGCGCACCTGTTTCTTGAGCACAATATGCTTCCCCTTCCAGTACTTCATGAGGCCGCGCTCCTGCAGCGTGGACACGATGTCGGAGGACGCGATGGCCAGGTCGGTGCTGAGGTTGCGGATGCTGAGCATGGGGCCGGGCGCCGAGCACAGCCGCTTGAGCAGCGCCTCCTTCCAGTACGAGCGGTACGAGATCAGCCCGAGGTCGGACAGGGGGGTCTCCGGCGACCCCACTTTACCCTCCACTTTTGTGAGCAGGTAGCCTACGCAGAACAAATCAAATCAAAATCATTTATTTATACAAAATTATCATTACATACATACAAATAGATTTGATACATGTTAAGACAGGCAGACAAAAGTAGACCCATTCCCGTTGGTGACACCCGTTCACGGGCATGACGCATGATCCAGCCGTTGCTTCGCTCAACCATATTTGAGTGAACGTAACAACCCGCATCACACGATAGATTTCAGCACTAAGGTAGTAATACTATGGTTTATGTTTATAGTGAGCCAGCGCCCCTAACCTCAACTTTCACGCAACTTGACAAAATTGACAAGCAAAAATACGTTGCTGTAGGTCAAACTCAAATAACACTGGAACTCAACTGTTTAGTTTGAAGGAGCACACGCGATGTATAGTTCTTTTAATTCACGGGGGTACGCGGCGCATGGTTGTGTGTGTGTCGTATCTATATTAGTGGGAGCGAGAGCTTGCTCGCTCCTGGCCGCTCCCCCCTAGGCTCCTGACGGGCACACACACGCAATGTACATGTACACGACGTAACCAGAAGTAAAGCGCCCGAAATTTCGTGAGATAAACGTCGTACTATACCTACGACCTACGTATGTCGTGAATCCATTTGCATTGGCCACATTTTGAAAGCTGTTTTTTAAAGTAAAAGCATTATTAGGGTTCCGTAGGTACCCATAGGTTGCCAACGGGACCCTATTACTAAGTTGTTTGTCCGTTTGTCAGCAGGCTGTATCTCATGAACCATTTAAACAAGTTGGAAATGAACTGACGATCTTTGAACGCCTTAACAGAACTCCATAAATTATAGCTAAGCACCATCTCTATCACGTCAGCTTTCAAAGATAAGAAACCGCATCAAAATCGGTGCATTTCTTCGAGACACACAGAGAGATAGATACACTCGTCAAAATTATGAAACCATGAGGGGTTGTTTGTTGGGGGTTTACTAATAACTGTGTCACTCTGTCATTTGGGTAAAACCAAATGATGCGATAAAAATGTCCACCCTACAGAATTCGGCTACGGCGGCCAATCTCCACAGGAATTCATTCTGTGCGCAAACACCGGTGCACTCTCTATTCCCACACTCTCATAGTCCGATTGGATGGGAATCCGAAAAAAATATGGCATGCTCTCTGAGATCCTCCGGGCTAGTGCTGAGATTTATACTTGACAAAAAACTCAATACATTTTTCGGCCCGACCCGGGAATCGAACTCCGAACCTCAGATCCGCAGCCAAACATGCTAATCACTAGAGCAACAAGGCAGTGAAATAATAATTAATCAATTAATAGACCCCCCAACAACGTCGAGACGTACCCAATTAAAGACAACCCCGAACTAGCAAGTTGTCCCAAAAGTTGGCGTAAACGGCACAAATAATTAACACTCCCATCAAAATTCCGCGCATCTACAATTCGCCGAAGTCACCCTTCAGGGTGGCGTGGGGGAGTCTAGACTGCAGACCGATCCATACTGCAGTGCATCGATCCAGGTTGGGTCGACGGCCGCGGCGCCGCGATGTGGCCCGCGCCCCACGCCAAAACAAACGCACACGGTACGGGGCTGACCGCTCAGGTGCGGCGTATCCGCTCATTTACACGGACCACGCGCTCATTATAACCTGTGGAGTCTTTGCCAATAATTAACTTGATAAGCTGTCGGTTATAAAAAACCGGGTAAACGCGAATGAGAGCCGCACAAGAAGGGTTTCGTACCATCGTACAAGATTTAACACCTGCACCACCAGGTAAAATTTCAACCACGCGCTCATTATGACCTGTGGAGTCTTCGGCAATAATTAACTTGATAAGTTGTCGGGTATAAAAAACCGGGCTATTAAGAGCCGCATAAGAAGGGTTTCGTACCATCGTACAAGATTTAACACCAGCTATTATTGAGATGAACCAAAATCACAAGTTTATTATATGCACAGGAGTCCTTAATTTATCTGTGTAAATTTCAACCACACGCTCATTATAACCTGTGAAGTCTTCGGATATCATTAACGGATAAGCTCTCGGTCATAAAAACCCGGTGCATTGCGAGTCGGACCCACACACGAAGGGTTCCGTACCATCGTACACGATTTAACACCAGTTATTATTAATTAAAATCGAGCAAAATCACAAGTTTATTTTATGGAGACCCTCTTTAATTTTTAACTTTATATCTTTTTATTATTTGTTGATATAGTGGCAATAGAAATACATATTCTGTGATAAGTATCTACCTATCCTGTTCATGGGATCTTCATTCAACTTTATAGGGTTAATCACCTTTTGGGTACGGAACCTTCAAAAGTGTAAGTGAAAAAAACCAAGACAGTTACACCGGTCGGGAAAAAACTACGTGAAAAATCAATAAATTCATTAACTCTACTTTGGGTGAATTTTCTGCGTTCTCGTCTCTTCGGGAAAGATGCTCTGCATACATATAATATGTATAAATAACAAAATAAGCAAGAAGTAGGTTATAAAATGAACGCAGTTGACTGTGCTTCCAATTTTTGGTGCGTGCGTGCGTGGGTCCATGTGTGCGTGCGTGTCTGTGGCATCGTAGCAGCCGAACGGATGAACAGATTTTGATTGTTTTTTTTTTTGTTTGAAAGGTGAATTAGTCGGGAGTGTTCTTAGCTATGTTTGATGATAAATATGTAATCGGCCATTTTGTAACCGCAGCCACAAAATGGCGGACTACATATTTTTTCACAACTCCCTCAATATGGGTATTAAATGAAAGGGCTTGATTAGAAGAACACTATACACTATGCTAAGTTTCAAATCCAAGATGGCCACCACCACTAAATGGCGAATTTCATTTTTTTTTATTTCACATGTTGGGGGAGTTTAGAATTTTGAATTTACACTTGTTTATTTATTCTTTTTTCGTATACGAATGTCCACATCGCTAATGCGTGCGAAACGATAGATCTCACACTCCAGTCGTACACTATACTGTACTAGTAGCGATTGGCACGAAGAGTATTTTAGTCCCTAAATTGAACGAACTATACTTACTGAAGTCGATGAGCAGTCTGCCATAGCCTTGTCTCTGGTACGGCGGCAGCGTGAGAATGCAGGACACGTTGTAATTCAGGAATGAGTTCTTTTCCTGCGAACAATAGTAGATAGTAAGTATATTATGTTAGTATGACCATGGAAATCCTTACTAATATTATAAATGCGAAAGTGTATTTATTTGTTGGTTTATCCTTCAATCATGCCGCAACAAGACGACGGATCGACGTGATTTTTTGCATGGGTATAGTCGATCTGGAGAGTGACGTAGGCTACTTTTTATCCCGGAAAATCAAAGAGTTCCCGCGGGATTTAAAAAAATTAAATACACGCGCACGAAATCGCGGGCATTAGCTAGTACTTAATAAAAACTTAGTATAGATAGATAAATAGAGTGGTAGAACTTATGGTGAGTGGCGACCCCACGACCCCACACTGAAAAGCACAGCGTTGGCAGATGTTAGGTGGACCAACGGTATCAGATGATTCGCAGAGTGCCGTTGGGTTCAGGCGGCGCAAGACCGAGTCCTGTGGAAAAGTGTGGTTGAACTCACAAGAGACCTTTGTCCAGCAGTGAATGTCTATCGGTGAAAGTAAAGAACAAAAAAATTTAGATATTCAAAGATCTGTAAGTTTGTACTACTACGCGCATGCTCTTTAATTTAAAGAGGCGTCTCAGCATTGGGGGTTATTTAGTTATTTACACCCGGCACATCCTTTTGATGTTCCCTCAGAAAGACATTAGTAACGTTTCACATATAATATCGGCGACCCCACAGACGGCTCCCCAGTGACAATTTGCGGATGTAAACACGCTCCCAGACGTCTAGACGGCGCTCACGCTGTAACGCAATAAATCCAGACGTCTGTTCCCCGCAACGAGCTACACGCCCTAGAGAAGAAACTCCCTCGCCGGGTTCGACGGAAACGTTCGTCGCGACGCAAAACGTTCAATACGCGGAATGTTCAATACGCAGAAAGTGCATTTTCAATACGCAAAATGTAGAATTCACATAATATCGACGACCATTCAGCTTTTTTTTGCGATGACAAGATAGTCCTTGTGATCTCATCTGAGGATAACGATGCAGTCTAAGATGGCAGCGGGCTAACTTGGAAGGGCTTTGGCAGTGTAGATTCAACGCATACCCCTAATCGGTTTCTACACAACATCGTGTCGGAACACTAAATCGCTTGGCGGCACGTCTTTGACGGTTCCACAGTGACAATTTGCAGATTTAAACACGCTCATTCTCACGCTGTAACGCAATAAATTCAGACGTCTGTTCCCGACAACAAGCAACACGCTCGCGCGAAGACATCACTGTCAGGGTACAAGGCATTTGAAACGTTTCACATAATGTTTCAGTGACCCCTTAGCCAGCTCCTGCAGTGACATCGCATTTTTACAAAGAAATGAAAAGAATAGCTAGAACAATTATTTTTCAGTAGAGATTTGTTCAGGCTCTCGTGAGCTACTTTATCCAAATTAACTACACGTGTGAACAATATTGTCTGCAAATTTTCTGGCAAAACTTTAACACCTTCACAAAATGTAATTAACTGAACAATAGCTAAGACACTATGCTTTCTACTTACACTTAGATGCGGTAGTCTTTATAAACCCTATATTTGTAGACCAACTGGTCCCTTAGTTTGGCAGAGGGAAACTTTTTGTATATCACCTTGCTATAATAAGACGGAGCTGCATCGGTTTTTGGTCCCGAGTCTTCATTAAGCCCCGCAACTCACAAGGGCCGCGGGGCAAGTGATTCGGAATTGGAAAGTTCTTTGCAGTTTTAGATTCTTTAGCCGAGGGGCCGTCTAGACCTCGCATGCCGTATAGGTATCAATAGATAGCCTATGCCTTTGTTTGAGTAATTCTTTACCTAACTACCTATACTAAACATATAAAACATTAAAGGGAACTCTATACTTCAGATTTTGTTTATGGTTTTAGATAGGTGTCGATATTATACGTACATATATTTTCTAAAATAAAAAACGGAGTTTCCGAAGATCTTTTTTGTAGCGAAGTAAACATTTATGTGTGACCAACAAAAAACCATATTCAAACTCGCGTTATCGTGTTCACACATCCTTGAGAACATTATGGTGTACTTTCAGGCGTGCAGTTTTTCCTACGATGATTTCCTTCACAGTGGAATCATGAGATAATAAATTGCTTAAACGCACATAACTCGAAAAAAGTTATGTTAGACGGTGAAATAGGCCCGAAAACATTTTATTACCACATAAAGTTTAGATTTTCATCCCTCTTTCTTCCCACCTGGTGCTCGAGGGTTTAAAACAAAAAGACCCCAATGTGATCATACGCTTAATTAATTATTATTATCGAATCGTCGATATGCCCGCGTCTGGCTGAGCGGCAAACCTTTCAGGTATGATTTGGACTGGAATCACATTTATGCGCATCGATTCGCATTTATCCGGATGGTTTCGGTTGTACACTTATAACTTACTCAACGCGCGTCGAAGCATGTAGTAATACGGGTAATTTGATTACCTTTGCTACTACTGCAGTAAGTAGTTATAAGGGAAATAAAAAAATTCCCGTGTTACTACTTCGAATCGCAAATAAAAAAAAAACTCAATTGCAAGCCTTTGAAAAACTAAACATTCTTTTCATGCGTTCGCATACATCGACGTTTAAAATCGACACTTATACGTAGGTACGTTACACTGATGCGAAAAGTCGAATTGATGCGTATACAATAGCAATTGTCAATAAATAGGTATAACATAAACGTAAAAATTCTTTTTAAAAGACCGACTTCGAACGCCACTATAAAATATATCGATTGTGGCTATAAAGTTTGAAGAGTTCCCTCGATTTCTCCAGGATTATATCATCAGATCCTGACTTAACGACCATGGGACCACCTGGGAAGTATACCCTTTCAAACAAAAAAAAGAATTTTCCAAATCGGTCCAGGCGTCTTCGAATAATCGAGGAACATACATTAAAAAAAAGACGTGTGGCACTCGGGGGCTGCCGCGGTAAAGCTATTGCATAGCATTTTTTATCAACGCCATCTAGCGGCTCACCGTAGAGGAGTCCCGTGTCAGGTTATTTTCGTTACGGAATTTCTGGATTCGGTCTCCACGCTGGCCCGCGATAGAAGCTATGCAACAGCTTAAAAAAAATAAGACGAATCGACAACCTATTTTGAAGTCGGTTAAAAATGCGAATCGATGCGCACAAATGTGATTCCAGCCTCGATCAGCTCCTCGCCGAATCAGACCCGCTCCAGACGGGGTCGACGACCTGGCGTGGCGAAAAGCGGTATACTCGCAATAGATGAATGTGTTTAAGTGTCTAGACACAGAGGGATGCGTTGTTCGACCCTAACCTAACACACCCTCCGAAATACCTATTTATTACGTGGGATTTTAGAAATACTGATGTGCTTGCAAATCATCATATAATTTCATTAGGTGAATACCAAAAATAAAGCAATAAGACTTATTGATGTCTTTATTTTTGTTTATGTTACGTTCGGGGTTAATAAGTATAGGTGACATTGTAATATTCCTATTAGTTAGCTAATTCAAAAAGTACTGAAAATAGTATCTATTCCGAGTCGCAATATCGCAAGCTGCAACAAAACAAGAACTCATGTCCGAGAGGCTCAAAGTTGCAGTCTGTATTCATGTACCTACTCGTAATTAATAATTGTCTAATTTAGAAACGAACGTTAATATTCAACCAAACAGATGACGCCCGGGACATGTTTTGCGTGGATCAAGGTTGTCAATTCCCGTGGGAATTCTTTAATTTTCCATGATAAATGTAGCCTATGGGTATGAGCTATCTCCATTCCAAATTTCAGCCAAATCGGTTCATTCGTTATGGCGTGAAGGAGTCACAAACATCCATCCATCTTCACAACCTTTCGCCTTTATAATATGAGTGTGATTAGTAGGATAATAATTATTATAAATACGATAAGAAGATAAAGTCTGGACACAAAAACCTTTTGCAAAAATCAAAGGTAAACTTTCCGTTAGTGCCGTGAACGCAGACAGACGGACGCATCGAACGTTTATTTTACACAAGTTGCACGTTAAATGTAGACGGCGGCGGCGGACCGGGGTCATCGAACCGGGGGGCGCGCGCTTCCCGAATCTTTGACAACCGCTGACCCGCCGCACTTTGCGCACAAGCGTTTGTTGTGTTCCTACTTTAAATTGTTTCTTATGATGCCGACGTCAAAGGGGCTTTGGGATGAATAAAACCTCCCCAAACTTTTTGCACTTTCTTTTGTAATGTGTAACATGATCTGCGAGTTTTAAATACTTAAAGAGATTGCAACAACTTAAAAGAAATTCGCATGAACAAATCTGCGACAAATTGACCTTATCGCTTCCCTTTAGGGAGGGTGTTTGTCACTCACGACTTAACCGATTTGGCTGATATTTGGCACAGAGATAGATTATTGTCTGGAGTACATAGGCTACTTTTTATCCCGCAAAAAAGAGAGCGGGAATAAAGAAATCGATGCGAACGAAATCGCGATTATCAGTTAGTATATTATAACTGCACCAAACCGACCTTATCGCTTCAACCCTTTACTTTTTGGGAGGTCGACTTTTTGCAGCGATACAAGAGCGATACATTCGCAAAAAGACTGTGATAAAGTCGCGATGCTGTCGCAGATCATGTGCCACGATTCTGCATCGATACTATCGCGACACAGAATCGACTCAGACGATGCAGCATCGATACAGTCTCTCGCTGTGGACGCCTGTGGCCGCCCGCTCTTATCTAAGAGGGCCCGTACACGGTCAAACTTGTTTGTCAAACACTTAACATTTTTACGTGTATTTGATAGTCTGTGGTCGTGTTTGTCAAACAAACTACGTGTTTGAAATGGAAACGGAGGTGTTTGATTGGGTGCGCTGGTGTTTGATGACCTTGTTCAAACAAAACCGTAACAAAAACACGTAAAATTTTACGTGTTTGACCGTTTACGGAACCCAATAGCGATGTCTTTCGGCAACTAAAGAAACTTAGCTACAGACTCAAGGGAGTCGTTGCAACATAAGTTTATGCAGCATGCTACTAAATTCAATTCATACATGATTAAATAATACATATTTTAAAGTACAATATGATTATGCACCTATTGTATTTAGTAATAAAACCAACGATAAATTAAGCCACATAGCCGATTTTTTTTTATTCGATGACAAGATGGCCCTTGACTGCGATCTCACCTGATGGTAAGTGACGATGCAGTCTAAGATGGTAGCGGGCTAACTTGGAAGGGATATAGCTGTGTAAATTCAACCCATATCCCTAATCGGTTTCTACACGCCATCGTGTCGGAACGCTAAATCGCTTGGCGGCACGTCTTTGACGGTAGGGTGGTAACTAGCCACGGCCAAAGCCTCCCACCAGACCAGACCAGAGATAATTTAGAAATTATAAATTCCTAAATTGTCCCCGCCAGGAATCGAACCCGAGACCTCCCAGTTATAAGACCACAGTGCTCACCACTGCGCCAGGGAGGTCGTCAAAATAAACATAATTAGTCGAATATACATAATTAGTAATCACATGTAAGTAGGTACCTAATATAAAGTCAAAAGGTGAATAGAAAATATTACGTTCATTAACGCGATCTGGTAAACTACGGCGCGGCGTAGCAACGTAGCACTACGTAACGTAAATGAGAGGCAACGTAGACGCGCTACGGCGTAGTAGAGACAGGAGTTGTTAACCAGTTTGTACCTTTCTTTTAGTTTAGTTTCCAATGCTGATTAAGGACCAAAAAATAACCATTCAGATAGTAAGTACATCTATTTTGTTCCTGTATAGTTTGAGATTTCTTTATCATCCCAAATGTCATAAGTAACCCTTGACATAAGTATAGTCTGATTTTTAATTGCGTGGAATTCTGACGTATCTTAATGTTACCAGAGATTTGAAAAATCCCACAAAAAAGATATCAAATTTAAACTTAGAAAAATAAATATCAATTGCCGCACATAGATATTTATGACAAATGCCTGACAGATAGTTTGGGGTAAAATCGAACTACAGGTGGTAATACTGTTTTTCATACAAATAACTCGCTCGATTTATAAAATGACAAGTGTCAGAATTCCACCGAATTAAAAATGAGACTTTAGTACATAATTTTTTTTTACATTAAATTAATTTTTTTTTATTTTTTTAAGTACTTAATTTATCTAACATTTTTGACATTCGTAAGCGCTTTTGTAAGTCAGAATCGAAAAAATAAACAAACAAAAAATGTAATAAAACATTTGTATCCTGTCTTTTTTTTTATGTATGTTCTCCGATTACTCGAAGACGCCTGGACCGATTGGGAAAATTCTTTTTTTGTTTGAAAGGGTAGGTATACTTCCCAGATGGTCCCATTGTCATCAGGGCAGGATCTGATGATGGGTTCTTGGTGAAATCGAGGGAATTTTTCAAAATTTTAAAGGCACAATTGATATACTTTGTAGAGGCGTTTGAAGTCGGTTTTGTAAAAATAATTTTTATGTTTATATCATAACCTTGTAAGTTCGTCATTTGCAGTTATAAAGGAGATTTGGCAACCACGCACCCTCATAGCTCATAGACAATTTAGAATCGATAGCAAAGGTATAACAAGCGTCTCGTGAAACCATAATATGTATATCTGCTAGGAAGGTAGACGTACATATAAAAAGCACAGACGTCGAGACAGAGAGTTCGTCGCCCCCAGATCCGGATATGCACCGATCGGATGCAACCGGATATCCGGATATGATATATATAAATTAAGATTTTGTAACATTAAGAGTTATTTTTGTATGACGTTGCCTATCCTACTAATTACTGATAGATGTTTGTTACTTCTTCAACCGATTTGGCTGAGGAATGGCGATAGCTCATACCCAGGATTAATACATAGGCTACATAAATTAAGATTTTGTAACATTAAGAGTTATTTTTGTAAGAGTTGACTAACCTACTAATTATTTATTATCACTAATGTATGTATGTTACTTATTCAACCGATTTGGCTGAGGAATTAAAGGAAGGAATTTAGAATGGCGATAGCTCTAACCCAGGATTAACACATAGGCTACATAAATTAAGATTTTCAAGCATTAAAAGAGTTATTTTTGTAAGACGTTAACTATTCTACTAATTACTGATGGATGTATGTTACTCCTTTAATCTTTTGGCTTTGATTTTAGGCTGAAATTTGGAATGGCGATACTCGTACCCAGGATTAAAACATAGGCTGCATTTTATCCCCGCGGGAATTAAAAAACCTTAATCCACGCGGATGAAGTCGCGAGCGTCATCTAGTAATAGTGAACTCACAGTGAACTCAAAGTGAACTCATAGTGAACTCGTTAGAATAAACTAAGGACAGTTATTGGACTGTAAATTAGATATAGAAATTAATAATAAGTAGAAGTTTAAGTTAAAGTAATATTACTATTAGCCCTCAGGCTAGATGGTAGTATAAAATAAAGCCACCGTTACATGGTGCTTTAAGGTAGGAAAAAAAAATCTAGTAAATCATATACATCCAAATGCCTCTCTAGATACAAAATCTGTTGTACTATCTAGATCGCCGAAAACGGATAACTGCAGGGGTACGGTGAGCCTTGCTGCTATCTGTGCGGTTTGTACCGCGATTCCAATTACACGCACCACGGGAGCTGATAGTAATCGCGTCTGCCGGTGAAAACTGAACGCGGCCACTGATTTGTCTAATGGAATCTACTGCAAATCGCAACATTTTTATATCTTAAACTAGCTTTTGCCCGCGGCTTCGCTCACGTTAAATTCGATTTTACAACCCCCTATTTTACCCCCTTAGAAGTTGAATTTTCAAAAATCTTTTCTCAGCGGATGCCTTCGTCAAAATAGCTATTTGTATGCCAAACCGCCTGATACGGACATTTTTATGCCATCCCACGGAAACGGGATAAAAAGTATCCTATGTCCATCTCCTAGTTCTAAGCTACTTCTCCACTGTTTTTTTATTTGATAACAAGATAGTCCTTGACTGCGATCTCACCTGTTGGTAAGCGACGATGCAGTCTAAGATGGTAGCGGGCTAACTTGGAAGGTGTATAGCAGTGCACATTCAACCCATACTCCTAATCGGTTTCTTTCTATACGCCATCGTGTCGGAACGCTAATAATCGCTTTGCGGCACGACTTTGACACTAAGGTGGTAACTAGCAACGGCCAAAGCCTCCCACCAGACCAGCTTTAAGTGCTCTCCGAGGCCCTCCATATGTATTATTAACCTTATTTATATAACTATACTATAACTACACCACTTTCCTGAGTGACATTAGGTTTTAATATATCCCACAGGATCTCTGTTTTTCCGGGATAAAATATAGCCTATTTCACTGTTTAAGCCGTCAACTATACCCATGCAAAAATTTTAAGGACATACAGATTGTTTGTTGGTTTGATCCAATCACGACGCAACCGAACCGGATCGACTTCATTTTTTGCATGGATATAGTGGAGGACCTGGAGAATGACATAGGCTACTTTTTATCCCGGAAATTAAAGAGTTCCCGAGGGATTTTACAATCTAACTCTACGCGGGTGAAATCGCAGTCAAAAGTAAGTTTTACAACTAACTTAAATGTAATAAATGAAAATTTATTTTTGCGAATACAATAATATTTATACTTTATCGTGTGTTCATAATCGATCATAGTACAAATAACTCGCCTACCCTAACTTGTAATGTCTGTACTGGCCGTAAATAACAAATGAGGCAGCTCTAGATGTATAGAAATCGCCGAGTTCCAAAGTACGCAATCGCGGCGTTGCGCGTTGCGCGTCGCTCGTCTATCGATCACGTTTATTTTCGGTCGCCTAGGTCAGTTATAGATATTGTCCGTGTCTCGACTACCGACTGTCTACTGTCTACGTCTAACAAATCCATATTCCATACTTATATTATACTAGCTGATGATTCGCGACGTCGTCTGCGTGGAAAAAGCTTAGAGTGACTAGCTACTATTCGCGAGAAGTTATGTCCTTATCTCCGATAATATTTAGTGGATCTTAACCAAAATTAGACAAAATATTTCTAATAGTACACAATTTGTAATGAAAAAATAATTATCAAATTCGGCTTAGTTTGACGAAGTTATGGAGCAAAATCAACGAACTTTTTTATCCCCTATCCCGGATAAACCTTATAGTTTATCAGGATAAAAAGTATCCTATATATTGACCCGAAGTATCGGCTACCACTATACCAAATTACATTCAAATCGGTTCAGTAGTTTTCGCGTGATGCGCGCACAGACAGACAGACAAAAAAATATTTTGGGCTCAGTATTGATAATAAAGCATCCTCCGATTAAAATTTTCAAAATATATTTAATGTACAGATTTCGTCCCGTTACAGTTTTATTATAAATATAGATTACTTCTTGAACATTTGCGTACACTTGCGTACATACTAAGGTTGAACGCAAGTTTTCGTTTGACCTTTGCTCTCAGCTTCATCATCATAATCTGCAACGCGGTTGACTGGTAGAGATAGCCTCTAAGAACTGACCTAAATTAATATTGGATTAACTGTCGCTATAAACTGACAGCTTTCAAATTATGGATCACTTTGAAGCGTCACATTTGACATTTGAGTGTCTCCGGAACTAAATATTATAGGGGTGTAGTACCAAAAAGTATTTAAAAAAATTGTTAGAACTTATTTTTATTTTTATATTGGATAGAAGCAGGCGTTTACTTTGCGGAATTCCATGATAATACTGAAAGAAAAAGTAATAGCAAACTATAGTTCAAAGAGCTGTTAATCTTTGGGGTCTCAAGGTGCTGGAGTTTTATTTTTATTTTATTTGTTTTTATTTATTTATTTATTCAGGCAAACTCAACGGATTACAATATATTCTAAACTAAATTATTAATCATTGTACACATTTCAATCTTGTTATAATATCGCACAGCATGATCAAGGTTTTAAAAACAAAAAAAAAAATTGGTGTAAAAGGTGTAAATTCTTTCCACAAAGAAAACCTACCACGCCTAGGCCCAACATAAAATAAAAGATCAAAAAATCTAGACTCCCCCCCTCCCTCCACCCGGGGGCGTGTCGGCCGCGGTCGTCGACCCCACAGCTGACGCGACTCAATGGTGTAGTACGCAGTACGCCAACTATAACGTACGGCGGGATATCGTCCTTAAGGCACTAAGAGGTGTGAAATACCTAAATTCTTGGGCATTTAATTCAAAATATTAACATAATTTAATAAATTAAGCCATAAAGAAAAAATATAGAATTAAAGATAAAGGTCCCATAAATGTTTTTGTTGCAACAAAATTGTATTTTAGTCAAACCCTAGTAGGTTGGCACGCGATGTAAGATGTAGTAGATGTAGGTTGGATTCGTTAATACCTTCCATAACACGCTGCTATATCACATGCATTTCACCAGACACTTCAATTTTATTAATTTGTATGGATGTATTGTATAGGTAGAACACGTCAACTGCAGGACATAGATAAATAATATTTTTTATTTTTCCACGAAACATGATGTCATCGGTCCACTAGGAGGGTTGCACTTGCAAACACTGCAGTCTGCATCCGTGTACAAGTATTTAGTTAGAATTATTGACCAATAATACTAATTATGATTAAATACACACAAATCACTACTAAAATTATACTCGTAAATGCGCAGGTGTCTTTTGCGCAGGTGTTTGTTGGTTTGTCCTTCAATCACGCCATAGCAAATCAGAGGATCAACGTCATTTTTTGCATGGGTTTAGTTGACAACCTCAAGAATGACATTGGCTACTTTTAACCATGGAAAAACAAAGAGTTCTTGCGGGATTTTTAAACACCGAAGTCCACGCGGATTGTTGAAAAAATTGCTGGGCTATACTTGCTGGCAACTGAAAAACCAAATTAAATTAAATGGTAACTTACCTTGCTGAAATAACCGACGATATGGCAGCCCTCGTTGTCGGCGCAAGTCATGACGTAGAACAGGAAAGGCTCGACGTCATAGTACAGCGTCTTGTGGTCCAGGAAGAACTTCGCCAGGAGACACAGTTGCTGGCAATATTGCTTGTGCTTGCGCCCGTCAACTTGCCACACGCTTAGACTGTCCTTCCTGTATACCTATGAAAATTGGGCTATTATAAAATGGTATCCAAGGGACAATTTGGGAATTTATTAATTTCTGAATTGTGTCTGGTCTGGTCTGGTGCGAGGCTTTGGCCGTGGCCAGTTACCACCCTAAAGACGAGTCGCCAAGCAATTTAGCGTTCCGGCACGAAGGCGTGTGGAAACCCCTTCTGAGCTAGCCCTCTAACTAACCATCAGGTGAAATGCAGTAAAGGACTGTCTTGCCATCGAATAAAAAAAAACTCTTTTAATAATTCTAATGATTTGGAACAAATATGAGAATCCTACTTGTCTATGCCCGATAGCGAGGATGTTCAGGGATTCTCCAAAATAACGATAAAGAAAGCTTTGCTTATCTTCGCTGACAAGAGAGGTAAGAGGGGGTTAATAACTACTAAAATCCTGCTTACATAATACTTTATGAAAAAAAAATGAAAAACTATTTATTTAACAAAAATTACATATCGCTCACTTGCGACAAGAGTGATATAATTCAAAATCGACAATGAGAGAATTTTCTCGTTAGACAGTTATGTTTTGTGGATGCTGCGGTCTCGAAACAACACAGCGGCCAACAAAGCGACAGAGCATTAAGTCACAATCTCTCTCGCTCTTATTTTTTTGTGCTTAACGTAATGTTGTTTTTATAGCAAAAAGTATAAAATATGTTCGACACTAAAATTGGTGAATTTTGAGTTATATCACCCTTATCGCAAATGAGCGATATATCCGCATAATATTAACTGGGGATCCCACACTAGGAGGCCTGCATTGTGGGGTCCAAGAGTTTTATAGGAAGATTAGCACGGAAAGTTACTAAATTACGAGCCCTCACCTCGTCCCCCGGCGGGTGTCTCCACACGCACTTGGCCTTGTGGCGCGCGTTGCCGGCCGCGCACTTGTGGTGGATGAGGCAGAACTCGCACACGAACAGGCGCGGCACGCGCGCCGCGTCCCCGGGGTACGGCGACTGGTACCACACCTCCATCATGACTCCTTACCTCGTCCCCCGGCGGGTGTCTCCACACGCACTTGGCCTTGTGGCGCGCGTTGCCGGCCGCGCACTTGTGGTGGCTGAGGCAGAACTCGCACACGAACAGGCGCGGCACGCGCGCCGCGTCCCCGGGGTACGGCGACTGGTACCACACCTCCATCATGACTCCTTACCTCGTCCCCCGGCGGGTGTCTCCACACGCACTTGGCCTTGTGGCGCGCGTTGCCGGCCGCGCACTTGTGGTGGCTGAGGCAGAACTCGCACACGAACAGGCGCGGCACGCGCGCCGCGTCCCCGGGGTACGGCGACTGGTACCACACCTCCATCATGACTCCTTACCTCGTCCCCCGGCGGGTGTCTCCACACGCACTTGGCCTTGTGGCGCGCGTTGCCGGCCGCGCACTTGTGGTGGCTGAGGCAGAACTCGCACACGAACAGGCGCGGCACGCGCGCCGCGTCCCCGGGGTACGGCGACTGGTACCACACCTCCATCATGACTCCTTACCTCGTCCCCCGGCGGGTGTCTCCACACGCACTTGGCCTTGTGGCGCGCGTTGCCGGCCGCGCACTTGTGGTGGCTGAGGCAGAACTCGCACACGAACAGGCGCGGCACGCGCGCCGCGTCCCCGGGGTACGGCGACTGGTACCACACCTCCATCATGTACTTGCCCATCACCACGTATCTGATTTTTTTTTTAATTTATTAAAGTGTCAGGTTCACAAACAATGTCACAGTCTTTAACAGGCTTATACACAAAATATAATTTTCTCAAGCATGCTTGGAAATTCGAGCATTATTTTGACAACCATCTTCGAGATAAATCGAAATTGCTGTACTGGCCGAGCAGCGGCCGGCAAAAGTAGTATGAAATTACTGGCGTGGTTTAGCGGCCAAATAAATTACAAAGTAAACTCATATCTGCCGTGTAATTTAAAAATGGAACGATCTTTTACTCTGAAACATGGCAACCAAGGAGGTAACTTATCAAAGGTTTTATTTATATTTCGAACTAGCTTACAAATAGAAAGCTGTTTATTGAAAAAAAAAAAAAAAACAAATGAACACTTCAATGCGGGGAAAATTATTGTTGTTCATTGTTCGTCATTGATTTTGAAAAGTAAATTGTATTTGACAAAATGAGTTCAAGTGAAGACAATGAATATGCAAGTGAGTGGAAGAAAATCTACAGTTACAAAATATTCAGAGTGACTAAGATTTAAGTTATCTACAACCAAAATGTATTTTTGATATGTATTATATATATCTGAAATTAACAATATTAACATGAACAAAATTTAAAAACTGTAACCTGACTATGGACAATTGGATACAACATCAGTTTATTAATTTTGTTACCTGGTGCCCTTGTCAGTGCATATGTCCCCGAGCTCCTCTTCAATCTTCACAGCGGCCAGCGCCTGCGCGTCTCGGAACAGCCTCAAGTCGTAGTCCGGAGCGAAGCCCTCCAGCACTGGCTCCCTTTCCTCCCCCAGGTCCTCATTGGTCGGCATCGATCGCAACTCCTGACTGCCTTTCCATTTTGAACGCATGTCCTGAAAACGATAAAATAGATTAAAAATATTGATAAGGAGTAAATATATTCAGTACTTTTTTTAACCTCACCATAGATTAATTATAGAGCTCAGTGGGGCGGAAAGTTGTTTCAAAATGGCGGCCTCAAATCACTTATACCTAAATTGTCTTAGTTCCAATTTTGCCCACCTTTGATAATAGGGTATTTTACTCTTTTTTGAAAAGTGTCTCAATTTAATGCAAAGGTGATAATTTACTACTAAAAATTTTATTCAATTGATAAGTATCAAAACAATGCATTTAAATTTTTCATTTTAAATTTTCGCGCGTAAATTGACGAAAACGCTAGATGACGTCATCTCGGCAGTAAACACACTGAGTAGGTAGTTTAAGTACCTATCACAGTGACAGATGACAATAGCTAATAACATAAACTGACGAGGTGCTAAATGAAAGATTATTTATTTACAGACATTATGACGTAGTGTTATGGCGAGTGCCGTTTCGCATATTTGTAGCATAGATAAAAAATAGTGAAAACTTTGAAATAAAATATAAAATTTATTTTAGAATTTTGTGTACTGAAACTAACACTTCCCGATTTGTAATTACCTAAACTATCTAATTTATATATTTTAGATTATTTGTTAGTAAGAGTAAAATCAATTCGATGCCTCAACATGGGTAGCCTGAGTAGTCATGCTCTCTTTAAACATTTCTGTGGTGGTGTCGTGTGGTGCGGGTTGTTACGTTCCCTCAAATATGGTTGAGCGAAGCAATGGCTGGGTCATGCGTCATGCTCGTGAACGGGTGCCACCAACGGGAATGGGTCTGCTTTTGCCTGCCTGTTTTAACATGTATTGGATAGTATTTATTTGTATTTGTATTGTATTTATTTTTACTTGTATTGTACTCAGGAAAATTCATCGTGGAAGCACTGTATACATAGCATAGTTTCATTAACTATTGTAAAATTTTTATTTTTTTTGAAAAGAGCAACCGCCGAGTTTCTTGCTGGCTCTTCTCGGCAGGAAAGGCATTCCGAACCAGTGGTAGATTCATTGACGATTCAAAAGTGCTTGTAAAAGTTTATTTGAATAAAAAATATTTCTATTCTATTCTAATAATAATAAGTCACCAAATATGCTATATATTTGGTGACTTTGTAACTCACCTTGACTTTGAGCTGGTACGCGCGCTGCTCTATGGTGGGCATGGCGCGCGGCCGCTGCTGCATGGCGGCCAGCGCGCGGCGGCGCGTTGCGGCGGCGGCCGCACGCTCCTCGGCGGCCGCAACGCACCACGCCGCCGTCACGTTGTGGTACACGGGGCACGCGTCCCACGTGAAGTGGCGGGGGGCTTTGCCACCTGCGCATGTATGCACATTTTTTTTAAATATGTAGACTAGCGCTTGATCTCACCTGATGGCAAGTGAAGATGCAGCCTAAGATGTTGCGCGCTTGCCTAGCAGATGCCTATTCACTCTTGATTTAAAAGCACCCACATTATAGTTAGTTGGAAAAACGGAAGCTGGAAGGGCATTCCAAATTTTTCCGGTACGTATTACGAACGAGGACGCAAAGCGCTTGGTGCGAGATCGTGGAATTTTACCACGTTGCGGTGCAGATTTGTACGATGCCTTGCAGTTCGGTGTTAGAAAGGTGATGAAGAACTAAATTGAATAGTTCTTGGGCACACTCTCCGATATATTTAACATATCCTTCTGCCCCGGAATTCATTCGTGTGGAATAAATTTTCAAATTAATCTTGCGGGAACCTTTGTTTTTTCAGAACAAAAAGTAGCCAATGACACTGCCCATGGGGGCCTGCCGCCAAGGCTTAAAGAAGCATTATTTCAATATTATGTTGACATTTCATACAATAACATAGGTACTGAAAGTAACTTTAATACTGTGTTGACGTTACTTACTGACTCACTTACTAAACTTTGACTTTATGGCCACCGTGAATCGTAGAATAACTCACCCAGATGCCCCGTGGAGTCACAGTCCCTGACTGGACAGCGGCGCTCCGAGGGCGCGGTGGGCGTCACGGGCAGCGCCGGCGATCTCGCGATTGCCGCTCGCGCTTTGGCCAAACGCTTGTCGTCTTTACTGCAATGACGTGAAATTTTATTATTTTAACTTTCCTGTTATTTCCTGTTTTGATGTGCAATAATTCACCATGACCATAAATAAATAAATCAAGAATAAATAAAGAGCAGAGCATAATTATGCTATGAAAGGTACTAGCTATATGATTGTCTAGAAATTATTGCTATAGTAGGCTGAGCGGAGTGGCTCAATTTGTGTTCTTATTACACTGACAATAAGGCATAATATTTCCCCTCTGTTCGTTGGTCTTCTCTTCTGCTTCAGACGGTGTCTGTGTGTGTTTTGAATGCGGTGGCCATGCAGGACACTCGCGCTGAGCGGGAGTGACTCAATTCGTGAGCTTTCTAGCTCACGAATTGATTGAAATCAAGTACGATATTCTTATCGTCCTTATTACACTCACAATAAGGTATATTTCTCACCTTTGTTCGTTGGTCTTCTCTTCTGTCAGTCTGTGTCTGTGTGTGTTTTAACGCAGTGGCCAGGCGGGCCGATCACGCTGAGTGAGAGTGTCACAATTTGCGAACTAGAATATCACCCTTATTACACTGATAATAAGGTATATTTCTCACCTTTGTTCGTTGCTCTTCTCCTCAGTCTCGGAGTCGGTGTCTGTGTGTGTTTTAGACGCCCTGGCCAGGCGGGACACACGCGCTGAGTGGGAGTGTCGCAATTTGCGAACTAGAATATCATCCTTATTACACTGATAATAAGGTTGATTTCTTACCTTTGTTCGTTGCTCTTCTCCTCAGTCTCTGAGTCGGTGTCTGTGTGTGTTTCTGGCCAGGCGGGACACACGCGCTGAGTGGGAGTGTCGCAATTTGCGAACTAGAATATCATCCTTATTACACTGATAATAAGGTTGATTTCTTACCTTTGTTCGTTGCTCTTCTCCTCAGTCTCTGAGTCGGTGTCTGTGTGTGTTTTGGACACGGTGGCCAAGCGGGACACTCGCGCTGAGCGGGAGCGAGTCAACTTTCTTGGCATCGACGCTGTCACTGAATCACCAGAGTCGCCGCTCTTGCCTGTTGTTTCTTGCTAGTATTGAGAAAAAAATATTTTACTAATTAATTTATTTTCATTCATTTTACGATAGGCACATGGTTCGAAGAGCTGATGGTTATTCCATTCACTCTGAATGATTTAACAATTGTACAACAATTACATACCTTACTGCTAGAATTTGACGGTGGTTTCGTCTTCCCAGTTTTCAACCCTTGCTTCTTGACGGATTCAGTGTCGCTTTCAGAGGATACTGTCTCAACTGACGACTGGCTCGATGTGCATGATGATGCACTTTTATCTTCCACCACCTTAAATATGAAAGAACAGATTGATGGCAAGCAAAAAAAGGTTAGAATTATTTAGCTATTATCCCCCAAAAGGAAAAATTTGTATGGTCAAACATGCAGTTACAACTAAGCACCGCTTACCTCCTCAACCAAGAAGAGAGCCAAGTTCCCAAGCAAGCAATGCCACTACCACTCACATGCACCACCACACAAGACTTTTATACTACTCTCACTTTGGGAGGTACGCTTACCTCCCAAAGTGCTTAAGCTTGTAACTGCATACGGCTAAGGCGGCAGAATTAACCACTGTTCTTAAATTTGCTTTAATTTACCTTTTTCGGCGGCGGTCCATTAGACCGACTTGCTCTTCTTTTGACATTATCCTTGGAATTTGAGTTGGAATCCTCATTTTGTATGAGAGTCGGTGGTGAGGGCGACGGCGTATCTTTTTCGTCACTGGACTTTTTTGTACTCTTTTTGTTATTACGCGGCGAGCCTTTGGGACTTGTTTTTGAACCTTAAAAAAATATTAAATATTTTCTCTAAACTTCAAAAAATATTTGTTTACAAAAACGATTATTGGCAGGGGCAAGGAAGTGACCTATAGGCTACTTCCTAACTCCTGGCTAGTTCATCATTTCCTGGGAATCTTCTCCGCAAGTAGGCATCGATTCGCCCGTTTTGCGTGCTCCTGGCTACTTGCCGCTTGAACTATTGAGATTTTTACTTTGAGACTTTTTGAAGTTACTGCAAAAGCATTTAGATTGAGTTAACATACCTTTACTTTCTTTGCTCTCTGACTCACTTTCAGAACTGTTATCAGGTGAAAATATACTCTTCTTTTTGGATGTATTCGCATCTGTTTTGGAAGCTTTAGGTATAGTTTTGGATATAGCTTTCGATTTGGCCCCTGTCGTTACTCTGGGAGTTAGTGATTTGCCTTTAGCCAATACTGAAGCAGCATTTTTAGGTTTTGTAGAACGCCTTCTTTGTGGGATGGGTTTGGGTGTGGCTGGTTTGGGTGGTTCATCATCGCTTGAAGATATTACTTTAGGTTTTGATGTCCTGTAATAAAAAATATATTTTTGCATGTGTCAAATATGAACATTCCTAAAGTAGTGATTGACTTATAATTATGTACTGAGTATGGACGGTCCCTTGCATTATAGCAAAATGGCATAGACTCGTCAGTGAGATTTCTTCTTAAAAGCACCAAGTTGCCTAGAAATAATGTATTGTTTATTTGTTATCTGTGATTTTTTTGTGACTGAACTACTGGGAATAATAAATTATGCTTTGTCTTGGTCAGCTGCTACTCACTTCTTGTCCTCTACTGGTGTGGGTTTGGGGGACTTGGGTGCAGCCACTGCAGCTGGAGCATCTGAGTTGGAAGACTCAGAGTCCGAACTGCTGGAAGCAGAGCCAGAGCTGGTAGATGAGGTCGCACTGCTGCTGGAGTCTGACGTTGAACCGGAGCTGCTGTCTGTGCTGCTGTTACTCACCTACAAGTGATAATCAGCAAAATATTACTACCCTGATCATCATTAGCAACTCGGCAATAGTTCACATTATGGAGAACTCTTAAGCATGCAGGTTTCTTCACGTTTTTCTTTACCGTCGGAGCACGTAATTTATTTTAATTACTTAAACGCACATAACTCCGTAAAGTCGAGGTGGATCGAAAAGGAGACCAGTCCTAACCACTAGGCACAGCTCTCTGGTACCTAGATTCCAGTGATCCAAAAGTGCCAGAGAGCAGTATCCAAATGCTGGATAGGCATGGAATATTGATTATTTATTGGTATCTAGACATTCGCTTACTATGTACAAAAATAAAAAGCAATGATTGAGTAATTAAATATCTTTATTGTCATTAAATTTTGTTTACTACGATATTGAGTAGGCACAAACTAAAATACTTTCAGAACCCCTAAGAAAATGCTCATTTCCAAACACTTACATCGAGATTTGTCATGTTGGCCTAGACACGAAACGGACCGAGTATCCTCATGAAAACTGTTGGTAATCCTTATTATTCCGTCATCTTATAAATTTAACACAACTTTAGTTTAGGCATTTGTTCATAATTATTATAAAATTTTCACTTAAAGTTAAACTATCTAAAGTTAGGACAAAAACAACAATGGCAAACCAAGATAATGTACCCAATCCACAGATTAGGTACTATTTGATGCCAAGAGAATATCACTCCGTGATTTGATGAAGGTATTACCTACCTATATTTTCTACTTAGAGGGCCCGTACACGGACAAACATGTTTGTCAAACAAACGGAAATGGAGGTGTTTGATTGCGTGCGCTGGTGTTTGATGACCTTGATCAAACAGCGCACCCAATCAAACACCTCCGTTTCCGTTTGTTTGACAAACATGTTTGACCGAATATGGACCCCCTTACAATGGAGTAAGCATGGAGTAGGTAGTCACTGCTTTGCTTGGCAAAAAATTAATCTCAATTTGACCAACCTAACAAACTTAGAATCTCGGCCCCGTAGACAGCTCGGCCCTGTTGATTGCTCCGAGTTTAACTATACCTAATCTGTGAGATTAACTTGAGTAAAATATATCTATCTCCTTTTCTCCATGTAAAAAGTCATGTGTGTGAAAAGTATAGAGCTTTAATATTTTTTTTGAGGCTATGTCAAAAGTGGATAAGTTAAGTGTTTATTTTTTTCTCATGCTGAGTTACAAAAAAATTGCATCAGGGATTTTCTGAATTTGGTTGTTTACAAATTAGTAAATTACCTACATGTACTAAACTTTTAACTTTGTTAGAAGAATGGTTTGAGTTTACACGGTGATAGTGTTTTCCTGTAATTTCAACTTTTTTACGTTCAATTACAATGTCTAGCAGTTCGGTGGAAGATATACCAGAGCAATGTAGGGTAAGTTCGTATTCAACACTTTCCTTGTTTTCATTTCTGTTGCATATTGCTATGACCTTTGAAGTGGACTAAATTAAATAATAATCTCGTGAATTTACCATCGTCTAGCCTTGGTTTCGTAGAAATTGCGTCAATCACTGTTGTTATTTTTGTTTGCAAAACAATGAAAGGCGTAGGTAACAATATGTAACTATAGTAGGTACTACCTGCTAGGTAGTAGTACCTAATATGTGCAAATATGGCACAGACATCTATTTTTACTTTACAAGATTGTTATCTTTATTAATATTTATCGCAAAGTTATTTTTACAATAACAACCCAGACTACTCATTGTTATGGTAGAAATAAATGAACAAAACTATTTTTTATTCCATTGAACATACAATAGACACAAAAACAATTTTCACACTACATATCTAAAATCTCAACAGTATTGTATCCATTCCTAACACAAGCTTTATTATAGAATATTAGTCAAGTTCAGCTTGACTTCAATTCTTTAAAAAAATACAAAACAAAAAAATTTTTCAGGACTTATTCACACAAGATGGAGTTCTGCTCAAGGGTAGCATGGGCCGTCCCCTCAGTGACCTCAACTCCATTGGTATGCTCTGCATTGTTCAGAATACAGATTCCTCAAAATGCATTGAGTGGAGACCAAATGACCTCATAACTATTGATTCAGACACTCAGGATCAGGAGTGGGCAGTTGTTAATACAATTGGTAAGTAAAATACTGTACAGTGTAATATGCAACAGTGCTTGAGAAGTGAATTTCTTTTTATTCAATGACAAGATAGTCCTGGACTGTGATCTCACCTGATGGTAAGTGAGGATGCACTCTAAGATGGTAGCAGGATAACTTGGAAGGGATACGGCTGTGTACATTCAACCTTAGTTAAATTATAATGTAACTAAGACTGTCCCATTATTTAGTATTGTAAGATCTAGACAGATCTGTAAAATTGTAGTTTTTTTTAAAGATTTAAAGTTTATATATACATTTCAAGTTTCGATAAAACTGCATTAGTGTTTAAGTGCAGTTCTATTGTTTGTAATGTATTTTGCAAAACAATTGCAGATAGTCTGGCCAGTCTATGTACCAAAACTGCACTCGGTGTGCACACACTGAGTATTTTGTATTATTAAATAATAAATTAGTTTTGTTTATAATAATTTATAACAACTTGCAAATTAGTTCATTTGATATCATATCAGGAAGTTATGTAGTTCATTGTTTAATAATGTATCTCACATAGTTACTTGTATCACAGAGGATAACCTCTGTGTCACCTCTCATGTTAAATATACTTACTTTACTTCCTACAGTACTACAATCCTTCATTGGTGTTGATCTCTACATACATATAATTTTCTTCCAGTAATCTCTGTGATTGGTAGGGTTGCCAGCAGTGGCGTGCACAGGATGTACTACAGGGTAGGCAGATGATACAAAATGGAAGAAATCTTCAGTGCGAATTATAAAAAAACTTAAGGGTAGGCATTGTACAAATTATAAAAAGCCTACCCTTAAGTTTTTATAACTCATAATGGTTATTTTCTCCATTTTATATCATTTTACCGCGTTATGCCTACCTGGTGTGCACGCCACTGGTTGCCAGATTTTGCCAGAGACACCAGATGCCAGTGACTGGAACTCCTAGACAGTTACAGCTAGTTATATTGAGTTTGGGCTCCTTTTGTTGGTAATGATGAGCTCTTACCTTTGAACTTGGCGGAGTAAAAGTCAAAGTCGAAGTCCAAAGCCAAAAGTTTAAGCTTGGCTGTAGGTGAGGGTTTTATCAGCCTCAAAACTTTAAAATCGATTATTGTAGGTCGCCGCCAAAGAACTCTCAGCGGCAACATGACTTCAGACTACGCGGCGGCCAGGGCACGCATCATAAGGATACCGTTGGACGAGCTGAAAAGCTTCAAATGCTCGCGAAACAACCAGCAGGTAATTTATAGAAATAGAAATATTTTTTATTCAAATAAACTTTTACAAGCAATTTTGAATCGTCAATGAATTTACCACTGGTTCGGAATGCCTTTCCTGCCGAGAAGAGCCAGCAAGAAACGCGGCGGTTGCTTTTTAAAAAAAAAAAAAAATATACACTACTACAAAACGGCTTTACAGAGGCAGGCTCAGTAAACATCATCCCTACTAATATTATAAATGCGAAAGTGTTTGTTTATTGGTTTGTCCTTCAATCACGCTGCAACAGAGCTACGGATCGACGTGATTTTTTGCATGGATATAGTTGAGATAGGAAACTTTTTTCTGGAAAATCATTCCCGCGGGATTTTAAAAACTAAATACGTGCGCACGAAATAGTGGGCATCAGCTAGTTGATCATTATCATTTCAAATAAGTCCAAACTTGTGTTAGGAGCTGGTACGACAATAGTGCAACGGGTGGGATTCGAACCTGCGACCTTTCAGTTTTCAGTCCGCACCTTTAACCGTTGGGCTATTGAGGCTTAAATTGAAAGCCCAAGCGAAACACAGCTCTCTCCATCGTTCGCTGAGTGCGCCTGAGCCTTAGCCGTAAGCACAACTGGCGAACGCATTGTTTGAAGACTGTTCTCCCAAGCACAGGGATTTATTGGGACCGACATAGCTTATTGAGTCGCAGAGCTGAAGTAATAATTTGCTGTGCTATAGAACTTTTTATTACACGATTTATAACTCAACATTTACTTTTAATAGATGCAGTTTTCCACAAAACCGGGAGTGTGGCACAACACGTTCTACTTCCAGCACGGGAACGCCGAAATCTTTGTCGCTAACTTGAAGAACCACGTCAAAACTGCCAAGACAAGACACGACAGAAACACGTACGTTGTCGTGGAACCGAACATAGAGTCGCAGGTCCTGAACAGATCGTTTGCAGAACTGGATATATTTACGGAGAACACCACAGACGTTGTGTGGAATTTCGTTTCCAATTTCAAGCAGAGACCGTATGCTACCACTATGGAGGCTTTCTCTAAACTCAATGATATTGGTAAGGACACAAATTGTTGCAATTTTATTAATGTAGCTAACATGGTTGGTATTGATTGCCAACCGTTTTTGGATTGTGGTAATTTTGGTTAGTCCGAGCAAACTTGACCAAACTCGAAAATGATAAGTTCGGGCGCAGCGAACTCCGAATTTTAGTAGTGAGAGTTAGAATAGAACAGATTAATTTTTTATTCAAATAAACTTTTAAATATAAATTATTTGAATGGAAAAGACAGACACCTGAAGCCTGAAACCTGAGATACCTGACATGGGTTGACATCGTGGAGCATTATCATAAGAAGTGAAAAACCACCACATAAAATTTAGAATGCCCTTCCGGTTTTCGATTTTCCTACTAACTATAATGTGGGTGTCTTTAAATCAAGAGTAAATAGGCATCTTCTAGTCAAGTGCGCACCATCTTAGGCTGCATCTTCACTTATCATCGGGTGATATTGCAGTCAAGCCCTAGGCTATATATTTATTGAAAAAAAAAGGTAGGAGTTATAATGAAGCAAGGTTGGCTGATTGTCTCTATCTTAATCTCTTTTTCGCTCTCTTTCTACACCCTATATCTGTACTTCACGGATAAGTCAACTGTTCCGTAGAACAAAGTCTTATCTGCTAAATTCACAACTTGAAATTTGAGCTTTAAAAGTCGTATCTGCAAGGCTCAAATCTCAAGTTATGAATTTAGCAGATGATACTTTGTTCTACGGAACAGTCGAAGTGTTATTTACGATCACCCAGTTTTATTAATTGGAGGTCAATCCCACCAAGTTCTGGCTACTTCCAGGCGTTTTAACGTGTGACGTCATGAATGCATAGTCCTACTCAAAATAGTCATTCAATTCCTAGTTTACTACGGCAACGAGGCAATGAACGGCAAGCGAGACGTGACGGAAGAAGTTGCGGATCTGCTGACGAAGAGTATGAGTGCGCTGGAGGATGCTACGTCTGTCACTCGCAGCGAGGAGTACGAGGTCATCAATGTCAAGCCCACCCTGCCTCCCAGACCTTGTATACCCAGGTACCTCTCATCTCAACGCTGTTTTACTACTGGTTTCTCGTCATATTCTTCTTCTTTGTCCACCTACAGACGTTCCCTGCTGGAAAAAGGTATATTCTTAAAGACAAAGTTTTTTTTTTTTAAATAGTAGCCAAGTCAAGTTGACTAATATCCTCTTATCTATCCTATCTAACAACTTTTTTTTTTTTATTCAAAGCCAAGATAGCCCTTGACTGCGATCTCACCTGATGGTAAGTGACGATGCAGTCTAACATGGCAGCGGGCTAACTTGGAAGGGATATGGCAGTGTACATTCAACCCATACCCCTAGTCAGTTTCTACACGTGCCGGAACGCTAAATCGCTTGGAAACCCTCTTTGACGGTAGGGTGGTAACTAGCCACGGCCAAAGCCACCCCACCAGACAAACTTATTATTTTGTAATCATTGATACAAGTTAGATTTATATTACAGGGGTTCTCCGCTGAGCACAGAGAAATGGGAGGGTCTGCACGACACGGAGGGTAGAATTACCGAGGTTGAGGGAGTCAAACAACTCATTTTCAGAGGGGTAAGTAATCTTTTAAATATAATCTCACCAAATGTAATGTTGTACTTTGTCTTAACTTAGGCGATCAAACTTCTGACTAAGTAATCCTGAGAATTTTATGAATACTTGTGTTAATTCAAGAAATATCTTGACTGGGACTCTTTAGCAAATACCTGTTCCTGTTATTATCTTCTAATCAAAAAAATCTCACCCAATTAGTGCCTAATTCAAGCAATATGTCGAACAAATTGAACAACTTTTCCAAATTTTCTATTTTGAATACAGAGAAGTCTTTTTGAAAAATCAATGACAGAGTCATACGTTAAATCAAAGAGTATAAAATACCTTTTACTGCATCAAATAGTTGGCGATTATATCGTCGGTCAAATTCATTAATGGTACAATTCAAAATATACAGTTTCGAGTACTTGAGAGTCAAAGTTTTGAGTTGACAGCTAAAATCAATATTTCTCTAGCAGATTATGTGGTGGTGTGGTGTGCTAGATTGTGTGGTGTCAATTAGAACAATTTGACTTGTACCATTAGTGCTTCGGAAATATTTTTCAATTTCCAACCATTTTGCATACTTAACTCAAAACACCTGCAGGGCTATCGGCTAAAAATATATCAATCCTTAAAGGACAGCATCAATGTCAAAATATGGTTTTTAGCCAATGGGATTGGCCAAAAGCCATATTTTGACATGGATGCTGTCCTTTAAGGATTGATATATTTTTAGCCGATAGCCCTGCTGATTTTGGAAATGTTCCACTAATGAATTTGACAGATGACTCTTGGATAGGTGGCGGTTGAATAAAACCAACTATTTTTAATGAAACGCAGTATTAACTGCGAGTTTAGTATGAAATAGAATTTATGTGTGCATCACACTTAATTTTTACATTTGCTCAATCCAGGGTGTTGCGCATTCCATACGTCACTCGGTGTGGAAGTACCTCCTGGACTACTATCCCTGGAGGATGACGCACGCAGAACTGAAGGTTCTCCAAAAGAGGAGAACAGAGGAATACTTCTCCATGAAACTGCAATGGCGATCCATGACTGAAGGCCAAGAAGCCAGGTTCGCAGAATATAGGGACAGGTGTGTAGCACGAATACCAGACTTATGTGTTGAATTTTCAGCACTTTTTGTTTTTGGGTGATTTTCGAAATTTCCTAACTGCATTTCATTAGGGGGTATGGGTTGAATCTACACTGCCATACCCGTTCCAAGTTAGCAGTTAGTTAGACTGCATTGTCATTTACCATCAGGTGAGATCGCAGTCAAGGACTATCTTTTCAACGAATAAAAAAAAATCATGTGACAGTCCCTTAAAAGAACTCCCAATGCACTCTGCATTCGGTTTGGAGTTTTTTTCTTTTAAGGGGTTAAACTGTAAAGTCACGAAATTAAACTAACTGAACGCTACGGCTTCTTAGGAGCTTAAATTTATAACACGTAAATGTAGCAAACATGAGGAAGAAATGGTAAACATTATTTCAACCACTTTCACTGTTAGACATAGGTCTTTTCAAGAAACACTTTCTTGTGCCGCCTGTATCCAGCTGCGCCAGCGATGCACTTCAGATCGTCCGTCTTCAGTGGTCTTCCAACGCTGATCTTCTCGTGGTGTCTCTTACAAATTTTTAGTTTTTATCAAAATTTTGCTTCAGTTCCAGGAACATAACGTGAGTGATGTTTTCCGATTTCCAGGAAGAGTTTGGTAGAGAAGGACGTGAACCGGACGGACAGGACGCACCCGTTCTTTGCGGGCGACAACAACCCCAACCTGGTGGTGCTGCAGGACATCCTGCTGACGTACGTCATGTACAACTTCGACCTGGGCTACGTGCAGGGCATGAGCGACATCCTGGCGCCGCTGCTGCTGCTGCTGGGCAGCGAGGTGGACAGCTTCTGGTGCTTCGTCGGGTTTATGGACAAAATTGTGAGTTAACCCAGTTTTTTTATACATTATGGGCACATGCTTGACCACTATCACAGGTGTGATAGTGATCAAGCGTGGCGTAAAATAATGGGATATAGGTATATCCCATTATTTTATAGAGAAGCCATTGCGTTTATGGGAAGAGTTTAGTAGAGAAAGGCGTCAACCAAATAGACAGAATGATCTTTGACTTCATCAGTTCTTACCAAAAGATGTTTAATCTTTTTTTTTTTATTCAACAAGACAGTCCTTGACTGCGATCTCATCTCAGGGCAAGTGACAATGCAGTTTAAGGCTGACATCTATAGGCAATACTCTCACTCAGCTCAGACTCAAGATGAGAGTGAAAACGAGATAGGTTTATGTCTCGTTTTAATCTCTGTCTGATATCTCTATCTCTATCTAAAGCTGAGTCAGAGTACGCTTTATAGAAAGATAGTAGCGGGCTAACTTGGAAGAGGTATAGCAGTGTAGATTCAACCCATATCCCTAATCGCGTACGGGAACGATAAATCGCTTGGCGGCACGTCTTTGACGTAGGGTACTAACTAGCCACAGCCACAGCCTCCCACCAGACTAGACCAGAGACAATTCAGAAATTATAAATTCCCAAATTACCCCCGCCGGGAATCAAACCCAAGATCTCCCAGTCACAGCGCTAGGGGAGGTTGTCAATGAAAAATAAATAAAAATAGCCTTTATTCTCTGATCTCTTATATACTAATTACAACTAACATTATTACTATTCCTATGTCAAATATTAATAATAATTGGTTCATTTCTTATATATATATCTTAGGAATCGTAACCCCAGCATTATGGATCAGGTTGTCCGTTGACATAGGCCTTCTCTAGAAATTTCCATTTGTCCCTATCGTGTGCTAATCTGCGCCACCCCTGTGGTAGATCAATCAAGGTCAAGGTCGTCAATATCTGTCTTAAATTTCTTTAACCTAATTAAACCATGATTTTGATCACCAGGCCTCAAACTTCGACATGGACCAGGCGGGCATGAAGCAGCAGCTGCTCAACTTGCAGCAGCTGCTCACGTTCGCGAGCCCGGAGCTGGCGCGGCACGTGGCGGCCAAGGACTCCGGGAACATGTACTTCTGCTTCCGCTGGCTGCTGGTCTGGTTCAAGCGGGAGTTCTCGCACACGGACATCATGAGGTCAGTCGCTGGGACAAACTAAAGTAGGGTGACCAACCCAATTGCTAGCACTGCACCAGTTTATTCGCACTTTAGCAAAAAAGATTAAAATATAAATTTCTGATTGTAGTTTTTAAATTTTCAGATTAAAAAATATTTAGGGGAATTCATATTTTTCACAATCGAAACCTTTCTAATCTGGAAAGTTTTGAAATGACGTCAGTATTGTAGTTGAAAGATATTGTTCTGGAGTTCCTGAAGTTTTCGGCCATTTTGATTGATCGACTTACCCGTCAGTACTTACCAGTAGTTAATCCCGTATGTGCGAATAATTGGGGACTGGGTCATTTTTCAATTTTATTTCAAATTCTTGTTGATTTAAGAAAAAAATCCTTAAAAAGTTCTTTAATTATATATATTATTAAACAAGTAACCTTATGAACACAATTATTTAAAGAATTTGGTTAGATTTTAATTTAAAAAACATATTTGAAATTGGATAAACTCTTAAAGTGCTAATAATTGGGTCGGTCACCCTATATAGATAAAGAAAGTTGCAATCTCGATAAAATTCTTCCATGCTCTCTTTAAACATTTCTGTGGTGGTGTCGTGTGGTGCGGGTTGTTACGTTCCCTCAAATATGGTTGAGCGAAGCAACGGCTGGATCATGCGTCATGCTCGTGAACGGGTGCCGCCAACGGGAATGGGTCTGCTTTGACTGCCCGTCTTGACATGCGTTGGATTGGTGACGTATGCATTTTTGCATTTTTGAAGCTTTATTGTGGAAGCACTGTATACATAGCATAGCTTTGTAAAAAAAATTTTTTTTTTTTTTTTTGAAAAGAGCAACTGCTGAGTTTCTTGCCGGCTCTTCTCAGCAGAATCTGCATTCCGAACCGGTGGTAGATTTATGACGTGCCATAAGAGCTACAAGTTAGCCTATATGAAATAAATAAATTTTGAATTTGAATTTGAATGCCGAATGACGCATAGAGCAAGTTTTACTTCCAAAATTCTCAAGCCAAAATCCAAACCACAAGGCATATCATGCAGATAATGTTAGCGTGGGCACAGAATACTTAACAGTACCTAAAGGTACAGAAAATTCACTCCGCAAAACGATTTTTTTTTTTAATTCTATGACAAGATAGCCCTTGACTGCTATCTCACCTGACGGTAAGTGACGATGCAGTCTAAGATGGTAGCGGGCTAACTTGGAAAGGGTATAGCAGTGTAAATTCAACCCATACCCCGAATCGGTTTCTACACGCCATCGTGCCGGAACGCTAAATCGCTTGGCGGCACGTTTTTGACGGAAGGGTGGTAACTAGCCACGGCCAAAGCCTCCCACCAGACCAGACCAGAGACAATTTAGAAATAATCAATTACTAAATTGCCCCCGCCGGGAATCGAACCCGAGACCTCCCAGTTATAAGACCACAGCGCTCACCACTGCGCCAGGGAGGTCGTCAAAATAAATAACGACTCTTGGTACCACACAATAAAGTGCAGTTCAGGTTGACAATGCGCTACTTAGTACCTACCGTCTTATTCACCTAGACTTTTCTCTCTTTCTATTACGCAACTCTTATTCTTTCACACTTTCTGAATTTAGGCCCTTCGAAGAGGTACGCCATGTACTACTGGCGCACTCCGCAGTTTGCTGTAGAGTGCGCCAGGCCTGGCGTGGAACGGCCTACTGCACGTAAAACCGAGGGTACTGAAGACTGGGTGCATTTGGGCTGATGAATGAATGAAATGAATGAAATGAATGAATGAAATGAATGAATGAAATGAATGAAATGAATGAAATGAATGAAATGAATGAAATGAATGAAATGAATGAAATGAATGAAATGAATGAAATGAATGAAATGAATGAAATGAATGAAATGAATGAAATGAATGAAATGAATGAAATGAATGAAATGAATGAAATGAATGAAATGAATGAAATGATGAAATGATGTGGACTTCCAGAGGCTGAGCTGATGGTGATGATAAAGTGACTTGTTCCAGGCTGTGGGAAGTGTTGTGGACGGGGTTGCCTTGCGCCAACTTCCACCTGCTGGTCTGCGTCGCCATACTCGACGCGGAGAAAGACGAGCTCATTAATAAGGATTACGGATTCACTGAAATATTGAAGGTAGTTTTATATTTAACTACTTCGGTACTTTGAGGCTTTTTTTCATCTAATTTATACCGATTGACTATGTAGCTTTTGTGGGTATACAAATAAAAATCTTAGATTATTTCGAACTAACCTATTTCCTATTAATATTATAAATACGAAAGTTTGGATGAATGGATGTTTTTTCCTCAATCACGCCGCAACAACAACCGATTTGGCTGTTTTGCACAGAGATAGATTATGATCTGGAATAACACAAGGCTACTTTTTATCCCGGAACATAAGAGAGTTCCCGCGGGAATTCAAAAAACCGAAGTCGCGGGCATCAACAAGCTCAAAATAATTTTTTGGATATCTCGATTTCGGAGTCCTCATCAGACATTCTAGTCCACAATTTGCATCAAATAAATATTTCCGAATTCTATTTACAATCTAAGAATCTACATGTTAAAAAGTTTAGCAGGTTCTCTGAAATAAGCCACAAGTCCGAGCGAAGCGAGCTCGAAATTTCTTACAAACTCTTTCTTATCTGTTTCCAGCACGTAAACGACCTTTCAATGTGCCTCGACGTCGATCGAATACTGAGCACGGCGGAGGGTATATACCACCAGATCATATCCACACCTCATCTAAACGACCAGATCCGAATTATCCTCGGCATCCCAACAGTGGGCGCTAGACCCGAGCCGGAGACGGACTCTGAACCGGAGCCCGAGCCGGAGGCGAGCGCTGCCAACGGTAATAACGTGAGCTACAACCCGGATATGGAGGAAGTTATGTATCAGATAGGCTTAGATATGAACTTCTGAGGCACGTTATTTTGTTGTATTGTAGTATTATGACATTACTGTAGTTTAGAAGTAGTTCAGTTGCTTTTTGGAATAAACACATTAATTGCGTTTTTGACATGATAATATGGTTGTTGGGATTGACAGTTAAAAACTAATTGCAATAATAATATTAAGATAGGGTAGTTGACTATTATTATTGGAAAAAAGGTAATATTCAAAATAAATGAATTGTTTAAATAGAATGTAATGGCTGAAAAGATAATCAAAATCATTTATTTATTGAATGATTTTGATTTTTTTTTTTAAATTAATAGCATATTATGATATTAATTTTTTTGATATTTGCTGGCTTTGTTTTCGATAAAAAAATAATAATAGTCATATATCCTGAGTATTGCTAGCAATAATATTTAAGCTTAGCATGTTGTGGTATTTTATACGAATAATGTAGAACTTTGGTGGTTGGCAACTTGTACAATGTACATTTTCTATTTTTTTTGTAAATGGAGAGGTACGTAAAATCAGTAAATAAAATTCCATAAAATATCAAATAAGGGCGCTTGTGCACGCTTTCGATTCTATCCGCAAAATATGAATCGAATGAGTACACAAATACCCTAATTCCGAAAAATTACCGCGGCTAATATAGTGAACGAAATAATACTATTTTTAAGCTATTGCATAGCTTCTATCGCGGGCCTTGAGCGTGGAGACCGAATCCAGAAATTCCATAACGAAAATAACCTGACACGGGACTCCTCTCACCGCTAGATGGCGTTGATAAAAAATGCTATGCAATAGCTTTACCGCGCCAGACTTTTCAGTCCCCGTTATATTTTAATCTTTAACTTAGGAATTATTTTCACATTGAGGTTTTGAATACGATATATCGTAACGTTTTGGCGATTAAAAAAATCGGATTTTAAGCACTACCACAGAATACCTAATAGTACCTAAAGATACAGAGGATTCACTCCGCAAAATGATTTAAATAAGTATCGACTCTTGTTAGCACACAATAAAGTGCAATTCAGGTTGACACAGCGCTACTTACCTACTGTCTATTTCACCTAGACTTTTTGCTCTTTCTATCGCGTAACTCTTATCCCTTCGCACTCTCTAAATTAAGGTCCTTCGAAGAGGTACGCCATTGTAGCTCCGCAGTTTACTGCGGAGTGCGCCAGGCCTGGCACTAGACCTTATTTCTTTAAAAGTTGTCCTTTTTATTGCAGGTTACACTCGAATATAACGGCCTACAATTTTCCATAGTGACGAAAACCGTATGGGCGCTTTTGGCGTAGCGTTAAAACTGAAGCTCTGGTCACACGCGACGCGGGGCGGCAGCGGCGCCTAGAAATAGTAAAGGCAGTATGACTTGTTTCACACCAGACGCTTGTATTACAAGTATGAATTAAGCATGTGGTCAAATTGGATTGCAATATTTTTTTTACCATCCATTTTGTTTGATTAATAATTAATTTAATGAACTGAAGTCCAAATTGTGCGCGGGCTATTCAAAAAATTGTAAAATGAAGCTCCCATACTTTTGACTTTTGATGAAAAGTTGCTGATTTGGTTAGTTGGCAATATCGCTATTTATAAATTGTCTGGAATTTATAAATTGTCTGATTTAGCGTTCCGGCACGATAGCGTGTAGAAACCGATAAAAGGTATGGGTAGAATGTACACTGTCATACTCCTTAGCCCGCTACCATTTTAGACTACATCGTCACTTACCATCAGGTGAGATCGCAGTCAAGGACTATTTTGTCCTTGAATTAAAAAGAATCTATTAGATTGCTGCCGCAAACCGTCGCTTTATTTGGTGCGATGTGCTGCTGCCGTGACGCGATGTCTGTTCAGGGCTTAAGTGTTTCAAAAAGTCATTAATCAACTTTGATTATAGAAATTGTTGTTATTGTTTTGATTCTCGAGATTTTTAAGCCATAATAGACGATCGGTTTAGGAGTGAATTATCTGAAACGTCGGAACCAGTTAAATTATTGTCGTGGGTGTCCAAACCTTATAACTATCAGATTTACTTTTAGTTTGAAGGAAAAAAGGGAAATTTTCTAAGTTATATTATTATTTATTTCATTAAAACTTGCTAAAAGTGGTTTGTTCCACATTGAACCTAATTAAATTTTCAAAATGCTGGGCTTTTATTTATAATATGCATCTGATATCTGATTAATTATTTAAATGTTTATTGGGATGCTAAAAATCAGTTCAATGAAAGTTCTGAAATATTAAAAAATTAAGTTTGTCAATTTAAGCATAAACCTTTTTTGATGTTCAAATTACAATGTAGACTGGAAGTTAAGAGTGATAGTTTTCTATTTTTATATAATCTTAGCACACCATAGTTTATATGAAAATTAAAATGGGGAAATTACTATAATAAATAATAATTAATGATATGCTAACATATTAATATAAAGTTAAGATCTGTAGTTTTAACTAAAAAAATTGTGGCACAAAAGTAGTCACACGGATTGCTCTTTTTTACATTTATTTGCCTTTCAAGTTTTATTATTATTAAGGATTCTTTTAGATATGTTACACTACACTGCAGCGGCAAAAATGTTGTTTTTATTCTTTTTTGCCTTCGGAAATGCAATTCTTGCCGTTACATTTAGACTATACGACACACGAGTACTGCTTAGTGACATATTTAGCTGGTGCAGTGTGGTCCGTCTGAGTAGACTTTGAATCTTTTTTACTAATACTATTATTCTACATATTATAGTATTAATTACAGTGTAGAGTTCATTGTTTTCAAGAGTTTGATAATAATCTGGCTTATATTTTAACATTACTGTGTATACAATTTTTTTATATTCTTCCCACCTTGTTGATATTGTATTGTTCCAAAAAAATATATTTTTAATGTTAAGTCTTGGTTATTGCTAGTTAATTATTTACCTACTAGTATATACAAAAATAATATAAAATGCTAAATGTTGTTACAAAAGTTATTGCAGCTATTGAAATTGTAAATAATAATTATTATTTCTAGATAAAATTTTATTTTCAACATTTATTATGAATAACTGTTATGTTGCATTTTGTAATTACATACTATTAGTCGTTGTTATTAAAAATGAAAACATCGTCGCTCGTAACTCTTTAATCTTTCACGAGGATAAAAAAGTAATTATATCTTATTTTGTACCAAAGTTTATTTTGTTTTAGATCATAATAGGAATACAATTAATCTTTTACTAACGGCGATTTTTATATAGCTATAAATTAGAAACAAAATTATGTAGAAAAAATAGACGCAAATAAAATTACCAAGTGGAACATAACAATTTGAAATATCAGCTCATTGATAATGTGAAAAAGTTTTTCACTTTTATATGGTTGCCATAATGCTAATTTGAATAAATATTGTTATATTATTATTTGCTGTTGCCCGCGACTTCGTCCGCGTGGATTTAGTTTTTAAAATCCCGCGAAAGCTCTTTGATTTTCCGGGATAAAAAGTAGCCTATGTCACACTCCAGGTCCTCAACTATACCCATGCAAAAAATCACGTCGATCCGTAGCCCTGTTGCAGCGTTATTGAAGGACAAACCAACAAAACACACACTTTTGCATTTACAATATTAGTAAGGATTTCTTTATTTTGTTTTAAATATACCACATTATTCAAAAAAGGTTTAAATTGTTGTGAAAATGAATGTGAAGTTAATTCAATTATAAGGCATATCTTGTTTTAACTTTTGTATATTTGGTTAAGCATGTTTAATAAAGAATTTTAGTGTACTTTTGTTTTTATTTCCAGTTTATATTAGTCAAGCATTTCAATATCAATGAGTAAGTAAGGTTTATAAATTGTAAATACCAGTTACTAAAGTTACATAGTATTTATCAGCTTTCAAATCAACTTTCAATCACTACTGCAGTCATAAATAACTACACACTTCAAGCAAGCAAAGCTACCGAATGTACAATTACTGAATGTCATTAAACAAACAATAGTGTTTTATAACTTCAATACAGAATGAACAATAATTGATATACAAATTTCAGTCTGATCCGTCCTAGTTTGAGCCGTGCATTGATAGATTAGTCAGTCAGTCACCTTTTCCTTTTATATATTTAGATTGAAGATTGATGAAAAAAATATCTTTTTTGTATGCATTGCATGTAGTAGACCTTGTTACTCAATATGAGCAAAAGTAAATTATTCCAATTTGAACATTTCTGCAGGTGAGAAATCCACAATCCAACAAACAGGTTAAGTTATATTCAGAGCATTTTAAACAGTAAAACCAGATTTTCATATTACACTATATATTAGGTACTTAATAATTAATGAGATCAAAACATAATTATTACAGCTGTTAAAACTTTGTACTCAATTATCAGATTAAAATATCTTAAATATTCACATAATTATTGACAAGTTCATGCTCAATTTTCATTGGCACTTGAGAATGTGATTTCAAATGTACGTTCAGTCCATATCTAGTTTGGTATGATTTATCACATAAGTGGCAGTGGAAATTTTTGACTCCTGTATGAGTTAGTGAATGCCTCTGCAACTCTGATTTGGAGAAGAATCTTTTACTGCAACTTTCGCACCCATACTTCTTTTCTTTTAAATGATTCTTCCTTATATGGGAGCTTCTCGAACTTGATGATATGAACGTAGCATTGCATACTTCGCATTTATGATTTCTTGTTCTTTTATGGTTCCATAGGATATGGGAGTGTAAGCTTCCGGGCACTTTGAAAGCTTTAGGGCAGAATTTACATCTGTATGGACAGTCACTGCTATGTGTCCTCATATGTATTTTGATATACCCAGGTGGGTATGATTTTCCACATTGATCGCATTGTTTCAATTCTCTATCTGTTGTTTTATTTTTAATCTCATGTTTATTAGGTCGGCAGGAATGAATGTTCATTTCGTATATGCTGTAGAATCCTTCCCAGCACTTTTCACATAAAAATGGTTTCAGGTGCAATTTTCTATGCAACACTAAAGATCTGAAGTCTTCAAACTTTTCATTGCAATAATCACAGTCTCTCCCTACGGTAAGTTTTGAAGGATGTTTATTTGTGCAATGATCTTTGAGTAATTTCACAGAATGGTATTCTGATTTGCATTCCACACAGAATATTGATGTAGATTTATTCTCTATTTTTGTGTTACATTGTTTTGTAGGTGTTTGGTATGCACTAACTTCTTTAACAGGTTGGTTGTCATCTGATTCATAATTAACATTAAAGTTATCACTAGTCGAGTCAATTAAGTTTAATTCTGAAAGTTTCTTTGCACTGGTCTCTATGAGCACTTTGAATGAATATGTTATAGTGAGTTGATGGACACAGTTGATGCAAATATTGTCAGGTAGTGTATTGTCTTCTGTTATCTGAAAATATAACAATGTGTGTGCTAGTTCATATCAGTTAGGCTCAGACTTATTTTACAGGAGACGGCTAGCAATACTTGTAATAGAATAGAATAATTTTTTATTCAAATAAACTTTTACAAAGTGCTTTCGAACGCTTGGGGTATTGTCGTGTGGTCAAATGAGAAATGAGATCCATAGGACCACCAGTGTGACCGACCTAGCTTATTGAGTCAGTCAGCTTGAAGAACCTATGGTCCTTGAGGTCTCAAGGACTGGAAGGGGATCTCGCAACAGAAATCCTAGTGTTGGCAGACTTTACAATAGCTGGACCGACGACTTCAGATAAGTCGCAACGCAAAAAGCCGACCGAGGTAAGTCCTCATAAGTCTAGCGATTGACAAAAAAGTTAATTGAGTACTAGTATAAATACCGTGTAGTTATAGAAATTGTGCAGAATATCAGACAATCGGACGTTATCTCCAGCTATAGTTATAGTGGTGTGAACGTGCCGCATTTCCTTCTCACTGCCCAAACAAGTTCGACATCGATCTTTGTAGTTCATTGCTGATGCTGATTGGGGATGCTAACACCTGATGGCTAAATACGCCAATATACACTATATAGAGAAGATGCTAAAATTTCTTCACCTAAAAAAATTATAAAAAACTACCCACGAATAAATAATTGTAAACAAATCTACATTGACCACAGACGTATAAATTTTTCAGTTGCCACAGATCAATAACCAAGAACCAAGAGTATAATATAAGACACAGACATAGGTACCTACATTGTATACATAAAGTGGTCTCTGTTGAAGTTCGTGGTTTATGCTGTGGGTTACCTTCGTCTGTACCAACGAATACCTAATCTGTGAATGTGGCTTGTGGCCTGTACCTACTCTGTGGTGGTTTACGTCAAAATTTTACAAAAATACCTATAAAAACCAAATTAAGAATAAAATGTTTTATCCAGTACCCGAAACACAATCACAATCTGTTCGAAAGGTTAGAAAAAGAATCAACAGAAAACAAAAAAAGCGTACGGAGCAAAGGATTGCTAAACAAAAGTACGAAAAAGGTCCCTGTATAACGAGTGCCATGTCTTCCTGGGCGGAAAACTTCACCGTGGCCGCTACCTGGCAACTGAAGCATCAACTTGCATATTGGAAGGCCAAAGCGATATCTTTGCAGTATGAGAATAATATATTGCATGAAGTCATACAAAGAAATCATATTGCTGTGCCCACAACTAGTAAGAAAAACAGAATAGAAAGTGATAGTGAATTTGGCTATAGTGTAGCGGAACATTCGGACATTACCACTGAGGATTTCGAAACGCAGGAAAATGATACAGATTGTACAGAAAGTGAGTCTGAAAATGATGATAATAAAAATGAAAACGAAGGGGAAGATTTTGAGGTGAGCGAGGAGTTCATACAATTTTTAACAGCAAATGCAAAATATAAGGAGGATGCAAGGCGTGAAAGAGAGCGTCTTAAAGCCAAGTTAGAGGAGGAGTCACAAGCACAAATGACAGGGGTCCAGGAAAGTGTAGAAGATAAAATAGCACAAAAAAAAGAATTGTATGGTGATAAATATCAGAAAATAGTAGCACTTGAAATGTACCAAATGTGCAACTTTAAAAATGAGTCTGATAAACTACAAGCTACATACTGGCCGAATATACCATTGAATTTGAATAGTAGCTGATCAATATTGATAAGAGTCATGCAGGTTTTCCTACTTTTGATGTATGTAGTAGGTTTCATATATTTGTTATGACATACAAACTTAGTTTTTGATAATAGTGTTGAGGTGTCTGATAAATATGAGTTCTTTATTGTAGATACTTAAAGGTGTCTGTTTGTGTAAAGGGTGTAAGAAGTTTGAGGGTGAGCATGGATGATTGGGATGGATGGTGGAAATTTCTGGAGCCAGCCTGGATCTATAAAGGGCTGTAGCACTGTTGATGATGATGATGAAAAGTAAAATTTACCTGTCAATATTAGTTTCACCACCACCACCTGGTTGCCTGGAGCACTTCGACCATCAGTTGCTCCAGAACTTTTTTCCACATACTACCAAATTGTGGAATCATCTCGACAGTGTTCCCACTTAATTAAAATATGGGGTTATTCAAGGCGCGGACCAATAAATTTCCGAAAAGCCAGCAACTCATTGGTAACTACTACAACTCTGGTATTACATTCTGGTATTTATGGCTGGCGGTAATTGCTTAACATCAGGTGACCCGCCTGCTCGTTTGTCTGCTATTCATATATATAAAAAAAAGTTTTTCAAAATTTTTTTTAGCTTTTGGTTATGGCTTTGCGAACATGTAAGGAGAGTTATAATTGTTGTATATTAGGTAACTCTAATCTGTAACTATTTATGAGTTTGTATCATACTTCTTACTGCATCATGTTAGTTTGATCTTTTGGTAGGGATCTCTATCCCTCTTATGAAGAATAACCCATAATAATTAAGCTTGAGTAATAAATAGAATTTCCACATATCATACTCTTAATGAAGCAACCGAATACAAAATTTTGGCAAAATTAGTTTAAGTAAAATACCAATCTAGACTTTACAGTCTAGGTAAAAAAAACCTAATTTCTTGAAGTGATAATATAATATTATGTATATTTTTCGTCCCATCATTTTGATTTCTGAAAGTTTACGATATTGGATTGGATTGTTTTATTAAGGACCAAGAGACGGGTCTGCCCGCGAAATTCAAATTTAATTTGGTTTTTCGCAATTTGTGAACTAATACGACAAAGTAGGCTTATGGTATTCAAATTGCGCCAATGGCAGTATCATCTGCACAGGTTTATATACTAATCTTAACGTGAAAGTATCCAGTTTAAGAAATTAGTCAAAATAATGAGTTTGACGTGAGCTACTCACAAATTAGTCATTATTTTGATTAATTTCTTAAACTGGATACTTTTACGTAAAGATTAGTATATAAACCTGTGAAGATGATACTGCCATTGGCGCAATTTGAATACCATAAGCCTACTTTATCGTATTCGTTTATAAATGGCGAAAAACCAAATTAAATTTGAATTTCGCGGGCAGCTCCGTGTCTTGGACCTTAAGAGTGTGATTCCATTTTTTATTCAAGCTTAATTATTTGGTACTCTTAAATCACATCATTTGTCTTGTATCATAATAGTAGTAAATCAGTGTAAAACTGTGTGCCATAAAACCTACAATTGAATTCATTATTGCAATAAAATTTTTACTGCTAAACCAGTTCAACTGCTTCAATAACAAAATATGTTTTATATATTCAATGTTCCATTATTATATTTTAAGATAGTAAACATAAATATGTAAATATAAATAAGGTAATTTGTAATAAACCGTTGAATTAATTTCGTGTCTTACAGTTTATATCTTGGAATTTTGAATTTATTTGTCATTTAAAGATTATATTTTATGACCAGCCCTAAATTAAATAGTGTACGAAAACCTAGATTTTCTAAGAATTCCTTGAGCTATCCATTGGATTGGATCTATTTAATTTTACACAGAAGAAAATTTAATTATACTTGTGAGTGATGAAGTTAAATTGACTTTGTAATGTAGTTTTCATGTAATTATAATGTAAGTAAATCTCAATATTGTATTAAATCTTAAAACCTTAGGAATGTTTACAACAATATTTCGTAGAAATTTTAAATCTTCTGTGTTCTGCATTTGTATGTACAAATAAATAACTAATTTGTAATTTTTTAAATGATTTTTTTGTATTGCTTGTGTATGTATAAGTTTTTAATAAGAATTAAATGAAAATTTTTAATAATAAATTTTAAATAATCAGAACCCTTTGCACCAATAAGGCTCTTGCTTACTTAATTACTTATTTTATTAATTAATTAATTACTTATTCATTCTAAGAAGGAGTTAAAAACCTAACTAACTTCCGCGCGCTGCTTATCTCACCGCTTAATCACCTCTGATATTTCATTTTAGACTAGCGCTTACCCGTGGTCTCAGTGGGTCGACCCAAATTACCCGTGGCCCCATCATCGTGGGTAATTTTGGTCGACCCAATGGGACTGCTGGATATTACAGTTCGGTGAAATACAATCGCATAGCAGCTTTCATATCACGTCTTTCCACAGTTTTTTTTGTACCTACCTACGAGTACATGTCAGAAGTTATCTCTATTATTGATTCTGGAGCTGACGAGTTTGTAGTAAAAGATGATAAAAAAGTTTCTAGCCTCGGTTTTCTGGCCTAGAAAGCTCAGAAGCCCTTGTTTTCTGTCAGTCAGTCCTGTGAAGATGGCGGTTTTGGTACCTAAATTTATCTATCTACCCTCCACTGACGTTTCATATTTGCTGTAGAATCAATGGGGCCTATGAAAACCGGCCAAGTGCGAGTCGGACCCGCACAGGAAGGGTTCTGTATCATCGTACAAGGTTTAACACCAACAAATTTTATTAAGATCGAGCAAAAACAAAAGTTGTTATAGCGGCAAAAAAAATTCAAGTAGGAGTTTGCCCATTAAGGTTCAAGAGATACAGCCCGCTGACAGACGGATGGATGGACGAAGGGAAAGCGGGGTCTTAGAAGTTGGGTCTCACTTTGGATACGGAACCCTAGAAATGATAATGAAAATATACTTAGATGAAGAAAAATTTTTTTTAAAAAGAAAATCAGCCAAACCGAAATTCACTAATATCCTGCTCTGCCCTCCGAATAAGCGGAAAGCTAATAATAATGTTCTAGGAGTGGGTACGACAATCCAAGAGAATGTAATCACTCCGTGACGACAATTTAGTGCAACAAAACTGAAAGGTCGCAGGTTCGAACCCGTTGGGGTTCAGTTTTCAGTTTTCAGTCCTTTAACCGTTGGGCTATTTTGGCATTTTATACCTAAGTATTAAGAAAGTATAGCTACTATCGGTATGATTATGCCACGATGCAATTTGACTCTTGTCGAATTTCGAAACCGTGTTATAATTATTTGAATAGAGAGCGAGTGATTTGCAAATGAAATAAAGAGCTCTGAGCAAAATGCATTATACTGAGCTAAACACCGTGATGCAACGTCTAGTTTCGTTCGTGATGCCAGTATTAGGTTCCCGCCTGCCGCCTAAAACATGGATACCGTTTCGTGAGAAAGTTACCTTGATAACTACCTACTTATAAAATGACTTTTTGACGCAGTGGTGCGAGTGGTCTTAAAGAGGGATGTCCCGGGTTCATTTCTACACCTATTATTTATAATACCTATTAAAAATGCGAAAGTTTGTAATTCAAATTCATATTCAAAATTTATTTATTTCATGTAGGCTAACTTGTAGCTCTCATGACACGTCATAAATCTACCACCGGTTTGGAATGCAGATTCTGCTGAGAAGAGCCGGTAAGAAACTCAGCAGTTGCTCTTTTCAAAAAAATTTTTTTTACAAAGCTATGCTATGTATACAGTGCTTCCACAATAAAGCTTCAAAAATGCAAAAATGCATACGTAGGTACACCAATCCAAGGCATGTCAAGATGGGCAGTCAAAGCAGACCCATTCCCGTTGGTGGCATCCGTTCACGAGCATGACGCATGATCCAGCCATTGCTTCGCTCAACCATATTTGAGGGAACGTTACAACCCGCACCACACGACACCACCACAGAAATGTTTAAAGAGAGCATGACATGTATATGTTTGTTACTCAATCACGTCGCAGACTGAACCGATTTGGCTGAAATTTGGCACATAGACAGATTTATAGTCTGAAATAGTTTTGATCTACTTTTTATCCCTGGAAATAATAGAGTTCCCGCGGGATTAAAAAACCTTAATCGAAAACGAAGTCGCGGGTATCATCTAGTTACATATATTCCACCATTATATTTAAGCCTGCCTTAAAATTTGATTATTTTTCATTAGCGGGATATAAAATATAGCATAGTAAAAGCCGATTAAGCTAATAAAATAATCTTCATTTTTGAGTTTCGATGATTTACGTAGGCCGTCGATTTATCTCCGGGCTATTACCGGTACTGAGAAACTTCTCTAAAAAAACCCTTTACTTTATCTTCTTTATTTATGTTTTACCGGAATCAAACCCAGGACCTCGACATCCGCAGTCGAATCGAACAAGCTAATCGCTAGACCAACGAAGCAGTTAATGGAAATCTACACTACTATTATAAAGAGGAAATTTTTTTATTTTTGTGTGAATGTTTGTAGTGAATAAACTCAAAAACTACTGTGCCGATTTCAAAAATTCTTTCACCATTGGAAAGCTACATTCACCCTGAGTAACATAAGCTATATTTATTGCTAGAAAAGATTAGGGATCCTTACTAAAACTTAAAAATCTTATGTCCACCCGTGCGAAGCCGGGACGGGCCGCTAGTTACTTATAATAAGTAAGTGTTATATAGTACTCAAGTTGTAACCTGAAGAGATTCTCTCGTAAAACCAAAGTAAAAATGGTTGTTGTACATGTAAATAAAAGTAATAAAATAAAGTTTCAATATCTCTCTTATCTTTATTCGGTAACAGATGTAGGTAGGTACGGCGACACACAACTTCAACGTAGGTACAAGAAATTTATGTCATTCGAATTTAACGAAAGAGATTTGTAATAAATTTTGTACTTCAGCATGAGAAAATATAATACTAAATTAACTTTGACCGTGACTTTATCCGCACAGAGGTAATCGACTCCTTTTTGTGGAATAAAAAGAAGCTTAGGTGTGCATTTTTGAAACTTCTGTGTGGAAACATTGTGTGCATAGCCTAGTTTTTTTTTTAACAATTGTAAAAAAAAAATTTTTTTTGAAAAGAGCAACTGCTGAGTTTCTTGCCGGCTCTTCTCAGCAGAATCTGCATTCCGAACCGGTGGTAGAATTGTGACCTTTCATAAGAGCTACAAGTTAGCCTACATGAAATAAATAAATTTTGATTTTGATCTTATGACAAATATCCAATATCTCAACAGCTATATCCCTGAAAAGAATCACGTCGATCCGTAGCTTTGTTGTGGCGTGATTGAAGGACAAACACACTTTTTTTCCGGCGGGAGGCTTTGGCCGTGGCTAGTTAGCACCCTACCGTCAAAGACGTGCTGCCAAGCGATTTACTCGTAGCGTTCCGGCACGATGGCGTGTAGAAACCGATTAAGGTTATGGGTTGAACACTGCCTCTACCTCTTTCAAGTTAGTCCGCTTCCATCTTAGACTGCATCATCACCTACAGGTTAGATCGCTATCAGAGACTATCTTGTCATTGAATAAAAAAAAACCCAGAGACTATGATGAGCAGGTTGCGCCGCCTCTTGGGTCTCTCAAAGGCTCTCTTGATAACTTGTCGCCCGGGCTCTGGACCCCATGACCCTGCAGGGGTAAATATCCCACGTAGCGTTTACCCCACGTACATTTGGACTTACCATCAAACTTAGTATGTGAGTGTGAGTGTTCAAGTACCATTTCACATGCGATACTACCGTAGCAGGTAGGTGCTACCTACTACGAATAGTGTACAAAAATGGATAGATAGCCCTGCGCCTAGGGTTGCTAAGAAATAAAGTCTAATAAGTTCAGAAGAGGAAAAAATTGTATTTTATTTTTTAAAGTTATTATATAGTAGGTACTTCTCGGGCAGTTTATCGATTTAACTTAGTTTTAGATAATTTTAAGCTAATTTAAATTTTTACCGAATTCCAAAAAGGAGGAAGTTTTCAAATAGTATTGGCGAACATACTAATATTCCCTTTTCCCTTCCATCTTTGTTTAGTTAGGAGTAAGTACGACTCTATTTAAATGGGTGTGGCCTTGTCTCACAGAAACCTCTTCAAAAACGGGTTGAAATATCAAGTTTGTAGTATTGAAGTATTGATAAGATATACTAAGATATATATTTGGCGTTTAATTGCTGTACTCAAGCTACTAAGCTTAGTTCAGAAAAAAGTTTATTTGCATACAAAAAGCCGAGTCAAAAACTACAGGACACTTCCTAATGAATTATAATTTAGAATATAAAAGGGGGAAAAAATACACGAAAAATAACAGCAGCGAACTGACTTGGATCAGAGAAAAACCTTGTCTTCTCCGTTCCTAGGCCACCTTACCCAGTTGAGGCGCTACGAATAACATTTTCTATAGCCCCGAAAAAATAAAACAATGTCTATAAATCTATAAATATAATCCTTTTTTTCGATGCATCAAACATACTTTAATCTAAATTAAATAACATCTTTTCTTCAGAAATGATTCGATCAAAATTTGGTAAATATAATACACCTTTATTTAATAAAGGTACGGAACCCTCGGCGTGTGTGTCTGATTCCAACTTGGCCGGTTTTTAATTCTATCGCACATATTTATGCTAAGCATGTACCGCGTGCCTACGTTCGCGTATTTGAAATGACGAGACGCGTTGATGTCTTCAATAGGGGCAAGCGGCAAGCGGCTACACAACTTTAATATAACCTTACTAGCTGTCGCGCGCGACTTTATTCCCGTGACATTAGTTCGCCCCCGTTTTTCATCATCATCATTCATTCATCTTTAAAGAAAAATATAAAATAATAGTAAAACACGTGTTAATTTACCTTTTGATTTTTAAAATATATTCTCTACATTAACAAAGTGGTAAAGCTGTTATATAATTTTACCACCCTTTAAGGATAGTTATAATTTAATTTCAAAGCTAGAAGCGACATAAGCACCAGGTTTTTCAGTAATTTTGGCTCGGCGTTGGTGAGTTATTCAGGATATATGTTTATACCTTTAAATAGTATAGTTTATTAAAAAAAGCTATATATTGTATAAACATTTATAATAATTGTTCGTTTATTTTATCCATAACAAGTATTTCAGGTCTATTTTCGCTTTTTGGGCCTATTAATAAAATTAGAAATGAAAATTTATGGGAACTATGGACCCCGGAATGCGGAGAGAAGTTGGAAACTTTTTACAAGTGGCATCCTGCAAAAGTGTGAAGTTTGCCAGTTGGTATTGGGCCGGCAACCATGCCACCACCACCAGAACGATCGCCCTTATCTGACCTGAGAAGACCTGCGCTCAGTAGTGAGTCATTGATGAGTTGCTGATGATAAAGCGGATGAATTTGCAGGCATCATTTAGTAACTCGAGGTAGGTGCAGGTGGGTATTCCTACACAAAATGTTACATATCTTGCCGGCTCTTCTCAGCTGAAATTGCAAACCACTGGTAGAGTCTTAACTTGTCATAAAAGCCACTAGTCAAAACTTAGCCTACATGAAACAAATAATTTTGCATTTGAAAATAGGTAGGTAACCGAAGTATGGAAAACCGAAAATCCTCACAGACCAAGCATTATCTTTTATCATTACCTTATCCACGAATCGAGTCGGCGCGCGGCGTCCCTATATCCAGGGAGCCTCGAAATTGGCGTTCCAAACGGTATGCGACTAACCTGTTGGTCCCCCCCTCTTGGCAGCGTCAGTGCCTTCGGATAGCTAGCCGAGAACGGCTGTGCGCGCGCCGGTAACCGAAACACGTTTCAACTAAAACTGTACAACAAACAAAGTTTTACAACCACTCTGTAATAAGTTATAATCGCATAATTCAACCCTGGTTCATACATACCGTGTCCGGATTGCAGTGCAGTGTTTGGTGTTGTGTTAGAATTGTGTATAAAACAGAATTGATTATGGTGAACGTGTAGTGCTAAGGATTCTGGAGGTGGGTTTTCTTTTGGGTGCGCTTTCGGCGTAGGTACCCACTTTAGAATGCTAGATGCGTATCATTCAACTTTGCTCTAACTTCGTATTGTATAAAACACCTGCACTATTCGTTACTACACCATCTTGCTTAGGCACAAGAAATTGTAGCTCTACCTGTTTGTAGCTACAAAACTTTTCCTAAGGAATTTCATGGGTTGCTGATTAGATTTTACAGTTTTAGGGTTAGAAAGTAAAAATTAACTTCCGGTTCCTATATATTCAATCTATCTGTATTCTGTCGCTAAGTTAACAGTAACTTTGTTAGTTGTCAAAAAAGTACATACAATTTTTGATAAATTACAAGGTTGCTAGCTAACTTAACGATAGATTACGGATAGATTGAATATACATAGGAACCGGGCGTAAGTAGGTACCGTATAAAGATAGATCGGTAGTAAGTAAAGTTGTTAGGAAAATGCTCACTTCAGAAACTTTTAACATAAAGCTTTAGGGTGAATTTCTTCAAGAATCTGCCACCATTTCGGGAAGTATAATTTATAGATTCAGCTGAGAAGATCTGGTAGGAAAGTCAGCCGTTGCTCTTTTAAAGTCAAGAAAATGCTACAATAAATTATTTACCTAGCTATTTCAATGTAACAAGTTTAGGTAACACTAACTTGTGGGTGGCAGAATGTACCCAAAGCCGATTGCTTCTATGCAACGTTGTGATGAAAGAAATTCATTAATTTTGAATTTAGTAACTTCGGCTTATTTGAAAACTTAGCTTATCCAGCTACCTACAAACATACTACATACATTACGTTCTTCATTTTCAAGTTTTTCAAGGTAACTTTCTGTAAAAACGCTTAGGCGGGTTCTTATTAGCCTTGTACAGCTCTATACTGCGGACCTTATTCTGAAAATATAACTAAAATAGCAGTTATAACATAATATAATTAGTATAAGGAATTACTATACAATATAAAAGATTTCGTTAGCAGCAAATACGCGTTAACTATAAGCGTCGATCCTCAAATTAATAAAGTTAACTTCCTTACAAATACCGAAGTTACTTTTGTACTTGATCTTAGTTTTTATATTGTATTTTTACTATAACATAGTGCACAACTCTAAAGTAAAACCGACTGTGGTTTTTGTTGCACTAGCTATCAGCACTGTAATTGATATTTCGCGTGTAAATAATTATAAAAAATAATAAAAAAGTTGAAAACTAATACCTACATGGTTACATACGATTTCGGCTATATTAATTAAATCTCTTTCTAAGTCTTAAAACGTGAGTTGCTTTTAAAACAAGTTTCTGATTTCGACGGAACAGAATATTGGTTCGAATAACAAAATATATAATAATCTATGAAGAAATATTATGTTCGTTTTGAATAATTACATAATGATGGCTTTAGCAAAAGTTTGAAATGTGTTTTGAGCTTAAACTTTTAACTCAATTTAGGTATAGGTAGAGTATTGTAGAAGTATTCGATATAATTAATTTCTACCTGCTTTCCATTTGGATTTTAATTTTACTAATATTTTATATAATGTACAACAATTTAAAAATGAGCTCTTTATAAAATATTTAATTTTGTATTTAAATTTTAAATAATTTTTAACTGAGGTATTCAAAATAAATCAGTATCTTATTATGTTATATGAAGTAAAGCTAGTGATAATAAAATTTCAAAATGACATACTCTTGTGTAAATTTGCACTTGTCCGTCTGTCTGTCTGACGGTTAGAGCCTCATAAATCCTAAAGTAATAAACACAATTCCAATAAATTCACAAATAATATGAACAGTGAACACTAGGAAAACTGAAAATAACTTGAAAAGTTTTAAACCTTTATTTGATGGCAGCCTATAAACGCAAAGTAGGAAAAATATTATCCCTTCCTTATGGAAGGGAATAATATTCAGCTTATGCTGATGTCTCTTTAATTTCATTTATATTCTGTAGTTTACAACAATTACGACAATCAAAAACGGTTTACAAATAAAGCGATTAAGTTTTGCAGATATTTTTTAAACAAAACTCTCAAATTGTGTTGATAGATGGCACTAACGTTGAAATAACGTTAACAATTAACATTCTTTTTGGACAAAACTTAACTATGCATAGGTCATAGTTCTTAGTAGTGATGTAACGATTGTTGAATTCTTGACATTTGCGGATCTTCTTCTTTAGAAGGATCATTAATACGAATTCATTTCTGACCTATAAAACTAACTTAATTAGGTGAAAATTAGGTAGAAAGTCGATAAAACAAGAGAACAAAATAAGATATTTCTCAGAATGCATCTATCTTTCTTTTCCAAATTTTGCGGAAATTAGTTCAGCGGCTTAGGCGGCAAAAAGTCATGCTCGCTTTTATATGGGCAACAGATAAAAGATATTATGATATATTCAATATATAGTATTTTATGTTTCTTTTAAAGTATTTATCAATGCCAAGAATGATAGGTGGAAACGTTTTTTAAAGGTTTGCTTCTCCATTCACAAGCTATCTCTCTGTCCCAGACAGCAACCCAAGTAACTGTAATCATCATTTTAATTAGCCAGGCTTTCTCATACCAGTCCAGTTTTTGCGCCGTCCATTTGAACACATGATCGGATCCAATCAGATCTAGATTCTTATTTCTTGCTTATCCTAACCTGGGAGTCATTACTGTATGAAACTTTTACCGGAAACCTTGTAGATTACTATTAGTCCAAAAAAAGAAAAATCACAGACAAAATAGACTGGAAAGTTTGTCGCGAAATGCGTGCCTACAATTTGCAATGTAATCCAAGAATTAAATCTATATATATAAAAATGAATCCCTATTTCCTTGGTCATCGCATCACGCGTGAACGGCTGGACCGATTTCGCTAATTCTTTTTTTATTGTGTTTGTTATTGTTAGGAGAAGGTTCTTATGAAAGAAAAAATTAAGAAAATTGCGCGGAAAATTAGAAAATTTAAGAAATATTAACCACCATATTAAATTATTTCTAATGTAACCGCTTTTACAATTCAAACTTTTTTGATGTAACGAATGTGGCGTTTGACATAACATTGACAGAATGCGTGCTGCCAATTTCGTCAAAGAGGATGTAAAAAAACTTAAGACAGAACAACGTCCGTCGGGTCCGCTAGTTATATTATATTTATAGGAATAAAAGCTTGAAAGTTAATCTCGAAAAAGAAAACACTGTCTTTCACAAGGGAGTTTTTATTTTAAACACAAACAATAATTTTAAACAACGCGGTGGTTTATCCAAAAATAGGCATGCGTGAATCCTTAGTAAAATAATGGTGACAACTGTTCGATTTCGGTATATTTTTGTAGAAAATATGCATTTTTGGAGATAGTTGTTAATAGAGTTATTTAAATAAATAAATTATAGAATACGCTAAGTATATATAAATACTTAATGTGAAATTAGATTGTTCCAAATTTTGATTCATATGAATAGTAAATAACGTAAAATTGTTAGTTTCGTCTTTATTCTTACTTACATTTAATAATTTATGAATGTTAGAAGATTAATATTAAATACATAGAATAACATTAAGTAATATTATAATTGCGAAAGTCAGTTCATTTTCCAATCTTGTAGCAACGGAGCAATTGATAGAATTGATTCTGTGCATGAATACCTACTGTCTACAGTCTGTCTATTGCAATAGTTTTGTACATTTGGTCCCAAAAATGTATTAAAAACATACACAATTCACGTAAATATTATATATTAATATGTAACTAATTGTACTTGAAGTAAGCAGGAATTGTGATATTAAATTATATTAAATGATACATTATCGAAATAATATAAAAAAGTGCCAATTAAACATAGATTTCATTTAAATAACAGTACCAAAATGTGTTTATTATGTAAATTTAATGGTAGTATTACTGAAAAGCTTTTTAATTAGAAATGATCAATTTTATCTCTTTAAATAAACATAAAACGCTTGAAATACAATGATGTGAAGTCATAATATTCTCGGCCTAATATGAGTTAACTGTCATGAGTTTCATGAACTATTAATTAGTTCTTTCTGGATAGATTGAAAAAATTTGCAATATATTTCATTTACATCCTTACTTCTACTAATATATAAATGCGAAAGTGTTGGTTTGTCCTTCAATAACGCTGCAACAGAGCTACGGATCGACGCCGACGTGATTTGTCCCCGAAAATCAAAGAGTTCCCGCGGGGTTTTAAAAACTAAATCCACGCGGACGAAGTTGCGGGAATCAGCTAGTATTATATAAAACTCAATCTTATATCATCACCTTCTATTTTTCAAGTTAGTTAATTGATTTGGAGTAAAGAAAGAGTATTTTAATTTTTAAATTTTTCGTTAACACTATAAAACTTTTCCATTCTTCTCCTTAATTTTGTTCTTCATAATAAAGGAAAAAGTACCTATAGGTACGTACTTACGAGAAATGAATTCATCGCATACATTGTATCCGAGTATCCCAGCCAAACTATGTATTAAATTCACCGTATAACCTTCTTATCTCAAACGAAGAAACGACAAAAGCCGTAAATTTTACTAAAAAGAAAAGAAACTTACTTGAAGATAATGTAATATTTACTAACAAAAATTCATGTACGCCTACGTTCAGTTGTGAACACGCATATTGACTTTTTGTTTTAACATTGTTGAAACGTATTTTATTTTTATCAAATCATTTTTATCTGGTCGGAGGCTTCGGCCGTGGCTGGACTCCGGTAAAGCAGTGCCTCTGAGTGAGCGTTTCCGTAGGCTGCATTATGTCATACCTACTAGACGATGCCCTTGTCTTAGGCCGCGTGGATTAGGGTATTTTAATTCTCGCGGAAACTCTTTAATTTTCTTAAAAGGAATTACTAAATAATTAATTATGAGAGATACTGAATTCCTTTAATAAAATAAAAAGAAAACAATTAAATGATCTAACATTTATTTTCAAACACATTTACATAAGTAATATTATTTTTTAAAACGTTTACAAAAATATAATATACCTGTGCAAACATCCTAAAAAATAATAAAATGAAATGGGTCCCACTTGCTGCGGGATAGGACCTAAGCAGCCAGCCTCACAATGCGTGCCGTCTCAAGGAGTACCGCCTTCTGTACCCTGCCCTAGATCCAAGTACTAAGCGAAAGTTTCTTAAGGTGGTGATAGAAACTTTTTATTACAAGACCATTAACCGAAACGACAATCGTAACAATTCCACATGGTGGTAATTTCGTGGACAAGGTCTAAGTATTTTGTTAATTGAAAAAAATATTTAAAAAACAATTAAATTATTATTAGAACAGAGGTGTAGCATCTTTTGATATTGGATGGGCAAATATAATATTTAAGAATAAGGTCGTTTCCAATTTATTAAAATCCATAAGGCTTACAATTTCGTCTCTCCCCAATTGAAAACGGGCACATTCCGTTAAAAGAAGGGAAATCTTGTCATCAAATAAAAAAAAGTATTCGTGTTAAAATAGTATCTAAAACAGGGATTTCAGCTCAATTTCACTATCTAACCAAATCTCATGCTAATTATAATACAAGAGCCGTCGAAACATGCCGCTATCGTGTTGTTTTCAGAGTCGCTCCCAATAAAATTGCGAATTTATTGCCGCGAACGATGTGTACTGACTTACACGGAAACGCTCACTTGAGATGGCGGATAAGCTTCTTAAACTAGATATAATAATATAATAATAATTATTATTATACATATATAACACCTTAAGAAAGCTTCGCTTAGTACTTGAATCAAAGGCAGGATACAGAAGGCGGTACTCCTTGAGACGGCACGCATTGTGAGGAGGTTCCTCACTTTGGAGCCCTGACCACTGGCTGCTTGGGTCCTACCCCGCAACAAGTGGGACCCATTCATTTTATTACTTTTGATGATGTTATAATAGTAATATAATCTAAAATTTAGCTTATTTTATTAGTTATAAGAGCTTTTCTGTTACTATCTTAACTATGATTTTATTATACTTATACGCGATTTTTAATTTTTTTTTATATACTAATTACAAATGAAATAACTAAGATGCATTTATTTTTTAAACTGCATAATATTGATTGTAAGCTCTGAGTTACAAATCTTCCGAAACCAAATAACCAAAAACCACTGTTACTTTAAGAACTGTTAATAGTTTTCGATTTGAATCCGCCATAATTAATAAAATAATTATTAATTAAACTAATGTGAACAACATAGATATTCTCACAACGTTCAAAAGAGAGTCATTTTAAAGGTATTAAAGTCAAAAGTTTTTTGTAGAAAATTAACTAAGGCAGGTACAAAGTTGAAAACCCAAATGCCACAAATAAACTAAGTAAAACATTGTAAGAGTTTCAAAGAAAATTTAACGAATACAAAATTATTATCTGCCCCAATTTGCAGTAGGTTTGCGTTTAGGCTATTTTCTTTCTTAGAACAATAGATATAAAGACGGTAATTGTATTTTTACCACACCATGGTACGTGCTTTTCGATACAATGTAGAGTTTTTTACATGAATCGAGTCTTCCTAACTAAGGATAGATAACTTTGGAAGGTTATTATTAAAAGGGCTGGCCTTTGTTTTACTGCAAAGGGCAGGAGAAGGGTACCTTATATTATGTTCTCGAAATGGACACAACTCTCTTGGTTTTCCCATAAATGTAACTTTAACCTGAAATTAAAGCTTAAACCTAATTGATCATTTCGAAATAGCATTCTGAATAAAAATTAATTTATTATAACATTCACGCAAAATGTAAAGGTCTGGTTATTAATTTATTAAGCAATTATTTTATTTACTTAATAACACAGCCACAGTGGCATCCCATAAATTTAGTGATTCAAACTCCATTCCTTTCAAGTAGTTTATGCTAGACATGTGACTTCCCTTAATATTTTTCACCATCAGCTCCCTGTCTATTGATATTGTGATTAATTTGAAGAGAAAGTCATATTTTTGAGTAATTAGTTCGCCTTCGCCTTTCACTCAATTGAATTCTTCACACGAAATATAATTGTGCTCAAGATACAACTATACATATAGAAACATTCTGATATCTTTTAAATGGAATAGACGATTAAATATGAAAGTTTAATAAAATCTCCGTACGAAGAGTATAATATTCCTATTTTGTAATTTTGTACAAAATACATATTGTAAATATCTATTGTTTGAAAAACGAAAGTTCTAAGAGTAGGTAATTAAAATTTTATAAAGAGCGCAGTTTTTTTTGTACAATGTGGCAATGAATAGAATATATTTTTTATTTGAATATCAGACTTGAAATTATCTAATTGTTTCTGCTCTCATAGACAAAACAAAGTTTTGTAAAAGTTAACTACATATTTTGGTAGAGCATCAATTAACCTTTGTTTTCTTTTTTCAGGCGTGTGTGACAATGTGTGAGCGGTGAGAAACAATTTTGCGCGATGTTGCGCGCAATCCTCTGCTTGCTCGTCGCTGCGGCGGCGGCTGAGCACGTCCGCGAGTTCACCGTCAGAGAGAACGCCCGTGCCGGAACACTCGTTGGTCATCTAGGCGACGAGCTTCCCGACGCGGCCCCACCCTACACAATAGTCCCAGTGCCAGGCAGTGCGGTTAACGACGACCTCAAAATTGACCCACATACAGGAGAAATAAGAACTAGAGCCCCTCTAGACAGAGAAAACCGAGATCACTACGCTCTAGTAGCAATCCCCGCGAGTGGCGACAATGTTCGAGTAGTAGTAAGAGTGTCAGATGAAAATGATAACGCTCCTACATTCCCTTCCCCGGTTATGAATGTAGAATTCTCAGAAAATACTCCTAGAGACGTTAAAAGAAAGCTCAATCCAGCCAAAGATCAGGATTTAGGAGTATTTAATACCCAGAGATATAATATAGTCTCAGGAAATACAGATAACGCCTTTAGGCTGTCTTCTCATAGAGAACGTGATGGTGTTCTTTATCTGGATCTCCAAATTAATGGTTTCCTTGATAGAGAAACTACTGATCACTACGAGTTGGTCATAGAAGCGTTGGATGGAGGTACGCCACCGCTAAGAGGAACGATGACTGTAAATATTACTATATTAGATGTTAATGATAACCCACCGGTGTTTGCTGAAAGTGTTTACTCGGCTATGATACCAGAAAATGCAACAGTTGGAACTTCTGTGTTGAAAGTGTTTGCAATAGATTCAGATGCGGGAGAGAACGGTTTAATAGAGTACTCGATTAATAGGAGACAAAGTGACAAGGAGAATATGTTTACGATAGATCCCGAAACGGGTGAGATAACAGTAAATAAGGCATTAGACTTTGAGACCAAAGAGTTACACGAGTTAGTTGTTGTTGCAAGAGATAAAGGTGCCCAACCATTGGAGACAACGGCATTTGTGTCCATTCGTGTTACTGATGTAAATGATAACCAGCCTACGATTGATGTGATTTTTCTTAGTGATGATGCGACACCAAAAATATCTGAGTCGGCACAGCTAGATGAATTTGTGGCTAGAATATCAGTACACGACCCAGATTCAAAAACTGAATACGCGAACGTTAATGTAACGTTAAGTGGTGGTGATGGACATTTCGACTTGCGAACTCATGATAACATTATTTATTTGGTTGTGGTTGCATTACCGTTAGATAGAGAGTCGCAGTCCTCATACACACTGAATGTAGTTGCAACAGATAAAGGTTCGCCACCTTTGCATGCGTCACGAATCATCAGTTTACGTGTGACAGATGTTAACGATAACCCGCCGGTATTCCTCGAGAGCGAATATAAAACAAGTGTACCAGAAGCTGCAGCTCCGGGTACACCGGTTATCCAAGTATCAGCCAGCGATGTAGACGAAGGAGAGAATGCCGAAATTAGGTATTCCTTGCTTCCGACACCCCAGTCTGACTGGTTTTCGATAGATGAGCGTTCTGGTTTGGTGACAACGCGGGCCCGTGTTGATTGTGAAACGAATCCAATGCCGCGTTTGACGGTGGTTGCCAGTGACCGAGGCAATCCTCCGCTGTCGTCCACCGCGACGTTGTTAGTGACAGTGTTGGATGTGAATGATAACGAGCCGATCTTTGATCAGTCCTTCTACAACGTGACCGTCTCCGAGAATGAAGCCGTCGGCAGCTGTATTTTAAAGGTGAGTCGTTTATTTCTAAGACCCTGCCTCTAATAAAGCCTTACGAGAATTTTGAGCCACAGATTCTAAATAATTCATAAGCTTATCGTTTACAATGTTGAAAACTTTTTACGGGATATATTTAACTTCATTATGTGTTAGGTGCGGTTTCTCATTGTAAAGCTCGACCTCGGGGAACAAGAATTGCGCATTCGAAATTTGAAGGCATTAAAGATTTCATGCACTATACCTTTATAGCTTTAGACTTGACTGATTTATTCAAAACATTTGAAAAATCTACAAAATGCTGCGTTAACTATTAACCTACTTTTTAAATCATTTCTGATCGTGTATCAAAGTAATTTAAAAAAATCAATTTCCCGTCAATTTCTTCATCATAAAGTTGAAATATGTATGGAGTGAAAGTATCCATATTTTACTCACGACTACCGATAATAATTTGCTGTTCTTGATTTTATTACTGTTGTTTACTGAAAATGTCAGTACATAGAAATGTCAGAGCGTCCAAGTGTGAGAGTTGATTGCACTATGAACTGTATTGTTAGAGCTGACGACTTTATCTTATATAATCTTGTATCGTGACGTCTTCCGTGACGTCGATCTTGTGAGGCATGTTGTTACAGCATCTTGTATTTAAGGGAAGTTTCGGTTGGCTATAATTAATTTGTTATTATTTTGGCAACGAGCCGGATGAATTAAAATTTTAAAATGGTCCATAAACACATTGTCTGAGCGTGTTCAATTACGATAAAACAAGCCTACATCATCGGCCGGAGGACAATTAGTCATTGAGACAGATCAATCCCTTTTATCTCTGAGCCCGCCTCCCCGCGAATTTGTTAAAAAACGTCGCAATTTTCATTTAACTTTATCAAGAAGATCCGGCGCTGGCTCATAACTTACGCGAGTTAATTCGTTTTAATATATTCCGTGTGTCCTACATAGTCATAAGGGGACTACACACGGGGCAAACTTTCGCCCCAACGTTAAGGCTATGGATACAGAACGTGCAGTCTCCGTCATCCAGTAGCTTATAATTATCTTCTTAACTAAGTAGTAGCTTCATGCAAGGACTTTGGAAGTAACAAGAAGTGACTTTATTAATAAAGATAAAATAAAATATGGTCGTTCGGGGATGGGGTGAAGTTAATGATTAAGTTTAACACTAGTTAAGTTAGAACGTAACTTGGATTTACTATAATTTGGTCCAGTGTCTTCATCGTTTGAAAGCTCAATAATCCAACAGCGGTGAGGACTTAAAATTGTTAACTTGACAGTTCAATCCTCTTCCTCACCCGTTGCACTATTGTCGTACCCGTTCTTAAAACAAGCTTTTCGTTTATTTGGAGGTTGTATAAGTCCATGTCAGCTTGGCTAATATTCTTTAAATGAAGCATACTCTGCATTTTAGGCTCTAGCAGTTTCATTCCAAATTACAGATTTAATTAAAAATTAAGTTAGATTCAAAGCATCGGCTTCGATGGTTAGAAGTAAAGTTGGAGTTGTAAGTTGGTGCCATGTGTAGAGGCGTTTAATTCCGTTTAATATATTCCACATGAGGTACATAGTCATAAGTGGGCATAAATCTATCCGCGAAGCGGCCCAAGTTTGGGCGGCGGCGCTCGCATCGCAAATTGCGATCTAAATTGAAAATTAAACAGTGAATGGTTGCGAGGTAAGTGTTGCTCGCTCGAAGCGTCGTGACCGTTGGGCTGACGTTTTTACGATATATGCGTATTCTAGAGGTTGTATGAGTGGATATTGTTACAAGGGATTTTGAAGAAATGCCGCGTAGAAATTAGCTAAGGGCCGATTACATCAATGTAAAGTCTTACCCGAGAGTTAATTTGATATGTTGGTAGATTTTCAATACAAAGACTATCAGAACGTCCAATGGAGCGTCACTCGACTAAATGGGCACTAAGACGTAATATAGTACTGTTGACTTTGACTTCGATATATGAAGTAAAGATTTGTGAAGTAATTTTTGATGCTCACTATAAAGATCCGATCATATTTAGTTTTTCATTAAGTCAAAAACTTTTAATTACTAAGGAAAATTTTAGACTTTGCAAGTGAAACCGTAAGGCCTCTTTGCAGTGAGCTTTTAAATAGATCCTCCATTTCGGTGCATTTTTTCTTGCCCTACGCGGGGACCTGAAAATTTCTCACGCATCTCTACTAGACTTGCAACGAATAGTATATTCGGCAGTATACCGAATACCGAATATTCGGCGAGGCCCCTGACCGAATAGCCGAATATTAGGCAAAAGTATTCGGCTGGATTTTAGCGCCAAAAACTTGTACGTACAGACGTGATTGTTTCGCGCTCCTTTGTTTTGTTCTAATGTACTCATCGCCCGCGCGACCGCTGTTTCTCTGCGCGGTATATTGCAACAGAAAAAAATGCAGTTTCAACAGAAATGGATCTTTTCTTAAATATTAGTAATATATCACGTCATGACAACCCGTATACATGGTGGCAAGCGAGGAAATTTGATTTTCTGGGTTTGATTAAGATTGCAGCATGTACCTGTGTTATGCACCAATGACTACTTAAATGATTATAACAGAAATGAAAATATGAATATATACGTAATCAATCGATTTTCATTTTTCATTTTACCAATTATTTCTCTATGACAAAATATATTATTTAAGTATTCAGTATTCGGCCGAATAATATGTAGATATTCGGTATTCGGCCGAATATAATAAAAGCAGCCGAATAGGCCGAATACCGAATAGTAACCGAATATTCGTTGCAAGTCTAATCTCTACGTCATCTGAGGGCTAATAGCCGCCACTGATGTGGGTGCTCTATGTCACAAGTTGGGACTTGTCACAGGAAATATATAGTCCTGTGTGGACAGGGTAAACCCTGCTTAAAAGCTATCTACTGGGTTTCTTGCTATTTATCATTTCCAGTATATAATCTCAGGAAATGGATAATATGTAGAATAGGTATTTCTGAACCGGTGGTAGATTCACGACTGACAGACAGGCTGTTGACGACTCAAAAGAGCTTGTAAAAGCCCATTTGAATAAAACATTCTGAATTCAAATTAAGTGGATGCTCTTGGAACGCTGTGTTTGTACCATTCTTCCATTTAACTTTAGGCATAAGCAGATACAATATATGGGTAGGGAACAACCAAGAAAATTAAAACGTATCTGTTATAGGCCTTTAATAAAGGTACCTACTATACTGCATGACATACAGAGATAATTATATTAATATTTTAAGAGTCTTTTGTAAGCTCTTGAAAAGTAGTTTTGCTTTAATTTGAAACTATAAATAATTATATCGGACTTTGCAAACATTGGGATGAGAATTTGAATGAGGTTTGAAATTGGGTTTTTCTATTTGTAAAAATAAAAGACATAAGTAGCAAACAGATATTTTTAGGCAATTAAGGGTTCCTGAGAGTTCTTCACATAGTTCTTAGGTTGAAATCTATAGGCTGCACTCTCACTCTGTTCAGACTCAAGACAGAGTTAAAATGAGATAGATTTATGTCAGAGCATATTTTATGTCTCATTTTAACTCTAACTTAAGTCTGAGCTGAATCAGAGTACTCTATAGATCTCAGCATTAAAGGTGTGTGCAATCTGCCAATCTATGCTTTGATAGCGAAGTGGTCTAAAGTCTAAACCCTTCTTATTTTGAGAGGGGTCTCCTGCCCACTTATAGGCCAGCGATGGGTTGGGATGACCAACATTTTTTGACATCCCTTTTTGTAGAACCTCCTGTTATTTTTTTTTCAGCTTTATATTTTGCGACAAAAACCAGTTTCAAACCTTTATCTGTCTTAGTCTTACCCCATTATATTTGTAAAGTTCAATACTAATAGAAAGAAAGAAAATACGTTTATTACATGATACCCTTACTAATATCATAAATGCGAAAGTGTTTTTATTTGTGGATTTGTTGGTTTGTCCTTCAATAACGCCGCAACAAACCGACCGATGTGATTTTTTACATGGGAGGTGTTGAAGACGAGAAGAGTGACATGGGTCACTTTTTATCCCGGAAAATCAAAGATTTCCCGCGGGATGTTAAAAACTAAATCCACGTGAGCGAAGCCGCGGGAATCAACAAGTTTAGTATTTAAATTAGAGTAAAGAGACGAGTATATGGAAACTCGAGCTTAAGGGAGGGCTTTTCTAAATAGAAATGAGAGCTACCTAATCTTGATACGCAAAGAAACAGGGTACGCAATAAATCGTGCAAACGCACAACTGTATGAAGGCAGGCCATTCAACCACATTTACATGAGCAATACTATTAACTGGCGGCCGTGGTTGCCCTATTGGGCGCACAATCTGAGCGCTAGGCTTCTACGGAGAGGGACGCTTATAGGGATAATGCTTGTTGAAACGAAACACTGTATCCACGTTATACCATAGTACCAAAACCCACTTGCAAGGCACGTCGCGTGCTGCAGGCTGCACGCGTTTTTAATGTGACGCGACCGCATGCGCTAGAGCGTTTTTAACGTGACATAAAAACTTTTCTTTTCTTTATCAACCGATAGACGTTCTTTGCTGGACATAGGTCTGCTTAGACTTCCATGTGGCTCGGTCTTGTGCCGTCTGTATTCAGAGGCTCCCTGTGACTGTCGTCAATCCATCTAGTGGGGGATCTGCTAACACCGTACTTCCTGGTGCAAGATCACCATTCTTGGAACCTAAAGAATAGAACAAAAAATAATCGGTCTAAAAAAGCGAAACGATACTACATCCTATATTTTAAAAAAGCTCTACGAAAAATGCTTTAATGTGACGTGAATATTTTCTGGGTATACTAGAGGACCTGGAGAGTGACATAGACTACTTTAATCCCGGAAAATTTTTCCCGCGTAGTTTATAGAACCTAACTCTAACGACGAAGTCGCTGCCAAAGGCTAGTAGATAATTGAAATCTCGCGTGACGATCCGCGAAGGTCGCATGCGGCGTGTCGTACTAGTGGGTCATGGCCCTAATGCTGTATCATGGTTGGCAAGCGATTTGATATACATAGTGACTTGATAAAAGACCCATTATTTATTCGTGCGTTTGGGTAGTACTGGTATTTCATACTAGCTGAAGCTGGCATGCAAGCTGTGATAGCCTAGTGGTTAAGATTAGGGCCACCGTATCGGGAGGTCCAGAGTTCGATCCCAGGTACGTATCTACTATTAAGATCGAGTAAAAACAAGTTTATTATATTTGCTTTAATTTTTTTATTATTATCTATATTTTTATTATTATTGTTATAAGGCAATAGTTCACTTGCTCGTTTGCTCGCTATTCGTATAAAAACCAGCCAAGTGCGAGTTGGACTCGCATGCGAAGATATAGTAATAGCGATGAAAAAATCACTTTCTTCTATGGGGACCCCCCTTTATTTTATTTTTTTTATTTGTTGTTATAGTGGCAATAGAAATACATATTCTATGAAAATTTCAAGTATCTATCTATTATTATACTTTCATCGTTCATAAAATACAACTCGTTTACAGACGGACGAACGGACGGACGACGGAGGCGGGAGTAATATAAGGTCGCGGTAACATCCTTTGGGTACCTAGAGAAGCTTAAAAAGTAGCTAAAATGCTTTTATCACTTGCCACTAACAGTGTATTACCTTTGGGTGAGGTTGTATGATCACTGTAAATGAGCTGTAGGGTTAGTGCAAGATTTAATTCGATTGATCGTATTAGTATTCGATGACATTAGCGTCAAAGTAAAATGAACCTTACGAATATTAATTTAAAGTCCTAAACTCAGTACAACCGATTTTAATTTGGAGCGTATCCGTATAAAAATGCATACACGAAATTGAGCTCTAATTCAATGTCGATTCGGTTTATTTTACTTTGACGCTAATATCATCGAATACGAATACGATCAATCGAAATAAATCCTATACTAACCCTACAGAATAAATTAAGGCTCTGTACACGTATTAGGAACACGTATTGTACCGTAACTGAACACTATCTTCATTCGATCATATCTTATCTTATCTCACGCTGTACGTGTACGTATTGTAATCCTTATGTGATTTACGATATACGTGTAATATACGGCATTAGCATTTTGTAAGAGCTGTTAATGTGATATACTTGGGAGCTAATAAATCTAAAATGTGCGGTTTTTCAGCAAATGATTTTTGGTATACCGTAACATAAATTCAAATTCAAATTCATTTATTTATTTATTTTCATTTAGGCTAACTTGTAGCTCTTATGACACGTCATAAATCTATCACCGGTTCGGAATGCAGATTCTGCTGAGAAGAGCCGGTAAGAAACTCAGCAGTTGCTCTTTTCAAAAAAAATTTTTTTTACAAAGCTATGCTATGTATACAGTGCTTCCACAATAAAGCTTCAAAAATTCAAAAATGCATACGTAGGTACACCAATCCAACGCATGTCAAGATGGGCAGACAAAGCAGACCCATTCCCGTTGGTGGTTGGTATAATAAAAACTATAAAGACAATCCTTACTAATATTGTAAATGCGAAAGTGTGTTGATATTGTATCCTTCAAACACGCTTTAACAAAGCAACGGATCGACGTGATTTGTAAGGATATAGTTGAAGAGACCGGGAGAGTGACATGGCTACTTTTTATCCCGGAAAATCAAAGAATTCCCGCATGACTTTTAAAAGCTAGCAACTCGTCCCGTCTACTCACGGATGCAATTTACTAATGAAGAAATTTAAATTTCAAAAATACCATTATTTCCGATTTTTCCGGTTGATTATCCAAAAAGATTCTATCAAATCTTGTCCAGAAAATTAGGAGCACAACAAAAAACAGAATTCACCTCTGGAATACCCACACCTTTATAAACATTATGGAAAACTCTCAAGCATGCAGGTTTTCTTACGACGTTTTCCGTTACCTTTAAAACAAGTGATATATTCCATTGCTTAAAATGCGAAGAAGTCAAAGTTGCATGCTTGGAATCGAACCCCACACCTTTTTTTAATAAGAATATTAGCCAACCTGAAGTTGACTAATATCTTCCTATCCCCTCCAAATAAGCGGAAAGCTTGTGCTAGGAGTGGGTACGACAATGGTGCAACGAACGAATAGTAGTGGGATTCGAACTTGCGACCTTACAGTTTTCAGTCCGCACCTTTAACCGTTGAGCTATCGAGGCTTATAACCTCCCGAGAAGGAGGCTAAAGTCACGTTATACAGTTTATAGTATTAATAAGTAAACCACTAATGAATAATACGAATGGATATTACCTACTATACCTTTTGATCAAATCTCGTTTACATTTCAAAGTCGGCAATAGAACATTAATAGCCTTACACCTACGTCGTAAATTACAAAGGGCTACAATACGCACTAAGGTACTACTACAGTGTGAGACGTGATATGATCGGATAGAGATAGCAATACGGTACCTTATACCTTCCAGCTCCTAATACGGGTACCTACTTTAATGTATGCAAGTCAATTGTTGCGGTGATTTAGTCTTAGGCGTATTAGATACAAGCTGATATCAAGCAGCTACTTCGTATGGACCTCATCAAAGGCGCACTACTGAGTGCAGGCCTCTTCTAATGCTGAGATCTATAGAGCGTGCTCTTACTCAACTCAGACTTAAGATAGAGGTTAAAAGGAGACAAATATGCTCTGACATAAATCTGTCTCGTTTTAACTCTGTCTTGAGTCTGAGCTGAGTGAGAGTGCGGTCTATAGATTTCAGCCTGAGAAAAGTCTGGCCCAATGCAATTTGGTAGACTTACCTCTGAGAACATTACGGCTGCTCCGTTTCAAAACCTAGTAAGTGTGATTGACAAAATTTTAAAGGAGACCAAAAAATATTTGTGGTAGCTCTTCTGAACTCTGAACTCTTCAGTATCTACTGGTGAATTAATGTATCGGAAATAAACTACTTTGAAAGCTTTTATTGGATATATTTACTACTTCGCTAAGCCATCTACAAAACATGTTTTTTGGCCTCTGTAAAATTTTGTCAATCACACTTACTAGGTTTTGAAACGGGGCAGCCGATTATGGGGAACTCTCAGGTGTGTAGATTTCCTCACGATGTTCTCTTCACCGTTGAAGCATGTGATATTTACTTGTATGCACATAACTAAAAAAACACATCACCAAAAAAAAACTTAATCCACGCGGACGAAGTCGCGGGTAACATCGGAAACCAGATCAAGTTCGTTCTTAATACTATTAAATACAGCTATAAAAGAACGAACTTGCACTGATCTGGTTTTTACGTCAACTAAGTTTCACGTCTATGGTGTTAAAATCCTCAATAACCTGATATCAATGCCGCCATGTTGGATTCCGCGAGTTGCTATAGTTACCGTTTGACGCGGAGGCGTTTTATTTTACCTCGCTTTTATGATAATTTCTTTCCTTGCGTGTAATTAAAGTTGAATGAATTATAAAATAAAATAAATTACTAAAAGCCATAAAGCAAATAGTATAATGAAAGAATTAAATATTATTAATGTTTATCAAGCAGATGTTGCACAGCTGTGATACCAGCTAGTCTAGTGGTTAAGTTTCGGCCTCCTTTTTTGAGAGTAGGTATCGGGTTGGAATCTCGTACCCAAAGGATCTCGTTGGCACCCTTTGAATTATCTAGTTGTCGATGCATGTATAGGTAATTTTTGAGAATAGAATAATTTTTTATTCAAATAAACATCTCCAAAGTACTTTTGAATCGTCAAACGAATCTACCACTGGTTCGGAATGCCGTTCCAGTTCCCAGCCGAGAAGAAGAACTGCATGTAGCTTTAAAAATTGTATACCTAACTACCATAATATTTATTTGTACGTCCGCGTCGCTACGGCTAATGTTATCATCTTTTGTAACACACATTATGCATATAAAGAATTTCTATTTCTATTTAAGCCTAAGTCGTGTATCAAACCCAAGCCTACAAGTCTGAAAGCAATTTATAACTTAACCATGTGATATTCATACTTACTTTGCTTGTAAAGAAAAAAAAAAAAAACAAATTATTTTTTTAATCGATTTCCAACGATTCAATCCCACGTCCGGTGTCCGCATAAATCCTAACTCCCATCATTATACGTCGCGTGACTGCGAACCATAAGGGAGCGTGTCCCCGGGTGTTTACGACTATTTAACCCATCCCGGGACTATTTATTGAGGGCCAATCACGTATCATTCATTATTGCCTAGCTTTAAGACGTTCCGTGACTTGTCTGGACGTTCTGGTCAGAAATACTCATACCTACTGGGGTATACCCGGGGTTACCCGGGGTTAACTAGTGCTCTTGCTTTTTTCTCTTAGTAGAATCTTGCTACTATAAATATAACTTTTTTATTTCGATACTAGATGATGCCCGCGTGGATTGAGGTCTTTGTGATTCCCGCGGGAAATCTTTAATTTTCCGGAATAAAGTGTAGCCTATGTCAATCTTCAGGTCCTCAACTATACCCATGCAAAAAATCACGTCGATTTGTAGCTCTGGAGCAGCGTTATTGAAAGACAAACCAACAAACAAACACACTCGCATTTATATATTAGTGGGGATGGGGGTAGATATGACAAAACTCGTATCAGTTAAGAATGCTCGGATATGAAGGCCGAACGCTCGCACTAAAGAAACTTCTTTTTGACGACCTCCCTAGCGCAGTGGTGAGCGCTGTGGTCTTATAACTGGGAGGTCTCGGGTTCGATTCCCGGCGGGGGCAATTTAGGAATTTATAATTTCTAAATTGTCTCTGGTCTGGTCTGGTGGGAGGCTTTGGCCGTGGCTAGTTACCACCCTACCGTCAAAAACGTGCCGCCAAGCGATTCAGCGTTCCGGCACGGTGGCGTGTAGAAACCGATTAGGGGTTTGGGTTGAATTTACACTGCAATACCCCTTCCAAGTTAGCCCGCTACCATCTTAGATCGCAGTCAAGGGCTATCTATAGTCTTAGAATAAAAAAAAATTAAAAAAAAAAGACGTGTGGCACTCGGGGACTGCCGCGGTAAAGCTATTGCATAGCATTTTTTATCAACGCCATCTAGCGGCTCACCCCTAGATGTCGTTGATAAAAAATGCGCCATCTAGCGGCTCACCGTAGAGGAGTCCCTTGTCAGGTTATTTTCGTTATGGAATTTCTGGATTCGGTCTCCACGCTGGCCCGCGATAGAAGCTATGCAATAGCTTAAAAAAACTCCGTGTGTAAGCTAAAGTAAAGTTCTACATATAGGTAGTTATAATGGATTACCGTCGGTATAAAGTAGGTATATAATTATTATTGCACTCGCCGCTCGCGATCGTTCTCATTGTTCGTAATTAACGTTCAGACTCAAAAAAGCAAAAATGAAAGTTAAACGCTACGCGGTAAACAGCGCAATCGAATTTGCATAATTACCAAAACATTCATAAACGTATAAACTTTATGTAGCGCTGTCAATACTATTTATCTACACATAACTTTACAGACGTATTTTCAGTTCAGATATTTTTAAGAATAGCGTCGGATATAATATTTTTTATCATATATAATTATGTACCTACCTACAGCAAATAATAATCTGTACTTAGGTCTTTGAGTATACTCAAAGACTTAGTACATATTACAGATGGAACGCAGATAGCCGGACAGACCAGTCAGTTTATCCGGACATTTTTTTAAAATATTTAGATTAGCGCTTGACTGCGATCTCACCTGATGGTAAGTGAAGATGCAGCCTGAGATGGTGCGCGCTTGCCTAGAAGACGCCTATTCACTCTTGATTTAAAGACACATTATAGTTAGGCCTAGATGTCTGGCCTTTTTACCCAGATTTGGCTAAAAAGGACAAATATCCTTAATTTTTTTGTCTATCTATATAATACGAAAAATTTTTTTGAAAATAAAACGACATTTTTATCATTTTCTTCTTTTCTTTTTTAAGGAAACAACCATGAAATTGAGTGAATGAATCTGTCTATCATTGAATATTAATTTCAATAATTGAAAAACACAATTTGACAAATGTAAAAAGAAAATAGTGAAAAGCATAACAAAAGCCGGCCAGGCCGGATACCGTATGATTCGGCCGCACAGGCACACACGCAACCGAAAAGCCTGACTGTATCCGGCTTTATCCGGATACCTAGTAACTACGCAATAACGGATCGATAAAGTAAATGGAGCTAAATATATTAAAATATAAATGAATACCCTTTCTATGTATAATAATATAATAACTATATAAATCATATTATAAATAATCATACTATGTTATTGTATTTATTAGGCTGATATTACATTGTTCATTTACTAGTTGCATATTATGTTGAAGCAATTTAAAATACATTGCGTACTAATTTTGTTGTTGTTTGTTATGATTGAAAGGATGACGCACCTATGCTTTGTTTTACGTAAAAAAGTTACATAGGTTTATATATCTGGGTAATTAAAGTAATTAATAGCTGTGTAAGTGCACAACATACATGAATAGACTTATTAATTATATTACTGCGTAATAAATGTTATAAGGTTTATGTAAGTCCATGAAACTTTTCAATACCTATTAACAATCGCTTATCCAAGCAATTTTTGTATGAAATGTAAAGTTCTATGAAAATAAAAACATGCTTTTTGTAGACATAGATAATCACAAAGTACTTATTCGTTTGGTCGACTTACACATTCTCTCTCGACAGTGGGTAGCACGTGCAAAGGTACCATTTATAAGTCGTTGTAGCAACTTGGTGTGTGGTCGCAATTTAGATAAAGGTTATTATGAAAATACCTATAGTCCTTAATGCGGACAGAGTACGAGAATTAAAAATGTATTTTATTATTACATTTTTATCCTTTGAAATGTAAAGGGCGGAGCTCATTCGGTGAGCGGTCGCGGATAAAGGTCCGATTCTGGTTGCATCGAACTTTTCTTGATCGTTTTTAAATATTAATTAATTGTATGTCGAATAAAAAATTTTGAGACCTTTTTTTACAATACACTTTTATAAGAAGAAGTTGCAACCAATTTAATGAGCTATTTTCGGAAAATTACATTTTTCATCTCTCTATCTCCAAATATAAATTAGCAATTAAGGAGATCTTGTATAAAACTGACTAGCTATACGTTTCAGTATGTTTTTGTTTATTTAACCTATCGTTCTTGTTTTCGTATGCTGCTATACCCGATTGTTCTGTTCTTGGATTACAATTAAATAATATGTGCTAAAGTTTCGTTGGAGACAATTAAGGTTTAAGTATTATACAGAAATCTGTATCACCTTTTATCTTTTACAATACTGTATGTTTCCTTAAAAATAAAAAAAATATATAAAGTGAATCAACATTCAACAAGCTTTTAAAATTAAATTTTTCGAAGGTAGAGCTAATGAAACAAACAGCATAATAGGATAGTTATCTAATCCTTAGTTAGGAAGACTCGATTCATGTAAAAAACGCTGCATTGTATCGTCAAGCGCATACCATTGTGTGATATATACAATTACGGTCTTTATACCTATTGTTCTAAGAAAAAACCGTCTCTTGGTTAGAAATCGACACATTTTTTCACTCGCTACTCTTTTGAAATCGCTATAAGTTGGACACCAGGGTTTCGATCGTAAAATCTTGTGGCATTAAAATCTCGCCGGAGCCTCTTCTATCTTAATAAAAGCGAGCTTTATATGTGTTTAAATTACAAATAAATTACATCACTAGTGGCTCTAGTGTAACTTTTCAGGTTTACGTTAACTGTGCGTAAATCTTCCATTAAATGGAGATGTCAATTCATGACGGTTTCCCTAAAGTTAATTTCCATAATCGCGTATTTAAATACAGTTAACGTCAATTTGAAAAGTTACTCAACGTTCTGAACTGTGTTATCGTAAACGTTATGAGATTTTTTTCTGGAAAAATAGATAAAAATAGGTAAAAAGTACTACTTTTCAATCAATCAATACATAGAAAATCTCACTTGTTGCACATGATTAATTTTATTTTCATTTGATAATTGACTGATATTATTTCTTAATATGCATTTGCTTTTAGAAGCGCCCCCCTCTAAAAAGATTATTATTATTACTTTTTTTATGTTGAAAAATACGTTAATAAAATGATACATATACAAACACTTATATACATACTTGTTTTGTACAGAACAGTAAAATCACAACCCTTTCTTTTAGCTTTGCCATAGTCAGTTAAAAATATCACAATAAATGTGATGTTGTTCCTATAAACAACTTGCTAGCCATGTAGCCGTGTAAATGAATGAAAATATCTGAAATTTCTAGACTTGTAATGTAAATTGGGTTTAAAAGAAATAAAACAAAAGGAGTAGTTAATGACTCCATAGATACAGCACGATCGGAATATTGTTTTTAATTTATTCGTGTAAAAACTCACTGAACTACAGTAGTGCCACAGTTTAATAATCATACGGATGGAACTTTACTACGGACGACAGTTTTTTGTTGTAAACAATCGTTAACTTATCATGGCCGACCTTATTTTACGTTGTATATCTAAACTTATCATGGGTGGCATTATTTTAAGGCAAAATAATATAAGCTTTTGTCTGCGACCTTGATATTGAATTTCTAATATTAGTGTGATATCTATAAAAACTTAAATAAATCGAGTTCAGCATATTTTAGGTGAATATTTTCAAACTGACTGACGGGTAGCCAGATTTATGCTGAGATCTATAGAGCGTGCTCTGACTTAGCTCGGACTCAAGAGAAGACTTAAAATGCGATACAAATATGCTCCGACATAAATCTGTCTCGTTTTATCTCTGCTTTGACTACTTTGTCATGGTTTCAAAATAGGCTCAAGCTTTACTCTCTTACACTCAGCAAATTGGTGAGACGCAATTCGCGGTAACCACTACCCGCTTTGCGCACCATGCAATATGAGCACATTAACTACCCAACTGTAAGATTGTTTATCAGTGGTAATGGAAAGATGCAATTATCACCACATTTATAGTCTCACGATGTTGCATATGCGCATGAATTTTTTCGCAAATAGTTTAGTTGTGCAGACTTGAAGTTTTGTTTCTGTGCCTTTAGCGAAAAAAATATACAAGAATTTTGATCGTTTTATTGTTGTTAATTCTATTATTATAGGGTTGACACTTGGTAGTGAATTGTGACTATATAATAACATAATAATAATTTGCTTATTTATAAGTAAGAAAATAGATACAATGTTGCAATATAAAGTTATAATAAGAGATACGAAATATCGACGCAAAATTTTATACTACAATTTTCAGCTAGACGTTCCCGACCTTAAAGAGTGCTCACGTGTTAAGAGTGCTCTGTAAGTTATCATGTGATCGTATGAGTATCTATCTACGTGAGAGAATTCTATTACAATCGATATTTACGGGCGGGACGTATTCAAAAGCGAGATGTACGATTTTTATGTAGAATAGAATAGAATATCGTTTATTCATTGACATACAAAAATGAAATAGGTACACTTAGACTTACACATATACAGAATTACTTAAAATATAACTTAACTAGTATCTACTATGCATCATGCCAATGGTCCTAGCTCAAAGTCGCGTAAATTGCCGCATTACGTTATGTTTTGCAAAGATATAATCAATATTTTTAAACAAATATGAGACGTTTAAAAATTTTTATTAAGTAAAGTATGCCCAAGTTTTCCTAAAATTTGCACTAAAATAGAGATGTTTCAACTGTCAAAACAAATATCATTTTACTATTTTTTGCTGTAAGGCATAGACAATGAAGAGACAAATCGATGTCGGGCTAAGTTATAGATCTAGAACGATAAAAAATAGATTTATTACCGTAATACGTTTTTATTGAAAAATCCCGCGAACAGCGTGGCCTTAAATATAAATTTATTATATTTAAATCCTTACTATCCTTACTAATATTATAAATGCGAAAGTGATTGTTTGTTTGTTGGTTTATTGGTTTGTCCGTCAATCACGCCGCAACAAAGCAACGGATAGCAACGGAGTTGAGGAAAGGGAGACTGACATAGGCTACTTTTTATCTCGGAAAATTATAGCGGGATTTTAAAAACTAAATCCACGCGAGCGAAGCCGCGGGTATCAACTAGTACACTAATAAATAAAATATATGACTCACAAGTGTCAAAAATACAATGCCAATGCACATTATGGTCATTGTAATAATAGTTTATTGATAAAGGAGAAGATTGATATCAAATTAATTGGCAACAATAAAATAATCGCGAAATCGCAACCACATCTCATCTATTAAAGGATCGTGTCTCTCCCAGTCGAAGGTTGAACGGGCAATTTTTTACCGCCCATTCGCGACGTATGTAGCAATTAAGCGAAATGTCGTCTGTCATGAATAAAGGCTTTTATAAAACTCAATAAAAGGATTATTTTACAACAAAACGATTTTCGTTATAAGACTGTAGCGTGTTCGCTCGATTATTATTCGAATTAAGTTGGCTTATTTTTTTTTTACTTTTCAGTTTGTCGGATTATCGTTTCCCTTATTTGCCAAACTAGATAGAATCGGGATTTTGCGCATTTTGAAAATATATTTTTAAATATATTACTAGCTGAAGCCCGCGACTTCGTCCACGTGGATTTAGTTTTTAAAATCCCGCAGGAAATCTTTGATTTTCCAGGATAAAAACCTAGCCTATATCACTCTCCAGGTTCTTAACTATACCCATGCAAAAAATACGGATCGACCGTAGCTCTGGCAGCGTGATTGATGGACAAACCAACAAACAAACACAGTTTCGCATTTATAATATAAGTAAGGATAGGCACACGCTTGACCACTATCACAGCTGATGGAAGGTGACGATGTGGCGCAAAGTGTCACGCGTTTGCCTAGAAGATGCCTATTCACTTTTGTTTTAAAGATACCCAGATGGTACGTGTTAGGAAACACAGATCTCGGAAGATCTTTAACCAATTATATTATTTATTTATTAATTAATAGAGGAAAGCGAAACTACAATTTTCTTTTTTCTCGCTGTTAGTTTAGTTCAACGGTTGAAATAATTTGTTGTAACCGGAACTGACGGGTAAACTATTATTATTATAACAATAAACAAGTAGATATTTTTCAATTTAAAATTAATTAGGCATAATGAGCAAGTTATTAACTATACACGGTGTTATTTTATTCCCCGTAAACCCTGAAGGAGGTGAATGTGCTCATGAAACTGAACAACTTTCCCCAAGGAACTTAGGTCGAAATATGAAAAAAAATTTTGGACCTCCCATAGTAAATCTATCAGCTAATCGTCAATTTTGTATGGAGGGTCCAATTTTTTTTTTCATATTTCGACCTATGTTCCTTGTGGAAAGTTGTTCAGTTTCATGAGCTCATTCACCTCCTTCAGGGTTTACGGGGAATAAAATAACACCGTGTATAAGTATTTACACTTGAAGCTTAAAGATTATTGGATCATATGTTGATTTCGTTGTTTTACTAAGTTTAAACTTCTATGATTCATCGCATGTATTTAAAAAGCTAAGTACCTATACAAAAATAGTAAAAGAACTATATTAAAGTAAGCAATTTGTTCTACGTCCGTCGGTAATACATAAATATCTTATACTTATTATACTTTTATTGTACAAGTTGTCTTTTTATATCTCGAGAAGGTTACGTACGATATCTGTACAGACGTGAGTAATTATTAAAATATAAAATGTGTCGGCTTTTAAATGGATTAAGAACTAAGAAGTTCTTGCGAAAAGGGAAGTTGCTTTAAGTTTGATTTTGATAATTATTTTATACGCAACAACAAAATAAATTAAAAACAAAACTTTCTGTGAAAACAATCAAAATTGGTTGTCCCCTCCTTGCATCGTCATCCTCATTACTGAGGGTCGCGATTCTTGGCACGGATCACCTTCTCCCACACGATGTTCTTCCACTTTGTCCTATTTTCCGCGTTATGTAGAGCGGCGTGGAAAGATGTTCCGAGTGCAGTGCTGATCTGGTCAGACCAACGCAAAATTGTTTGTAAAACAAGCAACTAACAGAGATTAAAAACCAGACTGCTTTAAAGGAAATCAACTGAAAATTGTCATAAATCGTACATGGTCATTCAAAATGAACGATGATCCTTTGATCATCGTTCATTTTGGTTCTTTAAACCTAACAATGATTTTCAAATACCTATTCAGTAATACCCTACTTAACATAGTTCATTGATTTTCATTTTTTCTTTTTCACAATATAGTATCTGGTGGTCGCCATATTGAATTTTGATTATTGTCATATCTTGTCGAAAATGCAGAAGTTAGATGTGCGTTCTAGTGCATTCTTCGTTCACCTTAGCTGTTCGGTTATGTTACACCCGATATGTTACAACATCCTAATCACGAGTCAGTAATCGTTAAAATAAAAATATGTAATCCACCATTTTATGGCGGCGGCCATCTTGGACCGATTTTCATCAAACATAGCTAAGAACACTTCCGATTAAGTCACCTTTCAAACAAAAAAAAAAACAAAATCAAAATGGGTTCATCCGTTCGTGAGCTACGATGCCACAGACAGACACACACACACACCCCGTCGTTTTTGCGTCGGGGGTTAAAAAATCACTCTTAACGTACATATACTGGTGTGGTGCACCTATGTCAGGTTATTTCTGCGCCTGTCCAGCACATTTAAACGTAGAGGCTAATGTTGCGGCAAAAAGATTGCATTACCTGATGCATTCCCACAGTACATTGCTTTTTTGCTAGGGCTGGCTCGTACCTGCCTGCGTAAGCTTATAATCGGATTTTTATTAATCGATTACCTTTTTTCACTGAGGCACGTATGTATCTTTTAATTACTTCCCCGCATTAGGTAAATGTGATTAGTTTCTGGGATTAGTCTCATTTACTATAAATTGTGATAGCCTTAAATAGGTTGTTATTCTACGCTTTATTGTAAATACGACCTCCCTGGTGCAGTGGTGAGCACTGTGGTCATATAGCTGGGAGGTCTCGGGGTTCGATTCCTGGCGGGGAAAATTTGAGAATTTATTGTTTCTGAATTGTCTCTGGTCTGGTCTGGTGGAGGCTTTGGCCGTGGCTAGTTACCACCCTACCGTCAAAGACATGCCGCCAAGCGATTTAGCGTTCCGGCACGATATCGTGTAGAAACCGATTAGGGGTATGGGTTGAATCCACACTGCCATACCCCTTCCAAGTTAGCCCGCTACCATCTTACACTGCATCGTCACTTACCACTAGGTGAGATCGCAGTCAAGGAAAAAAAATACTATTGTAATTTTTACGATATTGTAATTTTTTATTCTTCTCCGGTCCACTGCTGGGCACAGGTCTCCTCAAGAATGGGTTAGGCCATGGTCCACCACGTCGGCCAACTGTGAATTGGCTGACTTCACGCACCTTTGAGAACCTGGCCCCCAAAAGGAGGCCTAAGCCTCTTTTAGCCTCACCGCTCTCACCGCTTCAATGTCATAGGTTTTAAATAAAATGGTCCCGATATTATTATTTTTGTCTATTTTTATTATATTTGAGTACTGGAGTATTCAACGTGAGTTTAGTTTTGACACTAAATTGATAACTGATGTTTGCAATTTCGAGCTTCACTTCTGATTTTCATGCATCAAGTGTTCCGATTTCCTAAAATGACACCCCTGATAAATCAGGTCCCAACAAGTCATTTAGACGACTTCGCACGTGGCAATCTACGTCCGACGATGTCAGCGTCTCCATTGCGGGAAAGTGGAAGCCATTTTGAAAAAGTTGTTCATCTAGCATCGACCAACTCACATTAATAATGACAAGAAGACAATGTTTTTTCATCAACTGATAAACGTCCACTGCCGAACTTAATATAGGTCTTTTGTATAGTTTTCAGTGGCTCCCTGCAGCTGCAACTCATCTGATTTCATCGGTCCACCTAGTGCCTGCACCTAGGGTCTGCTAATACCGCGTTTCCCGATGCAAGGTCGCCAGTCAAGGACACCGAAAGTTCTTCGAACTATGTGCAACGCCCTTTGCCGCCAAACGAGTTAGCGTTCCAGTACGATGGCGAGTAGAAACCAATCAGGGGTATGAGTTGAATGCATACTGCCATATCCCTTCCAAGTTAGCCTATTACCATCTTAGACTGCATATAGTCAGCTAGTTAAAAATATAATCCACCGCTTTATTATTGAGAATTCACGTATAGTTCTATTGTTCTCTCATTTGTTTGACCTCGTGGTCCTGTACTTTATAGCTTCTCCCTATCGAGGAGCGTGTCCATTTATTGCTTTTCATAGTCTACTAGTGTCTAGTACGAGTAGTGGTCTAGTCGAGTCGGTGTGGTATTCTTTTTTTATCTTCTAAAAATTTTTAATTGATCGCCTTAGGCAACTTTTACTTTCTGTAAGCGTGTAGGTTGTTTTATAGGTAATTATTAGTATCGCTTTGCATAAGATAACTATCATTTCCATCTAAGATAAAACAATAATATATCTATTATGTTACAGTCTACCTTAATAGAGAGATAAGTCCAAAATAAATCTGAGGCTGTCAATTTTAAATTAGAAAATGTTTTCTACAGGAAATCTAAATATTATCTTTATTCATTTTTAAGTTTTGCTCAAAAGCTCAAATAGGTACAATATGGTGGACAAATTATGTTGTTTAAGAAATAATGTTTAGTTTCTGTGTTAAACTTCATTTGTATTGACAATACAAGATGTTCACTTATATAATACTCATGGAAAATGTTTAATTTTAATTTTATTATAAATTTTATGTTTTACCTTAATTTTTTTTAAATAAAAATGACATCAAGCTGCAGCAATTAAACAATAAAATCTTCGTTGCAGGTCAATTTTAATAAAAATTATATAAAGCGATGTCCAAGGTTTAGTTCTACTTTAGGCGTTTAAACTTACCATTAAAATAAAACTTGTATTAAAAAATATAATATTGTACTTACCTACTTTTAATTAGGTTAGGTTAATGGTTGTTTGTAAGGGAAAGATTTTAATATTCTAATTTAGTTTTATAATTTAAAAGTAAAGAACCCCGACTTCTGCCACTCAAAGTGGTATTTTTGTGGTCAAATTCAACCTTACTTTAAATGTAAAAAGTATCTTCCAATGGCAATAATAGCTATACTTGATAAGAAACGTTTTATATTGCAAAGCTTTTAAGTTTTACAATAAACGGTTGTAAAAATGTATTTTCGGTCGACTTTTATAGCACTTAGGTATTTTAATTAGTTACCTGAAATACTTGGTGAACCGTATTCTAGAAAATTACTTGTATCTTGACAAATGGCGATTTTTTAAACTAATGACCGAGTACCTAACCATTAATCTTCCATTAATATTATTATATAAAATTGCATCTAGAGAGATAGAGAATAAAATGGTGATTTTTTCGCGCCACAAATGAAGACTTAGAAACTGGACGGCAGAATGGTATTATTTTTCTACCAATGGTAGCTTTTTTTAGGACTTTATCGAGGTGTTTTAAAACCGGTACCGACGGTTACGTGGATCCTATACTTAGGTACCGCTGTGCGGTTCCTGAACGAGTTAAGTGTGAAATTAACACCTGTTCAATTACGATACTGAACTATCATGTATCGAATTGGTATCGATGAGAACGGCAATCGATTATTTTAACTTGCAATAGGTTGCGACTAGAATTACGTAATCGATGCACTTAATCGAGATGAGAGGAAAGGTTTAAATTTATATTGCCATTAGTACCTACCTACTTCGTCTTGAAGACAGCAATTGAGTTATTGGCAATGATAGAGGTCACTTTTTAATTTAAAAAAGTAGTTTTTAATTCATAATGCTACTTACTATTGGTAATTTCAATGTCATCTAAAATAAAAATTAAATCCAACGTCTGCGTGTGAACTAAGCTTTACTACGCATAAGTTTTATTAAATAAATCAAACTATTAGAATTATTATTAGGGACTACACTACAATATACTTATTAAACTAATCGTAAAATTGCAATAACAAATAAGTTTTCTTTTATTTGTATGTACGGTGTACACCAAGCTTTACATTAAACACGTTATCATCTGCACCTCAATAATAATTTTACATCACGAAATACAAAAAAAAAATGCACTTAATTCCAACCAAACAGTACCAACATTATAATATGCTGTACAGGAGTTATTCGACGAAACTCATTTCGAGGTAGCGTCTTCTTTTAATGTACTGAAAACGTAGGAGAGTGAAAGGGAGGGAAATATAGTTGAATATTGCTGCGGGAAAGAAAATTATAGGGCTGTCCACAGTGAACCGCGCTGCGGTAATGATGGATGCTCGAGTTGCCGCTCACCCGGGTAATGAGAATGTGGTAGCCCTGTAAGTGGGCTTATTCTATTTTTGAAATTTGTTGTACAACTTTGCCATGATGTCAAATTACAGTTTAGAAATAAAATTATTTATTTACTTAGATATTTTTATTCATTTATTTTTTACTAGCTTTTGTCAGCGACTTTTGTCAACGACAGCGACCATATCCATATCCATGCAAAAAATCACGTCGATCAATTGCTTCGTTTATATTGTGACTCGTGTATATTGCGTAAGTGTGCTTGCCTGTCAGGAGCCTAGGTTGGAGAGGTCAGGCGCGAGCAAGCTCTCGCTCACACTTATACAGACACACTACTATGCGCCACGCGTCGTCGTGAATTGCAAGAACTATAAAGGTATCGGATTAAATTGAGGTAGTGGTACAGCAATTCTTTACTTACTCATTTCCAGAAAAAGAGTCCTATGATTTTTTAAACATTAATCGACTGTTTTAATTATAAATTGTCCTTGACGTAACCGATTAGTGTAAATTATTTGCTGTCGCGTATTGTAAAATCATCCGCGGATATATTCCCCTATATTTATTGCGGCTCTAAATCAAGAAGATACTTTTAACTGTCACCATTGATATGAAATACCGAAGATGTACACTAGAAATGTAACACTTAATGCTAAAGTCGTCAAGAAAGTGTCAAACTATTATATCACGTATTAAACGTAATAATGTAAAAAAATCCCTTAGATTCCTTACGAAACATCAGAACGACTCTGATTTACCAATGTTTTCTGCTTGTAGTTTCTGGCGAATCATTATCAATTTTAGCACTTTGCCACAGGCTCGTGCCGATCTGTATTAGTAGATAGAGGTAATCATGAGTACCTCCTATGCATTCTAAATAAGAAGGGCTTCGTCGTATTTTAAATTGCCGTCAAGCGATTTAGGGTTCCGGCACGATGGTGTGTCGAAACCAATTAGGGGTACCCGCTGCTATCTTAGACTGTTTCGTCACTTACCATCAGGTGAGATCGCAGACAAGGACTATCTTGTCGTCGAATTAAAAAAGAAATAGTTCTAATGTCAAACTAAAATTAAATAAGAGACTCCTTTATTATTCTGCGTATATTTTACGCATTTCTTACCTTTTTGTATGTCTTCTTTTGAACTATAAAAAAATCTAAATCAAATCACGCGAAATAAAAGTAGTAAATAATAAATCCGGTACTACGAAGTCCTTTGACGACGGTCTTCTCATTTGAAACGCTTAGTAGTTATCTAGTATCCTCGGTATATCAGTGACGGACGTCCATACAATCATATCGCGAGCTGAATTTATCGAGTAGGGATGTCCATAACTCCCGATATTCGGTATCGAGTGGATACGAGTCGTATTTGTACGGTTTATCGAATAGAACCTTAGTCATGTCCAAAGGCTATCGGGTTACGATAATGTCTACGCTTGCTACGCTCTCCATGTGCTTCGGTTTTTTTTTTGTTTATAACACGCGTGCGTTGGCGGTTTTAAAATGCAAATAGTACAAAACTGGTGTAAATATTTTTAACATTAATCATCGTTGCCTACGCATGTAGACTTGTGAACTAGTGTGTTGCGAACTCTATTCTCTTTTCGATTTTGTACGAGTGGAGTTTAAAAAATCTTTTTTTTTTCGGGATTTAAAACAGCTTATAATATCAATCTCCAGGTCCTGAACTGTACGCATGCAAAAATCAAGTCGAACAGTTGCTCTGTTGCGGAGTAATTTAAAAATTGACCAATAAACCAAAAACAAACGAATAAATATGCTTTCGCATTTATAATATTAGTAAGGAAGCTTTTGCTAATATTTCTTACATGCCAAACTCGATAAATATTACGCATTTTTTGTTGAAGTTTTGTTGCTTGATTTATAGCGGCACGCTAAAACGATTTAACTAGACTTGGTGTATCCTACTATCCTACTAATTCTACTAATATTATAAAATATGCAAAAGTGTGTTTGTTTGTGGGTTTGTTGGTTTGTCCTTCAATTACGCTGCAACAGAGCTACGGATCGACGTGATTTTTTGCATGGGTATAGTTGAGGGCCTGGAGAGTGACGTAGGGTACTTTTTATCACGGAAAATCAAAGAGTTTCCGCGGGATTGGAAATCCTAAACGCGGACGAAGTCGCAGGCATCAGCTAGTTTAAAATATTAGTAAGGAAGCTTTGCTCATATTTCTAACATGCCAAACTCGATAAATATTACGAATTTTTTGTTGTTTGATTTATAGCGGCACGCTAAGACGAGTTAACTAGACTTGGTATCTAAAAAATAATCTTGGTCGCTGCCAAAGAGCACAAAGACGTAGGTATAAACAACTATTATAGCCCGTCAAAATCATAACTCTTCCGAAATCGACAATCACTGTCGTTCATTTTGCTAGTTTGGATCAAATTAGCTTAAGTGACTGCATATTTGATAAGAATTAAAAAAAATATATTTGCAAGTTGAACAGAGGTCATTGAATAGTAAAATATACAAACTTTCACTGTTTGTTTTCCCAAGGAAACAGTTTCTTGTCAGCGCAAGGGACAACAAGAGAATAGACATTCGTAGAATTAAACGAAAGTCACTCATCATTCATGGAAAAATTTCTCCATCAGTTATTTATAGTAAAAAATGTTACTTACATAACTTTTTATATACTTACTTAAATATAATGTAGAAATAAAACGCTTTATTTTCTGCATAGAATTTATCATCACACAAAATAGGTTTTCATTTATTTAAGAAAGATCACGAGTTGAAGTTATAATAGGTAGTTTAAAGTGGTTTAAAGAGTTTCAACCTTAAAAAATAACGTCTTAATACTTACAGTTGTCTCTCAAAGTTAACATTGAAAAAACTTGCTTTAATGTTAAGTCAGTAGGTGTAGATGCAGATGAAATTAAAATTAGTTCATTAAGCATTAAAGTAATCCAATATTCATGTGACTTTGACTACACGCATGACTAGAGCAATGTAACCAAGTATTGGTCTCATACTGGCGGAGTACCAAGCCAGCCGGTTCAACGCACCCGCCGAAAAACTCAAACTGCAATTAAATCATAAATTTCGCAACGCTACGACGCAACCAACAATCACACAACAGATAATGAAACAAAACGTATCGATAAAACAAAAAAGAATCGAGTCTTCGCATACATAAAATGTTGCATGCAATCGATTTCTCCCTCCGCCGCTCCGTAGTCGGGAAGGAAATTAGCGCTATCGATTCTCTTTTTATCTTTTTTTGAATCGATTACGTCGAAACTTATCGCGACTAACAGAGGCAATAACATAACGCAGCGAAAGCATAAATCTCGTTTTATGCGAATCGCAAAATGGTTTGTAATCGATTGTATAAGTTTCCATGTAAAGCGTGCATAATTAAAGAGTTCCGTTAATTAGTTTTAATATCGTCGTTTTTTTTTTCATAACTAGCAACGACGAACGGAATAAAAAAAAAAGTATTAAAAAAGAAGCGAAGCGGATTGGGTATTTTTCGTGTGCGTTTCGAGTAGTTCTCATTCCGTAGATTCCTTATGGTACTTTGATTATAATCTATCGCGCGGGTCGATATCCTTTAGCATTTCATCGGCAAATATTTCACTAAATCTTGCCCTACCCCCTAAAGATCGCAGTTCCGATATGCAAAGGAGCTCCGAACGAATTAAAAAATAAAAGGATTAACGCGAGATCGTTGGCCTCTTAAGTGACCCAAATAAGATAACTCCTACGACACATCGGAGCCGAGCTGTCAATAAGAATTAGGGATAATGTTGCTAGTTTTGAAAATCATTAATCATTGTTTTTTTGTCCTTTTTTCTCTGTTTTTAGTTTTTGTAAATTGTGTTATGTGCACAATATCAACTTTTTTTATCGAATACGGATCGAACATAGTCTCTATTATTTTTGAAATCTCTACTTTATAAAGAACCTATCGGATCCACCTGCATTATTGGGTTCTTTTTATAGTCAGCAATAAAAATGTTGGGAACAATAAAAAATCCTATCAATATCTTGGCGAAACGATTGTTGTTAATAGACGTGAAGGTTTCGTGGGCATTAATATACATTACGATTCTTCTTTAAATGGGCTAAGAGAGAAAAAGCGATTAAAGCGGGGCATCGCTACGGGAGGTGAACAAGTGCTCGCAGACTACTTTTTCAATATAACTTAGTTCTTGATTCAAAGAAAGCAGAGCCGTTTTCATTTGAGGGGATAAAATATAAACACGATATCGAATTCTGCCAAAGTAGAGTAGAGTACCAATAGCCCAATAAAAATTTTCCTTGGTGGGGCCACCGAAAAAAAATTGCATTTTGTTGAAAAGGGCAGTAGATATTATTTTCTCTGTGGTGCTTCGTAGCGATATTCCCTTTGTATTACCTAATTAACTTTGGCAAATAAACGTATTGCTTTGTTGAATTGTAATATTTATTTTGTCAGAGCATGAAATACCAAACTTTTTGTAACTGGCCGGAGTATTGTCAGTTCTTTCGCATGTCGCTTTATGATTCATCTGCTCAACTTCAAGTTTAATATAAAAAGGAATGTAGTCCAATTTTAACATTATGCTGTAAAAGGTCTAATTTGTTTCCTAAATTGTTTATGAAACGACCTTAAATGATAATATTTCAACGTTTGAAAAAGTTTACAGTCTGGCGATTTATGTTTAAAACTCAGATGAATATTGATGAAGAAACGATATTTTTCGAAGAGGTATTTATCATGCCACGTTATTTTTGCATCGTTATTTTTATTCATGACTCCTTCTTAGTTTTTTTTCTAAATCTAGTTAAAGGTCATAATCCCCAATTACGGAATTAATTTAGATTTTTAAAATAAACTTAATAGGAAACATATTTTATCCTATAGTCTGTATAATATTATTTACAATAATCGTCTTATTATGTAAATTATAGATGTCCTGTAAATAAAAAACTATTGAAATTAATTAGATCAATTTGCTATTAGTATATATTTCGCCTTACCTGTTTGGTCATGTCATGATACCGATGCATGCGTGTCGTGATACCTCTAGTTTATTCAAGGAATAGATATCTACTGTCATTAATTTTGAATGTGCGTATTAAAAATTTTTGTTTACGAGTAAATTTTAATATCAATTTATGTATTTAAAAAACACATTCTACAGTGGTTGAAATGCTACTCAGCGATACAGAAAAAAGAGAAAATCTATTGAAAAATAAAGATACAAACTTTTAAGAACATAATTTTATTATTGCGTATAGATATACTTCTACGTATCTTACGTATGTTTTATAATAGGGGTCATTAAACTACTTCGAGCTTCGCAAGTCGCATGGGCTACTTTGAAATCTCGCATAATTTATTACTGTCATATATTGATTTAAAACATCACTAATTAATGCAAAGCCTTAGAAAAGAAAGTTTTTTATACTGTTGACAAATAGAATAGCACGTGAATTATATTTAATAATAAAACTATTTATGCATGTTTTCTCGATCTTTCCAAAGTATTTGAACTGGTGAATTACGATATACTGTGGAATAAGTTGAAAGTTACTGCTGTGCTCAGGAACATCAACAGTATTCTCAAATTTTGGTACAAAAACCAGGTCAATGTCGTGCGATGGTCGGAAAGCTATTCCATTCCATACAGGTTGGAGTGTGGGGTGAGACAGGGAGGTTTAACGTCACCCATGCTCTTCAATCTCTACGTTAACGCACTGATTGAGGAGCTCAGCAGCACGCATGTTCGGTGTCATATTGACGGAGCGTATCTCAATAATATTAGTTACACAGATGTCATGGTGCTGCTGAGTGCATCTGTCTATAGCTTAACGAAGCTGTTGGGCATCTGTGAGAACTATGCCAACAGTAGCGGCTTATATGAGTACACTGCCATACCCCTTCCAAGTTAGCCCGCTACCATCTTAGACTGCATCGTCACTTACCGTCACTTTCAATCATACAGGTTTTCTCACGTTCACCGATATTTTAGAAACTGCAGTCGGTAAGGGTAAATTAACGACTAAATGTCGTGATTATTCTTCCACTTCTTTCAATTTATATTTATCTTGTGCTTTTCAATCGGTGATTGAAAACTGATTTAGGATGTACAACAGTTTCTTTACAAATGTCGCTCTGGCCCTTATCTATGTGTGTCATCGAGGCCTCATTGTAAATACTTAGTCGCTTAATTATGGGAAGACAGTCATATGAATCTTCACAATTCACATTCGAAGGCGATTTAGATAAGTATCTCGGTAAGCTAATGAATTGCCAGCCGGATTAATGGAATCTATCAAAATTAATATCGCTTACCATTTCCTGTGTTAAATTATTCGCTTCTAACTGTAAATCTCATTTGGCCATTAAATAACTAAAAATTTGAATATTAAACGCTACAAAGTCCATACGATAACCGAGTTTCAGTAAACTTTAGTGTTATATTTATATTAGTCAAGCTGAAGTTGACTAATATCCTCCTATCCCCTAAAAATAAGCAGAAACCTTGTGCTAGGAGTGGGTACGATAATAGTGCAACGGGTGGGATTCGAACCTGCGACCATTCAGTTTTCAGGCCACACCTTTAACCGTTGGGCTATTGAGACTTTAAGTGAAACAAAATGACTAACCAGATTGGTATTTCTTTCGCTACGTTGCCTATTTTCTTCATTACTGAGGTCGTAAGTTGATTTCCATTAATCTAATAATGGTCGGGGTTTTCTTGAGATAATAATGCGGTGACCACAACCAACACACCACACCACACTACCAACTCAATACAATACACTCTACGCACTCCGATAACAGAGCAGCTCACAACAAGATGTTGATTCTACAATGCATAATCGCAACGATAAAAAAATTAGAAGTCTTCTTCTTCTAGAAGAAGAAAAGAAGAATACCTTTAGGTATTCTTTTAATATCTCTAATGATACGAAGAATCAAGATTTTTCTAGTCTGACGGATTTAATCCGGATAATAGGATATCCTTGTGTCTATACACAAGGATATCCTATTATCCGGATTGTGTATGCAAATTGATATTACTCAATAAACATCCCGAGAATGACTCCCAAATTATTTTCAGCAAATATAAAAACCGCGTTGGAATAAAATAATGCAGTTTTAGAATTTTCAGTAAAAACCGCCGGGCGCGCCATCTACTCTCGGATAAAGCAATAAAAGATGGCAACGTGGTATAACAATATAACAATAGTTATATTATCCTTTTATAAGTTCCTCAACGTCGTACAGTCAGACAGAAAAACATTAGACATAATACATTCGCAAAAGGAACGCCGGCAATATTTCGCGCAACTTTTTGCAACGAAATACTCCATAAAGCTGAGAAATGCTAGAGAATTGCTTTTTTGCAAACGATTCTATAAAACATCTATATCAGCACTTCAAGAGATCCATTTGATTAAGTAATACGTTATGTGGATAGATTTATTTCTTCTATTTATATGTTAAAAGAAAATACCTTAGGTTTGAATGAAACTATAGTCTAGTTAATTCATTGATAAAGATTGTTGAATTTATCAATAAGTTCAGGGATAAAATACTCAACGCAGTATCATAAAACGCAAGTAAAAAAGTTTTTAAAGAGATATAGAGAGAGAATAACGGTATATCTTTATTATTTACTTTAAATATATTATTAAGAAAATCACAAGTAAGTAGGTACATAATAAACCTAAATAACTTTTAAAAACTAAAACTAAATTAAATCTAAAATCTCCTCCATGTAACCCTAGCGCGTCATATAGTAGGTACCTCTCCAAAATACCGCATTACAAAAGTGCAAAGGTTGACCAAATTGAAATAATGACCGAAAGCGTTGCGCGGTCAAATTGATGAAATTATTTGACCGGTTCATATTAATAATGCCCGATAATAAAATTTAATTTATCACTTGGACCGGGCAGTATGAACCCTTTAACTCCTTCCTCCTGTTACTTTATAACCAAATCAACAAAAAGGATTTCCGGGTGCAAGTTTTTCTGGACTTTTATCAAAAAACTAGCTTTAACCCGCGGCTTCGCTCACGTTAGGTTCGATTTTTTAACCCCCTATTTAACCCTCTTGCGGTTGAAATTTTCCAAAATCCTTTCTTAGCGGATGTCTACGTCCTAACAGCTAGCTGTATGCCAAATTTCAGCTCGATCGGTCCAGTGGTTAGAGCTGTGCGTTGATAGATCAGTCAGTCAGTCAGTCAGTCAGTCAGTCACCTTTGCCTTTTATATATTTAGATAATCAACCTAACAAACAGTAAAGATTTCCGGGTGCAAATAGAACCTCTTGCAACAAGAAATCTTAACTGTTAGGTTAGAAGGCATGCCACAACTTAATCTTTGGTCAAGGTCAACCAAGCTGCCAACTCTTGTGTCATCGGCAGACTCGATATTTATTTTAAAGAAAAAAAAAAAAAAAAAATGTGCAAAAGTTACGTTCAAGGGCCAAGGCTCAGAGATCGTCAGCCGAGCGTGCGCCAGAATGCAAATCAGCTCGCTCCGTTGCGTCCGTGTGAACACGTTCTAAGCTCTAAGCACGGCTAAGCTATTGAAACAACTTCGAAAGGTGCTAACGTATCGTCGACGCTGACTGTACATTATTACAAATTTCAAATTTAGTATCCTCTCACGCGTGTTCCACATTCCATCACTGGCCCTATCATGTTTTTTAGAAAGCTTAATATGATCCCGTGGTTGCACAACCTATTTTCAACTTTATTTCGAAAGTTTTAACGTTTATTTTCAAATGGAGGGTAGTTACTCGTTTGTAATTAAGGTTCGTGTACGGACGGTCGACATGATATTGTTTTTTATGGTTGAATAGTGGATCCCATAGATTAAGGTATTTGACGTTGTGTTCGTATTCAGGTTTAGTAGCCTCACTATTCTATAGGAAGCGATTAACGTCTAATGACTTCACCTGGCTTCGCATGGCTTTGATTTATGTAGATTCCGTGGATAAACTTTACTTCAACACAATGGTTTTATGCAAATCGCCTCGGAATACGAGTTTTTTCATATTTATGTATATTCATAAATGTCGACATCTTTTTTTTTTCATTATAATCTGTGACAAATAGTGTTGTCGACGTACACCGATATTATGCTATGAATGTGGAATTCCATTTATGAACTGACCTTGATTTTAAGGCGGCAAAACTTGATTTTACGTGATAGCTTAACGTAGTTTTTATTGGAAATAAATGAAATATAATTAGGTAAGCTTTTGCTCAAAAGTGAACGTTAACGTAGTACTAGCTTTTCCCGGCGACTTCTTCCGCGTGAAGGTAGGTTTTTTTTAGCTAGTAGCTTTTCTAAACTGTACTAATTCAACCTCAAGGCTCAAATCCTATCGATCCGTTGTTATAGTTATTTCATTTAATGAGGGCGCGTGGCTCATGGTTGTGTATGTGTGTCGTATCTCTAGGGAGCGAGAGCTTGCGTGCGCCTGACCGCTTCTGCCTAGGCTCCTGACAGGCACGCACACTTACGCATTGTGCATGTACACGGCGTAACCACAAGTAAAGTTCACGCGCCCTCGTGAATTGCAAGAACTGTTGCTGCGTGGTAATTAAATGAACAAACCAATAAACTAACAAAATATTCTTCAGCATTTATAATATCAGTAAGAAAGTATTTTGAAATTATATTTTGCCTGAAATGGAAAGGATCTTTTAATAAATCAAGTTAGAGCAGAATGTAGAGTCTAAAATTCGGTCATAGAGCAGGAGCCTCTATTTGACTGAGTAGATCGAAGATAGCAAAACTCACTATCAGTGGCCTACTTTGAGCCAGGCGTAGTAAACATTTTCTATTCTAGTTTCATTAATCTTTTCAAAATTTAAACAAGTTATTCATTGCAAAATGTCAAAGTACTCATCAGTTTTATTCAGAGAAGCTTTTGTGTCTTAATAATTTTGTGGTTTGTAAAGACATTAATTGCGATGAGAAAAATAAACAGCATGCTTTTACAAAAACCGTTTGACAGACTCCGAGAAGTCAAGATTTGTTAACAATTTAATTAGCATGTGTCATTTTGATAGAAGAAATCCAAGTCTTTAAAATGTTGGTAACCCCTGCAGCTAGTTCACAATCGAACTGCGGGTCAAGCGATAGCATCTTACTGCGGGTGGCGGCTTATCTGCGGCTATTAAATTAATTCCCAACGGGATCGCCACCTGTAGGCTTCCGATTTCAAAATACTGAATAATTTGAGCTAAGTTCACACTATATAAGTATCTCTTTTTAACTTATTGCCAACGTAATATATTAAACTGTGTATCTCATTCTCTTTTTTTGATTTGAAGACTTGATTGCGATCTCACCTGATGGTAAGCGTCTGTGCAGTCTAAGATGGTAGCGGGCTAACTTCAAAGGGGTATGGCAGTGTACTCATACCCCTAATCGGTTTCTACACGCCATCGTGTCGGAACGCTAAATCGATTGGCGGCATGTCTTTGTGTCTTTGACGGTAGGGTGGTAACTAGCCACGGCCAAAGCCTTCTACTAGACCTAATAGTAGCTAATAAAATCAGTGCTTCTCAGGAAGTGTCGGTGCATTCCCACTTTATGAAAATACTCGAAATCTATCATCGCTGTCGAGTTAAGTAAACTCGTACTAACCCTACTGTTCAAGTTTGCACTTTGACCAAAGAGTTTGCACAATGATTTATTGTATTACAAATAGCGATGTAGCTACCATAAAAAGTTTATACCCATTCAAAAATAAGTACATATCGCTTATGCAACAAAATAAATAAACAGATCAAAGATAACAAAACAGAGAGTGCAAAATTAACCTTTAGTAGACAAGCAACGTTCTAATTTATTTATGTAAATATAACGCCGATCGATTCGATCTAAATACAAACAATTATAGTGGAATCGGGTCAACCATTCGTCTTGATCAAACTGAACTGAGTTATATCGAAGTTGCGTTGGATTATGAATTATTGAGCGCTTAGTCTTAATCTAGACTAATGAATTGGGACTGCCACATTGCTTTTACTATTTTAACGTGAGCGAAGTCGCGGGCAAAAGCTACTAAAAATATAAGACAAAAAGCTATCTCTATTACTCTCTACTAGCTGGTGCCCGCGACTTCGTTCGCGTGGAATTAAAAATTTAAATAATAAATATTTCTATTAGTTTTCAAAATCCCGCGGGAACTATATTTTTTTCGGGATAAAAAGTAGCCTATGTTTTAATACAAGGTATAATCTGTCTTCATTTTAAATTTCAGCCAAATCGGGTCCAGTAATTTTTGAGCCAATTCGTTTCAAATATACATACATGCAAATCTTTATAATATTAGTATAGATGTCGTCACATAATAATGGTGAATTATTCAAATTCATAATTATTTATTTCATGTAGGCCAACTTGTGACTCTTATGACAAGTCGAAAATCTACCACCGGTTCGGAAAGCTGATTGTGCTGAGAAGAACCGGCAAGAAACTCAGCAGTTGCTCTTTTCAAAATAAACATGTTACAAATTTTAGCTTAAGAAAGCTTAACTCTTGTGGCAAGCCGAAGCAAAGCCGATTGATTCCAAGCAACTTAGTCATTAAGAATAACACTAACTGTATAATCGCCTCTACTTATTAAATGTGTCTTTACACACTGTTTCATTCAGTTGTGTAAGCTCACGAGAAACACGTTGTTTGGCTAACTTTTGTGCACGATCAGCCGTTCTATACTAAACACCAGAAATTAGTTCAACTATTAATTAAATAATTATGTCGATACTTGATGTTGTTTATTGTGTACTTCGAGTTATTTTGAGCCTCAATAGCCCTACGTTTATAGGTAACCTACAGCTAGCGCCATCTATTTGCTCCCATAAAAACTTCGGTTCCAAGTCCTCAAGGGTTCTGCCCCCCTAAACTGTAGGGATTTAGGAACTGTCGTTTATGAATAGTTATTGTAGTTGCAAAGTAAAGACTACATCGTTGAATTCCAGGACCCACTTCTGCCCACCTAAACTGTAGGGATTTAGGAACTGTCGATTATGAATAGTTATTGTAGTTGCAAAGTAAAGACTACATCGTTGAATTCCAGGACCCACTTCTGCCCACCTAAACTGTAGGGATTTAGGAACTATCGATTATGAGTAGTTATTGTAGTTGCAAAGTAAAGACTATATCGTTGAATTCCAGGACCCACTTCTGCCCACCTAAACTGTGGGGATTTAGGAACTCTCGATTGTGAATTGAAGACGCGGACGAAGTCTAGTACCTATTGCATATAGGAATCAGGCAGTGTAAATTTATTATTAGAGTTTTATCTTACTGCCTTTGAGGCTTTGAATACTAGATGTCAGCAGTATATTGAAACTGTGCGCGCCTATATTGAAACTGTGCGCAACTATATTGAAACTGTACGCGCCATTCAGTCTGCGGCGCGAGGTCACCTTCGTTAATGCGGATTTATGATGCCCATTGCTAATGGAATATTACTGTTATATTGAAGTAGTATTATTCCTCACTAAAGCCTTAATCCGTACTTGTATTATACATTCAATTCAATTCGATTATTAACTAGATTGAGTGATGATAAAATTGGCCCTAAGAATATAATTTTCTCTCTTTTTCTTAGATCTCACTTTTTTTAAAAGAATATCAGCCAAAACGAACTTGTTCTCTAAATAAGCAGAAAGCTTGTTTGGAGGAGCTTCCTGCTTATTTGGAGGGAATTTCACTCCTAAAGGAGTGGATACGATAATAGTGCAACGGGTCGGGATCGAACTTGCGACTTTTCGGTTTTCAGTCCACACCTTTAACCGTTGGGCTATTGAGGCTAGGACATAGGTCTTTTGCACGCATATAGGAGGCTAGACATAGGTCTCTTGCATGGATTTCCACAGATGTCGGTCTTGCGCCGCTTGTATCCAGCGGCTAAGAATATTAGCGATATTGATCCTCCATAAGCTAAAGCTTGTAGTAGGTACGCTTGGGCACGATCATATTGCAAAGAGCGGGACTAGAGCGCGCCGGAATCTTCGGGCCATTTAAGCTATACAAGCTTAGAATAAAATTACATAAATATGTAAATAAGCGGCCTGGAGCTTTTCTTTGAACGGTTAAGAGATAATTATATCTATGTTTCTCTACGAGAGACCTCGGGGACATAGCCTGATGCGTTGGTCAGACCAAATCCGCACCACTCTCAATAATAAGGTCCATGAAGCCTTGCAGGTCGCAAAAAACCGAGGCACATGGCGCGACATCGTCAACAAAAGAGTCACGACCCTCAGTAATGGCGAACACGACGCAGAGAGAGAGATCTCTACGATAAATATATATACCTACTTACATATAATACCTACTAGCTCAGAAATCAAGTAAGTAGGTACCTTTCCGTATTAATTAATTTAAAGCGTTTACCAAACGGCTCTCGTAGCGTAGGTGCAACTAGGTCATAGTACTCCCTAGACATAAATCTGCATTGATCCATTAGTTGAAGACTGGACTAGATAAGTAGATACTATGTACTTATCTACTCACCGCCCACGTTTTTCACAAAAAAAGAAACTTTCTAATGAATAATCCTTTAATTAAATCCTACTATTCTACTCCTACTATAGTATCTACTAATATTATAAATGCGAAAGTTTGTGAGGATGTTTGTTATTTCTTTACGGCACAACGAGTGAACTGATTTGGGTGTTTGGAATGGAGATAACTCATACCCAGGATTAACATATAGGCTACATTTTTATCCCGGAAAGTAAAGCCTTCGCGCGGGATTCTTAAACACTAAATCCACGCGGACAAATTCGCGGGCATTAGCTAGTAGACGCTAAAAGCACTCAAACCTCCTCGTGTAATTACAAGCTTTTTCCAACGACTTTGCTTACTTGTGTGGTTTTTGTAAAAATCCCTCGGAAATTCTTTAATTTTGCGTGATTAAAAGTGACCCATATCTCTCCAGTTCCTAAACTAAACCCATGCAAAAAAAAAACTAAATCATGTCGATGTGTAGAGCTGTGCTGCGGCATGATTGAAGAACAAACCAACTGGCAAACATACAAAGACGCACACTTTCGCGTTTTTTTTTTTTTAATTTTTTTAAAGGAACATTAGCTAAACTGAAGTTGACTAATATCCTCCTATCCCCTCCAAATAAGCAGAAAGCTTGTGTTAGGAGTGGGTACGACAATAGTGCAACGGGTGGGATTCGAACCTGCGACCTTACCGTTTTCAGTCCGCAACTTTAATCGTTGGGCTATTGAGGCTTATATTAGTGAGGCAATGTGCATTCGTTTAAGAGAATTTAATAAAATGCTCCCTTACGAATTCCGTGATTATAACTAAACAAAACCTGTCTATTTTACGTATCAAACGCTTATAAATTCTCCCTAAACGGACTAATGTTACAGAAGCAATTGATGGTTATGTCTCAATCCCTCAGGCTAATGAAGCCGAATGCCCTATTGAATTTCTCTTGACCCTAATCGTTCCTTAATGGGTCTTTCAGGGGCTTTTCTGCGATATAATTGACGCAAAATACAGCGTTTTGCATAAAACCGTATTTTTAATCAAGGAGGCCTACTTTACAGACCCATTAAATCAGCTATCATTAACTTTTTATTAGTGTTCGTAGATCAGTAGAGACTCTACTACCGGTCGATAAAGTCGATTCTTCTGTAACCTTCTTTTAAACGACGTTAAATAGCTAAGTATATTTGTTTGTTTTCTTGTTCGCTTGTTTGTTTATTTTCGATTTCTTCCGCTTGGATTTACCTACTGAAATTTTATTAAAATCAGATTTTTATCTCCTTCCGTGTCAACCTGTTACTTTTATTCTAAGCCAGTATGCAAAAGAAATGTGCCAAAGAAGAAAAACTGGTGATCCCACTATTTTGCTCTCAAGGAAACGATAAGGGCTTGGGCAGACATCGCAAGTACGGGGATGTAATCAACGGTACGACCTTAGTACGAGCTACTTTAATATAATTTATTTCTGATGTTTTTTGTTAAATAAAAATTAAAAAAAAAAATACACAAATAAGCAATTAAAATGCTCTAAGTTTTAGTATTCGATCCGTATAAAAACATTAGGTACATACTACGAACGTTGGAACTGTTCTCTTGACGTTGCATGCCGTTGCCGTTGCGTTCACAGTTCATTGTGTTAGTCGTACAAACGTTCAAAACATCATCTATGCCATGCTGCCGTTGATAAAGTGATGTCATAACGTGCGGTACAGCGTCGCGTCGAGAGTCGAGACGCGTCGAGAAGCACTGTGATGAAAAAACCTTATTAAGCTGCAAGATGCTTTTTTAGAATTTAGCATCACAGTAAAATTCATTCACTCATTTACCATTATATTACAGTAATTGACGCCGCAACGCCCCAAATGGTGGCGTTATTACGCAGTGCTATGGACTTTATACAGCACCTTGTAATAAAAATCGTTTAGCGACATTCTGCCGTGCTGTTTTTCGCGTCACCGCCGCACCGCGTTTTGCTGGTTTAAGGCTTTATACTTTTGAGAGGAGGACGTATAAATAAACCCCTTTAGAATACATTTCAACGATTTATAGGGTACCGTTCCAGCTATGACGGCTACAGTCTACACACAGACAGCGTTCACTTTTATATTGTTAGACGGCATCCAATAGTACGGGCTAAAGCTTAGTGTACAATCACGTACATTCAAATATAAAAATATGGTAGTACTTAATTATTCTTGCTGCTATATTAATGAACCGATTGAGCTGAGAATGGAGATAGCTCATATTCAGAATCAACACATAGGCTACATTTTATCCCGGAAAATTATGGAGTTCTCGTGGGAATTAAAAACCCTTAATCCGGGTGTGTGGCTATTTTAGATTTTTAAAGTTTAATAACTATAAGGCAGGATTGTGTAACTTAAAAATAGAATATAATATAGGAAATATGTTTTCTCTTTATCTTGTTTTTGTAAGAGGTGGGTACATTATGTATTTTAGACAAGCTCTGTGAAGGATTAGATAACTAATGGTTAAAGATTAATAATATATGAATTAAACCACTAATTTACCTACAAACATAATCTTGTTATACTTACTGTAAAACTTATTTTTTAAGTAATTGATGAGGATAGAATAAGATTTTTGTATTCTTCTTTTCAGTAATAAAAGGCTTATTTATTTATTTATTATAATCCGGGTGTATGAAGTCGCGGGCAGCAGTTAGTATATAATAAAAGTCATTTTACGTCATAGTGATTATTTAAGATCATAAATAATAGCGCTTTGAACATATTTCCCTCAGCTTATTTGAATATATTTTCCTTTCAAGTCACCCTCAAGCAACTCACATCCATAAAAACCACGTTTTGTCTTTTTTTTAAATCTTTAGCAAGCAAACGAGCAGGCGGGCCGCCTGATGTTAAGTGATTACCGCCGCCCATGAACATTTGTAGCACCTGAGGCACCACCAATGCGTTGCCGGCTTTTCAGGAATTTGTTTGTCCGCCCTTTGAATAACTCCATGTTGTAATTAATTAACTAAAATCGTCTGCTTTGAGTAAATTTTTATAAAAATCAGGAATCCTTTGTTTTCCCGAGATGATAAGCTTCCTATGTCACTCTTTTGGCCTATTACTAAATTCATGCAAAAAATCAACAAGGACCATTGCTTCATTGCTGCGTAATTGGAGATCAAACTAAAAATACTTTGGCATTTGTAATATGTGTATAATAATTTTATCAATCAGTCACAATTAAAGTCATGTGAAATTTTGTAGACACGCTCTAGAAATTACTGTCACCTAATTGATTGATTGATCATGGTAATTACGATACGTTGGTTATTAATTCTGTATCAGATTACAGTAAAAGTACGTAGTTTAAACTTGGAACCGTGGGGTCAACGTGTAGAGCCAGCCTTACAATGAATACCCATTTTATAAACGGATAGTAAGTACTACAGTGTGAAATCGGTCTTAGTTTGTGTTAAAGGCGTGTTGCCACAGCTAAATAATATAAGGTCAAAATTATATTAGCACCACACAATTCGCCACACTTTCATCTGACTTGCGCCTTACATCGGCTCGGAAAGGCGTATCCTACGCTATGTATGCAAATGCCCTGCATCGATGTAGTATGGAGGAGGCTTTAGCGGTGGAGCGGGCATTTGACAGGGCTGTCACTGTCACTGTCAATTTTAATGTAAACTCTGTATTGGTTCTGAATGTTTTGCCAACAGTTCAGTGTGGCGACTGGAATCCTTCGAGGGTGATGTAAACGTCATCTTTTAGGTGTCTGTCTATGATTTCAAAATAATTAGCCTTTTAGTTAGTTCGTGTGGTTATCTATACCTACTTTAAAGTTTTCAGTTTTTCGGGCTAATCTCCAAAATAGCTGAATCAATTTCGTCGGAACTACATTGTTAGATAAACTCACACATCTAGACAATTTTTTTTACGTGATGTGTTTATTAAGTGACCCAACAAAGATTTTGGCCTTCGACATTAAAAGCTGGTTATAGTGTTTATTCCAAAAATATAAGGATTTAAATATGAAATGAAGGATTGTCCATGGTGATTTTTAAAAGATGGATCAAATATAGTCGGATTAAGTTTTGAAACTTTATCCAGATTCACAACCGACTGTATTATACCCATGGTGGCCAACCCTATTCTGGGAAGGGGCATTTGTTTATGTAAATGGACGTCGTGAAATGGAGAGTTATGCTGATTTTTCACTGATGCACAGAGCGTTTGCATTTTCATTTCTTTAGATAACTTTTGACCCGTGCTGACGTTTGTTTTGAATACATTGGAACCATAAACTTTTATTACTTTTCCTATCTTATTCGATTTATGCTGGGATACTTATTCAACTCTTTTCGCTTGAAATTATAATATAATTAAAATAAAATTTTAATTTGAAATAGGTATAAAATTATTTAACAAAAATTGCAATTTCATTTTTTATTTTATATGGGCGTTAACTTGATCTATTTTACTTTCTAAAATATTTTGACCAAATGCAATAAAAAAAGATGTATTGATTTGATTGAATATTTTCAAATATTGTCACAATTTAGATGCAAGTAACTGAACTAAGTTAAAAAAAAATTGAATATAAAATTAATACTCATTCAAAAGTTCACTCACTCGAGTAAACTTTTGAATGGTAGGTATGTATGGTAGAAGTAATGATATAGAAGTTCAAATACTTTTATAATAAAACCTAAAAAGTTAGAAAAGAGGAGGCAACCGATACAATAACACTAACTCACAACAAAGTGGCATAAGCGTCGAAAAACAAAACGCACGCAAATTTATCGGCGCATGTAAATACGCGCTTTATATCCCAACATTGGAGATGTCGCATCCATTTTTCCTCTCGCGTAGAACATCCTCGAAACAGCGATGACGGGTCGCGATAGCGCGAAATCATAAATATAGCTTTTACTGTCTACCAGTGCTTTGTCTTTCGCCTTTTTGCCTGTTTGCTCAGTGCCCCTAAGGAGATGAGAAATGAAATAGCATTTCGTTTTCGAATACTACGTGTACCCTTCACTTTTGCTTGGCGGTTTTTGTTGTTTATTGTTTTACCGGACTACGGGAGGTTCTATTTGACAGACGTGTGATTGTCGTTAGATTTTTTTTTAGCCTATGATATAGTATATTATGTATGTGTAAAAAGAGGTGGGTATGTTACAAGCGTGTGGTAAATGAAGCGCATAATGGCAGATATTTGTCGTAAATTGTCATGCCATTTAACAATGAAGTACTCTATTATACTCTTCGTCGTTCGGAACAATTTTTTCGCTTGTTTTGTGAGGATATAACTCATCCCTAGTAGAATATCATAGTTTCTAGCCTATGACTTCCTGACCAAATCTGGTTACGACGGCGGATTTCTACAGAAAGCCATCTACGCGGGATATGTTATAGTGCACAAGTATAATATCTCCCGTTATAGGTATTATAGTGCGCAAACGCAGGTGCACTCTCTATTCCCACACTCACAAAGTCTGATGAAATTCTACCGAAGAAAGATCAGCCGCAGACACGGGGGTGACACACAACCATACTTCCTAATTCCAAGAATTTCTTGACAGAAAAAACTAAAATTAATTAAATTAAAATAATTTCTTTACAGTCCTCACCATAGGCAAATTTAATAAGACAGACAGCTCTTACTACTGCTTCAGAAAGGTTGTCAAAATACGGCTGTACTGCCAAAATAACTGCTGTTTTAATTTTTTTAGTGTATTCTGCAAGTTTTATCACCTATCTGGGATGTCATTAATCCCTGATGCCAGTAATCGAAGCCATCTGAGCCATCGATCGCAGAGTGCACGCGTAAAGAAAGTAATTTATTTTAATTAAGAGGCAAGTGGGCGCGTGATTGAGGGGTCCCAGAGTCGCTGGTGTCATGGCGCGTTGCGTGTGAGTTCTAAACTCACGTGTAAAGTGCGAGATTCTTGATAGATTACAATGTGTTATGTCTAATAGCGACGTGTAACTTTGTTCTAAGTTTGGTCAGAGATGCTGATTATGATCAGCACGCCTTTTCTGTATCTCAGCGGCTGGGTAATTTAGTTGTGTGCTACGAAAAGTGTTCAAGACTTCATTCGCGGTTAACATACGAGTTTCATCCTTGTATTAGTAGTTTATGATGTCATTTAGGTTTATTACCGACGTTATCGTCATCATGAATGAATGTATGAATGAATGAATGAACGATGAATAAACACACTTTCGTTGTATAAAATAGCACATAGCATAGAGATCGACAAAAAAAGTCGGCGGCGCTACTAGCTACCCCTTCTAGGTGACCAATGGTGCAAAAGAAACTTTTAGTGGAGGTCTTCCAATAAAATTGACGCGAGCGAAGCGGCGGGCATTAACTAGTATATGCTATAAAAATACATCAGTTTTTATTATAACGCACTCTGATGTTTTACTGCACATAATACGCGTGGTGACAAGTTCATTTACCACATCTGTATTCTGTACCTATTTCTCATTCTGTGGGAATATCAGAGGTCGTGGATTTGATTCCAGACTGAGACAAATACTGATGCGCCCACGTCGCGCTTGTTGTTAATTAATAGTACATTATGGTACAAGTGTAAAAGTTGGTGATTACCGCTGAGGCGCTATTGAGACCCGAGCCGTCAGGTGAGGGTCTTAAGGTAGCCGAGGACGGTAATCATCAATATACACGTGTATCATACGACGTTTTTCAACACACTTGTGAAGAAAATAATACTAAAATAGTACATTATGGTACAAAACAGTGAAAACGAGTTGTGAAAATTTTTTCGCAATGGCGGGAAAAATTAATGTTGTTCTTTTGTTCGCCCTCTTGTTATGCTCTTGAGGGCAGGCAAAGATCGACGACCATACAGCCTATTCAGGTGTTTATTTGATTTAATCAGTTTTTCGGAATGCGCGCACCTTTAATGGCCATAGACTAAAAGAATGAGGTTTCTTTTTTTTTTTGGCTTTTTTCTTATAGCCACGTACAAAATGGAGAATTTCCAGTTTTCTTTATTACAGAAAAAACAAAAGTTATATTTGAGTGACAGTTTTATTTATTAAACACGTACAAGTTGAAATTATCTATTTAAATACGAAGTTGTATGAAATGAGCAAGCACTAGGTATCTTGGCAATAGGTAGGATCTTTTTTGTAATAGAAACTTTTTTAAGAACAAAGCAACTCAACCAATAAAATTAAAAAAAAAAATCTATAACTCACATTGTGAATAATAGTAATAAAAAGTCACAGTTTGAGTTAAAGGTGTCATTGTGTACCTAATTGCGGTGAACCGGGAGCCATTTTATGAGCAAGTGTGTTGAAATAGTACATTATGGTACAAGTGTAAAAGTTGGTGATTACCGCTGAGGCGCTATTGAGACCCGAGCCGTTAGGTGAGGGTCTTAATGTAGCCGAGGACGGTAATCATCAATATACACGTGTATCATACGACGTTTTTCAACACACTTGTGAAGAAAATAATACTAAAATAGTACGTTATGGTACAAAACAGTGAAAACGAGTTGTGAAAATTTTTTCGCAATGGCGGGAAAAATTAATGTTGTTCTTTTGTTCGCCCTCTTGAGATGCTCTTGAGGGCAGGCAAAGATCGACGACCATACAGCCTATTCAGGTGTTTATTTGATTTAATCAGTTTTCCGGAATGCGCGCGCACCTTTAATGGCCATAGACTAAAAGAATGAGTTTTCTTTTTTTTTTGGCTTTTCTCTTATAGCCAAAATGGGGAATTTCCAGTTTTTTTTATTACAGAAAAAACAAAAGTTTTATTTATTAAACACGTACAAGTTGAAATTATCTATTTAAATACGAAGTTGTATGAAATGAACAAGCAATAGGTATCTTGGCAATAGGTAGGATTTTTTTTGTAATAGAAACTTTTTTAAGAACAAAGCAACTCAACCAATAAAATTAAAAAAAATAATTCTATAACTCACATTGTGAATAATAGTAATCAAAAGTCACAGTTTGAGTTAAAGGTGTCATTGTGTGCCTAGTTGCGGTGAACCGGGAGCCATTTTATGAGCAAGTGTGTTGAAAAATAAATTACTGTTCGAACTCGCGCAGCGATCGATGACTTACAGATGCTTTGATTAGAGTCATCGAGCTAGAACCAGTTCAGAGCTGAGATCTAACTATCAGTCGCTTGCAATGAGATTTCGACGACCTCCCTAGCGCAGTGATGAGCGCTGTGGTCTTATAACTGGGAGGACTCGGGTTCGATTCCCGGCGGTGGCAATTTAGGAATTTATAATTTCTAAATTGTATCTGGTCTGGTCTAGTGGGAGGCTTTGGCCGTGGCTAGTTACCACCCTACCGTCAAAGACGTGCCGCCAAGCGATTTAGCGTTCCGGCACGATGGCGTGTAGAAACCGATTAGGGGTATGGGTTGAATTTACACTGCTATACCCCTTCCAAGTTAGCCCACTACCATCTTAGACTGCATCGTCACTTACCATCAGGTGAGATCGCAGTCAAGGGCTATCTTGTCATCGAATAAAAAAAAAACTTTTCATACCTATAGCCATTACTTATTGGTAGCTACCTACTTTACTTAGTACCTGTCTACCGTGGTTGAATTAAAGCCTCAATAACCCAACGGCTAGGTCCGGACTGACTGAAAGGTCGCAGGTTCGAGCCCCACTCATTGCACTATTGTCGTACCCATTCCTAGCACAAGCTTTTCGCTTATTTTAAGGGGAGAGGCGAATATAAGTCATATTAGTAATATCTATAATATAAAAATGAATCGCAAAATGTGTTGGTAAGCGCATAACTCAACAACGCCTGGACCAATTTGGCCAAATCTTTTTTAAAAATGTTCGTTGAAGTTCAAGGATGGTTTTTACGGCGAGAAAAATTAGAATTATTGCTTGAAAACCCCTAAAAATAGCCCTTTTCTTTTTCCCATACAAATGATATGAAACTAAAACGTAGTCAATTTGAGCTTTATTGCTATGGTATAAAGTTCATATTAAATTACAAGCACTCACTGTTGTCTAAGCAATGTAGGTGTGTTCCTAACGTCAAAGATCATATCTATCAAAACAATGTGCGTGTGTGCGTTGGAGCACAGAATACATAGTTGGAGGAGTTTAATGTCGCGTTCCGAAACTCGCGTTTCTTTTGTATTAGTTTCGGCACGCGAGATAAAATGCATCAGTTTCCACGTCATTACATCAGTCAAACAAAAAGCGAAGCATCGGTGAAAAATGTCGCAAAAACGGGGAAAATTATCCATATTTAAAATCTTTTAAAAACTTCTTAATCGCGATCATAATAATAGAAATTGACGCGGACGAAGTCGCGGGCGTCCGCTAGTTTTTTATTAAAAAAAAATAATCTTAAATTATTATTATAAATGTGAAAGTGTTTATAAAAATAGAATAAGGGTTTTAAAAAATTCACCGGTAGTCTTCTGTTTTCTGGGATAAACGGTGAAAAGCCTATTCCACTCTACAAGTTTTTAACTATTTCATCATCTAGTTATTAAACAATTCATTAATTGTGTAATAACCTCCTCAAGCACGAAGTCGAAGTTGGAGCGCGCTTGCCTAGAAGATGCCTATTCACTCTTACTCAAATTATAGGTACGTAGCAGGAAATAATGATTTTTTGGGTCTTTTTTAAATCGGTCTAAAAGTTTCAGCTTTACTATACTGTCATCACTGAGTAACAGTTATAGAAACTATTGCATTTATAATAAAAGCTATTGTATCTATGAGTATTAGTTGGATAGTGGGTTTAGTTTCATAGTATTTACCCATGTTAAACCGTTACTGCGCCGGTAGTGCAATAGATCTAGTTTGAAATCTTTATGCTCGCTATATAAATCGAAGCAAGTTTATGGGTTTAATAAAATATAACATACTGATTCCATTTGAGAATATTTACTTATCGTTTGAAAGCTTAATTAAATGGGAATGTTCGTGGACAGGACTTTAGTTTATAGACAGAATTATTAAGGTTGATTTTAATAATTATTTATTTGCATTCATTGGGTTAAAATAAATAATAAATATTAATTATTTTTTAAATAAATTCTACGTATTTTTGCAAGGCAAAATTTTATTCAGCAATTATTCAGCAGAATTGATTTGGTGGATCTTTAAGTAACAATTATGTATTACTAGACGATGCCAGCAACTTCGTCCGCGTGGATCAAGGTTTTCCGGGATAAAATGTAGCCTATGTTTTAATCCTAGGTATGAGCTATCTCCGTTCTAAATTTCAGCCAAATCGGTTCATTCGTTGCGACGTGAAGGAGTAACAAACATACACACACACACACACCCACATCCACCCACCCACCCACCCACCCACCCACACACACACACACACCCACACACACACACACACACACACACACACCCACCCACACATACACACACACACCCACACATACACACGCACACACACACACACACACACACACACACACACACACACATACATATACAAACTTGCGCCTTTATAATATTAGTGTGATTTAGAATAGAATAGAATAACTTTTTATTCAAATAAACTTTTACAAAGTGCCTTCGAATCGTAAAATGAATTTACCACTGGTTCGGAATGCCGTTTCAACCGAGAAGAACCAGCAAGAAACTCGACGGTTGCTCTTTTAAAAATAAAATAATATGTAATAACAATATTATATTGTGTACAATTTACGGGTTAATCATGCTCAATTGGCCATGTATTGCTGGAGCGAGTTATGTCCACGCTTTTTATCTGTATTTATGTAGGTACTCTGTTTAAGAAATGGAAACACAATATGAAACTACTCTGTTTGCATATGTATTATAATTATTACAGTGAAAATACATATAAAATATCTACATATATATAAAATATATTGCATTGACTGCAGGTGAAGCACTTATCGGAATATTATATTTTCAAATTACTCTAGAATTACTTCATGCACGACTATCGACATCATAATTTGAAATATATTATGCATTATCATAATATTATCTTATCTGCTATCTGGTGAGCTCTATTTTTATAGAGATAAGGTGCTGTTTGCAATGTCCAAATGTTTACTGTTCAAGTTTGAAGGGAAATCATGGTGCAAGTGTTTAGGCGGGTAGAGTGACAGTGTGGTATAAGAAAAAATTGGTACACAATAAAAATTTATTAATTTTGTTCCACAGCTTTCGTTAAAATTAAAAATACAAAGGGCAATTTATCTCAAAGGCTTCTTCCAGGAACCTTGTGCTATTTAGGACTTTTATATATACAAGTCCAAATTGATTTTTAATTTCTAAGGTAGATGACCTTCATACACGATCGTCTCAGTAGAAATTAGCTGGAACTCTTGATGAGGCTGTTTAGATAGTATGCTAAATCTGCTTAAGTAAAACATGAGGTAACGACTTTGATCACATTTTTTTTGTTACTTCAAGTTTCTCTATGCATTTCGAACTGTTTGTGAGTTGAATTGGGTATATTAACACCAAAATTAGGTTGCATATATCTGGGGTGTCGCTATGCAATCGTTATATAGAAAAATCGCTATCACACTCACTCTATTAATATCAATGTAATGTTGTCTGGTGGGAGGCTTTGGCCGTGCTCAGTTACCACCCTATCGTCAAAGACGTGCCGTCAAGTAATTTAGCGTTCCGGCACATTGGTGTATAGAAACCGATTCGGGGTATGGGTTGAATCTACACTGCCATACCCCTTCCAAGTTAGCCCGCTACCATCTTAGACTGCATCGTCACTTACCATCAGGTAAGATCGCAGTCAAGGACTATCTTGTCATCGAATTAAAAAAAAAGTTACTGTACCGCAACGCATCTACTGTACTGCATCGCTCTTAGATAGGCTCAAGCGCCATATTTATCCTATTCGTTTCTAAATCATGGTCGTAGCATAGTTAATCCAGTAGCTGTGGGCGTAAAACTAAACCTACAGTGAATTAAGATAAGCGACGAGAACAAGCGGTTCCGACGAAAGAATACTTTTTACAGCTAGTTGAGTCCTATACGTTCAGCAGTAATTGGGTATTTGACTTGTCAAATGTAGATTTTCATTTTTCAATTAGTATGTACAATCGTAAATGTAACATGTAAGACCAGAAAATAAATTGGTCAAAAAACGGTGCTCGATAATGACAACTCCGTCATGTGACAGCTTTGCCGAGTAGTCCTTATCGAATCACATCGACTAACTCTCACATTTACGTACTGTACCTACTTATTTACATAAATGTAATTTAAAGGGTAATATAATATCCTATTGATGTCAGAAATCACGCAAAACGGCCATTAAAATTCCTTATTTATTACAAAACATTGCAGTCGAGTAATGTGCATGAAATTGACTTAATACAAGCTCCTGTGTAGGGATAAAAGTTCCAGTTCAACAAAGCTAGTTTCGTGTACGAGTTTAGTACAAGTTCGCACATCTCGACAATGTTGAAACGGTCATCAAATTCGAGTAAACACGAAATAGTTTAGTGTAGTAGTGTAGAGTTGCTATATAAAATGACACGCTAATATAAAGTGATACGCTGTCAAAGTATAGGTACTTTAACGGCGTATCACTTTATATTAGGCCACCAGATATAACATTCACCTTATTAAGCACTAGTTGATGTCCGCGGCTTCGCTTGCGTGGATTATGTTTTTGAAAATCCCGCGGGAACTCTTTGATTTTCCGGGATAAAAAGTCGCCTATGTCACTCTCCCGGTCCTCAACTATATCCATGCAAAAAATAAGGTCGATCCGTTGCTTTGTTGCCGCGAGATTGAAGGACAAACCAACAAACAAACACACTTTCGCATTTATAATACATTAGTAAGAATAACAAGGATTCTGTGGTCTTAAACCAACTGACAATCGATCTCAAGAGCTGTTGAAAACAGATATTACTCAAAAAAGTTACTTATATTCCTTATTCCTTATTACTAATACTACAATAATTTCAATTTATATTTTAGTACAAAGGAGTGTTTAGACATTCGTACTAAGTGATATTTGTTTGGAGCAAAGCTTAGGTGCATCCTGCCCTTATCACCCTGCGTAAAGGAAGTAGAGGCTTTTTGTAGAGCTTTTAATTTTTTAATTTTGAATGACTCCTTGTCGCTGGTTTACGACAAAGTGATAATAGTGGGAACGTAAGCTGTTGGTTTAACTAAGAATTTAGATAAAGGAAATTTAAGTGTGTTAACATATAATAACATGTCACACTTTGTTTGGTGATTACCTAGAAGCATGATTAATTCACCCAGTTCTGGTGAGGTGCTACCAACTTAGTGCTTTGCTTTTTATCTTTTATTTATTTTTGCAAGCTTTTATTTAACTTACAATGTATGTTTGTTTAAGATTAAATCTTGCAAGCTGGTTTAGATTCCGATTGAGCTGGGGCCCGAGTCTGTTATTGCAATTGTAGTTCAATTGTCCATCAATGACATCCCAATTGCTACTTTTAGCAATTTTGGTAGTCTACTAATTCAATGGCGTCACAATTGTTTTCCGATGGTTTGCCACTGACACTTTTAAGTCGGTTAAAAACATAAACTGATAGCGTATAACGTTTTTGATAACGATAAACTCGTTTCGGCGAACGCTTTTTTAACTAATGGCAATACCGAGGATCATTGAATTACAATCCAATTACAAGACCATCGAACGACCATTGTGAATTTAGTAGACTACGAAATTTTGGACCAATGATAATTGAATTGTAATGGCATTGCGGTTCACTGACAATGACATGTAAAATAGCAGATTCGGGGCCCTGAAATTTTGCATGTATATGTAAATCGGATGGCAATGCAATATTATTTGTTCTTAAGTACAGATTTTATTGTTTACTAGAAGAATTAATTTTATGGAAATCTTTGTGCGAGAGACAAAGTCACATTTGTCCAGTTTAGATTTTTTATTTTTTTATTTTAAGTAGATAATATTGTATCGGGTACCTTGAATCTACTTAGGATGAAATCTATTACACCACACGCTCACTCAGCTTAAACTCAAGACAGAGTTAGAGACAGATTTATGTCAGAGCATATTTTTTTCTCGTTTTAACTGTATCTTAAGACTGAGCTGATATCGTTTTAACTGTATCAGAGCACGCTCTATAGATTTTAAATTCAAATTCAAATTCAAAATTAATTTATTTCATGTAGGCTAACTTGTAGCTCTTATGACACATCATAAATCTACCACCGGTTCGGAATGCAGATTCTGCTGAGAAGAGCCGGTAAGAAACTCAGCAGTTGCTCTTTTCAAAAATTTTTTTTTACAAAGCTATGCTATGTATACAGTGCTTCCACAATAAAGCTTCAAAAATGCAAAAATGAAGCTTTATTGTAGAAGCACTGTATACATTTAGCATTAAACTTCGAGCATGTGTGCTGACGGAAACCTAACATTACATTGCACGGCCAATTTTAAAGTTTATCATCTTATTTAAGCACAGCCGCCATTACCTTACATCGCAATTGAATACTCTTAAAAGCATATAATTTGTGCAACAACTCCTAGTCAATACAATAAAAGGCAAAAACAAAAACTATAAGCAGTATTTCTCTTAGTGTTATTTGTACTAAAACAGCAAATTGGTCCATTAAAGTCCATTTGTAAACGTACAAACAGTCGGTAATTTTAACATAAATAATACAATTTTGAGTAGGCATAAGCATAACTCATAATCCAAATTGACATGAAAAATCGCTGTACAGTTTATGCATAGCATACTTCGTACATGCTTCTGCTTTCTGTGCCTACCGGTGGTAGAGTCTTGATTTGTCATGCGAGCCACAGGTTGGCCCACATTAAATATATAATTTTGAATTTGAATTCATGTATTAGGTACTTAAAAGACCCTATTACTAAGCCTCCGTTGTCCGTCAGTCTGTCCGTACGTCTGTCTGTCAGCGGGTATCATGACCCGTAATAAGTAGACAGTTGAAATTTTCAGAGAATGTGTATTTCTGTTGCCGCTATAATGACAATTAATAAAAATAAAAATAAATTAAAAATTAAAGGGGGCTACCAGAAACGTGGTTTTTTCGAAAATTTTATATATCATTCCTATACATATAACCAAGAGACGGACCAGCCATTATTTTTTGATTATAATACATGATGTATTTGGCGCTTACTACACTCCTACTCACTATAGCATCTGTCGCGTTTTACACGAGATTTCGGGTATGTTTTATTTCGTCGCGGGAATTTTTACCGGCATTCTGCGCACTGTTAAGCACGGAGGATAGGGAAAGGTTTGGCCGGTCAGCCATCCAGTAACCGACTTAGCTAAACATTGCTTAACCAGCACAAGCAAGTGACGTATTATCGCAGTAAGTTGCATCGTCCTAGAAAAGGAATACCAGGCACGTTTTTGTAACACGACTGCGACTCGCATTTACATACAAATATACAAACAAAATGCCATTAGTGCTGCAGAAGTAGTCAAAGTTCGTTTATTTGCGACTCAGCCGTGCAATTGAGGCCATTAATCTGTCCATTAGCTACCAGCACAAACGAGAGTTTTAACATAACTAGCGTTGTTGAAAGCCCCTTCTAAGATCCCCTACAGACTTCTAGCTCGATAAGTTTGATAAATTTGAGGTTGAAGTCTCGATAGCCCAACGGTTAAAGGTGTGGTCCGAAAACTGAAAGGTTGCAGGTTCGAACCCAACTCGTTACACTATTGTCGTACCCAATTCAACTTCAGATTGGTTGATAATCTTTAAAAAAAAAAAACAAAACAAAGTGCACCAATCTTTGGGCATATTACATTATTTCTAACATCAATACAAAAATTTGATAAACCGCATTCCGAGTTTTTCGAGCATTTCAAGTTCATTGCTAGCATAGAGTTGTAGGTGGAAATTAGGTCCATTTTACTTCTACGTTTTAGTGATTAGACACTCGAAATCGAGATATATAAACTCGTACTAGGTAAGCCCACAGAACCACTTGAACAGGCAAAAAAGTGTTAGTAGCGAATGTAACACGTCAGACAGTGTACGAGAAACAGCGCGCGACGTCAGCTAGCGGCTTCTGAGTACCTATTTAGGATTATAAAAGTTTTATAAAGAATATTAACCAAGCCGAACTTGACTTATAGGCTCCTTTCCCCTTCAAAGCAGAAAGCTTGTGTTAAGAATGGGTACGACAATAGTGCAATGCGTGGAGATCGAACCTGTGACCTTTCAGTTTTCAGTCCGCACCTAGAATCGATGGGCTATTGAGGATACTTTAAATATCGCTCATTTGCGACAAGGGTGACATAACTCAAAATTCACCAATTTTAGTGTCGAACATTTATACTTTTTGCTATAAAAACGACATTACGCTAAGCACAAAAAAATAAGAGCGAGAGACATTGTGACTTAATGCTCTGTCACTTTTTTGGTCGCTGTGTTGTTTTGAGACCGCAGCATCCATTAAACGTTACTCTCTAACGAGAGAATTCTCTCATCATCGATTTTGAATTATGTCACTCTTGTCGCAAATGAGCGATATATAAAAGGCAAAGGTGACTGACTGATCTATCAAGGCTCAGCTCTTATCGCTTGACGGATTGGGCTGTTTGGTATATAGATAGCTATTATGACGTAGGCATCCGTTACGAAAGAATTTTTAAAAATTAAACTGGGCGTAAAACAGGGTTTCGAAAAAGTGAAGTTAACGTGAGCGAAGCTGCAGGCAAAAGCTAGTAATAAATATTTGACTAGATAAAAGTTTGTCGTATGTAGGTGCCCTAGCAGGCCTTTTATAAATCGTCTGAATCGATATACCTACTGATATAGTTGTAGAATGCGAGTCTGATTGACGGACGGCTGAGGTCACGATATTGTTTGAGGGTAGAGCGACATACTGTGTGACCACTGCTTACGACACGATACGATACGATTTGTGCCCTTCAAGTAAGATTAACGAATTAAGTTCTTACATTTTTTTTTCGTGAAAATATACGCTTGACAATCGCACCTGATGGAATGTAATGCTGTGATTTAAGATAATATGCATTTGCTCAGAAGATTCTTACACCGACATTCCGACCGACACCAATTATGTCAGTACGATAAGAATCAATCAGCAAACATATTTCGGAAGAATATAATATCATGCCTAAGAAGATTTTCATTCTAGCCCGCACTTTTAAGAAAGTATACGATCGATTCAAAGACTTTCAATTGAACTGATGACCAGGGCTAGCTCTCATATTCTATAGAATGGCAGCGACAGCTCTTTTGGTCAGCTTAGTGAGCTTCTATTATAACCGAGCGCAAAAAAATGTTCTTTATATTTTTTTATTACTGAAATAGCTTACTAGAGTAACCAGTGATTTATATTGCTTGATCTGGTTCTCCTTTGATTTCGCATTTCGGTGTTATTTAGCTACCTTGAGATTATATCGTGCGATCGTATCGGACAGATAAGGCATCAGTTACTAACTAATAAAATACCTTATGTACGTCAATTATAAATGAATTGTGTAATTGGCAGGTACAAATAGCTTTGCTCCATACAACCTTGGATGTGTGCTCGTAAGGCATTATTGGTTAAAATACTATGTCCTTATTGTGGAAGCAATAGAGACTATATTTGATAATCGAGAAGAATTATTAGACTGCATAGTATTCATTTCAATGTGCAATCATCCAAAACAAGTTAGAGTGTTACGCGTTACGTAATGTACTGCACTTACGAATTATTTTATCACTCATGATCATTACATCGCAGTCATGCACATTGCACAGACAGGTTTAAAAACAATTAAATCGTATTAAAAATATAACACTAATTTTTTTTGATTTTTGAGAGTAAAATTAAAATTCAATGGTTGACCAAGGGTCAACGATAATTTAAAGCTGACCGCACATTTTATAAATCTGACCATTGATCTGATTGTGTAATGTAAAGAAAAGATTGTAAAGACAATGTTTACATTCCAAGATGAGTTGATGAGTCAATGTTTTCAGTGCAGTGTTGATCTACAGTCGAACAGAAGTTGATGAGTTACCGTTTTCAGTGTCTACTTAATCTCATTGATCTATAGTCAAAGATGAGTTGATGAATCACTGTTTTCAGTGTCTACTCATTGATCTACAGTCGAAAATAAGTTGATGAGTTACCGTTTTCAGTGTCTATATTCATTGGTTTACAGTCGAAGATGAGTTGATGGATCACTGTTTTCAGTTTTAACTCATTGGACTAAAGTCAAGACGAGTTGATGACTTTTATCTTATAAAATACTTTGAATAAATCAATTATCTAACAAGATAATGAGATTCTCCCTAAACAGATTTGAGAATTTCTGATCCGCGTGATAATAAAAGGAAACTAAATACATCCCAAAGTAACAAAGCCTTAAAACTATGTTACTTATACATCGAACCTTTTGACACAGAGTTCAAAATAGACGTACCAAAATATGTCGATGATGTATTTTTAATATCAAAAGGAATTTAAAAAGCCACAGACAAACGCAGCATTTACGGCTAAGCGTGAAATAATAATAGTTGCTGAGACTTTTTTCATGTCTGTGTTGTGATGAAATGCGTTCCATTAATCATAGTTTTGAATAGTTTTGAAAGTTTATCGTATGACTCAATACAATGTGTTGAGATTAGTTTTACTACGAGGTAAGGCATATTGTTTTTTTAAACGAATACTAGGCAAGCTGTAGCAAAAAAAAAGAGTGATTTGTCCGATAGACCAAGTAGAAATCCAAATAGGCTCATGTTTCCTGGGCTGCGCCTCAAGAGGGTCCAAAAGACATTTGTGAGAATGGGCGTGACGTTTTACAATAAAATTCCACAGTCAATCTTAGACTTGCCTCTACACAAGTTTAAGAAATCAATTAAATCTGCTCTCATGAAAAAAGCATATTATACAATTGAAGACTATGTAAATGATAAAAAAGCGTGGATATAATTCGCTCCAGTGATTCATAAGACAGTAATAACGATCCTGTGTTCAATAACAATTGTAAAATTTTTTTTTTTTTTGAAAAGAGCAACCGCCGAGTTTCTTACTGGCTCTTCTCGGCAGGAAAGGCATTCCGAACCAGTGGTAGATTCATTGACGATTCAAAAGTGCTTGTAAAAGTTTATTTGAATAAAAAATATTTCTATTTCTATTTCTATTTCTATTTCTATTTCTATTTCTATTTCTATTTCTGTACTTGACTAATTTTCTTCTCTCCCATCCAAATGAGGGGAAAGCTTGTGTTAGGAGTGGGTATGACAATAGTGTAACGGGTAGGAATCGAACCTACGACCGCTCAGTTTTCAGTTCAGCGCACCTTTAACTGTTGGAGTGTTTATTGCAAAAAAAAAGCATTAAGTATCTGTAATAACTAGATTTTATTTTGTTCGCAGGTAACGTGTTTTACTGAGTCTGCTGTTATATTTGGCTTCTTATGTAAGTTAAAAGTATACCTAATATTATGAGTTAGTTTTAAGAGCGTCTACCTGATATGAGGGGGGAGGATTGGTAATCTGTCAAAACGTCATTCGTCGGTTAAAGTCACGTTAAAGTTTACTTGACGATGGCTAAATATGTCTTATTTTGATTTACATATCACAAAATGAAAAGAGCTCGTTTTCGCGACGGTAGTGTGCTAAGAGCCTCTATCGCTATTATCTCATCTATTCTATTCGATTCCATTTTGATTTATAATGCTAGCATTAAACGACGACCTCCCTGGTGCCGGGTGTGCGCTATATTCTTATAAATGGGAGGTCTCGGGTTCGATTCCCGGCGGGGACAATTTAGGAATTTACAATTTCTGAATTGAGGCTTTGGCCGTGGCTAGTTACCACACTACTGTCAAAGACGTGCCGCCAAGCGATTCAGCGTTCCGGCACGATGGCGTGCAGAAACCGATGAGAGGTATGGGTTGAATCTACACCGCCATACCATACACACATACATACATACATACATAAGTTAGCCCGCTACTATCTTAGACTGCATCGTCACTTATCATCAGGTGAGATCGCAATCAAGGACTATCTTGTCACCGAATAAAAAAAAAATCTTTTCATACACTTTAAATTGGTCAAAGTAAGTTCAGCAGGGTTAGCATGGGGAGGAGATAAGAGTTTATCCTCCGATTTTATCCACTGGCAAGGGATAAATTTATCTTCTCGCTATGCTAAAGCATGGCGACAGGGGAAAGGAAAAGTATATTCCTATAAGAATATCCACTGTGGATATTATTTCCACCGTTTTGCTCATACTCGACAAGTGGATAAAACTGAGCGAGGGGATAAACATTTTATCCTTTCCCCGGGGATAAAATTTCTCCGGCCCATGCTAGCTATGCAGTGAGTTCAAAGTGCATAGGTTATACTGCAATGTTACGATTGTGTAGGAGCTATTAATTCACGTAACGAAGCAGAAGTTTAAGATTACTTTTTAAGTGCCTACCTTTCTAACCACTACCTACCCAGCTACATTAGTTTATTGTTATTGTAAAGCCCGGAGTAACAATGACTTTGGACCCATTCGCCCATACCTGGGTAGGGGCTGTAATAACGGCAATTATTTTGGGTACAATTTGGTCGTAATAGACAGGTAGAGAGGTTGTAGAGACAGCGGTTTTCAAAGTTGTGACTTTGTGATGGATTTTCGATAAGATTAATTTATTAGTGACTGTTTTGGATAAAAATTGAATGGTTATTTTGATTGTGGGTATTATTGTTTTAAATCGGTAGCTTATCCACGCTATTGGAAATACTAGTAGTATAATATAGTTAAAAAAACTAGATGGTTTTAATAAGTGAATTCCAAGATATTCCAAGATTATGCTATACATATATGCTTTGTTATTATTATATTATATTGCATTACTTAGTTTATACTTTTTTATATTCCTTTTACCCGTGACATGGTTCAGTTCTTGTTATTACCTATGTGTTTTTTTATACTTCTTAATACTAAAACTAACTAGTATTGAAATGTAAAACGGAGGTAAAACCTTTTTTTCATTTCAGTTTCAGTTTTGTATAAAACAAAATGAGCATTTGTTTGTTAAACTTTACCTAATGTTGTTATTGCTTTTTTGTTTGGTAATTGTTATGTGGAATTAATTCAAAAACTTCGGGAACCATTGTTCGTAGAGGAACCACTACGCGGCGCCAGACTGTCCCATTTTTTCTTCAAGTGTCCCTATCATTTGACAATTCCTCCATCAAAATAATAACATGCCTTTTGTATGGAAGCAGATGCATTGTAATGGACACTGCCAAGCTTCTTTTCTACTACATTATACATAATGTATCTAATCCTACTGATCCTACTAATATTATAAATGTTTGGATGTATGGATGTTCGTAACTCGATTACGTCGCAACGACTGAACCGATTAGGCTGAAAGGCACAGAAATACAAAAATTGTCAGAACGTCCGATTTATTCGGTCGGCAGGACGTTATTATTATTCTAAAGTGGACATTAAAAATTTCTATGTTGAGTAATTCGAAGATCCTTGTAATTTCTCGAATGCAAGTAGACTACTATCGCTCGTACTACTAGTACTTATGCTATTACTACTAACACTCATTGTTTTTCTATTTTCTGATTGAAGTGTATCTCAATTTTTCTACATGATATAAAATAAATTTATTTTATATTCTAAATGTGTTGTTGACTCCAGTTAAACTTACGCTACACCATCAGGTTATGGGCCCAGAACGCCTCCACTGCGCCACTCTCCTGCACCATCAGTGGGTGCTCATAATTATGTTAATTTTATACAGACTTTATTTACACGCCAACATTACCTAAGCAAATACATAGAGAGTCAATAAATAATTTTCGCCAGCGAAGCGCAGGCGCCGACCTCGCTTTATGCGTTTACAACTCTTAATGTGCGGCTGCTTTGACTGCGCTGCGATCATTAGCGCTAATAAAACTACTTACATTGTATACCGAGCTATTTTTGTACAGCCCGACTCCCTGGTAGTCGGTGATTATTATTATCCGACTTGGCAAAACTAAACGCCTGTACCACTAAACAAATTCTGATGTTATGACGTGTATTATCCTTGGGTAGTGTCCGCTTGTGAAAACTTGAGACCAACTGAGCCCGGTGCGGTGACGTCACAGCCTCGTCCTTGTACAGTGAGAAATAAAAATCCTTACCTTATATGTAAAAGTGTGTTTTGTTTGTTTGTTGGTTTGCCCTTCAATCTCGCGGCAACAAAGCAACGTTGAGAGCCGGGAGAGTGACATAGGCTAGTTTTTATCCCGGAAAATCATGAGATTCCGCGGGATTTTTAAAAAACTAAGTCCACCCGAGCGAAGCCGCGGTCATTAACTAGTACAGAATAGATAAATTCATCATATTCAATGATCTTACCCTTCATTCTAATAATAATATTAAAAAAACTGGCTTCAAATGCCACTACAAAGTATAAAATAATTGTAGTTTGTGCGCGTATGTGGAAATCGGGCTAGCGTCGCGCATCGCTTTCATCGTTTCTATTTAGGTCCGCCCGACTTCAACTAAAATTATTTTATACTTCTTAGTGATGTTTGAAGTTTGCTATAAAAAAAATTATATAATTATTATTTTATTGCAAATCCCTCCATACTTTTTCCATGGTTAGTTATGAGCGCCTATTAGGAACATAGTTCGAACCATTGAACTGTGTACCTACGTACTGCATAGATCATTACCAACAACAAAAGGGCAACAAAAGTATAATATTATACCGTCCAAACACCATCCGTCACACACGTCCTAAGAAAATGGGATAGCGACTTGACGATTTTATAATAATACCAAATGGGATAGAGAGATACCACTCACAAAAAATACCACTATACTGCGGTCCGCCCCTGAGCGTACCTTTATTATAAACCAAGAAGTGAAACCTCTAATTTGAACTTTACAACCCACAATTTATGGTTGGTTTTGAAACGAGGTACGAGCTAGTAAATGGAGGTAATCTCTAAGCTTCATCAATTATCTGTAGTCCAAGTTAATTACTTTTATAGGACGGTGGATTTTAATAGCAAAGCAGGGCTGTGAAGCCAACCAATCTTGTCATTCGTTGTTTCTGGGAAGATTTTTGGTAGCATTTCAGTATTTTTGTCGAGACACCGTCTAGTCCAAGGGTCTTATCTAATGTTCTGCGTTTAAAAACTTGACTTAATGGAATTTTATTGATATAATTATTAAATAATATCTCTATCTGTCTAAAGTAGTTTCTGTATTCGTGATGTCAAGGAACTACTCGTAGGTACTTCAGTTTCAGCAAAAAATTAAATTCCGTTATACTATAGGTATTGACCAAGTCACACATTTTTGATTATAAATTTTAAAAATGTCATAAAAATTCTTTGATTTTCCGAGAAAGTATAAGTCTTTGCCTTTATTTGATACTAGACGATGCCTGCGACTTCGTCCGCGTGGATCAAGGTTTTCAATTCCCATGGGAACTCTGTAATTTCCGGGATAAAATGTAGCCTATGTGTTAACCCTGAGTATGAGCTATCTCCACTCCAAATTTCAGCCAAATCGGTTCGTTCGTTGTGGCGTGAAGGAGTAACGAACACACACATATACAAAATTTCGCCTTTATAATATTAAGTGAACACAAACTATCTAAAAGAGCGGTTTTCCATTGCAGCGTTTATATCGGTGCTAGGTGAATTCGAGCGCCTTAGGACTCCAAAGTTTGTCAATCAGTAGAAATACGAGTAGAGTAACCTACTGTGGTTTGTAAAAAAAAAAATAGAAAAGGCCTCTGATTGTAGCAAATAGCAATAGAACTCATTCATAGATACAATGATTTTTATTTTCGCGATAAACACCTATGTTTATTTTTATGCTACCTATAAAAATAACACCTACAACTTGCTACCTAGCTACACGATAAACGATTCTAAAGATTTAGCGCACCGTCGGGATGTGCCGAGTTTACAATCGCTCATAAATGCATAAAAGATGGGTGTATACGTGGGCATATTGGATACATATCACCCCGGGTAAAAAACCAACCCCCTTTGTCCTAGGGAGCCGCGCATTAACACGTTCTGTTGTATGGAGAGCGGTACAGTCCTTGAAGCAAGTGCTTAATCGAATATAAATAAAATCATTTTATCGCTATTGTTCGTGTCGCTGACAATTATATGCGTTCACTCTTGATCATATTGTACGAGTATCTTTGATCTAGTGGTTAGTAAGCTCGACTACGGATGACGAGGTCCCGGGTTTGATTCCCGGGTCGGGCCAAAAAATGTATTGGGTTTTCTGTCAAAGAAATTCTTAGTACTAGCCCAGAGTTAGGAAGTTGGTGGTGAGACACTCCCCTGCATCGAAGAGCTTGTAAAGTTCTTGGGAATAGAGATTTTCAAATTCAAATTCAAATTCAAAATTTATTTATTTCATGTAGGCTAACTTGTAGCTCTTATGACACGTCATAAATCTAGCACCTGTGTTTTCGCACATACCTACTTGTGAACTATAATATCTACCGCACATCTGTCCGGGAAATGTTATATTGCACAAATCTGCCAATGAACAAAGTTTTGACTTCACTAATACATAAATCTAGTAGAGGAAGCCAATAAAAACATAAAACTACTTTCTATACTCGTTCCCTATTGATAATAATACTTTTTGATAAAATATTAAGCTAACAAAACCTCTAGCAAATAGCTAAATACACATACTTTCATCCTCATCATTCCTATTCCCCAAAATAGATTCTTTCCAGGCACTCGTTAAACTTATTATTATTTCGACCCAACGGTCCACTTTCGTGCACGGCTCTACATTCCTAGACGCACCTCGGGGCTATATTGCAGGTTCGAAGGGAACAATTTGGTTCAGGAACAAAAAAGCACTCCCGCGCAGGTATCTACAAAAGTTTGTGTACCCGTAACAAATGCCGGTACAATAGATTTTTTGTGACCATCCAAAATGCGAAATTGTGTACAGATGAAGGCGAAAACAGGCTGGAGTTTGTTACATGCTTGTATCACGAACTTTAGTTTTTCGTATTCATTTTATTTCTGTATCCCTTGCCTTTTTAAGGAATTGAGAAAACTCCTCAATCAGTTCTTATTCGTTCACCAACCGCGAGGGTAGTTTTCAACAGACATCACCGTATTTAAAGAAATATATCTTGTGGAATTACTTATATGTTTATTGTTACATGTAACTCCATAACTCGGTCAAACCTAAATCACCTACCTCAAAAATATTTTCGTATATGAAAATGTTAAGACGAAATGCGAGCGGTCTTTTCTTTTCTCCATACAAACGCTCTCGCCTGTTAATGACCCTAGAAAAATGATTTTTTACAATTAAATGAATATCAACATCTTCTATATCTTTGTGTTTTCCTTTTTGAAGATACATTATTTTTCTAAGCACTGGGACCCACACAATATGCTCGAAATTGCCTTTTTTAAACCGCGTCAACAGAGGCCTAGAGTAAAAATTTGACAACTATTGATGAAAAAAGGAAAATATAGGAGCATAGTATATATCCATTACATAAAAACAAAACTTACATTTATATTTATTTTTTTTTATAAAAAATATGACACCATTATATCTAGGTTACCATTTTCGCCTATGGGCGGTTTTTTCTTTTAAAATTCGATTAATCAAACTCTTTATTTCCAAGATACTTCAACAACATTTTCTTATCATAGATACTACTATAGAGCTACCTACGAGTATACTTGCAGCTTAGGCAGAGGATCCTATCATTACAATAATTTCCCGCGAGTTGTAGGCATGTTGCGGCGCATATTATGCAGGATTTCCATTAAGCGCCGATCATGGCATCGGACGCACATAAAGATCGCAATTAATTGCAATGAGATTCTATTAGGCTTTCTAGGGAAAATCCTAGATTTACGCGTTGAATACTAAAATATTTCGTTATCAATACTACTTACATAGTTTAGAGTAAAGCCAGCTCGACGCTGGATCTGTCTGTTTGAGAGCGCTAATCTTCAAAGTATTGAAGTGGATATTACACCTAACCTTTTCCATAGGATATTTGCCTATGTTAAAAATTAAATTATTTCTTACAGATTTTAAAATCAAATAGAAGGTTTTCCAATAAGCAAAACACTGTTAGTTTTAAACGTGATAACTATTTTATCGATTAAATTACAAACAGTGCATCTAATGTTTATGACGACTTCACAGTTCACTATTTCATACAAGCTTCCATATCATGTGCGCCTTTTGGCTTTTGATAAAGTGTTGCTGGTATGATTAGTTGGTAACATCTCTATTATTTATTATTGAAAAAATTTTCAGGCTACATTTTATGCGAAGACGGAGTAAATTAGCTAGTAATTTGTCTATATTTTGTCTTATTTTTATACCTGTAAAGCTGCTATAAAGCAATTACTGTAATTAGCCGACTTTTAGACCAGTCTTTGAGTATAAATTATAACCAACACACCAGTGGATCTATAGAATTGAAAGCAGAAAACTTTCATTGAGTATACTTTAGGGATTAGATTTCCTTTATTTAAATTATATTTTTAAAGGGGTGAGAAAGTGCGTTAAAAGTATGAAGAATTTTTTTTTCAACTTATAGTTAGGTTAGTGATTGTGGGCTTACTTGTTTCTTCAAAATTTGAAACCAATATTAAGATGAAACTTAATTCGTTCATAGTACACAATATAGACGAAGTAATCTTTTCTACGAAAGTATAATATTATAGTGAACTCATAAAAACTTCCATTTTGATCAAAATCGGTGTAATAAAAACTTGAAGTTGGTACATGACTCGAATATAATATAACGCGGTCAAGTTCGAGTTCATAAGATGGTAAATAAATGTTTACTCACTTTCGATCAGATAATAACAATATGTTAATATTTATAGGTAGTTGCACAGAATACTTAATAGTTGATATATCGGTATATTCATGTAAGTATTCAAGGTAAATAGATTCAATGCTAATTTGTATCAGTTTTTTGTACTTTACTGGGATCTTACCTAATTAGTGGAAACTGGTTAACTTGTATGGAATACTCGTAACTTGCTGTTCATGTATAAATTATATGAACAGCCAAGTGCGAGTCATATTGGCGCACTGGGAAATCCGCACCTCTTGATAAAAAAATTGAAAAAAAAAATGGAAAAGAAAAACAAAGTTGTACATAATATTTGGCTAAAAACCACCCCACGGATTTAAACTTCGGGTTTGAATCCGTGCTCTAAACTTGATTTTATCGAACTTACTCTTATGAATTGCACTAGATGGCGCTGCGCTACAAATACGCTTTGAAAACTAACTTTTGACTGAGTTAAACTAGAAACTTGAAATTTTCAGAGCATTAAGAGACTATTCAGCTCTTAGAACTATGTGCCCTGCCCATTTCCACTTCAGTTTCGTAACTCGCTGAGCTATGTCAATGACTTTGGTTTTCCTATGGATCTCCTCATTTCTGATTTGATCTCGCAGGGATAATCCGAGCATATCAGCGAGTAGGATTCTGGCGGCGCAAGACCGAGGCCTGTGGAGGTCCATGCAGGAGACCATTGAAAGAAGAAGAAGAGACCATTGAATTATATATTCAGCAACAAACATGTCTCTTCTCTAAATGGTACAAAATAAAATAACAATGTGTTTGTATGTATCGCGCTTATAACTTCTTGATTTTCTCAGAACGTCTTTAAAAATTGATAGATCATTTAGAGAAAATTAGTTTATATAAGGAAGTGTGTAGCTACTGAGTTTCATATAGAAACTCAGTAGCTACACACTTCCTTATAAAGTTTGTGATTATAATAATTATGCTTAGATGAAACATCCCGTGCAGTTACTTGTACATCTTGTCATTCAAGATGCCGAGAACATTTGCTCAAAGTTTTAGCGGTTACACGTTTTTTTAATTACCTATTCCATAGAATTAGCACCTTCAGAAAATTCAAACGCTAAGTCACTGTCAAATGGATGAGACATTTTATTTATTATTTATTTTAACAAAACATGTTAAGTTAAGAAGTTTTTGCTGACTTGATACATCGTAAATAAAATTAACTCTATTACTTAACTTCCATATTATTCCATATTTACAATTTAGTGCTTTATTTAAATACTCAAAGAAAATTAATACTTTTTTATTTGATACAATTTTTTAAGTAAAAAAAATTAATTATTCAGTATCAATCATTGTACGTACATGCCTAAATAAAATTAAAACTAAAATCTAAATTAATTTTCAACCACATATAATATGTATTACATAAGTTGTAAATAATTTAAACTGTTTGACTTCTTCGATTACATCAAAATAAACCTAAGGAATGTGCACAAATAACGCAAAGAGCGAAGTCAGAACCTGGGACCCGATATCAGCCTGCTTTTTATATCGTTGATCCATTGAGGATTTCACTAGGATAGTAGGTACTTATGAACTTTATGCCTTCCTTCTGTAGACTTATGGAGTTTCCACTCTGTAATGTTGATACCTAGCCAGTACTTGTTACTATATCACTGGTTGCCTTGTCTGTACATTAAACAGAAATTAATGTCTTTTGTAATGCCGTAACTAATATTCACCAGTATTGAATGGCCTTTTGAAGTATCGCGCTTTCTACAGACTGTGATATTAGTATAATTTTATAGGCTAAACTATTCTACCTACTATTTATTGATAGTGCCCTTGCTGTTATAAAATTTTATCGCATCTGTGTCATTTTAAATCATACTTTACTCTACCTGATACTACTTGTTACCTATTTGCTGTAGCTATCTATGTCTTGCAGTACGATAGTTGAAGCCGTGATATAGTTATATCCCTAGGGATATAGATACGAATCATAGCTACATTCTTAGTAAGACAGTTACGAGTCGCTTTCATAATTTATAAACTATATTACGGTATATAGCTATATCCCTAGGGATATAATCGATTGACACCGTCCTCATTCACCAAAATCATAGAACGTACGCAAATAAATAGACACACAAACGTAAAAAGACTGCTAAAATTATGACTCTTTTGCTTTGCGGTAGTCGGTTAGAATATTTTACTACCTTCAATTTTTTTTGTAGCTCTGCAAAAGAGGCTTTCCTGCCATTCGCGGAGTTATGTCGGTTATTAAATTTCACCACAATTAAACTTATCACAGCATACTCCGTTAGAAAGCCGCGGCGTTCGGCCGTCTTTCTTATTTCTATCGGCATAGCGATCAAATTGCTTTCAACAACGGTCCGCGCATTGATACACAAAACCCAAGATACACAGTCTTTATGAAAAATTCCTTTAGAAAATATTCAAGTTCAAAATTAGAATTAGGTCAATTTATTTATTTTATTTGTGTGTAAAACTATTAAATCTAAGAAATCTTAAAAGGACAATTTGATCTCTACTAGAAAGATTACAGGAGCTCTGAAAATGTAGGAAAATTTGAAAAAGGTGGGGAAATTAATGTTACTTTACAAAATTAAAAAAAATATTACTTACCTATGTTTTCTTTAAGGAGAACTAATCGTTTAAAAATGAAACTATTATTATTATAAAATTAGAAGATATAACGTACAGCGTTATGCTAGAAAATGTCTGTTTTAGGAATTGCATACAGTGCCCAGAGGTAAAAATTACACTTTGGCTGGCTTCAATGTCACACGAAGAGAACATATAAGCATGAGTGTCACCGACGCCACTCTACGAAGCCTAATTTGGCTATTTGTCTCTTTGTTGGAATCGATGTGATGTGATGTGTAATTTTTGCTGCCGGTTATAGTGCATTTATGAACTGTATATCTTCGACGTAAAGTATCAATGTCTTATAATCGTAATTTCACATTATAATCTGCTGGTGCATTATTTATGTTCCGCGAGGTTAGTGGGTCTTCACAGGGCTTTAGAGTCCATTGAAGTTTTTGTAACATCTTCCAAGACAAATGTAATATGTACCTACATAACTGTTTGTTAGGCCGATCTTATAACTGTAAGTTTTACTCACGTAACTTAAAAAAAAAAGACGTGTGGCACTCGGGGACTGCCGCGGTAAAGCTATTGCATAGCATTTTTTATCAACGCCATCTAATGGTGAGAGGAGTCCCGTGTCAGGTTATTTTCGTTACGGAATTTCTGGATTCGGTCTCCACGCTCAAGGCCCGCGATAGAAGCTATGCAATAGCTTAAAAATCAACTTAAAAAATTAACATTTAGAGCTTTTTTACGCTCTCTTGATGTCATAAGTATTTTCTTAGAACTTCTTTATAGTATAAATTAACTAGATTTGCTTACGTTAGGTTCGATTTTTCAAACACCTATTTCATTCCCTTAATGAGTTCTTCGTCCCTAGTGTCGCGAGATTTACCTGTGTAGATAAACAAGTAAATTAAATAACTTGATCTGATTGATTTTAATTTAAAAAAATTTAAACTAAGTAAATACGAGTGTGTACCTACTTAAATCTCGCGACAAGCTTTTGTATCATATAAATTGTGTAATGACGTTACAAGTTGATAGTAAAAGTTTTAAAAGAAAAGTTTATTTTATTATTTTTAGCGCATTTAAATAAAAGCTTGTTTCTAAAAAAGTTTTAAGCTATTACATAGCTTCTATCGCGGGCCAGCGTGGAGACCGAATCCAGAAATTCCGTAACGAAAATAACCTGACACGGGACTCCTCTACGGTGAGCCGCTAGATGGCGTTGATAAAAAATGCTAAGCAATAGCTTTACCGCGGCAGTCCCCGAGTGCCACACGTCTTTTTTTTACTTTTCATTTATTTCACTTGTTTTGTGAGTATATAACTCATCCCTAGTAGAAATAATTGGGTACACTTATACTAATCCACAAATGAATCTAGAACTTTATATTTTCTCCCATGGTTATTGCAGCGGGACGGTTCGTGGCTGAGTAATGAGTGTGTTGAATATGCATGTTCCGAGTCAAGAAAAGTACAGTAAGAGTTCTCGGTTTATCTGCAAACATTTGATCTTTGTAGACAGGTTCGCTCTTAATGCGCCACGGGTCAGATGACAGTTGTTTAGACACAGTACTCAGCTAATGTATCTATGAGCACCCTATATGTACGCCATTGCGAAGTTCTTTATAGGTTTTGATGGTCAATTAGTAAGTGGTACTTTAGAAAAAAAGAAAGAAAGAAAGAAAGGCCCTAATTGAAAATCGATGATCCAAATGGTTCAAATGAAGCAATGCACTGATTCGAATCTTAGGACTGATTCAGATAGGTACAAATGATCCGATCTCAACGAAGATGCGTTTTTGCCACCTCTAATGTACACTTAGAAGAGTCGTGTAGAGTAGCAATGATAGCCTAGTGGTGAAAGCTTTGGCCTTCTTTTCTGGGGTCCGGAGTTTAATCATCAAGTTCAATCACTTCTTATTTTTGATCGACGATGGGTTTATAACATGATGGCGTTGAGATTTTTATGGAGTTTGTTTTGTTTTAAAAATTTTGTTATAGACTTCATTATTTGATAATTTCAGCTTGTAACTATAATTTTCGGATAATCATACGGAGAGTGTGACTCCGTTTTTTCCGTTTTGACTTACATTTTCATCTGCATGGAGTTAGGTTTTCAATATGCCGCGGAAACCCTTTATTTGGCGGGATAAAAATTACTCTCCAGATCCTCAACGGCAAAATATGACATCGATCCCCTGCCCCATTGCTGCGTGATTGAAGGACAAACCAACGAACAAACACATTCTTGCATTTATAATATTGTTACTTCTCTCAAGAATCATCACAAACTAATTTACTTTTGACATCGTCGTTACTCGTTACAAGGGTACAAATATAGATTTTGTGCACTAAAAACTTAAAAATACATATTTATTGTTTCCAATATTAAATAAATAATTATTACGACAGTCAGCATTGTAAGTATTACACTCAAAGGACAGAACGCAACGTTGAAGAAAAACAAACTTTAACATTAAAACCACAAGTTGCATTTCCGAATGTACATTTTAACAAGTAAAAGACTTGCAACAATAAATCTTGCATTGCTACAATGGTAAAGAAAATATTCATTATTTGTGTTGAGAAAAAACTCAATTTGCGGCCTCTTTGATGGCACTTACTTTACTAGTACCATATTTCAAGAGGAGCTCATATTTTCACGCTACGCTGCCCATTATTGCTTGTCTGTACACATATATATACATAGTTTATTTTACTATGTAAGTTTTTAGCGTTTCTCGCTAGGAATTGTAATTTTATAATGTGATTTGTTTTTGTTAATTAGCCATAATGTAATTAATTACGCTTTTTTTTCATATCGTTAAGAAAGACGTTAGTTGCTTTGAAATATTTTCAGTTTTATATAATAATAGTTTTTGCTGGTGGCTTCGCTAACGTTATGTTTGATTTTTCAAACCCTCATTTTACACCCATAGGGTGAAATTTTCAAAAATCCTTTCTTCGCGGTTGCCTACGTCATAATAGCTAACTTTTTTTTTTTAATAAAGATTTATCAGTCAAGCTGAACTTAACTGATGTTCTCCTCTTCTCTCGAAATAAGTGAAAACTTGTGTGTGTGTGTGTGTGCGTGTGTGTGTGTGTGTGTGTGTGTGTGTGTGTGTGTGTGTGTGTGTGTGTAGGACAATAGTGCAACGGATGGGGATCGAACCTGCAACCTTTAAGTTTTCAGTTCGCACCTGTATCCGTTGGGCTATTGAGGCTTCTAACTATCTGTATGCCAAACAGCCCGATCCATCCATTGAATAAGTTTGAGGTGTGAGTTGATAGATATAATCAGTCAGTTACCTTTTCCTTTTTTATATAATAGTATCTATTTAGATTCAGATAATATTCAAACTAGAAAAAGTTTTACGATTATTTTTATCAAAAAAAAAAAAAAACGAATTCTTAAATCTGCACTTTTATGTTTTACGTCGAATTCTCATGGCGGCGGCCTTTATAATTATGGAAAGAATGGCGCAATTAATTTGTTCTCAGCTATATCATTGTGAAAAATTACCGTACATAATGAAACTCTCGAGTCTTGGTTGCTTATGAGAAATTTCCGTAAGCTATCCTATATATTATGTACTCGTATTTTTTTTTAATTCAAATTCAAAATTTATTTATTTCATGTAGGCTACCTTGTAGCACTTATGACACGTCATAAATCTACCACCGGTTCGGAATGCAGACAAGATAGCCCTTGACTGCGATCGCACCTGATAGTAAGTGATGATGCAGTCTAAGATGGTAGCGGGCTAACTTGGAAGGGGTATATCAGTGTAAATTCAAACCATTCCCCTAATCGGTTTCTACATGCCATCCCGGAACGCTAAATCGCTTGTCGGCACGTCTTTGTAGGGTGGTAACTATAGCCACGGCCAAAGGCTCCCACCAAACCAGACCAGAGACAATTTAGAAATTATAAATTCCTAAATTGCCCCCGCCGGGAATCGAACCCGAGACCTCCCATTTATAAGACCACAGGCCAGGGAGGTCGGAAGTATACGTCGAAGAAATTCGATACAGGGAAGAATGTCGATTATCATTCGAATTAAGCTCGTTAATTATAAACACAATATCGTAAAGTGTGGTTTAGAGCCCGCCGGATCATAAGATTCTTGGGTCTCTATCGCATCTCATTTAGCAGCTTCAATCGACCCAGTCTGAAGGATAATAATCTTTCCCATACACCGTTAATAGGGACGTAACTCAGTGGCCAGATTAAGTTATCGACATCGGCAATACGTCACCGCGATTCAGAGGGCTTTCTCTAATAAATAATTTAGAATGCCTGCCAACTTATTTCGCTTGCTCTAAAAGAGCTACATTGGGATTGACTTACATCTTACATCATCTGTTAAATTAGGATGTTGCCTTTTTTAAGCTATTGCATAGCTTCTATCGCGGGCCAGCGTGGAGACCGAAACTCCTCTACGGTGAGCCGCTAGATGGCGTTGATAAAAAATGCTATGCAATAGCTTTACCGCGGCAGTCCCCGAGTGCCACACGTCTTTTTTTTTTTAAAGAATATTAGTCAACCTGAAGTGGACTTATATTCTCCTGTCCCCTCCAAATAAGCAGAAAGCTTGTGTTAGGAGTGGGTACGACAATAGTGCAACGGGTGGGATTCGAACCTGCAACCATACAGTTTTCAGTGCACACCTTTAACCGTTGGGCTATTGTTAAAAATAAATTATTTACTAAATATAGTCTTAAAATTAAGTGAAATACATATATTAGTTTTAAGCTGATAACCATTTTAAATTATCGATTAAACTACATACAAAAAGCGCGTCCAATGTTTATGACGTCACACTTCACTGTTTCATATATATATTAGGTATATGTATATAGATAAAGAGACACTGGCTGCTTTGATTAGTTAGCAATATGAAAAACGGGTAAACACAGGACACATATCACACTAATATTATAAAGGCGAAAGTTAGTATGTGTGCATGTATGTGTATGTGTGCATGTATGTGTATGTGTGCATGTATGTGTATGTGTGTGTGTGTGTGTTTGTTACATCTTCACGCTACAACGAATGCACCGATTTGGTTGAAATTTGGAATAGAGATAGCTTATACCCAGGATTGACACATAGCCATTCTATCCCGGAAATTTATAGAGTTCCCGCGGGGATTAAAAAATTTAATCCAGGCGGAAAAAGTCGCGGCCATTCGTCGACTAAAGTTTATATAAAGGAGATTACCAATATGTCTACATATGCACCCAGTTGTCTATGTATTATTTTGATGATAAACAATCTTTTATATCTACTCAAAAACAATTTAAATCAATTGCAGTCAATCACTATTTATAATATTATGTGCTCTCTTATTTAATCTTATCCATTTCCCATGTGCATTTATGATTGCGTATTTACATAAACACCTAGTTTGAAACGGAAGCTGTGTTACCTAAGAGACTGACCACACTTGTCCGAGGCTGAAAATGAATTCTTATATATAAAAATGAATCGCTTAATGTGTTGGTAAGCGCATCACGCGTGAACGGCTGGACCGATTTCGCTAATTCTTTTTTTATTGTGTTTGTTATTGTTAGGAGAAGGTTCTTATGAAAGAAAAAATTAAGAAAATTGCGCGGAAAATTAGAAAATTTAAGAAATATTAACCACCATATTAAATTATTTCTAATGTAACCGCTTTTACAATTCAAACTTTTTTGATGTAACCTTATGGCGTTTGAAATAACATTGACAGAATGCGTGCTGCCAATTTCGTCAAAGAGGATGTAAAAAAACTTAAGACAGGACAACGTCTGTCGGGTCCGCTAGTATATAATAAATAAATGAAATATGTGTAATGTGTATGCCTATGTGGTAATCTTGAGTATGAGCTCTGTTCCAAATTTCAGCCATATCGGCACATTCGTTGTGGCGTGAAGGAGTAACAAACACACACACACACACACACACACACACACACACACACACACACACACACAAGCGCGCACATATACAAACTTTCGCCTTTATAATAATACTAGACGATGCCCGCGACTTCATCGTGGATCAAGGTTTTTCAATTCCTATGGGAACTCTGTAATTTTCCGGGATAAAATGTAGCCTATGTTTTAATTATGGGTATGAGCTATCTCCATTTCAAATTTCAGCCAAATCGGTACATTCGCTGTGGCGTGAAGGAGTAACAAAAACACACACACACACACGCGCACATATACAAACTTTCGCCTTTATAATAATCTGATTGTGATTCGCGCGCGTCTGCAAACCCGTCCGAACAAGTGTGCAGAGACCCTTACTCGCAGGACCTTTCTACGCCGTAAATAATGGTAAACTGTCACCGTCGGGCCATCGATAGCTTTTACATGCAAAATTATGAACGTAATCTACAGGGCTTTTACAGATATCGCTACTTTCTAAGTTCCAATTAATTGCGAAACTTTACTAAGTTAATATTCGAGTAATACGCAAATGTGGAGTGTGTTGAAGAAATTCGTAATATGGCAGACTAAAAACGGTCATGAACACGAATGAAATAAGGGCCTTTTTGCTTTATTTCTTTTGATATACAAAACTATGAGATTCATGCCCTATGGGGCCTTTGAAAAGTAGAACGATAACTGTAATGTGTCGCTACAAAATGTCGCTAAGACTTGCTTTAATTGACTGAAAGTACATTTTCAAACTAATTTTGGCACGGTTGAGATTTTGATTAATCGACGTTTTGGGACTTCAAGGGAAGTGAATTTTGTTCCCTTTTTAGAATTTTGGAGGTTTTTTTAATCGATGACAAGATAGCCCTTGATTGCGATCTCACGTAATGGTAAGTGACGATGCAGTCTTAGAGGATAGCGGGCTAACTTGGAAGGGGTATCGCAGTGTATATTCAACCCATACCTCTAGGTTTCTACACGCCATTGTGCCGGAAAGGTAAACCGCTTGGCGGCACGTCTTTGACGGTAGGGAGGCCAAATCCTCCCACCAGAAAACTTCACCAGGTTTTCAACTTATCGAGGTTTGACTTACTGAGGTTCTACGTATTAACTTATTTATCGGTAACATGTTACCGATAAAATTAGAGCTTTTAAATAGCAGTGTTTCGGTCGGTGACTACCAAACAATAAGCCCGTATATAAGTCCCGTCTAGCGCGGAGATTATATTGTTTCGCGTATGTTATATCACTTCTGATCTCTGTGATAGTGCGGTAATGTACGTAGTGACTTTGTAAGCTAGCTAACGGTACTCGTGCGAGAATATTTCGCGGCCTACCTGAATGTGTACCCATATCTTATGCTGCGATATGATTTAAAGATAAGACTAAACAATTTTACTTTTGCGTTATTGTTTTGTTTATTATTTAGGTACCCAACTATGATATAGTATATGTATAAAAAGCCTGCGGTAAATGAAGCGCGTAATGGCAGATGTTTGTCGTAATTTGTCATGTCATTTAACAATGAAGTACTCTATTATACTCTTCGTCGTTCGGAACAAGTTTTTCGCTTGTTTTGTGAGTCTATAACTTATTCCTAGTAGAATATGTATCATAAGAACTTAAGTACTAAATGCAACAGCATTTACTTACAATATACAAGTCACAACATACCTACTCAATATTTTGTATTCCAAAATCTAATCGACAAATTCCAACTAATATTATACATGCGAAAGTTTGGATGTATGGATGTTTGGATGTAGGCGCACGACCGACGGCTTTACGTGCTCTCCGAGGCACGGGGGTGACTCACCGCCAACTTCCTAACTCCGAAAAAAACCCAATACATTTTTTGGCCTGAGCCGGGAAGCGAACCAGGAACCTCGTTATCCGCAGTCGAGATGTATAAACTCGTACTAACCCTACAGTTGTGCCACCGTTGGGTACTTAAAGCGAACGAATCTCATCACGTTAATCGATAGAAACAAGTATGACGTGATTTGACCATCGTAAAGCAAGTTATTTCCTTTCCACTTAGATTTTCAATTTATTTTACGCGTGCTTTCGATATGTATTGCTTCCTGTAATATTATACAACTACTGTGAAGTGTGTGTGTGTGTATGCACCCTAGAGTATAAATAAGTTAGATTATAACCTAATCTAACTTATTTATACTCTAGGGTGCATATATAAGTCAACTAGTGAAATATAGTATAATTTTTATAACACGATAATTATTATATTTTGTGCGTTGCACTAGCTAATGCCCCTTACTTACGCGTGGATTGAGGATTTTCATTCCCGCGGGAACTCTCTTATTTTCCGGGATAAAAAGAAGCCTATGTCATATTCTAGACTATAATCTCTTTTTATGCCTTTGAGACAAATCGGTGCAGTCGTTGCGGCGTGATTGAGTATCAAAGATTCACCAATCCATCCATATTTTCAAACTTTCGCATCTATAAAATTTCAGCCAAATCGGTGCAGTCGTTGCGGCGTGATTGAATAACAAACATCCATTTACCCGTCTATACATCCAAATTTTCGCATTTATAATATTGGTAGGACTTAGTCTAGTAGGATAAGCCAAAACTAGAATTTGTGTTGGTAGTGAAAATCTTTCTTTTTCGAAACTTTTTGGAAATTAAAATGTTATATTGCATCATATACATGAAACATCTTAATCATCAGAAAGTTTTCAAACCTCTTTGTTACATTCAATTATTTCCTCATCTTAAAACCTAACAACAAATAATACTTAGATAAAATCTGGATATCTAGACTATTATTTACGCGTAAATGCAATATCTTAGATTTATCTCGGACTAGATTTAGGCACGTTGACGCGTTTTATCTGGATCTAGCTAGAATTCTACACTTCACCATTTATAACAAGTTCTAAGTTATAGTATTTGCGGTAACATGATATTAAACATTGAACCTGGCTATTAGCTATACCTAAGTTGTAATTGGTATCAATCAGGTATACTAATACTATTAATCTATAAAGGGAGTTATTTTAGTTCTAATTATTTAAATTGCTATCAATTAAATCCGTGTCTTTATACAGGATGTTGTATGGGAGGGTTTTAAATAAAAAATAGGATTAGTGTAAAAGCTAAAATATACATTAATAAAGTATATAAATAAATACAAATATTACTATAAAGTATAAACGAAAAATTGTGTTTTTCAATCACGCTATCGACGTAATTATTGCATAAGTTAGTTAAGAAGCTGGAGAGTGACGTTCTCTTCTTTTTCCCGGAAAAATAGAGGGTGGTGTTTAAAAACCGAATTCCACGCGGACGAAGTCACGGAAATAACCCATTACTAATATTATAACTTATTTTTCTCATCATAAACTTTAAAAAATTCATACCAGATAATCATGTATTTTTCAAATTTTCATTTCGATCACGTATAGCGTTAAATAGGTATCACAGCCTTCGTTAGAGGGCACAATGCGAGCAATAAATATAATTAATAAAATCGCCCCTTAATAAGCGTCTGTCCGTGTGAAAGAGTCGTTAGCGTAAATTTGAGGCGATCGCTATCGGAGGTATGCGACTAGCTGCGGTGTGCGGCCGGCCATTCAATATGTGGGGTGTATGGGGCAGAATTAAGGCCCTGTGTACATGGATACTGATTATCTATTTATTATTATTAAAAAAAGAAACACGCGGCGCAAAACCGAAGCCCGTGGAAGTCCATGTGAGAAACCTCTGTCCAGCAGTGGGCGTCGATCTTTGATAAAGAAGAAGAAAAAGAACATTAAAAAAAAAAACGTCTCCTTCTTCATCAATCTATCCACCTCTGGGTATATCTACTTATATCCTAATGAACGTCTGTCCATGTAAAAGAGTTCATAGCGTTTTGAGACTATCGCTATCGGAGGTATGCGACTAGTTGCGATGTGCGGCCGGCCGTTCAATATGTGGGTTGTATGGGGCAGAATTATTAAAGCCTTGGATACACGAAAATTGATTGTAAAACAAGTGTAAATTGAAAATTTGAAACACCCCCAATATGTGAAATTAAAAAAAAATCGCCATTCTGTGGTGGTGGCCATATTGGGTTTGAAAAGAAAAAGAAAAAATTCCACTAGTCAAGTTCTTTCATTTGATACTACCATATTTTTGTGAGGAGTTGTGAAAAAATATGTAATCCGCCATTTTCTGTCAGTGGCCATCTTGGACCGACTTTCATCAAACATAGCTAAGAGCTCCCGACTAATTCATTTCAAAAAAAACAAAATCAAAATCCATTCATCCGTTCGGGAGCCACGTTACCGACCGAATTGATAATCTCTTTTTGGAAGCCGGTGAAAAAAAACTTTGCAAGGAGTGTGGCTTATGTGCACCTTTCCTAAGCGATGGGGCAGATTTAAATGCCCCTCGATAAGCGAGTTACAGCTAAAAAGATGTTCTTCCGGCGGCGCCTGTAATGAGATACCGATATGCTGATCTCTGACCGGCCTATCGCGTAACGGTGTGTTGCTTTAAATTATTCTTCGCGGATCCTCCTGGCGAAATAAACCGAGGAAAACTGTTGCTATTTTATGTGCTGACCGTACTTTATTGCTTTCGTAGCTTATTGAATGTAAATTGTATTTGATTATATCTATAGCATCTTTAATGATCTTTATCCATCGCGAACTTAAAGCTTAGAAAAAAAAATCGCGCAAATTTTTTTCGCGCGGTAAAAAAATCTGTACTTTGATACACGTTTTCCCATGGTTAAGTAAAAAGATGCCCTTGCGGTAAGTGTCAATCTATTAGCAACAAAAAAGATGCCCTTGCAGTAATTGTCAGTCTATTAGCTTCAAAAAAGATGAACTTGCAGTAAATGTCAGTCCATTAGTAACAAAAAAGATGCCCTTGCAGTAAGTGTCAGTCTATTAGCAAGAAAAAAGATGCCATTGCACTAAGTTTCAGTCTATTAGCAACAAAAAGGATGCACTTGCAGTAAGTGTCAGTCTATTAGCAACAAAAAAGATGCCCTTGCAGTGAGTGTCAGTCTACTAGCAACAAAAAGTTAAACCTCCAAATTCCTCTTAAACTGATTAACCCCATACCAGGAAGGCGCGCTAACTATTCAAGTCACTGTGTAGCGTCTACGCGCACTACCGTGGTTAGCGATTAGCGCTCGCGTGCGACCAATCTGATCGCGACCATTGTAACACTAAGTTTGTATTACTTTATTTGTAATTTTTAACCGGTGGAATTCAGTGTAATGTAGAAGGTTAAAAGGCAATCTTTCTGTGTAAAAGATTTAGTGCGAAACGATTTTGATCTTTGGAAAATAGTGATATTTTTTATTATCTTAGGCAAACAAAGGTTCCCGTGGAATTTTTAAAAACATAAGTCCTTGGGTCACGTATGAAGTCGTGGACAAAAGCTAGTAAAAATTGAGGTTTTACAGGCCTTTGGAATATATTAAGAACTTAAAATATTAGAAGGTTACAAGGCAGTCTGTCTGTATAAAAGATTTAGTGTCAATGGATTTTGAGACCGTAATCTAAGATTAGAAAACGCAGCGAGAATTAGGAAGGAAAGAAACTTATCTCCACTGCCCAACCGTTGACCTTCATTGCTTGACGATGATGACGGTTTAGACTTTAGAGTCTTAGGCTATTAACGTTTATCATGGAGAATTAGCCAAATTTTTTAAATTCCGTGGAATTTTTAAAAACCTAACTCCTTAGGACACATACGATGTCGTGGGCAAAAGCTAGTAAAAATGTTTATCCTACAGGCCTATTTCACAATCACCGAATAGTTGAAGTTTTGTTAGTGTTTGTATTGGAAATCTGTAAAAATTAATCCTCATTTAAAGGCATGCAGATGAAATCATTTGCATGCCTAAAAAATATTTATTCCATTATTTATTATGGAATATTTATTCCATAGGGTAAATTATAAGAAATCAAACCAAATACACATCTATTTCTAGCTTTTGTCCGCAGCTTCGCTCACGTTAAGTTCGTTTTTTCAAACTCCTATTTTACTCCCTAGGCGTTGGATTTCCTTTCTTAGCGGATGCCTACGTCATATTTTGACGCCCTCATAATTGATATGACATAGGCATAAGCATAACGTGCCAATTTTCAGCCCGATCCATCCAGTGGATTGAGCTGTAGATAGTCAGTCAGTCAGTCACCTTTTTCTTTCATGTATTTAGAAGAAGATAATTTTATCTTGATCTATACTCAGTATTTATTCCACAGACAAAGGCGCTGTACCTTCCCCGAAGGAGTGCAAATTAAAGTTTATTGTTAACGAATTTCCCGATCGGTAACCTTGTAAGACTAATTTTGCGCGAGTCGCCGGTCATCTTGATACGGCTCCAGGAAGCGTTGTAGGCGCTAATGAGATACCGCACAATAGACCACTACGTTATACATTCAGGGTCACCTATGCGCACTACCGGTTTTGCAACGGGATAGAATGGGCGTTATGGCCACGCTAAGAAGCCCGTCAAGCGATTTGGCATTCCCGTATTGTGCCGCATAGAACCTGATAAGCGGTTTAATTACAATGAAAAATCATAGAATTTCCAAAATACCGCGTATTTATCCTAAACTTGGGAGGCTTTGGCCGTGGCTAGCTAGCACCCTACCGTCAAAGACGTGCCGCCAAGCGATTAAGCGGTCCGGCACGATGACGTGTAGAAACCGATTCGGGGTATGGGTTGAATGTACACTGCCATATCCCTTCCAAGTTAGCCTGCTACCATCTTAGACTGCATCGTCGCTTACCATCAGGTGAGATTGCAATCAAGGACTATCTTGTCACCGAATAAAAAAAAATGACTTCGTCGTTTGCCACCAGGTTAGATGGCAGTCAATCTATCTTATCAACGAATGAAAAAAATACTCCTACATGATTTTTGTGTTTATGCATAAAATTAAAAGTTATCATATTAACGATATTATTTATTCAGTGCTAGTTGGTGTCCGCAACTTCATTCGCGTGGACAAAGTTCTGAAAATCCCGAGGGAACTCTTTGTTTTTCCAGGATAAAACGTAGCCTATGTCAATCTTCAGATCCTCAACTATACCCATGCTAAAAATTATGTTGATCCGTAGCCTCTATTTGGCGTGATTGAAGGACAAATCAACAAACAACAAACAAATGCACTTTCGGGTATACGAACTTATATTAATATTAGGAAGGATAGTAAGGATTCCAAACAAATCTGTACAGATCGCTTTTTAGCGATAAGGCCGCCATTTGTTTTAAGTTTATTTTTTATATGGTTTTGTTTTTAATGTGTTATACAATAAAGTGTATTCATGTCATTTATTTAATTTCACTACGGTAAAATCTAGCGCTATTTTCGAAACTTGAATGATGATTTTACGCAGTGCGCATAGACCTCAACGCACCGCCTCTAGGCACGTAACTGTACCCGCGTGTAAGTATGAGTATGTCGCAATTTGTATCAGATGAGGAACGGGTTATGGCTTTTACGGCGTTTTTTGCCTCCCCTTGGCCTAGGAGGCGACGCGTAAATGCGTTGTTTTTATTTATTAAACTCTTATACTACGCGTGGTTTTTACTTTTTCTGTATGTACAGTTAAAAGACCTTACTTATGAGATTTATCGAACGTTTGCCAACGAGGAAGAGGCTTTTTTTAAGTTACTTTGAGATCGAATGGTCATTGAAATGTGTGGATAAGATTATGTCGCTGCTATACACCCAAACTTGGTATACCTACTAGAATATGTGTATGGACCTTGCAATAAATTAAAAAAATAATATTTATGTGTAAAAATGTCGTTTTTGAAACACATTTATTTAGATTATCTTCTATATACTCTTACTTATTACGTTTCGTATTTATATTAATACCATAGTTGATAAACTCAAGGCTCACAAACGGACTGTGATTACACCTTTGTTTTAAATAGAAAGACTAGTTTTTTGATAAAGAAGTAACAATTGAAAAAATTACTATAACATTGATGGTTTTAGTATTAGTAGTACCCATTTCTTGTAGAAGTTTTACACTTATTTGGAGGGGATAGGGGAATATTAGTCAAAATCAGCTAAAATTCTTTTAAATAAGAAAAAATTGTACACAAAAAACATGCTAAACATATTACATATAACTTTGGCACAGTTTCGTATTCTCCAATATGATCAATAAACTGAAGCGTTATTGCATTTATATTTTTGAAAACGTCTCAACCGGAACGTAATAACAATTTATTTAAGCATCGACATTGGGGTAAAGTCCATTGTCGATCGAATATTCAATTTTGTGCGTACCCAAATGGCAGAAGATGTAAAATTTTAAATTGTAAACACTCTTGTTTTATGTTATAACATGCCATTGAAAGACGAATTTTGTGAAAATATTGTTCATTATTACTGCTCGAACGTGTGAACAAAGCATTACAGCTAACTTGTGGACTTCTGTAAATGTATGATCAACATTATAATTTTTTTTGTTGTTTCTCTATTATCTAATGTTATTGGTGTAGGTAGCGCATTTGTACACAAGTACAAGAAAAGATAGATTTTCTTTGATTGAAATTATTTAACTCACTCTTTCTTTTATTTTTGTCTTCTATTCAATTGTCGCTTCTATCACGTTAATAGTAAGTTAAGTACACCGACGTTTAGAAGTTACTTTGTATGGGGCACGCTCGGGAATGCTCGAAAGAGACCTTTCTATTTTTTGTATTACCGCCGCGTCAAGCCTGAATCGTTTTTAAGGCTCATTTCTATCATAACTTACAACTTAAGTATCCACTGTAGCGTTTGCCTTGAATTTCCGTCATTCCGATACAAAATATTCCGAGTATTTATAGAGCAGTAACTGAGATTTAATAATCTGAATGTAGATGACGTCCAGCGTTCAACCAGTTACTGGCTCGTGGCAACGGTAAGGTGCTAACTTATGTCAATGTTGTGACACTTATTGTTGGGTATTGCGTGCTGAATAGAAATCCAGCTAAGGCTCGAGGTCCAATCACTGCTAGAAACGTCCGAAAACCGCACGTTTTTTTAGGAACTAAAAGAAAGGAATCGCTGTCCTGGAATATGTACATTTCTTATTAAGCAATCTGATATAACAGACCGGAACGCTAAAGAGGGCAGTACCTACGCCTTTGACGGTAGGGTAGGCTAAGGCATCCCACTAAAGACTAGATACTTAATCTGCTTGTTTTAAAAAAAGTTGGCTGACGAGCGGTTCTAATTTTAAATATTTCGGTAAAAGCAATTTCATGCATATTTTAATTTCAAAAAATTTGTCATTTTGTACGCACCATAACGTACAAAATGACAAATTTTTCTTATTCTACTGCAGTAATCAGATCATTATTATATAGTTCAGGTCAATTCTTGACTGAAAGAAAAAAAAGAAAGAAAAGAAAAGAAAAAAATGCAATTATAGTCAACGAGTGTATCTCAGACTACCTTTATGATTTTCAATTATGACGCTCGACTAATATTATGACGCTTTTGTGTATGAGCTTGAAGAAACGCCGCGTTTATCAAGCGTTTGTTCTTCATATTAGAGGCATACCTTCCCAAGTAGCACAGATAGCTGTATAAATACTCACTTTTAGACCTATTTGAAACTCTATGCGTATTAAGACTCTTTTAAGAGTACACTGGTGATCCTACAGCTGCATAATAGCTGTCAGTGATATTTAAACAGCTTAGGCTGAATAAGGGCTGTTTAGTGGATAAAATTACGCCAAATGCTGTATAAGAAGGTATTTGTGAACTCTTATTACACTGACTTATTAAGGGGGCACGTGTGAACTATTATGAAGCTTATTGCTGAATATCAGAGTTTTAACTATTCACGTCGCTGTTTAACATGAATCCACCATTTTGTTGTATAACCTCATAACCTATATAAATATATTGATTCATTTTTCAACTTTTATGATGTTTTGTGTATGAATTAGGAATGGATTGCATTAGTTTTTACTTCTCGATATCATAATAACAACTTTTTATCTTATAATTCTTTTCAAAGCACTAAAAATTGTTTATTCAAGTTTTCATCACGGCTTATTTACATCACGAAACTAATTAAAAACCGAATATTTTCGTGGCGCACTAAAATTTTCTTAGGTAATATATATGTATAATGTCAGTAAAATTACATTCCCAATCATTTTTCTTTTATAAATATGAAAACAATGCACTTAACTTTGAATATATAACCACACGTATTCAATCAAATTCAATTCACTCCACGAAGTATATTAATTTGCTAGATTTGTATTATCTATGGTTTGCTACTTCACTTTTACGTCACGTGACATATTTGCTGAATAAAGAGTAACTTGTAATCTTTTACTCAACTTAAGGCTGTATAATTTGTGCCCATTTAAGAGGTATAAGAGCTGTATACGGCCGTATACAGCCCTTATGCAGCTTTTTTATACAGCTTTAAGCGTGACGGGAATTCGTTATTCAGCTGCTAAGCAGCCTTCGTGTGCTACTTGGGTTTACAAGTAGGATACGTTGTCGTCTTAACTTATAAATTACACCAAGGAGCAATATCGTAGCATAAAATTCAAGAGAGATTACCTGCTATTATAGCCGTTGTGGTTATTACCTTGCGCTTTGGTAATAAATACTGCCCGCTTAACTCTTATACAGCTAAAATATCCAACCACTTATTATTTAAGCATCCCTTAAAATATTATTAGCTTAATGTTTTTGAGGTTTTCTGTATGGACAAAATGCCAAAATACAATAGTAAAAAATTTAAGGGGTGTTTATATTTTTCTTAATAACACGGATTTTCTGGACCGATTCGCGATTTTTAAGCTATTTTTGAGCGTGGAGACCGAATCCAGAAATTCCGTAACGAAAATAACCTGACACGGGACTCCTCTCACCGCTAGATGGCGTTGATAAAAAATGCTATGCAATAGCTTTACCGCGGCAGTCCCCGAGTGCCACACGTCTTTTTTTAGTTTTAAGTCGATAGCGAAAGTCTGCGAGATGGTTCCATAAATTTTTTTGGGAATCGAATCTGTTGTTACTTGCAAAGTCTGTAAGTTGTTTGAACCACTGTGACAAAGAGCTTTCGGGACATATCTAGTTTTTTATGTCAGGTAATAAATATTGCCCACGGGAATCGATCCTGTGATATATATTAATGACATAAAACACTCGATAATTTTGGTTTTCAAAAACCTGTGCTGTTAAGGTGAACATAATACGCCACTAATTTTGTTTCGGGCTCGGGGGACATATTTTATACGTTTAGAAATTCAATATTTTTGATTCGACAAGTAATCGAAACTTTATGCAAGTAGGTAGATATTATATAGAAGGTGTTACAAGTTAAAGAAAAAAAGGCCAATTTTATTAAGTCAAGAAAGGTTAAACATTTCATTGGACAAAATATATATTATTATTCTGTCAACAGAATATGTAATATACGAGTATTTGCCCCAATGGACTTCTTATTTTGAATAGAAGCAGGCGTTACTTTGTGGAGTTCTATGATACTCAAGGATAAAGAAAATTCTTTTGGTGTAATCCGTCAAATCAGGAAAAACCTGTATGCCATATAGTAAATGATTTACATTGACCAATTTTCGGAAAACTGCCAGAGAATCACCATGACTGTCATTATGTCAAAAAAAAGCAAAATAATTTTCTTTTATGCGAGCCAAACTTTGTTCGTCAGGATTTTAGTTTTGTAATGTTTTTCTGAATAACTAACTATTTTTAATGCTTTTTTGTTTGTTTTTTGTTAGATATCTTTCTTGCTTATGTTATTAATTTAAGTATTTAATTAAGTTATAAAATAGGTAACCTATCACTATGCATGTTCTATGTATGTATGCGATGATTACCTGTAATTAACTGTGTATTAAAATGCATTGGATTGTTTTGCATTTTTGAAACTTTATTGTGGAAACACTGTATACCTAGCTTGGTTTTGTTACCTATTGTAAATTTTTTTTTTAAAAGAGCAACCGCCGAGTTTATTGCTGGCTCTTCTCGGCAGGAACGGCATTCCGAACCAGTGGTAGATTCAAAAGTACTTGTAAAAGTTTATTTGAATAAAAAATATTTCTATTCTATTCTAACGCTTTATCTGAGTAATGTTTTATTGAATTTAGTTTTAATTGTTTTATATAAATATATAAGCTGCGGGTAAACCAAAAATGGTACAACGTGCCGCTCGCAATGTGTTTTTCCAGTAGTAGAACAAATTCCCGTAATTTCATTAGAATTTTCTACTCTTTACAAATATTAGTACTTATAGTTCTTTCAATTCACGAGGGCGCGTAGCTCAGGGTTGTGTGCGTGTGGTACCTTTATAATTGTGAGCGAGAGCTTGCTCGAGTCTGACCGCTTACACCTAGGCTAATAACAGGCACGCACACTTACGCAATAGGCATGTACACGACATAACCACAAGTAAAGCTTACGCGCCCTCATGAATTGCAAAAACTATATCACCTACCACTTCTCTATAATGTTACATAATGTCTTCATTAGACCCCAAGTCGCTAATAAAGTAATACTTAAAAATATAAGCAATCAAATTCCGAAAACGGTATTCGAACAAAAACAAAGCGATACGTCGCGCCGAGTCGGCAGAAAGCCGAGAAAAGGCTACGTCATCCGATACGGACAAAAAATTAAACCCAAAAAATTGCCCAAAAGGTTGCCCACAGAAACCCTAATAGCACCGATTCATTCAACTGTGCATTCTCGAAACAACGCGCTCGATCAAACTCACGGGTGCAAGCAAGAAGGAAACGAGCGACAGAATTCAAAATGCAAGACGCTTAGTGGAATATCTGTTACTTTAAAACTAAAAGTATGCGGCAGGATCTGGGAATCAACCGCGTTATTCTGCCAAGAAAACTACCACCCTACTAATGTTGTAAATGCGAAAGTTTGTGAGGATGGATGGGTGGATGGATGGATGATTGTTACTCCTTTACGCCTTTTTTTTTTTTTTTCGATGACAAGATAGCCCTTGACTGCGATCTCACCTGATGGTAAGTGACGATGCAGTCTAAGATGGTAGCGGGCTAACTTAGAAGGGATATAGCAGTGTAAATTCAACCCATACCCCTAATCGGTTTCTACACGCCATCGTGCCGGAACGCTAGATCGCTTGGCAGCACGTCTTTGACGGTAGGGTGGTAACTAGCCACAGTCAAAACCTAAGATCAGAGACAACTTAGAAATTATAAATTCCTAAATTGTCCCCGCCGGGAATCGAACCCGAGACCTCACAGTAATAAGACCACAGCGCTCACCACTGCGCCAGGGAGGTCGTCACGTCAGGGAGGTACGCCACAACGAATAATACGATTTGGCTTTGGAATAAAGATACCTCATATCTAGGATTAATAGAATACTCTTCTTAGAATCAGCTTTCAGAAACGGTGGTAGAGCCTTCATGAAATAAGTAATTTTGAATTTTGAATAATGGTAATGTGTCATGACCCCCAGCAATGAGGACACGATGCAGAATGCTTGAATTAACTAGACATACTTTCAGTATGCCTAATAAATTACACCATACAAATTGATTGACATACCTACTTGCAGTATGTATGTATGTATGTGCAAGTATCCTAATAATATTATAAATGTGAAAGTGTGGATGTTTGGATGTTTGTTACTCAATCACGTCGCAACGACTGAACCGATTTGGCTGAAATTTGGCACAGAGATAGATTATAGTCTGGAATAAGACATAGGCTACTTTTTATCCCAGAAAATAACAGAGTTCCCGCGGGAATCACAAAATCTCAATCCACGCGAACGAAGTCGCGGGCATCAGCTAGTAGGTACTAAAGTCAGACAACGCAAATGTCCCCATGCGTATGTTCTGTGACAGCTTGTTTTATTACGGCTTGCCCTTCAATGATATATTCTTGTTATTTTACATACTATATGCAACTATGCTAACTTTAAATAATGCTGAATTAATCTTTACATAACATGTGAATCTATAATGAATTAAGGTGGACAAGGCAGGGACCATTTTTTTTTTTTTTTAATAGAACATTAGCCAAGCTGAAGTTGACTAATATCCTCCTCTCCCCTCCAAATAAGCGGAAAGCTTAGGGTTCGAACCTACGACCTTTCAGTTTTCAGTCCGCACCTTTTACCGTTGGGCTATTGAGGCTTATATGATGTGAAAAAAGAGAACCTCCTTCCTTTTTGAAAGTCGGTTAAAAATCACCGAGCCTCTAAAATTGCTATCCACGTTGGCGATGTAAATTTTTCTGGCTGCGAAAATCCCGTCAAAATTGGTACAGCCGTTCCGAAAATTAGCCCTTCCAAACTTACAGACACACAGACAGACATAAAAAAAGTATTGCTAAAAGCGTGTGTTTGTCCAAATAATCATGTTATGAGCTTAATGTGAGGCAGTTATTTCGAAATCACATCACAAACACTTCAGTTTTAGATATTTATTCTTATATTAGCTTTAGCCCGAGGCTTTGTTCGCGTGGAGTTAGGTTTTTAAAATCCCTCGAGAACTTTTTGTTTTTCCGGGATAAAAAGCCTTTGTCACTCTTCAGTTCCTCGACTATACCCATGGAAAGATCACGTCGATTCGTTGCTCCGTTGCTGCGTGATTGAAGAAACAAACAAACAGACTTTCGCATTAATAATATTAGTTCTTATATAGATAGACAATCTAGTGATTTAATCAATTTTTCTCTCAAATAATCTGATTGGTCGAAGTAGTAAACTCCAGCGCTCCACTCCACTCACTTCTCTCCGCTTCAGTGGATAGGCACCCTTAGGCTCATTTCAATACTTTATCTCCTCAGCCCGTTATATAGGAACAGTTTTCTATGGCGTATAAATAAACCGCAGTCGCAGGACAGCGGAAACTGGATTCAATAACACCACGATACAATTGTCAAAGAGTTTAAGTTAGTGTTAAGTTAGTGTTAAGTTAGCCTAGAAAACTGTGCGTGGGTAAATTGCGAGTGTAAATTTAAATATTTGAAAGCTATGGAGATTAGTGCTTAGGTATTCTTTATTTGCAACCGCCCAGAGTGGGTTATGTATTATGAATTGCAAGGGGTTATAATAACTTAAGTGTAAATTGCTTAAATTCTCCATGATTCGGCTTTTGGAAATAGAAATAGAATAGAATAATTATTTATATTTAAATAAACTTTAAAACCAAAGTGCTTTCGAATCGTCAAATGAATCTTCTGGCTCGGAATGCCGTTCCAACCGAATAGAAAGAAAAGAAGGTATTTAGAAATAGAAATAGCATAATTTTTTATTCAAATAAACTTTTACAGAGTGCTTTTGAATCGTCCATATTTTCGGGGATAAAAAATAGCCTATGTGTTATTCTAGACTATTATAAATAAATAATCTATTTCTGTTCCAAACGGCCAAATAGGGTCAGTCACAAACATTTATCCATCCATCCATATTATAATCATATTATATAATATAGATTATAGGGAATTTTAATGAATTTTCAAAAATCCTTTCTTAGTGGATGTCTATGTCATAATATGCTAAATTTCAGCCCGGTTTGAGCTGTGCGTTGATAGATTAGTCAGTCAGTCACCTTTTCCTCTGATATATTTAAAGAATAAAGTTAGGTACATTTGCGAATGGCTTCTTAAGGTCATTCATTCGTTATCGGTTTGAAATTGAATGAGTAGTGATATCTCAAAAAAGAGAATTAGTCACAAAACAAATAAACATAAAGGACAAAACGTCCGATGATTATTTTTATTGCATTAATTATGTTTTTTCTTCGTTGGAGATGTCATTTATTATAATATTCGATTGCATTACGAGAATTGGGAACATAAGAACTACATTAGAGTTATATATTTTTTGGTTTCAATAAAACTTAAAAGATCCTCGTTAATAGGTGTATATCGTTGTAACTATGTATCAATAACGACATAAATAAAAAATAATTGTTCAACTTATAAATATACAAAAATTCTTTGAATTTAAATATCTGGTGTTTTCTTTTTAATTTTCGTCGCGGAATTTCCTACAACACAGCGTATACACATAATAGGTACTTGATAAATGTCCTTGTGATAGAAGACTGAAAAAAAAATCGTTTAAACTGATCAAACCAAAACGATCTCTGTATACGACCTATAGTTATTTTAATACAGCTAATAGATCGTCAAGGATTATCTTGTCATTGAATTAAAAAAAACCTTTTGCCCACATCTATCTAGGTTTTCTAAAAATCCCGCAGGTACAGTTTGTTTTTCGGAAACAAATGTACCTAACTAGCAAAGTAGTCCTATAAAAAAGACTACAAGTCTACTAATACTAATAAAGCTCCTATAAATTCATTGTGTTACACTCTTTTACTCATAATAAGCATTTCACAAGCACAAGTAGACTATAAGTAGATTATAAGATCGTTATAGAAATAAATGCTCCTGTAACTATGCCCAAATCCACCTTTATGGTATGTTTATTTACAAGTATTTTTAAGTGTATTTTTAAGTATTTTTTAAGTCGATTCGTTGCTGTTCGTTGCGATTGCTGTGTGATGAAAGTACAAATAACAAACACACTCTCACATTATAAATGTTGTTTAATTAAAAATATCATTCCCTTATATATTCTAATATCATTCCCTTATAGAATATATAAGGGAATGATATTTTTAATTAAACAACATTAGTAAACGTTCGTACAAAATTTACAACCAATCTACAAGTTATAGTCCCTCATTAACACACAAAATGACATAACTCCATCTTCTGCGAGGAAGTTTATGGTAGGGTTCATAAACTCGCATTTTTTGCGTGCGTTTAGCAAAAACTGCATCTATAAGTTACTTGCTCTATGGCTTGATATCTGGTACGTTCACATCAATAAATAGAAGAAAAGGACAGACTTATGTATAATGCACTAAGCTACATCTTAGGTAGTGCGTAAAGGTTCGAACACATCGATACCTCCTACGCAAGTTGTCGTATCCCCAAAACGCTTAAGGACGCGTTAATTGTTGTGAAGGTCATTAAAATAGTTTAGGCCGTCGTTTTAATAACGACACAACTTTATACGTCTTGAAAGTATGTTAAAAAATGCTGTTTTTTTTTTAAACAAACACATAAAATAGAAAAAACCAATAATGATGTAGTGCACAAAACCTAAAATGCCAATTTTGTGGGATACCACAAGTTACGTAGGAGGTATTGACATAGTAGTAAACAGTAGATGCGTTGTTTAGAAACCTAGTTATATTTTGTCTAGAACTATATGGACTTTTTCACATTAACATGGTTGCTAAGGAATAAATACACAGATTACTGATAGATTAATTAGTATAGAAACCGTGAGTAACATAAAACAAACATTAAATGTGTAAAATTTTATTTAAATGCGGGAAATAGAAACTATATGAAAAGTTAATCAAAAACAAGTTCAAAGTTTTAAAAGATCTCTTCAGACGTAAGGTATCAAAAGAATTACGGGTAAGTGCTCATAAATGACCGAAAAAATTGTGGAATAACTAATTTTGAACATAATTATGTTCAAATAAAATAGAAATTGAATTATTAAACCTTTAATTTTACTATAAGCGGAGAGGTCAACCATAACTTGAGTAGGTACTAAAAACAAATTGCAATCATTTATTTGTCTGCACACGGCTTTACTCGCAATTTTAAAAACGAATGATCTAAAATCTAAATAAAGTAATCCCAACCATGTACGCAGCATGCCGTCCATCTTAAATAGCATCTAAATGCATTTTAAATGACGTCTTATCGCGACATTGTCTTGATAGTTTTTGCCGCGACATGTGTACGGTGCCTAAGCGTTTCAGCCGCTAAGTGAGGCCAGATTGATGTCGGGCCATTTCACCGGTTCTTCTGAATTATGGTTTCGAAACTGCGTGAGGATAGTTACGTGTCAATAAATAAAATATTAACGTATTTACGTGCGTCCAGTTCTAGCTTCTAATGTCGTATGAGTCATATAAATTTGTTACTATTGCAGCATAGCATGCGACTTTGTTGCGTGAATATGTTTTTATTGATTACGTAAAAGGTGTGTTCATTTATTTCTGCACATTTATATACCTAATAATTTGTGCTAGGAGTGGGTACGACAATAGTGCAAAGTGGGTTGGGTTCGAACCTGCGACCTTTCAGTTTTCAGTCCGCACCTTTAACTGTTGCGCTATTGAGGTTTATTAATATTATTTAATGATATTAATTGCACACATATAATTATTTTTGTAATGATGAATTTAAGAGTTTATGAGAAATGAGAATGTACTACAAGATAAATGATTATGATTGTAAACGAAAGTCTTCAGGTTAAAAATAATGTACAACGCACAGTAACGCGATATCCGCCGTGCCCGGTACCGGCGGCAGTGGTACCGCGGTATCACCACTATCTCCAACCTCCTATTAACCCACTAACGCCCGTCTCCGAGGTGTTGGACCGTTGAAATACATGACCGCAGCATTCGATACCGGCATAACGGCACAACAGATACAGTGACACTTTTCTCTACAGTTATCAATTCTATGTAGATTGGCTATGACTGTTTATGAAACATCTGTCTGAATACAGTATAAGGCTATAAATATAGGGATTAATCAAATCTTTAACCGACTTCAAAAAAGGAGGCTGAGGTTCTCAACGCTATTTTTTTTTTTCAAATTCAAATTCAAAATTGTTTATTTCATGTAGGCCAACTTGTGGCTCTTATGACAAGTCGAAAATCTACCACCGATTCGAAATGCGGATTTTGCTGAGAAGATTTGGCAAGAAACTCAGCAGTTGCTTTTTTCAAAACAAAAAAAATTACAATATGTAGCTTATCTATCTTGTGGACAGCTGAAGCAAAGCACTTTGCTTCCAAGCAGGAATTCATTAACTGTGTAATAACTTCTACTTATTAAAAGTGTCTTTACACACTGTTTAAATTTATGTATTGGTAAATCTACCAATTTTCGGAATCAAGTTATAAAAGCGTATACTCGACCCCACAAAAATTTTGGCGCTGTTACTCCATAACCCCGTCAAATCTAGACCGATTTCCAGCAAAAAATTATAAACATCTCCCTTCAGCTTCCATCGGCGAGAGCACTACAACTAAGTTGAAATATCTCCTACAATTTGTTGTTCTCGGGGCGCAGCTGAGTTATGAGTGACCGTTACTTAGAAGAATGGTGCTCATTCCTCACCTTGCTACTGGCTTTGTTTAAATCCTTTCAGCACTTGTATGTACTGTTTCACGTAGTAAAAATAAAGTTGAAAAAAAAATCACCTTACTAGCTCAACAATTACATATTTGTTATGTACCTAAAGCCAGTGAACAGAAGTCAATTTCTGATTGTTTTGAATTTGGAATTGATTTTAATGTTTAACGTGGAAATGAAATGAATACACTATATCGTATAGCACCTTAAAAATCAAACCCTATAAAATAACTGAATAATTTGTAGAACAAAGTAAAATATAAATTATACCTAAATTATATCTATAAAACCTCACCCCAGTGCGACATATACAAGAAGTTGGCAAAATTGCCCCTTTGGATGGCCAACTTATTGACCAAACTAATTCTTTAGCCAAGGCATTTTCAAGGCAAGCGCGGTCCAACCTAGACCTCATCAAGGCTTTCCATCATTGATTGTCGTTAAGCGCAAGCTTATCTCATAATAAAAAAAAGGTAGTAAGTACCTAGGCAGCAGCGCTAGGCAGGTAGTCGCTTTATTATAAAAAAAAACTTTTCAAATTTTGATTATTACCTGCAAACATAAAGGCGCTATACCTAAATTATGACGAACCGGACACAGTCATATGAATTTTATTTAAATAGCTTAAGATATTTTTTTCAAAATACCTAGTTGTAATTAGGACAAACAAAACAATATCTCAAGGTCAAAAACGCACGCAGTTTCCGGTTAAAACTAATCCTAAACCAAGCGTATTCTCGTAGAGGGCGCCCGCGTGCTGAATAACCTGCCACTACAACCTTTTATACCTTTTTCCTCCTTTTTCAACCTTTACGTATCATGAACTCTAACGTAATAAAAATAGAGTTCAAAATCAAACAAATGTTGAACCGCTTAGCAATACTCACTCTTATTTAAATAAGGTAGTCGTGAAAGGGATAGACAGATGTAGTGATGTGCGTAAGAATAGGATGCAAGCTGAAATGTTTAGATATTTGGCCTCGCGGATCGAGTGTCGATATTTTTGATCATTGTAGCATGAAATAATTAAAATAATAAAATTTTACAAACTTAGCTCTTGATAAAGCTTTAGCTAAGCTTGTAAGCGAATGTTCAAATCATCTTTTCCATAGCATCATTTTTCTGTTAGGAAAAAAGAAACTTGCTTCTTATTATTGTTTATTTTGTCGCCATACAAATAAACCCAATGAAGAAACATGCTTTTTAATTTGCTAAAAGTGTGGTCCTTCATCAACAAACTGTACATCATATACTGTATTAAGTAAATTATGGACTAATGGAATGTTCCATCTACAAAAATCATAAAAAATGTATATACTACACACCGTGATCTATAATTGCGGATAGTTTTTGGAATTGCGGAAATTATCTCATTGGTAATAATCCGTTTTGAAGCATGCAAACTACTTTTTATGCCGGAAAATAAGATACTTCCCGCGGGAACTAAAAACCTTAATCCACGCGGAGAAGTCGCGAGCTGTGGTATCCCAAAAAATTGACATTTTAGATTTTGTGCACTAAGTATTATATCATTTGTTTTTATCTATTTTATGTGTTTGTTTAAAAAAAAATTAAACACAGCATTCATTAACATACTCTCAAGACACATAAAGTTGTATCGCTATTAAAATGACGGCCTAAACCATTGTATTAACCTACACAACAATTAACGTGTCACGTAAGCGTTTTGGGGATACAACAACTTACGTGGGAGGTATCGATTTATTTACTTAAATCAAATATGTTTTCATCGATAGGAAAACATATGTTGTGCGTACAGCACTAACCACCAGATGCCGCGAGCCGGCGAGTCCGCTCGGAATTCTCGTCGCCTCGCGCCGTGTGACGCATGCGGTATGCGGTATCGGGATATTTCGGCGATCTCCGTGGCACAGTTGTGAGCGCTGAGGTCTTATAACTGGGAGATCTTGGATTCGATTCTCGGTAGGGGCAATTTGGGAATTTAATCATATTATTAGCAGCAACCCTTCAATGGCTCACTACTGAACACAGATCTCCTTTCAGAGAAAGGTTACAAACCATAGTCCCTCATGTTTGGCCAAAATAGACTAGCTTCTGCATTTCCTTCAGTTGATAAATTATTTTTATATTATACTCGTAAGACATCTTTTGCCCGCTACTTCTCGTCCAGCTGGAGGTGGGTTTTTAAAAATCCTTTGAGAACTTTTTCTGGGATAAAAAGTATCCTCAAGTATTCAACTCCGTTCCAACAAACCAACAAACAAACTTTCGCATTTATTCATAATATTATAAGTTTTGTAAATTCTTGTACAGAAATTAGAACCCAAATCAGAGAATATCGTAAAAATAGTCTATTTTTTGTGGACAGTACCCGTGAACAGCAAATTAAAAAAAATCAAATAGTGATGTGGAGTGATGCAATCAAAACCGACCCTTAATCGATAAAAGCATTTAACGATTACGAGTCATAAGAAAATCATCAATTCTTAATATCTGAGGTGCCGATACAACCGGTTTCCAATCAAGCAACACGTCTGGGAGTAGAGACAAGTCGGTCATGCGAAAATAAAGTTTAAGCATATAATATTGGGAAGAAATTGCAATTTGACAGATGTACTCACAAAATTCATGTACTTATTAGTTTAAGTGAACGAAACTATTTTCAATAATGAAACTACGTGTGATGCCAATAGCAAGACTTGGCTGCATCAAGATCGTTGACATAAATGTACTTATTTATTCCAACTTATTCACTCTAGCGTAAAGTTAATGCAAGTGACTGTTCATGTGTATGTGTGCGTGTGTGTGTGAATTGAAACACTTGACGTGTTTGCAGTTTTTATATTCAAGGCGTGCTCAGAGAATAAGCTACGCGTATAATTTTAAGATTTCGAAACGCGCGCGCCTTGTAAATAAAAACTGCAAACACCTGACGCCACTTGTATTTTCAGCACTAAAAAATGCGTCGCTAAAAATGCAGGCCTTTATTATCTCCTAACAAAATATCACATACCAATGCATCAATAAATCCAAGCACACCAAGAGACTTATTTTATAGAACCAAGAGGTCCAACTTTACGCTAGAGTGAAAAGATGCGTATAGCTTCTTCCCTCATAAAGGAGGGCTTTGATTTTTACCGGTCTCCGGTCTAAGACCAGCTGGAGTCATTATTTTCTCATCGGCGATAGACAAAAACTTATTTTCATAAGGAATTCGGTATTCTTTTTCCTGTTTTATTTACACCAGTATAATTAAGAAATCTTGTACAGATACTTCAAAGAGTTGCACGAAAGGCCTATAGCTCAACCTTACTCATATTCTAAATGTGAACTGCGTTTGTTGTTGGTTTATCCTTCAATCACGCAGCAACGGAACAACGACGACGATTTTTTTGACGGATTTTTCAGGCTACCTTTTATCCCAACAAAACCAAAGAGTTCCCGCGATTTTTTAAAAAACCCAACGTTCGATGTTGGGGTCCCACAGTGCTGGATTGCGACCTCGCTTCGGAGAACGTACATACTGTTGGCAGACACAGAAAGAAAAAACTACTTAATAAAAAAGCTCGTAGGATACTGAAATCCCCTAAACTAAACTAGAAAACCCTAACCCTAAACTAAAAAAGCTCTGATCTTAGGGGCGAGTTACATTACCTAATATTGATTAATCTTATTAACCTTTTTCTGCTGCACTAAAATTTAAAATCAGAGATACGTTGAGTTTCCTAATAGGTGGATTGACAACAGGAACTGCTAGATACAAGTGGCACAAGAAAACAACGTGTGAAAGTCCCTACAATGTCTAACTGTGGACGTCTATTGGTTGATGACAGACAATGACCTTCTTTTGATGACAGACGATGTTCCTTTAAAAAGAATATTTGTCCGTATTTCATTTCTAACTTGGATTTGACTCCAAAAGGAAAATGGCAGAGGAGTTCAATGGTGCCCTTAAAAGGTATGCTATTCTGGCGTCGCTCGACAATAAGTCGAACATATCGGAGGCACAGCGAGTTGACACAGCTAAGCTGCGCCGGTAGCCGATATTTGTACGACCATTCGCACCTGGAGGCTCTAATCGATTGTACTGACAGGCGTAGAAGTGCTCTTCGTTTATTATTACGACTTACAAAGTGTCTCTAAGGACTCTATATAAAGATTTGTAATATCACTTGATTTAATTTAAAGAAAGCATTGTGAGAAAACATGTCTGTGAGTTCTCCATAATGTTCTTACAGGTGTGGAAAGTCTTTCAATCCGCTTTTGGTCAGTATAATAACTCATTACATTAATATTGTAATAATTTGCCTCATAATGGTTGCCTGGTAGAGATTGCTTTGTAGCAATAAGGCCGCCTTTGCATGCGTAGTTTTAAGTTTTATTTATTTTTGTTTCTTTCTTGTGTGCAATAAAGTTTTTATCTATCTTATCTTATCTATTTTGTTATGAAAAGAGCAACTGCTAAGTTTCTTGCCGGCTCTTCTTAGCAGAATCTACATTCCGAATCGGTGGTAGAGTTGCGACATGTCATAAGAGCAATAGGTTGGCTTACATGAAATAAATAATTTTGAATTTTGAATTTTATGGTCCTTCTTATCCTAATGCGAAAGTGTGTTTGTTGGTTTGTCCTTCAATAACGCTGCAACAGAACTACGGATTGACGTGATATTTTGTGTGGGTATATTTCAGGACCTGGACAGTGATATAGACTTTTTATCCAGGTAAATTAAAGAGTTCCCGCGGGATTTTAAAAACTAAATCCACGCGGACGAAATCGCGAGCATCAGCTGGTATTTTATAAACCCATTTCATTCCAGAGAAACCCGTGCCCAGTGGAGCGATAGTGATCAGTTTAGATCATGATGATGATGAGTATACATATATATCCATATGAATTTTTTTATAAAAAAAATTAGTTTTGAAATATCCAGACGCTAGTGTACCCGACTGTACGCCGTATAGCTTTCCTATCGCCATGGGATACAGTGTTGTCTTAAGTAAACTTTATTTGGGCAAGTCGATTTCTTTCTAATTGCATTTGGAATGTTTTTAATTGGTTTGAGAAAGACGTAAGCTACGAGGGCATCATTCGCCTTTAGCCCAGTAGGACCAGGGTCTTGACGTGTGATACTACAAGCTACTAGTTTGCCTCTATGAAATAAATAATACTGAATTAAGATTATTTCAACGGACTTCAAAGAAGGAGGTTATCAATATATAATATTGTAAAAAATTCACATAATATGATAATTTAATATGAAACTGACGACAATCTGATTGTGATCATTCTTTTTTTATGTGGTTTTTACTTGAAATTATTGAATAGTAAAGATTTCATTAAAATCGGCTCAGTAGTTTTCAAGTTATGGACACTTTTCCCTTTTCAGTTATTCTTTATTTCAATATAATTTTTCAGTTTTTTTTTTAAATTATAGCTTGTTTATTATCATGTAATATGTATTTTCCTGTCCCATTCTGAAAGAAAAAGTATAGATCTTTTACTTTTTAATTCCATCTTTAATCATTGGGCAATAGAACTACAATGGAGCCTTAAAGGTCTACAAGAAATGTGGCCTGTCCATTGCCACTACAGCTTCGCGACTCAAATGAGCTGCGTCAGGTATAATAACAAAAAAAAATATGTAATACTTAGAGAATGCAAATTGCCTACCTTTATTACTTAGGTATTAAATTTTCCTTGGTGTAATTATTATTCTGCTGGCGCTACATCGTGATAGTTATTACGGCGGCTTTCCCTTGATACTTAGGTACCTCCATATTGTGGAAACAACATTTTGCCCGTTCGGTGTTCACGTAGGTCGGTGATAAAGTGCTTTTGAGAAATCAAAAAATCATCCCACGTATGAGAAGACGTCGCACGTTCAAAATATACGAATTTACCACAAAAAAGGTATCAGGATGTCGTGTGGTTGTAGTAAAATGTTTTTATTATGAAAACCAAAGCCAAGTTTGGCCCAATTTATAAGCGGCTTTGCATTTTAATTTTGAATAAGTAAAATCTATAATTTTTTTACCAAGAGAAATTTAAACGCTTACAATCTGACAACTGTGTGAATGAGACGCTCTAGCTAAATGGACAGACACAACTCTGTTTGTTATCTTTTCCACCTAAAGCGCTGGATAGTATCGAGCAATGAGCATGCATCTTGAGTTGAGAGAGAAACTTTATTAATATTATAAATGCGAAAGCGTTTTTTGACTGTTGGTTTGTCCTTTAATCATGCCACAACATGCCACACAGAGTTACGGATTTACGTGATTTTTTGTATGGGTATAGTTGAGAACCTGGAGAGTGCTAGAGGGGAGTGGAGATTCATATTGGCTCTTTTTTGGATGTTGGATAGTAGTCATAGAAATCCCACGAGGTTTTTTAAATAAACTTATGTGAAAACCTATTATTAGCTATTAGTCGTCTAATTTTAAGTTTTTGTAGTATTATAAGCTGTTGGTTTTCCAAAATAAATAAAATAAAATAAAATAAAATCCACGCGAATCCACGAAGTCGCGGGTATCAGCTAATACAGAATACTTTTAATCCCGAAAGTCAAGATGTTCTTTCGGAAGTTTTAAAAAACCAGAGCTTTTAAACATTAATTCAGGTATATGTAGTGTATTTTTAGCGAAGTTATAAGACCGCCCGCTGCCCACCCCGGCGCCGCCTGTGCGTTGGACCGCCCAGATAAAGCAGTTCTCGGTAGAGTCTATCTCTTGAATTTATCATACACGTTCATCTCGCTTCGTGTACAGTGCTGCCCTCGTCCACAGGAATGTGATGACTAGACTTGTTGTCGAGTTTTCTCATAATAATGCAATTACATGCAATTATTTTATTACCATACCTACCAACTCGTATTATGTATTTCATAATAAGACAAAACTAAGTAGGTACTGTAAATATATTATGTTTATAATTATATTTATAAATATATTAAAGGTAAAGGTGACTAATTGACTGATTGACTGACTGACTGACTTACTGACTGATCCTTCAACGCATAGCTCTAATCGCTAGATACATCGGATTGTAGGTATTATAACGTAGGCATCCGCTATGAAAGAATTTTTGAATATTCAACCTAAGGGGGTATAATAGGGGTTTGAAAAATCAAACAACGTGAGCGAAGCCGCGGGCAAAAGCTAGTATTATATGATTTTTTCAATACTATATTCTTTTCTAACACATTTCTCTTCCAACACGCCTACACATAATATCGTATATCCAAAGATAGAGTGTAAAAAAAAGCTAAAGGATATAAAATTATAATTTAATAACTACAAAAAAAATTAAATTTTTGTTTTTTTATTTTGTTTTCTATAAGATTTTTTCTTTTTACAGGTAAGCGAGATACAATCGGGAAGGTATTATGATGAATGGCAATTAAGGCAGCAACGGCATCTCAAGTAAGATCATAATCGGGTGTAAACCTGCCATCAATAAAAACCTTATAAAAACGGTTAATATCCATTCTTTATGGGAGAACAGAATTTTTGATATTTTCTGAGCTATATCTATGGCTTCCATATTCTGGTAACCCTTCTTTTTCAGTAATAGTCGGGTAAAAAGTATAAAAATACATAAATAATCATGCACACATCGATAACATATTTCTGCATAATCGAATTGATCACTTGATCAATTTGTCCGGTAGAATAGTAACGTTCTATAGAACGATCGCATCGCTCTTCGGAGCGGAGTATTATAATGCAGACCTAAATAAAAACAGACAAGGAAACATATAAAACTCTCATTATGTCGCTTTTATCTCGGGAACCTCTAATGATTTACATTTAATGTTCCACATTCTTATTTTATTAATATACTTAATACGCGCTTCTGTAGTTCGTGGCGATTTGCAATCGAAAACGATTAAGATACAGAACTATTAATAGGGTTGGCAGTTGTCGAGAAGAAAATAAAAAAATAAAATAAAAATAACTTCTAGTCGTTATGTGTATTTTTTAATTGCAAAATTCAAAAAAATTCAAAATTTATTTATTTCATGTAGTCAAAATTGCATACGAATTTATTACGAAATATATATTAATATTTCAGGTTTATTTTTGCTTGAAATATTTTCATTAGATAATTATAAAATTACTAATATTGCCGCCTTTTGTTCTCATTACATTGAGCTGTTGCTCAAGTAATGAAGTGGAAAAAACATGTACTCAAAAAACAAAAAAACTTAAATACCAGAATCCAATCTCAATTTTAATTTCTTTTTTAGCGTTGTATATGAGTTCGATTTATCTAAAAAGTAAAATCTTCAGGAAATAGTTTTATCATTTGATTTTCAATACAAAAACTGTCAGAACGCACAATTTATTCCTCAGTTAAACGTTCGACGTTGGTGAAATCGATATTCAGTTTAATATTTTTTGTTCTATCGACTTATTATGATAACTATAACTTTCGACAACCCTAAATTTAATCGATAGCGATACGTTGCTTTTAGAAGCACATTAGTAAATATAATCTTCTGAGAACGCAAAGTATCTTAAACATCTGACATACAGGGAAAAATCATTACTATTATCTGTGTAGTAGAACATAAACTTGAATAATACATTTATTTAGAACGAATACATCGCAAATTTTGCCTTTGCCGTTAAGCGCCATTTAATTTTGAAAGCGAATTATTTACAGTAGCTGCTCTATAAAAGTGTAATGAATTCAAAATTAATAAAATTGTACGTACATAAAATTGTAGTAAAGCTTATATGAAAAAGAATTTTAACATAATCGTATTATGCATGATATGGTAATTTTTATTGACATACCTCATACCTACCTAACTTTTAAAAATGTTATGATTCAGTAAAAACATTTTCGTTTTAGAAAGAGACGATATAATCACAATATAATAGCTTAAAACTTATTTGTTTTTTGACCGATTTATTGTCTGTTTTTACAAAATTGCTCTTTTTCAATAATTTTAATTTATACTAATATTATAAAGCTGAAGAGTTTGTTTGTTTGAACGCGCTAATCTCTGGAACTACTGGTTCGAATTGAAAAATTATTTTTTGTGTTGGATAGTCCATTTATCGAGGAAGGCTTTAGGCTATATAACATCACGCTGCGACCAATAGGAGTGAAGCATCAGTGAAAAATGTTGCAAAAACGGGGAAAATTATCCATATTTAAAATAATTATATTCTTTTAAAAACTTCCTAATCGCGATCATAATAACAGAAATTGACACGGACGAAGTCGCAGGCAACAGCTACTAATAAATAATTATTAACATTTTGACATCAGTCAAATACTCAATTGGCAGACTTCACACACCTTAAAGAATGTTATGGAGAATATTTTTGTACATGGTTTCCTTTACTGTCAAAACAAGCACATAACTCCGGAAAGTTGGAGAAATGCGGGCCTGGGATTGAACCCTAGACTCTCAGCAAATGAAGCCAGAAGTTTTAACGACAACGCTATCACTGCCATATTGTGAACCTACAAGTATATAAAACGGCGGCGGCGCATTTCGCATCATTATTGTAAAGTTTATATGATGCTCTTTGGTAATTGTCAATTAAACGATGCATAAGCTACAGATGTAAAAAAGACGGTCCGTATCTGTAAACGCGTATCCCCCACGGTGGACGCTGTTAATAAGTACACTTTATGTCCCGAACGCGGTATTTTAAGTATCGTACATTTTTGTTGAAAGAACGAATTCACACCAACCTGTTTTGTTGTGGCTTTGGTGACATTGTATGTTAGATATGGCACAGTGGGTGATAATTTTTATTTTTAAAAAGGAGTTTACAGAGTTTAGCTCTATCAATCATTGTTTAATACTAGAAGATACCCACGTACACTTGAAGTTTCTTAATTCCCACGGGAACTCTCTTACTTTTAGTCTATAATCTATCTTTGTGCCTAACTAAATCCATTCTGTCGTTGCAACGTGATTGAGTAACAAACATCCATACATCCATCCAACTTTCGCGTTAAGTTAGATTTTTCAAAGCCCTATTTTATCCCCTTGGAGATTTTTTCAAAAATACTTAGCGGATGTTTATGTCGTAATAGCTGCCAAATAGCCCGATCCGTTCAGTAGTTTGAGCTGTGCTTTGATAGATAAGTCAACCAAGCAATCAGTCAGTCAGTCACCTTTTCCTTTTATATATTTTTATTAGCTACCCGCCTCGACTTTGCACGCATTTTATTCTTGAAGAAATAGGGATCTTCATACAAAAATACCACTAAAATTACCAACTTTTTCAATGGATTTTACATTAAAAAAAAATTCATACAAACCTTGTCAAAGTTACAAACACAACAAATACAATATCAGAAAATTATATACGTTTAAGCAAGTAATATTTAGTCGTTTAAAAACGCATATAACTTCCATTTTTTGAATATAATATCATTGACGTTCTGAGCGGCGTGTTTGATGGGATTTTAAACATCTACTCTTCTAAATCTAAAATATTAATATTAAAGAAAGATTTATTTACGCATAATCATTCCTACCTACAATATTACGAGCTGAAATTCACCGTGGAGTGAACGCGGCTGTCATCGAGTGAATAAACGATTTTGACATTTAGAATTTAGCATTTCTGTCGCTACAGCCTAGCTACAGCACTCCCATACAACAAAGCCTCCTAAAATAATAGTCGTGACCCGCGCGACACTTTAGCAGACTAACTTGCACCGCCCGCTTTGCCCGTGTGAAACTTTGATTGAATAGGGATTTATGTGACAAGGTTCATTCAATTCACGAGGGTACGCGGCTCATGGTTGTGTGTGTGTCTATATAAGTGGGAGCGAGAGCTGGCTTACGTCTGACCACTCCCACGTAGGGTCTTGACAGATACACACACGCAAAATTTAAGTCTCAATAGCCCAACGATTAAAGGTGCGGACTGAAATTGAAACGTCGCAAGTTCGAGCCCCACCCGTTGCACTATTGCCGTACCCACTCCTAGGTTAAACTTTTCGCTTATTTTGAGGGGAGAGGAGAATATAAGTCAAGTTCAGCTTAGCTAATATTCTTTTATAAAAAAAAACTTTGTTTCTAGAATCGCGCTAAAATTACATTTTTCCCAAAATCTTGAGGAACCCATTTTATTATTATTTTACTTATAATAAAAGTTAAAGCTAGTTTTTATTATAATTAAATGAGTTCCTCAAAATAAATAAGAAACATTTGTATAGGATATGGCCCAAAATATTTTTTTTTATTTTTATTTTCAAAAATTGGATCAAATTTTTAGAAAAAAAGTAAGAAAGTTTGTATTCGACCAATTATTATTATTCATTGGACTGATGTAATATGTATTTCTATGTAGATATAAATAGTAATACAGGTAGACACAAAATGCCAGTGTACATACAATTTAAATTGTTATCGTAAACGAATGTTTTGACTAATGACTCCGGAGAGCTGGCTGCTACTTAATTGATTAGACCTCTTGATTACGGCTTGACATAGCTTGTTAATAGTATAATGAATGGTTTTGTCGCACAGGATGTAGATGACTCAGTGCAGATTAAGGCTACCTTTCCGTCTCAGACGAAGACAGAAAGTAATAATAATAATTTATTTATTCACCAAAATGCAGGTACAATGTGATGGAATAGGAAAAATCGAGCCTCATACATTTTACCAGGACTGGTGTGTGAAAACTTTGCAATAATATATTTAACAAAAATGTCATTATAAAAATAAAAAAGCTAGATTTAAAGTTAATAATTTTAAATGTCATAGTAAACAAAGCCTTAGATACATTTAACAAAAAATTTGATTCCTCCATGAATCCATGATTTAATATATAATACAATACAATACATTTTGATACTTTACTCTGGCTGGTTATATACATGTATAGTATTATGTCAAAATTAGTAATTATGATGTTATTTAATATAATGTCAAAAATTTAATACAATGTCAAAATAAAAACAATGTCATTATTATTATTGAAAAATTGAAATTTTACCAAATTGTAAATAGTTTTTCGAATCGGTATTCATAAGAAGATAAAAAAATTAGCGCCGAACTGACTTAACTTACCTTTCCCGTTTGGAAGATTATTATTAGAGAACACATACGTCTTAAGAAATGATTTTCATAATATAACCAGTGATATACAAATTAATACACAAATTAAAAAAAAATATATTTTAACTAAAAGTAACTCTACTCGCACGCATTTTTGATGTTTTTTTTTGTAATATTATTATCACAACTTAAAATTCCAATTTCAAAAAGATGTGAGCCTTTTAAAAATAAATAATTAAACTACTTTTACTATTGAAAAAATATAATTTATACATTATTATCGTTTTTTCGTTAGTAACTAATTCGATACCTACTTTGATATTATGCTTAGTTGTTATTGATTCATTTTATGACTGAAAATAAATAGATTGTGTGTGACAAGACCAGTAGTTTATAAAGCCATTGTGAATAAATAATGTAAATAGAGTCATTGTTACAAGTTTTACTCATGAACTTTAAGTTCAAGCACTACATATTATAAAAGGTTAACACGTTTCTATTTGAAGCCTAATTCGAGAACCTATGTTTACAGTTTCTTCAGGTACAGGGTGGAATCATTCGAAATCGGTTCAGGTTCGAATCTTGGTATGTATTAAGAATAATACTGTAATTACTTCTCGGCTTTTGTTCCATACAAATCGTCACTTGTTCAAATAAAACGTTATTAGCTAAATAGACTCCGACCAAAATAGAAAGGCTGTTTGAAGAATGTGAAACTAATGCGCGATAGTGTGTTCTGAATTCCATCTCCTTATACGTCATAGGGCTTTTCAAAGTGGCCTTTGTGGCTACAAAAGTCGAACTATTTGATCGGCCGAAAAAAAATATACAAAAGCTTTCTCAAGCGTAAAGCGTTTCGGGTTCTGTACACAACTTGTGTTAAAAATCGTATCGTAAATCTAAATATATAAAAGGAAAAAGTGACTGACTGACTGACTGATCTATCAACGCACAGCTGAAACCACTGGATGGATCAGGCTGAAATTTTGCATGTAGATAGCTATTGTAACGTAGGTGTCCGCTAAGAAAGGATTTTTGAAAATTCAACCCCTAAGGGGGTAAAATAGGGGTTTGAAAAATCGAACTTAATGTGAGCAAAGCCGCGAGCAAAAGCTAGTAATTTTATATAGTATTTATTTTGTCGTATTTATTTGTACTTATGTGCGAGCTTTGTGCGCTTTAAGCTTAATAATAAATGCTTTAATTTCTTTTATATTTATGCTTGTTGTTAAGAAAATCGCTAGGAAACCTGCATCCGTGGGATTTTCATAATGTTTTTAAAGGTGTATGAAGTTTTCTAATTTGTCTGGTTGTCGGTGTTGTACTACGGACTAAACTCTTCGCATTTTCTGTCTCGTATTAACTCTTTCTCAAATTCGAGTTGAGTCAAAGCATGCTCATAGATTTCAGCCTAACAGTGATATCTATAGACCGCACTCTTACTCAGCTCAAACTCAAGACAGAGTTAAAACGAGACAGATTTATGTCAGAGCATATTTGTGTCTCGTTTTAACTTCTATCTTGAGTCTGAGCTGAGTCAGAGAACGCTGTATAGATCTCGGTCTACGAGAGAGGGAATAGAGAGTGGATTATACACTTTAATATCAGCTCCTAGTTGGCTTCTATGCGCTTCCGTTGAGACTGGATGAGAGGATATTATTTATGAGGAAGAGTGAGGGAATAGACACTTTAATATCAGCTCCTGCGTATTTAGCTTCTCTGCTGAGAGGATATTATTTATGACGTGTTTACGTTACGCCGCGTTTTATCTATCCAAGCTTTCAGTTCTATCCCAAGGCTCTTTTATATCGGAGAATGATCTCTAAAAAACGCTTCATTGTTTCCCGCGCCGCGATGTGCATAGTAATGTACGACCTGTGTGTTTGTTTGTCTCCTTGTCACGGCGTTAAAGAGGAGTCTTCGCACGTATTAGAGATATGAATTATTGAGTAGTCGGGTAATACTTTGCCTCGGCAACACGTGTGTGAGTACACTCCGTAGTCGAAGAGATGGTGGTCAAAAGTTCTGTGTGAGTTTTTTTTTGAAAAGAATATTAGCCAACCTGAAGTTGACTAATATTCTCCTGTCCCCTCCAAATAAGTGGAAAGCTTGTGTTAAGAGTGGGTACGACAATAGTGCAACGGGTGGGATTCGAACCTGCGACCATGCAGTTTTCAGTTCACACCATTTATGCGCCGTTGATATTCCATCTACGCGCACTAAGCGCTTTAAGTCTTTCCGGATCTGCACGACTAGAGTCTGGAATGCTCTTCCATGATCTGTATTGCCTAACACGTACAATTTGCGTATCTTTAAAACAAGAGTGAATAAGCATCTTCTAGGCAAACGCGTTACACCTTAGGCCACATCATCACTTTACATTAGGTGTGTTAGCGGTCAAACGTGTGCCTATAATGTATAAAAAAGGTATTTTTCCGGTGCGATTCAAAACAAAGAGACCGATGATGGCTGACGTCACATCATCCCCGCAGCCATGCTCACTCTATCAAGAGTGATTGGAAACCATTTACCCATTGATTCAATTTATCGGATTTGGAAAGCTTAGAAGCTTGATTTAAAAATGTTTATCAGATCAGAAGCATCCATATAAGCCTAATTATTTAAAAAGATATACTAAAATTGTAATTTTATTTAGTATTTTAATTAGAAATATTAATCCCAAATTAACAGAATATACGATCATGTACTAGTATTTGACTAATTAACTTATTAAAGAAGAATTACGCTTAGCTTCCATTTTTGTATTAGTTTTTAATTAAAATAATTACATGTGACATAATCTAGGTTTATAATAAACTTAATGATAGAACTGAGAAAATTTTGATCACTTCACTCAATCTGAATTTACTGTGTAAGAATTTTAGCAGTGTGATTTTTCAACGTATTTATCATTAGCATATTTTATCCACAGGATCTTTGCCTATGCCAGTCTGCATAGAAATGTCTTCCGTACTTGAACACTAACCACAAGGGACAGGCAACTAATAGATTGAGAATTTTCATACATTAAATACAAGAATTGATGTACGTACAATCGTATATTACCAACTCTATAATGAAAATAGAGGGTGAAATTTTTAGAACGGCCAGTATGAAAACCTGAAAACTTTTTTTTTTTGTTTTTAAAAAGAATATTAGATAAGCGAAAAGCTTGTGCCAGGAGTGGGTACGACATTAGTGCAACGGAGAGGCTCGAACCTACGACCTTTCAGTTTTCAGTCCGCACCTTTAACCGTTAGGCTATTGAGGCTTCAAGTATTCAAACTATTTTTAATTATCGCTTTTGGATAGTTAGATTAATCCATAACTATAGTTATGAGAGTCTAGTGGTAAGGACTGTGGTCTACCTATTTGGGGGGTAGCGGGTACGATTCTGGACTCGCACTTCTGACTTTTTGGAGTTATGTACGTTTAAGCAATTAAAATCGAGGAAACCTGCACAAATGAGAGTTCTCCCTAATGTTCTCAAAAGTGTTGAAGTCTGCCAATTTGTATTATTGATCAAAGGATGTGTATTTAAGTTCCTTGTTGATTGCGAATCCTCCTTAACTTTTTAACGTGTATGAATTAACAGGTATCAAGGGAATGAAATTAAGTCTTTTCTCTTTTCTATTTTTGATATAAACAGTCAGTGAAACAAAAACTTAAAAATATACCTAACATTATTAAGCTTTTCTTTCACTGACCGTTTCCGAAATTTTACCCTCTGTTGTAAATTCCAAAGTCTATAATGAGAATATATTATGCAATTGTAGGGTTTTAAATTATTACAAATAGACAAATTCCCTTGTTGCTGGTTATATTATGTGCATAACATGTGTGGTTGTTCCTTCATTCGGTTAAAAGTCATTTGTTGTGGTTACAACATAAACTAACATTAGAAGTCATTTAAATCGTCATAATGTTGTTTAAAGTACAGAGCGTGTGCTTTATGATAGAACTTTGTGTACATTTAAACTTTATTAACATACCAACAACACATTAAAAACATAACTAAATATTTTGAGGGTTATGGGAAATTGCCGCTTTACATCGTTACAGTTACTGGATCCAGTATTTACTCTTTTAGTGGTAAATGGTTGTGATGGTTCTTAGCTATAATTTATAAAGATCCATTCAGACGTTTGAAGATCATCAGCTCATTTCCTATTTGATTAAAGCCTCAAGAAAGTTTGGAAGTCTTTTGTGGGAATGGGCGTGACGTTCTATAATAAAATTCCACAGTCGATTTTAGACTTGCCTTTTACATTTTATCCCGGAAAAAAGAGAGTTCTTTCGTGAATTAAAAAACCTCAATCCACAGGAACGAAGTCACAGGCATCAGCTAGTTATATCTAACTCAACGCCTATGAAGTTCAGGGCAAAAGCTAGAAAGTTATTAAATCAATTTTTTAAAGCGATACTTAACTATTAATTTAAAACTATCAATAGGTATTGAGCTAATGCAAGTTGAAGAGACTAGTGTTACACAAACGTCGACTTAGTTCAATATCGATATTCGTCCCCGTCATTAGTCGATATATCGGAGACAGAAAGCGGACGACTCTTGATTTATTGTTTCACAACACTATAGTCGATAGGGTTTCCATGATCAAAATGTAACAATTCCGGACTACATCGGATTTTACAGAAGATTTCTGAAAATCTTTTATGCGATGTATTAACAGAATAAAATAAAATAATTTATGTTGAATAGATATTGACAAAATAAATATTAAGAAGTAATATACGAAATACGATATAATATACGAGTATAGTAATAGACGAAAAAATATGTTTTTTTTTTTTTAATGAAAAGACCTTTGCAATTTGTACCAAAAGAAATTTTTAAATGGTAAGACTTTTTCTATGCAATCAGACTTTTTGAAAAGAAATGATGTAATATGTGAGTTTTGTAACCAGCGAAGACCCTCAACCTCGTACCGTCAAGCAATTTAACGAACGATTGGGCATTAGGTTCCAAATAATTAAAGGTAACAAACTCCAAAGTGACAACTTTGGAGTTTGTTACCTTTGATACTAGACCCCTAAATTGACAAATTATCCCTACCCGTGTATTAATTTTGTGTGTTTCGATCTTAGACTGCAACATCACTTACTATTACGGGATATCGCAGTTATCAAAAATATCCGAAAATATTTACAAAAGTCCCATTCTCTACAATAAAGCTAATATTCCGGACATATCCGTAAAATTCCAGTTGGCATGGTAACCCTAACATTGGATAGCTACCGTGGCCTGGTTCCGAGGTGTCAATCTAGATAGCTCTGAAAGGCTTATCGTGGATTACAGCTTCCACCTGCGATATGAACCAAACCAATTAACAGCATTAGAAAGCGTGGCTTTACTTCATGGTATTCAAATTGTTGTTTTATCATAATCGTCGTTTGAATACCTCATACCTCTCTGGCACATTGGTGAGCTCTGTCATTCTATATGTGGACGGCGCTGGGTTCCATTCCCGGAAGGGACAATTAGGGAATTTCTTACTTTCTAAATTTTTTCTGGTCTGGTCTGGTCTGGTCTGGTGGAAGGCTTTGACCGTGGATACACGACCATGTCATTAAGCATTCCGGTAGGATGGCGGTCAGAAACTGATGAGGAGTATTTAGTTCTATTTAAAAAGTACCTACCAACGCCACAGATTGTCAGTCGTCTGTGCAGAGTTTAATTTGCAACAAAAAGTAACTAAAATAATAATTAAGAACAAAACGAGCAAAAAATATAATCTTAAAAGCATTTTTATTTAATAGCTTTGTTCAAAGAAAATTGCAACACAATATATGCGCTGCATTGTAAACGGTTTAATAAGAATGAGCACTTAGCTTTATGATGGAAACATAATAAAAGATCACTATCTCAACATCCCATAATTTATAATTGAAAATATCCTCGCTTACATTAACACCGATGCGAGATTAAAGTGGTCGACGGATCCAATAACTTCCATTTGCCTATATAATGCCCGGTTCACATAATGCCAGTCACTATTCTGGATGCAGTAAGTTTATATCTAGCTTCAGTGACACTAACTGTTGATAAGGTTTACATTAATCCAGTGCGGCTTACATTATTATGTTGCTTATTCGCAAATTCATGAATGAAGATTGGATGGCGTCGTTTACATGATTTCAGTTAATTAAATTTTAAGTATGCTCATGAATTGGAATTTAGCACTGCAATTTACTACATTGGATATCTATGATGCAGGACTGGATGCGGTGAGTTAAAATTAAACAGATTACCGATCTAGTAGATCGAATAGAAGATGACTGAACTGAACAGTGCAATCACTGGTTTAGCATTAATATATCCAGTCAGTATAAACTGAAACAAAACGCCGCGCTGCGCGGTTTACTTTCTGGTGAATAAAACCACTGGACCGGAGTTTTGGAAAAATGTAAACCAGCCATAAGTTCAAAGGTAATTATCGTTTCTTAGAGTCCAGTCTGGACCGGATTCATCCCGGGAGGCATCTATTTATCCCGATTCAAAGAACTTATACATATAGGTAGTAATTTGTGATGAGGTTTTATTTTTTCGCGGTCGAGTAACTTGACACCATAGGAGGCGGCTAAAAGGGAAACTCGGTAATGCCTTCACGCCAGTCGCTTCGTATTTATGTCAAACCGAGTACCGACTATGGATTTCACCGATATGGCGATTGGTGCAACACTAGTTACTTTTAATTGGCCACGGAGTTGTTCGACAATCGGTGGCGTGTAAACCTTTTAATGACTTTATTGTGCTCTCGGTTTAAATGTAACGCTGTTTCATATTGTTGCTTAGTGCCAAAGTGCACGCGACTCTTATAGCTATGGCAGCGATAAATCGCGACATCGATTTAGCGACAAACACACACACACACACACACATGCACGCACGCACGCACGCACGCACACAAGTAGACACCTCATACACTTAAAACAAGGCTTCATACACTGATATGTAACTGAATAACGTTTAGAAGTAGGTATATATTATTTTTCTTTTTATATTTTTATACTTGGTTTAAATATAAAATAGGCAGCTGCAAATTGCCGAAAAACGAACTGCCAACACCGATACGATAAAATTATCTCGTGTGTGGTGGCCCTATTATCTCCTCTGTATTTTTTAAAAATGTATTTCTGGTATAAAAAGTAGCATTTTACACTTTTGTGGTGCTCTACTAGATATAGCCTAGGAAATAATCAGGTCGATTCTGTCGCAGCGTTTGAACGAAAGACTAGAAAACAAACACACTTTCGCATTTATAGTAAAGATATAACGTCAATTATTGACGTTAGGGATATCTTTATATAAGGTATAAATCTTTTCATTAACGTCGCATGGTGATGAATTTGTCTTATCCTGGACGAGTTTAATTCATGGCAGTATTTTAATAGCCTAAGGGTTAATTTGGATTAGCTTGCTCGTAAAATCGTAATTGCTAATGTAGTAAAATTCGAATCCGCGTTTTTATGGGGCAGCTATGCAATTTCACATGGTATAAAAATAGAGGTATGTAGGCGACATAAAAGGGAGCTTTAATACTTTTTTTGTATTAAATTAATTAAGCTGGATTTTAATTGAAAACTTATTTATATTTATTCATAGTTGTACAGACACTTTTGGGGAAGCGTACAGATAGCGAACTAATTTTTTTTAATACAACATTGTACGAATAATGTACAGGGGAACGCGTTAGGAGCAAGGATATCCTTAGAATAGAATAGAATAGAAATATTTTTTATTCAAATAAACTTTTACAAGTGCTTTTGAATCGTCGATGAATCTACCACTGGTTCGGAATGCCCTTCCTGCCGGGAAGAGCCAGCAATAAACTCGGCGGTTGCTCTTTTCAAAAAAAATTTTACAATAGGTAACAAAACTATGATATGCATACCTACATACAATCCAATACATGTTAAGACGGGCAGCCAGAAAGTAGACCCATTCCCGTTGGTGGCACCATCCCGTTGGTGGTGGAGCATGACGCATGATCCAGCCGTTGCTTCGCTCAACCATATTTGAGGGAATGTAACAACCAGCACCACATGACACACACACACACACACACACACACACACACACACACACACACACACACACACACACACACACACACACACACACACACACACACACAACACACACACACTTTCTAATATCCTTACTAATACTATAAATGAGAAAGTGTGTGCATCCTAGTTATCAAGAAATTCATTAATTGTGCAATAATCATGACTTAAATAAAGTTTTTACTCTTTGTTTAAATTCAGACTATTTTAGATGTATCTACTCATATTTAAATAGTGATCCTTTTTATATTCCAAGATGTATCTAAATCAAAATGTTACCTCTCTATCTTTTAGGCGTATCTCTTTGGTGAGTGAAGAAACAATTTAGGATGCTATTTGCGGGTAGGCGGGCAATTGTACGGCATTATTTCGCATGAAACTTGCGGTGGATCAGGCCTTTACAGTCTGCGGTCTGATTGCTTGGCATAACTCATAAACTGTGAGCAAATAAAAACGTTTTACGACTGTAAATTATGACAATTTTCCTCTTCCCCTTTTTATGCAGTTTTATATTCGTATAAAAAATAAAGTCGACTGTGGTATAGTAATTATCGATATGATGAATGAAATTTGTATAATACACTGTGTAGGGCGTCGACCCTTTAGGCATAAGAAGACGTGGTGATTTGTTCTCTCAAATACAAATATGGAAATAATAGTTGATGCCCGCGACTTTGTTCGTGTGGATCAAGGTTTTTGATTACCGCGGGAGCTCTCTCATTTTCCGGGATAAAAAGTTATTCCAAACTAAAATCTATCTCACGTTAATCTTTCAAACCTTTATTTTACACCTTTAGGGGTTGAATTTTCAAAATTCCTTTCTTAGCGGATGCTTACGTTATAACAGCTATCTCTATGCCAAACAGCTCGATCCGTTCAGTGGTTTGAGCTGTGCGTTGATAGATCACTCAGTCAATCAGTCAGTCCTTTCCTTTTATATATTTAGATGAGCTTTTATCCACTACTTCGCATGGAATTAGGTATTTAAAATTATAGAAGAAGCGGAAGATACTCGTATAAAAATTTAGTTGATCCGTTGGTCGGTTAAGTAAGTTATTGAAGGACAAACTGACTTTTTCATATTTCTAAAGGAGTAGGGTGTTATTAATAAAAAAAACAAATTGGTTAGTCGCATAAAACTAGTAACTTGGACCAAGCTCTAAGCGGTTTCTATGCGGTATTAATTTTTCGTTTCAAGCTTTGATGTTGATTTGTTATTTCTACTTCAATGTAATGCGATCGTAAAATAAAAGAAAGACATAGAAAGGTAATATGTATTGCATAGAATTACACAAGTCTAAGGGTTTATGGTAATTAACAATTGTATTATTCAAAGAGAAGATATTTTAATATAAACAATATATAATAGGAAAAGGTGACATACTGACTGACTGATCTATCAACTCAAATCACTGGACGTCATCCCCGTGCTTCGTAGAGCACGTAAAGCTGTCGATCCTGCATCTGATCTCTCTGCGGTCGTGTCAGATTTTCCGTCCCATCGGACTATGAGAGTGAGGGAATACAGAGTGCACCTGTGTTTGCCCAGTCAGTTGTCTCTCTCTAAGATTGGCCGTCGTGGCCGGATTCGGTCGGGAGGACATTAATTAAATTAATCCATGCCTGATGCTTGACATTGTACCTACATGTACAGCTAAGTTTCAGGTGCTTGGTCGCAGATGTATGGCGCGGAGACAGCAACGTTTAGCACGTCGCTGGTGCATGTCGCACGCACCAATTAGCGGAATGGCGATATAGCATCATAAATTGCGTGCGCCGTTACTATGGGAATAGCCAATACGTTCCCTAGGTACACGATGCCTTATTTATTGCTATCTAGCTCTTATAACGCTTGTATACCATCCGAATCGCTTTAGTCTATACATGTCTATGCATTACCGGCTTTAAAAGGAGTCCAAAAATCTGCAATACGCAATGAACGCGCAACGCTGTACTTTTTTTTATTGGATGACAAGATAGTCCTTGACTGCGGTCTCACCTGATGGAAAGTGACGGTGCAGCCTAAGACAGTAGTGGGCTAACTTGGAAGGGGTATGGCAACTCATACCCCTAATCGGTTTCTACACGCCATTGTACCGGAACGCTAAATCGCTTGGCGGCACGTCTTTGACGGTAGGATGGTAACTAGCCAAGGCTTAAGCCTGCCACCAGACCAGACCAGAGACAATTTAGAAATTATAAATTCCCAAATTGCCATGGAATCGAACCCGAAACCTCCCAGTTATAATACCACAGCGCTCACCACTGCGCCAGGGAAGTAAGTCTTTTGAAGAAATAAAATGTATTTATTTCATGTAGATCAACCTCTCTAAGATAAGTCAAGACTCTCCACTTACTCGGAAAGCAGATTCTGCGCTGGAAAGCCAGCTAGAAACTCAGCAATAGCTCTTGTCAAAACTAAATGTTACAATATTATTATGTAGCTACGAGCTCGTATTACAATGTAACAAGTTACTGCACTATCTTGTGGGTAGCTGCATCGATATATATTATTTACTAGGGACTAGATAATATGGTGTTTCGAACAGACACTTTATTTCACTGGGGCCATAGGTCTTAAATGGTACTTTTTAAAAAAATATTTTTTTCAGAAGTTAATGTTGAAATCGTTTTATTTGTTAATTAGTGACAGAATGAAGTTTCTTTAACAACAAAATGACTTTATCCCGAGAGCGACTGGACCGATTTTGACGGGACCTTAGCTGGTAGATAGCTGAAGGAGTTGTGTTTTTCTACCAATGTATATCGATATCTCCATGATTTCTAAACTGATTTGAGTAAATCTTTTTTTAGACGATACAAAAAATTTGCGAGATGCTCCCATAAAAATTTCGAGTTCCAACTCCTCAATCCTGATGCTGCAGGGGTTCTGCCCACCTACATTGTGGGGACTGACGAACTGTCGATTGTAAATTGAAGTTCTCAGGGGGTACAAATTAGGCGAGTTTACCCATTAAAAATCTAAATCAGTTCAAATCTTCCCAATAACCGTACCGCTCGCCACTGAACACAATTTCACCCTCACCACCTGGGTGCCTGGAGCACTTCGACCATCCGATGTGCCAGATCTTTTTTTCCACGTACTTTGAAACTGTGGAACCAACTTCCTGCGACGGTGTTCCCACTGAATTACAACATGGGGTTATTCAAGGGGCGGTTATTAAAAAGCCGGCAACGCATTGGTGGTGCCTCAGGTGCTACAAATGTTCATGGGCAGCGGTAATCACTTAACATCAGGTGACCCGCCTGCTAAAAAAAAATGGGTTCCGACTGTTTGAGTCAATATTATTTAACAGATTTTTAGATAACTAGACTTGTTTTTCCCATTTCAGTTTTTATTTACGCAGTCGGCTTTTTGATTTTCTTAATTTATTATTTTATTAAATCTGTATCACCTTTTTGAATCGGTAAGTAAGCTTATATCACAGTTATTATAGCTATTTCTCCAGATTACGGGTACCATTACTATAAATATTCGTTTTAAAGGCTTGAAGTTAGGTCAAGTCATTATTTAAAGTGACCATAACCTTACTTTACGTTTCGATTCACAACCGAAACATCATTTTGGAGTGTCGAAGTTGTATTGTTGTAGAAAATAATAAATTAAAAATCCGATCGTAAAAAAAATACACAAATAAAATTCTGTACTTCGATGTCTTGAAGAGACATAAATCATTTAGAGGTATTAAAACGCGTGATTTTAACGATTTCCAAGTTAAAATATTTGCTCAAATTTAAGCTTGTAATTTACACTTTTTTTATTACAAATAGGTTTTTAATAGTTTTTTTTGATGGGCATATTTGTTTGTTTACTTAGGACTAGGACTCCAACTCTGCATAGAACTTATAAAATATTACCTACTATTAGTCTGCGGTTTCGTCCGAGTTTGCGGCTTGATCCGCGTGGATTGAAAATTGTCTCTATAAATAATCAATCTTTTCAAAATAATCAAAGTAGTCTTTCATTTTCCGGGATAAAAGTAACCTATGTCACTCTCCATAACTATACCCATGCAAAAAATCACGTTAGTCCGTAGCTGTGTTTCAGCGTGATTGAAGGACAAACAAACACACTTATAATATTATTAAGAAGAAAGCATTAATAATATTATTAAGAACTAGCGGACGCCCGCGACTTCGTCCGCGTTCTTAAATTGTTGAAATTTTTCGTGAATTTTCTTTGCTATAAACCTCACGGAGCCCGAGACCTTTCCAACGAATGTAAAACCGTGGAAATCGGTTCGTGCGTTCTGGAGTTATAGCGTCAGGAAGGAAAACCCGACTTATTTTTATATAGTAGATAGTGACAATAGTGACGTAGTTAGGTTAATCTCGTTGCGAGATCGTTAAGTGCAAAATTTTTAATTTTTGTAACTATTTATTTTTAAAATACTCTCCGTCCGATGGGACGGGAATCGGACACGACCGGAGAGAGAGATATCAGATGCAGAAATCGACAGCTTTACGTGCCCCGGGTTAGTATCTACTTAGAATTTTTTTTAATCCTTGAGCTATACGTTCCATTTCCAACTAACTATAATGTGTGTCTTTAAGTCAAGAGTGAATAGGCATCTTCTAGGCAAGCGCGTACCATCTTAGGCTGCATCTTCACTTAACATCAGGTGAGATCGCAGCGCTGGTCTATATTATATATTTAAAAAAAAACCAAAAATTTATTCAAAAATTTTACATCTTAAAGCCGTCAAAGGCGATTAATTGACCGTCATGCGATTTGTTTTGGCAATATTCGGGATATAAAAAACACAAACAATAAAGCAATCATGAACTTCATTAAAAATGGATCGTAAGTCAAGTTTCAGAACAAATAACACAATAGTAACCCGAAGTTTTCGGCGCAATGCCCAGTAATAACTTTCGGCGATCGGGATTTACGGCTATACGATAAGGTATTGCATCGAGCTTTAAAAATAATTCTTGCGGCTCTTTTGTACCCGACAATATAAGTTTTTTATTTATTGTACTGTGTGTTTCTTAACTTTTGCATAGAGTTTTTGATCTGATGAGATTTTGCATCCTTTGTTTTTCCATCAAGCAATCTTTCAATCACGTGAAACTTAGCTTATATACCTTATTCAGAATTAACGTGGAAAAAATTACCAGCTTTATTTGCGGCCCAAAAACAATGCTCGCATACATTGTGAACCTGGTGTGGCGGAAAACACAACTTTGTATTTCTGAGTTATTTTTACTGTTGCGTTGCTCTCGCAGTCTATGGAGCAGTGGTTTTGAGCCATTTTGAACATGGTATAGATATAGTTGAGGTCATGGAAGTTGCGGTCCAAAGTAAGTAAAGTATATTAATTTGAGATAACTTTAACTACTTATTACATAAGTAATTTCATATCCCTGGAAGGAACTATCTTCTGCAACACAGGTTTTCCTAGCGCAGCGGATAGGGACTATTATAAATTGTATAATTTTTATGTGTCAATAAATAAATTCCTTATAAATTCTTATTCTTATAAGGTATTTTGCTTTATTGCCACTTTTGAATTTTCCTCCACCTTTCTCAACTTCAACGTTGTCCTTTCTTGACTATTTTAGTATTGACAATAAATTAACTCAAAATAAATTAAAACTTTCGCTCGACGCAATATCCTCTCGTATATCTGTCAATATAAAGACCTCCCGTAATGGCGGTGCAGTTTTATGATCACACTAATTGGCAATACCAAATAAACGTGAAAATATGAATGCATAAAACTTTGTGAGCCGAATAGGTACAGCGATTTAGTGATTTTTTTCTTGTTTCTTTTATCGATTCTACCGGGAACCCTTTGATAGACTGACTATTCGAAAGGAACTTTCCAATTTACCGGAAAAATCCCTCTTACCTGTGAATGGTATCTTGTCAAGTAATGGTGTCTCAACTTTTTTGATTCAAATTAATATTATTATAACTATGCAGCTTTCTCTGATGGCCCTTAGATTTTTGATTTTCGCGAATTTCTGTTCCTATCGCCAAAGCAATAAGGTCACCTCTGCATACGTTGCTCATGTCAATTTCTTCTTCTTCTCTGTATTTCTTATCTTTGGTGGGGTAAATACCTATGTTCTCATTGTTAGATAGAAAACTCATTTTCGGCCTGATCCGGGAATGGAACCCGGGACCTCGTCATCCGCAGTCGAAAATACCACCGGCGGGGAAATTTTGGTAATTTATAATTTCTGAATTGTCTCTGGTCTGGTCTAGTGGGAGGCTTTGTCCGTGGCTAGTTACCACCCTACCGTCAAAGACGTGCCGCCAAGCGATTTAGTGTTCAGGCACGATGGCGTGTAGAAACAGATTAGGGGTATGGGTTGAATGTACACTGCCATATCCCTTCCAAGTTAGTCCAGTACCATCTTAGACCGCATCATCACTTACCATCAGGTGAGATCGCAGTCAAGGGCTATCTTGTCATCGAATAAAAAAAAAGATAAAAAATACTAATTACTACTGCTACTATTTATTGTGATCCCCGTCTCTCACTTACATTAAGTTCTCTCGTACAGGTTGCCTGGAAGAGATCACTATTAGTGATAAGTTCACCTTTTGTGTTACACTGTTTATTTACTTATGTATTTTTTTCTTGTTATTCATGCAATAAAGTTGTATAAATAAATAAAATAAAATTAGATGAAAAAGTTCACACAACTTTTGCGTAAGAAAGACATCAACGCGCTTCTCGCTGTACTAAAATAAAAATTAGATTTAGACGATTATATCTTGTTCTTGTTGTTTTATGCAATGAAGTTGTATAAATAAATAAATAACTAACCACTAGAGTCTAGACCAACGAGACTGAGAAGTTAGTCTCGTAGTAAAAGAGCATTGCTAACATTGTAGCTAGACATGAGTACTATACTCGGAATTATAATTCGATTCCACATTTGACATTAGCTACTGTCATTTTGTAAAATAATGATACCACATATAATAGTGTAGTGATGAACACAAAAATCGATAAACAATCGCGATTTATGTTTATGTAATCATAATATTGGTGTGCCAATTAAAGACTAAATTATTGATTTTTATTTAAATAAATACATAATTATTCATAATAATTATTTATTAATTAGTAACCGCTGCTTTATTTTATAAAAAGTTAATATTTTTTTGTTTTTTATATTAAAAACAAAACTTATAATAAAAGAGCCTATATATCCCATGTTGTCCAAGAATAGGAAAAAATGAGTAGGCTAGATAATATGTTAACTGACAATATCACAGATACATTTATAATAAATGTTACAGAAAGTGACAGCGATAGAAAGCGATGACGGCGACGATTTATAAAATAAAATATTACCATAATATATATTCTATTTCTTTTATTTCTCATGTTCCTTCATGATCACATTTTTTTATTTATTTCACACACAATTATTAAAGAAAACTCTCAGATCCTTAATAAAATTAATCGTCATAACTAAATTATCCGTTCAGAAATATTTAATTTCCTGATATATGTACTTAGTTTCTATTAAAGTAGTAATTGTTTAGATATACTACTATAAACGAGAGGAATCGATCCGGAAATATTCCATTTCCGTATCGAATAATTTCGCAACGTCACTATTTAGTACTTGTCATAACGTTGCAACACTGAAATTGTCAAATCTGGAATCGAATTAAAATTCCGACTATAATTAATTTGTGTGCAGAATGTTGTATTCATGGATTTTATTTGTGCAGGTCACTTGTTCGCACACAATGGCGGGACATTACGGAGTGTCAGGAATACGTGGCGGGACATGTGTCAGCGGCCGTTAAAGCAGCGCTAAAACATTATTACCGACAGCTCCGGAAGAATAGCCAGCTCCACACACGTTACTCGAAGGTGCAGGGTTCAATAACCAAGGGGATTAGATTTCTTTTTGAAATAATTAATAACCGACTGAATCCGGCCATGGTGGCCATCTGCGCGGGAGATATTATAGTGTACAAGTGTGTGCGCAAACACAGTTGCACTCTCTATTCTTTCGCTCTCATAGTCCAATGGACGGAAAAGCCGACATGATTTCCTTATACTGTCCTTTGTACTGTACTGTGTTTTTGTACTTGATACGTTTATCTCATCACTAGATTTCACAGACAGCAGACTCTATAGTATTCTCTTTCTTATAGCGTTATCTGTCCAGTAGTTTTTGCGTGAAAGAATAACAAACATATACAATTACACAAACACACATACACACACACACTAGTCGCTACAGAGGAACATGTGTAAATACAAACATACATACATATACTGCTAAAATCATAATCAAAAAATCCTTCCTTTTATCTTTGCTGTAGTCTGGTAAAAAATGGATTAAGTTATTTCTATTGCACTAGCTTCTCTCTTGACTTCGTGCGTGTTTTAAAATCCTGTTGTTCCGGATAAAAAGTATACCGTTAAAAACATTGGTAAAAGATTAAAATACACAAAGGCCAAGTTCTCTGAAATATCCCTACAGGTAACATAGAAACATTTCCATTAAGCTTCAGCCTCGAAGCCACGAGAACTTTGTAGTTTATTCATTAAAAGTTTAACTGCCCTACGGAGAATACGAGAAGCGTCAATCCGAAATGACCCTGTTAATGTTGAACCCCGAGCTTTGTTCGCATCCCCAACAATGTGCGCTGACCACTATTCAACACGTGTAATTGCCTTGTCTACAAACTTGGAATTGTTCTGACCAAGTACTGGCGTAGGAAAAAGCCTCGATCGCCCAACGGTTAATAGCGGACTGAAAACAGAAAGGTCGCGGGTTCGAGCCCCAGCCGTTGCACTATTGTCGTACCCACTCCTAGCGCAAGCTTTCCGCTTATTTGGAGGGGATAGGAGGATAGTGGTTTAAAAAAAAACCTTTAAAATAATTAGTATGTTTGTAAAAACTTTTTAGCGATAATAATAACCTAATTATCGTAAACTAGCTTTTACGCGTGGCTTCGCTCACGTTAAGTTCGATTTTTCAAACCCTTATTTCAATCCCTTAGGGGTTGAATTTTCAAATATCCTTTTTAACGAATGCCTATGTAATAATAGCTATCTGTATGCTTTTCAGCTTGATCCATTCAGTGATTTGAGCTGTGCTTTGTTAGATCATTCAATCAGTCAGTCATTCAGTCACCTTTTCCTTTTATATATTTAGAAGAAGGCTAGCTTTTGCCCGACTAGCTTTTTTTTGCTTAAAGATCAAAATGCACATTTTTTTTTTTAATAATATTAGCCAAGCTAAAGTTGACTAATATCCTCCTATCCCCTACAAATAAGCAGAAAGCTTGTGCTAGGAGTGGGTACTACAATAGTGCGACGGGTGGGATTCGAACCTGCGACCTTTCAGTTTTGAGTCCGCACCTTTATCCGTTGGGCTATTGAGGCTTGAATTATTTATTAAAGAACTCAGAATGCTCTACTTAGTCGATAATATAATTTGTTCAACTTTTTTTACAAATAAAACCTTATTGAAAAACTCCATTGCTTTTAAATTCATAATTTATAAATAACCGCAGCATTGCTCGCTCTTCAAAGTGAAACCGCGAAGTCGTATTGGCACAGTATGGAAGAATTTTCAATTTTAATTAAAAATCCCAAAGCAATGTCCCGATTAAGGCTTTAATGTTACAAATGTATTAAGTGAGCTTAATAATTTGCATTTATCTTTGGAAATATTGTATTGATATGCGAAACGATATACGTCTATCTACATGCTACCTAGGTAGCAAGCACACAGTAAAACGCACAGAATATTACGTATATCATCATAGAAATATATATTAGAAATATTTTTTTTTTTTTATTCAAATAAACTTTTACAAGCAGTTTTGGATCGTCAATGAATCTACCACTGGTACATACAAAGTAATCATACTTATTCTATTAAAACTAGTACTACTACGAGAATTATTTGTTTCTAGCTAGTTGTAGGCTGCGGCTTCGCTCGCGTGGGTTTAGTTTTGTAAAAATCCCGCGGCAACTCTTTGATTTTCCGGGATAAAAAGTAGCCTATGTCACTCTCCAGGTCCATGCAAAAATCACGTTGATTCGTGGCTCTGTTGCAGCGTTATAGAAGGACAAACCAACTAACCAACAAACAAAAAACACTTTCGCATTTATAATAATATAGTTATTTAAAGCCTCAATAGCCCAACGCCGGTTAAAGATGCGGACTGAAAACTGAAAGGTCGCAGGTTCAAGCCTCACCTGTTGCACTATTGTCGTACCCACTCTTAGCAAAAGCTTTTCGCTTATTTGAAGGGGAGAGGAAAATATAAGTCAAGTTCAGCTTGGCTAATACTCTTAAATAAAAATTAAAAAAACTTCTAAAAATCAGAACAGCATACCCCGAACTGAACCGGCGACCCCTGACTAGGGGACCGCAACCTAACCACCAGGGTATAGCCTACTCGTAGCTTATTACAGTAAGAACGTTTGACGGAGTAGGTGGGCCGTTCGGTGACCGGCAGCTTGTTAGTCCTAGGAGCATAACTCAAAAGCTGGAGAGCGCTTGTGGCAGATTTATTTCGGCGGGGAAGGCTTCGCGCCTTGTTAGATAACCAGCTGTCCGTACGCGGACGCCTTGCTGAGGACTCGTTGATTGAAATCTATAGAAACAGGAGTAAAATGTTACGTTTGACGTCGATTTACTGATGAGCGTGCTTGTTAGCTCGGATCATACTGTGTCTTGCAGACTGTCTATGTACTCGTAACTGCCTCGTTGGTCTAGCGGTTATCAAGTTCGACTGCAGATAATGAGTTTTCGGGTTCGATTCCCTGGTCGGGCCATAAAATGTATTGGGTTTTTCTGTCAAGAAATTCCCGGAGTTAGGAAGTTCGCGGTGAGTCACCCCCGTGCCTGGGAGAGCACGTAAAACTGCGCCTGATCTGACTCCGGTCATATCGGACTATAAAAGTAAGGGACTAGAGAGTGCACCTGTTTGCGCACACACTTGTGCACTATAATATCACCCGCGCTGAGAGCTTATCTCTGTGGAGATTGGCCCATGGAGTACTCGTATGTATGTATAGACAATTTTTTTTAGCTGTACCTAGGTCTTGTAGTAGCCTTTTTATGTATGTAGCAAGTAGGAGTCTCTTCATATAGGTACTAAATACAATCCCTTATTCAATGTCATTTCCACGTTAATGTTTTCCAAAAAGGTTCGTGAAATTGTTAGAAAACGACACCTAGCTTAGGTAGCCCCTAAAGATAGGGAATGTTGGTGAAAACGGGCATCATTGTCATTTCCACATTTAGGTGTTCCCTAAAGGTTCGTGAAAACGAAATTGACAGAAAACGTCAGCTAACATAGCTTAGGAAGCCCCTAAAAGTTGGTCGAAACTCTAAATAATAAGCATTAAGCTTTACTCCACTGTGTTGGTGAAAGGAGATTATGGAGCATAATTTTCTGAAATTCCTGTTCTTTGTAAGAGAAATAAAAGTTTATTCCGCGACATTTTCCCTGGAAGTTTATAAATATAACTACATACAATGTGCCGACCGGCGACCGCGCGAACACGCGGGCATAAGATAGTGTTTAAATACGACGTGTGAAGTTGTGAACCCGACGTGAATACACACTGCTGGAAGGATCGTCGACTATATGCGATTCTGCGTTTTTGTCTGCCCACGTTAGCGTTAAAAGCCGTAAAAACACCAATCACTGCCAGTAACCAGTCTGCCCTCTCCTTAAGTTAAAAAAAATTTACGCCTTACGGCATGGAATAGTGATACCTACAAATCCTGGATCAAAACCTGTACAAACCTATTCCAATAAATAAATGGATTTATTTGGATTTTGGATTTGGATTTTTAACCGACTTCACAAAAGGAGGAGGTTCTCAATTCGTCGGAATCTTTTTTTTTATAAATGTTCCCCAATTATTCGAAGACGCCTGGACTGATTTGGAAAATTCTTTTTTGTTTGCAAGGTTATACTTTCCAGGTGGTCCCCTATTCATCAGGTCAGGATCTGATAATGGGATCCTGGAGAAATCGAGGGAACTCTTCAAATAGGCATACTTTATACTTTGTAGTGGCGTTTTTTTTTATTCGATGACGAGATAGCCCTTGACTGCGATCTTACCTGATGGTAAGTGACGATGCAGTCTAAGATGATAGCGGGCTAACTGGGAAGGGGTATAGCAGTGTAAATTCAACCCATACCCCTAATCGGTTTCCACACGCCATCGTGCCGGAACGCTAAATCCCTTGGCGGCACGTCTTTGACGGTAGGGTGGTAAATAACCACGGCCAAAGCCTCCCACCAGAAGTTTGAAGTCGGTTTTGTAAAAAGAATTTTTACGTTTAAATTATGATTCTCTACAGCACTGTGTTTAACGGAAAGCGTGTATCGGCAAACGAACCCGCAGATCCCAGAGATGCAAAAACATCGAGATCTCATCGGATACAGCTGATATAGTTACAATGGTTGTCGTTTAAAGGACAAAACCTTGTTATTTGGACGCCCACACTCACATTTTACGGAGTCTTACGATGCTTGTTAATAGCTCTACACACGAATAGATAAGCGCTTGCATTAAATGAGATAAATATTGTAAACTTTTTGTAGTTCCCTTTGTAGCGTCTCTTATCTTTTGCCCTAGATAATAATAGTTAATCCATAAAAGGGAAAGAAATGTTAAAATGTTATCGAGATAAAATACCTAGGTTGCGCTATAGGTTCTTAACAGTGCGCCGAATGCCAGAAAAGTCAAAAAATGAAATAAAATATACCCGAAACCTACCCGACCCGATGGGTTGAGAAAAAAAAGGAAAAACCAAAAAACCTTCCATTCACATTTCAGCTTATTATTTTTCCATCTTTAAGTTTTAGCAGGATTTTTGAATTCTTCTTGGTTAGGTATGTCCAGTCAAATCGTCTAACCAAGATATCAAATTCGATCTGATAATTAGATTTTATTGTTTTTGTAACGTTGGTAGACAGTATATTTAAGTCCAACTCGAATGCTGGTGTTGGCTCGTAAAATTTTATTACGAATTTCATTGGATATTATATCCAACGTTGCAACATTGAGAGGTATTATTGGATCCGAAACAACTCGCTTACCTACCGATAGCAAAGTTTATTTTTCGTTTTATCATAAGCAGTTTATTCTATTATCATCCTTAGTTTCAAGTGGATTAGGGTATAGAAAGTTTTAAGAGTGTAAGTTTGTATTGGTAGTGTGGATAGTAGGATTTGGTTTAGACTTTACATAGTTTCTTTTTTCAGGTTGCATTTATGCACTAGGTATTTGAAAAGATCCGATTGCATGGATTTGTTACTCAAGACTGTTCAAGCGAAAGAGTTATCCACAGCTTTTGCTGATTTAGTTTTTAAAAATCCCGCGGGAACTCTTTGATTTTCCAGGATAAAATGTATCCTATGTGTTATTCCAGACTATGATCTAACTCTGCGTCAAATATCAGCCAAATCGGTTGTCTACGCGGCGTGATTGAGTAACAAACATATCCGTCCATCCATAAATCCAAACTTCGGCCGAAATGTTTAGTTAGGTATTGTATTAGTATATCGAAGGCTACATTAGTGAAACAAGTTTCGATATATCGATAATAATTGATGCTATAATCGGTAGCCGGTCATCGACTGCCCGTGTTCTAGGTTGAATTTTGATGGAATTATTGTTTTTTTTTTTTATTTTTGCATACGAAATTGACAAGGTCTAGCCATCACTTCGCTTGTATAATAAACACATATATTATGTAAATGTCATAATATACTCATCCAAGGTATAAATATTTCATGTTCATAATTTCGGACTTTAAAAATGTTTCTATTCACCGTTTTTGACCGATTTAATGGCAGAATTGGGGATTTGACTATTGTCAAAATGTGGACATTCATTCATTAAAATCGAAAAATATCAAAAATCGGTCAAAAAACAAATAAGTTATAAGCTGTTTTACTGCGAATGTATCCATCTCTTTCTAAAACTAAATTTTGTAGAGTTTTCTCGATTTCTCCAGAATCCCAACATCAGATCCTGACCTGACGACTATGGGACCACCTAGGAAGTTATACCCTTTCATATAAAAAAAAATTTAAAATCGGTCCAGGCGTCTTCGAGTAATCGGGGAACATACAATATAAAAAAAAAGATTCCGACGAATTGAGAAAGATTTTTTTGAAAGTCGGTTAAAAATGTTACCAAATGATTTCGCAATAGGTATGTTTGGCATCCATCTAAAGTTCAGAGCATCCGATTGAATATAATTTTAATTTATTTATATTACTGTTATACATATCTACCTACAGAGTGGTTTACGAGTATCATGAATATATTAGTATACTAATGTGGCGAACAAAACTGTGCATATAGCTTTTGGAACCCATTAGACATAGCTTAGATCATTATAAAGCTGTTTAAATTTAAACATTATAGCTTATAGCTGTTTTATAAGTTGAAGTTTAGGCTTTTTAATTAATTAGTTGTTAATAGTCTGATTAGTAGGTATAGCTTATGTATAAAAATAATACCTAAGAATTGTTTAAGTTTAAGGGGCATCTGCTTCTAAGGGAGAACATAATATTATTATTTTGGGATTAAAAAAATCAAAAACTTAAATTTTTAACTAAGGGCTGTACCTATTATCTTCTTTTATGGTTGACGTCTTTACAGTTTATATACCTATACTGAGATAACATATACCTACTGAATAAAGTATACATATACTGAGATAATATTATATGTATAATTTATTAAAAAAAGATATTTTATACTGGCATTTTTAGTTAGGTCTATTCAAATAAAAAGCTATCCAATTTTTGCGGCATTCTTACTTTCATCTAAAAAAGAGATAGAAATAGACATAAATATTATAAAAAGATACATTTCTGCATAACAACTGCACATAAAATAAATTGAATGTGGGTAGATCCCATAAAAACGAAGAACAAATTATTACGATTAAATTCGCGCACAACACAAAATAGCTATATCGATAAAAGTCTAATCGATAGGAATAAAGTTTGATTTATCCTAGTACTAACTGATGCCCGAGACTTTGTCCGCGTGGATTTAGTTTTTAAAATTCCGTGGGAACTCTTTAATTTTTCAGGATCAAAAGTAGTCTGTCACTCTCCCTGTCCTTTTAAGTATACCCATACATAGTAAGGATTAGGAAGAATAGATAAAAAGAACAATGAATTGGTAATTACTATGTTTTGCGAAATTATATTTGTTAAAAAAGTATGGAGATAAAGTTGTAGAATAGAATAGAATAATTTTTATTCAAATGAATTTGTGCTTTCGAATTATTCAACAAAATGAAACTTTTTTATAAATATATACCTAGACTAGCGCTTGACTGCGAATTCACTTAATGGTGAGTGAAGATGCGCCTAAGATGCCAGCGCGCACGCTGCGCGCTTGTCTAGAAAAAGCCTTTTGATTTAAAGATACCCAAGTTATAGTTATTTCTAAAAATGGAAGCCGGAAGGGCGTTTCAAATAAAGTTATATATTATTATGATCTCTTATAATTACTCACTCAACGGTTTCCATGAAAACCTTGAAGAAAAATCGCCAAAAATCTTCGCAAGCGCGAACCGTGCTCGAAACGTTTTATACATTTCGCGCGATTTGAAATAATTCAAAAACACGCGTTTCGAATGTGCGCCGCATTCTTACAAGGCTCTATTAAGTCTGGAGTCGGTTGCCGATCCAAAGAGCACCTTATTACTTGAGAAATAAAGGTGAATTACAAAAAATTGTCTCAATTTCCCGATTATTTTAAAATGACTCTTATGTCAAAGGAAATAAGGGTATTTTGCAAAAAATGCGGACAACGCTGAAGTGAGCTCGCGTTCGTTTTTTCCGACACATGTTCAGAGAAATGTTGGTTTACTTTCATCTTACGACACGGATACGACACGCTTTTGATTCTTCTATTGTTTTTTGTTTTAAAAAGTGATCTATTTACTTATTTACTTTGTTCGCATGCTTTAAATCAAAGTTTCTGAAACGAACAGCTACGGTTCAAAAAAATTCAAAGTTATTTACCTATATCATGCAGGCCTACTTGTGGCTTTTATGGCAAGTCGAGAATCTACAACCAAACTCGAAACGTCCGTCAAATACTTCTTAAGAGTTTTCAAGAGCACAGTGAAGAGGCACCTTCTAGGCAAGCGCGCTCCAACCTAGAGCTTTTCCACATGCATGGTTATCATCAAGTGCAAGTTATTTTGATAAAAAAGGTAGTTGTATCGGATACGAATTTTGAGGTCATAAAATCCCGGGTCGGGCTAAAAAATAGGTTATTGGGTTCTGTCAAGAAATTCTCATTGGCAGCCTGGAGTAGGCAAGTTGGAAGTTTGTATAATTGGTTGGTACATCTAGTACTTCGGAGAGCATATAAAGCTTAGCCTGAGTCGGTTTATCTATTTTTTTTTTAAATTAGGAAGCGGTCGTATGGTCTAAAGGCTTTTTTTAAATAAAAACTTAGATGAGCTTCTACATTCTCGATAATATAACTTAGAGGCTAAGTAATTGTATTAAGTACCAGTTTATTCCATCCATATTTTTCTTCAATGTCTAGAAGTTATGATAGACCACTAATAGATCTGAGATTTGTTTCGGAATTGAGTCTTGTTTTTTGAGAAACAAAGATTTTAAAAGATAACTCTTAATGCGGTCATATCTATGTAATACTAGATGATGCTGACTTTGTTCCCGGAAAAGTGTTCTCCAGGAAGCAAGCTATCTCAGTGCCAAATTTTAACACAATCGGATGAACCGTGTAATGCGATAACACTAACACTGACACTAAATTTTGCTCAAGTCTTAGCTTGAGTGAAATTAAGATTAAGCTAAATCTTAAATATCGAACTGATTTTGTTAAAACTTTTGTCAATCGGACTACTACGAACTTCGTCTAGTTAAACAATTCGACCGTAGCAATTAACATAGTCGCATGTGAAAAACCACTACTCCAGGGCACGGCCGCTCAAAGCTTCAAATACGTGAAAAGTGAAAAACAGTCAACATATCCAACCCTTGCACTTGCAAAAACCAAAGATGGTTGGTTGATTCCAAAAGTTTCACAATTGGTGGGGGCATTGCTATCCCCATTCTAAGACCCTTAATGCAACAAAACGAAAATCGCCAAAATGTAGATCCGACACTGTTAATTGCTACGGTCGAATTGTGTTTAAGCTTCCTCGTTGAGTGTTGTTACGAGATACGAACAAACAAATGAACAGATAAACTTTAATCATCTAGAAGATTAGAATTATTAGGGTACTAAAGAAAGTCGTGGGTATTATAAGTTACAACTATGGTGAATTAATTTCATACATCTTTACCGCTGCGGTTAAATAATAATATAACATAGGAAATATCATAGTATAAGCCATAAAGAACCACAGGTTAGTTGTAGCGTAGAGGTATATAGTGAAAACAAATCAACGTACGTATATTCAACTGTATATATAACTAGCTTTGGCTCGCGGCTTTGCTCACGTTAAGTTCGATTTTTCAAACCCCTATTTTACCCCCTTAGGGCTTCATAATTTTCGAAAATCCTTCCTTAGTGTGCGCCTACGTCATAAAAGGAACCAACTGTAAAAATTTCAAGTTTCTCACTTCAGTAGTTTAGGCTGTGCGTTGATATCTCAGTCAGTCAGTCAGTTAGGACTTTGAATTTTATATATATAGATAATATGTCAATCACCAGCGCTTCGCTAACCATACATACCTACTTAGAATATTATATTATACATAATTATTATAAAAGCGAAATATTAAATTATAACGCATAGAAAGTTCTACAAAAATACGCTCCAAACGTAAGCTGAAAATAATCAATGAATGTAGTATGTGTGGCATGTTATTATTTTCTGTACTGATGTGATTTTATCTGTGTATGGGAACACCTGGAGAGTAAAATAGGCTACTTGTTATTCCGGAAAACTAAGGGTTCCTTCACAGAGTTTTAAACCTAACTGCAAGCGGACGAAGTCGCACGCAAAAGCTACTAATATACAACGTGTATTGAAACTCCGAAATAATACTGAAGGAGGTGAATGTGCTCATGAAACTGAACAACTTTCCCCAAGGAACATAGGTCGAAATATGAAAAAAAATTTTTACCTCCCATAGTAAATCAATCAGCTGATCGACAATTTTGTATTGGAGGTCCACATTTTTTTTAACATTTCAACCTATGTTCCTTGGGGAAAGTTGTTCAGTTTCATGAGTACATTACCCTCCTTCAGTATTATTTCGGAGTTTCAATACACGTTGTATAAAGCTGAGTTTAAGTAGAAACTCTATTTTGTTGATGTACCTTGTGCCTTAGCGTTCATGTAAGTCATGCATGCATTCATGTAATGTTCACCTATGTCTACTTCTTCTAATATATGTTTTTGTCTTGTAATTTCTTATATGTACATAAAAAATAAAAATAAATAAATAAGATGCCCCGCAGAATTTCATTAGGATTATGGCCAGGTTATTGTGCTTTCATCTTGAAGTCAATCAACAGCCATCAGATAAGATCGCGAAGCGCTAACTGATAATGGAATAAATAAAAAAGAGCCATTTTTGTATGCACACGCATCGATATGATTTAAACGTATCGAAGTGTTGAGGCTAAGTTCGTTTTTTCTTTATAAAATATCCAATCGATTAATTTGACAGATCTGTATCTCTTTTATCTCATATCGACCTTTAATTGATATTTTATTATCTTTTAAAGATAAGGTTTGCCTGTAGCCTTCTTAATTGATTAATAATTGTAGATTAAATATATAATGCGTTGAAAGGTAATAAATAAAGTAAAGATTTGGACTGCTAACCTGAATACTAGTTCACCTTATAACTCTTTTTAAACCGAATTTATAACTTGCTCGTTCTTTCTGATATGCATTTTTTTTCTATAGTTTTATAAATGTTAGAATTTTGTTTACATTTATGAGTGTTTTATTGTTTTCCCTGAGATAAGACATTTTCCGACATCCGTCTACGGGATGCTAAGTTACCTATATTTTTTAATTTTTTGAAATTTCTAGCAGAAGCCATTTAATTTAAATTCTACCTAGTAGAAATCGACATGTTAAATTTCTACTAGGTAGAATTTAAATTTAACATGTCTTGGCCCCAGGGGAAAAAAGGAAATTTAAAGAAATGAGCTTCAGATGGTAGAATACCTAACACGGTATTCTGTGATACTACAATCAGTTAGGCAAACTATAATATTAGTGTGGAGTATGCCTTTTTTATAAATAAATATATACTCTTAAAATTTTACCTTTTAACCTTGCAGTTGGCATTACAGTATTGTTATATAAAAAGGTTAAAAAAAAGAAAAACTCACATTAAATAATGAACATAGCAATAAAGCAACTGGCCGCAGACTCCGTATCATATTATGATTGTTTCTATGGTATAAAAAATTATATAATTATGATATAACTTTCATCTCCATTATATCTCATATCACATCTGACTATAATTAACTTTTTATAAAACTGAAGTGTCTATTAGACGCTGCTCTGTGGGAATTGAAGCGAAACCCGTTTAGCTATTACAGAGTCTGTTTATTGGCCAATCAGACTGGTTCCAGATAAACCCCGGGCTACACTCGTCAGCCATTACGTCCGAGATCAGGTCCCGGGCGCAGACCTGCGAATAAACGTAGACGATAAATAGAGCATCAAATACTGCCGTCCTTGTTTCAATATATTTAAGAATATTTGTCTAGTGTGATAATAGTATCGCAAAATAAATAGCGATAGTTAGTTAGGGACCGCGGGTGGTTTAAGTGGGAAGGCTGGGAAACCAGGAGTCCCACATATCCGATCGAGAGCCGTGAAGTCATCTTCTGTAGCTGCACGACTCTCGAAAGGAATGCGTAAAAAGCATTTCCACCAGGGGAATATAAAAAAATAATAATAGGTACTGCCGTCTTCAAGCCACAAGGTCGTTAACCAACATTTGGCCCAACACGTTTTTTAATCCCATTTTAAATTTGAATTCATATCCAAAATTATTTATTTCATGTAGGCCAACTTGTAGCTCTTATGACACGTCATGACTTTACCACCGGTTCGGAATATAGATTCTGCAGAGAAGAGCCGGCAAGAAACTCGCTTACTCACTTACTTAGAAAAAATCGTCCATACATCTAATCGGTATTATTACTGTAGTTTATGATATGGCAATATGAAAAAATATCGTTTATTAATTATTTATCAAATGTCGTATTTTTTAAAAATTGCCGCTTTTTGGATCATAGCTCAAAATAAGGTTTTGGTCGGTAACGACACTTTAGCTCTGGGACGGCAGAATATTGTTCCAGAACAGAAGAAGCCGATTAACAAATGAACAAAGACTTTTATTAGAGCTTCAGTGGTCATAGATTAGAAAGAAATCCTGAAGCTTTACGCCCATTATATCCATCTTATCGATTAGGTATAGATTGTAGAGCAAAGATCCTTTCATTGATGAGAAAAGCAACTGTCATGGAGCAGAGTGGAGACCGATTTTCAGACAACCCAAATGACAAACAAGGTCCTAGACCTGTCTTCCTAAGTAACTAAATTAGTTTCAAAAGCCGTAAAGAAATTACACTCTGTTTCACTCCTTCCAAACATCTATACTCTCTTTTAAATTACGGATTTAAAAATACTGAGCAGTTGATAAAATGTTTGTTGAAAGACAATTTCTCTCATGAAATATCGGAAAAAAAGCATTAGTTAGGATTACGCAATCCTGAAAAGCTTTAAAAAAGGTGCTGGTAACCGAATCGCACTTTATAAGTGGCACCTGTAAGACTGGCTTCAATTTTCTGACCACGTTTACTAGCGAGAAATCCGTCTGTTTTTTTGCCATTTTGTCTATGGTTGAGATGTAATTAATCGATAGACCTTACGCTGTGATGACAAACTGCCTTCCTACTTTGATATTGGAAGTGTAAGTTTATGGGACTGGTGTAGAAAGAGTTTACATAAAACGAATGAAACGATAATCATCAGGACTTAGCGAGGCACTTAGCGACTGGAAGGCGTCAGCAGCATCGGTTCTCTCTCTCTCGTCTCTCTTTATCAACTTATCAACCGATAGACGTCCACCGCTGGACATAGGTCTCTTGCATGGACCTCCACATGCCTCGGTCTTGCGCTGCTTGATTCCAGCGGCTCCCTGCGACTCGTTTGATGTCGTCGGTCCACTTAGTGGGGGGTCTACTAACACTGCGTTGCACCATAAATATGCTTGAGTCGAGAGCTGTCTCCGCTGACGTCAACAGCTTTCTTCAAACTTTTCTGAAAACTGCTGAATCGATTTTGTTGAAATCTTTACTGTTCTCTAAGTTGAAGTAAATGTATGCAAATAAAAGAAGAATCACTATCCGATTAATATTTCCGAGAAATGCGTGGACAAACATGCATACACACATAGGTAACCTACCTACACACATACATACATACCTTTAAAATTTTGTATATTTGTTTGGAAGCCCTATTAGATTATCATAATAGGTATGTGAATATTTTGCAGGTATTGATAACCTTCTTTTTAACCAACTTCCAAAAAAGGAGGAGGTTCTCAATTCAGAGGTTTTTATTATGTTCCCCGATTACTCGAAGACGCCTGGACCGATTTGGAAAATTCTTTTTTGTTTGAAAGGGTACTTCCCAGGTGGGGGACCACCCAGGTGGGGGAATGGGAATTCTCATCAGGTCAGGATGTGATGATGGGATCCCGGAGAAATCGAGGAACTCTTCGCATTTTCTAGGCACAATTGATATAGGTACTTTGTAGTGGCGTTTGAAGTCGGTTTTGTGAAAAGAATTTTTAATTTTTTACGTTTATAGGTATTATTTGACTAGCTGTTGCCTGCGACTTCGTCCGCGTCAATTTCTGTTATTATGATCAGCGTGATGTTATATAGCCACTACTATCCAAAAAAAAAAAAGAATTTTTCAATTCGAACCAGTAGTTCCTGAGATTAGCGCGTTCAAACAAACAAACTCTTCAGCTTTATAATATTAGTATAGATTAAGCATTCTCCAACATATTCAGTATAATCCAAAATTTCAGCCTCTCCCATCGCCGCAGAGATTGCCTGAAAGTGATACACCACCAATGTATCTAAACGTGGCATCCAAAACTACCGACTTTCCTTGCTTCCATAGAACGAGTGGCTTACTTGCCATCAAGCTACGTGCCAAACTAATAGGTTAACGACTTCAAATTCTAAAAAGTGTTTTTTTATTTCCAGGTAAGAACGGAGCCTCTCGAATTCACTTCCAAAGGTATTCACTTCTATTCATCTATTCAAAACAAAACGTGGCGCAATAGTGTGCATCAAATTCAAATTGAAAAATTTTATACAGTCCATTCTTTCTAGCACCTACGGTGTGTCTGCTGTCTCTTTCTAGCGCACTAGTTTTTGGGTTCGTAAAAGAGAGATAGGGTTATAGTGGAATCCGCCCGGCTTGACGACTCATAGGGCCGCGGCCGTGTTGAAATACTTACACGAGATTTGGATTAAAAACTCGTATGCTTGGTTGTTGTACCGAAGACAAAAACATATTTTTACAATTATTAAACGTTTTTTTTTAATATTTTTTTTATTCGATCATAAGTTAGCCTTTGACTGCGAACTCAACTTGTACTTATATTTTATTTTATTTTATTCGATGACAAGATAGTCCTTGACTGCAATCTCACCTGATGGTAAGTGACGATGCAGTCTAAGATGGTAGCGGGCTAACTTGGAAGGGGTATGGCAGTGTACTCCCCCCTATAACTCTAATCGGTTTCTACACCCCATCGTGCCGGAACGCTAAATCGCTTGGCGGTACGTCTTTGATGGTAGGGTGGTAACTAGCCACGGCCAAAGCCTCCCACCAGACAAAAGACTTATGCTGAGATCTATAGACCGTGCTCTGACTAAAGATAGAGTTAAAACGAGACACAAATATGCTCTGACATAAATCTGTCTCGTTTTAACTCTGTCTTGAGTCTGAACAGAGTGAGAGTGCGGTCTATAGATTTCAGCCTTAGTAGGTACCTAAGTGACGATGCAGTTTAAGGTGGTAGCGGGGTAACTTGGATTGGATATGCCAGTTAAAAAAAAAAAAAAAACTAAACCTAACATTATTTGTAATTAGAAATCTGTAAATCTGTAGTTTTAAAACAGGTCAATTTCGTTAATAGCTATGGAAATTGACGTTTCGGGGTAAAATACGTAACTGAAATAATTGTTATTTACTTTATTTTAAGTACCTATTTATTGTGAATTTTTGTTTATTTATCGTGTTTCAATATTCATTTGGGTGGTAGCAAAGAAATTTTTAATTCTGTCCAATTAAGGAAAAAAAAAATAATGTTACGGAAAATAACTCTGTCCGCCAGGCTTGACCTTTTCAGGTCAATTTGAAAAAAAAAACATGGCAAAAAAACATAGGTTAAATTTGTTACCACGGTATCATAAATTCACACGGACGAATATTAGAGGAGTAGACTATATATTGTAAGCGTGGATTGAGGTTTTTTAATTCCCACGGTAATTCTCTTATTTTCTGGCATCCATCCATACTAACTTTCGCAATTAGAATATTAGTAGGATTAAAGAAGTTTTTTTTTAATATTTTTTTGCTGACTCTACCGGGGTCCCGGAGCTAATGTCCAAAGTTGAAACTGTCACAATGGATTCTATTTAACATCGGGTTATCGCCACACCATCAAGATAACACCGTGGCCTGATAACTCTAATGATCGATGGTGGTTAAGACAATTATTTTTAAATGCCGGTGCCGGGACCTTTAGAAAGTACATCATTAGCGGTGGGAACGGGAAAGGTTTGAGATCTGTGAAACATCGTCTTAAACTATCACACTGACTGACTCACTAAACCAAGCTTGCAATAACATCCGCTTTAAAAATTATAAGAAACTAGCTTTAACCCGCGGCTTCGCTCACGTTAGGTTCGATTTTTTAACCCCCTATTTAACCCTCTTGGGGTCGAAATTTTCCAAAATCCTTTCTTAGCGGATGTCTACGTCCTAACAGCTACTTGTATGCCAAATTTCAGCTCGATCGGTCCAGTGGTTAGAGTTGTGCGTTGATAGATCAGTCAGTCAGTCAATCAGTCAGTCAGTCACCTTTGCCTTTTATATATTTAGACTAGCTGATCCTCGCGACTTCGTTCGCGTGGAATTAGTTTTCAAGATCCCGCGGGAACTATAATTTTTTCGGGATAAAAAGTAGCCTATGTTTTAATCCAAGGTATAATCTATCTTCATTTTAAATTTCAGCCAAATCGGTCCAGTAGTTTTTGAGTTTATTCATTACAAACATACACACAAAAATACAAATCATTCCTCTTTATAATAGTAGTGTAGAAAGGAAAGTAAGTGTACTTTAATGATTTTTTTTTAAATTCCGTCCTAAAGCCTTCGTTGTCCGTCCGTCTGTCTGTCATTGGGCTGTACCTCATGAAACATATTAGGCAGATACTTGCAGAATAATGTATATCTATTGCCGCTATAACAACAAAATAAGAGCTAAAACGAGACACAAGTATGCTGCGCCATAATTCTGTCTCGTTTTATCTCTGTCTTGAGTCTGAGCTGAGCCAAAGCACGCTCTATAGATCTCAGCATTAGAATGGGTACCGTTGAGTACCTAAAGAATGACATATCTTTTATCCAAAAAAAACCGGATAAAGTCGCGGGTGTAACTGCTAGTCCTTACTAATGTTATAAATGCGAAAGTATGTTTGCATGTTGGTTTGTCCTTCAGTAACGCTGCAACGCAGCTACTGATCCACGTGATTTTTTGGACCTGGAGAGTGGCATAGGCTACTTTTTATCCTGTAAAATAAAGAAGTTCCCGCGGGATTTTAAAAACTAAATCCACGCGAACGAAATCATCTAGTAATCAATAAAAATATGATTTCGGCGATCATTCCAAACGTCGATATTCCTTTATCGACGCGTCAATTGTAATTGGACTCTGGCAAAGGCCGAAACCCTACACCAATGCTACGCGGTGTTTAGGTCTCACACAATATAGATATAACTATATAACTACACCAAAAACCAGGACGTACTGTATAAAGGACATACAAAACTAACCCAAACACCCACAACCAGGGTTGTCACCTTTGTTTAACAAGGGACAAAATCCTTACTAATGTTATAAGCTAGCTTTTGCTCGCGGCTATTCTCACCTTAATTTTGATTTTCAAACCCCTATTTTACCCCCTTAGCGGTAGAGTTAACCACACAACCACAACTTACGCAGGAGGTATATTTATACCTATAAATTTTTCTCAACGTGCGTTTAGTAAGTACAAACATGATTTAAATACCGATGGTAACCCTATACGAAACTAACCCAAACACTCGTGTACCCTTTCAAAACCTTTTTTTTAAAACACCCTTATTCTGAAAGCCGCCCGCTTCCTTTTCGTTCGTGTTTTTATCGCCTTCACACTCCGTAGAACAAAAGCGAACAAAATAAAGCGACGCCGCTAGCGACACCTGACGAAGTGAGAAAGAAACATGATACTCGATTTCGACACCTCACCGAATAATGACGTCTACCCATTCAATATTAAAACTCACTTTTCAATACCCCATTTCGCTTTTCACTTCCATTAGTTTACGTTCAAATTTCAATTTTAAAATTCCCACGTATAGAGTTCAAAGTGCATTGTGTGCTGGAATAGTAATAACATTCAGGGCATGCGTGATAGCGTCTGCCTTTCGCCAAGTAGTTTTGTATTGGAATAATTTTATAGTTATTACTTATTATTAGAACGGTATTGCTTTGTGGATGGTTCAAGTTATACTTTGATGTCGAAGAATTCAATATTCGTCGCATTAGCATAAGAGAAAGCGTTTATTAACACTTGATTCGGGAGACGTATTTATGGATGCGTGTTATAAATTGTATATTTTTTATAACTGTCAAAACTAAAAATGATAAAAACGCCTTAAAGTTCATAATTGATTTGTAGGTTTTTAAAAATGGAACTTGGATAGAGTAGCTTGCGAATGCTAATTGGAACCATTGCAGATTGTACAAGAAGAAAATTGGGAATCTGCTAAAAACACTTTTCAATAAAAAAATACAAAATTTAAAATTTATTTATTTCATGTAGGCTAACTTGTAGCTCTTATGACACGTCATAAATCTACCACCGGTTCGGAATGCAGATTCTGCTGAAAAGAGCCGGGAAGAAACTCAGCAGTTGCTCTTTTCAAAAAAAATTTTTTTTTTAGAAAGCTTTGCTATGTATACAGTGCTCTCACAATAAAGCTTCAAAAATGCATACGTAGGTACACCAATCCAACGCATGTCAAGACGGGCAGTCAAAGCAGACCCATTCCCGTTGGTGGCACCCGTTCACGAGCATGACGCATGATCCAGCCATTGCTTCGCTCAACCATATTTGAGGGAACAGAAATGTTTAAAGAGAGCATGACTACTCAGGCTACCCATGTTGAGGCATCGAATTGAGTATTAATATTAAACTATACTCTAAATTAAATATACTCGACTAAATACAGAAGCTCATCTTTGGAGTGACTCAAAAATGCATATAATAAACTCGACTGGCACCACCGGCGGGTCGATGACCCCGACTGGTCGCACTAGATAATAATAATATAATAAAGATTGCCTTCGCATGATCTTAATTACTATTTTCGAATACTAAAACGATTTGTGACGCATCTGTACCGGGAGTTCTGTGAAATGCCCGCCATTAATACCGCGTTTGTCGATGAATAATATTACAGATAGCTCCGAAGAGAAATATAGGTACATTTTAATTTTGATGTATTATAAGTACAATTTGCACTTTGATACAATATCTAATAATAGGTTTTTTAAATATAGCGAGTAAACGGGCAGGCGGGTCACCTGATGTTAAGTGATTACCGCTGCCCATGAACATATTTTGTAGCACCTGAGTTACCACCAATGCTTTGAATATATCACCAACAAAGCGTTCACAGAATGTGTGCTATAAACACAAATTCTGTATATGTATTTTGTATATCTTATTATACAGATGATAATAAAAAAGTTTAAAATTAAATAGGGTCCCCCATATTATAAAATTTTATTTTTGCTAGCTGGTGTTAATTCTTGTATGATGGTACGGAACCAACTCTTGGTCTGACTCGCACATCTACGGTTTTTAAGGTTTTATTCACCCACTATTATAAGTACAAATATTACATAAAATAATTATTTTATCGATTTCGGGTCAGCGCTAAAAATATTGTCCGAACCGAAAGAAATCCAAAACGCGAAAAAGGTTTCCAATCAGCCTTCAGTTGAAGGAATTGATCAATGATTTCAAAACAAACGATAAAACCTTTACTAAAGAAGAATTGACATTAGTCACTGATGTAAATGGAATAAACTATTTTAATATATTATATTGTATATTAATATAGTAAGTGGCATAGCCCACTGTGCATATAAAAACGTGTAATTATAATAAATTAACATTTTGAGGCGAATAACCTACGGCTTAAGATATCTGCTACCGTTGCATAAAATTAACAATTTTCGGTAATTTACAACAAAACCGGATATTTCTCAGAATGTCGGCATTCTGTATGATAGCAATTTTTATGGTATTTGGGAAATAAAAGATTTTTTCTTAAAAAGATTATAAAGTTCCGTAGTAATTATCAGATACATACAAATTATTATATTGTTTGGATCATTTAAATCATACTTAGTAAAGTACTTAGGCAAAAACATACTTTAGAGTTTTTAATATTTGCAACACATTTTTTCTTCGAACAAAAGTATTTAAGATGCTTATTTGACTCAATCGAAATTACTATACCAAAATTAATGCTGTTATTCCAGAAGGATATGAGGAATGATTCATAATAACTCCCGATTGAATTTTGGCAGACTCAGAGACTCTATAGTTGTATAGAGTCTGTTGAAAGTTGTAGAGTTGTAGCAACATTGTGAAAGAGTCATAGAGAATAGTCAGTTTGATAATAAATTTACATAAAAATAAATCCGATTTTAATTAAAAATAAACTATGCCCATATTAATGCAGAATAGTGGAATAAATGGAAAAAAGCAACCCATGTAAGTCAACTGACTTATTGAACAGACTACAGGGGCCCAAGTCTGCTATTGCAATTGTAGTTCAATTGTCTATCAATGACATCCCAATTGCTACTTTTAGCAATTTTGGTAGTCTACTAATTCAATGGCGTCACAATTGTTTTCCGATGGTTTGCCACTGACACATCTAGCTTTGAATCTAGCTTAAATAAACGTTTTTAATATGTAGTTTTTTTTTTAAACTCATTTCGGCAAACGCTTTTTAAGCTAATGGCAATACCGAGGTATCATTGAATTACAGTCCAATTATAAGAAATCGAACGACCATTGTGAATTTAGTAGACTACGAAATTTTGGACCAATGATAATTGAATTGTAATTGTATTGCGGTTCAATGACAATGACATGTAAAATAGCAGACTTGGGGCTCAGGTACCTACATACTCGTACTCATGAGTCAAGGTGGTCTTACACTCAGTTTAAAGCGAGCATTTAACTCAGTTAACTATTCGAAACTGTTTAAGGTAAATACAAAGTAAGGCCATTGTCTAACATGCTCCCTTCGTTAATGATGTAGGAGCACGTTCAACCGAATAACAAGTCAAAACAAAGCTCCTTCAATTAACCCAGCGGGCCAGGCGCCGATAAATCACGACACTCCAACGGTAGCGGGTTCGAACCCGGATAGCCCCGGGTCACGAGATACAATCGACGCGACATTCCCTCTTAAACGTTAATTGTGCGATTTAATTGACGCCATTTTTAAATGGGAGGCAATCTTTGCAATTGTTCGCTGGAGCCCTTTGGTGCTGATAGCGGATTTATTTCTATGACTGTCTAGTTGGTCCAGTGGTTAGCAAGTGGTCTAACTACATATAATGTGGGTGTTTTAAATCAAGAGTGAATAGGCATCTTCTAGGCAAGGTTTCTGCATTTATGTGGTATACAATAAAGTGTATTCATTTCATTTCACTTCAAGCGCAGCCATCTTAGGCTACATCTTCACTTACCATCAGGTGAGATCGCAGTCAAGCGCTAGTTTATATATAAAAAAAAGTATAGCTTTGTTATAATATTTTGCAATAACTTTGCCTCTTTGTAAACACTTCAGAGTGCATAATTGTTCTGAACATAGTTGCTTTATATTTAGTACACTGCATACTTTCTCACCTTGGGATACAATGTCTGTTCATCGGTTCCAAGCTCGGTGGCCCACTGATCCCACTAATGACCAATAAAATATTAGTCTAGCAACAATTAAAAACCCGCCCGGCAACCCGAAGACGAATAAATTAATAATTTATACGGGAGTTTGCTTGCGAAAAGGCAATAAATAGGCCCCTGCACGGACGAAAGTCGACGTACACAACATAAATACTAACTGGTATACGTGTATAAACGGCTTTATGTTACCGACACTCACGCGAAATTAAACTCTATCGTAAAGCGATAAAGTTCGAACTCGAATGTCGATGACAGTGTAGTTAGGTGGATATTCGGCGGAGGACAGTCGAAAAGACAATGCCGTTTGGTTTTTAGGGACAAGTGAAGGCGACAGTTGGTCACCGGTTTTCGGGATTTAATTCGCGAAATCTCGAAGACTTCGATACCACAATGGGACCCTGCCGCACCGTTTGACGTTGAGTGATGAGCAGGTTTTGTAGATAAGGCCTGCTATGGGCAACAGTTTTGGGGAATCGATTCGGATTGCCGATTCTTTCGGAATCGATTCCGGATTTCGGGGTGAATTTATTTCGCTTGGAATTGTTGAATGTTTTAATAATTGTGGATTACGTTTTTTTTTTTGATGGAATTTGATGGAAGTTTAACGTTATTGGAATTCCGTTTTATAAGGATTCATAAAATTGAATAAGGTAAGTAAACTTGTCTGATTTATTCAAAAAATGTTCTCGTTGAGCACTTTTGGTTATTCGGTTTTGGGTATTTCGTGATGAATCAGATCATGAATTATGTTAGACTTTGATTCATTTGTCTTGATTTTCTAAATTAAAAATAAAGTTTCTGAATTACTCGTAGGTTTTCAATAGTACTTTTTATTCGGACTATTTGCGTATCGTGGAAAAACATTTACTGGCGTACGTAAATTCACTAAACCTAATCGAAACATTTCAACAATTTTATTTCTCCGTTAAACTTTTTAATTACATCGTAAAAATTAACGCCGTTCCTCCCCATTGAAGTTGAACGCCCACTGTCAGTTTCCGAGATTGTGACGCTGCGCAGACAGACAGACGTTTTTATTGCAGTCCAAAGTATATTTACTAATGATATAAAATTGTGTGGTGCTTATTTTATTCGTTTTAAGATTTACTTGGTGGTAAGATAAGGTGATTTATTTGCTGAATCTGATAGAGCCATAATTTTAGCAATTGAATCCTTGTCGAGATAGGTAAGCGAATTGGAATATAACTTCAATTCACTGCTTGAAATTTTAGAGAAATCTTCATTTTCTCAACCTATAGACGTCACAAACGGTCTTGTGCCGCCTGTATCCAGCGGTTGCCAGCGAATAGTTCATCGATCAAGTGAACCTGAGGTTCAGCAACTTGCTCAGTATATCAATGTTATTAGACTGTTGAAAGGATAAAAAATCTCATATTTTTATCTGTAAAATTGGTAAAAATTGACCAAATGCGAGTTGGACTTGCACACGAAGGATTTCGTACCATCTTAACAGCTATTTTCAAGGTCGACCAAAAAACGCTGAAACAAACACGTTTCTTGTATGGGAATCCCCTTTAATATTATTTTATTTTTATTATTTGTTGTTATTGCAGCAATAGATATACACATTCTGTGAAAATTTTAAGTATCTACCTATTACCGTTCATGAGATACAGCCTGCTGACAGACAGATGGACGGACGGATGGACGGCTTTGGCAATTTTTGAGTACGAAACCTTTATAAAAAATATACTTACCTTCCAAAATGCTCCTGAATTATCTAAAGTTTTTAAGATAATTAAAATATAGAACTTTTATTTTGCATACCAAGTCAAAAACAAGTACTAATTAATACAATACTAATTTAATAACCTCAACAATAAAGTTGAATCTAAAGGCAGTAATTTTCGAATATCTTAGAAACTCGAACACATAAATAGGAAAGCTAACAAATGGATACAACAATGACAAGCCTGATAACAGCGGGACCCCGGGAGCTCAGCGCTGAGCAGCGAGAATTAAAATATATCCATAATTCTCGGGCGGTTTTGTAATAGGGTCCTGATAACCTGCCCTTTACCATTTACTAAGAAATTCTTGTTGTACAGTTGCGCTCGGAAGTCATTCTAACCACTGTTCGCGCAGTTACATCGTTTTCATTTTCAATAGAACAAAGTACGTCTAATAACTTCTAGTCGTTTTTAAAGCTGTGAAGTGATGTGATTTTGTTATTATTGGGGAGAGAATTATCTTTTTAAAAATAGTTTTGGATGCTTTTGCAGTCAACAGAATATTTTAAAAAGATAATATTAAGTATCTATGCAAAGAATATTTGCTTGGCTAGAAGATGCCTATTCATTTTTGCTTATTGCCTGTTGGCGTTTCATGGTGAAAATAAAATATAAAATGTTATAGGAATATTAAATAAAAAAAATAAAAGTTTTCTGTGTTTCCTGAATCTATCGGCCCGGCGTCTATTTTACATGATTATTGACATATAAACTACTTTTGAGCTCCATATCAAAGTATTTTAATTGTTTTATTTGAACACTTGACTTCGCAATTATACTGAAGTGATAGCCGCACCGGATAATACATTTATCTGATGGCCCGCGCCAATATTCGGCTTGAATTATGCTATTGACTCGGCCCAGTAAATACTACATATTATTATTTGAGCTTATTTTCAAGTTACTCGTACAAAGTGGTTTAATGGCATTTGCGTTTACGACTGATTCAAAAAGATAACACATTTAAATTATTTGCTTAGTCGTAACTGGCACACTGAAATAAAGAGTTATATAAACGCATCCTTTGCATGCTTTTTAATAATTTGAATTTTGTTTTGTTTTTAATAATTGTTAATGTTGCTAACATAAGTTGAAAAATATTACAAATAAAGAATGAGCAAGTTTAAAATCGCACAGCGGTGGTAATTTGAGACCACATCCCTTTCTCACTGACAGGGTGGTCTTCATTAAGCAACACACTTGAATACACCCAAAAATGTTTATAAATATATTTATGTTAGATTTTTTTTTTAATTTTAGGCAACGTAACCTGAAAATGTTAACAAATGAAATCATTCACGAATAACTTCACCGAATTGAATGCAATTAAATTATAATTTATATATATACTTGAGATGTAATTTTACAAATAATTATTCGTAAAATTACATCTCAAGTATGGAACGCTAAATCACCAAAAAAATATCGATATATCCTCTGCATAACGCATGGTATGTTAAAGTATGATCGGCAATGAAATTATATACTTATTTCAGCCAGCATTTATTTTGTGGTCGAAATTATCAGCGGGCGAATCGAAAAAGGCCGGAGCAAAAAGTTAAGAACTGGTGAGTGGACAAGAAATTATGATACTACCAAATACGTGGGGAAAAACTGCGAGTGTTGTACCTCGTATGAGTTCATTCTGAATACCGATCCAATTATCGTCGACACTTGCACTTACCATTGAATTATGACATTGTGACACAGTGCAAGCTAGTGTGTGAAGTGACCAGTTACTGCAGTGTAGCTCGTACCGTGTGAACGTAATATTATTATGTGAGTTACTGACATGTGTCAGTCGGTCACTTATGCTTTGATTACACAGTGCAAGTGGCTAACATGACGGCAGAAAGAGCTACTGTCATTACAACGTCGTATGTCACTCGGTATTTCTCGTGCAGCTATCAACTTTGAAATGTCGGACGAGAAGACAAGTGGCGAATAAAAATCAAAATAAAAAATATTATACTAAAACAACAGTTCCGTTATTAATTATTGTTTAATCAAATAGCTTCTAATCGTGTTACTCGAAAAAATTAGTCATAGGTACATAGAGTGCAAGCAATAAACTAATCGGATTAACTTGAAAGCTGCTTGCATTATGTAAAGAAGCCTTTCAACTGAATTACTCTGCGAATTATATCAATAACACTTGTAGTTGCGACTGTATTTTGTATTTGTTTGCTTTTTTGGTTTTTATTTCGTATTTCGCTAATTTTCTGTTCGGTGTTATTTTGCGGAATAAATAACTTTAATGAGAGAATAAATCTTTGTTCAATTGCGCGGCTCACTACGATTGTTAACTTGGAAAGTACGATACAATAGCACTTGTGTATTTTCTTTCATTGTTTTATTGTGAACTAGCGGACGCCCGCGACTTCGTCTGCTTCTTCAATTCACAATCGATAGTTCCTAAATCCCCACAGTTTAGGTGGGCAGAACCCCTGCTGCATCAGGATTGAGGAGTTGGGTCTTGGAATTCAACGATGTAGTCTTTACTTGGTACCTACAATAACTATTCATAATCAACAGTTCCTAAATCCTTACAGTTTAGTGGGGGCAGTACCCCTGCAGCATCAGGATTGAGGAAGTGGTAATCGAAGTTTTTATGAGAGCATCTCGCAAAATTGTTCTATCGATTAAAAAAAGATTCACGCAAATCGGTCTAGAAATCACGGAGATATCGATAGACATGGGTACAAAAACACAACTCCTCCTCCTTCTTTTTCGAAATTTGCCTATGTTACTCCCGATAACATCAGCTATCTACCAGCGAAAGTCCCGTCAAAATCGGTCGGACTAACTAGTATTCTAACAAAAATCATTCGATGTCCCTGATCTAAAAGGAGGTGGGTTGATAAGGCCCAAAATCCGCCCCTCATACACTCGAAAAAAAAAGTTCCAGATTCCGACAAATTGTAAATGTATTTATATACTTGAAGATATAAACTTTATTTTAATATAAAGTTTAGGTGATAAAAAAAATAGTAAGTTACAGAAAATATTACCCAAAAAGAGAGTGTTTCTTTTACTTTTCTTACATTTTCATACATTTTAGTCGTTTTTTAAGCTTTGATTTAATATTTTAGAATGAGGCGCTCCTTGAACCAAAATAAATTAATACTCATATAAAAGCTTATAAAAAGGAGCATCATTATCAGTTACGTTTACCATGGTTCATGGAGCGCCTCATTCTAAAATACTAAATCAAAGCTTAAAAAACGACTAAAATGTATGAAAATGTAAGAAAAGTAAAAGAAACACTCTCTTTTTGGGTAATATTTTCTGTAACTTACTATTTTTTTTATAACCTAAACTTTATATTAAAATAAAGTTTATATCTTCAAGTATATAAATACATTTACAATTTGTCGAAATCTGGAACTTTTTTTTTCGAGTGTATGAGGGGCGGATTTTGTTGCCTTATCAACCCACCTCCTTTTGAATGAAACGCACGTTAATGTTACCTCGTCCCAAACTAAACGCGAGCAAGAATAAACGTTTTCGGACGTTCATTCCCTGGGACCAACCGCGCAAAACACCTCATTAAACTAATTAGCCCCGGTAAAAAAGTCTAACTACAAAAAATAAGGCCCCGATCGGGCTATTCCGGGTAGTATATCAGATGGGCTAATGAAAAGCCCCTGTAGGCTTTATTAACACTAATGTATGCAGATGGGCTAGCCGATTGGGCTAAATGTCACCGCCTCTACGTTAGAGTTCTGTGATTGTTCGGCGCGCTACTAGTGGTTAGTGAACTTTAAACTATTGTCATTTTGTAGTGTGCACGTTTTTAAGCTAAACGAAACTTATAAAACTATTGTTTCGTCGTGAACTAAGGTCTCGCGTCCTATAATATTGTAGGAATAGGTTTAGGTACCTAACTTGTTATCGTCCAAAAACAATGCTGAACAAGTGTAAATTGAAAATTTGAAACACCCCCGACATGTGAAGTTATTAAAAACATATTTTTTTACATATCATTTGTGGTGCCATTTTGTGGTGGCGGCCATCTTGGATTTTAAGTTTATTAAGTATAGTGTTTAGTATTCTACTAGTAAAGCCTTTTCATTATTTATATTGAGGGAGTTGTGAAAAAATTTTATGTTATTCGCCATTTTGTAGCGGCGGCCATCTTAGACCGATTTTCATCAAATATAGCTAAGAACACTCCCGACTAATTCTTATAGCACTAGTAACGGTTAAAAAATTCCAAGTTTTCGATGTTAGCGCTATATTATAAGCTCTATCAGCGCAATCGTAAAGTTTTGGCACTAAAAATATTTGCCAGTAAAAACCGTAATTTATTTATTCTTAATCTTTAAGGTGAGTTGAAGTTAAAAAACTTATACCTACGTCATCGCACTGCCAATAATAATTAGTTTAAATTGTAGAGCTAGAGTACAATAAACTACAACTAATTACCGTATTTAATTTAGAAAGCGCCCTCGATATAGAATAAACGCAGGAAAGGAAAGCGTCAATTTAAAACGAAATGTTCGTAATCAACTACATCTCTAGATAAGTGATGGCGATCTGCATTAATTTACTACAATTTCCCCCGTTGTTGACAGTCTAAAATCAATATGTAGTAGCAGTATCTTTGAGAGAATTAATAATAGAGTCAGTGCACTCTTCAGTGAAAATATTACGAACTGTAGCGAAAGAATTATTCTTGAAGACAATATTCAGATACAGTCTTAATCGTACTTGATTTCTTCCAATATAAACGAGATAGAAAAGAAAAATGGGCGGGACACGCTCACAAATCGTTTGGTAGTTAATCCCAAAAAAAGGAGGCATTTCCATTTACAAACAATATAATTTACAAACAACACGGACGGACGCGGTTTTGTCTAGAAATAGGCATAGAGACATCGATTGAGGTATCTTTTAATGAGAAACAAATTAAAGATAACATTTATCAATTTAGTCATACGTTTACACAAACATATTAAACGTTTCAGCACACACTAAAATCTTAACATATAACATCTATAATTCTTGCAATAATATAATACAACGTAGTACAAAAGATGAACTTAATGCTTGAGCATTTTCTCCCAGTCTACCTAAACTAGTCTAGATAGTCTAGTCTGTTTAGTTGTTCACTTTTAATCTGCTATGGGATTGTCTCAAATCATTGCTACAGTGGGGCGATCGCAATCACCTGTGATTGTCTAGTACTCTCTCGCTAGTAGGTATCTAGTTAAAATTCATTGATGCATCAAGAACGCCATAAATTCAGCCAATCAGAATTAGTGCTATCGTTACACTATAGACATCATTTTTAAACAATCCAACAGCGGTTTCAAACTAAGTTAAACTGTTATAGTTCTTGCAATTCACGAGGGCGCGTGGCTCATAGTTGTATGTGTGTTGTATCTATATAAGTGTGAGCGAGAACTTGGCCGCTCCCACCTAGGCTCTTGACAGGCACACACGTTTCCGCAATGTGCATGAACACGACGTAACCACAAGTAAAGCTCACGCGCCCTCCTGAATTGAAAGAACTGTACACAAACATAATTATATTGTCGTTATGTGACGTTTCAGTACACACTAAAATCGCAACATATAACATCTACCACGCATGAATCTTTAGTAGAATAGCGGTAATAACTGTTCTATTCCATTATATTTTTGTGGCAACTCTGGGTCTAAGTGAATGCTTTCGACGCATGTGGTGTTATCATCTAAAAATTACTGTGCTACGTACTTACAGTTACTTCACTTGTATATTGGTTGCAGTTATATGAAACTAATAGCACCTTCTGTAGGCAGAGAGAAATTTTAATAGCTGTATCAAATTACATCGCCTGTTATAAGTAATGATTGCATATTTCGTTATTTTATTAAGTTGGTGTTACGAATACTGCAAAGTCATTTCCTTTCGAGAACATTTTGCGCTTTCATATTTTGTGAAATAGTTATTAGTTCTTATAATTCACGAGGACGCGTGAGCTTTACTTGTGGTTACGTGGTGTATATGCACAGGCGTAAGTGTGCGTGCTTGTCATGTCATGTCCATAGAATAAGGTTTGGTGGTCGCTACGCCGCCGCTACGAAGCGACTTCCAACTATTAATCTATGATTTAATTAGTTGAAAGGTTCTTATTTTATAAAATAATAATAAACCACGTTATTATAAAAACAGCCAAGTTAACCTATAGGTTACAGTTTTAGGCTTCGGTCTTTTGACTAACGATGCACAGATCCTACCTATTTAATTAATTAAAAATAAGATATTTTTCGATCGAATTAATAGCGGCGTTCATCCTTTTCCCTACGGAATAAATAAAGGAGGTGTCCCTTAATGTACCTAATTTAATTTATACAACTTCTGTCACTGTACATTTTTTTTCGTTCGTCGCGAGTCGTGCCAAGTTCGAGATTTCTTTTTATCGCGCTCCTGTGTCATACCCTTTTTGCTTTATTCGCTGCGTGTCTTTATTTTAAGAACATTATTTTTACTTTAATCTCTCTAATGAGTGAGTATTAAACTTCGCAGAAACTCAGTAAATTTAATTTTGACGACTTTTCGAAATTTTTTGACGCTTAGTGGCTGAAAGGAAAATTCTTCGGAAGATGCAACCAAATGTGAGAATGGCAGCTGGAGACAAAGAAAGAATTAGGAGATTCAGGAATTAGTGGCTGAACCCAATATAATTGCCATATCCCTTCCAAGTTTGCCCGCTACTATCTTTGACTGCATCGTTACTTACCATCAGGTGAGATCGCAGTCAAGGACTATCTTGCCATCGAATAAAAAAAAATCGGTGCCACTGCAGTAAAGCACTAACTTTGTCACCGAATAAAAAAATCGTTATTCTTGATTTAATTACGTTTAAAAGTAACAAAACTTCTGAGAAACAATAAATTTGCGCCGCACAGTGTACATGATTCTCACATTTAATGCGTTTAGACTTTATTGGGGTAGTGCCTTACAGCCTGGAAGGTCCATGCTCTTCAAAAATTAAGGCGCAGATAAAAATTTGTTTGCCCGACGTATAACATATCAACTGGTAGTTAATCGGTTTTATTCGAAATATTTTACATGAATTTTTACTAACAAGAATTATAATAATAAACAAAAACTTACTGTTTAACAAATTTTAATTAATAAAAATGCAATTTTTTTAAAGAATCTAAATATTAAAGTGAAACTTAGTTTCTTACAATTGATCAATTAACGTCTTATCTGTACTGTTTAGATGATAAAACGTAGCTAAGGAATAAAACTATTATTTTATTTATTTATACAACTTTATTGCATGAAAAACAAGAACAAAATACATAAGTACATAAACAGTGTAACATAAAAGGTGACCTTATCACTAATAGTGATCTCTTCCAGGCAACCTAACTATGTTGTTATGTTGTCGATTTTTTTTTGTAAATTAACAAAGCTACGTAACTTTTTTTTATACATTATACACTTCGTTACAGATTATAGTAGCTAAAGAAAGAAAACACATTTGACTACTAACGTAACATTAATCGTCTGTGACATTATCGTCGTATTTGTAAATAGCTTCAGTACTTAGGTAAGTATTAGGCAGTAACAAAAAAATGTTGGAATTATTTTGCTGTAATCCGCCAACAGAAAAAAAAGTAACGCCTGATTCTATCCAGTATTAGGCATGATTCGCAAAATCAACGTAACATAAAATATAAGTAGGTAGGTACTCAGCGCAATATAAAATCAAATCGCCTAGTAAGTCCTTTGAAACACACACGCAAATTAAACACTGTGCTCACAATACAAAGTAATTGCCGTGACAAATAAAATGAAGGCATGGGGTCCCTTTGCTCCCTTCTAGCTCCCGACTCCGATAATAAATAATAAACACATTCCTTACAATAGAAAAACATAAAACGAAAAATGTCAACAAAACCTTTTTAGAGCACGTACGTGCAAATATAAACTTACATCCTCACACAACTTTGTTACTATGACAGCAAGAGTCGTTTTCCTTAAATGCAATGTTGTAAGTAAAATGGTAATCGTAAAGCGACTTTGAGAGGTGTAGAGTTGCATTTTAAAATATTTTCTTGAAAGTAATTTGTTTATTTAAACAATTTATTGTATTGTAAGAGTAAAGTGATCTTGATAAACCTTTATTGTAGGTTTTATAATGGTATAAATATTTTACAATTTACGACTAAGCGAATGCGTAAACACCGTCTAATATAAAAAAAATATTTTGATTAAAATATTTTACTCTTACAAAAAAAGTCGTGTGATACCGGATACTCCATGGCCGCCGGACGAAGTTGGAGGCGTTAGCTAGTAACCTAATATACCCCAACGGTTTAGATATGTCCAAAGCTGTTACGAGAATTAACTTCTTTTCGTCAAAAATACCGTTACTTAATTATATGTCATGTTTTTAAAGAATGGCTTTTAAACAAAATACGGGGTTTATCTACGACAATTTTTTTTTTCGTGATAGGCTTGCGCTTGACGATAATCATATCTGATGTAAAAAAAAATGTGATGTGATCTAGGCTGCCGCTTGAGTGATAGGTCATCATTCACGTTTATTTTATATAAGTACTCAAGTTATATGTTTTTTTATATGAATAGCGAATAAAAGAGCAGGCGGGTCATCCAATGGTAAGTGATTATTACCGCGCTGTACATAGAACCCATCCACCAACCAACTTCCACTCCTTAGTGGAAGATAATTATGTCTTGTGTACCCGTGAAAAAACAATGATTTTTAACAATTCATGACTATTAAACAAACTCGGCTAGACTTGCGTACAGTCATAATATTAATAACATATAGTAGCTCTTCAGTATAATAATTCACATAGCAGGACATTTCTATACAATCAGAGCAACGTATCTATTCACTTCCAATGCGAGCCATACTTATTACAAAATAAATCAAGTCGCCCCATAGATTTATATTAATCCCATAACAGTTTCCAAGTGTCCCTAAAAAGGGCCACAGCGGTGTTCATGTCGTATTACCGCACTAGTAGCTTTGCATTCCCTTGAATTCCCAATTACTTTCCTTATTGGAGCAATGGATATAGGCTGCCTACACGCGAGGTCGATTAAACTTTCTGCTCCATTGAATTGTAATAGGTATTATAGCGTAAAATTATAACATGGTGATAAAATAAACTAAATATATAAAAGGAAAGGGTGACTCACTGACTGACTGCCTGACTGATCTATCAACGCAGAGCTCAAACCACTGAAGGGATTGAGCTGAAATTTGGCATAGAGATAGCTATTATGACGTATGCATCCGCTAAGAAAGGATTTTTGAAAATTCAATGAAATGGTTTGCAAACATTGAACTTAAAGTGAGCGAAGCCGCGGGCAAAAACTAGTAGGATATAAGTGCAGTGTAGGTAATAAATATTTCATTCAAAAACCTTCCTTATAATGGAAATAGCAGTGTTCATTTTCAAATATATTTAATAATTATAATAATTATGATACTAAATATAATTATAATAATTATATTATACTGTGTTACTGTAACCTGGCATTAGAGGAAGGTTTAAAATTCTTTGAATTTCAATTAAAAAATAGAGAGTTTCTCAACAGATTTTTTTATTTTTTGTATTAATTTCTGAATACAAAAAATAATATAATAAAATAACGTATCAAAAACTAATACAGTTCTCTAATTACAACAATTACATATATAAAAAATATGAATGGATTATAAAATTAATAAGACCTATTGTATAAATTTTACAACGTATAGTATAATTATTGAGTTATTTGGTTTCAATTTTATTAAGCTATTTACTATGGAATTAAGCATCAAATAAACAACAGAAAATTTTTCTCACACAACTTCAACATGCGATTTTCAATTACAATGTTTATCTAGTCTGATTCCTAAGAAAGTAATTTCATAATATAATTGTTTGGCCGGAGAAGTAGTAGTTTATTTTATCCGATTATACCTACAATCTACATTCTTTCATTGTTTATTACGAAGCACTAAAAGAGATCGTAATTAGTGAGAATACAACGAAATTACTCGTCGAACGTCGATAATAGCGTAAGTTATAAACTCAAGACTATAATTATACTACTACATTAAAAATCTCTTAATGATTAAGGCCATAAAAGGGTGCTCTAAATAAATGCTCCTGATTCGACTAAATATCGCGTTAAATCAATTTACGACTTTATACGTCGGAAAATAAGGTTCAAAATATAGATACGTGTTTCTACGCCGTCTTTACAGCCTGAATTTGTTGTTTACCCTGTATAAAAGTTGTTTATCGTTTATTACAATTATGTAATAATAAATTTTGATTCTAAGTTGCATTTTTAAAATTGTGGTTCTTCAATAAATTGCATTTATTGTTGCTTTACAGTATGTACTAAATATACCGACATCTTATACCCACTGAATGGTGACAGCAGTGAAGAAACAAAACATGACGTGATAAATACATTTACATGTAGGTGTTTCAATTTTTCAAATAAAAGATTATAATATAGACTGAGATATACTCGTATAATAGATTTCTTAGAGTTTGTATCGCATCCGATAGTAAGTAACAAATAGACTTAATAACTTCTAGCTTAATAGGCAGATGCTGTGGCTCCGGCACCAAAGAAGCCTTCCCTAAGTAGTCTAGTATATCTAACTGTACATCGATAATTACCTTAAAAATCCTTATAAGTAAAAGGCGGTTGCAAGATTCGCACATACAGTGTTACGTATAACAGAATTACTAGCTAATAAAGCACGTTTACACGCATGGTAATAGCGCATCGTGATGCCGGCCGGGTTTAATTGTCACAAAATGGCCGCCGAGCCAAATATGGCGGCTAAAAGTCACGCTGGAGGGTTAGATCGGCGAGAAATATAGCGTAGGGGTCCAATGTTTTAGCGCATTTTTGAACACGCTGTATAAGGAATAGCAGGTCTTGCACGAAAATGTTTGTCACCAGGGAAAGTTTGGGTTTGAATATGAATATTTCCGCAAGCTAAATAAACTTTGCTAAGCACCAAAGTGTAACTTTTGCATGAAAGTACTCGCACGATGTATTGTGTTAAGTACACAATTTGTGTAACTAACAAAAACATTAGTGTCTCTATCAGAGCCTTTTAAGGTCGAAGTCAGCCCCTAGAATATTAATAATAAGTTGTTACTTGCAAGCTATTAATAATAAGTTGGTAACATGTTTCATTAATATATTTATTGTAACATGTTCCGAGATTATTGCTGGATGCTTACCCGCCAGCCGATAGACGGTAATGTTTTTCAAACATTTGTATGTATGTATTTCCATTTCTTTGGCACTCTCTGAAGACTATAGAGCATGCCAAAAAATGGAAAGGATTTGACGGATTTTAAAAGAGGTTTCTTTACATTGGTCTTCATCGACCTCTTTGACTCAATATTGAGCGGTACGGTCTTAAAAGAGAAAATGTATGACCATCTGCAGCTGTATTTTCAATTGTTTCTTACTTTAATTCAGACTGTGTAATTCTTAGATATAAAATATAGCCATTTAAATGATATTTCTCAAGAGATTAGGGCGCAAGATATGATTTCCTTTAACATCGGGTGCCACTCATTAGCCAGTTCATCGTGTATTCCGTTAATTGGTTAACATTTGCAGATAAAGTGGAATCTCGACTCCAATTAAAGTGAAACCTGCCTGATCATTCAAACTTTAACTAGGAGCTGCTAAGGGCTACTATAGACGTTACTAAGGAATACTTAAATATATGGTATATTTACGTTTAGGATAGCCTCTACTGCAGCGCAGCAGCGCCGTATTTTATGCACCCCTATTATACCGATGTGTTAGTAAAATATTACATTTTTCAAAATTAAGGTCTGTTTTACCAAGGCTACCTACCAGTAAAATAATAAGGTCAAGCGATTTTAGGTTTCAATGTGAAGAGATATACCACCACACCACGGTACAATGTATTAGTTTCTATAATATGGTTATAAAAGACTGAGTTTCAATTCAGATTTTATTTCATGAATAACTATTTAATATTCAATCACAATTAAACTTCATTTGTATGTGGTGCACTTGAGATCGACTGCCCGTAATTACATTAATTTTACTGTCGAAATTAGTGACTACCATAAACCTCATAACTCGTTCACGGGTAAAAATAGACGCTATTTGCTAATGCAATTTAAATATAATTCGCTGTATCAGTATTCCATATTCACGTTGGTCGGTCGCATCAAAGGGCGTATAATCATTTAAGACTTTATTACAGTTTTAAATTTCATATAAAAGCATTTAATGATAGTCATGTCCAGTTTAATTAGACGCGGCGCCACGGAATGCCCGCGTTTAGTACAATTTTTATTACGGCTTTTTTTATTATTTTGGAACGGATATTATACACAACCTTGTCTAATTGTCTAATTGAATTTGTTATGCTCATTGTCATTATTGAATTGATAAAGAAAAAAGAAAAGTTACTCACAATAACTGACGAAAGGTATGGTGGGATTGGCCTGGTTATACTGACAAAACGACGTAAAGAGCTTTAAGTTATACTTACAACATTTTACAAGGTCTGTAAAATAAAGTTGATAACAACGGTTTTTGAAGAAATTAACATTAGAAATAAAGCAAGATTAATGATGGAAAGCACTGATGAGATCTAGGTCTCCTGGCTTACATGATTAGTTTTCAGCATTCACTTTTACCTTAAAGTATTTTGTAGAAAGTACTCAGTTGCATTGAAGAACCATACACCGACAAAAACTAACTAATCCCAGCCAGTGATCCTAAAAACGGCACCTGTAATTTCCACCGAATGCAATCCTAACACGAAATCACCTCCATCCGTTTCCATGGTTACGAATTCTTTTTCAATTTCGGCACCAGAATTAAGGGTAAAAGAAATACCGACAATGACACGGGCTGACCTATAATTACCCCCCTCCGCCCGCGCACCAAATTACAGAACAGTCCATTAACTATACCGGGATTATAAAAACGCCGGGGAAAAAGCTACATCTCGCCTTACCGATAGGGATGGGCGATACTTCTGTTTGTATTATCGATATATTACGACTTGCTTATAATATAAATATTTTAACTAGAGTTAGGTTTTTAAAAACCCTCACAGAAATCCTTCAAAGTGTAAGTTAAATCTGTGCCATATCCATTAATGATCCATTCAGCGGCGGTACCACGCTACCGTCAAAGACGTGCCGCCAAGCGATTCAGCGTTCCGGCACGATGGCGTGTAGAAACCGATTACGGGTATGGGTTAAATTTACACTGCCATACCCCTTCCATGTTAGCGTGCTACCATTTTAGACTGCATCGTCACTTACCATCAGGTGAGATCGCAGTCAAAAACCATCTTGTCATCGAATAAAAAAAACCTATGCCACTCTCCATGTCCTTAACTATACTCATGCAAAAATCACTTAGATCCAATGCTCTATTGCTCCATAATTGAAGGACAACCCACAAAGCTAAAAAATAAACATTTTCGCATTTATAATATTATAGTAAGAATATACTAATCCTGCTCGCAAGTTACTGATAACGACTAGTATTACATGGTAATAACTGTAGATGAAATAATAACTAGGTCTTCGTCAACGTTTTTATTTATACAAGGCCCATTTTATAATGGCAGCAAGCTTCAGCACGTAATATTATAAAATGAACTTCTAAACAAAGACTTTTGTTCAGCTTCTTATAATACGTAATTCACTAAATAATATAAAATTCAAAGTTTTTATTTGTATACAAAAATGATTTGTTACTGTTCAATGAATTGAAATGATATGAATTTGTGTTAATAAGAATTTTAAAAAGTAGATCAAAATATGACGACATGATACTCATGACGAATAGAACTGAAATGAATCTAACAAGAATCGAGAGAATTTAAAATGTAATTTTTAATATTTAATGCTGTAATTCAATGACCCTTATAAAAACGTTTAAAATTTTTAATAAACAAATATATTTTTGAGCATATTTTTTTATCGAGTGAAATAACAGTAAACGTAGTAAACTAATTAGTAACGGCATTCCGAACCAGTGGTAGATTCATTTAACGATTCGAAAGCACTTTGTAAAAGTTTATTTTAATAAAAAATATTCTATTCTATTATAATTATTATGATACGTTATCGATACTGAAAATTAATGGGTCTTATAAAACTCTATTTACACCCCGAGAATAATAATTAATAATACAAATAAATGTCAACTCTAAATTCTTTGACCTATGATTGAAATTTGAATGTCATCATATTTGGATCATTGGCCGATGACGCAACCGTCTTGAAGCCTGTAATTTAAGTCTAGACAACGTTAATAGAGTTTTAAATTTTTGTAGAGCATTTCCTTAAACTTTGGTGGAAGTAAGACGAATTTTTCAATTCTCTATGTGACGCTACTAATTCTTCTTTTAACCGACTTCCAAAAAGGAGGAGGTTATCAATTAAGCCCGTATCTTTTTTTTATCGACACATGACTTGACTATGATCTCCTATTTTTCATACGGAAATTAAAGATTTAACTAAGTCGGTGATGATATTTTCAATTAAAAACTTACATTCAAGACTCAGAATTAACGATAGTAGGGTAAAGATGCCGAATATGAGATACCATTTACATATTCGGCCATAAAAAATAAGTTATTGCCCTAATGACTATGAAAATTACTTATATTCGATAAGCATTTAATGAAGCTTATCCTTGAAAGACCGTTTAGTGCTAGGTATAATAGATTTTTTGTTATATCAGATAATATTAGAAAAGTCAGAAATTACGTCTCAGGGAAATGGTCTCCTATTATGAGATACCAAGGGTTTTTAATATGAGATAGTATAGATTTAGAGAAAAGAAAAGAAATCAATTCAAAAAAACTTTTTATTGGCGATATTTATTAATCTACAACATCGTAATACTAAATAAAAAGGTTTTAGTAACAACTTAATAATATATTATCATGTGCTTGTGCCAAGTGCTTGATGTTCTTCAGATGTAGATGTAACCCTTAAAATCGTAAGTCCAGCTTTACAATATTTTTTCTATTTTTGCTTCTAAATAGTCAGAAAAAGCTGGAGCTCTTCCCATGAACCTTGACAAATACTTCTGCATTAGCATCTTTTTTGACATAACGTTCTAGGATACTCGGAACATCCAAAGTTTTGACGCTATTAGGTAACGTATTTGTTTGCTTTGCACTGCACTCACGGCCCATATTATGGTATCGTGGTCCTAGGATTTCTTTGATCTAGAAAAAGAGGTTTTTAAATAGTCGTATTTCTATACATCCTAATATGAGATATCTCATTTAAGGAGCCCCTACGTGTCTCATATTAGGAAAACACCCAAATTTAAAAACTAGGCTGCCTATTATTTCTTGACGAAGAAAATACAACTAAACTGCAAATGCATTGTAAAATTAATCATATAACTGATACAATGACTGTAAATTTAAATCATTTAGTGTGACTATAAAGTTGTAACATACCTCGTTAATATTTGGTGTCAAAAATCGGGTTTTGTGGTTTCGTAAAAATCCGCACGTACACAACCTGACTTCGCCTCGAACTGGGAAGCACCAACACATGTTTCGGTCTGTTGCCACGTTGCTTCTGGTGACAGTATCGCCAAATAGCTGCGGCGATTAGTTTCGGCAAAACCTAACTATCTCATATTTGGCAACCATCTCATATTCGGCATCCTTACCCTATTATAACTGGTATATTTGCTCTACTCACGTCAATATCAGTAGGTGTATTAAATAACCGATCAAAAGCGAGTAGGACTCGAATACGAAGAGTTCCGTACCAAAAACCACCGAAAAAACACGTTCTAGTAGGGGAGCCCTCTTTAATTTTTCATTTATTTTTATATTTTGTTGTTATAGCGGAAACAGAAATACTCATTCTCTGAAAATCTCAACTCTCTACGTATTACGGATCATAAGATGCAGCCCGCTGACAGACAGACAGATGGACGGACGGACGAACGGAGGCTTAGTAGTAGGGTCTCGTTGGTTAACCTTCGCGTACGGATCCCTAAAAAGTGTTAAAACTGCTTTATTTTTTTATTGACGCATAGCTCCACTGGTATCTTTTGTACGCACTGCTACGAATTTTTGAGTTATGACTTATGACGTAGTACATCCGACTCGTCAGATAAATATGATAGATGGGATTATGAATACAAACACTATTAAGTTAACGGGAATGATATCGTAGTAGGAAATTATAGTGTAAAACTCATCGGCTTGTTTATAATACAACAAAATCTGTGTTAGGTTGTGTTGTCTTGATACTGGTTCTTTTGGGGTAAGGAAAGCAACAATAAGAAGATAATGCGCTGTGAAAAGTTTAATCTTCCTTAATCAATCACACACACACCTATTAAACTCGACCATGTGCACGAGCAAGTTTCATGTTATTAATCTGTGTAGTACTTAAAATTACTACAAATTCCCATTAGATATCTTAATAATTTTTTATTTCGTTAGACCCAGAATTTATTTCCCATGTTTTGCCGTTAATTTGTTTAACACGTAAAAATTGGCAAACTCCTATACAAAATTCGGAATTCTCCTTTATTTTGGATTAATTTTTTTTAAGCTATTGCATAGCTTCTATCGCGGGCCAGCGTGGAGACCGAATCCAGAAATTCCGTAACGAAAATAACCTGATACGGGACTCCTCTACGGTGAGCCGCTAGATGGCGCATTTTTTATCAACTCCATCTAGCGCTGAGCCGCTAGATGGCGTTGATAAAAAATGCTATGCAATAGCTTTACCGCGGCAGTCCCCGAGCACCACACGTCTTTTTTTTTAATGCCCGCGGAAACTCTTTAATTTTCCGGGATAAAAAGTAACAAATTTATTAATCCTGGGAATGAAATTACTTCATTCTCAGCCAAATCGGTTCATTCATTGTGCCGTGAAGGAGTAACAAACATCCATACTCACTAATCGCATTTGTAATACTAAAGTAGGATTAAAAAAAGACGTGTGGCACTCGGGAACTGCCGCGGTAAAGCTATTGCATAGCATTTTTTATCAACGCCATCTAGCGGCTCACCGTAGAGGAGTCCCGTGTCAGGTTATTTTCGTTACGGAATTTCTGGATTCGGTCTCCACGCTGGCCCGCGATAGAATCTATGCAACAGCTTAATAAAAAACACACTGTCGTCAACCACAAAAATAATACTTGCTCATTATTTAAGTGGATACCAAAATCACGTAAGTATACTACCTAATTCAGTTCCACGAACATAATCTAACGTTTCGAGAGAACGAATGATACGCAGCGCCTAGGTATGTTAATGCGGGGCCCGAAACTTCGAGCCTTATAATTTAGTTTCATATCATTACCGACGGATTGGAGGATAATGACGGACGAAAAAACCACCGTAATGACGAATGGCATAGACGGCTTATTTACAGATGCTACGTTTTCGTGATAAAGACAAACGTCTCGGTGAAACCTGTTTCATAAATAACTATGTAGCTGCTTTGCTTCCATTTACTTCGACTAGGGAACAGTAAAGATTTCGTTAACATCTGTTCAGTAGTCTCTATGATATTTACAGTTTTCCCGATGCTACATTTTCGTGATAAAGACAACGTGAGTACCTATAGGTACGTCTTGGTAAAACCTGTTTCATAAATAACTATGTAGCTGCTTTGCTTCCATTTACTTCAACTAGGGAACAGTAAAGATTTCGTTAACATCTGTTCAGTAGTTTCTATGATATTGACATTTCTTTGTGTCTGTTCTTTTCTTATAATATGTGTGGTGTACAATAAAAGTATATTTATTCATTCATTCATTCATTTTTCCCTTACTGAAGCTACGTTTTTGAAATAAAGACATGTGTACCTATGGCTACACGTTTTGGTAAAACCTGGTTTATAAATAGTTAAATAGCTACTTTACTTACATTTACTTCAAATTAGGGAACATTAAAGATTTCATTAAAATCGGTTCAGTAGTTTCTATGATATTGAAATTTTTCCCTTTTCGGTTATTCTTTATTTCGGAATGCTGGAGTCGGTTTAATTTTTCTTAAATTATAACTTGTTTTAAAGAATAATAGCTGATGACCGCAATTTCGTTTAAATCCTGCGGAAACTCACTGATTTTCCGGAGAATCACCAGTGATTCTCTGGTGGTCACTGTTCCGGTGCAAACCACTACCACTTATATATTAGACTAGCTTTTGCCCCCGCGACTTCGTCCGCGTGGAATTAGGTTTCGGGGTGGAATTTTCAAAAACTGTGACACACGTATTTCTTTATTTTTAACTGAAAGCTCAAATACCAACTTTGATGAAAACAGCTTGAAAAATGACGGAGTTTCATATAAACTTCCATCCCCAATTTAAACCCCTTAGGGATGGAATTTCCAATAATCCTTTCTTAGTGTGCGCCTACGTCATAAAAGGAACCAATTGTAAAAATTTCAAGTTTCTAACTTCAGTAGTTTAGGCTGTGCGTTGATATCTCAGTCAGTCAGTCAGTCAGTCAGGACTTTGAATTTTATATATATAGATACGACACACACACAACCATGAGCCACGTACCCTCGTGAATTGCAAGAACTATAGCTGCGGATAACACATATGAACATACATATATGAAGCGAAAAACAAACTTAGAACCAGGCTTTTTTTTGCGAGGCAAGTCGGTAAAAAGCACTAGTGAGTCAGAAGATCATTTAAAGGTTATTTCTTTCCCAATCTTACACCTACAACGCGGACCTTATTATGTAAGAAAAAATAAAATAATGATGCAGTTCCAACATCTAACCCGCGAACATAATGCGAATTTAATTCCACATATTAGCAACTAATAATAATATATCTTCGATAATAGGTGCACCACGATGACTATAACCGAAAAATGTTGACAAAATATGTCTTATTTACATTTAATTGTTTTATTAGGTTTATGTTCGTACTAGCTGATACCCGCGACTTCGTTCGCGTGGATTAAGAATAGAGTTTAGAGAGCTTTCTTATTTACCGGGGTAAAAAGTAGCCTATGTCCTATTCCAGACTATAATCTATCTCTGTACCAAATGTTAGCCAAATCGGTTCAGTCGCTGTGACGTGATTGAGTAACAGACGTACAAACTTTCGCATTTATAATATTAAATAATAGGAAGTATTGACATTTTCAATTCAAAAATTTAATTCATTTATGTATGTATGTATAATTGTATTAATAACTCTGTTTATTCTGTATTATGTGAACATTTGAGTGGGCCATTGTAGCCATAACAAAGAATTAAATAATAAAAAAATTATTTCAATTTTAACCACACTCACTTGGGAGGATTTTTATTATAATTTAGTGCTACTTATTGTATACTTATTCAATTGACATTTTCGTCTTATGCAAATCTAGCATTTGTGTCAATAAATCCTAGTCGTGACATAAAACATGAGCGAAACAGTGACTGAATCGTGACAAATAAGCCTTAAAATTGTCGATCACTTGCCGAATAATTGCTCTTAGCTAGTGTAGATCGCAGAGTTATTATTTTAATTAGGAAAGATTAATAGGAAACGATATATTATATTGTTTTATTATTATTAAATTTGCCTGTCTAATACCCGTTTTCACTAACTTTTTTTTTTAACTTTTACGGGTTACCTAGTACTAAGTTAGGTGACATTTCGGGATGGTTGGTGAAAACGGGGATAAATTTACTTAATAAAATACAGTATAATATGAAGTGTCAATTATTATTATTGAACTACGAGTATTTTTGTTATACCTACCCTTCAAACCTTAAATTCTCTCAATTTGTGAATGGATATTAGCGCCTTATATGGCTTAGAGACTGTTAATGAATTCGAAGTCGTGATTGTTTACTGAGATCTCATCGACAGGTAGCGTCATCTAGTTTTATCGGCGCGTAAGTGATTTACATAATATAATATTATTATATCTCGACCGTAGCAATTAACAGTGTCGGATCTACATTTTGGCGATTTTCGTTTTGTTGCATTAAGGGTCTTAGAATGGGGATAGCAATGCCCCCACCAATTGTGAAACTTTTGGAATCAACCAACCATCTTTGGTTTTTGCAAGTGCAAGGGTTGGATATGTTGACTGTTTTTCACTTTTCACATATTTGAAGCTTTGAGCGGCCGTGCCCTGGAGTAGTGGTTTTTCACATGCGACTATGTTAATTGCTACGGTCGATCTGTATGCGGATGCATGAAACAAAACCAAAATGGCTAACGCGATGGATAAGCTACGGAACTCTGCCTTAAATGTCAAGACGCGCACTTAACGCGTATCTTTTTATCCTACTGACGATTTATTCTTGAACCCTACCCTATAATTTGAGCGTTATTTACTTTAATTCACGGATTGCGTGTCAAATTGTCGTGTCGGTGTATACGAGTGCATATAAATGGCGCGATTTCAGGATCGTCCGTAATTAGACTCATTTGTTGTCACCCGATTCGTCTAGAATAGTCCGCCTTTTATGCGATGATGCTGACGAGCTACCTCATTTATTTATTTTTTCCTTTAATGATAGCCCTTTACTGCTATATCGCCTGATGGTAAGTGACGACGAGTCTTTACAAATTTTCGCCTTTAAAATATTAATAGAGGGCGCCCGCGACTTCGTCCGCCTGGAATTAGGTTTTGGGGTGGAACTTTCAAAAACTGTGATACACGTCCTTCTTTATTTTTAATCGAAAGGCAAAATACAGATTTTCATAGATAATATAACTTGTAAAATGACGGACTTTCATACAAACATTCATCCCCTATTTATTTCGTTTAGGGGTGGATTTTTCAAAATCTGTGAAACACGTATTTCTTTATTTTTATTTGAAAGCCTAAATACAAAGTTTCATGGATATAACTTGAAAAATGACGGACTTTCATACAAACTTCCATCCCCTATTTAAACCCCTTAGGGTTGGAATTTCCAATAATCCTTTCTTAGTGTGCGCCTACGTCATAAAAGGAACCAACTGTAAAAAATTCAAGTGTCTAACTTCAGTAGTTTAGGCTGTGCGTTGATATCTCAGTCAGTCAGTCAGTCAGTCAGTCAGGACTTTGAATTTTATATATATAGATGATAGTTCAGTATTAGTGTAATTTTTCCCTTTTTAGTTATTAAGTTTTATTATTTTTCGGTAGTCGGGTTCCAGTTTTCAAGCTATTTTGGTTTTATTTTTGCCACTCAATCGCTCTTTGAAAAATCAAGGCACTTGTCTTCTTAATTTCTGTTTAATGTAAAGCCGAAGATTATCATATGAAAAAAGTGTGCCTTTCTTGCAAGCCGAAAATTTATTTTACGACACACTTAAAATCTTCGAAAACCTAATTGAAAAACCAAATTTGTACGTTGTAAATTGATCGCAATTTATTTTTATGTACCAATGTTAGTCAGAGTTACAAGATTTTCGACGTTGGAAGGTAACCCGTTCTTTAAGCGGTAAAGTTGTGATTATCAATAGGCTACACTACCTAGCAGTGAATAATATTATCAAGTTTTAGCTTTCCAAAGCTTACACAATACATTACATAATATATTCTTAATATATAAAATAAAGTCAGGTTTGTTCGAACATTTATAACTCGACTCGAAAAAATCAGTTTTCTTATACATTTTGTATGGGATGGCTTTTTATATTGCGCGCGACTTTGTAAGCATCAATTTCTCTTATTATGATCGCGATTAAGAATTTCTTAAAAGAATATATTTTAAATATGGATAATTTTCCCCGTTTTTGCAACATTTTTCACTGATGCTTCGCTCCTATTGGTCGCAGCGTGATGTTATATAGCCTAAAGCCTTCCTCGATAAATGGACTGTCCAACACAAAAAGATTTTTTCAATTCGAACCAGTAGTTTCTGAGATTAGCGCGTTCAAACAAATAAACTCTTCAGCTTTATATAATTATACTATACTATATTATGTCATAGCATAGTTAAGGGCAAGAAGAGCCTTTTACGCCAGAAAATAGTAACCTAACTCACGCGGGCGAAGTCGTACACAAGCTTTCCGTTTATTTGGAGGGGATAGGAAGATATTAGACAATTTCAGTTTAGCTAATATTTTTTTACTATTATTGAAATATTAATTTCCAATTTTGTTTACAGGTATGTCTACCTCTTACGAGTTAACATCCACGTTTGGTTATGTAAGTTAAAGCTATTTTTTTCTTAGAGCTAAGTTCATTATTCCAGTCCTTGGAATCAGGGCGAGCTGGAAAGAGAAAAGAACAGCTGCTGAGTCTTGCCTTCTCAGCGAAACTTTGTCTGATGGGAGGCTTAGGCCGTGGCTAGTTACCACCCTACCGTCAAAAACGTGCCGCTAAGCGATTTAGCGTTCCGGCACGGTGGCGTGTAGAAACCGATTAGGAGTATGGGTTGAATTTACACTGCTATACCCCTTCCAAGTTAGTCCGGTACCATCTTAGACTGCATCGTCACTTACCATCAGGTGAGATCGCAGTTAAGGGCTATCTTGTCACCGAATTAAAAAAAACTTGCTTTCCGGGTGGGGAGTAGTCTTGGAGTCTTGTCTTGTCATAAGAGCTACAGATTAATGAATATCGGTATTTTGACAACAGTCACATACCCAATTTTCAACAGCACGTTATACAAAGCGAGCCAAAACATATTAAGTAGTCCCGTATATGTGAGTTTATAAAAGGAATGTACTAAAAAACTAAGAGCTAATGCTCTTGTACGTCTCCGGACACGACCGCAGTACGTGCGCGACGTACAAATCGGTTTCGGGGCTTAGATAATATGTGGCCACAGAGTATAGGAGAAATATGGACGGCGTTTCGCTAGCTAAATGCTAACTAAACCAAAGCGATACCTCCCACGTAAGTTGTTGTATCCCCAAAACGCTTACGTGACGCGTTAATTGTTGTGAAGGTCAATAAAATGGTTTATGCCGTCGTTTTAATAACGATACAACTTTTATGTAAAAAAATGCTGTTTTTAATTTTTTCTTCAAACGAACACATAAAAAAGATAAAAACAAATGATAATAAATAGTACAAAAAACCTAAAATGCCAATTTTGTGGAATACCACAACTTACGTAAGAGGTATCAAAATAGAATAGAATATTTTTTATTCAAAAAAGCTTTTACAAAGTGCTGTCAAATCCTCAAATAAATCTACTACTGGTTCGGAATGCCGTTCCAACCAAGAAGAACAAACAAGAAACTCGGCGGTTGCTCTTTTAAAAAGAATATAATATTACCAACGGTTAAAGGTTCGTACTGAAAACTGAATGGCCGCAGGTTCGAATCCCACCCGTTGCACTATTGTCGTACCCACTCCTAGCACAAGCTTTTCGCTTATTTGGAGGATATAGGAGGATATTAGTCAACTTCAGCTTGGCTAATATTCTTTAAAAAAAAATATATGCAAGAGCAATATCATAACGAAAAAATCAATCACGAATATAATTAATCAATCATCAATAACGAATGCTGGGTTTTAAGCCCCGTTTGTAACTTTAAACTGTTAAAGAATATATATTAGCCAAGACTTGGTGTACTTGGTGAGTACGATAATTAGAAGCGGGTGAGGATCACACGGTCTACCTTTCAGTTTTCAGTCCGCTATAAGTTATTTAAAGGCAGCGTAAATAGGTTTTTATGCGCTTATTCAATACACATATTCAATACGCGACTGCACGACAGGATAGTCGCAATTTATTGTATTGTATGACAAGACAGATCTTGATAGCGACCTCACCTGATGGTAAATGATGATGAAGTCTAAGATAGTAGCGGGCTAACTTAGAAGGGGTAAATATTGTGGGGATAAATTGTGGTTGTTTTAACCCATACCCCATTATTTCTTCTTATCCTTAATTTTTTGACAGATTAACGTTATGCTATTTTTTTCGCAGGCTGTAAAAGTCACTATTTTGTTCCATAAAAATATAGTTTAGAATAATCGGCTTCCTATATTTTATTTTCTTTGGGGATTCGTTTTCTGTAGTTCAACTCTATCTATCTTTGTTCTTTATCTGAGTATCAGTCATGTGAGTCCATGACTTCGTGAATGTACTTTTTGTTCGTCAAGTTTTCGTCTAAATAAGTGATAATATTGTTTTTGAGATACGTGGCTATTTCAAGGGATAAACAAAAAATTAATGAGTCAAGCACAATATAATACATCCAACTAATCTAAGCAAAACGCTAAAAGTTTTTGCACTAATTAAGCTTGACTGCTATCTGACTTGAAGATAAATGATTGATGATTGAAGAACAATTCAACTGTTCTGTGACTAAATCTTTTTATACACTTAAAATAAAGATTTTTGATATTATAACATAATGCCATTTTTTTTTATAATATGCTACAAAGATAATGCATTAAAATAAATATACTTACCTACCTACCTACTGTGTACTAAGTTCTAGAATTTACAAAAAATGTTTCCTTTTGATATGCCTTCATAATTATTTTAATAGCACATAAAATCTTTAATTGCGTATTAACAATATACCTACCTACCATATATGTATACCTTACTAAAGAATAATTAAAGACAAAACTAATCGTCCGTTAAAATAGTAAATTGTGTGTGAACTACAGAACAACACACACGGGTTTCGCTACGGTGTTTACGTCAACGCAGTATAGCTATCTTACAGTTCTGACACAAAGCTACAAGTACATATGCAGAGCAATGCCTAGGGAAATAATTGACAACGTGCAGTACTGTACACGTTCAAAAAAAAAAAGAGAGGAGAAGCGTTTTGTTTCGTCACTTCAGTAAAAACTATTTCTTTCTTCCGTTCAGGCTAGAGCTGTCAAGTTGATGGTACAAATCCAAGCTGTCATTTAAAGGTTCTAGGCAAATAAATCTCTCTTAGACTAGATTTCAAAATGAGCCCGTTGCGTTATCTCGAAATATTATACGTCGCATAACACTGTCTACTTCTTCTAATATAAATGTTTTCTTGTAAATCTTTATATGTACATAAAAAATAAAAATAAATAAATAAATACTACACCGAGAGTGGTTTGTGGATAAATTCGATTAAAGTTGTAATCAAATGGTATCACCTTCTCCCTTGAAAAGTTCCTTAGTAAAAAAGAGATGGATGATCGTCTCCGTTATTTTAGTCGTAATGAGTTCCACTGATCATATTAATCTCGCGAAGTTATTTCACTAAATAATAAAATCTCAGAAAACTTCGTTTTGAATTATTTCGTTTTTTTTTTATTAAAGCAGCGATGCGCTGTGTTGCTGTTTCTGAACTGTGGGATAGCTAAACAAACTGATATTTTGTGTACAAATTGCATCCATGGGAAACGGGCTTTAATCGGATTGCTCGGCAATCACAGCCTAACGGTAACTTGGCTGATTGATTTCTTTTATAACTTGACGATAGCTCGCATGCTTGATTTTGATATCGGAAATAGAGGCAACTACAATTTTCATATTCATCATATTATTATTACTAACCGACTTCAAATAAAAATTCTTTTCCAAAAACCGACTTCCTACGCCACTACAAAGTATAAAAATAATTTTAGTTTGTACACGTTTGTTGAAGTCGGGCGGGCTTAAAAAGAAACGGTGAAACCGATATGCTCGCCCGACTTTTATAAGCGTGTTTCTCTTGTGCCATCAGAAGGCGAGCGTCGCGCATCGGTTTCATCGTTTCGATACCGGCCGAATTGATAACCTCCTCCTTTTTGGAAGTCGGTTAAAAAGAAGGAAGTTCTCAATTAGTCGGATTCTTTTTTTTAGTTTTTTATGTATGTTCCCCAATTACTCGAAGACGCCTGGACCGATTTGGAAAATTCTTTTTGTTTGAAAGGGTACTATACTCTAACTCAATATTATTATGGTTCTATTTACTTTGACACTAATGTCATCGAATACGAATCGAATTAAATCTTATACTAACCCTACAGGAGATGTCTCTACAATGCAGAATTATTGCAGTTTTTTCTGGTTTGGTGAATTACAGTAAGATATTACTTTTGTAAACGTTTTTTTTAGTTTTAGGTACATTCAAGGTTTCATAGCAGCGCGCTATTCACAAAACAATTAGCTACATGATACAAGCGATTACTGATCGAGCCATTACCGATTCGTTCCTCGCCAACCGTCGGTCGGCCGCATACCTACTATCCGAATAGCTTACTATTATTTAATTGCCACAAATTGCCCCGATGCTTAGCTCAACTTGATGAACTTCGGGGCTTTTTGACCGACTTCAAAAAAGCAGGACGCGATCTTTTTTACACAGACAGTTTTTAGGGTTCTGCATCCGAAGGGAAACCAACGGGACCCTATTGCTAAGCCTCCGCATTCCGTCTGTCCGTCCGTCCGTCAGTCTGTCTGTCAGCGGGCTGTATCTCATGATCCGCAATAGGTAGAGAGTTGAAATTTTCAGAGAATGTGTATTTCCGTTGCCGCTATAGCAAAAAATAATAAAAAATTAAAGGGGGCTTCCCTACTAGAAATGTATTTTTTTTCTGGCGTTTTTTGATACGGAACCCTTCGTCCGAGTTGCATTTGACTGGTTATTAACTTCTTTATACAGACGTAAATAATATCTATAACAAGTTTTTATAAATAATGACCTCCACAGAGATTAGCCATCTGCGCGGGAGATATTACCTATCTATGGCTATGGTTGGTGGTATAGTCGACAAGTTTGTGCGCAAACACTCGTGCACTCTCTATTCCCTCACTCTCAAAGTCCGATGGGAGGGAAATCAGACACGGCCGGAGAGAGATCAGGTGCAGAACCGACGGCTTTATGTGTTCTTCGAGGCACAGATGTGACACACCGCAAACTTCGTAACTCCAGGCTAGTACTGAGAATTTCTTGACAGAAAACCCCAATATATTTATTGGTCCGACCCGGGAATCGAACCGTAGACGTCGTCATCCACTTTTTTACCGTACCAAGTTTTTATACGCACATAGTCATTCAAGTTGTTTACCTTCATAGATTGAAAATGGATTTTATGACATGTAACAATTCGCATGCTAATTAAAGTCAAAGTAATGCAGAAATCGTGTAGGATTTTGATTTATGACAACATTACCTCAATAAAGCTGCTATATTTTTTATAGTGTAATTCGGAAGCCTTGGGACGTCTACTAATTAATTTATTTTGCACTCATTAATCAAAAATTTTCATGAAATGTGCTTTTTTTTTAGTAGTTAGGCTCCTTTGTGATTAGCTGAGGATGTAAATACCTATTTGTAGGTATAAAAAGAGGTTTGACACAAAAAGAGTTTGTTTCTGTTATCGTCTATATAGGGTGTACTTACATGTTAAGGAAAACTGAAACCAGGGATATAGTAGGTATCTTTGCGAGTCTTTGACAATTTTTTCGTTCAGTTTTTTAATTAATTATTACAACACGGATTCGTGTATGTAACTGATCCTAACTTGATTTAATTTAATACAAAAAGTTCAAAGTGCTCGGCCAAAGTACCTACAAACATTTGCTTGCGACTCGCAGTAGTTACTTCACGTGTAGGTTTCGGCACTCGTTGCCAAAAAATGCAATATTGGTAATTCAAAACTTCCGAGATAAGTGGTATTTGTAATTTCATTATACCTAGGCCATACTTAAATGGACGTACATAATATGCAATAACGTTTCAAGCCACAAAACTTTGTCAAATTAAATACATACATAATATAAAGGAATGAAGTTAACTTTTCAATTGATAAGTTGTGTGAGTTGACCCTTTATTGCATATGTGCATACAAATGTAACCTAATCACAAACTTTTTACATCCTGTATACATGGGATTTAATATTCTGTGGTTATTTTTTATCCGGTAGTGCCTCCTACCAGGTCAAAATAAATAGACTAAAATACTTCAGATAAAAAGTAGCTAGGTAGACTTATTGAATGAAATAAAAACCTGAATTCCTAAAGGAGAATGGGGCACAGAAGTAATGTTTACGTCGTTATTTAGCGTCGGAGTACGTGATTGATATATCAATCAGTTAACAACCTTGTATTCATCTAAATAGTCTTATTATAATCTAGTTGCTACGAAATTGCGCTCTATGTGTGTATAAAGTCGATGTGAAACAAACTTTATTTGCATGTGTTTAGGTTCAATTTTGTAAGTTGATTTTTATGTTACGCAATTACCAATCATAACAATAGAGCCTTAAAGATTTGCATGTATTTTCGCGGAGGTGTCAAAAGTACCTAATCCGTACTTTGTGGGTGGTTGTATATTGTATTCTTATCGTCCCGTGCAGCATTTTCCTATGAAAGAAGGAGCCAAACTATATCCTATGGCTATACGAGGTAGCACTAAAAGTTGTATGTAAATAGATCTGAAATAAATAACGTTCAAAATTATATGAAGTTATATGAAGTCTGTTTATTTAATTTTTAAGCTATTGCATAGCTTCCATCGCGGGCCAGCGTGGAGACCGAATCCAGAAATTCCGTGACGAAAATAACCTGACACGGGACTCCTCTACGGTGAGCCGCTAGATGGCGCATTTTTTATCAACGCCATCTAGCGGTGAGCCATGCGAGCGTGGATAAAAAATGCTATGCAATAGCTTTACCGCGGCAGTCCCCGAGTGCCACACGTATTTTTTTTATCCTTTTAAATATTTATACTTACTGCAACACCGCAGTCCCGTCGTGAACACGGTCCATGTCATTGGGTCGAAATATCGACAATCCCAACTAAAATAACTACCTTGGTACCGTAGGTACATTATGTCATTAAACCACGAGTCAAGTCTAAAATCTTTAGAATACTAGCCAAACTGAACTTAACTTATATTTTCTGTCCCCTCAAAATAAGCGGAAAGCTTGTATTCGGAATGGGTACGACAATAGTGCAACGGGCGGTGATCAAATCTCCGACCTTCAGTTTTCAGCACCTATAACCGTTGGATTTGTGTTATAAACGGGTTTTTTGATGGCCTTTTATCCCGGAAAAACAGTTACCTAAGTCACGCGGACGAAGTCACGGGTATCATCTAGTAAATGATATTTTTTTAATCTCATTTGCAATAATGGACGCGTAGTTCCACTCAACAGTGAGCAGTCGTGAGCTCTCAACAACAAAAAGCAACAAAACAACACTCGCATCAATGTCACATAGATTACAAATCTTTAGAATAGTAGCCAAGCTGAACTTAACTTATATTTTCTGTCCCCTCAAAATAAGCGGAAAGCTTGTGTTAGGAATGGGTACGACAATAGTGCAACGGGCGGGGATCAAATCTCCGACCTTCAGTTTTCAGCACCTATAACCATTGGACTTGTGTTATAAACGAGTTTTTTGATGGCAAGGAAAGTGACCTTTTACCCCGGAAAAACAGTAACCTAAGTCACGCGGACGAAGTCGCGGGCATCATCTAGTAAATGATATTTTTTAATCTCATTTGCAATAATGGACGCGTAGTTCCACTCAACAGTGAGCAGTCGTGAGCTCTCAACAACAACAAGCAACAAAACAACACTCGCATCAATGTCACATAGATTACACATTTGCATAAACGTCAGTATGCGAAGCGAACATTCAAACTTAATTTTAATAAATACTGCCCACATACGTTATAACGGTCTTGAGCTATGTTTCTAGGCAAGATATCGCAATTAATAATAATCCTATAATTTAACATGGGATTTAATTTAACAAACCTCACTAATATGGTATAATGTTTGTTTATTTGTTTGTCCTTCAATCATGCTGCAACAGAGGATTGATGTAATTTTTTGCATGAGTATAGGGTACTTTTTATCCCGGAAAATCAAAGAGTTACCGCGGGATCTTTAAAATTGAATGCACTTAGGCTTTAGAGGTTGTGTATTTATGTGTGTATCTGTATATGCTTTTTTGCAACTATATATTTTCCTGGAAAATTACTGGGCCTATTGTAATATGGTTTTGCATTCTGGTCTGGTTCATAGATATTTTACACAGTTCTATAATTTATGGGGCGCGGCAATCGCTTCATGTTAAAGTTACAATTTTCCTGGAAAACTATACCTATTGATCCGATGTTTTAATTTTATTTCTTTTAATTCAATTTATTTTTGCTATCTTGGGCCTATCTTTAACAATGATATTTTTGAAATCCCCTCTACATTCCATAAAGATGTCACATAGCTCAAAAGTGCAAAAAAATTCTTGTGCAAAAAATATCGTAAGTAGAGATTTCAAACAACTCAAAACGTTACCATGTTAGGGCAGTTTTTCAAAAAGTATTGATGCAAAAAAAATTGCACTAAATATTAGGTACTTATTAACCGGTGATTTATCCTCAAACCTTCATTAACAAACCGTAATAGGTTACTTTACACATGCCGTATATCCCCGCGTGAAACTGATAAGCGTTCTAAATATGCGCCGACCACTTAGCTGGTACACACCGGGAGGACTTGCCCCGTTAGAATACAAACTCTATGCGCATATAATTATAGTTCATATTTGTATGATGACGTGTAAGGTTAAGTTTATTGTATTGAATAGCAAAATTCATTAATCCAGCATCCCCGTCAGGCGGACTGACAGAGCAATAAGTGACGTGGAATATCGACTTTAAGTGGCCGATTGTAGTAAGATTAATAGGGCTTACATTTGCCACAGTGTAGTGGTGCATCCAGTATAAACACTGCACGATAGCTGCTTACATAAGTTGTTGGTGTAGAGTTGTAGACCATCTTTTTATTCGAAGGGTCATGATTTTAGCTGTCTATGTATGTATGGGCCTATATAACTAATGAGCTGATTTTAAGGAATGATGTGTCCATCAATTCCAAATCAAATCAAATGCCTGTTTACAATTGTAAACAGGCATCTTCTAGGCAAGCGCAAACTATCGTGGGCTGCATCTTCACTTACCATCAGGTGAGATCGCATTCAAGCGCTAGTCCATATTATATTAAATAAATAGATTATGGTTTGAGTAACATAGGCTACGTTTCATAATATAAACGTAAAAATTCTTTACTGCCACTATAAAGTATATCAATTGTGCCTGTAAAATTTGAAGAGTTCCCTCGATTTCTCCAGGATCTCATCATCAGATTTTGACCCGATGACAGTAGGACCACCTTTGAAGTATACCATTTCAAACAAAAAAAAGAATTTTCCAAGTCGGTCCAGTCTTTTTAACCGACTTCCAAAAATGAAGAGGTTATCAATTCGGCCGGTATCGAAACGATGAAACCGATGCGCGACGCTTGCCTTCTGATGGCACATGAGAGTCACATTTGTAAAAATCGGGCGAGGGTAGCGTAAAAGTAAGAGGTTCTTTTTTTGTAAAAACTTGACACCACATCATTCCGTTTAGGGGCATTGCACCTATATAGTATTAAGTACATCAAATAGCACAGCCTGTAGGGTATACGAACCGACGACCCTCGAGCTTTAGCTACTAAACCATTAAGTCTCTCTCTGTTAGTCACGCATAATTATTGTAATCCAGATTAGCATTCGAATCGTAAGTCAAGGACTTATGGGTGTCAAATATAATTTATCAGAGAGTATCGATTATTCACGGTCATGACAAATGGCGGCCAGCGCCATATATCCTGCGATTTGAGATTTGCGAGTCGAAGTACCTACCAATTTTTTTTAAAGAAAGCCAAGCTGAAGTTGACTTATATCTCCTCCTATCCCCTCCAAATTAGCGGAAAGTATGTGCTACGACTTTTAGTGGGTACGACAGTAGTGTAACGTGTGGGATTCGAACCTGCGACCTTTCAGTTTACCGCCTCCAACCGTTGGGCTATTGGTATTATTTAGGGCAGACTGGCTACTTTTAGTTTTTTCTGTGTTTCTTCTATTCTTGAAAACGACAGGTCTTGGCGAATTACAGCATAATATTTTTTTTCTTTTAGTATTAATAATAATTTAGTACTTACTACTTTATTATCATCATATGAGTTAATAACAGCCAGTAACTATGATGTGATTTTACTAAAAAAAAAAAAAAAACTAATCAAAAACTGCCTGTCTGCATCTTAAAGAGTTTATAGAATACTATAAAGTATAAACATAATTGGGTAAAAGGTTTACGAATATTATTTAAATATGACTTCTACTTACTAGCCCATCACGGCTAGAAATTACCTCAATTTAATTAAATCGAACCTACTGTCACTCTTAATGGAAACCCTCGATGATGGAGTGTTTTACAGCGTCCATTCAAACAGAAAACAACTCAACGTGGTTTGCTATCCATTGCTTGCTGCATCATGGCGGGAATCCCGCCGCGGGATTAGTGTATAAAAAACCCCTTGAAACCGTAGGACCAGCTTCTTTGGTCAATCATTGCTATGTACACATTGGCTCAAGTGCTTTAGCCAAATCTATACTACGACTCTCTGTTCTCTATATGATCTTTGGAGGGGGAAGGGGAGTATCAGTAATGTTTAGCTTGGCTAATATTATTAAAAAATATGCATGATATGGTACCGATACGATTAAGTTTTGAATTTAGTTTTTAAAAATCCCAAAACTCTTTGATTTTCCGGGATAAAAGTAGCCTATGTCACTCTCCAGGTCCTCAACTATATCATGCAAAAAAACACGTCGATTCGTAGCTCTGTTGAAGCGTCATTTAAGGACAAATAAACAAACAATCAAACTTTCGCATTTATAATATTATTAAGTAAGGATTAGCCCGAACAAACACGAACTTAGCGCGATTGAGTACAAACTTACCCGAATGTAGTGATTTTTGATCACACTTATATGTTTGTGTTTTTGATCACAAACATATAATTTGATATACATTTGAGTTGAGTTAAATTATTTTAAGTTTCGTAGGAATCTCTAAATTTAGACAAAATAAAATAATATAGCTTGATAATGTAGCTTTCTATAGGTGAAATAATTTTTAAAATCGGTTAAGTGTTATACAGTGTGTGTGTCTGTGGGTGTATCACATACACCCACAGACACACACACATACACACACATGAAACCACGCGAACACACTTTGTGAATATCTTAACTGTTTTATTTTTACTTTCACTTCTGAAAACTACCCTAAATTAACATTCATACTGTATTATAAATTCTCTGTAAAACTTTTTTTTTTTTAATTCAAATAATGTACCTACTTATTCATTTTTGGCTTTATTTAAGGACTAAAATGATCTTGTAAAATTGTGTTGTAAACTAATAAATGAATAAGTAAATATTATTATAGATAGGAGTATTCATAGACTACACAAGCGAACATACAGAGCTAAAGTCAGTCTTCGCCGTCAATGTACAGCGTGCGCCGCGATGGTATCGCGCGGTGTACGGGATGAGAACACTAATTATGTTCTATGGAGCACGGGGTGTGGCATTCCGTTAGGCCGATGAACTTTTTAATAGAGCTCACAATTTATTAGACATGATCAGATTTATTTATCGTAGGCTTTAATTTTTCCTCAAAATTTAGTCGCTTTAACATGATTATTATACATATCTGACATCTGCGATGGGAAGTATTAATCCAGTTAGTAGTTTGTCCATTCAAATCATTCCGTAGTACTCTTGTTGTTATATTTTAAGAGTAGCTTTTGCCCGCTACTTTTTCCGCATGTTTTTAAAGAAAGTCTGCTGCTGCTGCTGCTTTCCCGGGATAAAAAGTATCCTATGTCACTCTCCACCTATACTTACTCATAATAATACAAAAAATTACGTCTTCATCGTCGTTAAAATTGTACTCAAAGTTAAATTTACGTACAACCATGAAGAACCATGTAGAACAACTATTTTTTTTAAGAATTGACCTACTGGGGCAAAATAGTTGAACTCAGGCACTACATGATTAGTTGTACTAGTGGGAATGAGTAGAAATTAAAAGCATAGAGGTACACCTTTTATCTGAAACGTATTTTTTTGGTGTTTATCAAACAAATAAATAATCAATCAGAAAAACTGATTTTCAAACATTTTCTAACTAAAAATTTTATGTTCTAGGTCTAATATTTTATTACTCTGTGGCCAAAACTAGATGATGTGCAGTATCACAGAGAACGAGGCAAATGTGTTATCTCAACGCGTTCCACAGACAATCAAACCTTGTATCTTTACCTGACTGCGCATAAAGCTATTGTGTGTTAGTGCTCGTGTTAATATCATTTTATGCAAGTGTAAATTGGAAAAAAACACCCCAACATTAGCTAACTTTTGAATCTATGTACGACTAGCTGATACCCGCGACTTCGTTCGCGTGGATTGACGTTTATTATTCCCACGGGAACTCTCTTATTTCCCGGGATAAAAAGTAGCCTATGTCCTATTCCAGATTATGATCTATCTCTGTGTCAAATTTCAGCCAAATCGGTTCAGTCGTTGCGACGTGATTGAGTAACAAACATACAAACTTTCGCATTTATATTATAACTAGCTGACTAGCTGATGCCCGCGACTTCGTCCGCGTGAATTTAGTTTTTAAAATCCCGCGGGAACTCTTCGATTTTCCGGGATAAAATGTAGCCTATGTTTTAATCCAAGGTATAATCTATCTCCATTTTAAATTTCAGCCAAATCGGTCCAGTAGTTTTTGCGTGAAAGAGTAACAAACATACACACACACAAACATACAAACTTTCGGCTTTATAATATTAGTGTGATGTGATAGGACCGAATAATAGGATAAAGTTAACACCCTGTCACCCAATTTTCAGCTCCATCATCAGATCCTCTTCCTCGATCCTCATTCATCATCAATCTAACTCATACTCATTGAGACCATTCTAATGAGCCCAAACAAACTATATCTGCTGTAAGTTGCTGAAGAGTTGGGTATCCCGCAGACTTATTGATGATCAGTACCTCAGTCAGATCAGTCATGCCTTGGAAACAGTGAGAAGTAATAGTACACTGCAATAGAGAAAGTTTGTAAGACCATTCCGACCGTTCCGTAGAACAAAGTCTCATCTGCTAAATTCATAACTTGAGATTTGAACCTTGCAGATGTGACTTTAAGGCTCAAATTTCAAGTTGTGAATTTAGCAGATGAGGCTTTGTACTAGGGAACGGTCGATTCAATCAAGTAGGAAATGAGCTGACGATCTTCAAATGCCTGAGCAGATCTTCAGAAATTATAGCTTACCACCTCGATGATATCAGCTTTCAAACAGAGAGAACCGCATCAAAATCGGTCCATTCGTTAGGAAGCTACGAGGGGACAGACTGACACACAGATACATAGATACAAAGGTACAAAAATATATAGATACTTACACTTTTTCTTATTCGATGACGAGATAGTCCTCGACTGCAATCTCACCTGATGGTAAGTGACGATGCAGTCTAAGATGGTAGCGGGCTTACTTGGAAGGGGTATGGCAGTGTACTCATATCCCTAATCGGTTTCTACACGTCATCGTACCGGAACGCTAAATCGCTTGGCGGCACGTCTTTGACAGTAGGGTAGTAACTAGTCACGGCCAAAGCCTCCCACCAGACCAAACAAGACACTGCAGATACACGTAACTTATAAACCTAAACTTTTTCCGTGGGGGTTAAAAATAAAGAAACCTGTCCAGTGGTTGGCCAGCGAATGATTGAGATTTCGAATGCGCTAGATTTCTATAAAACAAAAAATGTACCCAAGGCTCGGTGAAAAAAAAAAAAAAAAAACTACACTCACACTGCATAGTAATGAGAAGAAGCAGATTATCTCGCAGCCAATTAGCGCTTGCGTGAGGCATAGTCTCATCGGTATCATATCGGGCCGTCTGTCCGTCACGTAGCGGGACCCAGATAAAAAATAATATATCACTGAATGTATAAAGAGTGACACGCGCAAAGATTCTCTCATGATTTATGTTGTAGGCGAATGTAACTGTTAACTTTAACTAATCGTGGAACAAGGCCCGTGTCGCCGGCCCCTTTGTTTCAACAAAATTTAAAAAAAAAAAAGACGTGTGGCACTCGGGGACTGCCGCGGTAAAACTATTGCATAGCATTTTTTATCAACGCCATCTAGCGGCGAGAGGAGTCCCGTGTCAGGTTATTTTCGTTACGGAATTTCTGGATTCGGTCTCCACGCTCAAGGCCCGCGATAGAAGCTATGCGATAGCTTAAAAATTCAAAATTATTCATTTCATGTAGGCCAACTTGTGGTTCGACAAGTCGAAAATCTACCACCGGTTCTACAACACCGACAGAAACCCCGATTTCTAATGTCACCCGGGCGTGGATCCTTACCACGATCACAGACACGTATGAGCTAATTTTTTTTTTTCGATGACAATAGTCCTTGACTGCGTTCTCACCTGGGGCCTGATTCTGTAACTCAGTGCCTATCAAAAAATGAAAGCCACTGACATATTATATTTTTTATCCATTGAAGGTTTACTATGAAATAGTAAATGACATTTCTTTTCAAACCTTCAATGGATAAGAAAGGCCTGCCGTCGGTGATAGGCACTGAGTTACAGAACCAGGGGCTGATGGTACGTGACGATGCTTTCTAAAATGGTAACGGGCTAACTTAGAAGGGGTATGGCAGTGTTCAACCCATACCCCTAATCAGTTTCGATACGCCATGGTGCTGGAACGCTAAATCATTTGGCGGCACGTCTTTGACAGTAGGGTGCACTAGTAGTGGAAGACCACACGCTTACTCATTACAGACTCAAGACAGAGTTAAAACGAGACAGATTTATATCAGAGCATATTTGTTGCTCGTTTTAACTTCTATCTTTAGTCTGAGCTGAGTCAGTAGATCTCAGCACAAGCTGCTCATCGTTCTCAGTGTTCCTATATTTATCTGTAATTAGGTATATACCTAACCACTTGATAAGAACACTGAGGCGTCTTCTTAATTTAAACCAATTTGCACCGAGCGTGCGCGCGCGCATCCTAATTCAATTCATTACGAATTCCTCTTAAGGTAACATCTCCACTAAGTAACGCCAGATATCGATCTATTGCTAAGGAGCGGTCACGAAATCGATCATGAATTGATTTATTTACAATCTGGCAAAAAAATTAACACAAAAACATCTAAGATGTTGGATCGCGATTATTGCACTGGGAGCCGTATAAAAAGTCACTTAAGCGGTTTTTTTTGGCCGTTTTTATAATTATCGTCTAAGCATTATGGTGCAGAAATCTCGATACGGGCCTGCCAGAGCCTGTTCCTACTAAAGTAGGTATGCCGATGTGGCTAAGTCTGTTGTAAACAATCTCTAAACTGAACTAGATTGACAGGTCTACATCTAGTGTTATATCCTTTTCCACACGGAGCCTTAGGAAAGGGAGAGCATGATTCTATTGATTATTACTCGTATTTTATAAATCATCTGTTATCCTCGACATTTCGAAGACGTTGGATGATAGAAGTTCCACACGTTTGGTGAATCGTAAACGAACCAGACATAACTGCATAATATGAAGCTAATGTGTCAATGAGCGGGGAACTTAAGTTCGAATAACCGATAGACTGAGAGCCGATTTCACCAACGTAAAATAAGTCCTATCGGCGCGTAAAGATATTTTAGCAAAGTTGAATACAAAAACTGTTAGAACGCCCAATTTATTCTTCGGTTAAACATCACTCGACGCTGGTGAAATCGCCATTAAGTACCTACATTTAAAAAATATTTACCTGACGAAAGCTAACGGGTTAGTCCAGCTAACTCAAACCATGGATGGTTTGAAGGGAGGTCAAAACTTTTTTTATTCGATGACAAGATTACTCTTGTCTACAACCACCGCACTGCAAGACATAGGGAGAGCTTCCATCCCTACGTCGTTGATATTCCACCTACGCGCACCAAGCGCTTTAAGTCTTCATTCCTGATTCGCACGGCTAGGGTCTGGAATGCTCTTCCAAGATCTGTGTTTCCTAGCACGTACAATTTGGGTATCTTTAAAACAAGGGTGAATAGGCATCTTCTAGGCAAACGCGTTACACCTTAGACCGCATCATCACTTTCCATCAGGTGTGGTAGTGGTCAAGCGTGTGCCTATAATGTATAAAAAAAAAAAAAAAAAAAAAAAAAAAAAAAAAAAAAAAAAAAAAAAAAAAAAAAAAAAAAAAAAAAAAAAAAAAAAAAAAAAACCTCATTTTGATGGGAAGTGATGCTGCATGGTAGTGGGCTAATTTGGAAGGGAATATGGCAGTTTTAAATAAGCCCGTTATCCCTAATCGGTTTCCATACTAAACTCTACATTCCATTCATGCGAATTTCAACTAAAATTGAAAATGCAAGATATCCCAAATTCTACACACGTCAATTAAAAGATATACTCGTAAATACCTAAGTTTTCCCCAAAAAATTTCGCCAATACGAACAGCCTGCTTACGACTTTATTATACATTTAGACACAGTCTGCTTATGAAGGGACTGGTTTGGCTTAATGCCACATTGTGATGGCACCGAACCTCTGTTCCACCATAAACGGCGGACAAAAAATGCAGACGGCGCTGGCAGTGTATTTGACAGAATTCTGTATGACCGAAACATTTTTTAATCGTATGGCAAAGTTTAGACTTAATAAGCGTTGATTATAATTATGGTTATGTTAATGTCATAATTTCAATGTCAGATGTTTTATGATTATAAATCAATCTCCAAATTCCCCAGCCAAGTGATAAACTCAGGAGGGAAGGCAAAAAGGTCTTTAGACAATCCTTGGTAGGAACGGGAAGGGCAGCGCCGAACATGTGCTCCATTGTTTGACCCTCCACGCCACAGTCACAGATAGCGGAAGGTCTCCATCCCCATTTATGCAAAAGGTCGTTACAGCGGTCATGTCCTGCTCGTAGTCTGTTCAGACGGCACCACAACTTACGAGGCAGATTGAAACCTTTCGGTTTTATTGTAGGATCGGGGATGTGCGCTGCAGGCTCACCAGATGCCCTCCATTCGTCTCACCAGCTCTCAGCCAGGTTGAAATCGATTACTGATACGCTTGTGAGGACAATATCAATTAGAGAAGTAGGAAAATGACATCTTCGTTTTATCTGCTGTGGGAATATCTATAGGCTACAGTGTGATGATTGCAATAACCCAGGGTAAGCATGGGCACGAGACATTCCCAATTTCATCCACTGACAAGGGATTAAATTATTTGTTCCCTATACTAAAGTACGGCGACAGGGGAAAGATAAGTATATTCCTATAAGTATAACCAGTGTGGATATTATTTCCACTGTTTAGCCCATAACGGGTGGATGAAACTGAGCGAGGGGATAAACATTTTACCATTTCTCCGTGGATGAATATTATGTCCCCTGCCCATACTCTCCCTGCAGATTGGATGGTACTCTCTCGCTATTGGCTAAAATGCATTGATGCAGCAAGAACGCCTTAAATTAAGCTAATTAAAAGCGATTTGGAGTATCACGCTGTAGTAGGTAATCATTTTTAGACAATCCCACAGTTGGACATAGGACTCTAAAATAAAGATTTCCACAATGCACGCCCTTCTACCGCTTGTATCTAGTGGCACCGCAGCATTAACTACCACACTAGCGAGGTTGTCTAACTAAACTTTGTTTTTGTACTTTTTGTTTTGAACCTATGACCCTTTGTATTCTGATGTCTAAAGTCTACTGACTTTACAGTTTTCATCCGAATCCTCTTATTTTAGGTGCTTCAAGCACCTGTATGTAATGTAATAGAAATTATATATTCCAATATTACAGCGAACGTAAGAACGGATAAACAGTCTTAACATTGAATCGTTTACAATAATAAAAGTCCATTGTCATCGATCAACATCATCTGCATGCTTCGACTTCGCGAACTTTTTGCCGCCAAAAAAACATCTTAACAACTACACAATGATTCTGCCATTTCTTGTTAAGAGGAAGCCTCCACTTACGGGTATATGAGAAAAGAATGAATGATGAATGAATGGATTAATATTTATGAATGAAAATTATTTTTCTTTGTTCGAAAAATTAATAATTAATTTATTTAGCCGTACACTATAAAGATTCCTTGAAATAGAAAAAAAACTATATTGTGCCCGCGACTTCGTCCGCGTGTGTTTAATGTTTTAAAATTTCCGTGGAAATTTTTGATTTACCGGTATAAACAGAAGCCTTTGCCAAACACAAAGATTAGTTCTGCTGTCAGGTTATATTTTCTTGGCATATTTCCTCGTTCCAATTGTTTAAATGTTAAATTCCATACATAACTTTTACTTTTTGTTGTTTAAGACTTTGTTTCTTGTTATTCCTGATAAGATTAGCACTTGACTGTGATCTCATCAGCTGATGGTTAGTGACGATATAATCTATGGTGGCAGTTTTTTAAATTAAGTCCATATCCTTTATCATGGTGATATTTTAATAAGTGTATAGGAGATTCATTCCTTTCATCCGAATGAAAAAGTAAAAATTAGTAGCAGCGTCGTCGCCTTAAATAACAGCTGGGCGTTGTTATACCGACTTACAAATCGGCGATCGGACCGATAAAAACACCATTAAATTAATATTACACATTTTTCCATAAGTAATTGCTTCAAATTCGACCTTATTGAAACTCATCGCGAGTCGCCAGTATTGTTCACCGGCAAAGGATTCCGAGATGATGAAACTTATAAATATAAAAGGCAATTTGAGATAAATTCAACATGTACAATGATGCAAATGAAGCATGAAGGAACCGTTGTAACATATTTCATTCGGATTTTAGGGATTTAAGAGTGACAGAGTGTTGGCCCCTAAGGTATGGTTCTTGCAATTCACAAGGGCGCGTCAGCTTTACTTGTGGTTACGTCGTGTACATGTACATTGTGTTAGTGTGCGTGTCTGTCAGGAGCCTAGGTGGGAGCGGTCAGACGCGAGCAAGCTCTCGCTGAAACTTATACAGATACGACACGCACACAACCATGAGCCACGCGCCCTCGTGAATTGCAAGAGCTTTACTAGCTTTAGGAGTTGGGATTTCATTATAGTGTTCTGTACCGAGCTTCTGTAAAGATTTCTCGTTTAAACTTGTAAGGCGCTTTAACCTAATCAATTACGTAATTTTTTTTTATTAAGTTTCAGACTCGATACTATTGCACACTTTTTAGTAATAAATGTGAACGTGTGATCGTTTGGATGGTTTGTTCTTCAATCACACAGACACGTAGCAACTGATTGACGTGATTTCTTGCATAGTTGAGTCTTATGTTAACAAATGGATCGCGATGAAGTCGTAGGCAAAAGCTAGTCAAAACATAAAATCTAAATTAATTTAACCAAAATTGGCATTTAATTTTACGGTAAACTAAGTTTAAATGTTTCGGCAACAAATAATAATAATATGATTAATGGAGCCATTTTATATCATTTAATAATAGACTGTCAATTTGGCTAATGTAGTTATAATAGCAGAGCTCTTGGAACTGAATAATTTCAGTGCAATTTTCGATTAGCATTCGGATAACTATATTTGATTATAATTAATTAGCATTAATCAATCAAATTCTAAGATTGTGCAAAGTATAAATAATAGGGTTATATGTTCAACTTTCACATGGCGTTATGAGGCAAATAAAATTTATTTAAAAAAATATAACCCAATACAGTATCAAATTACAGCTCTTTAGTACCAGTAGTCTCTGCGCTAAGCTGCGAACAGGCGGACAGACTGACAGACAGACAGATAAACGGACAGACAGACAGACAGACGGACAGACCTTGCTCAACTATAAGGGTTTCTTGTTGTTTTCTTACGAAACCCTAAAAACGAAGATAAAAGCTTTTTTGGTTACTACCTACAAGTTTCGATTTTGATCACATACAAACTTTACTAATATCACAGAATAAGCATATTGAGAGAGTTACAGCCCGCTGACAGACAGACGCACGGACGGACAGAGGAGGCTTAGTAATAGGGTTCCGTTGGCACGTTTTGGGTACGGAACCCTAAAAATGATGTGGCTTTCAGTGTTACAGGTTCCGTATAATACGGCGATTCAAAGAATGTCCATATTACAAATCTCGTACTGATTACCTCTACGGTTAAAAAAGCTAAATAAAAGCTGCTATCCCATGATCCTGGTTAATCATAATGAAAGGAGTTTTTATACCTACGAGTAGGTACCTCCGCCGCGTCTCTGCGCGCCTGGTAATTTGCTTAATTCATATAATCACTGATCCAGGGATCCATGCTACCAACTTATGCTGGAATACCGATACACCGTGTTAATCATATAGTAGACGCCTGCGGCTTTGTCCGCGTTATCTTCTTTTGTAGACAGATTAGATGAGTGTGGTCATCTATATATATATAAAATTCAAAGTCCTGACTGACTGACTGACTGACTGAGATATCAACGCACAGCCTAAACTACTGAAGTTAGAAACTTGAAATTTTTACAGTTGGTTCCTTTTATGATGTAGGCGCACACTAAGGAAGGATTTTTGAATATTCAACCCTCAAGGGGGTAAAATAGGGGTTTGAAAAATCGAACTTAACGTGAGCAAAGCCGCGAGCAAAAGCTAGTCTTTTTTATTTTATTCGATGACAAGATAGCCCTTGACTGTTGATCTCATCCGATGGTAAGTGACGATGCAGTCTAAGATGGTAGCGAGGTAACTTGGAAGGGGTATAGCAGTAAATTCAACCCATACCCCTAATCGGTTTCTAAACGCCATCGTTCCTGAACGCTAAATCGCTTGGCGGCACGTCTTTGACGGTAGGGTGGTAACTATCCACGGCCAAAGCCTCCCACCAGACAATCTTTTAGTAACCGACAGATAAAGTATTTATTCGACAGTTTTTGTTACTTGCAAACTGTCAAAACGCCAGATTAATTCGTCAGTTAAAGTTGCTTGACGATCGATGGTGAAAAAGACCGTTTTTCCAACTAACTATAACTTGGGTGTCTTTAAATCTAGAGTGAATAGGCACCTTCTAGGCAAGCGCGCACCATCTTAGGCTGCTTCACTTACCATCAAGTGAGATGGCAGGCTAGTCTATATATTAAAAAAAGTCAGTACAGTAGAATCCCGATTATCCGAACATCGATTATCCGAACATCCGATTATCCGAACTCATTCGTGATCACTCAAAAGATGTGATTGATTACGTCAAACATTAATAACAAGTTATTTCCAACCAAAATTTTAAATTACATAGGTACTTTGTAATTCATTTGCTTTGAAATCGATTATCCGGATTTTCGATTATACGGAATACCCCTGGTTTTATTTGATCCGGATAATCGGGATTCTACTGTACTAAAATGTTCGCAAAGAGCAGACAGACAGTCATTTATTAGATTAGAGAAGACGAAGATAGGCGATGTAATTATGGAATTATTTTTACATTTCTGTACCTGACCCGGCTATTTTGTATAACTAGTTCAGCTTAAGCATACGCTTTTATTCTTGGCGTATCTACGTTTTTATTCAGAGTATTGACGATAAAGTTGATCGTTCACCGAGTTAGCTGATAAACATTAAAAAAATATATATTATTGGGTTAAAAGCTTTTTACCTAAACGTAGATATAAAGCTTTTCATACATATTGTAGCGATGAGATGTTCTTGTACATGTCCTTTCTATATTTTAGTTTAGTTTGTACGGTTAAATGTACAGAATAAATAAATAAATATTCTTTTCCCCAAGGAATATTGTGAAATGGACGATTTTTAAGACGTGTGTTACTTTACTAATTCTGTTTCTACACGCCATGGTGCCTGAACATCCTCACACACTTTTGCATTTATAATATTAAGTAGGATATTATAATTTATTTTTGGAGCTTAATTGGCTGTAATTTCACATTGCAATACGCGTATACTGTTATTTATTCACTACCTAAACCAGTCGGCGCTCACCTTAGGGATTTAAAAAATAGTTTATTATTCAGACCATTTGTCACCGGTGACAAACGTCAGTTTTTTGACACTTCCCTAGCCTTACATGTACGCGTTGTACGTATATAATTATGGTCAACTTATTACCTACAAGTTGAAGCTCGCTCGCATATACAGGCGTTAAAAAAAGTAGTTTTTTGTATCTCACACACAATATTGTCGCGAAAAAGTAGCGAAGATTTTTTTTTTTCGAAGACAAAATAGTCCTTGACTGCGATCTAACCTGATAATAAGTGACGATGCAGTCTAAGATGGTAGAGGGCTAACTTGGAAGAGGTATGACAGTGTAGTTTTAATGAATGAATGAATGAATGAATATACTTTTATTGTACACCACACATATTATAAGACAGACACAAAGAACTTAATAAATAGCATACAATTTGGCGGCCTTATCGCTATATAGCGATCTCTTCCAGGCAACCAATGGTGTTAAGGACATAGCTACAGAAACTAAGAGGTAGGTGGTGCAAATAATATAATATACAAACTATATACATATAATAATATCATATATAATACATACATAATATAATATAATACATACATATATATAATACACATATATACATATATAATACATACCTTTAAGTTTGTGACAGATAGTGATCTTTGACAAGTCTCTTAAAGATATTAATAGACCGAGCCTCCCTAATATCAAGGGGCAAGGCATTCCACAGTTTAACAGCTGAAACTGAAAAAGATTTGTGAAAGAAAGAAGAATTATGTGTAGGTGTCCTTAAAATAAGTTTCCTTGTTGTACGGAGAACTTCACCCGGACGACCTACAAATTCAAATTTCTCCTTTAAGTAAGGAGGAGATGAAGGGTGAAACAGCACACAGTACAGAATAGAAAGGACATGCAAATTCCGGCGAAGTCGGATGGGTAACCACTTGAGACGAGAACGAAATTGAGATACATGGTCGTATTTGCGTAAGCCAAATATGAACCGAATGCTAGTGTTTTGAAGTCTCTCAAGCTTATTTAACTGGTCTTCGGTTAGGTTAATATAGCTTGCGTCTGCGTAATCAAGGATAGGAAGAAGAAGAGTCTGTGCTAACATAATTTTAGTAGGAATGGGGAGAAAAGATCTTAAACGGCGCAAAGAGCTCAGGGATGCAAACGTCTTCCTACTAATCTGCTTCAAATGATTTAATCTATACACCTAATCGGTTTCTACTTGCCATCGTGCCGGAACGAGAAGCTACAAGTACATATCTATAAATCAAAATGACCGGCGTCGTTACGCGAAAGAATTTCCATTTTTTCCACACGCTTCAGAAATGAAGATATCATAGTTTTTTCCGTCATATTCCTTGTAGTTCAGATACCCACGCGTTGAATAGAGAGCGGATCATTAATATCCCGGCATTGCATTCCCGGATAATGGCCGGCATCCCTGCAGTGTTGTTGCTGCTTTTGAAATTAATTAGATACGCTCTGCACTCTGCTGTATATACTTTAGCGTGTTTAAAATCAACGTTAAAGCGGTTGCAATTTTATTTACTGTCAAAAAACGCATTGTGGTAGCGTCGAAGGAAAAAAACATTATAACCTTAATAGTAACCTTTTAATAAAGTTCATAAAAATCTTCGTATTACCAAACCAAAACCGCCGAATTTCGAAAAATTTGCCGATGTTTTTCGAAAACACAAAACGTTATAGTTTTTTTGAGTATAGGTATTTATTTACTAGCTTATGGCCGCGACTTTAATTGCATGGATCTAGATTTTTTTAACCGCAGTAACTTGTTTTTCTATTTTAAAATATGTCTATGTCTCCACTCTCATAATGTCAATTGCTCTGATGATTGAAGAACAAACCAATAGACAAACACCCTTTGCGTTTATAATAGGTAGATAGGGATTTAAAACATGTGTTTAATTCTGATAAACACAATTAAAACTAATTTTTTTTTTAATAATCTTATTTGACGCAAAAGATCGCAAATCAGCTGCTAGATATACAGGGTGTCCCACGGCTATGCCACATGGAGGGGAAGTACCTTAAATATTGTAGATGGAACATTTTACTGAAAGAAGACTTCATTTTAATTTAAAAAACAATTTAAATTGCATTCATAGATTTTTAAATAATTGCCTGGTTGAACCGGGACTCGAACCCGCTATACGAGAAAAAAAATTAACCTTTATCTTTATCATACCGATCGGAAGGCTTCATCATAAGGATTATTTTTTGTTAAATAACATAGCATCTATAATATAAAAATGAATCGCAAAATGTGTTGGTAAGCGCATAACTCAACAACGCCTGGACCAATTTGGCCAAATCTTTTTTTAAAATGTTCGTTGAAGTTCAAGGATGGTTTTTACGGCGAGAAAAATTAGAATTATTGCTTGAAAAACCCTAAAAATAGCCCTTTTCTTTTTCCCATACAAATGATTTGAAACTAAAACGTAGTCAATTTGAGCTTTATTGCTATGGTATAAAGTTCATATTAAATTACAAGCACTCACTGTTGTCTAAGCAATGTAGGTGTGTTCCTAACGTCAAAGATCATATCTATCAAAACAATGTGCGTGTGTGCGTTGGAGCACAGAATACATAGTTGGAGGAGTTTAATGTCGCGTTCCGAAACTCGCGTTTCTTTTGTATTAGTTTCGGCACGCGAGATAAAATGCATCAGTTTCCACGTCATTACATCAGTCAAACAAAAAGCGAAGCATCGGTGAAAAATGTCGCAAAAACGGGGAAAATTATCCATATTTAAAATCTTTTAAAAACTTCTTAATCGCGATCATAATAATAGAAATTGACGCGGACGAAGTCGCGGGCGTCCGCTAGTGAGAAATAAAAGGAAGACCATGAATTTTAGCCTTTGATGTAAAATTTTGTTCAGAAAAATGAAAATCTGACATTGGCGTATCGACATACAACTGACATGAACTATTACTAAAGAGTACTCACTTGAGAAAGTTGAGAAGTACGCATCATTTCCCGATCCTTACTATCCTTACTAATCCTTACTTATATTACCTATAAATGCGAAAGTGTGTTTGTTTGTTGATTTATTGGTTTGTCCTTCAATCCCGCTGCAATTCGTAGCTCTGTTGCTATCAGCTTTTCATTTTTCTGAACAAAATTTTACATCAAAGGCTAAAATTCATGGTCTTCCTTTTATTTCTCATGCTATGTTATTTAACAAAAAATAATCCTTATGATGAAGCCTTCCGATCGGTATGATAAAGATATAGGTTAATTTTTTTTTCTCGTATAGCGGGTTCGAGTCCTGGTTCAACCAGGCAATTATTTAAAAATCTATGAATGCAGTTTAAATTGTTTTTTAAATTAAAATGAAGTCTTCTTTCAGTAAAATGTTCCATCTACAATATTTAAGGTACTTCCCCTCCATGTGGCATAGCCGTGGGACGCCCTGTATTTCCTGAAAATACTTAATGCTGAGATCTATAGAGCGTGCTTTGACTCAGCTCAGACTCAAGATAGAGATTAAAACGAGACACAAATATGCTCTGACATAAATCTGTCTCGTTTTAACTCTGCCTTGAGTCCGAACTGAGTGAGAGTGCAGTATAGAGTAGGTAGATTTCAGCCTTAATCTGTCTATAGTAGCACTTATTCAGTACGTAAATTCTAGATTCTATATATCTCGGCTCGTCATTCTAATGGAGTTGTTTCAAGTAAAAGGACATCTTTAATGAGTTTAATTATCCGTTTTTAATTAACTCGTTACACGTCACGTATAAGGAAGGGTGTAATTAGAGCCTTCTTAGTCATATTGCACTTTCAACTATTTGTACATAGTAGCGTTCCAGACTTGTTCCAGAGGAGCAAAAACTAGAATTACGGCTCGTAGTTTCTTTTTATGTCTAACTAGCTTTTGTATAACTTCCTCCGCGTTTAGTTAGCTTTTTAAAATCCCTCGGGAACCCCTTATTTTCCAGATGAAAAGTAGCCTATGTCGTTCTTCAGGTCCTCAACTATATCCATTCTAAATCATGTCCATTTGTTCCTGCGTAATTGAAGGACAAACCAACAAAATAACACTTTTACATTTATAATATTAGTAAGAACTAGCGATCCGCCCTACTTCGCACGGGTGCAATTTACAAATGAAGAAAGAAAATTTCTCGGTGTATTTTCCAAAAATTTTCATTCATACAAACCTTGTTCTGAAAATTACGAACACATATTTAAGTCAAGCTCAGCTTGGCTGATATAATTTAAAAATAAAAAACTAATAAAAATAATAAAAAAATCTCCAAAATTCAATATAGCCTTTAAGGACGTACATTACGGTCATGTATAATATTTTATTCGACAACATTGAAGCAGTCGAATAAATACGATTTCTCCCCTGAAACGTGGGCACACAAAAATGATATTTGTTCCCAAAGGGAAAGGTTCACAACCCCTTACCTCAGGATGACATGTCACTCATCGCATGCAGTCTTTAAGTCGTTAATTGGCATAATCATTTCGTCGAGTTGCGTGTTCGCTATCGAGCCGAACGATATTCCGCGAAAGACACTATAAATTAATATTTAAAAGCTCCCAGATACAATATCTGATCGTAAATGTTGATTCAATAAAAGAATCGGTTTAATAGCGTGTAAAGACAAAGTTATTTGCTACGGGGCGCAGGAGTCGTGAACATTTTATCTGATCATATGTGGACATCATTATCAAGTGCTAGGCACACGCAAATAATACGCCTTATACTGCATTCCGTTGATATTTTAATGATTATTCGATTTTTATAAGTTACTGGTTGATGCCCGCGACTTCGTATACGCGTGGATTAAGGGTTTTGGATTCCCGCGGGACCTCTCTTATTATGCGGAATAAAAAGAAGAAAATGTGTTATTCCAGAATTAAATCTATCTCTGTGCCAAATTTCAGCCAAATCGGTTCAGTTGTACACTTAAAATGGATGCCTATCGAGTAAGTCAGTGTATACCTTACTTCAGGCTTGACTTGGGCTTGACTTATATTTTACTACGTTATATTAACATATCCAAGAATATTCTCAAGAATTCAATCCTACTATAATAATTTTATGTATATTTGAGATTTATAACTTCTCAATAAATGCAAATACAGACATTTCCGAGAAGGTTCGGAGCCTGATCTATTCAGTGCAATCAGGGGTCAAGATGGTTATGAAATAATATAACGTGAAGACGTAATGCGGTTGGGGAAGTTTCACACTTATTCGCAGTAACCCGTGCTGAAAATGTTCAAATAGGTATACCTCTATTTCTTTAGATTATAATTTACAATACTAACTAAGTAGTTTCACAAATATAAACAAAATATATAGTGATATAAACAACTGACTAGTCAATTCTACTATAGTTAATTTATAAAAGAATTATCTACTCACTTTTTCTTCATTTTTTTTTTGTTTTCCTTGATAATTTCTTCATTAACTTCATAAAAGATAACATCTTCTTAATCAACTAATAGACGTCCACTGCTGGGCATAAGTCTCTTGCATGGCCCTCCACAGGCCTTGGTCTTGCATCGCCTGAATCCAGTGGCTCCCTGCGACTCGTTTGATGTCGTCGGTCCACCTAGTTGGGGGTCTGCCAACACTGCGTTTCCCGGTGCGGAATAACAAATAATATATAACATAAAAGATAACATACTAGAAACTAATAAAACAAAATAATATTAGGAAATGCGAATATCTGCGGGTAAATGTGAAGTGTCCTCAATAAAATTGTCATCCATCTGCCCATGCCTAGCTTCCTAGAATTTGTGCCTATAAAGCGCCTATCCGTTATATCAAATTAGCATTAAATCCCACCGATGGCGGCCCACATGTGAGCCAAGGCGCGATATTCCAGACGCGCTTTATGCATTAACAGATTCTGAGTAAATGATTTCAATTTTACTGCACTCTGTAACCTGTATCCTTAAAGAGGTCCTTCACCCTTAACTCAAATGCTCATGAAAAGAGCCGAGGCGCAGCGTGTTTTTTTTAAAGCCCGACGCAAAAGGAGGGGTGTTATAATAGGATAAGGATGCCGAATATGAGATAGGTAGGTTTTGGCGACACTAATTGCTGCAGCTATTTGGCGATTCTGTCACCAGAAGCCGCGTGACAACAGTACAAAATATAAAAGGGTATCTCATATTCGGCATCCTTACCCTAATATATTAGTATGATTAAGTATATATTTATTAGGAATTAGGATTACTGGGATATTCTTCTATGTTTGGATCTACTTTGTAGTACTTAAGGCCAAATTAGACGGTTCATTTCTCGAGATTTTTGCTTTCATTTTCGATGCTTTACCGATGAGTTATTGGAAATGAACCTTCTAAACACCAACCGTTCACTATTCACAGGCGATTTTGTCTTCGCAACGAAAGGTTCACTGGTATCGTGCATCGTTCATCGCAAAAATGAACGATGCGGAGCGCTGCCTAATTTGCCGCTTAGTAAACTGCGTGTATAGTTCTTGCAATTCACGAGGGCACGTGGCTCATGGTTGTGTGTGTGTCGTATCTGTATAAGTGTGAGAGAGAGCTTGCTCGCGTCGAATCGCTCCCACCTAGGCTCCTGACAGGCACGCACATTTACGCAATGTGCATGTACACGACATAACCACAAGTAAAGCTCAGTCGAAGTCGAAGCTCACGCGCCCTCGTGAATTGCGATAACTATAACTAAATAGTTACATTAGTTACACTTTGTAGTGTAACTAATGTAACTACGAGTACCCACTGGTACTCGTAGTTAAAACTAGTAGCGGAAAACGAGTTTCGCAGGCATAATAGGCAAATCTCTCATCAAAATAGCAACCGCATTTCAATGAGCCGTACTTCGTAAACTTATTATTTTTAATAACCGCAGCCAACTTCATTGTCATTCCAATACCGGCCCACAGAGCATAATAACATAAAGATGGCAGATGAATCGCTGCCTCCACGTCTTGTACTGCGAACGCGTCATAATTCTGCCGTCGTCGTCGCCTGCTTAGGGTATCCGTACATGGGCCACGAACCACGGGCCCCAGTAGAGATAATCTTAATATATTAAAGCAAAAGGTGACTGACTGACTGACTGATCTATCAACGCAAACCACTAGACGGATCGAGCTGAAATTTGGCATACAGATAGCTTTAACGACATAGGCATCCGCTAAGAAAATATTTTGGAAAATTCAACCCCTAAGAGGGTAAAATAGGGGTTGGAAAAATCAGACTCAATGTGAGCAAAGTTACAGGCAAATGCTTGTCATGTAATATAAACGTAAAAATTCTTTTTAGAAAACCAATTTCAAACGCCCCTACAGAGTACATAAATTGTGCGTATAAAAGTTGAAGAATTCCCTCGATTTCTCCAGGATCCCAACATCAGATCCTGACCTGATGACAATGGGACCATCTGGGAAGTATACCCTTTCAAACAAAAAAATAATTTTCCCAATCAGTCGAGGCGTCTTTGAGTAATTGAAATAATCATTAATTATATCTTTTCCAATTTGCAACAAAAAATAGATTTTTGCAAAGAAAAATATACTTCAATTTTCGCTTATACGACGATTTTATTACGAAAACCCGTAACCGTACTTGAGGATTAGTCCTTCCCACTTTCCAAGTGACTAATATATTATTTGCAAAAAAACTTTTTATTTTAATCTGTCATAAAATAATAGAGTTTCAGTTATATTATATTTTATCGTTACGTCTAAAATTAGAGGCAAAATTTTGACGGGTTCCATTTGTGGCTTTTGCGACAGGCCCGTGTGTACAGACTCTTAAACACGATCCCAGACAATGCTCCATATTTCTAACACCGTAAGGTTGAAAACTCTTACGTCATTCAGGGAATTTCACTTCTCATAACTTGGCTTTGGTACACTTCCTTTAAGAGAAAGAGCACTTTAGGATCAACTGTGTAGAGTTTAAATTTGAATGTTTTTTTTTTTGCATTGGAAGTGTCGTAATTTCTGTCAAAGGCCGTCGTAAAGTGGACCACGCGGGGGGTGCGATAGTCGACTATTTGCATATGACCAGGCTGGTGTGACGGATGGTGTAGGAGTGTGGATGGGCCTTTGTTTCATGGGTTTTAAATGTTCTTCAAGCGCAACTACTAAATGGGCAAATACTAAGGGTGCGATTTTTGGGAAGTCCTAACTGGATAGCTATATTTTACCCTAGCTTTTGCCCCCGCGACTTCGTCCGCGTGGAAATAGGTTTTGGGGTGGAATTTTCAAAAATTGTGAAACATGTTCTTCTTTATTTTGAATTAAAAGACAAAACACCAATTTTCATGGATATAACTTGAAAAATGACGGACTTTCATGCAAGTATTTATCCCCTCTGGGGAATTTTCAAAATCTGTCGTATTTTTATATTTTTAAATGAAACGTGCGTTGTATGAAAACAGCCTGCTCGATTGAACTTCAAAAGTTCATAATTTCCTTTGCCTTTGTTTTTGCAAAACTTTTTCGCAAAGAAAAGGTAGAAAAGTATTTTTTCTTTTTGTCTGGTGAAAAATAGAATAGGAGAGTTTTTTATATAAATAAAATTTTGCTTTACAAAATCAATTTCGAATCGTCAAATGCTTACTCGGAACTTGTTCGGAATGCCGAGTTTAACCAATAATCTTAAAGAATGGAACTACATATTAAGGAAGGATTGTTCTTAGACTCCGTAATAAAATACCATCTGCTTTTCACAGAATAAAGAATAAAACAATCAATATATTCTTAGTTCAATATTATTGTCTTCAAATAGGTACAGCAGCTAGTAGCGTCAGTAGATGTTGCATATTAATCTTATCTGACAAATTCCTCTGCTGGGACCCTTGAAGGGGTTATTAATGGTGGTGCTGCACCATTAACTGCGCTATCGCATGGTGTTATGACAGCAGTTGCTACATACGTCACTTCCTCTATCCTGGTGGGTTTCCATTTTAGTGTTTCGTACGTTCACATACGTTAGACAATCTCGTCACGTCTAAATACACATTGATAGGAAGTGCGTGCGTCTCTTTTCCAAATGATGAAATTCACCTGTATGACACAAGTAGCACCTAATTTTTTTGACATTAAATTAATTTATTTTCACTGTATTTTGTAAGTACGTGGTAGATTTTATATTTTGTGTGATTTCTTTTTTATATAATTTATGTAACTTTTTTGACATTCGTAAGCCTTTTGTAAGTAAGAATCGAAGAAATAAACAATACAATACCTTTAGTAGAAGCATTTTACGATATCATCTCTACCTTAGTATTTAATGAAAAACAAATGAAACTTCATTAAATCACTTTAAGCAAACGCCTTACAATGCAATGTATCAAACAATTTTTTTTTTCCTCCTATACTGTAGTTCCTCCTCAACTTCGAGACGTATCGAAGCTGAAATTCACTCCGGATTTACATCAAAAAACACTTTCATTCGCAGATTTACTTACGTTAGCAATGTAGCACAGCAAAATATTAAAAAAACTGTTGTTAACTTGGACCGTTTAAGAATCGTTCTCAAACATCATACAATGAAAACACGCTCTATTGTAGTGTATCTACTCCGCACGTTGATCATTTACAATGCGAAAATATTTTCTAGCATTGCTGATAATATTTGCTTTAGTATTAGAAGTACATAGTAGTAAAGAATTATCATTAATATATATAAATATAAATCCAATTATTTTCTGTGATCGAAGTGTTTATTAATTCCTCCTAGTCCTAGAAGTCCTAACTAAATATACAGTTCTAAAAAAATCTTTTCAAAAAACTGACTTCTTTAAGGAATCGGTTTTTTGAAAATTTTTTTTTTTTTTTAAGCTTTTTAGTGTAGCGTGTCCCTGCTCTCTTTTTCCCTTCCTTATACATATATATTCGATTGATCGTATTCGTATTCGCTGACGTTAGCGTCAAAGTAAAATGAACCTTAACTGTATGGTTGTAAAGTCACAAGTTCAGTACAATTGATTTTAATTTGGAGCGTATCCGTATACGTAAACGTATATGAATGCTTACACGAAATTAAGCTCTAAATCAATGTCATTAAATTTCAATTTACTTTGACGCTAATGTCATCGAATACGAATACGATCAATCGAATCGAATCTTACACTAACCCTACAGGTACACATTACCGCTGTCAATTCGGATTCCCGTCACAAGCGTAACTTTCGACTTAACACTATAATACCATATCATGTTATTGAGGCGAATGGTTGAATTTATTCTAAAGTAAACTCTATTTCAATGTGATAGGGACTATATTTTTTAAATCGAGCGTTGTATTTTATTTTGCGAGAAAACCACTGAAACTCAACGCCTCTAAGAAGCATGAGAGCAGTGTGGTCCAATTTTAAAGCGCAAATGAACTCTTAAGGTTTTTTTCTACTTTTTGAGTTGTACCCGCAACTGTGTCGTAACATACAAATTGTATATAAATGTAACTTATCTTAAAAAACCTGTCGTAAAATCAAAAGGAAAAAATCAATTTGAAAAAAGAAAAAGAACAGTGACAGCCCGCTTTTGATTTTTATTTTGTTTTAGGACACTTTCAAAGCAGCTTCAGTAGTTTCTGACTAAAATGGCTGTAAGACAGAGGGACAGATGCACTTGAAAAAATTTTAAGGGTTCCTTGTTTTATTACGGAACCCTAAAATTTGTGCAATCTTTTTTACAATGTCCCTTGAAAGGAATAGTTCAAGCATATCATACATGTAGAGCTGTGAATATATTTTAAAAATTGTTCTCAACAGAATTAATGTGATAGTGAAAAGTGAGAAGTAAACATTAAAAATGTAGAGAAATAAAGTTTTTTGTGAGATTCCTTAGTGAAAAAAAAAATAACAAAATTATATTATTAGTTGTTCATGGGCGGCAGTAATCACTTAACATCGGGTGACCCACCTGCTCGTTTGCTCGCTAAAATATTTAAAAAAATATACCTTCACAAAAATTGCAAAACAATGTAACGTAACCACCTAATTGTGAACTTAAGCACAAAAACGATGACGTGCAAAAAAAAACATTTTTTTACAAAATTTTTGCGAACACAACATTCCAGCACAATTTGGTGAAATTTTCGCGAAAATCCGTCCGCGGTCCGTCCGCCATCGCACCCGCGCCATGTTGTCCGCAAAAACGCGCCGTCTCCCGCGCATCCGGGCATGTCCACCGCCTAATTGGGTGTCCGACCGCCTCGCCGGCTGATTGGTCGGCCGCGAGGATAATTATATAATAACTCCACCCCTTTTTAATTAAACGGAGCAAGGCTGGGGGTGATTTTTTGCGCGTTCCACGTGGCTGAGCTTTTGGGTGACAGTTTTCATCATCGCACAGGTGACTAGGCGTGCGTAGGATTATATTATTGCGGTTTTTAGATGCTACCGATATACTTAATGTATTTTGTCTCACTTGTGTGAATATGTATTTTATGCAAATTTTCTATTCGTAGGTGTAGAGGGACCAATGAATTTAAATTTTAAACTTACTTACCTAAACCTTATAAATTTCAACTAACTAATTAGAGGATTTTTATCAAATCCAACAAGTACATACATAAACCTTATTTTCAAGTAGGTAGATAGATAGATGGGTACTAATTAACGAATTTTAATAAAATTCAACAAGTTAACAATCTTCGCGAAACGACTTTGCGTTAACAAAGATTTGCTAATACTGTGAGAGCACGTGGTCACGTGATTGTGTTTGAGCTACTTAAATTCTGTTGGTATGTGTACTTACCTGTAGGAACCTTTAGGGTACCTACTTGTCCACTAAAGCAAAGCAGAGCGCAGCCTAAATAGCCCAACGGTTGAAGGTGCGAACTGAAAATTGAAAGGCCGCTGGTTCGAATTCCATATTTTGCACTATTGTCGTACCCACTCCTAGCACAACCTTTCCGCTTATTTGGAGGGGATAGGAGGATATTAGTCTACTTCAGATTGGCTGATATTCTTTTTTTTTTAATTCTTGTCAGCATAATTGAGAGACATGCTATAATGTTTTTTCAATTATCTTGTTATTAAATTAAGAATTTATTTTAAATGACTTTAAAGAATATCTGTCTCGTTTATGAGACATTAGCGGTGATGCTGAAGGCATACAAATTAATGGTTTATCATTCACAATACATAGCCTTAGGAATTCGCAAACGACAAAATTATACCTGCTGTGTCATACACATACAATACAGAAGTGGTTTTTTCCGAAACAAACTAAAGTCGCGTATTCACTGGGAGACAAAATCTTGCGTGACATAAGCTTAGTCGCCAGATTACGTTCAAGACGACGAAAGGGACGAAAATCTTGAAAACATTTCAAAATCTGTGGATTTCGCGTGTTTTCAGATGAGCCATCTGACAGAGTAAGATTTTTCTTTTCTTCTTTAGAGTACATTACTAAAAGCTTATGCAGCAACTTTATTAGGTTATGAAAAAGCCCTGGGGAATCCTTTGTTTTTCGGGGATACATCACTATATAAATCTGTAAATCTGATCTGTAAATTAACATAAGTCACTACTTATGTTAATTTACAGATCTGAAGCAAAACCCATGTTCATGATCGAAATCGATCCGTTGCTCCGATGCTGTGTGATTGAAGAAGAAACTTACAAACACACTTTATCATGTAGATAGACACTAATGTTTAGGGAATAGAATTGTAAATTGAAAATTGACATGTGAAATTAAAAAAAAAAATATGTAATTCGCCATTTTGTGGTGGCGGCCATCTTGGATTTGAAATTCATCATAGTGTGTAGCAGAGTGTACTAGTAGACTAGTCAAGCCCTTTCATTTGATAACTATACTGAGGAAGTTGTGAAAAACTATGTAATCCACCATTTTGTGGCGGCGGCCATCTTGGACCGATTTTCATCATAGCTAAGGATACTCCCGACTAATTCACCTTTCAAACAAGAAAAACAAAATCAAAATCGGTTCATCCGTTCGGCTGCTACGATGCCACAGACAGACACCCACACACACACAGACACGTCAAACTTTTATAACACCCGGCGTTTTTGCGTCGGGGATTAAAAATGGAATCGACTAAGTACATAATATCAATGAAAAAGCTGGTGAGATGCGCGCGATTCCATTAGGGCTAACATGCGTGCCACGAGAAAATTTTGTCTACGTTTACTCGTAATCTCTATGTGAATCTCTACAGAGATTCATGAGTAAAGTGTAGACAACATTTTCCTCGTGGCGTGCATGTTAGCCCTACTGGAGACTCATGTTATGGGACATTTGTCCCCTAATAAGTAGGCCGCTTAAGACCTTCAAGTTATAATGTAGTCCTTGATTTTATTATATTTAGAAGAAAAAAAACCCCAGACAAGAGAATTCCTGACTCCGTGAGCTGAATAGTGATTAAGTGGATAGTAGATATAAAGTACCTATAACTATAAATAATTCGATAATATTCGATGTAAAAAAATTCTAGGGAGACAAAAGACAATTTTTTTTTACAATTTTTAAGTTAATTTTTTTTAGTAAATATTCAACATTCAATGATACGAACATCTTTTTTGCTTCCTGCTATCTATAATTTGAGTTCCTTTAAGGCAAAAGTGAATAAGCATCTTCTAGGCAAGCGTGCTCAAACCCAGACATCACCAGTGTTTCCCATCATTGATTAAAATTAGTGAAAGTACTTACTCACGTATAATAAATTCGTGAATAAGTATGTAGGTTGGTATATACCTACGGAAATTTTAATAAATCTAAAGATTAGGATATTGTTTTAAAAATCCTAAGTGACTATAGTCCTAGGAATTGCATCTAGGTGCAAAGATAAAAACTCGTTGATAGTCAAGTACTTTAGCTACTAGACATAAAACAATACTCAATGTGACTCCTTTGTCTAGATGTAATTGAAAATTCTGACTTGAACTCCGGAAAAAAAAACAAGAAACAAAAGAATTCAAACGTATTACCTTACAACCGGCAACAAAGATTATCTACATACAAAAATAAGCTAAACCAATCTGAGATTTAACAACATTAAATAAAATTCATTTTTCCTCAACATTCGTTGTAGTGAGAAATATTTTCGGGTGCTAACCGTAAACGTAATGGTGATCACGTACCTTTCGGATTGGATGTAATGCGTCCCGCTTTAATTTACGCAATTTGTACGTGTGTAAGCGAGACGGAGTTAATAATGGCTTAACCGCAACGCCACTATCATTAGGCCAGAGTTCCAGAAAGGGGGAAGGAGTGCACAGTGAAAGAAAATACAGTTGTCAGTCAGCGGTCGGGTATGCTTCGAAAATGGAACGAACAACTGACCTTTAATTATAAATTTTATTTATACCATGGAGACTCCCTTTCATCATAATTTGATACCTAATTATTATTGATCCTCGCAAAAACCAGCACCAAATACTATCTCTCTTCGAATGAAGCGTACTCATATAATATCGATCGAACTTCACTTTGCAAGTTCGTTTGATCATATATTATTGTTTAAAGGAATAATTATAAATCAAGTGTTAAATTTTTTAATCCCCGCGGAGACTTTCTTATTTTCCGGGATAAAAAGTAGCCTTTGTGTTATTCTAGACTATTATCTGTCTCTGTGCCTGTCACCAATATCGCTTCAGTAGTTGTGGCGTGATTGAGTAACAAACATCCATCCATATACATCCATACGTCCAAACTTTCGCATTTATAATCCCAGAGGAAATCCGCAACATCGTCCGTGTGGATTAAGTTTTTTTAATCCACGCGGAAACTCTTTAATTTCCCGGGATAAAATATAGCCTATGTGTTAATTGTGGTTGTTGTACCTATTGTTTCTTGCTGGTTCTTCTCGGTTGGAACGGCATTCGGAACCAGTGGTAGATTCATTTGACGAGTCGAAAGCACTTTATAAAAGTTAATTTAAATAAAAAAATATTCTATTCTATTCTAGATGTTCAGTTAAATCGGTTCATTCGTTGTGGCGTTAAGGAGTAACAAACATACACACACACACACATACAAACTTTCACCTTTATAATATTAGTGTGATGTGATCTGTAGGATAGGATTTATAGAGATGATGGGGAGTCTGAACTAGCCTTAAGGCTGTCTACAATAATTTTCGCAGGTTATGTCGCCTCGAAATAACCCGCGCCGGAAACTGAGGTGGGCATCGGCAATCACCGCGACCAGAAATCGTAAGAAATAAATGAATATTCCTCCTTTTTTGTCGGCGGGGCGAGTTGAATCGGTTTTTATGTGTTTTCCGAAGGGCATTGAGACAATTGCCGCGGGCTAAGCTGTTATTGAGTGTAATTTAACGGGCCGCGGTTACCGATATGGCTTTTGTCATACGTGACGCTATTTGGTTGATCGTGAAGCCGTAAATAGGCTGATCTATTCCAAGTAATGGGTTATTTAGTATGAAAACAGTGTTTTTTGCTTCTATACCTTACTAGTATTATAAATGCGAAAGTGTGTTTGTTTGTTGGTTTGTCTTTCAATCACGCCCCAACAAAGCAACGGATCGATGTGATTTTTTGCATGCGTATAGGTGAGGACCAGGAGGGTGACATAGGCTACTTTTTATCACGGAAAATTAAAGGGTTCCCGCGGAATTTTAAAAAGTAAATCGTTGAAAAACAAAAAAGTACAAAGGATGTTTTTACGCTTAAAGGTAAAAGAATCTCTATAAAACACTTTAGTACAAGCATTAGAATAGAATAGAATAGAAAAAAGTGTAATAATGTAGAATATAAAATAGTGCAAAGGACGTTTTTACACTTAAAGGTAAAAGAATCTGTATAAAACACTTTAGTACTTGCATTAGAATAGAATATAATAGAAAAAAGTAATAGTTCAAAGGATGTTTTACGCGTAAACGTAAAAGAATCTCTATAAAACACTTTAATACTAGCATTAGAATAGAATATAATAGAAAAAAGTAATAGTGCAAAGGATGTTTTACGCTTAAAGGTAAAAGAATCTCTATAAAACACTTTAATACTAGCATTAGAATAGAATATAATAGAAAAAAGTAATAGTGCAAAGGATGTTTTACGCTTAAAGGTAAAAGAATCTCTATAAAACACTTTAGTACAAGCATTATGTATCAATTACCCGTCCGGTAGCGGGAGCCGCCGCCAGTGCCTCATTCTGTCGCTGTGAGCGCTGTAAATAGCTGTAAATAGCTGTAAAATATAGCGGCCATCGCTCATTGGACGAGAAATCCGCGATTGGAAAATCATTTGGCCGGTTCCGACCAGAGTTCCGATCACGATTCATTGACAACTAGAACTTGCGGCGCGTTCCGACTGCGCTACAACGTTCTGCTAAGTATAAATACTAATCGTAATTCGTATCACAGTCCTTATCTTCTAAATATATAAAAGGCAAAGGTGACTGACTGACTGACTGACTGATCTATCAACGCACAGCTCTAAACCACTGGACCGATCGAGCTGAAATTTGGCATACAGGTAGCTGTTAGGACGTAGACATCCGCTAAGAAAGGATTTTGGAAAATTTCAACCCCGAGAGTATTAAATAGGGGGTTAAAAAATCGAACCTAACGTGAGCGAAGCCGCGGGTTAAAGCTAGTTGCTATTATAAATGCGAAAGTTTATTTGTTGTTTTGTCCTTCAAACAATAGCCCAACCTTTTTTAACCTCAATAGTCCAACGGTTAAAGGTGTGGACTGAAAACTGAAAGGTCGCAGGTTCAAACCCCACCCGTTGCACTACTGTCGTACCCACTCCTAGCGCAAGCTTTCCGCTTATTTGGAGGGGATAGGAGGATATTAGTCAACTTCAGTTTGACTAATATTCTTTTAAATTAAAAAAAACAACAGATTGACGTGATTTTTTGCATGGGTATAGTTAAGGAGCGAGAGCAACATAGACTTCTTTTCATCCCGGAAAAACGAAGAATTTACACGAGATATTAATAGAGGTAGTTAAGACGAATTTCACGAATTCTAGTCAATGAGGAAATAACGATGAATTTCTATAGAGATTCACGAGTAAACATGTAGACAAAATTTTCTCGCGGCGTCCATGTTAACCCTACTGGAAAGTGAAATAGGCAAATTTTTTAGAAATCTTATACTCCATGTGAACTAGAAATAAATACTAGTATGCCTATCTTAATAATATAGCGTAGTTATAGCGTTTTTTGATTACGTACCAAAATATAGAACCAGAAATCACATCTTCAGGAAATAAGTATCTACTTCTTCTTCTTCAACTTATGGACGTCCACTGCTGGACATAAGTCTCTTACATGGACCTCCACAGACCTCGGTCTTGCGCCGCCTGAATCCAGCGACTCCCTGCGACTCGTTTGATGCCGTCGGTCCACCTAGTGGGGGGTCTGCCAACACTGCGCTTCCCGGTGCGGGAGTATCTATTTAGTGTTAAAATAATAAAAAGGAGAAGAAGAAAAGAAAAAGAAACGAAAAACAAGGAGTTTCTCTATTCTTCTTCCGATAGACGTCCACTGCTGGACCTAGGTCTCTTGCATGGACCTCCATAGGCCTCTTCTTGCGCCGCTTGAACTCAGCGGCTCCCTGTGACTAGTTTTTGCGATTGTTTCGACTTAATTTTTTTATGTATGGAAGTACATTATTTTTCTCGTTTCTGGGCTGAACTGTGACACGTTATCAGTGTGACCTGAATGCTGTTTTGTTCTGAACTTTGATGTTGACGACTAGTCTTTCTTTCTACTTTTAAGTATAAATAACACGCAACTAAAATTTAGTAGACAAGTCAAAGGCATAAAGTTTTTATTACAAGTTAAGTTAAAACGTGTCCATACGATACTATCAGCATTTCCGCGAACGAACAGATAGATAAACAGATGTTCCTCCACGTACCACGATGTATTAGTTTTAGTATTCATAAGCCAAAAGACATTCGTGATCGTGCTAGGACACGATGTATGAAGGGGAAACGTTAGGAATTTCATATTTCGCTAAATAAAATACTGTAGTATTGGATGTATTCAATGTAGTATTGAAGGTATTTTATGATGTTGTATTTATTGCAAACTAGTTCTTGCCCGCGATTTTGTACGTGTGGAGTTAGGTTTTCAAAATCCGTCGGGAATTCGTTGATTTTTCGGGACAAAAAGTAGCCTATGCCAATTTCCAGGTCATGCAAAAAATCACGTCAATCCGTTGCTCCTAGGGAATCCAATCCCGCATTAAAACCTCAACCCCGCAGACCCGCGGGACTGAGATCGTTAATCCCGCAAAAACGGGACCCCGCAGTTGCGGAGTTGGAATCCCCGTAGTTGCACAAACCAGCAAACAAACACAATTTCGCATTTATAATACATATCCGTACAGATTTTATCAACATAATATGTATGTATCTAGTAATAAAGTAGATCACAGATTTCTGTGATCGCTGGAGATTATACATAAAAAAAATCCGACGAATTCAGAACCTCATAATTTTTTGGAAGTCAGTTAAAAATCTTATGTTTCAACCAGATTTCAGTTTCGTACTCGTATTATATGTATTTTGTACACACGTGTCCGTCTATCAGCGGTCACGATTCTTCGAGATACGCCCGCCGCTCGTTCTCAAGCCCCCGTGTATTTATGAACCGATGTACCTAATGCCGCACGTAGCGAATATTTAAACCCATATCCTATCGGCTATCCTAATCCCAATATATTGTATTATGGGGATATTTTGTAACCACAAAGCTCTTACAAAGCTTAGTTAACAAGTTAAAACCTCGATAAGTTTAGGATAGATTTTTAGCTAAAGTTTATTGTATCATTTAACAATCAATGGGCGGGGTGCCTGTTTTAAAATTACATTTACATGGATTTTCAAATTTTTTTTATTTACACTGATTGTTAGTAGACCATTTTATTGCAAATTTCATCCATTTTAAGAAAAACTTGGTGTGCCAACTGCCATCATAGCAAAATAATCTGTCACACCAATATAAAAAAATATTCAAAAAATAAGTGTGACAGAATTTTTCGCCACAAAGGCAGTTGGCACACTAAATTTTTCTTAAAATGGATAAACTTTGCAATACTAGTTACAATTATTTTACATGGAAAACTTAAGTGGGTACAGCATAAAATTTTCTAGTGCTCTCTTTGTTAAAGTCACATTTAAATTTAAACCAGTAAGGGGGATTACTTTTATTAGAAACTTTTGGGATATTGCTGGCAAATATATCTATACAGGATTTTTTCCTAGTGCTACAGTAGTTTACTTAAACCCATAACTTTAATTTTTTTATCTATGTTTGACGTTTGTAAATGTAACCTTCAGTCCCGCTGTCCCCGCGGATCTCACGTGGATAATCCCGCACGACTGATCCAGCAAAATGTATGTTTGTGTCATCTTAACTAACCACTGCCGAAGCTTCAAAAATTGTCCTGTATAATTAAATATTGCATAATATGTTGTACAAACTTTGACTCTTTCTCGTCAATATCAAACTAAATTGCAGTTAGCGTCAGTTAACCGTCGTGTAGTAACATTAAACGTATTTAAGTTGCTTAGGCACCTGTTAATACACAAATCATTTATCATTTATGACGGGCAACCTAACCTTACATTCACTAGCGGCACTTTAAACTTTATAAATCAGGGTTCATAATTACATACCTACCTGTAAATATCTTTGTGACGTGTAGAGGTTAGTTAAATAAATAAATATTTGAGAGAGTCCCATTATTTTGAAGCAAACTATTTTTTTAACCCCCAACGCAAAAACAATGGTGTGTTTGTGCGTGTGTGTGTGTCCGTTTGTGGCATCGTAGCTCCCGAACCGCTTTTGATTTTGTTTTTTTGCTTTGAAAGTGTTCTTAGCTATGTTTGATGAAAATCGGTCCAAGATGGCCGCCGCCACAAAATGGCGGATTACATATTTTTATTTTAACGATTACTGACTAGCGATTTCGATGTTGTAACATGTCGAGAGTTGTGTCGTATTTATTATCTCACTTGGAATTTTAGTGACAAACTACATATACAATCTTACTTCCATGCTTTAGTCCTACTTTCATGCATGTAGGTCCATGTTCTAAGAATTGACATTCGGTGTACCTACTCAATTATTTTATTCACGTTCCCAATTCATTCAGATGTTGATTCCATTTCATAATATGTTCCCACAACTAACCATATCTCCATTGGAGGTAGAGACCATAATCATTAGTCCTCCATTTGGAAAGTCAAAGTCGTTCGGCAAAAAATAATACGACTGTCGAATTAGTGAAGCTCAAAAAACAGTGGTAATGCGAAAAAGAATCATCGAAACTCTGAACTCTTATTATATCTTGCTTTTGAATAATATAATTTCTTTCTTGCTAGTGTAATGCGACGTTGGCACTAATTCTGTAGCCAAAGTGAACAATAATAAAAACCGGTCAAGTGCGAGACGAATCTTCACGCGAAGGGTTCTGGTAGAGTTTTTTTTTTATTCAATGACAAGATAGCCCTTGACTGCGACCTCACCTGATAGTAAGTGACGATGTAGTCTAAGATGGTAGCGGGCGAACTTGGAAGGGGTATAGCAGTGTAAATTCAACCCATATCCAATCGGTTTTTACACGGCATCGTGCCGGAACGCTCAATCGCTTGGCGGCACGTCCTTGACGGTAGGGTGGTAACTAGCCACGGCCAAAGCCTCCCACCAGATAAAATATGTACGGCGTAGTAGATACAATAATGGAATAGCGACGTAGAAGACAGTTATACGATTTTACGATGTGTTATTTGTGTATCTACATAATTATATCTGGTTAGGTAAGGCGGGTCGGATTGTAATGTACGTGGCAATACACGCACGTACGCCGTCTCGGACGTGAGGTTCGTGAGAAATATATCCCACATTTTACACCTCCTACTAAAGAGTCTACTAGGTCCGATTAGTGATATAGACGGTCGATCACTGGTTCCGCTACATCTAGAATAACTTCTAATCCTACTTCCTACTTAATATAATATGATAAATGTGAAAGTGTGGATGTTTGGATGTTTGTTACTCAATCACGTCGTAATGACTGAACCGATTATGCTGAAATTTAGCACAGAAGTAGATCATAGTCTGGAATAACATATAGGCTACTTTTTATCCCGGAAAATGAGAGAGTTCTCGCGGGAATTAAAAAACCTCAGACTACGCGAACGAAGTCGCGGGCATCAATTAGTATAAAATAAACTTCATAATATAATGTACTACGTGATTACCGCGACTTCGTTCGCGTGGATTGAGGTTTTTTATTCCCGCGGGAATTCTCTTATTTCCTGGAATAAAAAGTAGCCTATGACCTATTCCAGACTATTATCTATCTCTGTGCCTTTCAGCCAAATCGATACAGTCCTTGCGACGTGATTGAGTAACAAACATACAAATTTTCGCATTTATAATATTAATAGAATAATAGGATTATAGTGTAGCTACGTAACTGAAGCTAGGCGAGTTTAAGCTATGTTTGACGACCTCCCTGGTGCAGTGGTGAGCGTTGTGGTCTTCCAACTGGGAGGTCTATCAGTAAAAAATTGTATCGGTTCTTTGGGCTATGTATCCTGTTCATTGCTGTTTAATCTCGCGACTTGTAGATCTATTTCGGTTCAGAACAAGCCTTTTTACATATTACATATATGCAAAAATTACAAGTGCTAATAACCATACCGCCGCCATTTCGTGGTCGCGATTCGCAAATACAAAATGGCCGCCCGTTTCGGTTACAGGAAACGCGTATCTGTCACCGGCCGCATCGCAAGTGGCTATTGTATGATAATCGCCCGGCACCGACAAAGTTTTACTACTCACGCCATTAAACCAGCGTTTACTCCCGATTAGGGATCGTTGTATTCAAAAGTTAGGCGCTGCAGTAGAGCCTTTACGTCCCGAATCGGGACTCCCGATACTCATTCTAGATCATTAGTGATAAAATATTTCCTTTCTTTCTTCACCAGACTCGGGTCGGAGCTGATATTTATTTATCTCTAGCTTATATCCGCGGTTTCGCTCACCTTAAGTTCGATTTTTCAAACCCCTATTTTACTCCCTTAAGGATTGAATTTTCAAAAATCCTTTCTTAGTAGACGCTTACGTCATAATAGCTATCTGTACGCCAAATTTTAACCCGATCCGATTCAGTGGTTTGAACTGTGCATTGATAAATCAGTCAGTCAGTTAGTCAGTCACTTTTCCTTTTAAATATTTAGATTATAGAAAATCATTTTCCTTCCTAAACCCATTTTCTAATCGGACTCAAAAGAGGAAAAACGCAAGTTTTCTGGTCAACTTCTACGCTACGTTATAAATCCATTTAACTTGATGTAAAATAGTTAGTGAGAGATGGCAGGAACCTGCTTGGCAGAGTCAAGGGTGGCGCTTTGTTGATAAGCCTGTGGCATCCTTTGAAGAGCATCGACCAAAGGACGCCAAACGCCTTAGCAAAAAGACTCAGCCAAGCACCTTCTACCTCTATACATATTATAATGCATCGTGTTGCAGTTGCACTGTGCGCTGTGCAAAAATATTTTCAAAATATTTTCTTTCGCCAGCCATCTTCGTTGATCATCATCTCTAGGCAAGACTGCTAGATACTTCAAGATGGATCATAAACAGTTCTGTAACCGCTTTTTCGTTTTCTTAAGAAAATCATGCAAAAGGCGATAACGCTCTTTTACTGGCTTAATCCTAATTCCCGTCCGCATCACATTATTCCCTTATTTGCGAGGGTATATGGATATTATTGTTATTAGAGTCGGTCGTGACGGCTCCGATTATTGGTCGGTAACCGTCGTAACGAGTGTACGTGATATCTCGTTACGGTATAACTGGTAACCTGTGAACAGGTATTGATTGGGACAACTACCACGTACAGCTAAGAGCTTGTTTACGTTAAGTCGGACCGATAGTTTTATCGTGGGCAGTCTTCACAGTATTTTTTTTAAAGAGTGACATGCTGTATATGATAAATATTTATTTCCCTTTCCCCTTCAACTAAATTTATTTATTTACTAGCTGATGCCCGCGACTTCGTTCACGTGAATTGAGGTTTTTAATTCTCGCGGAAACACTCTTATTTTCCGGGATAAAAAGTAGTCTTTGTGATATTCCCGACTATAATCTATTTCTGTGGCAAACGGCCAAATCGGTTCAGTCGTTGGGGCGTGATTGAGTGACATCTATCCAAACATCCAAACTTTCATATTTATTATATTAACTGAGATAATAAACAATCATTAAAACAATTCCGTCAAACTGGAAGACAGTTGTTGACGAATTAGACTCGTTAAACGAAGGTAAAGCTTGTGGTGAGAGTGGGTACTACAAGTTGTGAAATGGACGTGTGAATGGGTTTTAACTCTGATCTTTAAGTTTTTCGACCCCATTGACCGTTACGCTTTTGAGTCTTTTTGAATAATGATTATGTTGCATCTTGACTTTTATCGTTATTGGAGCTTGTCGCAACCAACAAGTGTAAACGGCGCAATATGCCAATAGTGTCCAACCAGAGAGCCATCACAGAAAGCCCATCAGGATAAATATGTCGTTCCGATCAAATGTAAACCAGATCTTAGACGGTCATGAGCAACTACATAATATACCTACTTATGCTGTACTGTAGCCTTATATTCTTCGGGTGTTATTATAACTGTAACAGGCGTGTAAATATAGCTTCTTCTGGTCTTAGATTAGGGTGCGTTCAAAATCATTGTAGTTTTTTGTTTTCTGAAAAAAAAAAAAAAACGCTGGAGCCTGGAGTTCATTTGATCCGTATCACTAGTTATTTTTTTTTTATTCAATGACAAGATAGCCCTTGGCTGCGATCTCACCTGATGGTAAGTGACGATGCAGTCTAAGATGGTAGCGGGCTAACTTGGAAGGGATATAGCAGTAAATTCAACCCATACCCCTAATCGGTTTCTACACGCCATCGTGCCGAAACGCTAAATCGCTTGGCGGCACGTCTTTGGCGGTAGGGTGGTAACTGGTAACTAGCCACGGCCAAACTAGACAAAAGTCAGGTTTTGCCTTATTGTCAGCATTTGGAATAATACCTAATTTAATACGGATATTATTTTTTCGTGCAAATCGGTTTAGAAATTACGAAGATACCGATATACATAGGTAGAAAAACACAACTCCTTTTCCTCCTGTGTATCCTGTGTTACTCCCGATAATATTAGCTGTCTACCAGTGAAATTCCTGTCAAAATCGGTTCAGCCGTTCCCGAGATTAGCGGCAACAAACAAACAGATAGACAGACAGAGAGACATACAAAAATTAAAAAAATGCTTTTTTGTTATAAGAACCGTATTTACTTTCATATGCATTTAGTAAAAAGCTGGTTGATATTACAAACAGACACTTTTATATAAGTAGATGTATACATATAACACCATATACTTACTCATATGGTGACGTCTAGACTATGTCTCCCCACTCGAGCCCATGCGTGGTCGTCAATTTGATTTGCAGATATATATGTTTGGTGCAAGTGATTAACTTTCAGCGATAAAATGAATTTGTATTACGACTAAGTGAAGAAAGTATGGCTTAGTAGCATTTGCCCGTGACTAAGGCTATAAAATCTATAGACCGCACTCTCATTCAGCTCAGACTCAAGATAGAGCTAAAATGAGACAAAATGTCAGACTATATTTGTGTCTCATTTTAATCTCTATCTTGAGTCTGAGCTGAGCTGAGTGCACGCTCTATTCCCACACCCTCATAGTCCGATGTGACATAATAATGTATGTATAATGCAAATGTGGATATAATAATTAATTAATTAAAAATAGGATAGGCCAACTTGTGGCTCTTACGACACTTCGAGACCCTACCACCGAATTTTTTTTTTTTGTCAAAAACCCAATAGAGCGTGTAAAACATGGTCCAAGCCCCAGAGATCTTAATTCCTGATGCCGTTACCCTTGCGCCACACATGGAGCCCTTTACCTACGCACAATACAAAGGCATAATTTCAGAGCACGCCTTCAACGAGATTAATTAGCGGCGTGCGATTGAAATATTTATACAGCGCCGTGTCGTACATCCGTTTTGTTTGTAAATTTCATTCAAATTATAATTTTGTATGTTTCTTTTTGTTTGCAGGTAAGCAAATGGCTCCAAGGGAGGCAGGCTAAACGGAGGTAAAGTACCTACCTTTATTTGAAGGTTTACTATGAAATAGTAAATGATATTTTCAACAGACTTGCTCATAAAGTGGCTCCCGTTTCACCACAATTAGGCACATAATGACACCTATAATAATCAAACTGTGACTTTTTCATTACTATTATTCACAAGTGAGTTATAGAGATTTTTTAATTTTATTTGTTGAGTTGCTTTGTTCTTAAAAAAGTTTCTATTACAAAAAAGATCGTGTTCAATAGTACATGCAAATAAATTAATGTACCTATTGCTTGCTCATTTCATGCAACCTCGTATTTAAATAGATAATTTCAAATTGTACGTGTTCAATAAATAAAACTTTCACTCAAATCAATCAATAAATATATAATCAAATATAACTTTTGTTTTTTCTGTAATAAAGAAAACTTGAAATTCCCCATTTTGTACGTGGCTAAAACGCTATCCGCGAAAGGCCAAAAAAAAGAAACCTCGTTCTTTTAGTCTATGGCCGAACGCCATTAAAAGATGCGCGCGCATTCCGGAAATCTGATGAATTTTTCCCGCCATTGCGAAAAAATTTTCACAACTCGTTTTCACTGTTTTGTACCATACTGTTTCACTATTTTAGTATTATTTTCTTCACAAGTGTGTTGAAAAACGTCGTATGATACACGTGTGTATTGATGATTATACAGTCCTCGGCTATCTTAAGGCCCTCACCTAACGGCTCGGGTCTCAATATCGCCTCAGCGGTAATCACCAATGTTCCTCACTTAATGTACTATTCTCTTCAAACCTTCAATGGACAAAAAATGCCTACCGCCGTTGATAGGCACTGAGTTACAGAATCAGGGGGCTGATGTACTCGCGAGTGACATCTCTTATTAAATAAATAATTAATACAAGAACTCGGCCGAGCTACAATCGTGCATTGTAGGATGGCCGGTCGCATATCAACGATTGACCTCCGAATGCAAAAATACCATTAAGTACGTCGACTTGAGTACATATCACAACCACATAGTAAACACGCCACAGACAGGCGGCTGTGCCAGCGGTTGGCATACAAATCATCGGTTATAATGGCTATACATACATACATATAGTTCTTTACTTGTTTGAGGCAGTATGAACGAAACTGACAGTATATGACACATGAAGATACAAAAAACCTTTTCTTGTCTAATTTTTTCCCTTTCTTTTCATTCGTCTACTAACTTTTATTAAACTGAATTGATTCTGGTCTGATCTGGAGGGAGGCTTTGGCCGTTGTTAGTTACCACTTTACCGTCAAAGCCGTCAAGCGATTTAGCGTTCCGTTACGATGGCGTGTAGAAACAGATAAGTGGTTTAGGTTGAATGTACACTGCCATACCCCTTCCAAGTTAGCCCGCTACCATCTTAGTCTGCATCGTCACTTACCATCAGGTGAGATCGCAGTCAAGGATTAACTTGTCATCGAATAAAAAAAGTCATATAAACATTATTGCAGAGAAATCGTCAAAAAAGGCAAAAAAAAGTTTTTTTTTTTTAAAGAGTATTTTTTTATGTAAGAGTACTTTTATGTTAGAGTTATCACAAGGAATATTGTTCAAGTAAGATTTATTTGATTGAAATTGCATACAAATAACTTCTTGCGATTTAACAATTTACTAAAAAAAGGATTTCGGGTACTGTCAATCATTTTTTCCAAGTCACCATTCCAGCGTAAAACTTTTGACGGACACTTTTTCTTGAGTACAAAATAATTTTAAAACCGTTACGTCATCGCGCATGGATCATGCATTTTGATCAGCGCTTCAATGCCTTTATAAAATGGCCATTGTTCAAAAGACAATCGAATTAGTATTTTTTTTTAAGTAACAGGACTTATTGCCCGAAGGTGCTTGTGGTTTTGATGCGGATTTTTATTTTCATAGGTAGGTACTTGTGTTAATTAATTATTAAATTCAAAGTTACACGGATTCAAACAGTTAACATGCAAAACTGCTACCTAATATTGTAAAGTAGCTTTTTCCCGAGGCTTCGCTCATGTTAAGTTCGATTTTCAAACCCCAATTTTAGTCCCTTAGGGTTTGAATTTTCAAAAATCCTTTTTTTGCGGATGTCTTTATCGCAATAGCTATAATAACCATACGCCAAACAGCCCTATGCGTCCAGTGGTTTGAGCTGTGCGTTGATAGATCAGTCAGTCAGTCAGTCAGTCACCTTTTCCTTTTATATATCTAGATGTGAAACTATCTTAACGAAATTTAACACAGACATAGTTTACACACATAATTACGTATATGTACAGTGTATATTACATAGCTTCCTGGAGAAGGATCTTGAAATACTTTTTATACTTCCCAGAATATCAAAAATTCCCACGAAATTTTAAATAGCCTAAACCCATGCGAATGTAGTCGCTTATATGAACTAATTTTCGTTCAAATTACATTAATGCGTGCAAATTAAATTTATAATTACTGTATTTCAATTAATACAGTTTTTTTATTTAATCAATGTTAGTCGTACGCCCGCGATCCAACACGTAAAATATATCTACGTGAACGCTTAACTCCACACAAGCAAATACATATTCAATAGAATAGCGCCGTGGAATTGCATAATTTGCCAGTTTATTGGCAACAATAGCGCTATGAGACGGGCAAGCGCATACACCGAATGTAGAGCTGGCCCATGTTATAAGAGATTTGCTTTTGCGTCATTAAATTAATTAATTTTTCCGCCTACAGCAAAGCCAAAAAGAATGGTTATAATTTTAGAAGCCTATGTAAATATGTGAAACTATTTACGAATCTACCACAGTAACATCTAAACCACTGCATCGTTTTGGTGAACGGGTGTCAATCTATTCATTGTTATAGTAGTTTTTGCTTTTTGTAAGTTTATTCCACCTCGATTTTCCTTGCTACAAGTCCTTACACGGTGTACTAACCTAATTCCACAAACAAAATTTACCAGCCAAGCAGCCCACGGAGCTTGTCTACGACTTTGATTGGTTAATTCTTACTTCATTGCTAATATTATAAATATGTTTTTTTTTTGTTGGTTTGTCCTTCAATTACGCACCAAGTAAGTCACTTACTGACATAAATGGAAAAATAAAGAGCCGAGAGTGACATACTTTTTATTTACGGAAAAAACACATTCACAAAGGATTTTATAAACCTAATTCGGACCTCACCTAACCTAATGCGGCCATTTTTACCAAGTGTTATAATTCATTTCCGTATATTTAAGGTATTATTAGAGGCAAAGGTGCGGGCTACCAAAACCGGTCACCCATCCAGCTATTGTATTTTAATCATAAACGCTGCATTTTATACATTGAACCCCATGTCTTAGAATTTATTATCATAATGAACCGTGCGGAGTTGAATAATATTTTAGGACATATCGCGATTTATTCGAATAGATATGTATGTAGGTATATGAGTTAGTTAATTCCATTCGTATATATTATGTACATATAAATTGGCATTATAAACGATAAATTAGGTGACGATTGGCTGAATGGGTTGTTAAATGATGATTTGAATTAAGCTTTATACTTAACGTGATTAGATCGCGAAGAAGATATATTTCGTATGAGTAATAATACAAAAATACAAAGTAATTTTTTAATTTTGGTACTAGCAGCTACCTTGCCCTCACTTCGCACGGGTAGTTTTAAGAATACTCTCTCATAAATTCTAATATTTTCAATTATTTATTATAAAAATCCCACACGGCTACCGAAGTCGGGCGAGCATCGCGTATCGGTTTCATCGTTTTTATTTGGGCCGCCCGACTTCAACAAACGTGTACAAACTAAAATTATTTTTATACTTTGTAGTGGCGTTTGAAATCGGTTTCTTTAAAAGAATTTTTATTCAGCTTCAAAATGTAGAAAGCGATCTTTCGCGAAATCGGTAGCGTGCGCGGAAACTCCAATAACTTAGCAAGTTAGCTTTGAGCTAATAAACGGCTATATCTCTGACCCGCGGGACCCCGCCGCTATAACATTAGCGCAGTGAAAGCGCCTCGTTATTGAATTGTAGTATACTTGCCAGTATTCCCACACCTCACTAGAAAGGGCCTGTTCTATTAACGTATGTTAGAATAGAATAGAATGGAATAATTTTTTATTCAAATAAACTTTTACAAAGTGCTTTCGAATCGTCAATTGAATCTACCACTGGTTCGGAATGCCGTTCCAGCCGAGAAGAACCAGCAAGAAACTCGACGGTTGCTCTTTTAAAAATAAAATAATATGTAAGAACAATATTATGTTGTGTTACCATTGTGTTACGGGTTAATTAATATTATGGGTTGGCTTTGTATGATTTACTAGCTGATGCCTATTACTTCGTCCACTTCGATGTAGGAACTCCTTGATTTTCTGGGACAAAGAGAATTCTATGTCTTTTTTCAGGACGTAAGCTATACTCCTTGCAAGTCGTTTTCAAAATTGGTTACTAGTTAAGACGTGAAAAGGTAACAGAAAGAAGGTACAGTAACTTTTCCAATTTTTAGATAAGATGGTCCTTGACTGCGACCTCATCTGATAGTAAGTGACAATGCAATCTAAGATGGTAGCGGGCTAACTTGGAACCGGTATGGCAGTGTAGATGCAATCCATGTACCCCCTAATTGGTTTCTACACGCCATCGTGTCGGAACGCTAAATCGCTTGGCGGCACGTCTTTGAAGGTAGGGTGGTGACTAGCCACGGCTAAAACCTCCCACCAGACCTGACTAGAGACAATTTAGAATTATAAATTCCCACATTGCCCCCGCCGGGAATCGAACCCGATACCTCCCAGTTATAAGATAAGACCACAGCGCTCACCACTGCGCCACTGATTTTGACATTTATAATGTTACTAGCTTTTGCCCGCGACATTGGTCACGAAAATCCAACAAGTCTTATTTTTGCGGGATAAAAAGAAGGCTATGTTTTTCTCCAGGTCTATCGCTGTTTCTGCGCGATTCAAGAACTAACAAATAAACAAACACATTTTGGCATTTGTAATAGTAGGTGGTTATTTATTAGAAACACACTTTCGCATTTATAATAGGAGGTAAAGGATTATTTAGTAGCAAAGTGATATAAATTATTTCATTAATGATTTTAGATTACCTGTTTTGACCTGATGGTTGCCTATCCTTGTAAACCACCCACTGGTACAAGTCGATTACATTATGAATAGTGGTATAGAAGGGTACTCAACAGACGTATCTCTTTAGCGCGCTCCATACAAACAAATGAGAGATTTTAATTACAGAGAAACATAGGGTGACGGCGAGATTTTTAAAATTAATCAATATTACGTTGTGTTTGCTTGTTATTGATATGCATTACCTACAGCTAAAGTTGCAATGTGTCGTATATTTGTTTTTCGAATGCATAATAATGTATTTTAAGATAGATAGAGATAGGTATAAATTTAATATAAAATGTCATACTCTTTCCAGTTTAGGTCGCTTCCATGTAACACGCGGATTCAGGCGGTACAAGACCGAGGCCTGTGGAAGCCCATGCAAGAGACCTTTGTCCAGCAGTGGACATCTATCGGTTCATAAAGAAGAAGAAGGAATCTTTATTTGTATGGGGCGCGCTACTGATTACCCTCTCCTAGTATCAACGCAACACCTGTTAGATTCAGTGAAAGCTGGGGTCACACAGGAAGCGCGTGCGATGTCTAGGCACTAGCCAGGTACGCACCGTGGCTCTCTAAGCGATTATTGTAAATCATCTGGTGAAAGTGACTCTACTGTAATGATTCTCGTTAGTTTGAACCTGTATGAATGCGCACAAAATTCACCCACTCCGAATATTGCTATGCAATTTCTTCTCCTTTCCGTATTATGTTGCATCAATAGGCATTATTCTCTAACTCTAGTTCCCTACTAATCCTTTCAATATTATAAATGCTAAAGTTTGGATATATGGATATTTGTTTCTCAATCACGTCGCAACGATTGAACCGATTTGAGTGAAAGCCACAGCGATAGATTTTATCGTCTGGAACGACACATAGGCTACTTTTTGTCCCGGAAAATAAAAGATTTAACGCGGGATTTTTTAAAAACCTTATTCCTCGCGAACGAAGTCGCGGGCATCAACTAGTACAAATGTGAAAGTGTGTTTGTTTCTTGCTTTATGCTTCAGGTACGCCGCAAGAGAGTGTGATTTTTTGCATGGGTATATATTTTTTTAGTTGATTGACATAGGTATTCATTTTAATTCCGTAAATTAACAATGACATAAAAAATAACAATAATTTTACAAAATGGATTTTGAAAAACCCAACTTCACTAGTAATAAAATAACGCAATGAATGAATTACACGAAAAATAAAATTCACATTAAATGCGAAAATAAATAAACGTCACCTAAACAAGAAAGGAAGTAAAACGTTCTGAACGAAGTTCTAAAAAGTTGTATTAATTTAAAACTCAATGCCTCTGTCTAGTTTTAATTTAGGTTCCTATATGCGTCCTGAACTTTAGTTATGAAACGTGTAAAGTGCAGGTTTAGTATCTCGCAATAACCTAGCAGATATTAGCGAGAGGTATAGTCGGTTATCTATTCAACTCTGTAAAGGTTAACGATGAAAGTGCGTACCCATTTATAAGGACTAAAGCCATCAAGTTATCGTATACAACCTGAATTTCTAATAGAATCCTACTAAACTAATATTGCGAAAGTTTGGGTGTATGGCGACTGACGACCTCCCTGGCGCAGTGGTGAGCGCTGTGGTTTGTAACTGGGAGGTCTCGGGTTCGATTTCCGGCGGGGGCAATTTGGGAATTTCTATTTCTAAATTGTCTCTGGTCTGGTCTGGTGGGAGGTTTTAGCCGTGGCTAGATACCACCTTACCTTCAAAGATGTGCCGCCAAGCGATTTAGCGTTCCGGCACGATGGCGTGTATGTGAAACCGATTAGGTGTTATGAGTATACTGTCATACCCCTTCCAAGTTAGCCCGCTACCAATTATATTGCATCGTCACTTACCATCAGGTGAGATCGCACAAGGACTATCTTGTCATCGAATAAAAAAAAGTATGGATGGACGGATGGATGGTCGATGGGCGGAAATCCAGAGGCTCCCTGCGACTCGTTTGATGTAGTCGGTTCACCTAGTGGGGGGTCTGAAAACACTGCGCTTCACTGAGGTCCCCACTCCAGCGTCTTGGGACCCCATGGACTATCAGCTCTTCGAACTATGTGCCCCGTGCATTTCCCCTTTAGTTTCGCGATTCGCTGAGCTATTGCCGACTTTGGTTCTCCTACGGATCTCCTCAATTCTGATTTGATCTCGCAGGGATACTCCGAGCATAGCTCGCTCCATCGCCCGCTGAGTGATCCTGAGCCTTCTTATGAGGCCCATAGTTAACACATAGTTTTCACAACACACTTTTAACGCATTTCACATTATCAATTAACATGTTGTACGTCAAAAATTGACGCAATATTGAAACCGATATCAGCAGATTGGATCGTAGTATATTTTACTGCATGTCTGATGTTCTGTGGTCAACTGTCAAACTGTCATGACATAAAATCAGCTGTTCCTTAAATAATTTTAATTTTTAAGTGTAATTATAGATAAATTTTATTTAAATCAAGTGTAAATAGTTATATTTTGTGTCCAAACTTATGAACTTTTGATATATACCACCCTGCGACCATCGAAACTGAGGCAGGAAAATATAACCTGATCGCGTACCTGGGAGGCTGTGCTGACGCAACGAGATTCATAAGTCAACGACTTTAAACCGGGGAAGTAGTATTTTTTAACTCATAACAAGTGTATTATAAGTTTATTCTTGACACCAATTATTATTCTCACCACTACTACTTTCTCGATAATCTCGAGACACGTCCCTCCTCACATTGGCAAAATATTTCTTTCTTCACTTGACATGATAAAGTGGAAGTGAAGCTGAAGAATAAAACTACTGCCTCAGACACATGTAACATTAACACTTCACATAATATAATAGCACATTAAGTCCTGAACAAAATAATTAGGTATTTGTATCACTGTTAAAGATACTCAATTAATTTTTGTCAAAATACCTACCTATCTGCAGCTGATTATAGTCTAACAAGAACAAGCTGTTATTTGCATTAATTCATGCCATATCTCTTGTTGGAGTGTAATACAGTGCCTACAACATATATCCTAATTTTTCTTTTCACAGTAATTTAATTGAATCTTAATTACTACTACTCACTTAGTCTTTTTTTTCCCCCTAACTTAAACTTTTCTGTTTCTTTTACTAACATTTACTTATTGGTGTTTCAGAAATAGTATTGCACAATGGCACCTACAATGCAAACTAGACGGGCAGCGGCGATGGAAGAGCAGCTGAAGCTTAAGAATGCCCTCTTCGAACTAAAATCTCTGAAAGATCTAAATGAGCAGTTATTGAAAGAAAGAGAAGACAGTGAAGTTGAACTCACAGCAATTATCTCTAAGAACACGCAGTTGAAAGCTGACCTGGCTGAGCTGAGTAGCGCTCACACTTTGGTCCTGGAGGAACGTGACCAACTTCAGGAGGCAGTCAGCTCATTTAATACATGCATTAAGACCTACGATGAGGCTCTTTGTAAGATATCCATGTTGGAGGATGAACTGAGTACAGCACACAAACAAATTGATGACTTGCAGTCTCAATTACATAATTATGAAACGCAAACAACAAATAGTTTGTATAATGAATTACTCACTTCATCCTCTTCAGTACCAAAAATGATCATTGATTTGACTTGTGACAGTCCCTGTGCCAGCAAGCCACTGCCTAAGCAAGATGTGATCCACTTAAATAGTCATAAAAAAATTAAAAAATACATTAGAATTAGTAAATTAATTAAAAAAACTAAAAAATCTATTAAAATACAAAAGGCCCATATAAAAAATGTATCTTTACGAAAGGAACGAGTTCATTTATTACAAAAGTTGGATACATATTGCTCTGCTTTGGCTGAAGTTAGAGAAAAATATGAATTGGACATTCTAAGTCTAAATGAAGAAATTCTAATATTAAAAAAATCCCTAGAGAATGCTACTATGCAGTATGAGCTGTCACAAAAACAGATTGATGAGCAGGTACATGCAGCTGATGAGCTGCTAGCCTTAGGTACCTATAACTTGGCTCGCTTTGAGTCATTAACTAGTAAGTGTCAATGCAACCACAAGGTACCTATGGCTATTAACGATAGCGACAGTATACTGCTCCCTGATAATTTGGGCACTTGTCCGGAGCAGTGTACTGCAAATGCGGTTGTAGATTCTTCATGCCTGAGCGATAATCTCTCAACTAACCCTAAAAAACAAACTATTATTGTTTCTGATAAGTTGGGCAGAGATTTTGGCTCATGTATTAGCCGTTACTTGCAACATTCAGTGACAAACAAATGTTCCCCGGGGGCTAATCTTGATTATTTAATCAATAGTTTAAATGAAGAGAATTTGAACTCTGCTTCAAATGTTATTATTTTGTTTGGGGACAGTTTAAGGGTAAAAAAACACCAAATATTGAAATGTATTGATAAATTACTAGACCTACATAAGAAAACAAAATGTAAATTTTATATGTGTGCCTTGCCTTACTCTCGGTCACTGAATGGAAAGCAAAACCAGCGTATACATGACTTAAATTTACTAATGTATAATGTGACATACCGTCATAGCGACGCAATATTTTACTTTGATACAAATAAGTTTATTTGTAATTTTAAACTGACCGGCGAGAGTATGTATCTCCCGAAGAGATGTAAGCTACTTATAGCTTCCCTTTTAGCACATAATATTAATGATACAGTTACAAATGTTGTAACTAAGTCTATTGACTACTTTACAAACTGTACTTCTAGTACTAATATTTCTGTTTTTGACTCAAGTACTTTAAGTACTAATATTTCTGTTGTTGAAACAAGTAATAGTAAGCCTATTACTTGTTTAAACTAGATACTAAGACAACGGAGAGGCTCTGCAAACTGAACATTGTACATCAAAATATACAGAGCCTATCCGGCAGTATGGTGAATTTGGACTCAAATAAAAATAATACTTGTAAAAAATTTAAACTAAGCAGTAAGACAACAGATAAGCAATGTAAAATTAATCTTGTACACCAAAATATACAGGGCTTATCTGGCAAAGAACATGAGATTGAGCTTTTTATTAAAAAATTTGATATTGAAATCTTATGCTTCACTGAGCATTGGCTCAATACTCATCAGTTAATTGTACACATAAATAATTATTCACTGTCAAGTGCGTTCTCAAGAAAGACTGCTATACGCGGGGGATCATTGATAGTAACGCGAAATAACATTAATTACAAAGAGCGAAAAGACATTGTTAGCCTTTCTATAGAACGCATTATTGAGCTGTCTTGTGTTGAGCTGGACCGATACATTATAGTTTGTGTGTACCGACCGCCCTCAGGCGACTTTGTTCTTTTTGAGGAGGTTATGGAGGATGCCCTAAGGCGGCTATGTAGGTCATCAAAAAAAATAGTGGTCTGTGGAGACTTTAATATTGATATTTTGCTTCACACTCTTTCTACTGGTAGGCTGCTTAACTTATTTAAAAGCTTTAATCTAGAGAATATTTTTATTGAACCTACAAGAATAACTGCAAACTCAGCTACTTGTATTGACAACATTTTTTGTGATTGTAACATTATCGAAAAATCTATTATCACTTATCTCAGATCTGATCATTGCGGTCAAATGATATCTATTCCAGGCAGTGAACAGAATTTAACAAAAGTAATAAAATACAGGCCCGTTACCACTAAAAAAGTAAAGCATTTTAAACAAAACATCTCAGCTGGATTGCCGACGCTTGACCTTGCACAGGATGATCCGGATGAAATTTATACAAAGTTTTTTGATTTGTTAAGCTCACAATATAACTCTATCTTTAAGGTGATGGAGAAAAGACTGTTTAAAGATCTTAAGTTTAGTGACTGGGCAACTGCCGGCATCTATAAAAGTAGAAATAAGCTGTTTGACTTGTATGCAGAAAAAAAATATAATTATTCCCCCGCGTTTATTGAATATGTAAGAAATTATTCTAAATTGTTTAAAAATGTGTGCATACAAGCAAAGTCACTTCACATAAAACAAAAAATTGTCAATTCTGATAATAAAATTAAAACAACATGGGACATCATCGGCGATGAAATGAGTAACCATAAGATGCATAATAATAATAAATTGGAGCTTAAAATTGATAATCATGTAATTAACTCCGATATAGAAGTTGTAAATACATTTGAGAACTTTTTCAAAAATATTCCAATTACCACAACCAGTTCTCTAAATTCCTCGCCGGCAGAAGCCTATCGTCTTCTAAGAAGCAATGTCTCTGAGTGCAATAAGTTATTTAAGTTTGAACACGTTACCCCATATGACATAGTCAAAACATTTAAATCTTTACAAAATAAGAAAACAGCAGATCTATGGGGGATATCAGTTAAAATAATTCATAATGTAATTGATATTATTGCGCCGTATCTTGCTTTAATTTTTAATAAATCAGTAGATTCTGGATCTTTTCCAGATCTTATGAAATGTAGTAAGCTAATACCGCTTTTTAAATCGGGCAGCAAAAGTGACCCGAATAACTACAGGCCAATTTCAATTTTGCCAACTCTTAGCAAGATATTCGAAAAAATAATGCTCAACCAACTGCTTTTACACTTTAATTTAAATAAACTCCTACACACTGAGCAGTATGGTTTTACAAAGGGTCGATCAACAACCGATGCAGCCGCAAGGCTATTACAACACATATTCGATGCGTGGGAGAACTCACAGAATGCCATTGGTATTTTCTGTGATTTGTCAAAGGCATTCGACTGCGTTGATCACGAGACTCTTTTGCTTAAACTGAGCCACTATGGCATTAAAGATTTTGCACTTAGTCTCATTGCGTCTTATCTCAGCAACCGAGTCCAAAGAGTATGTGTCAATGATGTAAAATCATCCGGATCAGCCTCAGTAATGGGTGTACCCCAGGGTTCTATTCTAGGTCCATTCATGTTTTTGGTCTACATAAATGATTTACCACATTTTGTCCAAAATACTTGCGATATTGTACTATTTGCTGATGATACGTCCTTAATTTTTAAAGTCGATAGGATGAAAGACAATTTTGACGATGTAAATAATGCATTATCTCAAGTTTCTGAATGGTTTACGGCAAATAATCTCCTTTTAAATGCTAAAAAAACAAAGTGTGTTGAGTTTTTATTACCTAACACGAGAACTGTCAGTAAAAATTTAAAGATAAATAATGAACCTTTGAAAACTGAGGACTCCACAGTGTTTTTGGGGTTAACCCTGGATTCAAAGCTACAATGGGGCACCCATATAGCAACGCTTGCTGGCAAACTTAGCTCTGCTGCTTACGCTGTTAGGAAGATTCGACAGTTGACTGACATAGAAACTGCAAAAATTGTTTATTTTGCATATTTCCATAGTATTATGTCATACGGAATCTTACTATGGGGTAAGGCAGCCGATATTGGAAAAATTTTTGTTTTGCAGAAGAGGGCAATCCGCGCAATCTATAATTTGAGGCCGCGGGATTCCCTTCGAGAAAGATTTAAAGAGATAGGCATTCTTACAGTAGCTTCACAATATATTTATAACAACATAATATTTGTCAGACAAAACATTTTGAGTTACAAAAAAAAGAATGATTTGTCCGATAGACCAAGTAGAAATCCAAATAGGCTCATGTTTCCTGGGCTGCGCCTCAAGAGGGTCCAAAAGACATTTGTGAGAATGGGCGTGACGTTTTACAATAAAATTCCACAGTCAATCTTAGACTTGCCTCTACACAAGTTTAAGAAATCAATTAAATCTACTCTCATGAAAAAAGCATATTATACAATTGAAGACTATGTAAATGATAAAAAAGCGTGGATATAATTCGCTCCAGTGATTCATAAGACAGTAATAACTATCCTGTGTTCAATAACAATTGTAAATTTTTTATTTTTTTTGAAAAGAGCAACCGCCGAGTTTCTTGCTGGCTCTTCTCGGCAGGAAAGGCATTCCGAACCAGTGGTAGATTCATTGACGATTCAAAAGTGCTTGTAAAAGTTTATTTGAATAAAAAAATATTTCTATTTCTATTTCTATTTCTGAACCACTCTTTTCTATAGAACTCCAGTAATGTATAAAAGAATAGAATAGAATAAAAATATTTTTTATTCAAATAAACTTTTACAAGTGCTTTTGAATCTACTACTCACTGGTTCGGAATGCCCTTCCTGCCGAGAAGAGCCAGCAATAAACTCGGCGGTTGCTCTTTTAAAAAAAAAATTTACAATAGGTACATGGGTTTTACAAAAAAAAACCGTAACATGAAAAAAAATACTACACGGTGCTGCTAATGACCTAATGACCACAAAGATTGAGAATAAAGAAGTGGTTTTTATAACCGGAAAGGGTGCAATCTTATAGAATAAAAAAGTACATGTAGAAACAAATCCGTTTCAATATCAATTAGTTATATATAGCACCATAAAATAATACCGTATAAAGAAACTAAAGATGTATGTACCTACTCAGTCACATCGTAAGTCCAATTCTTTCACAACAAATAGAAAAAAAATGTATCTAATCCAAGTAATGGAGCATTAATACCGGTAATAGAATAATTTACATTCGAAACCGTTAGAATTCCGACCACGTCCCCCTATCAGAAAACTTATCTCTAACACGACGTATCTTGGACATCGGGACAGAAAAATAAATCTATCCCTTTAATAAAAAGTTGAGATAGAGTCGGCGTCGCGAAGTAGTGGTTCCGTAGCATAACCGCAGGCTCGTTAGTGGTCTTGGCTCAGATTTATTGAGCGTACTTTGACTATGTTCTGTCTACACTTCCGAATAAAATATAGACAATTAGAATAGAATTTATATCTACAACAAAAATCCACAAAAATCCTAATTATAATTTTGTATCATGATGTTATACGTTAACTGTTAAGATGTTTTGTACATTTTTAACTTTTCTAAGTAAAAATAAAAAAAAAGATTAAGCGGGCATCGCTTATTCTTTTTTTTGTTGAGATATGTCGTTGAAAAATTATCTTCTCCCTTAAAAACTGTAAAAAGGAGCTGATAAATTACCAGTGCAATGATGCTACAGAAAAAAAGTTGGCCAGCCTCAGCTTTGGAAATCGTCTTTCTGTCACTCATATCTATATTATGAAGTTTTCTCGCTTCGTACCCCAAAAATGAAGCTCGAAGTGTAATATTTACCGCAGGGAAGTTACTGCAATTCCTTCGTCTCGTACCTACTTAGTTTTCGAGGAAAATGTCTTCGATAAACGGAGAACTGAACATATAACAATCGGGGTTTCAACAGCGTACGGAACCCTAAAAAGTAGGCACTTTAACAACTATCTATTGAATAGGGTGATATAAAAACATGTCTTAGACTTAGCCACATACATATTCGCGGAATGGTTTCCCCTTTTGGGGCGAATGGAAAAACACATGTCTAGTTGTTAGCATTGTGATGCGACACGTCTATTTATTGGCTTCCAACTGTTACAATTAGTTGGGAATGACAGAGGCCAGCCATGACAAGCTGTATGTTGGTGCAAATGGCTGATGGGAATTTCTTCTCACTTCACTAGTTGATTCATGTTTGTTGAGTGTTGTTAGTCCGTGAGAAGCACCAATTAAAAAATCTCTACCCAACAAAGTGAATAAAATTTTACTTTGTTATTTTAAGTAACTATCTAAGAAAGTAAAATTTACTATTTTACTTTGTTAGGTAGGTTAGGTTTATGCCATTTTAGTACCTACGTATTTCATCGAAATAAGTTTTTTTTGAAATAAATTTTTATTAAGTGCCTTCCGGTTGTTAAGTAAATCTACCAGCAAATATAGTACCTAGCTAGTGTGTGTGCGTGTATATTTGTTACTCCTTCACGCCACAACGAATGAACCGATTTAGCTGCTCATACCCAGGATAATGCTATGTTTTTCCCGGAAAATTAAAGAATTCTCGCGGAAATAAAAAAGACGTGTGGCACTCGGGGACTGCCGCGGTAAAGCTATTGCATAGCATTTTTTATCAACGCCATCTAGCGGCTCACCGTAGAGGAGTCCCGTGTCAGGTTATTTTCGTTACGGAATTTCTGTATTCGGTCTCCACGCTGGCCCGCGATAGAAGCTATGCAATAGCTTAAAAAAAACTTAATCCACGCGGACAAAGTCGCGGGCATCATCTAGTGTTTTAATAGATTTTTTGATCTTAATGAAATAAAAGTATAAAATAATTGACTAAGTATCTATTTCATTTAAGAACCTCACGCCCATTCCCACAAACGGCTTTGGTCTCAAGGTATAGTTTAGCCTATTTCGATTTACAAGTGTAAAAACCGCGACACACTACGCATCGACAAACGTCGTAATGATATCGTCATTAAGATAATTGGTCAGGATAATTGAGTAAAACATAAATATTTCCTGCTCACATAATTAATTTTTTCACACTTGTACTGTACTTTTATGCTAAGAAAACATAAGGCTGGATAAGATAGTTATAGCTTAAGTGGCACCGGGACAACCTAATCTAGATATACCTACCTATTGGGTGATGTGTAGCACAATTTATAAAATAAGCGTACATTATGCAATAGCTTTACCGTGGCAGTCCCTGAGTGCCACACGTCTTTTTTTTTTAATAATAAAGAACATTAGCCAAACTGAACTTAACTTATATTCTCCTCTCCCCTCCAAATAAGCCAAAAGCATGCTAGGAGTGGGTACGACAATACTGCAACGGGGATTCGAACCTGTGACCTTTCAGTTTTCAGTCCGCACCTTTAACCGTTGGCAATTGAGGCATTTCATCATCTAGTACAATATAAATCAATATTACTATAACCGTCTATAGAAATAGTATGGAATGTAATGTAGTATTTTGAAGTAAGTATTTAGGCTTAGAAAGGAAATACTTTGATCTGTTCCAATTTAATTTCCTGTCTGTTCCAAGGAAATGTTTTGATCTATTCCAATTTATACTTAATAAAATGTTGTCAATACAACGCACATGGACACGATTATTGTTTTAATATGTATTGAGTAGAACAGTATACAGGATGAGTAGTTGAGTACTACAGTATACAGAGTGTTATAATATTTTTTTATCTATCTATATTAAAGCTAACGTTTTATAAAGGACTAATGCCACCAAATTTTTGTGTAAAATTTTAGCCAAATCGGTTTAGTCGTTGCGACGTGATTGAGTAACAAACATACAAACTTTCGCATTTATAATATTAATAGGAAGGATATTAATAGGATTAGTAACGCAGGTAATTATTTTGTAGATAATATAGCGATTATTATTGTAATAAATGGCGATCACTTACATCTGTATGAACCTGTAGCTATTCACAAATACCTGGATAATTAGATGCTATCTAGCTATTTCACGAAAGCCGGTCATGCTATCAGCTAAGATGCTTTTACAGGTCTCTCTACATCCATACGTACGGTTCAATGCAAATTCATCCAAATTAGATTACTAAATAGCTACATATTACTAGAATTCATAATTTAATAATAGATTTAATTAATACATCGTCTCAAAAACCTATTTTTCTTTATAAAAAACTAGTTGATTCCCGCGACTTCGTTCGCGTGGATTAGTGTGTTTTTCCGTGAGAAATCTCTTATTTCTCGAGTTAAAAAGTAGCCTATGTATTATTTCAGAAATCTATATCTGTGCCAAATTTCAGCCAAATCGGTTCAGTCGTTGCGGCATGATTGAGTAACAAACATCCAAACTTTCACATTTATAATATTATAATAGGATATACTGTATATTTTGATTCGAATTCAAAATTATTATTTTCATTGTATCTCTTATAACAAGTCAAGACTCTCTCAAACCAGTTCGAAAAGCTGTTAAGAAACTCAGCAGTTGCTCTTTTCAAAACATTATATAGCTATAACGGTAAATCTACCAATTCTGGCGGAATCCGACTGAAAAAATCGACTGCAAGTCAATTTTTTTACTTTGAGCATAGAACAAAAAAGAATAGAATAGAACAGAAAATACTTCATTGCTAAGCATAGTGACAGGACGTTTTTCCCTCACATCATCTCCCATTTTCTACGGTCATCACTAGAGATTAATCTTCTTCTTCTTTTATATGCAGTTTGGTTAAAAAAAAACGGATATATTTAGCCAATTTACTGAACGAATGTGTGTGGCATGACCCCTCTTGCATTGCTCATTACAAACTGTTAATATTTACGATTATTCATGAACAGTCTCTATAAACGCCGACTTTACACTTTATTTAAACTTTTTTCCCATAAAATTATACTACCCAGTTAAACATTAATGTTCTTAGTTTGCGTAACTCTTTGAGATCTAGATAAAATTGCTTAATGATAAGTAATAGTCGATTTTATGGACACAAGAATGTTATTATAGCTATAAAATCGGCAAAGATGAAGTAAAAACTTGTAATATAAAGTTTTACGCATTGCTGGAAGATAAGATTTTGGACTATGTTATAGAATATTATTCATCTGTGATTTTGGATTCACTTTTTATACGTCAAAATAAAGTTTTACGTAACAAACCAAAATTTCCTTTTTTCCTATGTTTTGCGTACATTTAACTTGTGAAATGAATGATTCAGGTTTGAAATAAGTTAACCTAACTGTATTCTACGATTTTAAGTTACAATACGATAGCTCGGAAAGGAGTGAATTGATTATAACTCATTTAAAAAATGGATTTTTCGATAATTATGAATAATTGGTACTTATACCTTCTAATTAAAAAAAGATCGATTTTTCAATTTATAGATATTTACCTAGATTTTTTTTATAACAATTAATATAAAACGAAATAGTTTTTTTTCTTCAAATAAACTCCAAATCAAAGAACCCAACTGCGACAAATTTAGTTTTAAATAAAAACTGAAAAGGATAAAACCCAACTTAAAATTTCATAGATCGTAAAATATGGTTATTTGAAATAAAAAATGACAAGAGAAACCTAATTCAATTTTGATTACTGTCACGTCTCTTGCAAGATTAACACAAATAGATTGTAAGAATCATCCAAATCGGTTCACGCATTTGGTCTCCAAAGCGCCAAAAAGATACATACATAGACTGATAAACACATTACCATCTTTTGCATCGCTCAGTCGGGTAAAAAGCGATAAAATGGGTAAAGTCTATCTGTTTATAAAATATCCATTTCTCTCATACTTGCGTAGTAATGACTTTGTCCACTTGAGATAATAGGGGGACAGGTCATTCCCTGACAACGGCCGCTTAATGCTAATTAACTCGTTATGTCGTTACCGGTTAGTGTCGATAGTGATGTGATGATGTTATCTCGAAATAATGACATAATGGGACACTAGAACATACCGGGACACAGCCCCACTATAATTGGAGGTGATTCCGCAAACTAGAGAAAAACTGATATGTCAAAAATGTCATTTATTTTTATTTTTTATGTATGTTCCCCGATTACTCGAAGACGCCTGGACAATTCTTTTTTGTTTGAAAGGGTATACTTCCCAGGTGGTCCCATTGGCATCAGGTCAAGATCTCATGATGGGATCTTAGAGAAATCCAGGGAACTCTTCAAATTGTATAGGTACAATTGATATACCGACTTCAAACGCCACTACAAAGAGTGGCGTTTGAAGTCGGTTTTGTAAAAATAATTCAAATTGTTTATACAGGATTCCATCATCAAATCCTAACCAACCTGATGACAATGAGAGCACCTGGGAAGTATATCCTTTCAAACATAAAAAAAAGATTCCGAATTGTGAACCTCCTCCTTTTTTGGAAGTTGGTTAAAAAGAAAAGAAATCAATAAAAAGAGTCGTACCTAATGTAAATCTAAAAAAATATCTTTCCAAACTCTATGAACTCGAAGCTTATCTCTTTTAATCAAACTCAAGAAAAAATTGTCCACAAAGTCGATAGCTTAGTAATTTCTTAGTAATTGAAAAACGAGACAGTCAAGTCCGAGTAAGAATCGCTCTGAGTGTTCCGTAACATTAAGTACATTAGCATAAAGACGGATTTTGAAATTAATTATCTCAGTTTACAATACTATTAAGACAAGATTTAGTAGTGTATACTACTTTTAAATTTTCATTTAAGGATTTACATGCACTTATAGAAAAAATCCAAAAAAAGTTTTAAATAGGTTTAGTTCTTGCAAGTCACGAGGACGCGTGAGCTTTACTTGTGGCTATGTCGTGTACATGCATATTGTTTAAGTGTGCGTGTTTAACGGAGCCTAGGAGGGAGCGATCAGGCGCAGACAAGCTTTCGCTCATACTTATACAGATACGGCACACACACAACCATGAGCCACGCGCCCTCGTGAATTGCAAGAACTGTACATAATATAATTGTTACTTATTGACGCATAACTGATTCCGGTATTGACGGGTAGTTGGACCGTAGATGTAAAATAATCAATACACTCAGGGTTCTATTCCCGAGAGATCTGGGTTCGGTCGATTAGCGGACGTGCATTTAACTTATTTTTGAAGACTATCTACATAATAATCGGTATAGAAATAATTTATTTTTAACAAAGGCAACATCCCAATTCTTTGATTACGGACTACGGAACCCTGAAAATTATTTTATAGATTTGCGTATTTAAAGTAGCTTAGTGGTTTTAAAGTATTTTTATTTGAAGAATAAAAACTTGTGATTACTTTTCCTGCAAGTAATACTCTACAAGAAAATTTATGTTACGTGCGCAAACGAATCGATTAAAGTTATTTATTAAGGCCTATTTACTTGGAAATTTCCAAACCTCTTATTTTAGAAATACTTCAATGACAAGATTTTCTTCCACGTTCTCAGTGCTTCTGAAATTAAGAGTTAATTCTTAAATTAAGAGTATCTCTACTCCTTACTTTACGTTGTCGAAAATATCTTAAATTAAATCATTCTAAAATAAGACACGTGGAGTTAGGTTTTAAGAATCATGTGCTTACACTTTATTTTTCCGGGATCAAAAGTAGCCTATGTCGATGGCCCTTATGTAAATCATCGAAACTGAAAAATGAGTTTTTTTTCATTAGCTTAATTGGCTCCTATTATGTTATATTTTACATCCCGCTAATGAAAAACAATCAAATCTAATTTTAAGGGAGCCTTAATTAAGCTAATGAAAAAATCGTCGATGTTACCCTACAAATCTTCGAAAAATACCCACGCAATAAATAAACCACGTCGATCATTAGTTCCATTGCTGTGTGATTTATAGGACAAAACAAAACAAACTCACTTTCGCGTTTTAGAATGTAGTAAAGATATCTTCAAAATGCCTTTTATTAGTTAACCATTAGGAATTTTCTAAGGAAACAGATCATAGCTAAAGCGATAATATTAGTTTTTGCATAAAAGTAAAAAGTGGTGAAATAACTAGCTTGGGTTGATATCATGTTTTAAATCGGGTTTGACATATACAATCTCGTTTCCTTGCAAATACGACTTGTTTATTTGACTCCCTTGATAACTCTTGGCGTAAATTATCACTTGTTTTCGGATCCTAATAAGGTTCTAATTTAGGGCTGCTACAATTAACTTAAACTAACTTACTAACTACCTTTTTTTCTTCTACTTCCGGTTTGTCTCTAAACACAATGTAACCAAGTATAACCGAATCATGAACTATTTAATCAGATCTAAATACTCGTAAGAAAATATGTTTTCTTTCTGCTTGCGAAATTTTTTATGAAAATCTCATTGAAAAAAACTGTGACGTTCAGTTTGACAGTTTTGTTTTGCTGCCATTTGTTATTTTTTGCACCGGTACATTTGGAGACCTATACATTTAATACTGGCAAAAAAGGGATTATTTAAAAAAACCTATATAACTTTCTGCAGAAGATGGTTTCTGATTTTATAAATCTAACTCAATGCGGATGAAATTGCGGGCAAATAATATTGTCTACAAAAATAACATGGGGTTGCAACCCTATCAAATTGTAGGTAAAATATATTAGACAAGTTGATACACTCTGTAAATATATTCCAACGTCAATGCTTACGTAAAACGGACGTAAGGTATCGGTCTACATCTAATTGGCTATAAATTGCATTGCAATGGTCTATATGGCTTTAATAATGTAAATAGTGTATTTATATAACTAATACATGACTTATTTTGAAAGTAAATTGCATAAATTTAAACTAAAGTAAAATACCAAGTCTAAACGGCAACTCGGCATTCCGAATGCAGTGGTAGATTCACTTGATAATTCAAAGGCACTTTGTAAGTTTTTTGAAAAAAAAAAAAAAAAAATTCTATTCTACAAAAAGCCTCGATGGCGTAGGTAACGGTTCAAGGCGCGGACTAAAAACTGAAAATTACACTATGGTTCTACCCGTCGTCCTATGACAAAATTTACACTTGGAGAGAAATTGGGAATATATAATCATATTCAACATACGTTAAATTCTTAGAATTAACTAAAAACTTTTGGTAATAAATATTAACCTTCACTGCCAAAAAATCGAAAATAAAATGAAATTCTGCAAAATTGAAAATAACTTTTTAAACGGAGCGCAAAAATAATTATTTTTAATAAATTTTACTAAAAATTGACGATTAATCAATTGACGAGACAAAAAAGGGCGAAATCGATATACTATAATCCCCCAGGTTATTGATGCGACCTTTTTTGTCTTAAAGTATTTGATTGATCTAATCCGTAGTTCAAAAAAAATTCGGATCAACACATTTTTTTTCTTATAAAAATATCTCTGTACCAAAACTTTACGTATGCATATCATAAGAGGTACATCAAGTAAGTACGAACTTCTGATAGGACGCATAAGGTCTTAGTCATGGGTTAACTGCTAGTATCTAAAGTTATAATGGATCTTATAACTGCATTATTAAATAGCGTTAAGCTGCTAGGTCCGATTTTAACGACAGCCGGTAGCATATTAAATACCGACATCAAAATATTGTCGCAGTACTGTCGTTAACACCTCATTGGCTATAGCACGGAAAGCACTAATGCTTCGCGAAACTTGCGACCTATCTCCGTGATAAATGAAGCGATTAGAACTAAGACATAACTGTCTCAGAAATATGTCGTTTAAATTTATTTTAATGTGTTACCAAAAATCAGTACTACGATATTAGTAAATTAGAAACAAAAAGATATTACATATCCCATTGTGATCCCATTAACCAAAACAAATTACAGATATAACTCACTAGAATTTTTGAAATCGGCACAGTAGTTTTTGAGTTTATTCATTACAAACATACACACAAAAATACAAATCTTTCCTCTTTATTATAGTAGTGTAGAAGTGTAGATTTATTATTCGCGCTTCTCGCTTTTTGAACTCGGTTTATAACAAACCTAATGTCGACTTGTTTTGTGGTAATATGAATACGAATAGCTTTACGTTGTTTAACAAAGATATTAATACAGTCAAGTGCATACTTCAACTTGCAGATTTTTCTGGAAACTTTACTGTGTTAATCTATTATTAGTTATTAGTCACTTAATTTTAAGTTTATGTAGTATTATAAGCTGTTGGTTTTCCAAAATAAATAAAATAAAATAAAATTACTGCAGCGGCCAGCAAAAGAGGCATTGATGGACGAACGTGTAAATGTGGGCCGAGGTGAAGCCAATGCACACATACGTAAGTCCATCAATGCCTAGTTGTGGCCAAGGCTTGTATGGCACTTTTCTCAAATAATTCACGGAAATTAAAACTAAGTAATACCTAGGCAGAACTTTTTACTTTTCAAAGTCAATGATGAACTACGAACAACAATAATTTTTCCCGCGTTAAAGTGTTCATTTGTTTTTTTTTTTTTTCAATAAACAGCTTTCTATTTGCAAGCCAGTGACTAATATTCTCCTATACACTCTCCAAATATTATTGTGCTAGGAGTGGGTACGACAATAGCTCAACGGGTGGGGTTGAAACCTGCGACCTTTCAGTTTTCAGTCTGCACCTTTAACCGTTGGGCTATTGAGGCTTACGAGATATATGCAAGTTACCTTATTTGGTTTGGCAAGTACTAATTCTCAAAACATGTAATACTATAAAACGTGTCTACTTTCTGCTTCCAAACATGGGCAAGAAATTCAGTGCTCACATTTTATTGGTAGGTAAAAACCGTAATTTGTTTATAGGCTGCGCGTCCAACGGCCCGGAATTTCAGATCAACTTTTTAACAATGATTTTTCGCTTGAGTTGACTTACTTTTTATTTTGTCACAATGCCAAAATATAAAGCTGTGCAACGTTTTTCCTGAATTACATAGTGGTATTTAGCAGTGGTTTTAGATACTGTAAAAACGAAATCCCAGCGATATTAATTTAAATTTGTAAAGTTTTCTGTATAAGTAGATCCGGGACATCAAATACGGGGCATTTTTATCAAGTTGTTTAGGTTGTAATTGTATTACAATATTTCTATGCATCACTATATACTGATCGAGAGAATTTAACGGATTTGAAGAGGTTTTACTTTCGATGACGCAATGAAAAGAAATTTTTGAGCATCGGTACGTGTTACATTACATCATAACACACTCAGTTGTAAGTCAGCTTAACACAACCGATATAAATTAACACACTGTAACCATAATTCGTTGTTAACTTTAACACATTTACAAAGCCAATAAATTGAATTAGCACCAAAACTATTTGGTTTGTTTGTACTAATAATTTTATTACCTTCCATCTTATAAGGCGGGTAGATAGCGCTAAAAGCAACGGCGTATCTTGTACATAAAGCATTTGAGATATACAAGGAAAATATATCAATTGCAAACAGCTGTCGACAGGCTACATTTTTGACGTCAGTATTTAAACCGATAACAGTTAAAGTACTTAGATACTCTTAAAACTAGATTTTGAAATAATTTGGGCTCTACCTTGATGAGAACTCTTAAACAAGTTTACTAGTTATTTAACTTATTTTGGGAGCGATAGTAATCCATAATTATAATTGAGTTTATAATGAGTTCTTCTTTTTAACCGATTTAAAAAAAAGGAGGTTATCAATTCGTCGGAATTTTTATGTATGTTCCCCGATTATTCAAAGATCTGGACCTATTTGGAAAATTCTTCTTTTTTTTGAAGGGGTACTTTACTAAAGATACTTTTCAGGTCCCATGGTCATCAGGTTAGGATCTGATGATGGAATCCTGGAGAAATCGGGGGAGGTCTTCAAATATAGGCACACTTGATATATTTTATAGTGGCGTTGGAAGTCGATTTTTAAAAAGAAATTTATGTTTACAATTATTTTCATTTTCGTGGTTCATTTTGATTCCTTAATAAAGGAGTTTAATTTACTAGATGATGCTCGCGACTTCATCCGGGTTGATTCCGGCGGATGTTAATATTAAATATACTTAATCTATTAATTCTAGATATAAGCTATCTCCACTCCAAACTTCAGCCAAATCAGTTCAATCGTTGTAGCGTGTAGGACTAACAAACATCCAAACTCTTCCATTTATAATAAGTACTTTGGTTTCATAAAGATTTTTAAAGGTAAACGACCCACGGAGAATACTGGAAGCTGAAAACATCTTTTGAGGTTTAAAGACGAAGCTAATCTTTTTTTTATTATGAGATAGGTTTGCTTAGAAAATGCCTATTCACTCTCTTGAAGGTACCTACTCAGATTATACGTGGCCGGAAACACAAAAGCTGGAAGTGCGTTCCATACCTTAGCCGTTCGTTTCAGAAACATTGAACTGAAGCGTTTCGTACGGGTAGGTTGAATTTCAACCACGTATGGGTGCCATCGCTCACGATTTCTCGAAGTTCTGTGGTAAAACGGTGAGGGGGCACAAGGTTGTGAAGTTCCTGCGCGCACTCTCCAAAGTAAGCAAACGAAAAATGGAGCTATTAATTTCAATGCGCCCACAAAGGGCCCATTAGTGTGAAATCTCTACGAGTGGCAACATAAATCCGCTGGGAATGTGGGTCACGTCAGGTGCCGCAACGACGAATGCCGCTAATTTGTACTGTTTCGAACCTATATTTGTATAAAATTAAGGTTTTAGCCAAAATGGCGGAACTCGCTTGAATAATATACATAACATTTGCCATTTGCCTAACTAAAGCAATAGCCCAATAGCCCAATTGTTAAAGGTGCGGACTGAAAACTGGAAGGTCGCAGGTTCGGGCGCCACCCGTTGCACTATTGTCGTACCCACTAGCACAAGCTTTTCGCTTATTTGGAGGGGAGAGGAGCTTATATGTCAGTTCGGCTTGGTTAATATTCTTTAAAATAAAGTATATTAGCGCGATTTGCAAAATCCCGCGAGATCTCTGTTTTGTAGAGATAAAAATAAATATTATCCTATGTCACTCTCTCTATACTAACTACTTGATCCGTTGCTGCGTGTTTGAAGGACAAACCAAGATATTTATACATTTGTTCGCAGTTTTAACGAGTGTCAAGTTTTTATGCCTGATCTGTAATACCTTCTGCTTCTGACTTGACTCAGTGGTTATTCTAATTAAGTAGAAAGTGGATATAAAATTAAATACGCTGTAACTACTTAAGTTTAGTTTTACAAGCTGTCATTAATGAACCAGTAGGTAATTGCAGCAAAATTGGCATAAACCCCACTTAGCAACTTTTCAGTTTGTTGGCAAACATCTGATAAATAATTCGCCATATCGATGTTACATAACAAAATTATATACCTTTAAATGAATATTAATTTTGTGTAGCATTAATCTTGCGAATACTTCCCGTCGCAATATTTGTACAGGATAATGTGTTAAGTAACTAATACGCAAGGATTTGCGTAACTTTTAAAAGCCGATAGAAAAGCTTATCGGCTGAATGTCAACCGGTCCTTTTCGTTCGCAAATGAATGAGTTTCGTCATTTTCGTCAATCGATAGAAAGGCCTATGAATGGACTACAGATAGAGATAGATAGACCACGTCGCCATGTCCACTGCTGGACAAGTGTCCCTTGATATAACAATAATAATGTCCTCCTGACCGAATCCGGCCACAGCGGCCAATCACCACATAGGTTAGCCATCTGCGCGGGACAGAGTGCACAAGTGACTAAACATAGGTGCACTCTCCATTCCCTCGCTCTCATAGTCCGATGGGACGGAAAATCCGACATGACCGGAAGAGACCAAGCGCAGGACCGACAGCTTAACGTGCTCTATGAGGCACGGGGGTGTCACACCGACACCGCCAACTTCGTAATTCCGGACTAGTACTCAGAATTTCTTACCAAAAAAAAACTAATATATTTTTTGGTCCGACCCAGGAATCGAACCCGGGACCTCGGCATTCGCAGTCGAACTTACTATTATTAGTTAACAATTGTCATTTCTTTATAAATGCCCGCTTTTTGGATTTCCGCGTTCTGGTAGTCAACGACACTTTAGCTTTAGGACGGCAGATGTGACCACCTATCGGCTCCCATCGACTTTCGATACATTATATTTATCTGATTTTCTACAGCAGGTTATAAATTACTTGCAAAGTATACATAGTCTGTTATTGCTGAATCTAAAATTAAATCGGAATGCTCCTCTTACAGGAAACAGAACTCCACTCCCAACAAAGTAAGAGGATCCGAGTTAAAATCCAGTTTAAATTCAAATTCAGAGAAGGTCGGATATTTTAGAGGCAATGACCTATTATGTACCGGCAAAGCCGGCAGCGATTTAAATTTCAGTACAATTTCTTGTAGCCATATCGTTTATTGTTTTTCATGGAAGAATTATCTTACTTTACCTATTACCTATACCAAGAACAGCCCTATTAAAAAATTTACTAAGCGCGAGTCACGCTTACGTACTGAGGGTACCGTACCTTGAAAAAAATTGTCTATAGATAAGATTATTCAACCTCAAGCCTCAAAAACAACCAAGTAAGGAACCATAATTCGTTTATTTTAAACTGTGTGAATAAGAAAAGTCGCATTTTTTCGAAAATAATAAATTTTTTTAATTTCCACAATTACATTCTAGCATTGCAGGAAAAAACCTGGTTCGCTATATGACATCCCGTCTTAAATTTTCGACTCCCCCCATTTTGGATATTTTGCAACGAAAATGAAAACTTACATGTTTTGTTCATTAGAATTAAGGTTCCAGACATTTGTAAGAATTTCCAAAACTACCTACAGTAGTTTCAGAAGTAAGTTATATTGACATACAAAGTCGCATAAAGGTTCCTTTGTTCCATGTTAGTACGGAACCCCAAAAGGCAGTAGAAACGCCATCAAAATATAAAAAGCCAATTTTTGAATTCAACAAAAACTACATAAACGGATTCACGTAGAGGATGAAGTAATTTGCAACGATTTTATACAGTCAGAAAATTCGCGCCATGTTTTTTCCAGATTAGGTAGTTAGGTACGTACCTAGTAACCGTTATCGATGTTTCATTTCGCACTTCGAAGTATTAGGTATAAACAGCCGTGAAATAACTAATAGGTAAGTGTCTTTGTTTTTTGTGAAAGAAAAAAGAAAATAATGAGAGAACTTTTATACGGTTGGCCACTTATTTGTGATTACTTATGCTGAGATCTATAGAGCGTGCTGTGACTCAGCTCATACTCAAGATAGAGGTTAAAACGAGACACAAATATGTTCTGACGGGAATTTGTCTCGTTTTAACTCTGCCTTGAGTCTGAGCTGAGTGAGAGTGCGGTCTGTAGATTTCAGCTTTAGAGTGAATTGATAAGTCTCCGCAGATTATGAACCGTAGTAGAGACAAAATGTGTATTTCTAAAGCTGTTTTTGGTTGCGACTCGCACTTGGCCGGTTTTTTTATTAATTTAAATAAGTAAATGAGTATGAGTGACACAGACTACGCTCTACGAAATCGAGATTCACTGGCTTTTCTGTCTCTGGAGGTCGATTTTCTGCCGGAAATTAAAAAATGGAACAACGAAGCTCAGGTCTACTTGAGAACAAAAACTATACCAGTTCTTTACAATTGTACTGCTGATAATTATTGACGTCCTATACCTATATTTAGACTGGAACATTACTAGATTCTCATACCATATAGATGTGAGTGATTGACAGCTCTATGATTTATTAGTGATGCATCTTTCCCGGGCATCCGTTTTTCTAATGGCATACTTATACAGAGAGAGATATATCTATCGATAGGAGGGAGAAAACCTAATGGACTGGCAAACTATATACAAGACTTGTTACAACTGTGAAAGGGAAACAGGAATCCACACAATTTTTAACCTTACTCCAACGTTTTTAGATTTAAATTCCTTTGGTGCCTGTAATAAATCTGTCTAGTTTTTGTGAAACATATGGAATCCGTAACTTGGTAGTGCGACGCTTCCTTCGATATTTAAGTCCGCATTTTTATTCATATTCATATTCATTTATTTTTGCATTCCAATGTCATAGGTAGGTACAATGATTCTTAAAAACTAGAGACTACCCTTTACATCAGAACCCCGTTGGGGCACAGCAAAATATTGACTTAGTAGAGAGACGGACGCCAAGTTACTCACTAAGGAAGTCATTAATTTTGTAATAGGCTTTATCTATAAGGAATTTTTTTAGAGAATTGATAAACGCCGTATCATTCTTAGTTTCTTTTATTTTACTAGGGATTTTATTATATATTTTAACGCACATCGGGTTAGGACCGGTACTGTGGATCTTCAGATTGGAGCTTGGTATGACTAGATTATGTTTACGTGTGGGCCGAAGTTCATAACATCGTGGTACATCTTGAAGTTTTGTGAAATTTTGTGGTTGTTTTCTTACGAATTTGGAAGCTTCTAATATGTAGATGCAGGGCAGGGTTAATATTTTGAGTGATTTGAAGTGAGGAGCACAAGTTTCTCTATTCTTTAGGTTTTTTATTATTCTAATACATTTTTTTTGCAGAATGAAAAGTTCTTGTGCGTTTGTACTGTTTATATATGTTTATAATTATTATCACAGATTTCCTTGGAAATATAGAGAGATAGCTTCAAATACTTTAAGGTTATAAGATTTTTATGATCAATGTCAATGACATATTTTGACCGCTTTTGCCGTCAACTATTCATTGCCTTACTACTACAGTATAATATTTCAAGTTCTTTAGAATTTCTGATGAAAGGAAGGAAAGTCTGATAAATAATGCATCGGTCAATAACTTACCATTTGAAGTTTAAAATTGAGGAGAAAATGAAATGAATGAATAATCAAGTGCTTTCTTTCTTTACTTTATTCCCTCACTCTCATAGTCCGATGGGACGGAAAATCCGACACGACCGGAAGAGACCAGGCGCAGGGTCGACGGCTTTACGTGCTCTCCGAGGCACGGGAGTGACATACCGCCAACTTCGTACCTAACTCCGGGCTAGTACTGAATATTTCTTTTCAGAAAATCCCCAATAACTTTTTTGGACCGACCCTGGATTCGAACCCCGATCATATAATCTGCAATTGAACAAGCAAGCCTCTAGATCAATGAAGCAGTCAAACTAATACCTACTCTATTTAAATCTGTGTGCTACATCTCTATTAATTTAAGTTTCATCATTTTACGCAATCGCTTCATTATTCTTTATATTATTATCATTCCATTATCTATCACTAACCAATAGATATAATCTCGCTGTCACAGTATACATTAGGCCTAACGCAGACGGCCGTATTAACTGACACCGATGTTATCCGGTAATGAAAGTGGTAACAGATTTTGTGCTGCCCCTAAGCACATTATCAGAGACCGTTCATACGAAGTTCTATCCTTCCGGCCGTCAAATCGGTTTGGTGAGAGTTGATCATATTTACTTACACGAATATTTTGTAATGGAGATAGTCCGTTTATTAATGGGTCTTGGGAATGCTTTGTTTCTTAGTTTTCTTGTGAAGACATTGCAGCTCGGAAAGTTGACGATATAAGTCTGCATTGGTCTTGCGCCTAATCTCTCCCAGGTTTAGTGAGTGTCGCTATCCCATCGGAGTATCCTTACTATCCTTACTAATATCCTTACTAATTCTTACTATCCTTACTAATTATATAAATGCGAAAGCGTGTTTGTTTGTTGGTTTGTCCTGCGATCACGCCACAATAAAGCAGTGGATTGACTAGATTTTTTGCATGGATATAGTTGACGACCGGGAGAGTGACGTAGGCTTTTTATCCTGGAAAATTCAAGATTTTTGAAAACTAAATCCACGCGAGCGTAGCCGCGGGCATTAACTATTAATAGTATAATAGTGACCAAAAAGAAAGAGAGAGACGAGAGAAAAGAGAAAAAAATTGTGTTCGCACACAAAAGTGCATAATCATAATATCTTCTATATTCTATAGTTAGCTAGCCTCCAAGCTAGCCTCCATTCTATTTGACGGGATTTTGTCAGTAAAAAATTATCGGTCGTCTGATACAGGCGTTAACCAAATGCCATTCAGCCGTATCTTTATGAATAGGAACACGAAGCGTTTAGATAGCTTATACGTTAAATAAATTGAATTTAATGCAATATACGTGGTATTTTCGAGCTAAAGCACATTACATAATAGGTATTATATTAAGTAATGTGTTTAGAAACCGTTTATTTATTTTATTAAAAGCTCGGATGGGATAATCGTCACTACCCAGAGTCGATTGCACGAAGCATGTAGATTCTAGACTGATTGACTAAAAGCACCTTAGTTTTAGAAAAAAAAAACTTAATTTATATAATATACGTCCTCCTAGAGTTATGATTTATAATAATCCCATAGTAATACCTTCATTTTTGGGGCCTTTATCACTGTCTGGGCCCTCAACTATACTATAAAATTCAAAAATTCAAAATTCAAAATTTATTTATTTCATGTAGGCTACCCTGTAGCACTTATGATACGTCACAAAATCTACCACCGGTTCGGAATGCAGATTCTGCTGAGAAGAACCGGCAAGAAACTCAGCAGTTGCTCTTTTCAAAAAATAAAATAAACTAATTTTACAATAAGTAATAAAACTAAGCTAAGTATACAGTGCTTCCACAGTGAAGCTTCAAAAATACAATACATATAATCTAACACATGTCAGCATGGGAAGTCAAAGCAGACCCATTCCCGTTGGTGGCACCCGTTCACGAGCACGACGCATGATCCAGCCATTGCTTCGCTCAACCATATTTGAGGGAACGTAACAACCCGCACCACACATAAGTGAGTACTTAAGAATAAATCTAAATATATAAAAGGCAAAGGTGACTGACTGACTGACTGACTGACTGACTGACTGACTGATCTATCAAGGCACAGCTCTAACCACTGGACCGATCGAGCTGAAATTTGGCATACAGGTAGCTGTTAGGACGTAGACATCCGCTAAGAAAGGATTTTGGAAAATTTCAACCCCAGAGGGTTAAATAGGGGGTTAAAAAATCGAACCTAACGTGAGCGAAGCCGCGGGTTAAAGCTAGTAATTAATAAACTTATACCTCCCCAAAAATAAGTTATAAAATAACGGTTTTACAAAAATTATTGAGAAACAATATCAAGTTTAAGTATTAAATTATTTATTATTTATTTTGCTAATCTTCTACCAGTATCAAAATGCAACTATAGTAGCACAGGTGTTGAAACCTTTAAGAGGTAGGTATACCTACTTGTTCCATTAATTTCCCAACGTATCCTATACCATTACGTTGCGAAGGCAATAAAGCATTCGGGCAGGTGCGTATCGGTAACTCGTTATCGAGTAATGGAGTATCGATACGAATCGATGTCGAATCGAGTTTTATTCGCGCATTCGAGATTAGCGAGCATCCTAAGATAAAGCAACGCTATCGGGTTCCGTCAGCACAAAATGTTGGTGTTGTGTTGAAGAGATTGGTGGTAGGTTGATGGATGGGAAAGGATTCTCAGCATTAGACCTTTCTTAAGACCGGCTTCAACATAACTAGTTTTAAAGTTTACAAAACTATTTTTTTTTTTAATTTTTTTTCTGTCTGTGCGCACATCACGCGAAAATTTTACTGAACGGATTTGACTGTTTGGTATAGTGGTTGCTGATACTCCGGGTCAATATATAAAATCCTGATAAACCATAAGGTTTATCCGGGATAGGAGATGAAAGTTTTTCTTAACTTTACTCTTTAACTTCGTCCCATTTTGGTGAAGATTTTCGGAGATATAGGACATAAACACTCGCGGATAGTAGCAATTCACTCTAAACTTTTTCCACGCGGACGAAGTCGCGGGAACCAGCTTTTTAACCGACTTAAAATAGGAGGAGTTCACTTCATTTCAGTATTCCATAGAGTAGAGAATGCCTATACCTTATTAAATTATCGATACAATATCCCTTTCACTTAATTACCGGGAAATGAACAATTATTCACTTATCTGTTTACAAATTGTCGTAACGGCTTTCGTGATAAAGATATTATTATGATAATTGTTTATAATTGCTCAGAGTTGTTTGTAAGTCAGTAAGTACATGATTGTCTTTTTGGTGGCAAAAACATGAAATATGATTTTGCAATGTCATTATGTTTAATATCGTAGTCATTTTAGAGCGAGATCGAGATTAGAATTTTTAACCGACTTCCAAAAAGGAGGAGGTTATCAATTCGGCCGGTATATTTTTTTTTTTTTTTTTCTATGTATGCCCGCCGATTACTCCGGGGTTTCTGGACCGATTCACGCGATTTTTTTTTAATCGACAGAGGAAGCTCGCGAAATGGTCCCATAAAAATTTTTACCTTCAACTCTTCAAGCCTGATGCTGCAGAGGTACTTTCCCCCTAAATTATGGGGTTTTAGGAACTGTCATTTACGAATTGGTATGCTTGGTCTAAGCATATACTAGATCTTAGAGCTTCAGGTCCTACTCCTCAATCCTGATGCTGCAGGGTACTGCCCACCTAAACTATGAGGTTTTAGGAACTTTCGCTTGCGAATTGATATTATTGGTATTAAGCATAGTCTACATCGTAGAGCTCAAGGTCCTAGCTCTTCAATCCTGATGCTGCAGGGTACTGCCCACCTAAACTGTGAGAATTTAGGAACTTTCGCTTGCGAATTGATATTGTTAGTATTAAGCATAGGCTACATCGTGGAAATCAAGGTCCTAGCTCTTCAATACTGATGCTGCAGGGGTACTGCCTACCTAATCTGTGAGGATTTAGGAACTGTCGCTTACGAATTGATATTGTTGGTACCAAGCATATACTACATATAAAATTCAAAGTTCTAGCTCCTCAATCCTGATGCTGCAGGGTTGGAGGGATTACGAACTGTCGCTTTCGAATTGATATTGTTGGTACCAAGCATGGACTACATCATGGACCTCCTGGTCCTAGCTCTTTAGAAATTGTGTGTTGTTAATAAGTACTGTAGGTACCAAGTATAGACTACTTTAGTACCGTAGTGTTGGAGGGAGGGGAGAAAGAGAGCAGGAACAAGCTACACTAAAAAGCTTAAAATAAAAATTCTTTTCAAAAAACCGACTTCAAACGCCACTACAAAGTATAAAAATAATTTTATTTTGTACACGTTTGTTGAAGTCGGGCGGGCTTAACTAGAAACGATGAAATCGATGCGCGACGCTTACCTTATGGTGACATATAAGAGACACGCTTTTTGAAATCGGGTGAGCATCGCGTATCGGTTTCATTGTTTCTATTTAAGCCGCCCGACTTCAACAAACGTGTACAAAATAAAATTATTTTTATACTTTGTAGTGGCGTTTGAAGTCGGTTTTTTGAAAAGAATTTTTATTATTTAGGCAAGTCAGTCCTTAGTAAGTAGCGATGCAGTCTAAGATGATAGCGGGCTAACTTGAAAGGGGTATGGCAGCGTAAATTAAACCCACATCGATCGATTTCTGCATGCCATAGTACCGGAACGCTAAATCGCTTGGCGGCACTTTATGCACCTAGTTGGTTTTCGCAGAATATCGACTACCCGATTACATACGATTATATGTGACGTATCACGTCATATCAGCCCGTATTTTGTATAATTCATGCATAATTCAAGCCACGGAAATAATATTTCGATCTAGGGAGCGCATAATAAGGGGAATAGACAAGATATGCGTTACCGGGGCCCAGATCACTCGGTTCCGTATTATAACTGACAGTTTAATTTCAATATTAGGATGAGAACACACTTTAACTCAGCAAAAATCGCAAGAATATAGTTCTTGCAATTCTCGAGCGCGCGTGAGCTTTACTTGTGTACGTGCAAATTGCGTGTGTGTGCACCTGTCGGAACCTAGGTGGGAGCGGTCAGCATTGCGCTCGCTCACACGTATACAGATACAATACACACACAACCACGAGCGACGTGCGCTTGTGAATTGCAAGAACAATAGCAGTTTAACTTAGTTTTAAACCGCTGTTGGATTGTTTAAAAATGATGTCTACTGTCTACAGTGTAACGATAGCACTAATTCTGATTGGCTGAATTTATGGCGTTCTTGATGCATCAATGAATTTTAACTAGGTACCTAGCGAGAGAGTACCAGCCAATCACAGGGGATTGCGATCGCCCCACTGTAGCAATCATTTAAGACTATCCCATAGCAGATTAAAAGTGAACAACTAGACAGACTAGACTAGTCTAGGTAGACTAAGAGAAAATACTCAAGCATTAAGTCCATCTTTTGTACAACGTTGTGTTGTGCAATAGAGCGAATGGACTTAAAAAAACAAAAAAAAAAACTGTTTATTTCAGACCGTTGAATAGGATAAAAGTTTTAAAACCATAACCTTATTACGAAATTGGATGTAACATCCATTATTTTTATTTTTTTCATATAAAACGTAGCCTATGTCACTCGGACTATAATAACGAATCGATTGACACCTCGTTCATCAAAATCGGCTCAGTAATTTAGGTACTACGGTGGAATATAAATACAAAAATATATATATACATAGACTGTTAAAATCATAGCTCTTCATTTCGGTTTTGCCGTAGTCGGTAAAAAAGCTTTGTAAATTTTAATATAATGTGTAACGACCTTTAAACATTACGCCCGGTGCATAAACAACTTGTATTCTAACTACCAGTTTACTTGAAACGTGTTATAATTTGTAATTCCTGTACTTAGTCAATCGATTCAACTTAAATTCAATATAATATTAATAGGTGGATATATTATTATCAAAGAGATCGCACTCTTTCAGAAAAACAAATATGCAAATACACGAGATTATAGAGAAATATGTCATATAACACTTAAAGTATGTATGTAATGGTATGCGTGATCTATTCGGCCAAAAAAAGTAATTTGTTTTGTGGTTTTCTTAAAAAAAAAGAAGCTTATTACCGAATATACTGTAAATTAAATTCATATTAGCGACCAATGACGGTAAAACATTTTGCATTTTAAAAAATGTTTTTTTTTTTTAATTTTTTCGGCTTTTTAAATTAACGCGTAACAAGCTTATTGTATTTATCTAATTTTTAACTATCGATTCACATACAAAAAAAAATTATCACACATCACAATGTTACCGGCTACCGGACCACTAGTTATCATCATAGTTGCAAAACCGTACTTCTAAACGATTATGATTCAAGCGATGATGAGACTAACAGCTTAGCCGGTTACAGTCTTGCTATATTTAGAACTAATCTAAACGTAATCTGTTAGTGGGTTCTATTAAAGTGCCATATATTTCATTTCAAGGTATTCCATCTGATTTTATCGCACTTATAATCCTATTTAATAACAATTATATTTAAAGTCTAACCACTGAATAATAGTAATAGTACCTAAACAATACCTAAGGTACAGAAGATTCACTCCGCAAAATGATTTAAATAAATAGCGACTCTTGCTACCACACAATAAAGTGCAATTCAGGTTGACACAGCTACTTTCCAACCGACTTATTCTCCTACACTTGCCTCTCTTTCTATCACGTAACTCTTATCCCTTCTCACTCTGAATTTAGGCCCTTCGACGAGGTACGCCATGAAGCTCCGCAGTTTACTGCGGAGTGCGCCAGGCCTGGTTAAACTAGCTTTGGTCCACATGGAATTATTTCTTTAAAGATCTCTGTTTTTTCTAAATAAAAGGTAACCTATGTCACTATCCAAGTCCTCAACTATATTCATGATAAAAATTACGTCGATTCATAACTCGATTATTGCGTGACTGGAGGACAAACCAACAAACTAACACACATTCGGATTTATAATATATTGTACATATTTAGCAAGGATTACTAAACTTGCTATAATAAATCGGGTTTTACCTAAGTATAGCCCTAACTTTATAAGGACTATTTGCTTATCGATAAACAAATTATCGAAATTAGCATATTGTAACAAGGTAGGAAAACTTCCGATTAATTGCATTACAAAAATAAGATTTACGTAAGCATGCACGCTAAGCATCCCTTCGGGTACCGTTTTTAATTAAACCTCAGCATTTGGTGTACCCAGTACCAGTTTGATATAGGACAAGTCCTGATACAATATTTTTCTAGTTAAAATGTTACAAAAAACATTAAACACAAATTGCTATACATATTGCTATACAAGTCCTTTGCTAGAACCATGTTTTATCTCAAAAAAAGTAACTCGGTTTTAATTAGTAATGAAGAAAAAAATCAACATTTTATGCTATCTGAAATATGTGTTGAAAAGTAAATTCACAGAAGACTAGGTAGGTACTTAAAATTTTTAAAACCTAATATTTTAGTGAAACCTTAGAAATACATTTTTTATCGGGCATTTTTGAAATAAAATAGTGTTGCAGCAGTGTTGGGAAATTACGCACGCTTAGGATAGTGCCAGAAATACGGAGCGCAGTTTATCTAAATATATAAAAGGCAAAGGTGACTGACTGACTGACTGACTGACTGACTGATCTATCAACGCACAGCTCTAACCACTGGACCGATCGAGCTGAAATTTGGTATACAGGTAGCTGCTAGGACGTAGACATCCGCTAAGAAAGGATTTTGGAAAATTTCAACCCCAAGAGGGTTAAATAGGGGGTTAAAAAATCGAACCTAACGTGAGCGAAGCCGCGGGTTAAAGCTAGTTTTCAATATGTCCAGCTGTACAGTGACTAGATGAAGCTATTAACTGCTTTCAATATATTCAGCTCTACAGTCACTAGATGATGCTATTACGTAACTTCTTTCAATATATCCAGCTCTACAGTTACTAGATGAACCACCCAGCAACCCTTTACCGAAAAACGCAGTTTTAAAACACCATCAAATGCAGGATACAAGCAGACATAAAGCCATGTAGAAAGGTTAGAGACCGCTGCTATGATATTCGAGAATATCCTCGGTAAATGCTGTCGCTTGGTCACCCTTTATGCGCGAGTATACGCGTCAGAACGCATTACACTCTAGAGGGCCGCAAATTACGTTTTCTTCTCGAATCTTCTCGGAAACTGAACACAAATAACTTTAGATTACATTTCATGATATGCAATTGGAAATAAACTTAGGATAAACTTTTGTTTATAAATATGTGTATAGAGACACTTTAGAAAATTATAGCAAAGTCTAAACTAATAAGAAAAGACTTTAATAAAATACGACGCTGACTTACCTCCAATAGACAATCACTCCAACATGGTGAAAATGGGCACGGGGAAAGGTAAAACGTTTATCCCTTCACTCAGTTTTATCCACCCGTCGAGTATGGGCAAAACGGTGGAAATAATATCCACAGTGGATATAGGTACTTATAGGAATGTATGCTTCTTTCCTCTGTCGCTATGCTTTACATAGGGAAAAGATAATTGTATCTTGATCTATGATTTTCAGTGGATAAAATCGGGGACAAAATTTTTGTCTCCTGCCCATGCTCATCCTGCTGTAAGGTCCCGTTGCTTACTCTTCGGCTACGGAACCCTAATAATGGACTATGATAAAAGACGTTGTTCACAATAATTAGTCTCCCAGTTAGAAGAGTACCTACTCTAGAATCACTATGATCCAAATTTTTTATTGATAAATTCTGCACTTCAACTCTATTAGGATTTACTGTAAAAGTTAGGGATAGATAGAGATAAGTAGTAAGTTTTTTTTAAATATTACCATAGACAAATAGAGTATGCCGATATAACAATTGCATGTCGCAAAAGGGTTGTGCAGTTCTTAAACAAAATGTTGTCGACAATTTGCCTTTCATTTCTATGTTTATTTGCGATTTCCATATTCAATTTTGAAAGCAAAGAATGAATTAAAATGCACTCATTCAAAATTGCCCTTGGTGATGGCCTAAACGGGCCCCCTCCTGCCTTCCGTTGACGTGGCGTATTAAAACGTAAAGGCGAAACAGACAGTCCCGGTTACCTTTTGACATGCAATTTTCGGACATCCATTTATCAAACCAGTGCTGGCCAATCAGCGATCTGATTATATCGATGAATGGATGGCTCATTAGTGTCCCCGAATAGTTCAAGTTAGTTCAATGGTTGTTAACGATAAAGCTTTAGTCACATACTGATTTGCATAATATATTATACTAGTAGATGCCCGCGGCTTCGCTTGCGTGAGTTTAGTTTTTAAAAATCCCGCGCGATATTTTTAATTTTCCGAGATGAAGAGTAGCCGGGCCTCAACTATACTCAAGCAAAAAATCTCGTCTATCTATTCATTGCGGCGTGTTTGAAGGACAAACCAACAAACAAACACACTTTCGCATTTATTAATTTATTATTTATATTATTTATTTCTTTTTAGTAAGGATTATAATGAAAAGTACACTTAAAGTATTAAACTAGAACTATACTATACTTCAATTGCTATGTCAACTTTTCCTTATTGATATAATAAATGCGTAAGTGTGTTTGTTAGCTGGGTTTGCTTTCAATCACGCCGAAACAGACGGCAATTCATTTTATAAACCTTACTTCACGCGGATGAAATCGCGGGCTAAGCTTGTGTTTCACAAATTATACGATTTTATCGATGCTTTTTGAACATCACTATCTGTTAGTGTCTCGTCAAAACGCCTGTTGTGCTTCGAAATAATTAATCTCCCAGTTACAAGATTTGGATGCGACCTCTGTAAGGGCGAGGGCTTTGTATTGTTAATCAATTTGCGAGCTACGGGAAGGCTGTTGTGAATATGAAGCTGTCAAGTATTCCGTCTTGCATATTGGATTTACTAATATTCCATTTTCAAGTCGCTTTCTTATTGCGAATCGTATTTAGCAAAAGTACCTACTTCAGTGTTGGGAAGTGCAGTTATTATCCGACCGCTGAATGCGGAAAAGAGTGGTGAGAGCCTAATGGTTTAGACTTTGGCTTCCTTGCCGGTAGTCTGGAGTTCGATTTCCAGGCCCTCGGTTGCTTCTCAATGCCGGTTTGCAACGTAGGCCTCCGAGAGACAATTCAGAAATTATTCCCAAGTTGCTTCAAGTCAAGAACTCACCCTCGCCCCCCCCCTCCCCTCTCCTAAAAGATCACAGATCTCAGTATTGCGAAATTCAAGGTCAAGTCTCTTAACTTTGGGAAGCAATATTAGAGGCAATAAATCACTAGTGGTCACTACTTCTATTTCTAACTAGCTGCAAAATGGACTAGAACGCCAAGTAAAGGTGAACGTTGAGAGTTTGTAGATCTGTTTATAATTTAGTGTCTTAATTCAAGCATGGCTTCTCCTACCGAAATTTCACAGCTACTTACCTAGGTACTGTTTAAAGTTCTATTGTTTGCTATGCGTTTTTAATTTCCAAATAGCAGGTGTTTTCGTTTCCACCAACACGGGTCGTTGGCTCTGTTGATTGACTCAAGTGCTAATCAAAGAAACTTACAACATTAATGTTCGCGTCCCGCTCCCTCTCACGCCGAATTTCGTTTTGCCAGTTTTTCGTCTCATCAAACCGCGGATAATGCGAACCGCCATCAATTTTTTTCCCTCCCGGCATCATTTTGAAAACAATTTTCTATCCCATATGATTATGGGTCATTTTGGTTGCGTATAAAACTATTATTAATGTATTACAACGCATAAACTCGCCGGTCATTATTTTTAGTTTAATACCCTCATCGTTTCGTTTGACTTTGTTCGCGACCATTTTGATTTCGTTTTGCGTTATTATTTTGACATTTTCGAGCGTTATTACCGTTGTAATTAGCAGCTTATGATTGCAATTGTGGGAGCTTTGTGTTTTGATTGTTAGTTGATGTTCTGGGAAGGAATCGAGAGCAATCAAAATGGCGTTACGGGAATCGCATACCGCATCTTTAACTTTTTCATTGGCTTCTGTATCTTTAAGGTTACTTTTTTTAACCTCAACACCACGTACATCGTTGAATGGATCTGAAAATCAATTATTAACTGAGCCCATCTAAAATTCTTGTTCCCTTTTCTCAATGGTAAAGATAATTGAATATTTCTCAATCTTGTAATGCTTTTTTTGCTATCGGAGCGGTTCTATTGTGTGTAGTGAATGCGTCCGCTGACATCACAGCTTCATAGCTTCATCATAGTTCCCATATCGGTGTAACTGTAACTTGGTGGGCAACTGAAAATTATTTTCTAATAGTGGACGCTACAATCAAAGGTCATCAGATTCTTTTATTTATATTTCGACTGTCATGCTCCGCGCCGTGCATTAGTTGAATTTAGCAAGGTCATATTTTCTATTATGTTATTATCGTGAGTGGAAAAAGTCGACATTGAATCATTGCTTACAACGGTATCAAGAAGATTCTTACAAGTATTACATAACGCCCTTCATATGACCTGAACTGAGCTTCATTGATTGACATTCATAAAATATACAGCATAATATTATTTATATTATATATTGAAATGTAATCTTTGTCCTTGACTTGAATGTGACTTAAAAATTTAACGTTTATTCTATTGCCTATTATTTACGTAGAGTTTTATTCCATTTCTAATCATAATTTCTTCGTCATATAATAATCTATAAGAATTTAGTACAAAATGTTATACCCATGTCTCAGCATTATATTCATAATGTTTTAGGTTCGTCACGACCATTCATCACACAATGGTAAGAGGATGACTCTACATTGAGTAAAAGATTCCGTCTAAACCTAAGTTTAATGATTGTAATGAATTTTAGTGATAACAATAATTGGTGCTGATGGCTTAATGTGCTCTATGGGGCAAGAAAACAGCTTAAAATACATACGTTATTTATCTGTTAAGTATATGGAATAAACCTATTTAGTATCATGTAATACTTTCACGTCGATGATTAAGGTCACTTGGTTTGACCACCGAAGGTAACTAATTGAAAATTCAAATATACCCGAGCATAATATGGACATAAACATGGTAAAACGCTTTGGAGATTTAAATACTCAATAAATGACAGTAAACTATGACCCGGGAATGTAATTTACTTCTTCTCTAGCCTCTAGAAGGCTTGAAACTACGTTAATACTAAGAAACTTTAAACGTTTAATTCTTTCGTACTAATTTGGGCACCTCGGTGAAGTAATTCTTTTTTACTGGATGCCTAGTTTTGTATAACGTGAAGTTATAAGATATTTTTATCTGAGAATTCGTTCAAAAACTCACGCGTATGTAATAAGCATCGATAAAATATTGCATTTATTCAACTTTGTATGAAAATAACGCTTCTTATTTGCCCTCAAAAAACATATTCTCACAATAAAATATGATAACGAAAGCTGACCAAGATAGAAGCCGCGATAAAACTGTTTTCAGATTCGTACCAGTTTTGTTACTAATTTTTTTTTTTAAATATCTTTTTAACATATCTTTACCGGATACCCCGCTGCGTTAATGTAAGGCCTCAATTTGTATATTACCGGCCAACAGTTCACTATTCAATAAGCACTTGGATCATCGCAGATTCTTATCGACAATGTATCGACAGATTTTCCACCTTCACTAGCTACGTCAAATTGAACCTTAATTGAACCGCGGTAGGATTTTGCTACTTGTAAACTCCATTAGTTGGTCGACTAGTTGCTTGAGCGGTGGGGTTATAACTTATTATATTATTCGAAGCTTTTATTAATAACCTACCTTTGAGCATTAAACCAATCTACTTATAATACCTAATATATAAAAAGTAAAAGAAAAAAAAAATGTAATGTAACTCTGTACATATGTGTTGATATAATTTATCTTAAAAAAAAAGACGTGTGGCACTCGGGGACTGCCGCGGTAAAGCTATTGCATAGCATTTTTTATCAACGCCATCTAGCGGCTCACCGTAGAGGAGTCCCGTGTCAGGTTATTTTCGTTACGGAATTTCTGGATTCGGTCTCCACGCTGGCCCGCGATAGAAGCTATGCAATAGCTTAATAAAATAAATTACTTTTACTTTTAACCGACTTCAAAAAAGGAGGAGGTTCTCAATTCGTCGGAATCTTTTTTTTTTAATGTACGTTCCCCGATTACTCGAAGACGCCTGGACCGATTTGGAAAATACTTTTTTTGTTTAAAGTATACCCTATACTTTTCAGGTGGTCCCATTGTCATCAGGTCAGGATCTGATGATGGGATCCTGGAGAAATCGAGGGAACTCTTCAAATTTTTGTATGCACAATTGATATACTATGTAGTGGCGCTTAAAGTCGGTTTTGGAAAAAGAATTTTACGTTTATATTATACGCTTCAGAGAAATTGAATTTTCAGTCAACATCATCCACATAATTTATGTACCTACCTAATGATTACGCAATGTTTCAAGCAAATAACTTGAATCTGAATATTATGATAGCGCCGGAATTTATGAAGCCAAAAGCTTACTTCGGTCAAAGTGGTGATTTAAAAATCAAAATATATCTCCGTTTTCAGTTGGTGGAAAAAGCAAAAATCAAATTCAACTTTTTACCTTGCAACAAACACGTTTACCAATTTCAAAACCACATTCTTTTTTTATAAACATCGCGTTCCGAGACCGGCGAGTAAAGTGATGTATATAAGTAAGATTTATCGATAAAAAATTTAGCTATGTACTTTTATTTAGTAAGTATTCAGCATGTTTAGTATAACACTAATAAATAGATATTATTTAATAATTAGTTAATGTTTATTGCTTCAAGAAAGCATTAGTACAAGTAAAATTCTGCAATTAACGATGAAAAATCTTAATATTCTAGTTTTAGTTACCACTAGCGGCCCGCTCCAGCTTCGCACGGGTATAAAATATATGTACTATATAAAATGTATGTAATATATACGGGTATGACATAGGCTATAGCCTATGTCATTCACCATACTTATTTGTACTATATAAAATGTATGTAATATATACGGGTATGACATAGGCTATAGCCTATGTCATTCACCGTTTTTTTTTTTCTATGTTCCGCTGATAATCCTCCGACATGGTTATCGGAGACTTTATATAGCTTAACACGGCCTTCTTTTTTTTTTTTTTTAGCCTTTCTCTTTTAGTTTTGTCATGAAACAGGTTCTTTTTTTTTTTAACTGTGTTCATGATTATTTTGCCTTACATTACTATTACCCTATTGTTTATAAACTTATATTTTTATGCATGTAAAACATAATATTATTCTATTAATATGTTGTATACATTATTTCTTACGTATTCTACTTATCTATCTTATTTTATGTAGCTAATTTATCATTACTTATTATTTTAGAAGCGATTATCTTGTCTTATTTCTATCCAGTGTTTTATTTACTATATATGTACAGAATTTTAAGAACCTATTTCTAAATGTCATTCACTGTTAATGGATGTTATTATACATATAAACCTTCCTCTTCAATCACTCTATCTATTAAAAAAAACCGGATCAAAATCCGTTTCGTAGTTTTAAAGATTTAATAGTCCAGTCAAAACAAGGTTTAACCTCTGGAAAATTGCGAAAGTTTTGAAACTTTGCACATCGAATTATGGGTCCCTAGGGATGAATATACCAAAAGTCCTCATGCGTACGAGGCGAGCTCTAGCGGCAATTAGCGGAAACAGGACCCTTTTTTTGGTTTTTTGTTAATATCTCTAGAACCTTTGGTCAGAGGTAAAAGTTTACTACTACATAATTAAAGCTTATTAAATTTGCAACAATAATGATTATATACATTTTTCTTGAATTCCTAATAATTACTGAGTTTTAGGCCACTAAAAGATAGCTTTTTCGAAAAATCACGCTAGCGGCGCCCGGTACAATATGGCATTTGTAATAATATTTGACAATCATGGTTTATCATTTTTTTTTTGGGTACCAAGGGTGATTCAGACAATAAACTTCACAGTTATGTACAAAAAAAAGACATATTGTTTATTAAACAACTAGCTTTTGCCCTCGGCTTCGCTCGCGTTAAGTTAAATTTTTCAAACCCCTATTTTACCCGTTATACCCCCTTAGGGGTCGAATTTTCAAAAATCCTTTCGTAGAAGATGCCTACGGCCTAATAGCTACCTGTATGCCAAATTTCAGCCTGATCCGTCCAGTGGTTTAAGCTGTGCGTTGATAGCATTTTTTATTGTTTCTGTATTTCATCTAAATATTTAAAACGCAAAGGTGACAGACTTACTGACTGATCTATCCACGCACAGCTTAAACCACTGGACCGATCAGGTTGAAATTTGGCATACAGGTAGCTATTAGGCTGTAGTTATCCTCTACGAAAGGGTTTTTGAAAATTCGACCCCTAAGGGGGTACAACGGGTAAAATAGGGGTTTGAAAAATTTAACTTAACGTGAGCGAAGCCGAGGGCAAAAGCTAGTTGTTTAATAAACAATATGTCTTTTTTTTGTACATAACTGTGAAGTTTATTTTCTGAATCACCCTTGGTACCCAAAAAAAAAATGATAAACCATGATTTTCAAATATTATTACAAATGCCATATTGTACCGGGCGCCGCTAGCGTGATTTTTCGAAAAAGCTATCTTTTAGTGGCCTAAAACTCAGTAATTATTAGGAATTCAAGAAAAATGTATATAATCATTATTGTTGCATATTTAATAAGCTTTAATTATGTAGTAGTAAACTTTTACCTCTGACCAAAGGTTCTAGAGATATTAACAAAAAACCAAAAAAAGGGTCCTGTTTCCGCTAATTGCCGCTAGAGCTCGCCTCGTACGCATGAGGACTTTTGGTATATTCATCCCTAGGGACCCATAATTCGATGTGCAAAGTTTCAAAACTTTCGCAATTTTCCAGAGGTTGGGCCATTTTTTGAGGTTTTTTGACTGGACTATAAGCATTCATAGGGACAGAGAAAGCGACTGTTTTATACTATGTAGTGATAAGCAAAAATAGTCATAGAGAAAATCATCTGCCCCTAAGATAGGTGTTAAATAAAAGGCTCATTTATACTACAAAGATGAAACCAGCGGGTAAATTAACAAAAAATAATCTATATATATAAAATTCAAACTCCTGACTGACTGACTGACTGAGATATCAATGCACAGGCTAAACTACTGAAGTTAGAAATTTGAAATTTTTACAGTTGGTTCCTTTTATGACATAGGCGCACACTAAGAAAGGATTATTGGAAATTCCACCCCTAAGGGGTTTAAATAGGGGATGGAAGTTTATATGAAACTCCGTTATTTTTCAAGCTGTTTCCATCAAAGTTGGTATTTGAGCTTTCAGTTAAAAATAAAGAAGTACGTGTGTCACAGTTTTTGAAAATTCCACCCCAAAATCTAATTCCACGCAGACGAAGTCGCGGGGGCAAAAGCTAGTGCTTAATAAAGTGTGTGTGAATTTATGTGTAATTATGTGTGTGTGTGAGTTTATTTAGATAGGTAGGTAAATTCTTGATTTCCAGACTTCAAAATATAGATCTAAAGTTAAATTAAATTAATGATACGTCTTTATCGTATGGCAAATAAAAAATGGAGCAATTTGTAAAACTAATCGTACAATTGGCTGTCTTATCGCTAAAAAGCGATCGGCCTCAAACGACCATAGAGAACATGATGTAATACATGTGAATAATGAGATAGATAGATTAGAATGAAACATTGTATATTATTAGTTTGATTCTATAATAGAAACAAAATGTATTTTATTGCGAATGGTCAATTTAGTTATGTAAATCAGAAGTATCCAAAAAAGACGTGTGGCACTCGGGGTCTGCCGCGGTAAAGCTATTGCATAGCATTTTTTATCAACGCCATCTAGCGGTGAGAGGAGTCCCGTGTCAAGTTATTTTCGTTACGGAATTTCTGGATTCGGTCTCCACGCTCAAGGCCCGCGATAGAAGCTATGCAATAGCTTAAAAATAACTATAAACTTATTATTACTATGCTAATGTATTTAATTTATCTTTAATATTGCATTCATTATCTAATTTATTAAGGGCCGATTTATTAAGGATCTAATTTATTAAATCTTATCCGAGTCTTCTATATCTTTGGCAGAATAAAAACTGTCAGAACACCCAATTTATTCCTCGGTTAAACGTCGCTCCATTTTGGTGGAATACTAACTATAACTATAACTACACGACGTACCTACTATCTACGTGGTCTATTTTTAACTTGCTCTATTGCTGGTAGCTTTAGACTAGTGGTTCGCCCCGAACTGAGACCTCGCGATATCCCATAATTCCCAAAAGTTTTAATTATATATTGTAATAATTAACTTTTAACATTAGACGCAATAAAAAAAATAATAGTTGACATAAAACTGTTTTACTGACACAGCGCCATCTATTAGCATTATAGTGAAGCTATTAGCTGCACAATAATGCTAATAGATGGCGCATTAAAATTAAATAATTTCGTTTCTTTATAACATTTATCTAATTTTAGTATTTGTTGTTCAAGTACAGGATATAACTGAATTTTCAACCAAGTTTCACGTTCTAATATTCAGTAATTCAGAAGTTATAGGGCTCTGACAGACATTTAGACGGACACACTTCTCTGTCTAGTAGGCAAGCGCCCTAGTTAACTCAGAGAACTCGCTTCGCTCGTTCAATAACCTTCATAGCGGCAGCGTAATTGCAATTTTTCGGTCAATCACTATTTTGAACTACGTATTTCCTCTGCTTATATTATAGTTTACGAAACCGTATTGTCCCATTTGATCACGACGAACGGGAAATTAATCTATTACGTTTCTTGCATCACCGCTTTGAGATTTGCTTTAGCCATAAGGTTCAGTATTGCGTGAAACAGTCTTATGAGGTCACAGAATGTTTTTTTTATCATGGGCGTCAAATTTTTATGCATTGAGTGAGAACGCGTCTGATGCCCACGACTTCGTCAGCGGATTTAGTTTTTAAAATCCCGCTGGAACTCTTTGATTTTCCAGTTAAAAAAGTAGCCTATGTCACTCTCCAGGTCCTTAACTATACCTATGCAAAAAATCACATCGATCCGTAGGTACCTCTGTCGCGGCGTGATTGAAAGAAAAAATAAGAAATAAACATGCTTTCGCATTTATAATATTAGTAAGGCTATTAGTAAGGATATTAGTAAGGATTAGGAAGTAAATAAGGATTATTTTTGTAAAAGAATATTAGCCAAGCTGAACTTGACTTATATTCTCCTCTCCCCTCCAAATAAGTGAAAAGCTTGTGCTACGAAAATAATGCAACGGGATTGGTGTTAAAAGATTTTTATATTACTTATTTAAGACTTAGACCACCACTTCATTATATATCGATATACTTGATGTTATTTAGTAACCTACTAAGCTTAAGTTATATATTTTTTTATTTTAACAGTGTTTTTATTCTAGTTTTTTTTTTTTGATTTTTGTATTGAGTATGCTTTTTTATTTTTTTGGCAAATGTTACGAATGTACACCTCCAATAAGTTGTACATTTAATTATGTTTGTTTGTGTAGTTTTGAAATCATTTAAGGCAGTAACAACCAAATAAATATAAATCGATGGATTTTCCATAATTCACAAGATTGTTACGTGATCGTGGATTACACTGTCACAATCACCTTTTACGTAGGTATAGTCTCTATGATAGTCGGAATGAAATGCTTTGTTTGAGTTCGAACATCAATAGTCTAGCTAAGTGCTGTAACAAAAACTAATATCTGATCGAGCTAACGCATTGTCATGTTATCTTTTATCTGTAGGTAAAAATCCGTATTATTGGCACTACATAGAAATAATATTCATATATTTCTAATGTCGTTTTGTATCCGGGGTTTGATTCCGTACATTGCTGATTTTTGGAGTTATGTGCGTTTTACGCATTTTAAATATCACTCGTTTTACCGTTAAAGGAAAGCATCAACATTGGCCATGACTATTTACCACCCTACCTTCAAAGACGTGCCGCCAAGCGATTTGGCGTTTCGGCACGATGGCGTGTAGAAACCATCCAAGTTAGCCGGCTACCATCTTAGACTGCATCGTCACTTACCATCAGGTGAGATCGCAGTCAAGGACTATCTTGACATTGAATAAAAAAATTAAAAAACTTTAAGATTTACGCTTAGTTGATGGGGCAAGGGGAATATAAGTCATGTTCAGTATGGTCAGTATTCTTTATAAAATAATGAAGCAAGTTTTTAGCTACGCACAAATACTTAGCGTTTTCTCCGGCTAATTTAATTATCCATGTTCGTTGTCAAGGTTACACAGTAGGTATGGGGCGAACAGGTTGTGTACTTGTGTACGGTGGATGTTTGCATTGCAGTTGTATTGTAGTACTTAATTGTATTTGAATGGTCATCATTCAAGAGTTGTGCGGGCGGCCGGGCTCTTACACATTTGAAGTTATATTATAATCACTGCTTTTCTTTTTTTTTAATCAATAGATAATATTATGTAAGGTCATAGGGCTGAGAAAGATCAGCCCTTTTTTAATAAAAAAAAAGACGTGTGGCACCCGGGGACTGCCGCGGTAAAACTATTGCATAGCATTTTTTATCAACGCCATCTAGCGGCTCACCGTAGAGGAGTCCCGTGTCAGGTTATTTTCGTTACGGAATTTCTGGATTCGGTCTCCACGCTGGCCCGCGATTGAAGCTATGCAATAGCTTAAAAATATGTTTATTACACCGCACTAGTTGGTAATGACAAATGGTGTAGAAATATTCTGCCCTCCTCAAGCTATAACATCGTTAACCAACATTTGGCCAAAACCGATTTCTAATGCCAAAAAAATTCTCTACCGATCCATCTAATCGGTATTCTCTTTACTGTTGTAGTTTTTGATATAGCAATGTGAAAAACGTCATTTATTAGTTATCAAATGGCGCGTTTTGGTAGTTTACGACAGTTTAGTTTTAGGACGGGAGAATTTTTGGTGTAATAATAAAAATATTCCTGTGTGAAAAAAAGACTTGTGTGACTATCGGGTGTGAGTTGTGACCATGAGAGACCCACAAAAAGCTTTGGAGAGGGAGGGAGGAGGCCTAAGTCAGAAGACACACATAGACACTCTGCAGTTAGAGGTGCACGGGATCGAACCTGCGATCTTCGAATAGGAGATCACTTAACTAGGCTATCACTGTCTAAGCGATCTAATCTCCTATGCAAACATTTTATCAAACCCAATCCATTCTAGGGAACCGATGATGCCCTGCCGACTGAATCCTGCCACGGCGGCCAATCTCCACAGAGATAAGCCATCTGCGCAGGAGATATTATAGTGCACAAGTGTGTGCGCAAACACAAGTACACTCTCTATCCGTCCGATGGGACGGAAAATCCGAGATCAGGTGCAGGACCGACGGCTTTACGTGCTCTCGGAGGTACGGGGATGACTCACCGCCAACTTTCTAACTCCAGGTTGAGAATTTCTTGACAGAACAATCCAACACATTTTTTGGCCCGACCCGGGAATCGAACCCGTGACCTCGTCATCCGTAGTCGAACTCGCTAACCACTAGACCAACGAGGCAGTTAGAACCTAGGTAGTATCGTATGACCAAAACGCGTGCTAGGTCCTCACCCGTTCTGTGTGGGCCAGCATTACCGTTAAGGACGTAATCTGCGATCCTACAGCTGTTCCGAGCTCGGACAATGCCGATGAGTAATGGTTCCGTATACGCAAATGTCATGCTTGTTGCTGCGAGATGGCCTTTGTGAATACCCGAGCTGGACTGTGGGGGTGAGTTGTAACTTTTATTATACTCTTGCGTTGTAACGATCTAGACTGACGGCACTTGAAGTTACTACTAGTCTAGTATACTAGTAGACTAATTTTTTTGTTCTATATGAATAGCGGGCAAACGAGCTGGCGGGTCACCTGATGTAAAGTGATTACCGCCGCTCATGAACACTTGTAGTACCAGAGGCACCACGCCCCTCGAATAACCCCATATTGTAATTAAGTGGGAACACTGTCGAAGGGAGATGATTCCACAATTTGGTAGTACGTGGAAAGAAAGATCTGGAGCAACGGATGGTCGAAGTGTTCCAGGCACCCAGGTGGTGAGGGTGAAATTGCGAATTGGGTGAAAAGTATTCTACGAAAAGTTACATTTTAGTGTTCCATAACCAAAGGTTGCCAACGGGCTATCGTTGTATTAGTAGATTTATGTAAATAACTGAAAAAGTGAAACGATGTGTTTGTCACAAAGGATTTCTGCACTTAGCGTAAACGACAGGATGGTGTTGTTTTTTTTTATTCGATGACTAGTCCTTAACTGCGATCTCACCTGATGGTAAGTGACGATGCAGTCTAAGATAGTAGCGGGCTTACTAGGAAGGGGGATGGCAGTGTAGCTAGTTTATGACGGTTATTTATTATTAGTGGATCCATCTGAATGGAAATTAATTGATCGTCACCTTATCGTAGATGCTTGATACACCCGCTTGAATTCACTAAGCTTTAGCTCCGAGTCTGTCCTTAATCACTGTCTAAAACTTATACGCAATTACAGTAAACCCCAATACACACTACCGTACACCGTTACAATATATTACCTACCTGAATATTATAACACTATGGGGCCAGGTGCATCCCATTCCATGTTCTTGATCATCATAACCTCTCTTTATGCTGTTATATTTTACAATTAATTTAGCAACAGTGTAACTAGGTATCTGGTATTGTATCTGACGGTTAAATATCGTATAGGGTTTCAATGCAATTAAGTTTTATGTTGAGAACAATCTGTATTGCTTTCTTATTTATAGGTACGTAATACGTATCCTCTTGTTCTAACAATCTTGTGTGTGGTATTGTATCGTATTGTGAGGCAGTAAATAGTTATTTATTGTAGCTGTTAATTGAAATCATTTTTGTTAATTGTTAAAAGGTTCTTCATATTGTAGAATAGGATAGAAATACGTTTTATGTTAACTTTAATTTGTTATTGGTTTGGGACCCAACCCCCAATGAATTTCCAGTAAGTAAATATTTTAAATAAAATACAAAATGTTAAACGGGGTAACGCAGCCAGCGTTCTGGGCACTTTTCCTCGTTCCAGTGGTTTAGATGATATTTTTTATATTTAGCTTTTATTTTTTATATTTAGCTTTTATTTTTGATATTTAGGTTTTAGTTTTAATTTAGTATTTAGTTTTATATTATATTAAGTATTATTATAACATATTTTAATTGTCTGAATAAAGAGTTTAGTATTTAAATGTTAAACAAGCAAAAAGAAATCTAAAAAAGTTTATTTCTAATAATAATAAATATTAATATTAAGTTAAGTAGATTGTACCTAATAACTACCTAATCTAAGTCAGAGCACACTTTATAGATTTCAGCATTAGGCTGAAATATATACACTGCACTCTCACTCAACTCAGACTCAAGACAAAGTTAAAACGAGACAGATTTATGTCAAAGCATATTTGTATCTCGTTTTATTTTAATTTTACCTCAAGTCCGAGCTAAGTCAGAGCACGGACTATAGATTTCAGCATAGACTCTTTGAAATTCGCACGAAGGTATTTGTGATTTTGATTCGGAACCGGCCGGCCGGGAACGTAATTACGAAAGTACAGACAGCCGTAAATAATATTAACACATCGCGATTGGCGAGCGCCGGCATTTGCGGAAAGCACGAAGGCGGTATTTCGGTATCTTAATACGGGTGGGCGTACTGCGAGCGGGGGAAATCCTGCGGAATATTTTCGAGGAATTTCCATTGTTTTGAGTGTTAGCTAATAACAGAGCTGTATTAAATTTATTTTCACATGTGATGATCTAATCTATAGAGTTGACATCTCAGAACGAACCTCTTTGGGTAATCGTTCTATAAGCTAGTCTTCCTTTACAGGGTTTACCTAAGGTAATGAGCGTATAAAACCAAGAGACTATTCCATACAAATGTAAATAAATATTTGAAAAATGCATAAGTACAAAAATTCAGAATAATATAATGAATTAAGCTTTTAAATTGAGACATAAACAAAATTACAAACTGAGTAGTTTTTTAATAGTATATCTATTATAAAAACTGTAATTATTTAATTAATTCTTAATGTGTTTATAGTTTTAAAGCCGTCCATACAATATTATCTGATGTTACAATAATTGTTCATTAAATCTTATGAAACCTCAATAGGGGATTAATATTATAATTAGTGAGTGTTACTTTGACAAAAATGTATGCGCTAAATGATCGATAAAATCAATCGATCAACGACGGATCGATAAATAATCGGATTACCGCACGAGCTCGGTTAATATTCAAATTAGCTTATTTAAATATTTGTTAAATTTCTTATGGTGGGTTGCAGCACACACAATTTCGTCATAAAATATTGATAATAACTAATTTAAAATATTACTCGAATGTCTTAGTTATTTGTTAGGCTTGTTTAGAGATAGGTAACCATAAGCGTTCTTGAATTATATAAATTATTTAACTTTGAAGCTTTGAACTGGTTTCATCGTGATATACCTAGCTACGTATAATAAAATTCATAAATAAAATACATATCCGTTAATAAGGTATCTGTTTTTACAAAAACAAATTGTAAAATATCAGTGATATCGCTTTAAAAATATTTTACAATGCTTGTTATTCTGTTACCTATTTTATTTATTTCCTAATTTCTTGTTTGACGCATATATATTACTAACTTTTGTTCGTAGCTTTGCGCACGTTAAATTTAATTTTTCATACCCCTATTTTATCCCCTAAGGGGTTGAATTTTAAAAATCCTTTCTTAGAAGATGCCTACGTCATATTAGTCCAAATTTCAGCCCTTTCCATCCAGTGGTTTGAGCTGTGTGTTGATAGATCAGTCAGTCAGTCAATCAGTCAGTCAGTCATTCGATCAATCAGTCAGTGACCTCTTCCTTTAATATATTCAGATTATCTGTATTTTAGCCACTCGCTTGCAGTAGAGCCACACATCGAATTACGTTACTCCTGCTTGATTACCGGCAAAAGAGGCTGCCCTTTCAGAACTACATAACTAAAACTTCGCCACATAAGTAATAATGAGACGGTAATTTGTAGGTGTATCAGATAACCCACTCAACAGCTGGTTATTACTTATTTGTCCCTTTTACTCAATACGAATTCCTTTACCGTAAATAGCGGCCTTACCTCATCTTGATATTTTAGATTTACTATTTGAACGAAACTTTAATGCTCTTTGGTACATCCGAAATGACGACATTCATCCGGACCTGAAATTGAATTCGTCTATAAAATCATATCAAAATTTGCCGAAGCTCACGATCAATGGCTTCAACACCACGTTAACGTTTAGGCAATCCAACTGCTTGAAGTAACGGCGCTAGAGAGAAGACTAAAACGAAAAAAGTTATTACACAACACATTTATTAGAGCCTTGGCCAAAAGATCCAATGTGCGAAGGCACTTTGCGTGCAAATTCGCTTTGCGCTTCAAGTGTCATAAGCAAAATAGGTACTGTACTTTGTATTGCTATCTCGATGAACACATAGACAACAGCTGTTACCTAACCTACAGGTGGTTTCTGGTGGCAACCTTCCGCTCGATACCAATTATTTTACCATAAATTGTGGCTTTACCTAAATATGATATTTCAGAATTTATGTTTGTGTGTAACCAGGATTTACTGAATTATTTACTACTAGCTGATACCCGCGACTTCGTTCGCGTGAATTGAAGTTTTGTATTCCCGCGGGAACTCTCTTATTTCCCGGGATAAAAAGTGGCCTATGTCCTATTCGAGATTATAATCTATCTCTATGCCAAATTTCAGCCAAATCGGTTCATTAATATTATAATATTATAAATAGGATAGGATTTTACGCTCAAATTGAATTTGATCGTCTAGGTGGTGTTACACCAATTCTGCCAATTTATTTAAATTGATCGAATTATGCCACTAGTGAGAAATGATTCTTTCATTCATTATGCTTATTTTCAGCTTTGTGTCTGTCCCAAAGGAGCGAGTATCCATTGTGCCTATTTATTTTCTAAAACAGAGCCGATCCGTTGTAAAAACATGGCTCCATTACAACCCGAAGCCGTTGCCGGCTTTATGTTGGCTAGATTTATTTTAAAACGGTTATATAAATGTCAGCGAGCGGTGTCCGATGCGGGGGAAATAATTTAATCTGTCCGAAGTCATAAATATTAAACGCGCTCCGTTTGTACAACACCCTGTATTGTTGAGTTTCAAGTCATAAACGGGAGCGGTTTTCAATTTGAATATCATAATCATTATTACTAAGATGACTTGATATATTTTTTTTTACTATTTCTTACATAAATTCTTAATTAAATACTTAATTTTACTACCATTAGCAAAAAGTACCTACCTACTGTGTTAAAAATCATATTATTACAGGATTGCTACAAAACTACATACTTGTATAGTTACTTCTTGAGCAAATGATCTTGATTGCGCTTTAGGTCTCATTTATTTTGTGGTAAGTAAAGGGTGCGACAGCAGGAAGTTAGATCAGTCGACTGTCGACTCCCGCGCTGTGTCCAAATGCGCAAATCTTGAATAGAATGGAATAATTTTTTATAAAAACTTTTACAAAGTGAAGGTTTTAGACTTGATTCGTGGTTTAATGACATAATTGTTATAAACTTGGCGTCTCGCAATACCGCAGTCTTGTCGCGACCACGGTCCAAGCAATTTTATCTAAAAATCGACAATCTCAACTAAAAATAGAATTATCGTGGTACGTATTCGTATTATTTTATAAAAATTTCAAAAAGTGCTATCGAATCATCAAATGAATCTACCATTGGTGCGCCAAATTACCCCCACTACATCACCTAATGCTCTAGAAGATTTCCGGAAATTATACTTATTCCGTTTTGTAAACGCTCGTGACTTGGGCTATAAAGAAACTAGTACTCGCTGAATATCTAACCTAGTGGTGGGATGCTCACGTAATAATTGGCACAGAACCGTAAAGCGATGCTGTAGTACTTTTTGTTTCAATTATTAGATTTATGCCCTTTTTAAATTTGTTTACGACTTCTATAATATATAACTCCATTAAATTTATTTTACAGAACGTCTTTCCTCCTTTTGTTTTTTGAAGGCATACTTCTCCTTGACTGGAATACATTTTGTAGGATGGATATAGTGAAGCACAGTATGATAATTAAATAATATTATAATATTGTGAACTTTGTTTTGATTTACAGTGAATATTTTGTCTTTTTATCTTGTTGAAAATCTGCCAAACATATCAAACTCGACCTCCGACGACCTCCCTGGCGCAGTTGTGAGCGCTGTGGTCTTATAACTGGGAGGTCTCGGGTTCGATTCCCGGCGGGGGCAATTTAGGAATTTATTATTTCTAAATTGTCTCTGGTCTAGTCTGGTGGGAGGCTTTGGCCGTGGCTAGTTACCACCCTGCCGTCAAAGACGTGCCGCCAAGCGATTTAGTGTTCAGGCACCATGGCGTGTAGAAACCGATTAGGGGTGTGCCCTTTCTAAGTTAGCCCCCTATCATCTTAGACACTTATAATCAGGTGAGATCTCAGTCAAGGACTTTTTTGTCATCTAATAAAAAAAATTGTTTAAGAGCCGAACTTAACAAGAGGTAAGAGGTCGAATTTAATACCCCCTCTTTTTCTTTTTTTTTCACAATATTTATCTCCGATGCAAATACCTTACCTACTTATATAATACATAAATTACAGCAGAAAATCCGCGCAGCTCATTAAAGGATATTTAAATTACTTATGAGTAAAATATTGCTGAATAATTCACCAATAAACGTAGAAATCTAATACAAAAATCACCACTTCCGTGCGTGTGAGAGTCCATTTATTAACCGGTTACATAACAGCTCTAGTGGTGTACAACGCAGCTCAACTGAGGCCTGAGGCCCGATCGATCAATCACGCAACGCGGGCCTGACCCGCGCGGACCCGATACATCGTTTAGCGCTTAGCCCTGACGTGCTAACATCGGTTTAGCATGCGCCCTGGATAAACTTGTTCTAGCTATATTTACATGTGTACGCTTGTCGCTTCAAATTTTTCACTCTAGCTCAGTAATATAGGCTGAATGAGAGATTTAATACCGCTTCAGCCTGGATAGAAGTATGTATACGTGGTCCTGAGATTAAGAAAGTCATTGAACTAAAGTGAATAAACATTGTATTTATGCAGATTTAAATATTAGTCAAATTGTGTCACTCATCTCTTGTTACTTAAAGTAAGTAAAGATAACTTTTAAAATAAATGTTATCTTTCCGTTAGCGTGGGATTAAACTTTTGTGAAAACGTCATGGTTTAACATCTCTTAAACGTTAGATTTATGCGTAGTTACTTAATTTACTCTACCACCTCAAATCATTATAAAAGTACAACGAAGTCTGCACTTTCAAAATTTATCTAGAAAAAGCGGATTTAAGAGTACCTATTAAAGAGTATTATTTAAGAAAAATACCAAAAAAAGTATATCCACTAGATAATACTATCGATAACAAAAAAGATTCCTATATTTTAACAATTTCGCAATAAAAAATATTTTTTTTTTTATTTCTTTTTATTGCGAGATAATATGCTTGCGCTTCAATCAATGATGGTAAGCACTTGCAACGATGACCAAATACCTGTTGAATAACAACCCTAGTGGTGTAAAACTAAGCTCAACCGAGGCCCAAGGCTTACAAAAACTCTACATCTCTTTTTCAAAGTCTTGATTTAAAAATTAACAACAGAAACTATTTATTATCAACAGTACTTAACCAACTAATATTATAACATTGTTATTATTCAACCCTGACTAATATCTGTGATATTAGTAAGGGTAGCGTTAGGCGAATAGTTTAAGTCTTGTTTAAGAATTTTCTTTTTTTTTTTATTCTATAACAAGATAGCCCTTGCCTGCGATCTCACCTGATGATAAGTGACGATGTGATTTTTTTACCATTCTTCGTCTTTGTTTACCATTGCAATTTTCCAAGGAATTATCCACTCACTACGACTATATATGCAAGAATTTATCACCGCACAAATTTTGAGCATACTATTTAAGATAGATGCCTAATTTATTTCTAACACGTCGGAGAGAAAGATAAATTGTCACGAAGCGGTACACATTAAACGCTGTATTTACGAAATACGCATATTAATGTACACGTACACAGATTTTAGTATACGTACCTTTATATCGGTTTTCTTGTAAGGAGAGCTGTGGCTGAGTTGTATAGGTAAAAGTCTTTCGTTTTTTTTTTCTATTCCACAAGATAGTCCTTGACTGTGGTCTCACCTGATGGTAAGTGACGATGTGATTTTTTTATGTTAAGACAATGTTTTTTTTTTTAATATTTTGCCTGAACCTCAAAAATTACTTTTTTCTTTGGGTCTCCCAAAGAAGAAAGTAATGTTTAAGGTTTATTATAGTATTATTCCTAGTTGTTAATTTACTGTTAGACTATGAAATTGGAGTCGGTCGTGACACGTTTTATCACGATTAGTACATTTTTGTGGTACACGGTACGTCCGTACCACCGAAACTCTTGAGAAACTCCCTTATCTAAAGTACCACGGCTCATAAACGTAGAGGTATATTATGATGCTTATCAGAACTTTTCGACGTACTAGAGGACTGTATTTTTTGTCTCTGATGCTTATTTGATATCCGACTTTGTAAAAACTTAGTACGGACCTTTTAAAACCGTCGTAAGGTGCCTATAGCTGCGAAATTGTCTTAAAGTGGCACTTACAGTGTGATGATCGTAAAACACCTCTGATTGGCTGACATTGACACTTTGTTTAAAGAATATTAGCCAAGCTGGAGTTGACTAATCCTCCTATCCCTTCCAAATAAGCGTAAAGCTTGTGCTGGGAGTGGGTACGACAATAGCGCAACGGGTGGGGTTCGAACCTGCGGCCTTGCAGTTTTTCAGTCCGCACCTTTAACCGTTGGGCTATTGAGGCTTTAACACTCTTTCACTATTGGTGAACATGCATTGCTGCTGCAAGAAAATTTGCAGTTTAAATGCATATCTAGACTCTAGATATAGATATTAATGGTTTTTTTTTTATTTGCAGGTAAATAATTTGCCGTAAAGGGTCCGAACTTGCAGTGAGTATACGATAGTGATGTTATTTTAACTTTGAACAAACAATAGAATAAAATATCGTAGACCTAATCTAAATATTATAAAAGGCAAAGGTGACTGACTGACTGATCTATCAACGCATAGCTCAAACCACTGGACGGATCGGGCTGAAATTCGACATACAGATAGATAGCTATTATGACGTAAGCATCCGCTAAGAAAGGATTTTTGAAAATTCATCCCCCAAGGGGGTAAAATAGGGAATTGAAAAATCAAACTTAACGTGAGCGAAGCCGCGGGCAAAAGCTAGTGACTTATAAACCTCGCACCTTATGAGGATTATACAGGACTAGCTTTTGCCCCCGCGACTTCGTCCGCGTGGAATTAGATTTTGGGGTGGAATTTTCAAAAACTGTGACACACGTACTTCTTTATTTTTAACTGAAAGCTCAAATACCAACTTTGATGGAAACAGCTTGAAAAATGACGGAGTTTCATATAAACTTCCATCCCCTATTTAAGCCCCTTAGGGGTGGAATTTCCAATAATCCTTTCTTAGTGTGCGCCTACGTCATAAAAGGAACCAACTGTAAAAATTTCAAGTTTCTAACTTCAGTAGTTTAGGCTGTGCGTTGATATCTCAGTCAGTCATTCAGGACTTTGAATTTTATATACAGGGTGTCCCACGGCTATGCCACATGGAGGGGAAGTACCTTAAATATTGTAGATGGAACATTTTACTGAAAGAAGACTTCATTTTAATTTAAAAAACAATTTAAACTGCATTCATAGATTTTTAAATAATTGCCTGGTTGAGCCGGGACTCGAACCCGCTATACGAAGAAAAAATAAACCTGTATCTTTATCATACCGATCGGAAGGCTTCATCATAAGGATTATTTTTTGTTAAATAACATAGCATGAGAAATAAAAGGAAGACCATGAATTTTAGCCTTTGATGTAAAATTTTGTTCAGAAAAATGAAAAGCTGACATTGGCGTATCGACATACAACTGACATGAACTAATGAATACTCACTTTAATTAATTTTTTTTTCTCGTATAGCGGGTTCGAGTCCCGGTTCAACCAGGCAATTATTTAAAAATCTATGAATGCAGTTTAAATTGTTTTTTAAATGAAAATGAAGTCTTCTTTCAGTAAAATGTTCCATCTACAATATTTAAGGTACTTCCCCTCCATGTGGCATAGCCGTGGGACACCCTGTATAGACTGGAAGCCCGCGCCGACTTCGTCCGGGTTGAAAAGGAGGTGGGTTGATAAGGCCCAAAATCCGCCCCTCATACACTCGAAAAAAAAAGTTCCAGATTCCGACAAATTGTAAATGTATTTATATACTTGAAGATATAAACTTTATTCTAATATAAAGTTTAGGTGATAAAAAAAATAGTAAGTTACAGAAAATATTACCCAAAAAGAGAGTGTTTCTTTTACTTTTCTTACATTTTCATACATTTTAGTCGTTTTTTAAGCTTTGATTTAATATTTTAGAATGAGGCGCTCTTTTTTTTAGAACTTTTTAAGAGGAATAATTCACCCATACATCATTTTCATCCAATAGCAGTATATGACCCAGCGCACGCCTTGAAATCGTTTAAGATTTAAAAAAATTTCCGACTTCCTTAACAAATTTGCACATAATATCTAGCCATAATACTTTATGTGCATAACATATAGCCTATAACCATCTGGAATAATGTACCTTTGAATTAGTAAAAGAATTTTTGAAATAGGTGCGGTGGTTCAAAGTTTGCTCCGGACATACATACAAACTCACAAAATTCGCGCTCCCTCTTTATTATAATAGTATAGATAATAGTATAGATTATACCTTATGAGGATTACCTATAACTCGCAATTAGCCGGATATTTATCTATAAATCAGATATGAATGGTAGTCATGGAAAATTTTGGAGGATATGTGGATAGGATTAGGATTCTTACTAATTACTCTATGTTATTCACCTACGTTTTTTTACAAAAAAATCCATAGCAAAATAATTGCGACATTTAAAGAAACTAATACGATACTCATATCATTAATAAAATTAATACTATGTAATCTATGACAGGGGGCGTAGTATCGCAATGTTATTCACACACCTCAGTATATTACCACAGTTTAGCTACTTCACAGTTCTGAATCGACTTTACATCGCGTGTGACTTCCGCCCCAGTCTTGTTTTGTAGGCACAGTCGTATGACAAAAGAAATCGCTCAGTTTACCTACCATCGCAACCCCACTCATTAGGCAGTCAGAGACGCCACTGGGTGTAGGCATTAGAAAACGATTTCTTACCCAGATATGGGTCCATTCCTCATTTTCGGTGGCGAACGGCTTAATCTAGTAATCTTCTACAGCCCTAGGACTCAACTTCATTCGGGCGTTGCTTCTTCGCTCGTCCGAACGCACTGATGACGTTATAGCGGCTAAAGGCCCGTACACTATACATAATCCAAAAAATATTTATAAAAAGGTATCCATTACTGTTCTTACTACGGATCGTGAAGTATGTATGTATGTATGTATCTGGCGTTATGCACTCTATACTAGACGTAATATAATAATTTACTAGACGATGCCTGCGACTTCGTATGGTTTTCAATAACAGCGGGGGAACTCTTTAATTTTCCGGCATAAAGTGTAGCCTATGTGTTAATTCTGGGTATGAGCTATCACTATTCCAAATTACAGCTTAATCGGTTCATTCGTTTTGGCGTAAGAAGTAATAAACACACACACGCACACACAAACTTTCACCTTTATAATATTGTGTTTAATAGTGTGATTGTGGTGCGGTAAAGTACACAGTCGCACTGTACGATTGCTGAGCTATGCTAAATATACCAAAGGTTGTCGCACACTTTTTTACATATTTCTAAATAATTAACGTCCTTATCCACATGTTCCGGATTTGACAGGCCGCAGATAAAGCGCGTTACATCGGCGCCTTTGACGGGTACACGATAAGAACGGTATCTATCCGTGTACAGGCGGGCACATAAGTCGTTATGCATCATTTATGTGTCATTAGTATAACTAATATTAGTATTATTTCCACACATATTTCAACTCTCATACCCGCGTACAAAATAAATACATATAAAGCCAAAGAGATATAATAAACATAAATATACATACGAATAAATAAACTTACATATTATTATTTCTATTTTTTTATAAACAATATCAGCCAAGCTGAACTTGACTGATATTCTCCTCTCCCCTCCTAATAAGTGAAAACTTGTGTTAGGAGTGGGTACGACAATATTGCAACGGTGGGGATCGAACCTGCGACTTTTCTTTTTTCAGTCTGCGCCTTGAACCGTTGGGCTATTGAGGCTTTAACACTCTTTCACTATGTTGTGTAGATACATATTATTTATAGCATACTGGCTTTGGACCGCAACTTCGTCTGCGTGGACTTAGGTCTTTTAAATCCCGTGGGAACTCGTGTTTTTTTATAAACCTTACTTTCTTGGTTAGAAGTAGCCTATGCCACTCTCCAGGTCTATAATTTATACATATACAAAAAATTTCGTCAATCTGTAGATCTGTTAGGACGTGATTCAAGGACAAACCAATAAATAATTTTTCGCATAATTACAGAATTATCTTCAGATGGTTTTGCTTATGTAACCATTTGTAATTTTGTAAGCAAACAGAGCAAAGCTAAAGCAATAAACTAACAAAAAAACTAACTTTTGTGTTTTTTGTAATATTACGATAACGATAGATTATCTTCTGAATAATAATTATAAAAAGAAACGTTTTGTGAGTGACTGTATTGTAGAATGATTAAAGAAGGATCTAATTGGTCCAAATTATGAATAAGTTATTTGTTTTTTTGAGTTGTTCTTAGTTTTGTTATTCCATTTGGATCTAAGCTTATTAAAGCTTCAATTCTGCCTATGTCGTCGTATAAAAATTCAATTTGATTAAGAACGAATAACAGTTGCTGTTGCTTGGAAGTTTTCTTTTCAAATCAAATCAATTTATTTGCTCAAACATGTTACTTAGGAAAAATATTGGTAAATAGCACAAGATGTTTCACCTGATAAGGGGCATGCAAATGTTTACACTATAATAATCCTATTATCCTATCCTATTAATATTATAAATGCGAAAGTTTGGATGTTTATTACTCAATCACGCCGCAACGAATGAACCGATTTGGCTGAAATTTGGCACAGAGATAGATTGCCTATAGTCTGGAATAACACTACTTTTTAACTCGAGAAATAAGAGAGTACCCGCGGGAATAAAAAACCTCAATCCACGCGAACGAAGTCGCGGGAATCAACTAGTTTCACTATAAAGGCAGACTAGCTCAGATGTTAGACACGACAGGAATAAAGCAAATCCACATATTCGTATAATTACGTTGATACACAAAATCCTTCTTTGGTAGCGGTATTAACATAATTTATTCGACATAACATTAGCGTTTTTCGTCCTGACGTAAGCCCGTGACGGCTGCCGCGGTCACGGCCCGCGGACGAGAAAAAAAAGACTTTTCCTATTCAACGAGACTCGGGAGGTCGTTTAGACCTCACGACAGGGCCGCGATACCGTAGTGCGTCTGGTTCTGATTTGTGTGTGTTTAATCGGAATCAAATCAGATGATGGAAGAGATAAGGCTATCTCTTTCATCATCTGATTTGATTCTGATTTGAGCACTTTTAAAGATAAAGATTTTAAATTTCCTCGGGAACTCTTTAATTTTCTGGTATAAAATGTAGAATACAACATGCCTGCAAGGCAGTTACCAGTTAAAATAAACATAACTAAAGTAAACACGAATATTTACCTAATTTAAATTTGTTCTTCCCAGTTAAAATTGGGTAGGTATATCACTGGTGTCTAAATGTGGATATTCATTAATTACAATCGAAAATGTAACATGTAGGAATAACATTTGTAAAAAACAAAAATAAATCGGTCAAAAAACAAATAATTTATAAGCTGTTTTACTGTGACTGTATCTGTCTCTTTCTGAAACGAAATTGTGAGCTACTGAATCATGACGTCATGTTGCAATAGCGCTCTCTTTTTTTTCTAATAGGAAACTTAAAAGCTCTATATTTTCGAGACTAGTTAAGATATTAAAAAAAGAAAAATGGCTTGTGTTATAATATTAAAATTTTTGTCAAATACCTAAGTGTCAATTTCATCTTAAATTGACAATGTTAACTGGTAAGAAATTTAAATTAGGTAAATGTTTGTATTTACTTTAGTTATATCTCAATTATTCTATTAATCAAATTTTTGCTACTGATATCGCCGACAAATAAACATACAATTAATCACATCGAATAATATTATTAATGGCGCTTTAATTGAAAGGGCCTAACACAAATGAATTATGCTACCAACTGTCTGGTCTCGGCTTTATTAAATTAGTTATTAGCCTAACTGGTTCTAGAGCACTAATTATGCATTACATTGAGGCAGCTTACAATTCGATTTGATAAAATGAGCCACGCCTACGACCTTTTGAATATTTATAACGCATTGTTTAAAAAAATTGCAAATGGCATGAATTAAAATCTTTACAATTATCATAAATGCGAAAGTATGTTTGCTTGTTGGTTTGTTCTTCTATCACGCATCAACGCAGGGTATGATTCTTCCATGATTATAGGCATACTTTTGACGTGGGCTTATTTTTAACAGACTTCCAAAAAGGAATTCGTCGAGATCTTTTTCTTTATTTTTTTTGTCTGTTCCCCGATTACTCGAAGACGCCTAGACCGATTTGGAAAATTCTTTTTTTGTTTGAAAGAGTATAATTTTCAGGTGGTCCCTTTGTCATCAGGTCAGGATCTGATGATGGGATCCTGGAGAAATCGAGGGAAATCTGCATATTTTATAGGCACAATTGATATACTTTGTAGTGGCGTTTGAAGTCGGTTTCGGAAAAAGAATTTTTACGTTTATATTATTATTCTGATAAATTAAAGACTTCAGACAGAAAGGATTAAAAAAAACCTTAATCCATGCAGACGAAGTAGAGATCTTAAAGCAGTGTTAATATTGTGTGCCATATAGGTTTATATGTCTATTATGTTTAATATTGCATTGTTACTAAAGGTTTAGATGTTATCTCTAACATGGTAACAACACATTTATATTGACTAACGGCTGGTTCCTATATTTAATCTATCTGTAATCTCTCGTTTAGTTGCCTAGCAACGTTGTTAGTAGTCAAATATTTGTTTTTTTGACAAATAGCTTCGCAAACAGCTATCTTCAAACTACAGATAGATTTATTTAAAAAACCATCCTGCTAATCCTACGAATATTATTAATGCGAAAGTTTAATGTTTAGATGGATGGATGAATGGATGTTTGTTACTCAATAGCCCAATGATTAAAGGTGTGGACTGAAAACTAAAAGGTCGCAGGTTCAAACGCCACCCGTTGTACTACTGTCGTACCAACTCCTAGCACAAGCTTTCCACTTATTTGGAGGGGATAGGAGGATATTATCTAGTCAACTTCAGCTTGGCGAATAATCTTAAAAAAAAATCACTCCGCAACGCCAGGACCGATTTGGCTGGGCACAGAGACCTCCCGCAAGATATTAGTTCCCGTGGGAATTAAAAAACCTGAATCCACGCGAACGAAGTCGCGAACATCGTCTAGTCAGTACAAAGGAGAAGAAGATTAGTAAAATACCTACCGCTAATGCCTCAATAGCCCAACGGTTAAAAGTGTGGACTGAAAACTGAAAGGTCGCAGGTTCGAATCCCATCCGTTGCACTATTGTCGTACCCATTCCTAGCTCAAGCTTTTCGGTTATTTGGATGGGAGAGGGGAATATAAGTCAAGTTCAGCTTGGCTAATATTCTTTATAAAAGAAAATAATAATAACGGAAATATTTCCAGGGTTGTATAATGTCGTAGATTGTAAACGGCGTTTCTAACAGAGAAATGCTAATTGATCACTTTGTTGGATCCGATCCGAGGGACAGAGTTGCCATGCAAATGCTTTTCGCATTCCGCCGGGTTGAAGGTAGAATGCGCCGCCTCACCCGCTCATTGTGAGGGGTCCTTAATAGAATACCTACCTACAAAGCTACCTACCTACCTACCTACCTACTTTACCTAATACTACCTACCTACCTATCTAGTTGTAATATTTTTAATGGTAAAGGTGTCAAAAAAGACGTGTGGCACTCGGGGACTGCCGCGGTAAAGCTAAATTGCATTTTTTATCAACGCCATCTAGCGGTGAGAGGAGTCTCGTGTCAGGTTATTTTCGTTACGGAATTTCTGGATTCGGTCTCCACGCTCAAGGCCCGCGATAGAAGCTATGCAATAGCTTAAAAAAAAAAGGATTGGTACTTAGTCGCTACACCGCTACTGCGAAGCTACTTCCAGACATTAATCTATGGTGCCTAATAAATACTATTTTCTTAGAAAATCACACGGCTGGCTTTTTTGACGACCTCCCTGGCGCAGTGGTGAGCGCTGTGGTCTAATAACTGGGAGGTCTCGGCTTCGATTCTCGGCGGTGACAATTTGGGAATTTATAATTTCTAAATTGTCTCTGGTTTGGTCTGGTGGGAGTCTTTGGCCGTAACTAGTTACCACCGTATCGTCAAAGACGTGCCTCCAAACGATTTAGCGTTCCGGCACGATGACGTGTAGAAACCGGGTTGAATTTACACTGCTATACCCCTTCCAAGTTAGCCCGCTACCATCTTAAACTGCATCGTCACTTACCATCAGGTGAGATCGCAGCCAAGGACTATCTTGTCATCCAATAACGCGTAGTTTGTACGAGTTTAACTTAAAACTTTTAAGCTAAGACGAAAGTGCTTTGCAATCGCTCTTCCAAAGTATTACTTTTATTGCCACAACAAATAATATGTAACATGTTAGTTGTATGTTTTTTTTTTGAAACGGCTACAGGCAGCCACGATTTATGCGTGTGAGGGTAAAGAACATACTTTACTCTGTCCGTGAAGTTTGAATAGAGCCTTCGGTGGTACACACTGTTAATATTTCTAAGGCCCGGGATACAATAGTAAGATGTAGAGTATTGCATAAATAGAGCATTTAGAACAGGTATAATAAGGGTATAATACATGAGATGTGTAGGTTTATAAGTTCAATATTACTGTTTCTAATAATATTACAATTTATTAATTCATCAAAAAAATTAGGATTCGTTACAAAAGTGATAATCGTACGGCTAATTGTGAATCAGACGACAAAAGTCGTCAAGCGCAAGCCTATTTCGGATAAAAGAAAGAATTTTCCAAATCTGTCCAGGGATCTTCGAGGGGAAAACATACCTACATACAAAATGAAAATAAAGAAAAAAATGATTCCGTCAAATTGAGAATCTCCTATTTTGGAAGTCGGTTAAAGTGACTTAACATCATAGCCCGGCTGATAATATTTAGCATAATAAATCGCTAAAAACAAAATGGACCTACTTCAATCGACGGATGTAAAAAGGGCATAAATAATGCTCCCGCTCCGCCTGTCACTAACATCGAACCCTCGCAGTAGCTCCGCAAAGGTGCTCGTAAAAACGCACATTTACAAGGTAAATATTATAGATTTGCCGTCTTTTTTGAGCCCTGTCCAGCCATTCTCAAAGCTCAGCGTTGAGTTATAGCTCTTTAAATGCATCTACAGACGAGCCAATTGATAACTTTTGTCGCGGTACACGCCATCGTGCCGGAACACTAAATCGCTTGGCGGCACGTCTTTGACGGTAGGGTGGTAACTAGCCACGGCCAAAGCCTCCCACCAGACAATGGTATGGGTTGAATGCACTGCATTCCCTTCCAAGATAGCCTGCTACCATCTTAGACTGGATCGTCACTTATCATCTGGTGAATTCGCACCCGAGGGCTATCTTATCATTAACAAAACACTTATGTATGCCCGTATCATACAAACTTATATAAACTTAGGTAATTTCTAGAAACATATCACATGTCATGAACAGCTTTTTTCAGTTAGATTGGTTTCCTATTCCATCTGATTCGACCAAACTTACATGGCTTTCTATTGATACTAACCAAGGTTTTTTAAGTTATCAGCACTCGTATTTTACCTTGATTTTTAAGTTGATTTTTCGTACTTATTAACGAGTAGCTCTATATATTTATTTTATTTGTTGGTCGAAAATTGTTGGCATCTTAGCATTTATTTTATTAGTAGGTAGGTAGGTATTTTCCTTGATTTCCTCTCTGTGTGATTTATATTTTATATTTTTCTCTGTAGAAATCATGTATTTCCTCTTAGTGAAAAGTATTTATATAACTATACTTTGAATTTAAAATTGGAACATCGATAAAATCTTTTATAAAGATTATGCCAGGTTTTACTAAGGTTAGTTTAGTGGTTTTTTAAGCCTCAATAGCCTATCATTTAAAGGTACAGACTGAAAACTGAAAGGTCCATGGTTCGATCCCGACACGTTGTACTTGTCATACCCACTCCTAACACAAGTTAGGTGGGATCGTGTCGGTATCCAACTTGTTAGCACGTCTGTATGTACCACAGACCTTCTGAGTTATGGTAGTTTAAGAGATGCTTCACATGTTCATATGTCTTTTACACCACTTTTTCTAAATACGCATATTTCAATTAGAATTTTGCTTGTTATTGAAACGTATGTAGGAGTCTATAGTGCTTCGTGAGTCTACGGTTAATACTGTTTATGACTTATTTTATGGTTTTTGCTAAGATCTGCCAATCCTGTTAATCCTATTCTATTATCTATTAATCTATTATCTATTATAATATGATAAACGCGAAAGTTTGTATGTTTGTTACTCAATTATGCCGCAACGCCTGAACCGATTTGGCTGAAATAAAGCACAGAGATAGATTATAGTCTGGAATAGCAGGGAAGTTGGTTTCTACACGCCATCGTGCCGGAACGCTAAATCGCTTGGTGGCACGTCTTTTTAGGGTGATAGCTAGCCACGGCCAAAGCCTCCTACCAGACCAGACCAGAGGATAATTCAAACATTATAAATTCCCAAATTGCCCCCGCTGGGAATAGAACCCGTGACCCTCCAGTTATAAGTTATTGGTCTTAACCAATGCATTCACAATTGCGCCAGGGAGGTCGTCAAAAACTTTTAAAATAATAGTAAAATTACGACATATTTCGCACATGGTTAATCCTCTTGAATCTTGATTCAAAATAATATGTACAAGATGAAAATAAAAAAAAAAAAGAAAGAAAAGGTGTCGACCGCGCCTTGTTGCGTTATCTTGAATATGACCGTCGATCAATCAAAGTTGTTCCAAAATTAAAATTTTAAACAATACCTGTTGAAAACCGCCCGCGTTTCCATGTTTTTTTACCCGTTTCTCAAAATTTGCTGATTATTATCTGTTGAAAGATAAAAGTATCATTGTAATTCTTTTTACTTATTACATCATAACGGTTCATAAAATATAACAATATAGGCTGATAGCTTATCTAGGGGACGAAACACTGTAATTATTATATTTTAAGCTATTGCATAGCTTCTGTAGCATACAGAGGGTAGTCTGTGAATATTCGAGTAAACATGTTATAAATACAGGCGCCATTTAGAGTCATTAGTCAGTCGTGCTAGGACCACGGGTCGGATAGCACGTCGGTTGTGTAACACACATTATGTGTGCCTGGAGTGTGCATTGGTATATACGGACTATATACTTGACTGCTATATATGTGAATGTTTGAGTATACTACAGCTTCTATCGCGGGCCTTGAGCGTGGAGACCGAATCCAGAAATTCCAGAACGAAAATAACCTGACACGGGACTCTTCTCATCGCTAGATGGCGTTGATAAAAAATGCTATGCAATAGCTTTACCGCGGCAGTCCCCGAGTGCCACACGTCTTTTTTTTAGTATTATTTTATTGTTATAGCGGCACTAGATGTATATCTGTGAATATTCCAAGTATCCCGCTGACAGACGGACGGACGGACGGACGGACAGCGGAGGGTTAGTAATAGGGTCCCTTTGGCACCCTTTGGGTACGGAACCCTAAAAAATCGTATGCTTATTCATCTTAACCCATCAATGACCCATTTTTTTAATTCGATGACAAGATAGTCCTTGACTGCAATCTCACCTGATGGTAAGTGACGATGCAGTCTAAGATGGTAGCGGGCTAACTTGGAAGGGGTATAACAGTGTAAATTCAACCCATACCCCTAATCGGTTTCTACACGCCATCGTGCCGGAACGCTAAATCGCTTGGCGGCACGTCTTTGACGATAGGGTGGTAACTAGCGACGGCCAAAGCCTCTTACCAGACAAATTACCATTAAAAAGCACGGGTCTCCTCCCATTCGACAATGCTGGCCATGTACGGATTGGCAGACTTCACACACCTTTGAGAAAATTTTGGACAACTATGCATACAACGTCAGGAGTCATGCTGTTTTCCTTCAGCATTGAAGTAATTAATATTCAATTGCTTATAACGTAACACAAGAAATATCAAAGAGAAATCCTAACTCACTACAAATCCGTTTGCGATAAAATGGCCCGTATCAAGAAGCGATTAAAACTCCAAGAGCGTCTCGAGGCCGGGACGAATATTTCAAATTACACACATCGATATAATATCGTACTAACACTTAATAATTATCCATCACAGCCCACCACTTTGTCTTAGCTCACTACTTAGACGTTAAGAAAAATGGAATGTCTTTAGATTTTACTACTTAATTATTTATTATATCATAAGTACCTAAATAATTTAACATAAGGTCGAGGATAGTGCAAATCCGCGTAACTAGCATAGTACATTTTCATACGTTTGTGGTCAAATCAAAACCGCGTAAGTGTCGTAGCGACTAAATTAATCACATTAAAATATATCTATTTTTATCAATACATCGAGCTCATAAATTAATACTCTCTGTGTAAAAATTAGCCCAATAGCCGTAGAAATTATTTTATAAAGTTTTAACCTACCTGAGTGAACCAACTTGGCTGAAATTTGGAATGGAGATAGCTCATACCCAGGACTAACATATAGGCTGCTTTTTATCCCGGAAAATAAGAGTTCTCGCGGGGACTGAAAAACCTTAATCCACGCGGATGAAGTCGCGGGCATCAACTAATACCTTATAAGTTCTAAAACACAACATAATTGATTTCGCTTCTCCGGTGAACATGGGTAAGCAATTTCACAGTCATAATCTTAATATAAATTGTTATAAGTACAGATTAGCGGATGGGAATGGTATTTAGCGTCTATTCTTGGACTCTGTTACTTTATAATGTAGATAATGTAATGTTGCTAACTTGATAAACGATTTTCTATTATAAAAAGTCATTATATTCCATAATACTGTATTGGTAGTAAAATTTTGTTAGTAAATTATTAGAAATTTTGTTTGATTCCGTATGTTAAACTGTTTACTAGCGAATATTTTTATACAACAACATTTTTATACAACTGCCTGAAAAAATTAGTATATTGTTTTCAGGGTTCATTCATATAGGAAAATTAAAAAAAAATTGATGGGGTGACCATTGTCCCGAATTAGAGACGGAAGTTGAAAAAAAAATCGAAAATAAAAGTAAGTATATAATCATCATCTAGAAAATGATGAGTAGATTCCAAAAATATATAACACTATAGTTCAATATCCAGTGATTCACAAAACATATAATTTAAAATTGTGAATAAGATTCCAAATATAATGACTGTGGTATTTAATTTTTATTTCGTTTTTGTCTGGGCAGTCGTGTTTTTTAATTTTTTTTAATTGTAAACTTGTCAATTTTCTTAGGAGACCGCGTGGACAACGTGCCGTGGCCGCACGAAAATTTTCGTGTACGTTTATAACCGCAGGCTTATCTATATCGTATATACAATATACATATAGGTACAATACGATATGTTCATTGTTCATATACGTAGATAAGTTCGACCTTAGATGCATGTTGAACAGTTTATTTCGCATACACGCCGGTACACAGATACGACGAGATATCCATTTAAGGCGCGCCAGATACAATTGCTCTTGTCTGGTTTAGGATATAATCTAGATTTTACACTGTTTATGCACCTATCTTAATAGAAGGAATTCATTCAGTGAAACGGTAAACGGTGGCTTGGTCCTTAGAATATTATAACCATTTAACTTACCTAAGTATATACCTATTATTATAATACAAACGTAAAAATTCTTTTTACAAAATCGACTTCAAACGCTACTACAAAGTATATAATATATCAATTGTCCCTATAAAATATGAAGAGTTCCAATGGGACCACCTGGGAAGTAGTCCCTTTCAAACAAAAAAATAATTTTCCAAATTGGTCCAGTTGTATTCAAATAATCGGGGAACGTACATAAAAAATAAAAAAAATATTCCGACGAATTGAGAACCTCCTCCTTTTTAGGAATTCGGGTAAAAATTGTTGAAAAATGCCTGAAAATATTGTATCTATTGAAATAAAAATGTGAAGTTGAGAAACTGCTGTTTTGTTGAGTTCTTTGCTATTCTACTGCACTTGGTACATTTTTCCACGCTGCTCTACATATTGCCGAGGATAGATCAAAATGAAAAATATCGTGGGTGAAAGAGTTCCTTGCAAGGATCGCGACCCTCAGTGATGAGGATGATGCTGAAGAGAGATTTTCGAATGACAATGAAATATTATTCTGTAAAGATAATGGAGCTGGAAGATGGCTGTAATAAAATGACGTAACCACATCCAGTTTAGGCTCATCTGATTCGTCTTGACAAGTACTCTGTCCAGGATGTCCAGGATCTGATGATGTAGCCAACTACTAAAAGCCCATTTTTTTAGAATACAAATAATTTACACTTGCTAGTAGAAGTTTGTCAAAATTCACTAAACCAATTTTAGATAGGAATATTATTGCACTCAATTGACGGCGGCGCAAGCATACATTAAAAAATATTTTATTCTACCATCCCGTAATACCTTACCCATGTAATTCTTAGTAAAATTAATTACTAAATTGCCACTCTTGCTACAAATTGCTTTTAATTTCCTTTAATAACCCGCACTAGTGAAATAAGTGTTGCTGCAAAATTCGTCAAGTCATTTTATCGCTTTTGTAGAATGGGGAAGTCGATAATTCTAACCCTACATTTATACAGCTGCAAGAAAGAATGAAAGGAAGAAGAAAAATGCATTTCTTTAAAGTGCCATACATCACTCTGTTTAATATATTAGAACTTCTGTAATATGGTTCATTCATATGCTGACAAATCGGTCCCGATCGGTCGGATTTTGGTATTCTTATTAACAAACTACTACAATCTAAGGTAGTAATTTGTTAATAAGAATACCAAAGCAAGCAGAATCCCCAGCATTTAACCAAAAATCTCAAGCAACAGAAGCCCGCTTTACCATATTATTTCATATGTGGCTTAACATGAAAAAAGGTCAAGGTTCAGCAAAATAAAGTACAAGTAATAATTAATATAGGTGTAGCTGCCTACTCGCTTACTCGCCACGATGCTGCGCATACCGGAGTTTCTGTTCCGCGTCCGCACGCCGCCGCTGCTGCCCGGTGACTGAGTGCGCGCTGGCGTGCGGGTCATATTTATACCTTCCGTCGTCCGAACGGACTTTCACGGCTCACTCATTTCGCGCATGCGCAAAGAGCACTAGATAGTAAGTGATTCTATTGGTAGATGTAAACTGTGTACTCGTTAGATGTATGTAGTATGTAAGCTCAATAATTGTATATAGTAGGCTAAGATTTGTAAATAAATTATTCCATTCTATTCCAATCGTGGGTTTTAATTAATACAACCCAGAACTTCCTAAAGTGGTGACTCCCGAGCTAGAACATCCTGAAGAGTACGAGTTCGAAACAGAGTGATAAACATGGATCAAAATACGAAGCCATCCACATCCGCTCAATCAAGTCTCCCGGGGCATGAAGAGATAGCCGCTATCGCTCTCTCACTCCGCGTTCCACCATTCTGGCGCGACAAATCAAGACTTTGGTTTATGAGTTTTGAAGCCGCCACAAGTGAACTCAAAAAAAGCCAGGAACAGTTGGCCCAGATGGTCATTGCACAGCTGGAGAAGCAAGATATTGAGCAAGTTTCTGACATACTATGTAACCCACCACCGTCAGATTTATACAACGCTTTGAAGAACCGTCTGATCTCTGTCTACGAAGAATCCGACAGTAGACAGCTTCAAAAACTACTTTCGGAGATAGAACTCGGAGATCAAAAGCCTACGCAACTCCTACACAGAATGCGATTTCTTGCTGGGGATAAAGTCCCAGATTCGACGCTACGGCTAATGTGGACGAATCACCTTCCTCCACACATCCGATCCGTACTGGCCGTCAGCGAGTCCTTCAGCAACAAGACTACACTCGATGAGCTCGCACTACTCGCAGACAAGATGATGGAATCAAGTCCCAGCCCGCAAATCGCTGCCGTCGATGCAAGTCCGTCACGTACTCCTAGTTCCGACACGCAATTTCTCATCAGCGAAATCCAACGATTATCTCTCGAAGTGTCCGCCCTGAAAACAGCGCATTCCAACCGCACTCGCCACGGAAATGGAGGCAATAGAAGGCCGTTTTTCCGAAGAAATCGTTCCTCGAGCCACAGATCACGAAGCAGGACGCCTACACCCTATTGTTACTATCATCGGCGATTCGGCTCAGAAGCGAGAAAATGCACCACGCCATGTTCGTTCAAGAGCGCTAATAACAATCTGAATTCGGAAAACTAGAAACCGCGCTGGATGCAGCGGGTTCCGGCGTAAATGAAAAGTCATACCGCTTATTCGTCACTGACAAGAAAACAAGAACGACATTTTTAATTGACACGGGCGCAAATATCTCCGTGTTACCACCACGCAAGGGTCAAACTCCAGTGCCACTACAATTTCAACTCTACGCCGCTAACAATACGGTCATTCCTACCTACGGAGAGAAGACAATGGAGCTCGATTTCAATTTACGTCGGCCATTCAAGTGGCAGTTCATAGTCGCGAAGGTCAGCAAACCTATCATCGGAGCAGACTTTCTTCAGCATCATCAGTTAATCGTGGATATCAAAAACCGAAAACTTATCGACGGGAAAACCAACCTGACGTCACAGTCATTCGTCCGAGCTACAAACGTACCTACGATAAGAAGTATCGATGTACAACAAGCTTACCACGGCATCTTAGCTGATTATCCCGGAGTGACGAGGCTAACATCAATGAGTCTCACACCTGAGAACAACGTCGAACACTTCATAGAAACAACTGGTCCGCCACTTCACTGCCGCGCTCGACCAATAGCTCCGCACCGCTACGAACAAGTACGAAAAGAGTTCCAAAACATGATTGAACAAGGACTATGCCGCCCAAGCAAAAGCCCTTGGTCTTCACCACTACACATCGTCCCAAAGAAGAATGGCGATTTAAGAGTCTGCGGCGATTACAGAAGACTGAACAGTGTCACGATTCCTGATCGCTATCCGATTCCAAGAATCAAAGACTTCACTTTTCAACTGGCGAACAAGACTGTGTTTTCTACAATCGACTTGAACAGAGCCTACCAACAAATAAAAGTTCGTGAAGAAGACATTCAGAAGACTGCCATAATAACTCCAATGGGTCTCTTCGAATTTCCAAGAATGACACCAGGACTGAGGAACGCCGGCCAAACCTTTCAACGATTCATTCACGAAGTACTTCACGGTCTCGATTTCGTCTACGCATTCATAGACGACCTCCTAGTCGCAAGTCCAGACAAAACGACGCACGAAAATCATCTACGAACAGTATTACGAAGACTCGAAGAGAACGGCATCACAATCAATCCTTCAAAATGCATATTTGGCCAAGCTGAAGTCAAATTCCTCGGTTTCACTGTGAGCGAAGAAGGAATTAAACCGCCTGCCGAAAAAGTCACAGCAATTTGCAACTATCCGAAACCTCACACCATAGAAGAGCTCAGGCGTTTCCTCGGCATGATAAATTTCTACCGAGAACACATTCCGAATGCCGCATCAATTCAAGCTCCACTCCATTCATATCTTCACAATGCGAAGAAAAGAGATCGCACGATCATCGATTGGACCGACGAGGCAACAAACTCGTTCGAAGCGTGTAAAAATGCGATCCAAAACGCAGCTTTACTCGCTCATCCATCGCACAACGCTCCACTCGCAATCTTCAGCGACGCATCCGACGTGTCAGCGGGAGCCGTCCTACAACAATTTGTCAGAGAGAGATGGCAGCCGCTTGGATATTTTTCGAAGAAATTCTCCGACGCGCAACGCAACTACAGCACTTTCGATCGAGAGCTACTCGCTATCTACATGGCTATGAAACACTTCAGGAAGACATTCGAGGGAAGAAACCTTATTGTTTTCACCGACCACAAGCCATTGACCTACGTATTTCAGAAGCCACCTTCACCTTCTGAAACACCACGAAGAGCGAGACAACTCATTTTCATCAGTGAATTCACCACCGATGTTCGTCACATCAGCGGGAAAGACAACATAGTCGCCGACGCACTGAGTCGCATACCTATCGAAAGTATAGCCTGCCCGACCACGCTCGATTATGAAGAGATAGCGAAGGCGCAAGAAAGAGACAGAGATAGCATCGAGCAACTTGCAAGGCAAAGCAATCTATCTCTGAAGAAAATGACGATACCTAACTCTCAATCTTCAGTCTACTGCGAAACTTCAACCTCATTCATCCGACCGTACCTGCCTGAAGAATTTCGCCGAGCCGCTTTCAACGCAGTTCACAACTTGAGCCATCCTGGAGTGCGAACAACGTTGAAGCTCGTCACGCAAAAGTTCTTTTGGCCCTCGATGAACATCGACGTCAGAGATTGGTCTAAAAACTGCATACAATGTCAACGGTGCAAAGTTCAACGGCATACAACGAGCAGCATATCTTCTTTCCCACTCGCCGAGAGATTTCAACACGTTCACATCGACATCGTCGGCCCTCTTCCAACATCACCCGAAGGACATCGATACCTAGTCACGATGATCGACCGAGCAACGAAATGGCCTGAAGCTATACCTACCGATGACACATCAGCTGAATCCGTCGCAAGAATATTCTACGAGCATTGGCTAACAAGGTTCGGGACGCCGATTTTCCTGACGTGTGACCAGGCTAGAAATTTTGAAAGTCGCCTGTTCGTCAAGCTACTCAACGCCATGGGAACTCAGAAGATACGTACGACACCCTATCATCCCCAGTCAAACGGAATAATCGAACGTTGGCACCGTGCTCTCAAGACTTCACTGAAAACTCGCCTATCTCAACATACCAAGTGGATAGACGAGCTACCTACAGTACTTATGGGTCTTCGTGCCGCTGTACGCTCAGACATAGGAGTGAGCGCAGCCGAGCTAACCTACGGTTTCAACCTACGTCTGCCATGCGATTTCTTCACAACTACGTCATCAAGCAATCAAGCATTAGATTCAGACTACGTGGACAAGCTACGTGAAACAATCAACTCAGTCATTCACAGTCAGCCTACATCACCGCACGGAAACAAGAGGTCAATTTTTGTGCATCGAGATCTGCAAACCTGCGAGCAAGTTTTCATAAGAAACGATTGTGTGAAGAAAGGATTACAACCCGCATATGAAGGTCCCTACAAAGTGTTAGAGCGAGATAGCAAGACGTTCAAACTACAACTACCAGAGAGACGTTCGGCCGTGATATCTATCGACCGCCTGAAGCCTGCCTATACTATCAACTTCGATGTTCCGGAATACTTACCACCAGCCACAGTAAGCACTACCGTTCCAGCGAAAAAGCAAGAGGCAAGCACAGCTACATCAACTAGTCAAGTCAAGCCATCGTTGAAGACGACTCGTTCTGGGCGCATTTGCAAGCCGCCTGTACGTTTTCACTAGAAAGGGAGCCCTGTAGCTGCCTACTCGCTTACTCGCCACGATGCTGCGCATACCGGAGTTTCTGTTCCGCGTCCGCACGCCGCCGCTGCTGCCCGGTGACTGAGTGCGCGCTGGCGTGCGGGTCATATTTATACCTTCCGTCGTCCGAACGGACTTTCACGGCTCACTCATTTCGCGCATGCGCAAAGAGCACTAGATAGTAAGTGATTCTATTGGTAGATGTAAACTGTGTACTCGTTAGATGTATGTAGTATGTAAGCTCAATAATTGTATATAGTAGGCTAAGATTTGTAAATAAATTATTCCATTCTATTCCAATCGTGGGTTTTAATTAATACAACCCAGAACTTCCTAAATAGGTCCTAAAATATTTTACGACTAGCTGCTGACCCGCAACTTAGTTAACGTGGGTTTAAGTCTTAAAAACGGTTAATTATAAGCTTTAATAGCTGTCAACCTCGCTTGGAGATGGCACTAGAAGAAGAAATTAATTACACTTTATAATTAGACAAACTTTTATTGAGTGCTATTATTTTTACGACAAACAGTTTCGTTATTATATTACAGCTTGTGCCTTTAGATTTTTGTATTAATTAATTAGCTGTGTAATGGGCATTGATGTTAATTTTTCAATTAAAATTTTATTTACGAACACTGTTTGGCGGTAACACTGTTTTAAGTAATTATATTTTTATGTTATGTACATCCTTTTCCTCTTTTTTACGATTTTACTAATCAGCACGAGTGAATATACATTCAAATAGTTGCCTAATTACGTAACTGCAATCAATTTTGTAGTTGCTAAGACTTTTAAACGACTTCAATGTGTAAATTATCTCCAAAACAAACAAATGCGTACATCGCATTTAAAAAGGCAAGTATCGCCATCTATCGATGACCAGTCGACAGGTATGTATACAAGTTTATGTTTTAGTCAGTACTGACAAATGGCTCCACCAATTTAAAGTCGCTCAGCGAGCTATGGAGAGGGCTATGTTAGGAATTTCTCTGAAGGATAAAATTAGGTAGGAGAACCAGGTTCACTGACATAGCCCAAACCAGTAAGCTGATGTGGCAGTGGGTAGGCCATGCTAGTCCCAGGAGCGATGGCCGCTGGAGCCGGAAAGTTCTGGAGTGGAGATCGCGAACAAGCAAGCGTAGTGTGGGGCGCCCTCCAGCAAGATGGTCCGACGACATAAAGAGAGAGGCGGGAAGTGGCTGGATGAGTAGAGCTGAGGACCGGGTGTGGTGGTGCTGTTTGAGAAAGGCCTATGTTCATCAGTGGACTGAAATGATGAAGATGATAAGTTTTATTTATTGAATTAAAAAATTAAATAAATTTTCAGTAGGTAATGGAAGTACTTAATGATACTAGCTCTCCTCTAGAAACTATTACGTTTATATGAGGATTTGTAGAGCAGTAATAGCTTAGTGGTTAGAACTGCGGTCTCTTATTCGGGGATCGCGGGTTCGATTCTTGGCACACATCCTTGACTTTTCAGAATCATATGCGTTCAAATAATTACTTACTCATGCTTCAGCGGTGAAGGAAAAAATTGTGAGGAAACCTTCACATCTTGAGAGTGGCCATAATTCTGAAAGGGAAACCAAAGCATTGGGAAGCGTGGTGGATTGTGGCCTATATTAAGACCATTCTCTAAGACCTGTGCTCAGTAATTATCCGTTGATGAAGATGTTCCAGGACTTTTCTTAATGACTTGTTTATATTCACAAAGTATGTAATTCTAGGATATCTTACACAAGCTATTAGCGGAAGCACCACAGAATAAACAATCTCAGTAGACACGACGCGGCGCGCTCTATAATTTAGTGCCTAACTATCCCCTTCTCAGCGAGGCTTAAATTGAAACCGACCGCTTGTGGTTCACAGCTCCGTTATATTCCCGGCTGTCGTCGCTGTAATTACACTTGACTCAGCCAAAGGGTTTACCAGACTCTAGGACAAACTGAATTCCATAGAGCCATAACTTTATATTGCGATACTTATTACGGAATACGGCAGACTGGCTACTTTTAGCAGCAGCGAAAAACAAACGCAGAAATTCTTGAAAAGCCAACAGCGCATTGGTGGTGTCTCTGGTACTACAAGTGTTCATAGGCGCAGAACTGCTCTCCGTTCAAAAACCGGGAAAAAGCCATAAAAATGCCGATAAAAGTAGCCAGTCTGAGTCCTTTAACTTGACTCTTTATACCTACACCTCTTCTATCTCTTTCTACATAGAGCCCAAAAACATTTTGCTTTTAATTTTCGTAGGAAATCCACCTTTTCTTTGAATCGTCACATATTTCCCACTTATATTTTTTGCTAGAACCTGAAAAACTAAAGTGATATTTAATGCAAATAATTATGTGCGTGCCTAGTATAAAGTGGTTCCAAAACCAATGGACAAAATAGAATGCAGTCTCAATACGTAGATTGATTAGGTACCTATATTAGTGACTCGCTTAACTTCATGTTTGGATTAAATATTTGATTTTCAATTATGGATTAGGTAGAATATTGAAATCGGCTTTTAAGCTCAATCCACAACGTGAATTTAGCAAACTGGGTTTAGCTTAGCTTCGTAGCATGGTTTTTGTATGAACTAATGCTAAGCTACGAAAACAGTTTACGCCGCTGTTTGGCTTGCATAAATATTATGATTAGACAGTTTTCATACTCGTGCACAAAAAATTACAAAATGACAATTCTACTAATCTTCAGATAAAGATTATTCCACGAAGAAAAATCTATCATTAAAGTAAAAATACTGCTACGAGATATAATAAATAAGAAAATATGGAATTACACAGTTACAATAATGAATGTGTGAAAATTATACCGTGGAAAACTTGACTTAACCCTCCACTTCTGCACGTATCATTTGAGACAAAAAAAAAGAATGTTAAAAATAAGTTGATGTAAATAATCATCAACGTTAACATAGGTAGGTACATTTAAATGGCAAAATTGAAAAAGTGCTTGTATGAACCATTGGCCTGTACGAGATTAATTCAGTGATAGGCTGCCCTTGCATCCTATACAGTTGTCATCTGTTCTGTTTTGTCCCTATGCAATATTTTGTTTTCCTGTTTTGGTGTAATAAAGCTTACTTAATAGTAAGCTTTATTACACCAAAACAGGAAATTAGTAATCTAATATTCGCAGAAAAAGAGTAAACCTGACGTTCAGGTAGTATTGCAATCCACAACAAATTTTGCGGGGGCCAGAAATACCCTACAATAAAATGATATCGACGCTTGAAAAGCAATAATGATTAAGCGACATTTTGGAATATATTGAGTCAAAAAAATCATTGATATCAGCAGAATTTTCGACGTCGATTGGTCTTACTCTCATACCCCTAGGGCCCTAGGGAGAGTTTTGTTGAACTACTTGGTAACTTTGTGATTTTGATTAAATTATTACTGAGAAAATTCATAATCTTTAAATATCAGTTTATTAAGCCTTTAAACTATATTTAAAATTCGTTGGAATCGAGTACTTATGATTAATAGGCGACTTTTTTTACGATTTTTTTTCCAAAAAAAAACTTTAAAATGCTTTAGTTGCCAAAATGTCGCTTGGTTTTTATTGCCTCTCAAGCGTCGATATGTAAACATATCAAATACCTTATTAGCAACGGGTTAAGTTATGCTCAGAGTCATAACTTTATTTCAAACCAGCTACTGATATAATCAAACAGGTGCAAATGAGTATTTAAATTTCATATCAATTGTAAAGATAATATTTTATTGTTGACTACGAATTATAAATACTACGCACCGTTGGGTTGGTTATTTAAAAGGAGGCCATTTTAACATGACTTTAATTAGTTGTAATTATACGGTGCTGAAAAATTAAGCGAAGCATATCTAGAGATAAGAAACTACATAGCAGTGTTGATGGATTATGCTTAGCCTAATTTATAAGTCAATTGTAACTTTGATAATAATTAATTAATTAATTATTTATTTAAATTGATTATTATAAAATACTATAGGTACATTTTTTGATTAGGTTTATTAAACTGAGTTAGGAGTAATCCTTATTAATATCCTTCCTTACTAATATTATAAATGCGAAACAAAAAATTAAATTAACTTAAAATAAATTATATAAATGAGAAAGTGTGTTTGTTTGTTGGTTTGTCCTTCAATCTCGCGGCAACAAAGCAAGCGACGTGATTTTTTGCATGGGTATAGTTGAGGACAGGGTGAGTGACATAGGATTTTTATCGCGGAAAATCAATGAGATCCCGCGGGATTTTAAAAATCCACGCGGATAAAGTCGCGGGCATCAATTAGTAAAAATAAAAAAATAGACTTCGTGGGGACCACGACCGCTCAAATATGGTTGAGCGAAGCAACGGCTGGATCATGCGTCATGCTCGTGAACGGGTGCCACCAACGGGAATGCTTTGTCTGCCCGTGTTGACATGCGTTGGATAGTTACCTATGTTTGCATTTTTGAAGCTTCATTGTGGAAGCACTGAAGCACATAGCATTATTAGCTATTGTAAAAAAAATTTTTTTTTGAAAAGAGCAGCTGCTGAGTTTCTTGCCGGAATCTGCATTCCGAACCGGTGGTAGATTTATGACGTTTCATAAGAGCTACAAGTTGGCCTACATGAAATAATTAAATTTTGAATTTGAATTTGAATTTGCTCTGCCAAGGGTATCACGAAGATGAAGAACTCCACACGGACGAAGTTGCAGCAAAAGCTAGTTTTCCAATATTACAACATCAGCGACGCAATACATAACATCGAGCCTCCGCGGCCCTCGTAGATTACTTGATAGAGTTCGTCTAATTTAACCGTTAATTCAATTAGGCGATCATCATCATTAATATTATCTATGACGGTTAAAATCTAAAGCTGTGATATGGTATATGAAAGGTTACATTAGGTGGGCCGATAGTAATTTTCCTTATACCTTCTACATATACAATATCGTAGGTACCATCACATTAATTCGTACAATGCATCATTTTATTATAATATACTAGTTTTTTCCCGCGGCTTCGCTCACGTTAAGTTGATTAGAACTAGTGGTTCGCCCCGAACTGAGACCTCGCGATATCCCATAATTCCCAAAAGTTTTAATTATATATTGTAATAATTAACTTTTAACATTAGATGCAATAAAAAAAATAATAGTTGACATAAAACTGTTTTACTGACACAGCGCCATCTATTAGCATTATAGTGAAGCTATTAGCTTCACAATAATGCTAATAGATGGCGCATTAAAATTAAAAATTTCGTTTCTTCATAACATTTATCTAATTTTAGTATTTGTTGTTCAAGTACAGGATATAACTGAATTTTCAACCAAGTTTCACGTTCTAATATTCAGTAATTCAGAAGTTATAGGGCTCTGACTGACATTTAGACGGACACACTTCTCTGTCTAGTAGGCAAGCGCCCTAGTTGACTCAGAGAACTCGCTTCGCTCGTTCAAATAGAAATAGAAATATTTTTTATTCAAATAAACTTTTACAAGCGCTTTTGAATCGTCGATGAATCTACCACTGGTTCGGAATGCCGTTCCTGCCGAGAAGAGCCAGCAATAAACTCGGCGGTTGCTATTTTCAAAAAAAATTTTTTTTTTAGGGATTTTTCAATCCCTTATTATATAAGAGGGTAAACACCTTGAGGACCTGGAGAGTGACATAGGCTACTTTTTATCCCGAAAATCAAAGAGTTCCCGCCGAATTTAAAAAACTAAAACCACGCGGATGAAGTCGCGGCCGTCAGCTAGCTGTCACTAACACTACAAAAAGTTGTTTTGATTCGTCAAATTTTATGACGTCACAGTTCACTATTTCGAACAAGCTCCCAAACTATTCGCATTTGACGTTTCATAAAGTGTTGCTGGTTTGGTTAGCTGGCAACATCCATAAGTGTGTAAAGTGTGAGCCTATCTTCAATTTCATTATGAGATGTGCCCACTGAAACAGGTCGGGTTAATCCGAACCACGGATGTAAGGATTAAACTTAATCGAATAACTGTAGTGAAACTACTATTAAAACCCACTAGTACATACTCGTAATTGGCGGACAGCACTGATACTGTAGAGATGAAAGCTTAGAAATATTCTGCATGATGTACTTTACGACTTCACTAACTATTACTATACTCTATTCGTGTAATGGTAAATTTTCGGATGCAGATTTGATTTTACAGCAGTAGATCAAGTTTTAACAATTACCAAAAAAAAAAAAACAGGCAAGAATGACATTACACTTCCAAGGGAATTGAATTACTGAGTAGAAACATAAAATAATGAAAATTCGACAAAAAAAAGTTGCCTTGACTACGCAATTCTTTAACCAATTTCTTATTTTTAACCAATTTGCGTTTATTTTCAATGTGTTGCATATTGCAGAGCCAAAATCCATATATATAAAATTCAAAGTCCTGACTGACTGACTGACTGACTGACTGACTGACTGACTGAGATATCAACGCACAGCCTAAACTACTGAAGTTAGAAACTTGAAATTTTTACAGTTGGTTCCTTTTATGACGTAGGCGCACACTAAGGAAGGATTTTTGAAAATTCAACCCCTAAAGGGGTAAAATAGGGGTTTGAAAAATCGAACTTAACGTGAGCAAAGCCGCGAGCAAAATGTAGTTTTAATATAAAATTCCTAAAAGATACAGCCACTTAAAAAAATGAATATCTTACGCGATTATAATACATGATGTATTTGGTGCATACTTCACTCGCATCGTCGCGTTTCACACGAGGTTTCGGATATATTTTATTTCATCATAATATATTTTATTTATTGAGTCAAAAACTCGATATAGGTCTGTTAAAGTGAGAATCTTTTAGTCACTGTACAAAATTAATTGTCAGTCATTATTTTGTGGTGTAGAAAGCGGGTCGGGAATGACGGTAGTTGCCTGCCCTCGCATTAACTTTGTAGTGTACCCTTGTGTTAAGTTGATTATAGGATAAGTTCTGTATTATGGGGTGATAAAAGTAAAGCTTTCATAGCTTATTTTAATATGATAATAGTCATAACATTTCAATGACGGTCAGCAAATTTTGCATTTTTAACTGAAAATGAGGACATTTATTTTGAACGTAAAAAGGTTGCAATTATAATCTCGTAAAAGTTAAATGATTCCAATTAAATAGACTTAGTAGTACTAAAAGAATTTTCTGACTAAAGTTTCGGAGTTTGACACTTTCTCTATTAAACTGTGTGTAGTGTAAACCTATGCTATGCCAAATTTTTAGAAGTCAAGAACATTTTTGATTTTTTATTATTATTTCCAACTTAATCATAAAAAAGGAATTAAAAATTAAAAATTTAGATAAAACTATGCTATAGATGGAATTTGGAAAAAAATATTTTATTAATTATGGATATTATACTTACGTAAATAATAAGGTTAGTCCTAGAATTCTTCACAGTGTGGTAAACCTAAGTGCAATGCTCGCATGTATGCTAGATACCCTATCCGCGCTTTTGTCCCGCACACTCAGATGTAATTGTTGCCCTATAATGACTGCCATTCATTTGCTTAGAGCCCACTTTGTGCAGTCATTATGATTTTGTGCATTGATACGCCGGTGACCACTGAAGGTTACATCTGATTTGCTTTATATGAATATAGTGCTTATTGTATTTCGCCTAAGTACTAGTTTGCTGTGTGCCACTATCGGTTAATGTATTGAATTTCATTATCTTTGGAGCACATCGCGATGGATGAGCCTTACGAAATTTCTTTTAAATAATTTAGATTAATTCGGCATAGCTGATGTACTCCACTGTGAACTTTGACCGAATACCTTACTTTTAAATGAAAAGAACTACCTGAATCAATTTTGACATTTCTCTATTGTTTTGCTTATTTTGACAGGTATAACAGTTACGAAATACTTTACTAGTATCTTTTAATATATAAAAGAAAGACGGGTTTGTTCGAACACTTATAACTCTAGAATGGCTGAACCGATTTTCATGGTTTTTGATTTGTTGCATTTGTCTCCGTCCCGAATAGCAGAATAAGTATTAAATATTGGAAAAATACACGAAAAAAATTAAGAAAGAATTTAATTTTCTCATACTATTTGTATTGAACGGGTTTTTTGATGGCAAGGAAAGTGACGTTTTACCCTACGTTTGCAATTTACGAATTTAAAATGTAGAACTTTACTTTTCACGAGTTAATGTACCTTTGACTCAATGTTTTCCCTTTTGAAATCATCATGTAGATAATACAGATGATTTAGTAGAAAGATATTATTACGTAGAAAGTTGTTCTATGCAATGTACACGCATCTTGAATCTTGATCTCATGAGATATTTGCAATTTATCACGAAACGTCGCTTTCCAACTATGTTGCACATTTTCAACATTTTGATCTCTATATAATATCGAAAGTAATGTATCTATAATAAAGATTCTTTATAATATCCATCTAATACTATCATTAGGTATTATTACACTCTTCGATTTTCATATTAACACTAGCTTTTGCTCGCGGCTTTGCTCACGTTAAGTTCGACTTTTCAAACCCCTATTTTACCCCCTTAGGGGTTGAATTTTCAAAATTCCTTCCTTAGTGTGTGCCTACGTCATAAAAGGAACCAAGTGTAAAAATTTCAAGTTTCTCACTTCAGTTTAGGCTGTGCGTTGATATCTCAGCCAGTCAGTCAGGACTTTGAATTTTATATATATAGTTTTTTTTTTATTCGATGACAAGATAATCTTTGACTGCGACCTCACCCGAGGTAAGTGACGATGCAGTCTAAGATGGTAGCGGGCTAACTTGGAAGGGGTATGGCAGTGTAGATTCAAATAGACAATACAGCATTGAAAAGTCGACATCTCCTGAGGATGCTCCGGTGTCGGGGCGAAACGTTCCGGTTTCGAGATTAGTATAAAAGTCTTGTGTGGTGGTGCATGTGAGTGGTGGTGGCATTGCTTGCTTGGGAACTTGGCTTTCTTGCTTGGTTGGGAAGGTAAGCGGTGCTTAGCTTGTAACTGCATGTTTGACCATATAGATTTTTTCTGTTGGCGGGTTATAGCAATATAACTCTAACCTTTTCTTGCTAATCATGTACTTCCGCAATACGCCTGATTCTATCCAATCTATATATATATAAAATTCAAAGTCCTGACTGACTGACTGAGATATCAACGCACAGCCTAAACTACTGAAGTGAGAACCTTGAAATTTTTACAATTGGTTCCTTTTATGACGTAGGCGCACACTAAGAAAGGATTATTAGAAATTCCACCCCTAAAGGGTTTAAACAGGGGATGGAAGTTTATATGAAACTCCGTCATTTTTCAAGCTGTTTCCATCAAAGTTGGTATTTGAGCTTTCAGTTAAAAATAAAGAAGTACGTGTGTCACAGTTTTTGAAAATTCCACCCCAAAACCTAATTCCACGCGGACGAAGTCGCGGGGGCAAAAGCTAGTAAATAAACAAAATTGTTGATCAATTGCCAAGTAACATTATAAATCCAGCTCACCTGCTCAACAGCTTATAAAACATCTTTGCTATTCCCAATCGTGTCTCAATTTTGCTACTAATGGGTATTTTACTTAATATTCCCGCATTTTAGTTCGTTTGCCAAGTCACATACTATATCAGGCTGTTCTATCCAATGTTGATCATTTTCGAAATAATTTTCCATTCCCCGTCATGTCTCAGATTTGTTGCTAACTGTATAACTTTGCAAGAGTCATCCAACTAAGTATCCAGATCACGTCGTCTTTATTAAAGGGCTTGGCACACTCAGTACCTTAAGGCTGCCTTTACACATGGGATGCGCGTGGATTTTTTTTATTTTTTTTATTCGATGACAAAATAGCCCTTGACTGCGATCTCACCTGATGGTAAGTGACGATGCAGTCTAAGATGGTAGCGGGCTAACTTGGAAGGGGTATAGCAGTGTAAATTCAACCCATACCCCCAATCGGTTTCTACACGCCATCGTGCCGGAACGCTAAATCGCTTGGAGGCACGTTTTTGACTAGCCACGGCCAAAGCCTCCCACCAGACAAAATTATGAATAGAAAAGATTTATGCGAAACCCGCCAATAAAATTGCTTCTTTTTTCAGTTCAACTGATTTGGGTAACTCTAACACTTCATAATTTTAATATTCGTTATTGAAAGTTGGTACTGTATGACTTTTTGATTTTATCAACAATTTTATGAATATCCCATCGCGCTAGAGAGATTATTATGATTAACGAAAACCAAATTAGAGCTCTGATGGTTCCAAATGAGAATAACCAGATTTTTGTGGGAGGCTTTAGCCATGCGACTTACTATCCTAATAAAGCCGAGCCGCTAAGTGATTTAGGGTTATGGATCTAGCAAAAATACCATTCAATCTTAAGCCACTTATCACCATATAAGACCTCAGTCAAAGGCTTTTTTAATTCGATTACAAGATAGTCCTTGACTGCGATCTCACCTGATGGTAAGTGACGATGCAGTTTAATATGGTAGCAGACTAACTTGGAAGGAGTATGGCAGTGTACATTCAACCCATACCCCAAATCGGCTTCTACACGTCATCGTGTCGGAACGCTAAATCGCTTGGCGGTACGTCTTTGACGGTAGGGTGGTAACTATCCACCAGACCAGACCAGACACAATTTAGAAATTATAAATTCCCAAATTGCCCCGCCGGGAATCGAACCCGAGACCTCCCAGTTATAAGACCACAGCGCTCACCACTGCGCCAGGCAGGTCGGCTAAATAGTTGAAGAATAAAAAAAGACTATACCAAAAGCGTGAGAGTGTGCTAGTATCTTTAGTTGGACGTCGCAAAAAAGGCACTACCACATCATTAGTGGACAAAATCCAGCTGAAAGCCTTCAACAAGACAGGGGACGTCTTATTCAGCGGTACCATAAATAAGATGCGCTGCCTAGTGAAATATTAGATGCAAAGGTACAGACGGAAAAATGTCGTACCTGATTAACATATAAATATGGCGAGGCCCTGAAACAGATCTTGTCGGTGTTTCGCAAATAAATTGTCAAGTCCTGAGATCTTTTAGCTACTTGAAGGTTTTAAGGGTACGGCCGGGACGTGCGTTGCATTTATGGTTTTATTTCGAAGAGCTGTTTGGGTTTTCAACTTCAATAACAACTAACTGTTAGTATGAATGAATAGTAGCTTTAAGCTTAGTTTCAGTAAACTTACTTTAATATTTATATACGTATAATTATTAAATTCTAAGATTCTTCTAAGAGCTTTTTTCATTCAAAAACTTTCTTAAATTTATAGATTTATAGATTTATTTATTCTTGCCTTTTTGAATTTTGTAAGTACGTAAAGGCATCGATTTATTCGGGTAGAGTTAGAAAGCTTTTCCGAACACTACTCCAAAATCTTGATTTTTTAGCTTCTATTCGGAAAAACAATTTTATTTATTTACTTAACTACAATTTCAAAAAAAAGTCATTTTGTAGTTTAATTAAAAATATATATCTGATAAAAATTGAGTTTTTGCTCAAGTTACGATTAACTTTACGAGAAATACAATCTCTTTCTCAGTACGCAGTCTTTTTCTTTGCGGAAGCAACGAATGTCCCTTCTGATTTGCCTATAAATAATAAAAACACATATTTTGAATGAAGATATCTAGTGGCAGATCTCTTACTTGTGTACTAAAACAAATTATTAGACTTCTAAAATGTATGTGCTAAAAGTTACCACGGCAAAATACCGTTGTAAACTTTTATATCTAGTCCGTAAAATAGAAAATTCAGTTATTCTTACGGGCATGCATAATTATTCATTTTAATATGCCATTCGTAGCAGTAAAGATTTATGATGTGATAGTTGGGAACGCTTTACAAATTATCGAATGGTATTTCAGAAAGCGAACAATAATTACTGTCCAAGAGCCGGCAGGAATTTTTTGCGAAGTGCTTTGTAAAAACATAGAGCACTGAAAATAATAGCCCTGCCAGCAGTAGTAGATTCACTAGGAATGAATTTTGCATAGAATCGTAAACGTGCTAATTTTTATTTGGAACCTGCCATTTTATTTTAAAAAAAATTGTCTTGGCAACTTTAAACACATCTTTTCCCCTTTTTTTATTTTTATTGAAGTGTTAATCTACACTTAAAGGAAATATCCTAATAGATTTATATTTGATAGTATTTATAAATCTATTAGGATCTTTTCCCCTTTTCCGAAATTTAACACACGTATTCATAAGATTATCCATTATTGATTGCCTCTTAGCTATTGTTTAGCTAAATCAAGATCATGAGGTCTTTGCGCATACATTTATTCACTGTATTATTTCCGGATTAATTGAAGATTCTCCGTTGAGGTGAGCTGCCATAGTGGAAATTCTGTCACAAATAACATAATCTATCAACGGCATGATTATTTTGCTGTTAATAAGAGTCTGCTGCTTTCAACAAAATATAAGTACCCCCTAAAAATGCACTAGCTCTTCGACTACTAAAAACAGTTTCGTTTAATTGGTCGTGCAAATATTCGTATTTAATTGGTCGGCACCGGGCACTAAATCAAAGGTTTTGGATTTCAATTAAACATCCAAATAGGCGAAGAGCGTTAATCATTTACAAGTAATAGAATATCCTCGACTTCCTTTTACTTAGCATTTATCTTACGTTACTCGATAGTTAACTTGAACAATTACTTAATTAGTGATAATAACTAAAGGCCAATAAGTGATAAGTCTTCTAGGTAGTTGCCTAGGTTTGATTCTCATAATTATTTTATACACAACATTATTTACGAGTATGTGAAAATCAAAATCTGAACTTAGAGTTGAATATCGCTGGCGTCTAAAGTAACTTAATTTACAATGTTAATGCTATTTATGAGCAATCTTATAATTAATTTATCTTCGTTTATTATTTACTAGTTGATGCTCGCAGTTTCACTCGCGTGGATTTAGTTTTTAAAATCCCGCGAGAACTCTAATTTTCCGGGATTAAATGTGGCCTATATCACTCTCCCGGTCCCCAACTATACCCATGGAAAAAATCACGTCGATCCGTTGCTCTGTTGCGGCGTGACTGACAAACCAGCAAACCAAGAAACCGATAAAGGATTAGCAACCGTCAAAATGATTTTATTCATATAAAATGTAGCATATCGCTCATTTGCGACAAGGGTGACATAATTCAAAATTTACCAATTTTAGTGTCGAAAATTTATAATTTTTTCTATAAAAACAACATTACGCTAAGCTCATAAAAATAAGAGTGTGAGAGATTGTGACTTAATGCTCTGTCGCTTTGTTGGCCGCTGTGTTGTTTCGCGACCGTAGCATCCACAAAACATTACTCTCTAACGAGAGAATTCTCTCATCGTCGATTTTGAATTATGTCACCCTTGTTGCAAATGAGCGATATGTCACCCGGAATATATCTTTTTTTAAATAATAACGAATTAATTTACACAGAACTGGGAGACTTAGTAGCTGAGGAGCTACGGTGGAACACACATACATAAATACAAACATACATATACCATAGACTGTTAAAATCATAACCCTTCCTTTTGATGCAATCGGGCAATAAAAATTGCAGGTATCATCCAATTAGCACCTGGTGTCTGTCCGATAACTTTGCACCTACGTTTAATATTTATAGGCAACTCTCAATAGGTAATTCAATAAAGGAGCTCCCGAGGCTTTCGCGGATTTATTGTGTCCTACAATTCACCAGGCTTCAGAAGTTAGTTATATGTGAGTTTCTTTATAATTCAGCTGAATTGACTTGCGAAATTCGCGCTTTTGTATATAAGCAATGCAAATAAATAATTATTATTCATTAATTATTTGACCCCGCACCGGAAAGCGCAGTTTTACCAGACTAGGTACACCGACGTCAGTTGCAGAGAATTTCTGAATATACAGGCGGCATAAGACCGAGGCCTGTGGAAGTCCACGCAAGTGACCTTTGTTCAGCAGTGGACATCTAACGGTTGATAAAAGAGAAGAATATGATGTAGTATGTACATTGTACAACCTAGTGACCTCCTTTTTGGGGTCTGATGTCTTGTGATTCCACTGAGCGGTAATAGCTTCATTACGTTCAAGTTAACTATATAATTTAGAAGTTTAATTTAAGCTGTATCTGCTATTCGTATATGCTACTGCCAGATCTTAATAATTCATAGGTGTTTTTCTGTAAAGAAATCCTGACTTTTCAGTTAATTTCCCGTCATTTTTTATCTTTGTCAATTTACTGAGGCAGCAGGATTCTTGATATGACATGAAATGCGTGTACGAGTGTCATACGGTGTGATCCGATTTTTCTGATTGAATATTGTTATTATCAAAAATCCCTGTCAATTTCTAATTTTCCCCGTTCCCCGGACAGAGGGCTGAAATTCCGGACATGTCAGGAAAAGTCCTGTCATCGAAATTCCGGATATGTTAGGAAAATTCCTGTCATCGAAATTTCGGACATGTCAGGAAAATTCCTGTCATCGAAATTTCGGACATGTCAGGAAAATTCCTGTCATCGGCTCAAATTCTGGACATATCAGGAAAATTCCTGTCATCGGCTCAAATTCCGGACAAGTCAGGAAAATTCCTGTTACCTGGGGTAACCCTAGCTAGCTACTCGTATAGTAAAATATTCAATGCCGCATCTGTCCGTGTCGCCTCGTTCTAGTTCAACTTAATGTAATTCCATTAATTTCGCGGACCTTGTTTCCTACACCCTGAGGCCTCGCAATAAAGGTCTGTAGGACAACCAGCAACCACGGACCGATTACTTCTATGCGCGATCGTTATTTATATTAAGAGTTATGACAGATTTATGCTATCGTAACAGTTACTTAGGGCCAACGCAGACGAATTTATTCGTTCAAGAATAGAATAGAATAGAAATATTTTGTATCCAAATAAACTTTTACAAGTGCTTTTGAATCGTTGATGAATCTACCACTGGTTCGAAATTCCCTTCCTGCCGAGAAAAGCCAGCAATAAACTCGGCGGTTGCTCTTTTCAAAAAAATATTTTTATATAATAGGTAAGAAAACTATGCTATGTGGGTATAAAGTGTTTCCACAATGAAGTTTCAAAAATGCAAAACAATCAAATTCATGTTAAGACAGGCAGACAAAAGCAGACGACCCATTCCCGTTGGTGGCACCCGTTCACGAGCATGACGCATGATCCAGCCATTGCTTCGCTCAACCATATTTGAGACCGATTTTTAATCGACAACAGTAAGAAGTAGTGTTCAATTCTTTGATAACTATTTGGAAATCTAAAGGAGTTATATAGCTTATATAGTTTTTTTTGTTTAGTTTATATAGTTTTCAATAGGAGCCTCGTGAACTCATGAAGAAATGCCGAGTGCAGGTATAAAAATTATATTACCAACTTTTAAACCTCCCCTCTGTGGTTCTTCTTTTCAACGTGACATTGGCGAAGCGCATTGTGCTGAACTGCCACTAAATAAAGCCAGAAAGCTAAAACAACAACAACATCTACAAATACCGGTTTTAAAGACATTTTTGCACGCCTGCGTTCATGAAGTAAATATTATACTGCGTTCTAATTTCGTCGATTTTTATCGGATTGATTTTATTGTTTTATCGTTCGTCTGCGAATGGCATAAGTTCTAAGGCTTTCTTACATAAAAATATCATTTTTATTTTTACTGTTTCATTAAAGTGCGACAGCAAAGCAAATTAAAAACAGAAAAATATCAATAATTATAAACGTAATCATTTTATAATGGATAAAAAAGGTATCTATAATAATTTGAAATATAATTTTAGTATTTAATAATTGGTTCGATTATCTGACTGATTGCCATTTTCAAAGATGATAATTGCAATTCTGTCTGTCAGACGTATAAATTTTAAAGGCGGAAGTCGAATAGTATTATGACAGGCCTGAGATTAGATACGTAGATAAGGCAAGACTTTCTCAGATGCATTCATAGTATCTTTGCAACTAAAGATCTTCGCTCACTTATCAACCCGAACGCCTCGCCTCTCGCGGCTAAGATTTCTTATATGGCCCTCCATCCATGAACAACGAGTGAACAATTGGGTGACCACCTGTTTGTCGCTCGCTTAGAGTGCGTTGTCCAAGCACAGGATACCGAGTGGACCACGTGCCCACAAGTTGTTTAGTTGTTGCTCAAGTTGCTCTAAGTATTTTGTGATTAGACTAGATTACGATGCGTTTGGAATATAAAATCAAACATTACGAAACACATGAGTAGAATAAACTGAAGCCTCAAAAGCCCAACGGTTACAGGTGTGGACTGAAGACTTAAAGGTTGCAGGTTCGATCCTCACCCATTGCACCATTGTCGTACCCACTCCTAACACAAGTTTTCACGTATTTGGAGGGGAGAGGAGAACATCAGTCAAGTTCAGCTCATAGTTCAGATAGTCTTTTATAAAAAAAAATTGGTGTAGATCGTTTAATAACTATTCAACAATTCGTTGACACGTGGTGTCCACTCGAACTCCATCGGTTGAGCGTCGACTCGCCGGCCGCTTACATTACCGCGAGGGCTACCCGTCGACAAGTGGACGTCGAGCGAGGAGATGTAGCTGGTCGGGTACTGGGTTGATAAGTGAGCGAAGACCTTTAGAATACGGGTGACCTAGATACGGGACGGTAGCCATTTTGCGTTTACGGTTGTCGCCTGCAGGTAAGCATTATTGAATGGCAGTACCTTGCTTTGGGCCTCATTGGCTTAGTGTTCGGCTGCGGGTCATAAGGTCCTGAGTTCGAATCCCGGGTTTGGTAAAAAACATAATAGTGTTTTTTACCCAAATGAGGAAGGAGGCTATTTCAATTGTATATCGACGTAGGAAAGCACATTTGCTGTAAGTAGACAAATTGCAATTGTTCACCAGAGCCAAAAAACTTTATTAATTTCGGAAAAAAATTAATAGTGTCTGACCTATCCATGATATTGCTACCATTTTTGGAACATACGTTTATTTAACTGCCAGTTACCATTTGCAATGTAAATTTTTTATCCAAACTTACTATAAGTACGTGTTTGGCTACTTACAGCAAACAGTTTTTTAAATCACATACCTTTAAAACGCTGTAAGCAAGGAAGAAAAATGTAAACGTAGATGGAAATATCAATTTACAGGCGGTAAATATGCTGTATGCAGAAAATTTATTTATTTGGGTACTGCAATTCAAGATGTAAGATTAAATTTATAATTATGATTAGATCTAGAAATGCAGTGGGTCAGTTGATAATGTAATGTTTGGTTGAAATAAAATGTCGTAAATGGTAAAAAAAATTATGGTCTTTTAAATTGTTGAAACACAATTTGAAACTCTAATTATACTGCCAAAACTTCGTTTCAACAATAAAATGAATTAAAAAAGTATTTTCCTCTTATATATAAGAGATAAAACATAAAAAAATAAAATATACAAAATAAAAACTACTAAAAATCAAAATGCATTATCTCAAATTTTTAAAAAATCACAGGTTTTTAAAATGCATTATGTGGTGTGAGCTTTTAAAGCAAATACGTGATGATTTGCTGTAAATAACAAAAACTAAAATTGTAGGATCCCTAAACTTGCTGTAAGTAGCGTTAAGTTTTTAAATGGGAAGAAGTAAGTATTTGTAAAGCAAAAAATGCAGTCTTTCTTTTGCTGTAAGTACAAAATGTCTAAAATGACTAGATTTTAGTCTACATACAGCATTTAATCTTGCTAAAAAAAATATAAGTACGGGCGTTTTCAACGGCGTATGTAATTTTTTTTTCATCGTAGAGACACAGGACCCGGGTCATTCGATGCGACTTTTTTTTCTGATTCTAATGGTAGTAAAAAGTCACTTTAGGTATTTTGTCTACTTACAGCAAATATGCTTTCCTACGTCGAATGTTGAGCAGTGATAGCCTAGTGTTTAAGACTGTCTCCTATTCGTGGGGGCCGTGGGTTCGACCAGATAGGTTAGGCCTCTGACTTCAGAGTTATGTGCCTCCTGTCACAGTGGTGAGCGCTGCGGTCTTATAACTGGGAGGTCTCGGGTTCGATTCTCGGTGAGGGCAATTTGGGAATTTATAATTTCTGAATTGTCTCTGATCTGTCTGATGAGTCTGGTGGGAGGCAAAACCTCCCATATGGTGGGAGGCTTTGGCTGCGGCTAGTTATCACCCTACCGTCAAAGACGTGTTGCCAAGCGATTTAGCGTTCCAGCAAGATGGCGTGTAGAAACACATTAGGGGTATGGGTTGAATTTCATTGCCATACCCCTTCCAAGTTAGCCCGCTAACATCTTAGACTGCATCTGTACCTACCATCAGATGAGATTGCAGTCAAGAACTATCTTGTCATAGAATAAAGTTGAATATAAAAACGGACTATCTTGTCATAGTTGAAACTAAAGTTGAATAAAGAAATTGCCTAGACTCGAACCGAGAAAACCAGCAAGTAACTCAGCGGTTGTTCATTTATTTATAGTAAATATCAAAATTATATTTATTAGGCCTTCACCCGCCGGTTTTCACCAGCAAGCTATTAATCTAAGTTTAATTTCGCCCATGACTGTTTGATTTCACATCTGGAATACCTACGCAAAGTTATTGCGAGCGGTGCGCGGACAGGGAACTGTGAAAGTGTTGTCCGAGTACTAACTCTAACTGTATCCGAGTTTTAGTGTTCCTATTTATTTTTAACCCCTCACGGAAATGGGTGCTATAAGTTTAAGAATGCGCAGAATGCAGATTTCACCCACGCGATCGTGGCTAAGCGATGAAATAAACCATGCCCGAAACCTCGTGTGAAGCGCGACAAATGCTAGCGTATTGCGCGGAATAGGAGTGTAGAAAGCGTCAACTACTATATCATGTATTCTAATAACTCGTAAGATATTCATTAAAAAAAATGGATTTATCGTCTCTTAGTAATAAGTATAGAAATTTTCTCTTTTAGGCTCTGTAATATACAACAAATTGAAAGTAAATGCAAATTGGTTGAATGGGTGGTGTAAAATCAAATCTGCATTTGGAGATTTCCCATTACGCGTGTATGGGCGTATCAGTGTATTTGTCTATGCCTTCGTAGCCCCCAAACGAATGTACTGATTTCGATGCGATTTTTTTCTGTTTGAAAGCTAACGTGATTGAGATAGATCTTGTCTATTGTAATTTGTGAAGATCTATCTGCTCAGGCGTTTGAAGATCGTCAGCTCATTTCCTACTTTATTTATGGGTCCTAAAACTTTCACTTATTTCTCATATTGCTCCGGAGACTTTTTTAACCACTTTGTTATATTGTGGAGATAAACTTCAGTGTAGGTACTGTGAACTTTTCAAAAGCCGCATCAAACATTTTAGAGAACCCATCGCGGTTATTTAACTGTGCCTCTATGTACCTTGAGCCTAATAAAGTAATTGGCTTTGTGCCGTGGGAAAAATATTCACCAATAAGTATTTATACCAAAGTCACAAAACAAATTACAGCGTGATGATTTCAAACAAAATGCCGCATCCAACAATAACCTTTGATTAGTTCCATTATTGGGTTTTATTCAGATATTCTTGTTATTATCCCTGAGAACGCGGCAAAAATAAATTGAGCATGACATATTAATAGTTGAAGAGCTAGTGGTAGTAATTCATAAACGATTTGTTCGTCGAGCAAAATTTGTGTGATCGATTTTTAATGTTTCACACACAATTTAAAAAACCATTATTTTATTAAAATTTTATATTGAATTGTACATTGAAAACTTCATTTTATTTAATATTGACATTTCACTTTAATACATAGAAAATAAGTAGTACTATTAACGAAAACTTATATATATATACTTTCCATATTATATATATTACCTACGAAGTGTACTATATAGTATATAGACCTAAGTACACTTCATAAAAATGAATTCTCTCTTAAAGCCATAGATAAAAATTAATAACGTACCATAATATTCTAGTTAGGTAGGTAGGTAGACTGCATCGTTACTAACCATCAGGTGAAATTACAGCCAAGGACTATTTTGTCATGAAATAAAAAAAAAAATAAAAAAAAAAGTTAGGATAACTGGCTCCTTACCTACAAAGCCGATTCTCGAATATTGCACTCAAGGAATCTGTATACACGGGGCCCATTAGCCTTATCTCATTATTCAGTACTAGGTATAAATCTCACTAATGCTTCCATATCTTATAAATCTCTTGCTGGCTGCTTAATTAGAATGAGCCTGGTTGCGCTCGCGCATGTCCGCGATATCCGAATACAAATGCTATTATAGATGCGGCAAACTTTAAGTTTCCATTTCTTTCATTCTCAACTAGCACACAAGCAATATAAGCAGCCACTGTACCGTTGGTACCTTTACATCAAGAGTGAAAGGCATCTCCTAGGCAAGCGCTCCATATTAGGCTGCAGCTTTACCCACCATTAAATGAGAAAACAGTCAAGCGCTACTCTAAATATTAAGAGGTCGATTAAAAACAGCTGTACGTGTAGGTATCACTCGAATTCGCCTAGGCGAATTCGAGTGATACCTACACGTACAAACACACAGACTGGCATGGCGGAATGGAATAGCGTTCTGAACCAGTGGATTCACTTGACGATTCGAAAGCACTTTATAAAAGTTTACTTGATAAAAAAACAATATTAAAAAAAATCTTTTGCAAATGACCATATCCGTGCGTAGTGCTCCTTGTGCGTACAGTGATACATTACGTCGCTAGATGAGAGATGGCGCGACCACCGAGCGGCATAAGGTTATGTATTCTACATTATAAGTACACATTAGCGTATGAAAACTGTGCAAACAATATTTCACGGTACATAACTGAGCATTTTAAAGGGTTCCGTACTTAAAAGGTGCCGAGAGGATCGTATTATTCTGTCTGTCAGCGCCCTGCATCTCATGAACCGGTAGGAAAAATAAAGTTAAAAATTAAAGACAACAGTCAACTTTTGTTTTAGCTCGATCTTTATAATGTCTGTTGTTAAATCTTCCTTTCTCTAAACTAAACTAAGCAGCTTTAAAAGTTACTTGGCGATGCTGAAATTGGCACTAAGCAGTCAAGTTACCCAAGCTTTTTATAAGTGGATTAAGATCCGCTTTAGAGATTCGATCTTCGGTTATAGAAACAAGTAACATACTAACTTGAATGGACGCTTGTAAAAACTACAATACATCATGTTATTGTGTGCTTTATAATACAATTAATTATAATATCAAACTGACTTTTAAAACAGGCTGGACGCACATTGCGGCAAATTCTGTTATGCAATAATTTCTAAATAGAATTAAATTGACAGGTCTATATTTAGTGCTATCTTTTTCTTAAAAAAGGATAGCATTAGATTAATCTAAAAGCCTGCGTAGACAAGGACAGTCCCTGGCATACTTTTTAGTCCCTCAAAAGTCAAAATAGATTATCCATAACTGCATCGCAGAAAGCTCACTAGAGATCATGGCAACTAATATACTCGTATGAAATAGAAATAGCACTGTAATGGGAAAGACACCTCAAGTCCCCTTTCACCAAGTAATTTTTCGCTCAGTTCGATTTTTCAACCCCCTATTTTATCCCCTTAGGGACTGAATTTTCAAAAATCCTTTCTTAGCGAATGAAAAAATTTCAGTGATTTGAGCGTGCGTTGATGGATTAGTCATTCATTCATTCTTTTCCTTTTGTTTATCAGAGTAAGATTAGAAGAAGATTTTGTAGTCAATAGGCGTCCGCCCTTATACATGGGTTTCGTAATTTGAATATTAATAAATGGCACGGAGGCTTGTATTGTATACACTTGTTACAATTTGAATGATGAATGTAATTTTGTTGAATGTCAGTAGCAATGTTGGGCAACAACATTTCATTGTAGCTGAGTGGCTGTTATATAAATTGCAGAAGGTATGCGCACAAGATAAACACAGTTAGCTGACAGTGAATATTACAGGACGAGCTTTAGAAAGGGCTGTTAGGCTCGTGGAGCGTCGTCTCTGTCACACAAAGTTACAGTATAGGACCTATAATACCATCAACGCTGAGTGGCTGTTATACCTACAAATTGCAGAAGGAAGGAATTAGCTAACTTAACGTTAATGTTACACGTCGAGCTTTAGAAAGATCTGTTAGGCTCGTGGTGCGTCGTCTCTGTCACAGAACAGGGCCTATAGTATCAATAACGCTTAAGCAGTATTATTGCATTATTATTTTTAGATGCCATCAACATGCGTGCCCGGGATAGAATCTGTGATACCACGAATTGGAGACGAATGGTCGAATGGTCAGAACAATACCTAATTATAATATTAATATCTGACGCCCTGACTAAAACGTACCTAATCTATGTCACTCTTCAGGTCCTAAACTATCTATGCAAAAAATCACGTCGATCCGTTGGTCTGTTGCATCGTGATGGAAGGACAAATCAATAAACAAACACACTTTCGCATTTATAATATTAGTAAGGATTATGCTGTAAGTTGCCTCATAATTATGAGATCACTGCGTTATCAAAACCTGTCTCACCAAATTATCTTTGAATGCAAAGTCGAGCGAAAAATTTTTACACGTAGTTTTTATAAGAAAATGGATAGGTACCTACCATGTTACATTGTTTGCTGTGCCGATTTCACCAATGTCGAGTGACGTTTAACCGAAGAATAAATTAGGCTTTGTAACAGTTTTTGTATTGAAAATCTGTCAAAACAATTTATTCCCCGATTAAACGTTACCTACTTGAGTAGTTGAGCTATTACATAATATGGTTTATTTTGGCACTTAGTGTCAATTATACCATCGCCGCCAGACATAGTAACTTTTAACCGAGGAAAAAAGACGTTCTTACAGTTTTGGTAAGGATTGCAAATCTGCCAAAATTACTATCTTATAATTTTATTTTTTTGTACTTAACTCAATCACGCCGCAACGACTGCACCAATTTAGCACAGAAATAGATTATATTCTGGAATAACACATAGGCTAGGTACTTTTTATCTCGGAAAATAAGAGAGCTCCTGCGGGAATTAAAAACCTTAACCCACGCGAACGAAGTCGTTGGCATCAACTAGTCGTCACTAAAATAACTCGAACTTAAAAGGTAATACCAAGATCCTCTATAAAAGTCTCATGTAACTTTCTTGCTCTCACCTCAAATCATAGCGAAGACGTCGGTTGGGGATTAAACAATAATCAGCTTGGAATTAGTGTCGCGGTTATCATTCCGGAGATTAGGTTTTATTCTTGACGTTGCTAGAGACGCCATTTTGTGGCGCTCTTAAACTTGCATCCATAACTATGTACCTACTAGCACAGATTAGTTAAAGAAGTATACAATGCTATCATCACGTTTGCATAAGTCTAGTGATTAATTTGACTATCATTTATTTTCACACACATTTACATTATATTATTTTAAAAAAATGTTTACAAAATTACAATATGTCTTTATAACATCCTCAAAAATAATACAATGTAATGGGTCCCACTTGCTGCGGGTAGGACCCAAGCAGCCAGTGGTCAGGGCTCCAGAGTGAGGAACCTCGTCACAATGCGTGCCGTCTCAAGGAGTACCGCCTTCTGTAACCTGCCCTTGATCCAAGTACTAAGCGAAAGTTTCTTAAGAAATTTTTTTTAGTGATTATATTATTATGCCTTTCAGATATTACGCCATCTACCGGAATACAATACAACGAGAAGTAGACTTAAAGCTCTCTGAGCAATTGCCATTTTTATATGACTTTAATTTTCTGTTTTGATCCTAGAAATAATTAAAAATGACGAGCCAAAACCATAAATACTATAATTCGTTGAATTTAACAATCCTTACTAATATTATAAACGCGAAAGTGTGTTGAGATGTAGTTTAACATATTTGTGTTCTTCATTGTAATACATTTTTTTTGTATTGGATGGAAGATAGTCCTTGAATGTGATCTCATGTGATGGTAAGTGACGATGATATCTAAGATGGTAGCGGGCTAACTTGGAAGGGAAGGTCGTCAAATATCGATATAAAATAATAGCTGGAGAAGAATAGAGAATTTGCTGACTAATCAATGTGCCAATGCGGATGCAGCTTAAAATATTAATCATCGTCTAGAAATCTAGAAAAGATTTACCTCTTCATTAAAATTCAGCCGAAGTTGAGTGAACTGCATTAATTAATAATTCAGTGTGGGTAATTAACGAAGCGAAAATCAACATGGTCTAAAATTCAAATCAGGCGGTCGAATGTGATTTATTAGGAACTATTTACTACATCTGGTTTTTGCTGTTCATAATATCTTTATAGGTGCTTTTCAATTTCTACAAAGCTCATAAAGTGGTTTTCTAATATTTTGAATAAGCTATCTTCTAAAGTTTAAAGCTATAATCCTACCACTGAAAAATTGAATATACCTATCATAATTATCATCCATTATATTGATTCATAAAATGTAGCCTATATCACCCGGGCCATACTAACAAATAAATTGACACTCACTCATAAAAATGGGCTCAGTAATTTAGGCTCTACAGTGGAGTATAGGTAAATACAAACATACACACACATATCTACATATGTACACGCCTTCTCGTTGTAGTGGTTAGCATGTTCGACCGAAAATGACGAGGTCCCGGGTTCGATTTCCGGGTGGGGCCAATAAAAAGGTTTTGTCAAGAAATTTTCAGTAGGTTAGTTAGAAAGTACGCGGTGTGTCACCCCCGTGCCTCTGAAAGCACGTAAAGCCGTCCTGCGCTGATCTTTCTCCGGCCCTGTCTGTTTGTCCCATCGGTCTATGAGAGTGAGGGAATAGAGAGTGCAAATGCAGAGATTCGGTCGGGAGGACATTATTTATTTACACACATAGACTGCTAAAATAATAAGCAATGAAGGGTTACAAAAACCCCGTACACGAATCAATGTACCTACCTACAGCAAAAGCTAAGTACCTCGCTAATTGCTTAATACACAGCAATCCCGACCTATTCTGTAAGTCAGTCGCTCAATAAATCGCGTCTCGAGTCAACCCACGCTGCCATTTTCATAACCAGTCCGGATAGAAGTTTTTCTTCTCGTCAGATCAACTCGCGCGGACCGCTCGTTGCGTTATAATTTCATTTTAATCATGCGGCTCGACAGAATTTAGTTATATGAAAGCTATAGAGTAATTATTATCTAACTCTTCAATCTATTGTATTTTTAACTGACTTCAAAAAAAAATAAAAAATCTTTCAAAGTTTAAGTTGTACAAGTGTAAATTGAAAATCGTCTTTAAAAAGATATATCGCAAGTCTATGTAACGCAACAAAAAATATTTTACTTCACACACGCTTCTATGAGAGCCCTCCTGAAATAAAGATTTTTATAATTTTTTATGCAATATTCAGCTGAAGGCCATCAGTTTACATATTATATTTAAATTTAAAGTAATTACGTTCAGTAATTTAGATGTTATAAGGCTCTGACAGACGCACGGACAAGTACAAATTCACTCAAGTAGACTCAGAGACCTCGCTTCGCTCGGTCGGTATATATTGCACGCATTTTTTTTAATAAAAAATATTAGCCAAGCTGAAGTTGAGTTATATCTCCTTATCCCGGAAGTGGAATAAGCGGAAAGCTTGTGCTAGGAATGGGTACGACAATAGTGCAACGGGTGGAATTTGAACCTGCAACCTTCCAATTTTCAGTCCGCACCTTTAACCGTTGGGCTATTGAGGCTTCATATTTTCATTGCTTATTCTTCCCAAAAAGAAAAATGGTTGTATCAATATTACTATAAGGTGATATTATTATCGTATTGAGCGATCAACTGATCTACGTCACTTCAATTTCCTTCTTACACGTCAACGCCTCTGAAATTGGAGAAATACGATACTTGTTGGTTGGTGTGAGTCTTTTAACCGTTCTTACATTATACGATACGATATCGGTAACCTATATCGATAAAGCATCGCACACGACCGATGTCTCAGCATTTTGTGAAATCTGCCCATGTCGATAACAATGCCCTTGTAGTGAATGCATATGGTACGTTGCGGCTCCGTAACTTAGTGAATATTTCAGGTAATATGATACTCAGGCTGAAATTTATAGACCAAACTCTCACTCAGCTCAGACTCAATACAGAGTTAAAACGAGACAAAATGTCAGAGCATATTTGTGTCTCGTTTCAATCTCTGTCTTAAGTCTGAGCTGAGTCAGAGCACGCTCTATAGATATCAGCATAAGTGCCGTATGCAACTTTGATAGGGTTGGAAATTGCGTAGTGTGCTCTTCTTGGCTGAAATGTATTGTAATAAATCAATAGTATTGGGTCGGGTCCTTGCCGTTTACTGAAAGTATGCCTAACCTGCATGCCTGAGAGTTCCCGATAGTGTTCTCAAAGGCGTGTAAAGTCTGCCAAAACCCACTTGGCTAGCGAAATTGACTTTGACCTAAGCCTTTCTCATTGTGAGAGGAGACCTATTCCAGCGGTACGCTGAGATGATAATGATCGGTCCCTGATATGCGATATCGTATCGGATAGCGTACAAATTCTTCTCAAAAAGTGACGACCATTACAAAAATAAAGATGGCAAGAAATGTTCAATATAATCTGCAGTTTTTATCTAAGTTCATTAGCCAAGCGAGTTTTTTTATGACTACGCGTTTGCGTTCAAATACTTCTGATGTCACCTCTCTTCCAATAAATACTCAAAGAATAAATAATATAATGCAGTCAAAAAACTGAGGGAAAGTCTGGTGTTTATTATCTATACAAATAAATAAAACTGAAGTGTCTGTTTGTAATATCAAAATAACTTTGTAACTAAATTATAAATGTAAGTAAATATACGGTACTTATAACAAAAAAAAAACAATTTTTAAAATTTCGCGCGCATCACGGGAAAACTACTGAACGGATTTGAATGAAATTTGGTATTGTATAGCTGATACTTCGGGTAAATATATAGGATACTTTTTATCCTTATAAACAATAAGGTTGATCCGGGATAGGGGATGAAAGTTTTTGCTGATTTTGCTCCATAACTTTGTTAAATCTAAACCGAATTGGATAATTCTTTTTTTATTATAAGTTGTGTACTATTAGAAATATTTTGTCCAATTTTGGTGAAGATCTACTAAATATTATCGGAGATAGAGGACATAACTTCCCGCAGATAGTAGCAAGTCACTCTAAACTCTTTCCACGCGGACGAAGTCGCGGGAATCAGCTACTTTACTATTAAATCTAGTAGGTAAGTATTGTATATTCTCATCCTTTCATTGGACTAACCGCTACGGCGTTAATTCAATGATGAAAGCTCATCGAGGATTGTCCGGGTCGACCGCACGGGTATCGGGCTACGTTTCCGTCAATGTATGCAACACAGGCTTAACGTATCACTGCAAAGGCTTTCAAAGGTCAGTCGTAGTTATTTGATATGGTAGATTTGTAGAGGTGCCAATTTTAGTTGTTTTAACCGATGAAGTACAAACTTAAGTCCTAGGCAATCCAGACTTCATAGAATGGGTTGAGAGATTGCGTCTGCGTCCATCTAGTTGGGAGTGCCTAATGTCTAGTACCACAAATAAAAAAAATTTTAGAAATACAATTGTAACCCTTCATATTTTTATATATAAAAAAGACATCCATTGATAAATGGGTCGTTCTACTTTTCTACCGACAATGAAACGACGTTTTTCTGTTTTTTTGGTTTTTGAACTATCTATAATTGTGTTTTATGTGTGGGATTTAAAAAAAACTGCATCTGTGTTTTCATTAGTACTAATTAAAGTTTCCTTCCTAGCTAATATTGATTCTTTTTTAATGTTGGTTTTTGAAAAAATTATGTGACAGAGTGGCCTTTTTCTGTAGAGACAACATTTCAGTTTACCACTCTGTCACGGCATTATACGGAAAACGAACGTATAAAATATGCTGGTTAGAGAACATGAAAAATGACATAATATTAATAGATAAGAAAAATATGGACGTTTATTCGAACCGAATAAAAAACCGTTTATATTGATACTCCAACGAGATGCCATAATAAGAAGAAAGACAGACTATTGTCGGTAGAAAAGTAGAACGACCCAAATACGCTTCTAACGATGTATAACATGATGCATATATTTGACATAAAATAAGAAAGCAGTAGACAAAAATAGTTTCTTTTAATTTTTTTAGCTCTTCTGTAAAAAAGTGTAATTTTGATTTACTTATGGTAGTTTTGAATTGAAGCAGCGATATATTGTGTGAAAAAGGATTAATTTTATTATATTGCTGACGCTACATCTCACACTTCACAGCGCTGTCTCTCGCATGCGCGTCGCCGTGTGGGTACAGGGTACGGTACACCGATACAGCGGTGTACATTACATTGTACAAGATAAATCGACCCTTCACGAAAAACACGGTATAGGTAATTTCAGTTTTTATTGCATGATATATTATTGTGTGCGGGCGTGTTTATTGTGCCTATATTTTTTGTGATAGAGCAATCTTGGGTGTGAGCTGTTGGTATAAAATATTGTATCCGTGAATGTATATTTTTTTATCAATAAATTTATCACTCTTTTATAAATTATAGCTTTCGTCACTGTTTAGTAAGACCATTCCAAAGTCCTTCCCACCGAATTTCAATCATGGTAGCCAATGTGAAGAGTGGCGATGACTATATTCATCTATGCAAGAGATATTAAAGTGCAGAAGTGTGCACTATGTATCCCTCACTCTCATAGTCCGATACGACAGCAATCCGAAATGATCGGAAAGAGATGAAATGCAGGAATAACGGCTAACACTGCCAACATCATTCCTAACTCTGGACTACGCATGAGAATTTCTAGACAGAGAATCGCATCAGTTCTAGCCTGGAACTGCTCCGTCCTTCATCTAGCCAATATAAAAACTATTCAATACTGAAAGAAACGAAAGAAAGAAGAAAGAAAGAAACGTTTATTTTATAAATTGTGCCACACTTCACCCAAAAGGTATACCTAGATTAGGTCAAACTCAAACTTAAAATTATTTATTTCGGGTTATCTAGATTAAGTTGTCACGGCGCCTTCACAACTAGATGTGAAGAAAAAAGAAGTGCCGGAACAATTAAGCCATGTGTGTCACAACCCGGAAAAACATAACTAAGGAATTGGAGCCTATAGTTGAAGATCTAAATGAAATGGGAATACTGGGTTCTCCATAATTATTATCCCCAACGGAAATACAAGCAACCTCGGAATTAACTGTGTCAATTATATTATACTACTAGCTGATAGCCGAGTTGTAGTATGTTCGATTGGATTGAGGTTTCTTAATTCCCGCGGGAACTCTCTCATTTTCCGGGATAAAAAGTAGTCTATGTGCTATTTCAGACTATATTCTATCTATGTGCCAAACAGCCAAATCGGTTCAGTCGTTGCGACGTGATTGAGTAACAAACATAATATAAACTTTCGTATTTATAATTTTAATAATAGGAAACGGGATAATTATAGGAAATAGGATTCGTTCCATTCCAAGCCTATTCCTAGTCATTCCATACTCAAAACAAAACTCAGTTCTCATGGATCTTGAACACAATAGCAAAAAGACTAATGGATACTATGGATTAAATGTATTTTTAACCGATATATGTGATCGAGTAACCGTGCGATGAAACCAAATAGAACAAATCGCGCGAGACAATGAAACTTAATATTGTACGGAGAGGCGAAGGCCACTGGGCACTTGTAATTAAAAGCAGCCATTTTATTTATAGCTAATTTAAAAGGCATATTTTTGTACAATGTTGGACCTAAATGTGCGTTTGAACAGTTGGTAGATTCATTTTAAGTTTGGGCGGCTCAAAAAGGATGAGATGTGCATTTACTAATTTAAACATTTTTTGAGAATAAACATCCTACTAATATTATAAACGCAAAAGTTCGTAAGTATGGATGGATGGATGGATGTTTGTTACAGAAATGACTCTTTCACGTAAAAACTACTGAACCGATTTGGCTGAAATTTGGCATAGAAATAGATTATAGTTACAAAACCTTAATCCACGCGAATGAAGTTGCGGGTATCAACTAGTCCACGATAAATACAAGTGAAAAAGTGACCACTGCGTCAGGGAGGTCGTCAAGACGTTACCGAACGTTACGTACGTTACGTGCGACATTGTATAGAAATATAGAAACTTATAGAAACGTTTAATACGATCATAACGCTAGTACCTACCTCCTACATATAATTTTTCAAGATAACATGCGCGTAAAGTTCCACTGAGCATTATTAAATGGATATTGTCACTTGTTTGTGTAACTGATTGATGAATTACAAAAACTGCTCGTTCTGCTCGGGCGAACTAGGCAGGACAGCTTGACAGCTTTGTCACACAAGCTGCTTTTTATTGAGCTGCAATCGCTCGTTTATAATTGACGACTTTGTGACGTATCGTAGACACCAATTACTCACAGTTCTACAAGATGTGCCATGTGAGGACTTGTTCTAGTCTTTCAATTAAAGAGTCTAATCGTTGCTATAGATCCCCTTAATATAGATTTAATAAATTCACTTTTTTATATGAATAGCGGGCAAACGAGCAGTCGGGTCACCTGATGTTAAATGATTACCCATGAACACTTGTAGTACCAGAGGCACCAACAATGCGTTGCCGGCTTTTCAGGAACATATTGGTTCGCCCCTTGAATAACCCCATATTGTAATTAAGTGGGAACACCGTTCAAAGGTAATGACTTTTAGAGTCAGTCTGACGCTTCGTAAATATGTACAAATAAAATAATAGCTTCTTAAGGAGCTTTAATTAAGCTTCCACAATTGTTTCTTTTTTCTTGTTCTTCATACATTGTTTAGCACAAATTACATAAAAACAAAATCGTACGATATATCGCACAGCCTAAGAGCTCATTATAAAATTTAATGATAGTTCCTCAATTTAAAGTGATATGTAACTTTTTCCGCACATACCTCGACCTGTTCGTGGTTAACTACGACTCAAGTAGAAAAGGGCAGAACCTGTACAACTATTCATTATCTGCTTACAATAAGTAGTTTTTTAGGGTTCCGTAGCTCAATACAAATTCCAAATTGAACCTTTAGAGCCACGTCTTGCTTTATAAGTTACGTGCTGTAAGAACTGAGAGCTCTTTTGTCACACAAAAACAGTAACATTCACATTGTAAGCATGTCTCACTTTTCTTTTTTTCCATTATGAACCGATAAATGCCCACTGCTGGACATAAATAGCATGGACTATACCTCGATCTTGTGCAGCATGTATCCAGCAACTCCCTGCGACTCGTCTGAAATCGTCTTAAACACTTAGTTATTTACTGTCAATTCATTCATTGAAGTGTTAGTGACGTTCTATATCTATAGGAAAGTCTTTAGTAATTGATGCTAACATATTTAATAAGTAGAGGTTATTACACAGTTAATGAATTCCTTAGTGACAAAGTTGCTTGGAACCAATCTGCTTTGCTTCAACTATCCACAAGATACATAAGCACATATTGTAACATTTTTTGTTTTGAAAAGAGCAACTGCTGAGTTTCTTGCCGACTCTTCTCAGCAGAATCAGCATTCCGAACCAGTGGTAGATTCTCGACTTGTCATAAGAGCCACAAGTTGGCCTACATGAAATAAATAATTTTGAGTTTGAGTTTGCTTCTTCCATGAGTCCTGTAATTGACAACATATAGCAAGCATTTATTTACGTCACAAGATATAAATATGTATATTTGTATAATATGATCAATTGATCATACAAGATTGCCTATAAAAACTGCAGCTGACAATTGCACATTACTATTTTCAATTGCGGAACCATTATCTAAAAACCCTAACTCACACTTGGCCGGGTTTTTTTTCTGAATTAGACGATAATGAACATCGATGACTCCATCCAACTTAAACTCGCCATTTTTTTTTTTTTTTGGTTTCTGAATCGACAGGATATCTCATTATAACCTTTTTAAAACTGTATCCTTTACATCAATAAGAACGAAGTAAACTATTAAACGCATTTCAGTATGTGAATAATATACCTATTTACGTATATTTTAATGATCACAGGGTAAAAAGTGTAGTATGGAAAACTCGTGTGGTATTTTATTTCTTAATTGCAACTATTTTCTAACTATAATGTATTTTACTTATTTTAATCGACTCCATAATATAAGGGCCTTTCTTGTCGCTTTGCACATGCATGGAATCCGCTTTGATTTAATGCTCTTAAACTTTTCTTGTTATTTTTTTTTATATAAGTAAACTAGATGATACCCGCGACTTCGTTCGCGTGGATTCCAGATTATAATCTATCAGTAAGAGAAGGTACGACATAGAGCCACGCGTGAAGAATGAAGATTAAACCGTCGACCTATCGTTTTCGATACCGAGGAATTTTAAATACCCCTAAAACACACGAATAAAATTGCGCCCTAAAGCCACGAGTACCAAATTATAATATAAAGAAGCTCACGAAATATTCACTTTCCTTCAAATTCCTTTAAATCAGTGAAAGTAACTATATAGGTACGGCTGGAGTTACCTACTCTCGAAATATTTCCCGCATATTTAATTACAGTGCTCATTATTTATTTCATGCTATAATGAACTTTAAAAGGCATAGAATAGACTCTAAACTCGCATAATTTTATTCTCATCCCACAACAACTAATGGGTCTACAAATCCCTCTGAACCTGGCGCTGGTATTGTCCTTAGTCCAGTTTATTTGTGCCTTAACACTCAAACAGTCTAGATCTTTCTTGTAACGTTAATATAAACTAATAGGGTATATTCGACCCAAAGATTTTTAAGGAAAGTTGTCATGAAGTTCAACAAGATGTATAAGCATCTCAGAATTAATGCTACCGAATAATTAAACCGAAACGGTTATTCATTTCGGTTCAAAAAAGACGTGCCGCCAAGCGATTTAACGTTCCGGCACGATGGCGTGTACAAACCGATTAGGAGTATGGGTTGAATTTACACTGCTATACCCCTTCCAAGTTAGCCCGCTACCATCTTAGACTGCATCGTCACTTACCTTCAGGTGAGATCACAGTCAAGGGCTATCAAATAAAAAAAAACATCGTCCATACAGTAAACTAGTAAATCAGCTCAAACATGGTAGAGAAACAAGAATACTACATTTATGGCATGTAAATTGGCTTTGTTATAGTACAAAAGCCAAAAGAGTTAGACCACGTACGATTTAAAAAAATTGTACACTGCACGCTTTTTTGTTTTGGATATTCCTCTAAGAAAACAAAAAAAAAAACAAGGTAGGATCTCGAACTCTAAATTTAGAATTTCCTAGCAGTTCTACCTATTGGGTCTTTTTTACCCAGTAGCGAGTATCGTAAGTGTTAATCCTACCTTTTTCCTTTTAACGCGGACAATTTTTAAATGGCTTATGTTTGATTCCATTATTGTGTGCCAATCAGGCTGAATTACAATGTCCTTTAGCTCGGCCGAACTGGGTAAGGAATCTTTATTATTTTTGTTACAAATCATTTATTTATACGTTTTTGCTGCGAGTAAACAAGGCAGCTGTATACTCGTCGGATAAGGCGTCCTGCTAGAGAAAGACATTTACTATATTAACCTTTTTATGATTATTATCTGAAATAAGATATAGTATAGTTCTATTATATTGTTGTGTATTGTTTATTTCTTCAATTCTGACTTACAAAAGTGCTTACGAATGTAAAAAAATGTTACATAAATTGAATACAAAAGAAACAAAATACAAAATCTACCACGTACAAAATACTTAATAAAACTAAATTAATTTAATGTCAAAAAAATTAGGTACTGTATATTTCAAGGGTCAAAATAAAATAATAATAGTCTTTAGCTGCCGAACGGAAGAACCGATTTTGATTTTGTTTTTTTTTGTTTGAAAGATGTATTAGTCGGGAGTGTTCTTAGCTATGTTCGATGATAATCGGTCCAAGATGGCCACCGCTACAAAATGGCGGATAACATATTTTTATTTTAACGATTAATGACTAACGATTAGGATATTATATACGTATGGGAGGTGTTTTAAATTTTTAATTTACACTTGTTTTTATTAGTTTAATTATTGACATCATTTTTAACTACTTTATTACCACGACGTAAAATACTGTCGTCCGTCGCCCCCCTTATTTAGATGAGAGGTTGGTTTGCCCCTTGAATTTAAACAACTACAATTTGACGCGTAGCTACTACTCGCACAAAAGCAAGTGTATAGCAATTGTTTTCTATAAATTATTCATATGCAATCACTTTTGCGGTGTTCCCTGGGTATATGTACCTCGATTGTTGACGAACAGAGTCTATTTTTGCTGGAATGTTTCTTTTAAGTTAAAAAGTATTAAATGCGTTGGGACATTCCACCTGATGTATGGCAGATAGCCTTGATGGTGTGAAATTGGTCTTAACATTAAAGATTTAGCTATGATTCTTACCTAGTACCTACTCAATTACGAAGAAGAAAGAAAACGTTACTGTGAGTTTATTCTCTACCCTAGTGATTATTTTATGGTAATTTTCTCGTTCTATGTGTATTTTATCTACAGAACTGAGAGGGTTATAAGGTAAGGAAGGCATTGTAAGAGTTTTTTTTGTTAGTTACCATATGCCTGAAGAAGTACTAGGCCAATTTTGACACGGTTTTCTTCGGAATAACAAATGTAAATGCAAACATCAAGTCGATTGTTTATTCATATCATCAGTATTGTGTGATTTTCTTGACTACAATGTAGATAAAATATAGCGCCTATAGCCCAACGGTTAAAGGTGCGGATTCAAAATTGAGAGGTCGCAGGTTCGAATCTCACACAAACTTTCTGCTTATTTAGAAGGGATTGGAGGATATTAGTCAACTTCAGTTTTTTTTATGTAAGTCTATATAAGGAATTACAAGACAACATATATTAGAGAAAGTAGATATAGGTGAAGCTTATCTCTAAAAAAATAAATTTCTTCCAGCTACCTTTGAAAATGAGTAGATGAAATTATAAAGTGGTAGGTATAGCTTAGCTGATATTCTTTTTTTAATAAAAAAATTATGCATAAAAAATCCATATTTTTCGACTAGATTAAAAACGCGCCTACGGCATTTGCAAATTGTAATTTTCATAACAATAAAATAATGTGGGATACACGTCGATAGTCGATAGTCGATACCAAAACATCGACCGTAAGCCTTTCAAAATATGACATGCCGGCGATAAAGGCGCGGGGCCGCTTTTAAACAGATAGTGAAGTACTTAAGTTGTTTATATTTAAATTTCCAGGCAAGTTGACAGTGGCTATTATCGGGCTACCTCAGTATGAGAGATAAGAGTGCCCACAATGAGATTTATTGCACACTCGCGTTAGCACGGTGCGTTTAAAACGTTTTTATAAGTGTTACTTTGTGTCTCACACGTCTCAATTAGGAACTTTAATGCGGCGGCTAATACTTTTTTTTCGCTTATAACACTTTGAAGATTAAAATCGACGCTAAAAAACAAAGCAAATGGGACATTCTTTTAATACTCTACCGCGGCTTGCGTAAGAGCAACGCCGCGTGGTGTCGCCTTGTCGAATTGTATGTTATAGGTACGCGGCTGCCCCGTATCAAAACCGAGTAAGTGCCTTAAATACAATTTTACGGGAGAGCGCAAAAACATTTTTTTTTTATATTTTTAGTAAGCAGACGAGCAGGCGGGTCACCTGATGTTAAGTAATTACCGCCGCCCATGAACATTTGTAGCACCAGAGGCACCACCAATGTGTCGAAGACGAAATCGAAGTGCTCCAGGCACCCAAGTGTTGAGGATGCGCTTGTAGAAGAAAGACGGTGGAATGAGGTCAAATAGCTCTTCAGAACACTCCTCGTTATATAGCCGATAGAATACGCAAAGAGAGCTTAAATCTCTGTGGTGCTCCAGGCTTTCCAACGAGTTGGTTAATTTGGGGTTGTTCATCAACATAACATAAATATAAACATAAATGAAAACAGCAAATTGATACGTTTTAATGACAAGTTAAAATTTTGATAATCCAAATAAATATATAAAAGGAAAAGAAGCCGCAAGCAAAAGCTAGTTATTACATAAAATACCATCCAATGAATATGCCATAGATTTACCACTACATAAAAAACAGTATGTAAAGACACATTTAATAAGTTAATAAATTTAATTAATTTTATTACACAGTTAACGAATTCCTTAATGATAAAATTGCTTGGGACCAATCTGCTTTGCTTCAGCTGTCCACAAGATAGATAAGCACATATTGTAACATTTTTTGTTTTAAAAAGAGCAACTGCTGAATTTCTTGCCGGCTCTTCTCAGCAGAATCAGCACTCTGAACCGATCGTAGATTCTCGACTTGTCATAAGAGCCACAAGTTGGTCTACATGAAATAAATAATTTTGAATTTGAATTGGAATAATTTTGAATTTGAATAGCAAAAATATTATGACAAAAATATACTTTTACAAAAAAAAAATCTTGGATTATTTTATCGTTCAAATAATCTTATGAGCTTTATAAGAAACAGTTATTTCGAAATCACAGACAGTTACTTCAATTTTATTTATTTGTGTAAATAATGCAAATAATAGTATCTCGTATAATAAATAATTTTGAAAACTAAGAAGCAATTGATCACTCCGTAATAGGAGATGTACAACCTAGAAGAAACACACTAGGAAACCATAATTCTAATTGAGCTTACAATAATAAAAAATATCATTTAAATAATTCATACCAATGAAGACAAGAGGGAAACGTGTAAAATGACTAATATTAACATTTCCCTAATACCGCGAGGGATAATGAAACTTAATCCGGGTTAATAAAGTTTATTGTCGCATTAAAACTTCGCACTTTTGCAAGCCCAGCCATTTATCTTTACCTTACACTCGGACGCAATTAATCAGAAGGCGTTGTCACTTGCATACCTGGACACTAGTTACACGCCTCTGTAAAATACGGGCGTGCAATTATATGCCCAATTACTCAATCTCAGGGGCGAAATTTCTGTGTATCCCGCGTGACAGATACAAATTACTTTGTCGCCAGTGGTATGGTATAGCGCGATAAAGAGAAAAAGATGATTTCAGGCTAATTATCGACAATGTATCGTGGACCTTCTTTTTGCAGCCACTTAACACCTTTACTGTCAAATTGCTTTATTTTTGATACAATCGAAACACATTTGAAATATCAAGATTTTGTATTAAAACATTATTTATAGTTGCTACAATGGTTTATTAAACTCCTACGCAATGTTATTGCAGTTTACCAATACGTACCTACTTGGCTAGCGACTAGGCTATATTATATTGGGTTTAAACCATAATCCACTAGGTCTTGGATGGCCTAAACCCATCTCGTTCCAGAAGAGACCGGTGCGTTGAAAATGAATGAATGTAAAACTAAATTATGTGACGTTTCAATTTAAAGTAAAAACGATTTAACTTGAGTTAGGTCACTTTTCATTTTGAACTCATATCAAACAAATTTGAATTATGTGCCGTTTAAATCTGAAGTAATGACAAATGAAATATTGTAACTTTTTAATAATTTCATATACACACTTAATTGACAATCTCTTTAAACTAATAAATAAATAAATCAATGTGTAATTTTTAATTTTTTAATAATTTTGTATGATAAATATTTTTTTTTTGCTATTAAATCAATGTGTTTCAGATCTTTCAGTTCAACAAAATAAAATATTGACATAAATGAAGCCGGTAGATTAACGGCGTGTTTCAGTGAACCGAAGAATTAATTGAAATTTTGCCAGTCTGTTAAAGTGACAAGTTATTCGTCGGTTAAGGTTTACTTCGAGATGGCTAAATCACATACAAAATCAATACAATTGTGGTATAGTGTAGGTGAATAATAAACTTTTAGATGTAGGTAGTCAGTAACTTGTATTGACGTTGGAACAGTTTGAAATAAAGTCATTGCTCGGACTGGGCGTATTATTTGCCTATTTTACAGTGGCGCAGTCGAAATTAATTATTTTTGTAGTCCTAGTTATTGTGTAAGATGTCAGTTGGAAAATTACGCGAGTTTAATCTTAGTTCGGGAACTTGGAGCACTTATATCGATCGGGTGGAGCAATATTTCATCGCAAACGATGTGAAGGTTAATCTTCGAGTGCCAACGTTGCTCGCGTGTGTCGGTGACGCGACGTATGACCTGATGGTAGACTTATGCTCTCCAAAGAAGCCCGGCCAAATGGAATTCAACGAACTGGTTCACCTGGTAAAGAAACACGTACAGCCAACACCGTCGATTCTCGCCGAGAGATATAAATTTCGGAAACGAACACAGGCTCAGAGCGAAACGGTGGCTCAGTTCGCGGCAGCTTTGAAACATCTAGCCAGGGATTGTGAGTTCAAAGAAAACCTTGAAGAGAACTTGAGAGATCAGTTCGTTTGCGGTCTGCGAAGCGAGTCTACGCGACAAAGGTTGTTTTGTGATGCAACGTGACATTCTCATCGGCTTTTAGGAAGGCCGTGGCATTGGAGGCGGCGGCGAACGACGCCGCGGCGGTCGAGCAACGGACGACGGAGGGCGCGGTGCACGCGGTGCACGCGCAGTGCAGCCCAGCCGCAGCCGCCGGTGAGCGCGCGGGGCCGCGGCGGCGAAACGAAGGTTCTGGAAGTAGGGCCAGTTCTTCGGACGGTTTTAATAATAATAATCGACGGGGGACCACACCGTGCACTTGTTGGGCGAGCGAAGGTCATAATCGGCTGGAGTGCCGATACCAGGACTATACTTGCAGGGTCTGTTTAAGACCTGGACACATCCAGCGCACCTGCCCTAGGGTAGGAAGGAGAGCGGAGGGTCAAGTCCTCCGGCTAGATACGGCGCGACAAGTGGATGAGCTTCAACGAAGCGATGACAGCGACGGCGAGCGTGAGGGCTTGGCTGTGGATTACGATGACGAGGGAGTCGGAGGGGCCAGCGGATTGTACATGGTGCAGCTAACGGGGGGCGACCCGATCGTCGCCGAAGTGATGGTTGCCAACAGACGGTTAGCCATGCATATAGATACGGGCTCGGCCATCTCATGTATTAGTGACGAAATGAATGCAGAGTTATTTCCGGAATATGAAATACAAGCGAACGATATTCAATTGAAAAGTTATGATGGAGGTGATATTAAGTGTATCGGTTATATCAAGGTGCCTGTAAAGTATGGTTCGATCAGTGAAAATCTTAAATTATTTATAATTATAAAAGGTGCAGTACCGTTGCTAGGCCGAGAGTGGTTAAAAAAATTGTGTATGAGTGTTACGGTTTCTGAAACAGTTTTCTCGATCGATAAGGGTAAAACATATTGTAACGAGTTAGATATAAATTCATTCTCAAGTAAGTACCCGGAAGTGTTCAGTGGCAAGCTGGGCCGGTTGCGCGGGCAGCGCGCCGCGCTGCGCGTGCGCGCTGGCCCGCTGCCGGTGTTCCGGCGCGCGCGGCCGCTGCCGCTGGCACTGCGGGCAGACGTCGACGCGGAACTACAACGCATGGAGGCTGCAGGTATCGTGGAATACGTACCTTTCTCAGACTGGGCCTCGTGTTTGGTAGTCGTGTTAAAGACCAACGGCTCGTTAAGGATTTATAGAGGTTATAAAAGCACATTAAATCCGATGTTAGAAATAGATAAATATCCGCTACCTAGATTCGAGGTATTTTTTAATAATTTAAATCGGGGGTTTTATGTTTATAATAGTCGTATTAGGGAGTTAGTGGTGGCTGGAATTCCTAATGTTTCAATATTTTTAGACGATATTCTTATCACGGGTCAAGAACAAGACAGATCATACCGGGATATTAAGATAGCTTTAACTAGTTGCTCTGTTTTGATGCATTATGATGAGCGGTTACCGCTTATCTTATCGTGCGACGCGAGCGCGCAGGGGTGGGCGCCGTGCGCGTGCCTAATTTTTTATAGTCAGTTTGATCGGGTTCATATAGATGGTTTTGAATTTAAAAACAAAAGCTGGGGTACTGCGGTTATTAAGAGTAGGAGAGGAAGAAATATGTACGAGGTCGAGACTGAGGATGGCTTGCAATGGATGCGACATGCAGATCAATTGCGTTCTAGTTCAGCGGAGGCTAGTCGAGACTCCACTAGCCCATCGGCAGGGGCTGATCGAGACTCGACTAACCTACCGGCGGAAGCGGGTCGAGACTCGACTCAAACGGTACCGTATGTAAACGGGACCGAAGGCGACCAGCGCGGTATGGTTATGATTTATGAAAATGTTCAATTTATTTGTTGTTTCTTTAATATGTTAAATTAAGTATATTTAGATGTAAGTTAATATTATGTAACAGCTAATTATATTTAAGGGGGAGATAATGTGGTATAGTGTAGGTGAATAATAAACTTTTAGATGTAGGTAGTCAGTAACTTGTATTGACGTTGGAACAGTTTGAAATAAAGTCATTGCTCGGACTGGGCGTATTATTTGCCTATTTTACAACAATAACATTAAAAAACACCCCTACCACTGTATTAAGACTAGAACAGTAATTATCAGTACAACGAAATGCGTCCAATAACAACTAGTATGGAAAAACAGCACTACCATTTAAACCTATCAATTTATCAGAGGCTAAAACATTCTTTAAATGTCTTCTCCAGCGTTAAGCCCAGACCACACAGAAAGCCAATTTTGCAGAATTAAATAAACCTTTATTAATTACGATTCTTATCTAGAGGACGGGGCTTAGACAATTATTTGTGTATTTGCAAAGGAAATCCGAAAGTGATAGGCTCGCGTATCGCCTGACCATACAACCACACATGGATGCGTAGAAATGACACCTATGGTAATTGAAATAAGGATGTAAATAGCGCCTACGTATTTTTAAATAATGCACGCCGTACAATAGAGTTTAATACTATGATGGTATTATTATCATATTTCATTTATCGAACCGTGCAACGAATTACTGTTGCAAAGATTATTATTTCCAATTTGTAATAGAATTAAGTACGGTCTTGAAATTATTTCATTTAAGGCTGAATTCACATTTTTAAACCCCTTCACAAAGTGGAGTATTTAATTTTACTTAAGTGCCGATTTCACCAACGTCTAGTGACGTTTAAGCGTGGGATAAATTGGGCGTTCTAACTGTATTTTTAGTCCTTTGGGCTCTACCTTTATCATTTAATTAGGGCAGAATTTTCAAGTCATTATTTATTAACTACCACAGCTAAAAATAGGAAAGAGTGGCGCAAATTGGAAAAGGCCTTCACCCGTAACGAATTCTTAGTAATTGACTAACTAAATGTTTCATATCCATTGTGTATTCTATTTTTACTTTTTTGTAAATATATGTCTATGTTAGCATTTTTTTTAGAACTAGGAAGTAATATTTTTATTCATTAAATAATAAATTATTCATTAACTAGCTTTAGCCCGCGACTTCGCTCACGTTATGTTCGATTTTTTCAAACCCGTATTTCATCCCGTTAGAGGTTAAATCAAAAATTCTTTCTTAGCGAATGCCTACGTTTTAATAGCTATCTGTATGTCAGACAGCCTGATCTGTTTTTAGTTGTTTGAGCTGTGTGTGTTGATAAATCAGTCAGTCAGTCAGTCACATTTTTTTCTTTTATATATTTGGAAGATTACATGCCATTCGATTCGTCAATAACAAGGTCTGCAGTAAGTAGCAATATTCCCTCTGCGAATGGGGAAATAGTCAGAAGAAAGTAGAGTCTCTCCAAATTCTAACTCAGTTTTCTCTTTCTTTCCAGATGTCAGCCATAGACCCTGACTGCGGCGTGAACGCGATTGTCAACTACACGTTGGGCGATGGCTTAGCTCGGCCTCAGTTCTCCGTGAAGCCAGACTCCGGAGAGCTCTGCGTCTCCGCGCCTCTGGACCATGAGACGAACAGTGACTTCGAGTTCCCTGTTATCGCTACTGATAGAGGTAAAGGATTTTTTGTACAAACTTATTAATTTTTTGGCACTCGGCTTAAAGTGCAGTTTAGAGTACACTATAGTATTCTGATTTAGTGTATATATAAAAAAAACAGGAGAGTATAACATATTGCATCATGATGCAATGGTCATGACCAGGTAAAGCCAATATTAAATAGTACCTAAGTACAATAGTACCTACATATTTTATCCTAGTCTGAAGTCGCTACTTGGGACCTAAACGACTATTAAAACTATATTCGAAATATAGCTTAGTGTAAAGGTGTCCCTAAAAAAATAATTCTGAGCTATACTGTTGTAGTTGTTGATGAATAGTTGAAAAAACTCGTTGACTTTTTTCTTTTTCGCAATATAGCGTCTGGTGATCGCCATATTGAATTTTGATTTCCTTCGTGTCTGTTACATTTCCAAGATTAACACAAATCGATTCACGTAAGAATCATCAAAATTGGTCCACGCATTTGGTCTCCAGAGCGCCACATACATATTATATAGACTGATAAACGCATTACCCTCCTTTGCATGTACAGTCGGGTTAAAAGTGGAAACAATGAGTACCCATCTGTATATTTTTTGTGTCCTCCCATTCATTATCAATTGGAAGCAATACGTTTGCCAGTGACAGTGCATATAGCGTATGCATATACCTACGTACATATACAGCTTGAAATAAAGCACCGGCGAAATGGCCACAGAATAAATGGCACTGGAATAAATTCCAAAAGTGTCGGCCTCTTGTCCCACCCCTGATTTATGGAGCGAGAAGACCGAACTATTACTTTAGGCTGTGACTACACGCCGTCCGGTTACATTCCGGTCCGATTCCGTTGAAGGGTTATTACTCTGTGATTGAAAATGACACGAACTGAAGCTCCATAAGCCGCTCTTGCTCATGAAATTTGGATATTCAATAGTAATATCGAGATATCACACTAATATTATAAAGGCGAAAGTTTGTGTGTGTGTATGTTTGTTACTCCTTCAAGCCACAAGGAATGAATTGAAAAACTTAATCCACGAGGACGAATTTTCGGGCATCATCTATTGTTGTAAAAAAAAACATGCTCACTCCAACTATGTAAATAATAGATATCTATCTTCGAGAAAATTATAATTATATGAAAATGTCAAAAAAAATCCCTCAAGATTTAGTATGGATAAATGACGCCTAAATGACGCCTAGTTAACATTATAGTTAATTTGCATAGGAGTCTGTCATATTGAACAAATTGTTATTCACAAAGTTATATCTCCAACGAAATCGGACCGGATTGTAACCTGACTCTAAGCTGGTCGGAGCCTAATTTACAGTTTTTATTCCTTGCCGGCAACTTTGTGAATTTTAGGGGGGGAATTTCGGTTGTAATTTCGGCATTCGATAGTGAAACTGACGAGTTTGTTTAAGAGAGAGATTTATTAACTTTTTTGGCGTCAAAATGGAGATGTATGCATGCGCGCGGTTGGGAAATATTCGCAGGCTTGTGTTAAATGCGCCTTAAATTAAAGAATTTTGAGTAGTTTTTTTTTTTTTTATTAATAGTTCTCGAACCAGTGGTAAACTTATTACCTACATACCACGGGTAGAATTTAAACGCATATGGACAAAGTCAGAAATTCCACAGTTCACAGTTCGGTTCATTTTTTTGGCGTGAAAGAGTAACAAACACACGCACGCATGCACACACGCACGCACGCACACACACCCATACACACACACACACACACACACAGTGTGATAATTTTTTTTTTGCGCTATAACAGTGTGTGAGAGGCGAATATTAAAATATCACAACTCCTTAGTGATATAATTGGAATTGTTTTTTTTTTTTTACTGTATTATATTTAAGGGACAGTTAGGATCTTTTTCAACTCCATTCCACCGAATCATAAATTCCCAAATTGCTCTTACCGAGAATCGAATCCGAAGCCTACCCCCTATGAAGCAAAAGACAACAGTAGGTATTATAGGCTGTTATGCAATCAGAGTATAAGTATTAAGTATGCTTATTATTCTAATGTGACGGACTACCAGTTTTTAGACGCACAGATTGTCATCTGGCCGCCCACGTTTTATGATCCCCACAGAGTCAAATATCAACCAGTAGCACATAAATTACTATAATAATCAAACTGGGCTATCAATTATACCATTTTGGCCAGTGAAATGTGCCAATCACTGAGGAAAAAGAATAGTAGAATTATTGGGTATTTGACAAAATTTATTTCATGTAGGTCATTGTAGCTCTTATGACACGTCATAAATCTACCACCGGTTTGGAATGCAGATTCTGCTGAGAAGAGCCGGCAAGCAACTCAGCAGTTGCTCTTTTCAAAAAAAAAAAAAGAAAAATTTTTTTTACAATAGGTAACAAAACTATGCTATGTATACAGTGCTTCCACAATAAAGCTTCAAAAATGCATACGTAGGTACACAATCCAACGCATGTCAATACGGGCAGACAAAGCAGACCCATTCTCGTTGGCGCCACCCGTTCACGAGCATGACACAAGACAAAAAAAAATTATATACTTAAATAAAGGTATTTTAATATAATAACACAGTGTAATTATTATTTTTTTTTAATATCTTTACTAGTCTCGAAAATATAGAGCGTTTGAGTTTCCTGTTAAAAAGAGAGAGCGCTATTGAAAAATGACGTCACGATTCAGTAGCCCCATAAACCCTCCATACAAAACTTCGTTTTAGAAAGAGACGGATACAGTCGCAGTAAAACAGCTTATAACTTATTTGTTTTTTGACCAGTGTTTGGGCTGTGCGTTGAGAGACCAATCAGTCAGTCAGACAGTCAGTCAGTCAGTAAATCAGTGAGTCAATCAGTGGGTCAGTCACATTTTCCTTTTATACATATATTTAGAAAAGATAAATAGCATACAATTTTTAACAAAATATAACAAGGTTGCTAGGTAACTTAACTTATCGACAGATTATAGATAGATTGAATATAGGAACCGGGCGTAAGAATATAATTGCGCCGCTCGGTAACAGTATATGGTATCTTATCTAGAAACTTAGCGCTTTTAGATAAAGCCTGTGCTTGGGATACAACAGCTTTGAACCCGCGACCTCCCGGAATTCATTGCGCACTTCTACCGTTAAGCTTTTGAGGGTTTTATATTGTTATATCTTGAATCTTGTGGTTTATTCACAGCCTGTTATTAACTGGAGTCTTAAGGTCGTCGCTCACTCATCACCACCAGCACCACCTTGTCTCTTGGGCTTGAGATATGGATTTCCATATAATAAACTACACCATATAATGTGCATACACTTATCAACTCCGTAGCCTCATGAGATCACATTGCTCGCAAACTGTCGCGAACCGCGAATGAACAACTCGGTGACAATCCGCTGCTCGCCAGCTTTTCGTGCCTTGCCCACGTATGGGTCTCGAGTGAACTGCGTGCCGTCCGCGAGTTGGTCACTCCACCTCTTTTGTGATTTGACTAGAAGACTCTAGTCCACCAGTTGACCACCTTACGTACACTCTTCTGGCGTGTGATAACAAGGCCACCCGTTGACAACGAGTGGAATAGGCGGCGCAGTGGTCCGGTGCTGGGTTGACTAGTGAGCGATGACCTTTAAAGTTATATTCTAGCCTCTTAATCAATAACATTTAATCGGCGAAATAGCATTCCAGTGTCGTGTATCTGTACGATGTATTGCCTTGTTTCGTTTCAACTTATTTGCACCACAATTAAAAAACCCTCAGACTGTTAAGAAGCCTCTACATACTTGGCCGATTTCCTATTCCACCCTACTTGGTATTAATCCGTAATAAATACAAAAGTGTATTTTTTTGTTGCCTTTTCTTGACCCAACATTGGAATTTATCTTGACTGGGCATTGAAATCTTTGTACGAGTCTTTTGTGTTGACAAAGTCGACAAAGACAAAGATGGTTAATAATCCATACTAACAATAAATAAGAATGTATGCTTGTTCCTTTTCACATCTCAACCGTTGACCCGATTTCTATAAAATTTGATAAGAAAATAGCTCAACATCCTGTGAAACGACATAGGAAACCATTTATCCCGCAGTATCAAGGAGCTCCCGCGGGATTTTCAAAACCTAACCTCACGCGGACGAATTCTTGAATAAAAGCCAGTAATTAATACTAATCAGGTTTAAATACCAATAATAATCAGGTTGGAAACGAAGTCGGCAAAGTGTGTAAGAGACTTAAAGCCGAACATCATTTTATTATCGCAAACATGTAACGAAAACGCGTTGACATCCGCATAAATCAACCGCCTGTCAATTAAACATAGCATTACAACAATACACAGACAATCAAGGGACCAATTATTTATTTGTTCGCAGGGGGCCTGTCCACGACCGCAATGGTGAAGATCCAGCTCCTCGATATAAACGACAACGTCCCCGTCTTCACCGTGAGGGATTACAACGTCTCTCTGAAGGAGGGGAGGATATCAAGCAACGAACCCATAGTGGCAGTGTCCGCCAGTGACGAGGATTCCGGAAGATTCGGGACAGTCACTTACAGGATCGTGAACGGGAACGATAACGACGTCTTTCGGATAGACAGAAGTACGGGGGAGATTTTCGTGACGAAATCCTCGTTGATACAAGCGAACGGGAGGTTCGATTTGGAGGTAAGAGCATGATCTATTATCTAGACACCGTCATAAACTAGTAACACTATAGATACTTTTGTCTGCGTAAAGTGGAAGTCATTTTTGGGCTTGAGAATACGCTTTTATAACTTGATTCCGAAAGATTTCGTAAATTTGCCATTAGGTACATAAAAAACAGTGTGTAAAGACATATTTAATAAGTAGAGTTTTTTACACAGTTAATGAATTCCTCAATGATAAAGTTGCTTGGAACCAATCTGCTTTGCTTCAGCTGTCCGTAAGATAGATGAGAAAAGAGCAACTGCTAAGTTTCTTGCCGGCTCTTCTCAGCAGAATCAGCATTCCGAACCGGTGGTAGATTCTCGACTTGTCATAACAGCCACAAGTTTTTTTTTTTTCATATAAATAGCAAACGAGCTGGCGGGTCATCTGATGTAAAGTTTATTACCGCAGCCTATGAACACTTATAGTACCAGAGGCACCACTAATGCGTTGCCGGCTTTTCAGGAATTTATTGGTCCGCCCCTTGAATAACTCCATATTGTAATTAAGTGGGAACACTGTTGGGGAAGTTCATCATCAGCGCACATGCATCCACTGTTGGACATAGGCCTCTTTTAAGTAGCGCCAACCTATCGCCTATCCTCGGCCTTTCGCATCAAATCGATGCCTGCCACTTTTCGGATGTCATCGCTCCATCTAGCCGGGGGGCGCCCTATACTCCATTTACCGAGACGCGGTCAACACTCGAGGACCCACGAAATGAATACCTACCTAATTTTGAATTTGGAATTTTTGAGGTGTCGGCGACTGACGGCGGAGGTCTGGGCGCGCCGCAAGCGGCCTCGGTGCACGTGAGCGTGATCCCTGCTGGCGTCGGCTCCGCATTGTTCGACAAGCCGCGATACAATTTTCGCGTGCGCGAAGACGTGAGGAGCGGAACTATTGTTGGCAGTCTCAAAGCTACAGCTGGAGGTGAGCTTTTTTTTTTTAAATTACTTCATACAAACTGATGCACTAAACATTCAATTACACTTACCTCTATCTTTAATCTATGATTGATGATGAACACTGGACTTGCTGCTTTGAATTTTTTTTTTTGCACCTATTTGATTGACACCATTTTGGATTCGATTGGCGCCATCTTCGCGTTGTAAGCATAGATATGAGTGTCTCTGAAAATAATAATATTGCAAATACTCAAACACTTAAAACTCTAAAAACTCTGTATTTAATCTATGATTTCAAATGAGGTTAATTATTATTAAGGTAGGTATTAATTTTATAGATTAATTAAAGAAGTCGGTGCGCCATTTGCACTATTATTAGTTTGAGAGACACTCGTATGTCAAATGTGGCGCTTCAAATTGATCCATAATTATGTTAATCCACGTTATTCCCACTGTTAATCATAGATTAAAGATAGAGGGCAGTGTTCAATTACCTACATGTTTTTTTGGAGAAAATACTTTTTAGGTGCGTTAAACCATTTTTGGTAGAAAAATCTTATGAGTTCGCGTACCAATAATGTCAACAGTAGGTATCCGTAGCTCTGAGTATGCCTTTTTTATTTATTCTGACTGATAGTTCTTGTCTGATGTTAAGTGATGATGCAGTCTAAGATGGTAGCGGGCCAACATGGAGCAGTTTTAATGAAACCCATAACCTTAATCGGTTTCTACACGCCATCGAGTCAGAATGCTAAACACTTTGCGGCACATCTTTGTCGGTACAGTTGTAACTAGCCACGACCAAACTCTAGCACCAGACGAGACTAGATACATTTCAGAAAATATAAATTTTGAAGGCGAGAATCGAACCCGAGACTAATTCTGAGATCTATAGATGCTCTGACTTAGCTCGGACTTAAGATAAGTGTTAAAACGAGACACAAGTATGATACGACATAAATCTGCGCCGTATTATCTCTGTCTGAGATTGAAAGGGCGGGATATAGATTTCAGTCTCGGTACAGTACCAAAAGATCACCCATTCTACTTATTTCTTAAAAATAGTAAAAGCAACATATGCCACATTGCCACGTTCATTGTAATGATCCGAAAATCTCACATCATAAGCCTTCAAATTACTGCTAATGACGAAACTCGATACACTCGAACAGATCTGTGATGAAATAAGATACAATTATTGTGCCAGAGATTTAGACATACAATGCATCTCGATAACATTCTCTAAATAGCATAATAGAAAGCCATAAGCTAACACGGGGGACGTTTGGGATTACATACAAAGAAAATCACTTAGAGACAAAGTAAATATTAATGTTAGAATGCGGCGACTACCGCGGAATCGTGTTACCTTATAGCTTCATTTCGTTTTAAGCGATTTATTGAATTCTTCTATATCGGGGTAAGAAATAAGCTTTAGACTGTTATAATCTGATAAATCATCCTCTATAAAGGAGTCAGCTAGCGTATATGGCCCCCAAATGTAATTCTTGCTTTAAGAAGTCCCAACAACTAGTTAAAACCGCGACATGGTAACCCATGGAGGTTGCAATTTACATAATACATTTTGAATTATAGATCTTTCAACTCACGAGGGTGCATGGCTCATGTAAAAACTAATAAAATAGTAAAAACTAAAGATCGCAATTTACATAATTTTTAAGCTATTGCATAGCTTCTATCGCGGGCCTTGAGCGTGGAGACCGAATCCAGAAATTCCCTCTTGTAACCTGCACCACACACCGAAATCTTATACCTACGCGGAAACCTATCGACAAAACTCTTACCTCCTATTGGGATCGCTATTTATGTAATACTAGTTAATTCTCGCGTTCGCTCTTCGACTTCGTTCGCGTGGATTGAGGTTTCTTGATTCTCGCGACAACTCTCTTATTTCCCGGGATAAAAAGTAGCCTAGGTATGTGTTAATCCACACTATAATCTATCTCTACGCCAAACTTCAGCCGAATCGGTTCTGTAGTTTTTACGTGAAAGTGTAACAAACATACATCCAAATTTTCGCATTTTTAATATAACATAAACATAATAGGATTTATTTTTTCACTTGAAACGACTTTTTGGAAAAACAGGCTTGAGTTGAAAGAAGAGCTTCAAAACTTCGCATAAAATGCGCCATTTGTCTTGTGGCGTGCACCACACACCGAAATCTCATATCTATGCGGAAAATACAAAATCGGCCATTGTCTGAGAGCAGGATCACGACCACGTGATGAGAAGCCGTCCCCACACGCTACACCTCCCGTCCCGGCGCGCCGTCCTATGACTCTTTATACTTTCTAATCCGGGAATAACTTTGTATTGTAATCGCCGTGAAAAAGGCTATAAATATATTGAAATTATAGTATTTGTATGCTCAGGGCTCCTTCCGTTTGGTGTCGATTTTATCAGGTGATGAAAACACTTTCAATTTATAATGAGGCCGTATATGATCCTTTTGGTATAATTCAGCGTAAATATCAGCGCATTATTATCGGTATATTTTTTTTTATATGAACAGCGAGCAAACACAACACACATCACAAACTCTTCATAACACTCACACATAGGTATGTTCACATAAACACTCATACACCCACTCACTTGTATGCTCATAATTTTTGAATATAGTATAAACGAATGAAAGTTGTATTGTTAGCACAGAAGGATAATGTAAGAGAAGTGCCTATATTACGAGTTCTGAACTTATCTTAGGCAGCAGTGTCTCAATCTAATAAAAGATGGATCATTGTAGTTAACTAAGGACCTTATTTCATTTTTCATTTCATTTCAAACGTCACCTGGTGTTAAGTGATTACCGCCGCCCGTGAACACTTGCAGTACCAGAGACACCACCAATGCGTTGCCGGCTTTTCAAAAATTTGTAAATAGGTTAAAACCAGATATAGTTGCCTCGATTGTAATTTCTCTACTTTCGAGGATGAATCACATGTTTATTTATCTATCGAAAGACATATTGTCTATGTGCGATTGCATGGAAAGACAAGTTGCGATCGAAGTTTTTGCGGGATAAATGTCCTCTTTCTCGGCGGGGCATCTATCCTAAACGTAATTTATATGTATTAGATGAGATGATTTTAATGGATACCCCCTATATGGGATAGATGCCCCAAAATTTAGAGGTCTGCAAATTTTTAAGCTATTGCATAGCTTCTATCGCGGGCCAGCGTGGATACCGAATCCAGAAATTCCGTAACGAAAATAACCTGACACGGGACTCCTCTCACCGCTAGATGGTGTTGATAAAAAATGCTATGCAATAGCTTTACCGCGGCAGTCCCCGAGTGCCACACGTCTTTTTTTTCTATGATATGGTGAGGTGGATATCAAAAATACATACAGTAAACTTGTAGTTGTAAGTTGTAACTTAACACCTACTTACTTACAGTCTAATTATACATCCATAAAAAGGAATCATTTAAAACCGAAAGCGAATCAAAACGTAGAGTACCGCCCATTTAATATCGTGGATTCAGTTCCTTTCGTGGTAGGCGATCGCGCCTCGGAGATTCCGCGCATATTAACATATAATGTTGTATTGGATTAATTGAGATCAAATTACTGATATTGCTCGCCAGTTACATACAATGTATTGTGTTGCGCTTTGCGAGCTAGCGGCGAGCCCCGACTTCCATACGGAATAATTAATTAGTATTGCTGTATACGGTCTGGTACAGTTGTTATGATGATCCTTGTTTAATCTCGTTCCACCGGACTGTGAAAGTGAGGGAATAGAGAGTGCGCCTGTGATAGCGTACACACTTGTGTTCTATAAAATCTCCCGCGCAGATGGCTAATCTTTGGAACAATAATATTATTTATATTTATTATTACTTGGAGCCCTTCCGGCTTCCGTTTTTCCAACTAACTAGGTACCATATATAACTTGGATACCTTAACATCAAGAGTGATAAAAATTCATTTCAAAAAAACCGACTTCTTACGCCACTACAAAGTATGAAAATAAATTTAGTTTGTACACGTTTGTTGAAGGAAAAGAAACGATGAAACCGATACGCGAAGCTCGCCCGACTTTAACAAACGTGTCTCTCATGTGCCATCAGAAGGCAAGCGTCGTGCATAAATTTTTGGAAGTCGGATAACAATAGGCATCTTCTAACATGGAATCTTTTCGTGAATAGGCAAGCGCACTCCATCTTAGGCGGCATCTTTACTTACAATCAGCTATGCGATTCTCGAAAGTAAAATACAATTTACATCGGTTGCGCATCGGATGTCTTTTTAGATGTAGCAAATTTGGTATTCTCTTGTTGACTTTGATTCGCCGATGCCACACTAGCGCCCCATGAGCGAGCGTGGTAGATGTAGGAAACTCAATTCTGACATTTATGTATGGCAAATGGTATTCTGCAAGGCATTTTCAGCTCGTCTGTTACAACATCGTACGCCCTCGACTTCGATTTTAAATGTCAAAATGAAAGCGTCTTGTTTAGTAGCTTTTCCTAGGATGTAGTGTACGATGAACATTAAAATTGCTTTGTGAACTCAAAGAAATCTTTGAATAACTTGAAAATATGAGTTTTCTTCTACCACAAAACATTGTCTGAGATGGTTCATATAAAAAAGGTAAGTAACCCCGTGTCATTATACAAAATAACCTCTGTATTATAGTTCCCTAATATCCATAGTTAAAATCCCTTTCATATCTTGGAATATAATCATTTCTCTCATTTTTAAAAGTTTTATAAATAAATATGATACTTATTAAAATATTGATTAGTCGCAGTTTGAATAAAAAAATATTCTATTCTATAGTCATTTGAGTTCTTAGAGTATCAATCAGCAAGTTTTTCGACGATTTCCCTGGTGCAGTGCTAACCTCCTCCCATTTATAGACTACAGTCTTATAAATGGGAGGTCTCGGGTTCGATTCCCGGCGGAGGCAATTTGGGAATTAATAATTTCTGAATTACATATAGTTACCACCCTACCGTCAAAGACTTGGACTAGGTGCTTATGTCTTTTTATGCTCCCTGCAGGATTTATTTATGTAATAAATACTAATTTTATCAATTTTCAGATATTGCACATAGAGACAACCTTAGAAGGAGATAACCCACTTAATGACATGAAGCAATCCTGCAGATTTAGCAGAAGAACTTACAGCTTCTTTTTCAAAGGGAATATAGCAATGAATAGAAGAAATAATCAGTTACGAGAACGTTTGTTCCATTTTTCTAGAAAGCATATTTTTCTAGCCAACTACTAGCTAGAAAAAACCAACTTTAAAGAAAGAATGGGAAAAAATAAAAGATTATATTATCATATAAAAGAAAACTGGTTTTATTTTTCAATTTTTACGTTTATGATTAGGGCTTGATTTTCATGTGTCTTATGCTCCATATCTTGATTCCTTCAAAATGCACTCTGAAAGTTATGGGCATCGTCCTGCATAATAATTCCAGCTGAAACATTTAAATATAATAATAATTTAATATGGCTAGTTTGAATTAGATAATTAGGCTATCAATACATACAGTTACAGAAAAAATATTAAAAGTGTCTGTTTATGTTTTTGAAACTGCCTTTTACCTCGTATTATTTATTGAATTAACAATATCAAAAACCAAACACAATCTTAAAATTTTTGTCGATTTATCTTTTTATCCAGGATAACTTTCAGAACAGCTGAACTGATTTTGATGGAACTCTAACGGGCATACACAAGTGAGAAGATTATGCAAGAAATGATCTAAGCTACTTTTTATCCCGGAAATATTACAGTTTAAAATAAAATAATATTTAGAAAAATAAATAAGTTTATTTATTTCACATAGGCTACTTTTTATGGCCCAACAAGCTCATAGTATCTACCCATAAAAAAAACAACCAGTAAAAAACCATCTATTTCCTATACGATGAAATTTTTACTATTTTTACTTTTATATTGTGCTAAGATAAACAAAATTGTTTTGTTAAAGTGCAATATATATACTTGTATCTTGATTTCAAGCTAATCATGGGTAAAGACTAGTTGATGAACTAGTAAAATATTTGTAGTTTCTTTATATGTTTAGTAAATAAAAAAGGAAAGTAAAATCTATGGAGTCTAAGTTACAAACCTTCTGTTATACTCTTCAAATTCTTGGGACAACTTTTATAGATGCTTCCTTATAATGGTCGGTCCAAGAGTGCATCAACATCACCACTAAATTCTTCTTTCTACCAACTTTTCAAAATGTATAGTGAATGCAGTATTAGGTAGGTAGGTATTTCAGGAAATATAATACAGTTTTTTCACACTCTTCAAACACATCACATCTTACGTAGGTACTAAAAAATAGTTCAAACAATATCGCTTGTCGCCAGGGCGGTGCAGTATTACACGGATTATATAGGTATTTTAAGGACGGGATTTCGCAAAGAGTAGGTATAAAAACGCACTTCTACACATGCACCGTTCACACGCACACACAGGCGCGGGCAAGCTGCGTTAAAAATGAGTGAATTAACTTGTTTTGATACTTGGATATAAATTGTTTATGTTTTATTTTTTTATTTTTTATTTTCGTCCGGACTTGCTGTACACTAAGTTAGACTTAGATTTAGTCTTAGTCTTAGACTTCGATTTAGACTTTTTTAAGCCACTGGGAAATGCATTAGACTAAGACTAAGTCTCTTTAAGTCTAAGCCTAAGTCTAACACTAAGACTAAGACTAAGACTTAGACTTAGTCTTAGTGTTAGACTTAGGCTTAGATTTGAACTCAGACTTAGTCTAAGTCTAAGTTTAATTCTAAATCTAAGTCTAAGTTGAGCAAACCAAATTGATAATATATTTTGAAAAGAAGAAACTAAGTACTAGGTACCTATGGTACCTTCAATATAATAGCATTATTTTATTATTTGATAGAATTTCGAAATTTCTTGCAAAGTTACATTCCCCGAATGTAGTACTGACCTGCATGTATACCTCGAAAACTTCTATTGGAACTCCTAGATCTTTAGAGTAAGTTGTATTGAGTTTGGGCTCGTTTTGTAAGTTATGATGAGATCTTACCACTGGCCTTATTGGAGTGACCTGATGGTATACTTCGAAGACTACTACTGGATCTTCTAGACAGCTACAGCTAGTTATATCGAGTTTGGGCTCGTTTTGTAAGTAATGATGAGATCTTACCACTGGACTTGTTGGAGTGACTTGGTGGTATACCTCGAAGACTTCTATTGGAACTCCTAGATCTTTGCAGCTAGTTATATCGAGTTTGGGCTTGTTTTGTAAGTTATGATGAGATCTTACCACTGGACTTGTTGGAGTGACCTGATGGTATACTTCAAAGACTACTACTGGATCTTCTAGACGGCTACAGCTAGTTATATCGAGTTTGGGCTCGTTTTGTAAGTAATGATAAGATCTTACCACTGGAATTGTTGGAGTGATTGGTGGTATACCTCGAAGACTTCTATTGGAACTCCTAGATCTTTACAGCTAGTTATATCGAGTTTGGGCTCGTTTTGTAAGTTATGATGAGATCTTACCACTGGACTTGTTGGAGTGACCTGATGGTATACTTCGAAGACTACTTCTGGATCTTCTAGACGGCTGCAGCTAGTTATATCGAGTTTGGGCTCGTTTTGTAAGTTATGATGAGATCTTACCACTGGACTTGTTGGAGTGACTTGGTGGTATACCTCGAAGACTTCTATTGGAACTCCTAGATCTTTACAGCTAGTTATATCGAGTTTGGGCTCGTTTTGTAAGTTAGGATGAGATCTTACCACTGGACTTGTTGGAGTGACCTGATGGTATACTTCGAAGACTACTACTGGATCTTCTAGACGGCTACAGCTAGTTATATCGAGTTTGGGCTCGTTTTGTAAGTAATGATGAGATCTTACCACTGGACTTGTTGGAGTGACCTGATGGTATACTTCGAAGACTATACTACTGGATCTTCTAGACAGCTACAGCTAGTTATATCGAGTTTGGGCTCGTTTTGTAAGTAATGATGAGATCTTACCACTGGACTTGTTGGAGTGACTTGGTGGTATACTTCGAAGACTTCTATTGGAACTCCTAGATCTTTACAGCTAGTTATATCGAGTTTGGGCTCGTTTTGTAAGTAATGATGAGATCTTACCACTGGACTTGTTGGAGTGACCTGATGGTATACTTCGAAGACTACTACTGGATCTTCTAGACGGCTACAGCTAGTTATATCGAGTTTGGGCTCGTTTTGTAAGTAATGATGAGATCTTACCACTGGACTTGTTGGAGTGACCTGATGGTACACCTCGAAGACTTCTATTGGAACTCCTAGATCTTTACAGCTAGTCGTATCGAGTTTGGGCTCGTTTTGTAAGTAATGATGAGATCTTACCACTGGACTTGTTGGAGTGACCTGATGGTATACCTCGAAGACTTCTATTGGAACTCCTAGATCTTTACAGCTAGTTATATCGAGTTTGGGCTCGTTTTGTAAGTAATGATGATATCTTACCACTGGACTTGTTGGAGTGACTTGGTGGTATACCTCGAAGACTTCTATTGGAACTCCTAGATCTTTAGAGTTAGTTATATCGAGTTTGGGCTCGTTTTGTAAGTTATGATGAGATCTTACCACTGAGCTTGTTGGAGTGACCTGGTGGTATACTTCGAAGACTACTACTGGATCTTCTAGACGGCTACAGCTAGTTATATCGAGTTTGGGCTCGTTTTGTAAGTAATGATGAGATATTACCACTGGACTTGTTGGAGTGACTTGGTGGTATACCTCGAAGACTTCTATTGGAACTCCTAGATCTTTACAGCTAGTTATATCGAATTTGGGCTCGTTTTGTAAGTAATGATGAGATCTTACCACTGGACTTGTTGGAGTGACTTGGTGGTATACCTCGAAGACTTCTATTGGAACTCCTAGATCTTTACAGCTAGTTATATCGAGTTTGGGCTCGTTTTGTAAGTTATGATGAGATCTTACCACTGGACTTGTTGGAGTGACCTGATGGTATACTTCGAAGACTACTACTGGATCTTCTAGACGGCTACAGCTAGTTATATCGAGTTTGGGCTCGTTTTGTAAGTAATGATGAGATCTTACCACTGGACTTGTTGGAGTGACCTGATCGTATACTTCGAAGACTACTACTGGATCTTCTAGACAGCTACAGCTAGTGATATCGAGTTTGGGCTCGTTTTGTAAGTAATGATGAGATCTTACCACTGGACTTGTTGGAGTGACCTGATGGTATACCTCGAAGACTTCTATTGGAACTCCTAGATCTAATCATCATAACTTACAAAACGAGCCCAAACTCAATACAACTAACTCTAAAGATCTAGGAGTTCCAATAGAACTCTTCGAGGTATACCATCAGGTCACTCCAACAAGTCCAGTGGTAAGATCTCATCATAACTTACAAAACGAGCCCAAACTCGATATAACTAGCTGTAAAGATCTAGGAGTTCCAATAGAAGTCTTCGAGGTATACCACCAAGTCACTCCAACAAGTCCAGTGGTAAGATCTCATCGTTACTTACAAAATGAGCCCAAATTCGATATAACTAGCTGTAGCCGTCTAGAAGATCCAGTAGTAGTCTTTGAAGTATACCATCAGGTCACTCCAACAAGTCCAGTGGTAAGATCTCATCATAACTTACAAAACGAGCCCAAACTCGATATAACTAGCTGTAAAGATCTAGGAGTTCCAATAGAAGTCTTCGAGGTATACCACCAAGTCACTCCAACAAGTCCAGTGGTAAGATCTCATCATTACTTACAAAACGAGCCCAAACTCGATATAACTAGCTGTAGCTGTCTAGAAGATCCAGTAGTATAGTCTTCGAAGTATACCATCAGGTCACTCCAACAAGTTCAGTGGTAAGATCTCATCATTACTTACAAAACGAGCCCAATCTCGCTATAACTAGCTGTAGCCGTCTAGAAGATCCAGTAGTAGTCTTCGAAGTATACCATCAGGTCACTCCAACAAGTCCAGTAGTAAGATCTCATCATTACTTACAAAACGAGCCCAAACTCGATATAACTAGCTGTAGCCGTCTAGAAGATCCAGTAGTAGTCTTCGAAGTATACCATCAGGTCACTCCAACAAGTCCAGTGGTAAGATCTCATCATTACTTACAAAACGAGCCCAAACTCGATATAACTAGCTGTAGCCGTCTAGAAGATCCAGTAGTAGTCTTCGAAGTATACCATCAGGTCACTCCAACAAGTCCAGTGGTAAGATCTCATCCTAACTTACAAAACGAGCCCAAACTCGATATAACTAGCTGTAAAGATCTAGGAGTTCCAATAGAAGTCTTCGAGGTATACCACCAAGTCACTCCAACAAGTCCAGTGGTAAGATCTCATCGTTACTTACAAAATGAGCCCAAATTCGATATAACTAGCTGTAGCCGTCTAGAAGATCCAGTAGTAGTCTTTGAAGTATACCATCAGGTCACTCCAACAAGTCCAGTGGTAAGATCTCATCATAACTTACAAAACGAGCCCAAACTCGATATAACTAGCTGTAAAGATCTAGGAGTTCCAATAGAAGTCTTCGAGGTATACCACCAAGTCACTCCAACAAGTCCAGTGGTAAGATCTCATCATTACTTACAAAACGAGCCCAAACTCGATATAACTAGCTGTAAAGATCTAGGAGTTCCAATAGAAGTCTTCGAGGTATACCACCAAGTCACTCCAACAAGTCCAGTGGTAAGATCTCATCGTTACTTACAAAACGAGCCCAAATTCGATATAACTAGCTGTAGCCGTCTAGAAGATCCAGTAGTAGTCTTCGAAGTATACCATCAGGTCACTCCAACAAGTCCAGTGGTAAGATCTCATCCTAACTTACAAAACGAGCCCAAACTCGATATAACTAGCTGTAGCCGTCTAGAAGATCCAGTAGTAGTCTTCGAGGTATACCACCAAGTCACTCCAACAAGTCCAGTGGTAAGATCTCATCATTACTTACAAAACGAGCCCAAACTCGATATAACTAGCTGTAGCCGTCTAGAAGATCCAGTAGTAGTCTTCGAAGTATACCATCAGGTCACTCCAACAAGTCCAGTGGTAAGATCTCATCCTAACTTACAAAACGAGCCCAAACTCGATATAACTAGCTGTAGCCGTCTAGAAGATCCAGTAGTAGTCTTCGAGGTATACCACCAAGTCACTCCAACAAGTCCAGTGGTAAGATCTCATCATTACTTACAAAACGAGCCCAAACTCGATATAACTAGCTGTAGCCGTCTAGAAGATCCAGTAGTAGTCTTCGAAGTATACCATCAGGTCACTCCAACAAGTTCAGTGGTAAGATCTCATCATAACTTACAAAACGAGCCCAAACTCGATATAACTAACTCTAAAGATCTAGGAGTTCCAATAGAAGTCTTCGAGGTATACCACCAAGTCACTCCAACAAGTCCAGTGGTAAGATATCATCATTACTTACAAAACGAGCCCAAACTCGATATAACTAGCTGTAAAGATCTAGGAGTTCCAATAGAAGTCTTCGAGGTATACCACCAAGTCACTCCAACAAGTCCAGTGGTAAGATCTCATCATTACTTACAAAACGAGCCCAAACTCGATATAACTAGCTCTAGCCGTCTAGAAGATCCAGTAGTAGTCTTCGAGGTATACCACCAAGTCACTCCAACAAGTCCAGTGGTAAGATCTCATCATTACTTACAAAACGAGCCCAAACTCGATATAACTAGCTGTAGCCGTCTAGAAGATCCAGTAGTAGTCTTCGAAGTATACCATCAGGTCACTCCAACAAGTCCAGTGGTAAGATCTCATCCTAACTTACAAAACGAGCCCAAACTCGATATAACTAGCTGTAGCCGTCTAGAAGATCCAGTAGTAGTCTTCGAGGTATACCACCAAGTCACTCCAACAAGTCCAGTGGTAAGATCTCATCATTACTTACAAAACGAGCCCAAACTCGATATAACTAGCTGTAGCCGTCTAGAAGATCCAGTAGTAGTCTTCGAAGTATACCATCAGGTCACTCCAACAAGTTCAGTGGTAAGATCTCATCATAACTTACAAAACGAGCCCAAACTCGATATAACTAACTCTAAAGATCTAGGAGTTCCAATAGAAGTCTTCGAAGTATACCATCAGGTCACTCTAACAAGTCCAGTGGTAAGATCTCATCATAACTTACAAAACGAGCCCAAATTCGATATAACTAGCTGTAAAGATCTAGGAGTTCCAATAGAAGTCTTCGAGGTATACCACCAAGTCACTCCAACAAGTCCAGTGGTAAGATCTCATCATTACTTACAAAACGAGCCCAAACTCGATATAACTAGCTGTAAAGATCTAGGAGTTCCAATAGAAGTCTTCGAGGTATACCACCAAGTCACTCCAACAAGTCCAGTGGTAAGATCTCATCGTTACTTACAAAACGAGCCCAAATTCGATATAACTAGCTGTAGCCGTCTAGAAGATCCAGTAGTAGTCTTCGAAGTATACCATCAGGTCACTCCAACAAGTCCAGTGGTAAGATCTCATCCTAACTTACAAAACGAGCCCAAACTCGATATAACTAGCTGTAGCCGTCTAGAAGATCCAGTAGTAGTCTTCGAGGTATACCACCAAGTCACTCCAACAAGTCCAGTGGTAAGATCTCATCATTACTTACAAAACGAGCCCAAACTCGATATAACTAGCTGTAGCCGTCTAGAAGATCCAGTAGTAGTCTTCGAAGTATACCATCAGGTCACTCCAACAAGTTCAGTGGTAAGATCTCATCATAACTTACAAAACGAGCCCAAACTCGATATAACTAACTCTAAAGATCTAGGAGTTCCAATAGAAGTCTTCGAGGTATACCACCAAGTCACTCCAACAAGTCCAGTGATAAGATATCATCATTACTTACAAAACGAGCCCAAACTCGATATAACTAGCTGTAAAGATCTAGGAGTTCCAATAGAAGTCTTCGAGGTATACCACCAAGTCACTCCAACAAGTCCAGTGGTAAGATCTCATCATTACTTACAAAACGAGCCCAAACTCGATATAACTAGCTGTAGCCGTCTAGAAGATCCAGTAGTAGTCTTCGAAGTATACCATCAGGTCACTCTAACAAGTCCAGTGGTAAGATCTCATCATAACTTACAAAACGAGCCCAAACTCAATACAACTAACTCTAAAGATCTAGGAGTTCCAATAGAAGTTTTCGAGGTATACATGCAGGTCAGTACTACATTCGGGGAATATAACTTTACAAGAAATTTCGAAATTCTATCAAATAATAAAATAATGCTATTATATTGAAGGTACCATAGGTACCTAGTACTTAGTTTCTTACCTTTCTTTTCAAAATATATAAAGTATCAATTTGGTTTGCTATGAACTATTTCGTGTTCGTACAGCGATGTTTTTCGATACCAGCATCTGCTTGCAACCAGCGCAGCTACCACTCAGAAAGGCGGTCAAACGCCGACTGATTGATATTTGAATTTTGAATTTTGAAAATAAATCAAACCAGTGACCGAGTAAAATCAAAATAAGCCTTATTGCACATTATTTTAAGATTCGGTTTAAACCAAAATATGTGAAAAAATTACACGCGATGCTATATTTTTTTTTTAATACTATTTGTACTATTTTTGATATTTTTCTCTCCAAGATTTTGAGTTGAACATATCGGCTAACAGATAGTATTTTTTAATTACATAAAACCGGTATATTATATACAAGAAATGTACCTAAAGTCGCCCCAAAATCGTGAATTTTGTGTGAAGAGGTGACGGGAAATAATTTTTATAGTACTAAAAATTGAGATTTTGAACAAAATCAACTCCCAAGATTTGGAGATTAAGGACCAATCTATGTGTAGCAATTTTTATTTTCATCTTATTTGGTTTAACTTAGTCACAATATGTACCGAAAGTCACCCGATATGCGGAAACGCACTCTTAAGCGTTTCATTTTGTTAGAAATATAATTGCCTTCACAGTTACAAGTGTTTGGTGTTTACAAAAACGGATTGCGTCACCCGGCCGGACCTCAACGATGAAAGTAATTTTTTTCAATTCGTCTCAATAATATCGGCAATGGTCAACAAGCATTCATCCTTGTTGAAGTTAAAAGTTTTAAATAATGTTTATTTACATCGTAATTTGTATTTCTAAATGTAATTTTGTAATATAACAGTAAAATTTGCACTAAAACAATTTTAAAACTCTTAAAAAGGCTATATTTCTCAATCGTAAACTTTTACCGGTACAACACCGGCTCGCCTTTGTGAACATCGTAGGTTCCGTCTCGACAACAAGATCATCGACGAGCTTTACGCTGCTGCAGAATACCGAATTTACAACCGTTGTAAGTCGAGTCGATATGTACGATGTAACATCGTTGTCTACATCGACGTTAGCAACGTTTAAAGGTTTTTAAGAGAATCGCACTTCAGGTGTGACCACAGTCAAGCGTTAGTCTGTAAATTTAGAAAAAAAAAATATCATAATTTCAACCCATTGCCCACTACTACGATACGGGTCTAGTCTGAGAATGAGAAGGATTGGCAGACTTCAAACACCCTTGAGAAGAACTCCCACGCATACTTCTTCTTCTTCTTCTTCTTCAACTAATGGACGTCCACTGCTGGACATAAGTCTCCTGCATGGACCTCCACAAGCCTCGGTCTTGCGCCGCCTGAATCCAGCGGCTCCCTGCGACTCGCTTGATGTCGTCTGTCCACCTAGTGGGGGGTCTGCCAACACTGCGCTTCCCGGTGCGAGGTCGCCACTCCAGCACCTTGGGACCCCATCGACCATCAGCTCTTCGAACTATGTGCCCCGCCCATTTCCACTTCAGTTTCGCAACCCGCAGAGCTATGTCGGTGACTTTGGTTCTCCTACGGATCTCCTCATTTCTGATTTGATCTCGCAGGGATACTCCGAGCATAGCTCTCTCCATCGCCCGCTGAGTGATCCTGAGCCTTCTTATGAGGCCCATAGTTAGCGACCATGTTTCGGATCCGTAAGTAATCACTGGCAACACGCACTGTTCGAAGACTTTAGTCTTCAGGCACTGAGGAATTTTGGACGAAAAGACATCTCTAAGCTTCCCGAACGCTGCCCAGCCGAGTTGGATTCGGCGGTTGATCTCTTTCTCGAAATTGGACCTACCTAGCTGGACTGTGTGTCCCAGGTATATATACTCGTCTACAATTTCGAGTGCAGAGTTCTCCACGATTACTGGGTGGAGCGGAGCATGAGCATTAGACATGATTTTCGTCTTGCTCATGTTCATTTTAAGGCCCACCTGTTGAGAAACCCTGCTGAGGTCATTGAGCATTGTATTGAGGTCTCCCAGAGTCTCTGCCATAATGACTATGTCATCGGCAAATCGAAGGTGAGTGATGTACTCGCCGTACAGCCCACGCATACAGTTCTTGCTAAAAATGCACATTGATCCAAAAAATTAGAGGTATAAAAAGGAAAGGAGGGAGCTAAAATCTTAAGGTCGTCAAAAATATGTATAATATTGCACGCATTTATTAATTCAATAGTTTTGATAAATGCGGCTGTGGCGGCTCTTACATCTCGTTGCAACCTCTAACTGTTCATAGACAGGGCTAACACGAATCCCAATGGCCGGTACACATTAAAACCGTAGAACAAAACATCATCAAAGCCTTACACCGATGCACGCAAAGCGAGCTGCAAATCTCGAGCGCTATCAACAATAGTACTCGTGGATTTCCCATGGACAAGTGGTCGTATAACGGCGCGGCTCGCAATTCATTGATTTACGGCGCCCGCACTCACTACACAGTACAGAATAAACGTGCTCGAGAGTAAAACTGGCCCCCCTTACACCGGAGTGTAACACCGTCGTGCAGTGCCGGCTTTACCTTTGGTGCAGGGTGTGCAACGTTTTAGGGGGCGCCGCGCCGATCAGCGGCTTCCCCGAAAACCCTGCTTGCTTCCCGACATCATTTAAAATTGCACCATTTTTGCACCTGAATTTCCTTTCAATGGTGAAAATATAACTGTAAGTCAAACGGTATTCTTGTATTGTAAGTATTTCATTTTGGCCGCACATCTACTGGAGGGCGCCAAGATATTGATTGCACACGGGACTACATGGGCTAGAGCCGCCTCTGCCGTCGTGCAAATCGCTTAATTTTCCATGAATTAATTTACATTCTTCTCCAATCTAAATGCTTGCTTTTTTATTATCAACTAGATTTGTCCGCAATTCATCCGCGAAAAGGTAGAATTTTAAAAATCCTGCAGAAACCCTCTGTTTTTCCAGGATAAAAAGAAGCTTATACTCATGCAAAAAATCACGTCGATTTGTTGTTCCGTTGCTGCGTGACTGAAAGACAAACTAACAAACAAATTCACTTTCGTATTCACTATTTTATAATAATAATAAGGAAATAATAAATTAGGTACTGTAAACTGTAAGAAGTGTAATATTTTATCATATCAATAAAATATCGTCGAGTTAAAAAGGTTTATCCACAGCACCATCGTTACCTGCGTTTTGAAATGAAAACGCTATAAAAATCAAATAAAAATTTTGTTATAAAGAGTTCTGCAAGATGTTATCATAAATGTGATCAAAGGTAATAAATATACTTACTATTACTAAGTATTCATACTATAATTCTAGACATGTGTTGCGCAAACGTACCTGAACGTACTACGTAAATTAAACATTAATAATGTAGGTATTACGCTACGGTGTAACATAAAGTCTGTATAGAAAGTCTAGTTGTATAAATATTAGCTGAACACAACGCATTCGCCAGTGATACGGCGGGTATAGTTTATTAACTATAGCTTCGATTTAACAACTATTTATTTTCAACGTAACATACTGTTACATTACAACATATTTATTAAGCTTTATATTCTTTATTATTTTATTGTCAATAGCTTACGTATTGTTATGCATTGTGTTGAAATAATATGGTCCCTGACTATACGGGCCTCATAAGATAAGCTCATATGGTCGCAGTATCCCTGGGAGAAATCAGAAGATCCTTTAGAGAGCCAATGTTACTGATATAGCTGAATATTACTGACATAGCTCAGTGTTACTGACATAGGTCAATGTTACTGACATAGCTCAACAAGTCACGAAACTGAAGTAAAAATGGGCAAGACACTAGTTCCAAGAACTGATGACATTGGAGCTATGTGCCTCAACAACTACCTACCTCGCTCCGACTTCGAGCTATATGGTTGTAGGTCATGTCTGGTGGGAGGCTTTGGTGTCTGGTGGGAGGCTTTGGCCGTGGCTAGTTACCACCCTGCCGTCAAAGACGTGCCGCCAAGCGATTTAGCGTTCCGGCACGATGACGTGTAGAAACCGACTAGGGGTATGGGTTGAATTTACACTGATATACCCCTTCCAAGTTAGCCCGCTACCATCTTAGACTGCATCGTCGCTTACCATCAGGTGAGATCGCAGTCAAGGGCTATCTTGTCATCGAATAAAAAAAAGAGGTAATTTCTCCGGCTCTTTTGATTTCTGAATTATCCCGCAGACATACTCGAGTATAGTACTCTTCATCACCCACTGAGGGACCCTGAGCCTTCTTATGAGACGTAGTTATATATTTACAACTCACACACGTTATATTATAGTTCTTTCAATTCACGAGGGTACGCGGCTCATGCTTGTGTGTGTGTCGTATTTATATAAGTGGGACCGAGAGCTTGCTCACGCCTGACCACTCCCACTTAGGCTCCTGACAGGCACACACACATACGTAATGTGCATGTACACGATATAACCATAAGTAAAGCCCACGCGCCCTCGTGAATTGCAAGAACTATACAATAGAGTATTTTCGAAAATATGATTTTGCAATGTAAATTCCGAGGCAATGCGAGCGGCAAGTAATAATAAATTTTTAAGCAATTAACCGCTATCGGTGGCAGGAATATTGCAAATCACATCTTTAGATTGCGAAGATACCGCGCCCGGACTTATCCGGCGTTGTATTGCTTGCGTTTGGTGCAATTCAGAAAGCCCTGCGTTCAGGCGATCGTGATTTTGTGCAAAAATGTGAGTTGGATAGATTCAAAGAAAATGAACAAAAATAAAATTATATCATAAAATTTTTAGCTATATTAAAAACAACAAAAAATAATAATTTATGACAATTTTGAAAATCTACAATAATAAAGATAAATGAGTTATTGTTTCCTATTAAAATTAAAAATATCTAAACTTTGAAGTAGATCAAGATTTTTCCGAGAAAATTGTTGACAATCATTTTTCTAATTCGAATCTTTAGATTACAGACCCAAAAAATACATACCTATTAAAACAAAACTAACTACTTTCTAAGAACATTTCGGAGCAAATGGCTCAAAGTAACATAAACTCTTTTGGAATCCAAATTGAAGAGCTTTGTTTTATTTGATCATAAAACTTACTTTACTATAATGTAACGAATTTATACGTAACGAATAATTTATTTTATTTATTTTGGAAAACCAACAGCTAATCATACTAAATACTGACTACTAATAACTAATAACAGGTTTTCGCAGATAGACAGTAAACGAACATGAGTACCTGAATTCACAGTACCTGAAAAATCTACAAGTTAAAAATTTAAGATCCACTTGACTGAATTCATATCTTTGATTTTCGACGTAAACTATTCTTATTGCCACAAAACAAGTCAACAAGTTCAGAAGGCGAGAAGCGAATAAATTATCATTTAAACGCTTAAGCTTATAATTTAAGTCGTATCGCTAGCTGGTCAGAGCAGCTCAAAGTTTAATTAGAAAGAGCACCATAATATTGAACAGCATTGCCCAAACGCACGCCCCCCCAGATTTATAGCCAAATGCCCGGAGATAAGGGGCCATTAATTAAAAAAATTCATCAAATGCGAGTCGAAATCGGGAAAGGAGTTCCGTAGACACATTACAACTTGCAATTGAATTGGTATAGACTAAAATAACTTCTACAAAGTATTTCCACACACAAACGTCAAATCTACTGCTACTGCTTCAATGCTCCAATTGCCCTTTGTCAGATAACAATATTATTTTGTGTACATAGTTAACACAAATATAATGACGTTTATGATTCAAAAATTAATTAATTTGTTACCAAATATGACTTAATATTATGATCAGCTTTTTTGGAAAATTACAAAAAACCCGAAAAAAATTAAAGGGACCAATTCTAGTTGTGACTTTAAAAATATAATCGTTTTATTTTATTTTTAACAAAATTCATAAATAAAATCTTTAATTTAAGTTTTATAGATGCAGAAGTTTGCCACTAATTTAAAGAATGCTGTCACCTTAAAATTAAAATTTTTTTTTTGTAAAAGTAAGACAGACATCTTGTTTTAAAGCGAAACTAAAGTCTGAGCAAAGTTAAAGTACATTCTATACATCGAGGCTTTAATTCCGAGCCACAGAAATAAGAGTCATAATATATACTTCTCATCAAAAATATCGAAACACTTTCAAATTTAAAGGCATTGCGAATTGTTTCGATTTTTTTGATGGGATGTATGTTTCGATAAGCCATTTCACCAAGGAACCCGAAAAATGTAATTTAATGAGTCCCGACAGTCCCGCGTTTGAAATGCGATTGCTACAACTGTGGAACCAATTAGTTCTGTGCCGTGTTCGGTGCCAATCGTATGAAATTTATTTGGATATTTTGTTAAAAAGTATAGAGAGATAAGATAGCGTCGAGAACTTTGAGAGGGAAAATAAAAACAATGACTTAAGTAGCGTACCGCCAAGGGAGATACGATCGAAGATTGTAAACTACAGGACTGTGACTGGTACCCAGAAATGTTACACATCGGCTGGCTTCGCTTCGTGGAGTGTCGTTTCTGTCACTCGCAAAAAAATGGCATATAATTGTGAGTGATCTGTCACGCACATATATGTGCAGATTGGCCAATTCTCTCTTTCTACTCGATGTGTAATAAATAATTAATTTATCTATTGCTGGGAACTTAAAAGAATCTTGAAAAATTTTTTTTAAATCATAACTTTGACGGCTTGATTAATTATTGTATTTACAAACATTAGAAATTAACTCCTTTTTAGTATCAATAGTCAAGGTGCGGACAGACGGACAGACGAACTTGGCAAAACTAGAAAGAGTTCCTTATTATTTTTACTACGAATCTCTAAAAAGCCGTGAAACTCTAAAAAAGTGTTAGTCGATCAAAAAACTCAACACACACACAGCACAAGTGACAAACTCTTATTAGGTAGATCGGGACCTTTAAATATGCAAACCTTAATAAAGACCCGAGAAAATTGTCGGCCAAAAAGAATTAAGACCTTATACTGGTAATTTTATTAAGACTCGCTGACAATGTTGACGCCACCATAACGTATTGCACCAATTAATTAGTACATTATTTTTCTCGAAAATTTATTTTGACACGTCAAAACAACATTTTTGTATACCCCAATCAGTCATTGCCGATGAGATAACGCAAGAGGTAGGTACACAAAAAACAAGTTAGTAGGGTACCTAAAGGTAATCTTGGATTGGTTATAAATGATAAGAAGGGTAACCATGCGTCTAACATTCGTGGAATATTAACTAATATTTTTGAACGTAGAGTAATTTTCCCATTTATTATCCCATAAATGAAATGAATACACTTTATTGAAAACCACATTAGATAGAAACATAAAAGATAAAATTAGTTTAAATTAAATTATGTAAATGAGAGCACAAATGGCGGCTTTATCGCTAAGAAGCGATCTCTTCCAGGCAACCATGACTTATGGTGGATATACATATTATACCTACCAAATTTTAAACAATGATAGACTATAGATAGACTATAATCTTTGTATTAATATAACAAACTGTTCAATTTATTAAGTGTACAAAGTTTTTCTTTTATCTGTTTTAAATTGTAAAGATAACAATACAATACAATATAATACAACTGCTAAACTTCAAAGCCCTCATGCATTATAAGAGTAGTTCGTTTAATTTAGTGTTTTATATCCCAAAATTTGAAAAAATATCACTTATTATTATGGTTACGGTTTTATTAGAAAAGTATTTATTTTGAGGATCACATACTTTCACACTGTTACGGTTTCCGTAAGCACAATCGTTTTTTTAAATCATACATTACTTAAGATACTTTATTTTTTATATAATTATGTACAACTAAGACATGTCCTTAAAAATACAAATATTACGGCCACCCTATCACATGGGGAACGCGTAGGTCATATAAAACCAGCATAAAACATTTATGTCGAAACCCGAAAGATGTCCCTAAGCTAATTATGATTTATCTTAGCATTAGGAGTAATAAAATTAGCGTCCCCGTTGTTACGCAATGGCTCGAATAATATATAGAGATATTCTTTGAACCAAACGACACGATCACGATACGATTGTCTTATCGCTCTAACATCAACGGTACGTTAAGCAATTAAAGCCCTACGATATTTTTATATAGCATTCATTACGACTTTCCTCGGCCACATCTCCAGGAATAAAGAGCGTTTGGTGAAACAGAACCAGGTGGACAAACAGAATTAAATGCTGTCCATCTAATTGAGGAACAGCTGTAATATAGATGTGACCAAAACTGGAGTTGTAGAGTGCTCTCGCAATGCTACCAACCTTCATAAATAGAAGAGCATCGCACGGGAGACAGTGCGACTTAGAAACAAGTAAACTGACGTCACATAGTTCTACTAATCATGTCTCACGTAACATGACTCTATCAAAAGTGATCGATTGAGAACAACTGCGTTGGAGTGCACCCGCAATGCTACCAACCGTCACAAGTTAGCATCAGTATCGCATGGGAGGTGGTGCGAAGGAAATAGAAAAAAACCGAAAACTACTGACGTCCAACAAGCTTCCAACAAGCAAGACCACCTATTTAGAGTGACCGATTGATAAGAAGAGTACCTTTAAATATAAAGATGACAGTTACAATTAAATAACATCAGAGGTATAGCTTCTATACCACTTCTAGAAGTTCACATACATAGCATACATAATAACAAGGTTGATAAAAACTAAATCGATTGTGATTGCGAATACGATATTATAATCGATATCGGTAGCGATACTATCGTGCTATGTAAAAGCAATCAGCTTAATACTTGTGTGGTCCGACAACATCGATATTATTTAATCGAGTTTTGATTAGAAACACCTTCCGTTATACAAAAACAGTTACACGTCTGCATCGATTTGCCTATCGGCTGCCTAATGATAGATAGGGTGTAATGAATTTGCTACGTAACTGTTGTGGGGAAAAAATAATTTGTAACTGTGTAGTGTGCTTTTTTTTTTAATGGTTTTCATGGAAAACCATGTTTTCCAACAACAAACGCAAATATACATTGACTCAAACTACATTTCCATAGTGGGTATAAAAATAATTGTATAAGTATAAGTACAAAGTAAGCTGAAAAAAATTGCTTTGAAGTGGAGATAAGCGACACAAGTTGGCCTACATGAAATTTACAAAATATAATTTTGAATTGAATTGAATATGATAATTAAGTTTGGGCATTTCTAAATAACAATTTTTTGTACATACCCATATACACATTTACATACGTGTACCATATTTTACATATGATACACGCCTTATAATTTTTTTTTTATTGAATAGTAGCCAAGATGAGCTTGACTAATATCCTCCTATCCCCTCCAAATAAGCGGAAAGCTTTTGCTAGGAGTGGGTACGACAATGGTGCGGGTGGGGTTTGAACTTGCGACCTTTCAGTTTTCAGTCCGCACCCTTAACCGTTGGGCTATTGAGGCTATAATCGTAGGTTCACAATTATATCACATCATAATTAAGTATGTCGAAAATCTTTAGTGTAATTCTTTTTACGAATAGTCGTACAACCAACGTACAACAGCCTATTTAAAAATTATTATCAATCCCCAAATTATGCTGCTGGGAATGAAAGGCTGTCCCTCCCGTTTACTGCAGCTGCAATATTGCAGCGCTCTCTACTGCATCAAGGAGGTTGTCATAATGGTCGTAACATAGTCTGTTCTGGTTATCTCACCCTACACTGTCGTCAGTTGGGTGGCCGAATGCCTTGGTCATGTCTTAGAATATATCTAAGACAATGAATTTAAATCAGATTCTTAGGACGCGCCGTGAGCCATAACTTAAGTATTATGGACTTGTATTTCCACACGGCTAGATCTTATGTTTTATTACAGTACGAAATTCGTACCATTTCTTAGTGAGTTGGTACTTAATCTAAAGCAAGGTACTTACTTCGAACGTAACCCAGTCGTGAAGTTTCTTTCGGATAATGTTTTCTCATAAAATTGAACATTTTTGTGTGCCTCCTACGATCTTAGACTGCACCGTCACTTACCATCAGGTGAGATTGCAGTGAAGGACAGTCTTGTCATCAAATAAAAAATATTTACGAGAATATTTATAGATGACGTAAAAACTTTAATAATAATCTGATTCGTTTGCCGGCTGAATGTGTCTCCGCTTCGTTACAATGGACGAGCACCCTATGTAACTAATATAGATAATTGAAAAAATAAAAATGATAAAAACTGCCAAGGTCATCCAATGTCGCAAGTTGACCGTCAAAAGTTTTTTCGCCCCCCAAAAAATCAAGATGTGGTTCACGCTTTCTTGCAAGGCGACACGACTGAAAATTTGAAATTCAATCCCGAGAAATCCAAGGATACGGCCGGCCGGAGCGGGCGAGGCGAATGCGCGCGCAGCCGAATAAATTCAACCTCGCGAGGTCAACACTCCGGTCCCTCGGCGACAGTTTTTGCCCGCAACTTTCCTATACTTCTTTTTTCCCGAGCCCAGCTCAATTATTTTCAACTCCTTACCCGACGTTATTTGGACGGAGTGGGACTGAAATTGTTTACACGATTTATGTGTTAAAATGTTTAGCGGTTAAACGTTTACTCGCGAAATCCGTGACGGCTGCCGAGTGCGAACTGCGAACGCGCCGCGGCGACGCGGACGCTGCCGGTATGTGCGCAGAATGTACAGTGTACACGCCTTATACAGCAACTTTGTTCGTGCATTTTTTATTGTTAACAAATTTGCGCTTGACAACAATCCGACCTGCAGCGGAATTGTCTTAAATTATTGCTGCAGTGCCACAATCGTTCTCCGATTAGCCGACACCCTTTTGCTATTGGCATGTATTATTGAAGTGAAAATGCCACAAATTCACCACAACTGAGTCTGCGGCAGTGGCTGATGCAGCTTTTCCGCTACCAAACTTTCTAAAACACTTATTCTAAATCACAAACCTTAACTAAAGTTTAAATTCTATAAATCTGTACTGAATTTAAGTGTCTGAATTAATACGATGAAAATGAAAAGCCAGAGTTTCACAAAGCAACTCTCATATCCTTTAGAGATACCTAATCCAATTTTCAAATTGTCATTCATTAAAGTCAAACCGAGAATCTCATAATTCGCAATTCGCAATTTCATTTTTAAAAGATTTCTGCGTAGAACAAAAATCTGATCAGAACCTTCAAACATCTTATTTATCTCCAAATTCTGAGAAAAGTATGTTGCTTTGTGAAAGTACCCACTACGCTAAGTAATTAATAATATTATTAAAAAGAAAACGAATGAGTGATAATGACTCCTCTATAAAAAGTTTCTCTGCTTTATCGCAATTTGCAGCTGATGCTTACTTTACTTAGAAATACCTAACCCAGCCCTTCATAAAGCTACTCTCTACCCATTAGTGATTTTATCAGAGTTTTAGATATTCATTAAACAAATCGAGCATCGTAAAATCATATATTTTCATATCGTCAAGTTACTTCAACCTTATACTATTGCCAATTTTTCTTTGATTTTGGCGCTTAACATCTACCCTCTGGAACTTTCCTAATTTTGTCCAAAACCTGAGACACACCTTGCTTAATGTAAGATTTAAAAAAGAAAAACGATTGAGTAAAAATGACACCTCCTTAAAAAGATTCTGTCCGATAAGCATCAGAAATAAGCCATCCTTTCACAAAGCAACTCCCTTGCCCTTTCGAGATAATCGAACTTACAGATAATTAATTCATTAAACTCAAATCGAGAATCGAATAATTCGCATAGAAGATCTTTACAACTCTTAATTGAAACCAAATGGGGTCTCGTGAGCGAGATAATCGCTGGGCCATTAATGATTTCAATTTAGAATGGCATTTTGTGAATATATTTTGTAAGTGGACAAGAGTATACCACTGGCTTGGATTTGACTAATGAATCGGGGGTCGGAGGAAAGGTTATACGCACAGAAATACTAGGAAAGGAATTATGTGCTACAATTGAAATTGAACTCTACACCCGAAATGTTATCAATCTGATTCACTTGTTAAACATCCTGTTTTACTTCAGTAAACTTTTCTTCTTCTTCTTTACCAAACCATAGACGAGCAATGCTGAACATAGGTCTCTTTTATAGATTTGCACATGCCTGTATCCAGCACCGTATCAAAGCAGCTTTGATTTACTAGTTTGTCACTTCAGCACCTTGGGACACCAACAACGCTTATCAGTTCTTTGAACTATTTGTCTCGCCCATTGCCATTTTAGGTTCATTTCTGATTTGATATCGCAGGGATACCCCGAGAAACTAAGTAGGTAAGCTCCATAATAGAAAATTTTACTTTTGGATTTAGCAGTATGTAATATATAGTTTGTCAAATATATCATTTATGAATCCTATGTTGAACATAACACATTTGCAATAATTTTTGTACCAGACGAATTTATACTTTACCAACGTTGAAATATTATAAGAATATTATAATTGAAAACTTTAGAAAGTTATTGAAACCACCTCGAATAACCCAAAATTGCCGATTCAAAAACAAACACGACACATTAAAGTCGGGCCGTAAAATCTTTCGAAAATAAGACAATCGCATCACAGACTGTATAAAGAGCGAAGGGACAAAGGGAGGACGCGGGAGTGCCGCGAGGGGGTGACAGGGAGAGGTGGAAAGGGGGGAGGGGGGAGGCCCTGGACCAGTTACAGAAACAAAGACTGCCCGGCACGTCGTCGAATAAGACCGTATATCAATCTCGTTGCGTCAACTGTCCTGCCGAAAACGACTGGCGAAAAAACCTTCCCGCAAAAACGAGCCCAGTGGTAAAAAAATATACGACAATGAATCGCTTACATTGTATAAAGTGCCAATTAAAATTTGATAGATATAAAGCGGTTTTCGGCTGTCGTTCAGTTTTGGGCTTCTGTAAATAGATTTGCGAGTTCTGTCCGCGGGAAGGTGGGGTCATTAAGGCAATTTATAGTGCACACGCCGGGGTGTCTCTTAATGCGGTATGTCGACGAAATATGATCGGACGATGGTGCACCGACAAAGTCGCTTCTTAATTATTTATTATTTACCGTTCTGATACGATGGTATATGGAAACCGATACGAGGTCTGGGTCTACGTTTCCTTACAAGTAGTATGCTTGACGAATTATTATTAAATACACAATGCATAATATAATGCTACTTTTGAAAAAAATTATGAAATATTGAAATTGGCTTAAGTCTAACGCAAGACTTACCTGCCTGTGGAATACCATGCAAGAGACCTTTGTCCAACAGTGGGCGTCTGTTCATAATGAAAAAGAATTTGGCGTCCTTTCCTACCTTTTAACTGAAATTGGTTATAAGGTGGTTGGTTTCGGTTGATAGAAACAACAAAAAAACATTTTTGATTGAAAACCCATGACGACAACAATTAATTTTCCACATATCCGCGTGATGTGATACCAATGTAATTCAAAAAGCCACAACACAATGGGCCCAATATAGTTTTCGAAGAACATGGTATACACAACTGATCATGACGATTTGATCAAATGCGACTATTTTTTCTTTATTCTAGTTGATTAAGGATTGTATTGATCAAATAAAATCTTTTTCTTTCTTTCTTTACAACCGCTAACCTCAATTCCCTCTCCCTCCATTTGCAACACTCTCTTTCCACGTAATTTTTTCAATTGACAATTGACTAATACTGCTATTTTTGTCTACAGGGAAACAGCTGGTGCGTTACAGCATCGTCTCCGGTGACGTCGATAAACGTTTCACCATAGAACCCCACACTGGTGCCATCAGGACTTCAGGGAAACTGGATAGAGAGACCACACCGTCATATCTTCTTAACATCAGAGCTGCTACCAGCAATTCGGCGAACTATGATCAGACACAGGTATACAGGGTGTCCCACGGCTATGCCACATGGAGGGGAAGTACCTTAAATATTGTAGATGGAACATTTTACTGAAAGAAGACTTCATTTTAATTTAAAAAACAATTTAAACTGCATTCATAGATTTTTAAATAATTGCCTGGTTGAACCGGGACTCGAACCCGCTATACGAGAAAAAAAATTAACCTGTATCTTTATCATACCGATCGGAAGGCTTCATCATAAGGATTATTTTTTGTTAAATAACATAGCATGAGAAATAAAAGGAAGACCATGAATTTTAGCCTTTGATGTAAAATGTTGTTCAGAAAAATGAAAAGCTGACATTGGCGTATCGACATACAACTGACATGAACTATTACTAATGAGTACCCACTTGAGAAGTACGCATCATTTCCCGATCCTTATTATCCTTACTAATCCTTACTTATATTACCTATAAATGCAAAAGTGTGTTTGTTTGTTGATTTACTGGTTTGTCCTTCAATCCCGCTGCAACAGAGCTACGAATTGCAGCGGGATTGAAGGACAAACCAATAAATCAACAAACAAACACACTTTCGCATTTATAGGTAATATAAGTAAGGATTAGTAAGGATAATAAGGATCGGGAAATGATGCGTACTTCTCAAGTGGGTACTCATTAGTAATAGTTCATGTCAGTTGTATGTCGATACGCCAATGTCAGCTTTTCATTTTTCTGAACAACATTTTACATCAAAGGCTAAAATTCATGGTCTTCCTTTTATTTCTCATGCTATGTTATTTAACAAAAAATAATCCTTATGATGAAGCCTTCCGATCGGTATGATAAAGATACAGGTTAATTTTTTTTCTCGTATAGCGGGTTCGAGTCCCGGTTCAACCAGGCAATTATTTAAAAATCTATGAATGCAGTTTAAATTGTTTTTTAAATTAAAATGAAGTCTTCTTTCAGTAAAATGTTCCATCTACAATATTTAAGGTACTTCCCCTCCATGTGGCATAGCCGTGGGACACCCTGTATAGTTGGATCTATAATATAAACGTAAAAATTCTTCTTATACGACTCCCTGAAAAAAAAAAATATACCTATTATTGTTTTCAGGGTTTGTATGTATGTATGTTTGTATGTATGTATGTGAGTTTCTATATTCCACCATAACTTCTATACGCCTGAACCGATTTTGATGAATGAGGTATCGATAGAATCCTTAGCTTATTTTCGGTGACATAGCCTAGTAAAACTTGAAAAAAATTGATGGGGTGACCATGGTCCCGCTTTAAAGACTAAAGTTGAAAAAAAAATTCGAAAATAAGATTAAGTATATAATAGATTCCAAAAATATATAACACTATAGTTCAATATCCAGTGATTCACAAAAAAAAACCATTTAAAAATGTGAAAAAGATTGCAAAGGGCTGTGGTATTTCATTATTAACTTTTTAGTTCGTTTTTAGTTCTTAGTAGTTTTGACTAGGCAGTCTTGTTTTTTAATTTTTTTAATTATAGCTTGTTACAAAACCGACTTCAACGAGAATTATTATTAAAATTATATAGAATTGAAAGATTAAAACGAGATTCTAATTACAGGTTCAAATAACGCTAGAAGACGTGAACGATAACGCCCCAGAGTTCGGAACGTCTTCAGTGAGGGTGTCAGTGGCGGAATCAGCAGCTATAGGCTCAGTGGTGTACGCAGCGAGAGCCACTGATGAGGACGAAGGAAAGAATGGACAAATCACCTACAACCTTGTGTCTGCCACTGGACCGGCCAATACTTTCGCTGTCAATCCTCAACATGGACTGGTGACTTTATTAAGGTAAGCAGTGCTATCGATGATAAATATCAAACCACTTGATCAGAATTTAGAATTTCCTGACATTAGCCCAATTTGTTACTATCTTAGAATACTAAATTATGGATTCCTTAGACTTAAACAAAAAATTGTTTAGACACACAACAGTTGTGTCGTTTTTTCTCTAGCTTAAGTTATATAATGAGCATGACAATAGAAATCAAAAAATATATATCTATAGCACTTTTCTTTTTCCTAGCGTCACGCCAGGATCGCCTGCATGTTATGTCCACATAAATTTTAAATTATAATATTTTTTTTAGATCATTGGACTACGAAAACCTTGTTCGCCACACCCTGATCATATCAGCCAAGGACAGCGGCAACCCTCAGCTGAGTGCTAACCTAACTCTAGCAGTAGAAGTACAAGACGTGAACGACAACGCTCCAGTTTTCGAACATGACACCTACAGCGCGAATGTTCTGGAGTCGGACGCTGTAAAAACAAAGGTAAAAGCTTGTTTTGATGTAATAAAGGTTGTTCTCGATAAATTTCGCGTCTTGCTGCACAAATTTCACGTTTAAAGTCTCACACCTAAGTTGAAAGGAATAACTTTCTTCTGTCAATGACTTAACAGTACCAGACAATATTATAAACTTTTACTTTATTTCAAGTGGCATGACATTCCATCATTTACTGTTTTATACCCATACTAAACTATTATAAATGCAATAGTTATTAGTAACTCATTATGCATATCTGTTACCTTTCCATACCTAAGCCGCAAAACAAGAAGATATCTTTTATCCTGAGGACGTATCAAGAATACTTTTTATGCCGAAATTTCAAATACTTTCCAAGGGATTATGAAAAAACCTGAATTCTCAATAAGTGGCCTAAGTAATTATCGAGTATCAACTAGTTTAATAAAGTAGGTTTTAATTAGAAAGGAGGTAGATAGATCAGTACATACTTTAATACCTTTTTCAAGAATAAATATGCTGTATGCCCGCGTTGCTATATAAAGCAATCCACAAGTAAACTGTTTGCATTTCAAGATTCATCAATACAGAAATTGTTTCAAGACTATAATCGTAAATCATTTTTGTTACTCTATATATATTTTATTGGGTTTTAAATTCAACTCGCCCTTTTTATGTACCTCCATATAAGAATCGACCATACACACATGCAAAATAATATTATTCTTTGTATTCATGAGAGTATTCGTTGTGTCACTGTTCATATCTGATCCGACGAAAGCGATAATCTCATACAAAAGGGCCGACTTCGTTTATGAAACCCTCAAAGATAGTATGCGATTCATACAATGTTTCTTGTGTATGAATATTCATGCTTTCTTATTTATTTAGGAAAAAAGAACATTTTATAAAAAAAAAACATTCTGCAATCCACTTAATCAAATATTCAGGTCAACAATCATTGAGTATCTCTTACACATTATGCCTTGCTGAAAAGGATAGCGTTAGTTTTTGAACTGTGAAATTGGTTATATTTTTGTATGCAAAATAGACATTATTTTCTCACTAGTAATAATAATGAAACAAATCACAATCAATTAATTTTAACCTTTTCTCACGGCACGACTAACTGATAATAGTCTGCGAATACTATAAGATATAACCTGTTTCCAACCGATTTTGTTTCACAATTTTCTTCTATTTGTGCTCGCTTTTTAACTTTAAAATTACTATTTTGTATATCAATTTTTTTGCTTTTGTTTTCTCAAACTTTTGAAATCTGTTCCAATATACCTTTAAGTTATCCCCATGTGTTTTATAAGCGTGCATTATTTTTTGTTTAGAAAAAAAACCACGATATTCTTTTCATATTTACCATTATTTCTGCTTAACAAATTTAAAGTAATAACTAGGTTCAATACATATTTCATGTTCCGAGAACAAACCAATGAACTCACTAAAAAGAGAAACATTTCCTTTCAGATTTTAGAAATACAAGCCATAGACAAGGACACCGGTAACAATGCGCGCATAACCTATCGCGTAGTATCAGAGAATAATACAAACGAAGAGCATTTTAAAGTTCAGCCGGCCACAGGCTGGGTATACCTCGCCAAACAACTCGATAGAGAAGCGATAGCTAAACACAAAATGACAATAATAGCTACAGACAATGGCATCCCGCCGCTGTCAGCGACTGCCAGCCTCATTGTCAACGTGGTAGATGCTAATGATAATGATCCAGTATTCTCACAGACGTTCTACGACTTTCTTGTTGAGGAAAACCAGAAGATTGGCGCGTTTGTAGGAAAAATTGCAGCTACTGATGTGGATTTGGGTGACAACGCCCTAGTAAAATACAGCCTGTTTCCGTTCAACACTAGCTTCGTAGTCAACCCTACTACAGGTAAGGGATCAGTCCATGATAAAATAACATTCCTTACTTGATTTAATCTCAAATAGGCAAAACATTGAAATTTTTTAAGAGTTTGTAAGGATCTGCTCACTTTTGCAAGATTAATTACACTCTCTACTTAAATTAAAGAAAAAAGAATTTTTTAGTGACTCTGATAAAATCCAAAATTTTAAAGTTAAGGTAATTAGCAAAGAAATTAAACCTTTTGATGAGAAATAGTCCAAAACCAATCTGCAAAAATCAATTTGATTGAAGCGTCTGTACTTTGTTTTGTTGCTTATGATTATTTTTCTACTATCAACAAATCATCATCACTAGTGCAGAACAATCTATTCGACAATATTTGAATGGCTTAAAACAAAGCAGTTTACCGTAACTTCAACGAGCCTAAGCGTCCTTACTACTATTTGATCAGCCAAAGAATTATTCCTGCCGCCATCCTCTTAACTCTGTTTGGCTAGTCGGCGCCTTTGAAAGTTAAAACCCAAAGTGTGTTGTGACTTAAGACTCGTCGGCTAAACAAATGTATTTGAATAAACAAAACTGCATTAATACCTGCACAATTACAAAAAAAATATATAGGGAGCAGTCTCGAGATGTTTGCCAGCCTTCTCATGAATATCGTTTTCAATTTCTTTCTTTTTTCGGTCATGTTACTAGAAATATGCAAGGCTCGTCTGAAGTATAGTTATTCAGATATCGAATAAAGTCAATCTTAGATTACCAAAGGGACAAATTATTATTGTTGTGACGAAAATCGTTTTGTACGTTACACTAAGTAACTGGTAAAAGTCTCAATCGTCTATCTTGCTCAATCAATTAGATATCGTTCGTTAGTCTGGCTAAAACTCAAAAATGCCTTGAACGATCTGAATCATTTTTTTTCTCTCTAGGGATGGTTTGTTGGATAGGTAGTAGGGGTAGGTAGGTTGTTAGAAATAAAAAGAATAGGGAAAACCCAAAGGCACAGCTTAAAAAAGGAAAAAAAACAAAATTGGTAATTTTGTAGGTATTAGAAATAGCGAGAGCGAAGCCGCGGTTAAAAGCTAGTTCTGAATATGCAAGAGATTTTTTTTTTTTTGAATACTTTCAAGGCTCAGTTTTTGTCCGTATACTCGTATACACATATATCCACAGTCAGCGTCCGATGTACTTGGCGAAATAAAAATCTATGCCTACTAGATAAAAGGTAAAGGTACCCCTTTTTTAGTCAATATAAAGTCGCTCATCGAATAGAACAAAGATGTAATTGTAAAAACTCGAAATTGACTTTTACAGTGGATGTTTTATCCGAGGGAAAAAGCATAATAATTATTGTAGGTCTATTAGACTTGCATAATTGTAGGTCTAATCTACTACTTTGCTTTTTTTCCTTGGATAGAACATTCACTATAATACTTATAACATCAAAAAGTTAATTTCGAGTTTTTGCAATTACTCCTGTGTTCTTTTGGATGACCGAATTGTGTTTTTGATGCAACATAGTCGTTTTAATGTTGTCGTTGAGAAGTACGGGTAAAGGCCTCAATTTTATGGGGAAAGGAAATTATTGAGACAAGTGGATTACGTAAAGGCTATTTTTTTTTTCAAAATAACCGTTCAACGATTGCAATCTGAATCGCGTCGGTACGGCCCAATAAAAAGGGGAGTTCAGGTCGTTATCGCCTTAAAGTGACTGATGAATGGTGGAACCACGGTGGAACTTACCATCTCAATTTGGCTTATCAAAGATCGATACGGAGCTAGTTAGCGCATCTCTCAGACCGACCCAAAGTGAATCCATGACTCGATAAATCAATACTCAATGACAACTGTATGCATTCGGCTATACTGATAGGGAGTTTCTACAGGTGCGTTTTCGGTGGGCGACACACACCTTATGTCCATAATCGCTCTTGACTTGTTTGTTTTATACGTCGGCTTCTTCAAAGGACGGCATTTGACGCCGATTCGTGGATACTCGAATCAATTCTTCATGCCAATTATTCGGTGATTTCGGAACTCTGTGAACGGTAAACGGTAAATGTTATTCTCTATGTAAAGGTTTATTAGATATATAATTGTTTTCCGTTGATGATTATTGCCAGGTTTTATGGAGTTCTTTATCCATACAAAACCGATCTTCATAGGCTAGTAATATAGTAAAAGGATATAATAGTCCAACGTAACGTTCAAAGGTGTTGACTGAAATCTGAAAGGTTGACGGTTCCCATCCCGCTGGATTTTCCCCGGATTTTCAAAAAACTTAATTGAAATTCACAAGACAGACAGCATATTTTGTAATAGTACGTAGTAGTTTAGAGCGGGTACATTAATTTGTTCAAAAATGATATAGAAAAAATAAATGTTATTCTGTTTATGATTTCCATGATCATAAATATCATTCAGGTCATCTTAGACGAGATGAATTAATGCGCGTCGATTGCTAAGTTGTAAATTTCGTCGCATGCGGATTTGCCGTGACCTGCCATCAAGTGTTATTAATATATTGCTATGTAGGAGGCCCGCCATTCTCTCCCATGTTTTATGATGCCAGGCTCAGAGACTACCATGAACTATTTCTGTGAAACTAATTTCTATCTATGTCGTACCTCACCTATTAGTCACAGAACTCAAAGAAGAAGAGATTTTCTTGAGATAATATCCCTACTTATATCTCTACTATCGGTACTCTCTCTCTCTTATCAACTTATATATGTCCACTGCTGGGTGTAAGTCTCTTGCATTAGCCTCCACAAGCCTCGATCTTGCGCCGCCTGGATCCAGCGTCTCCCTACAACTCGTTTGATGTCGTCGGTCCACCTAGTGGGGGGTCTGCCAACACTGCGCTTCCCGGTGCGGGGTCGCCACTCCAGCACCTTGATACCCCACCGCCTCTTCGAACTATGTAACCCGCCCATTTCCACTTCAGTTTCACAACTCGCAGAGCTCTGTCGGTGACTTTGGCTCTCCTACGGATCTCCTCATTTCTGATTTGATCTCGCAGGGACACTATCGCTACTAATAATTATAATAATTAATTGATTAATAATTTAATTTAATAACGTAATTTTGTAAACTAGTAATAGATTCTCTATATATTATGTATAAAGTATAGATAAATAATCTATCACTTTTTTCTTTCGGTTCTCAGACTCTTCCACATTTCCTAAAGTTCATGGTAGGGCCCCAAGTAATGTCATCAAGTATTTAATGCTCATAATGTAGCTAATCCTGTACAACCACCGCTTTAACTCGTTGCTGGACAGTTGACAGATACCTTTTATTTTCCTACCTCTAGAGAATTGCAACTATACTGTATCACCAGATCCAATACAATTTTTCTTAATTACATGTAAATGAAGAATGAGTTGAGGGTTGAGGATTCTTTAGCCAATCCTAAGCAATTTTTTCAAATTAACTGTGCCTAAATCTGTCTTTTAGAATGGAGATAGAAAATCATGACGCTTTCCCAAAAGTTAATTTCCATATCTATTCAATACCAGATCTAGGAAGATTACATTTACTTTAAAAGTTATACTAGAGCCTCTAAGTGACTGGAATTTTAAGTGTGGATTATCCAATTGGATATACTATATTAAATGTTTTTCAAAATATCTATGATCCAGAAATCTAAGTCGATTAAAAAGTAACTTTAGATACACATGACTAATTTAAAAATTATCTATGTCTTAGAATAATATTATGCTGATTTTGAAGAAACTTAACATAAACTAGGATTATTCCTAGTAGACTAGCCATTAGGTGAAGAATCAATTATTTATTATTACTATAATTACAAAAGTTTTGATGAAAAAGGATTTTGTGGTTTCAATTTATTGATTTGTGGTTTTCGGAATAAATCTTTTACCCACGAAACATTCTTACTTAAATATTATCGAAACGAAATCCGGAGATAATGTTTGTGCAGAGAAAATAAGTTTTTCTTCCTTGAAACTGCATCACATTGCTCATTACGAGGGACCCTGCCACATCTTATTATTCTCTGATGGCTCCCATCCGTCAATGGAAATAACAACTTTGGTATTATCGAAATAAAGATTGATTTTCTGTGTTTCTATTAGGTAAAATCCCATTTATCTTCCATCCAAGTTTCTGCCATGTCAATTTTTAGGGAGCCTAATACGGACTGGAAAAATAATCATAAGTACTATGATCTCTTTTACGAATACCTGATTTTGGACTGATTCTATAGTTAAAAATTAGAAACACCTTTGTAATATTACTTTTGAATATAGTTCTCAAGTTATTTTCAATATTCTTGATCTAAATATTAATTTTTAAAATGTAATTATTATTACAGGCATAATAACAACAAAAGAAATTTTGGACCGGGAATACAAAAATTCTTACTCACTATTCGCTGAAGCAAGGGATCAAGGGTCACTGCCCAGATCTAGCAGAGTTCCTGTGTCTATAAAAATAACTGACGTCAATGATAATTCCCCTGAAATCATTGACCCCAGGGAAGATGTAGTCAGTGTACGGGAAGAACAACAACCTGGAGCGGAAGTAGCTAGAGTAAAAGCTATTGATAGAGATAATGGAGTGAATGCTACCGTTGTGTACTCTATTTTGAATGAAAGAGATATGGATGGATTTGGTGTTTTTGTAATTGATTCTAACACAGGTGTTATAAAAACAAGTGCAGGTAAACAAAGTATTCATTACTGAAAACAGACATAAAAAATAAACCAAATTGATTAACGATAAACAAATATGTACATTAATCTAAATATATAAAAGGCAAAGGTGACTGACTGACTGACTGACTGGCTGACTGACTGATCTATCAACGCACAGCTCAAACCACTGGACGGATCGAGCTGAAATTTTGCATGTAGATAGCTATTATAACGTAGGTGTCCGCTAAGAAAAGATTTTTGAAAATTCAACCCCTAAAGGGATAAAATAGGGGTTTGAAAAATGGAACTTAACGTGAGCGAAGCCGCGGGAAAAAGCTAGTAATAAATAATTTTGTTAACTAATATTAATTATCTTTTTAGTATTGGATCACGAAGAAAGATCAATCTATCGATTGACTGTAGCAGCCACAGATGGAGGACAACCACCACGACAGACAGTTAGACAATTGAAAGTAGAAGTTTTAGATTTAAATGATAACAGACCTACTTTTACAAGTTCAAGCTTAGCATTTAAAGTGAGTAACTTAGTATTAGTCTTTAATAATTTATTTTAACTTGCAATATGACAACACTACATTCTATACTTCTTCTTTTCCAAGCTGGTCCAAAATAGTAAGTAGGTAATCTCTAAATTGCAAACAATTTAACTTGACTTTTTAAAAAAAAAAACTTTCTATTAACTACCAGTAAAATTTATACTAATTAAATAACTATTTCTAGGTGAAAGAAGACGCTAAAGTTGGAGATATCGTGGGAACCATCGCATGTTGTGACAGCGACATACACGAAAATTCCATAAACGAGGATGAAAAGCAAATATCTTACTTGTTAATGCCACTAACATCAGACCATGCTCCTGGAACCTTTGAAATTGATAGAAAAACGGGTTATTTAGTTGTTGCAAGACCGTTGGATAGAGAAATACAGGATGAGTATAGGCTTGAAGTTAGAGCATTAGATACGTCTGCTACAAATAATCCACAAAGTAGTGCAGTCACCGTTCGAATTGAGATTGTTGACGTTAATGATAATGCACCTCAGTGGCCGGAAGATCCAATAAAAATAGAAGTTTCTGAAGTTACTCCTATAGGAATGACTATTTACAACTTTACTGCAAGTGATGCAGATTCAGGATCAAATGGCGAATTAAATTTTAATATAATGTCATCTCTACCACTCAATAAAAATGCATTTAGCTTAGATCCACTTACTGGTTCGTTAACGCTCACCTCGCCTCTTGATTACGAGCTACTTAAAGAATATTGGTTGGTTATTGAAGCTTCTGACCTAGCAGCCAATATAACAGAAAGGATGGTAACATCTGCAACCGTACATGTAGCTGTGATTGATGCGAATGATAATACACCAACTTTTGTTTCTACTAATAAAGTTTCTGTAACATTGAATACTTTGTCTGGAACTTTATATCAAGCACTTGCTGTTGATACAGATTCTGGTGATAATGGCAGAATTTCATACTACATTGCCGGAGGAAACGACCAAGCTTATTTTTCAATTGAATATGACACTGGTAAACTAACTTTAACAAAAAAATACTCTTCCGACATAGCAAAAGTGAAACCTGGACAATATAAATTAAACTTAACAGCTTCTGATCATGGTACACCTTTTCCGCGACAAAGCCATATGACATTATTTCTTAATTTACAAGAATCGACGAATGTACCACCAAGATTTTTGGATTCTTTTTACAGAGCTAATATTAGTGAAGACATACGTACAAACAGTTTTGTTACCAGACTGTCTGCCAAATCATCAAGAGGTAATGCAGGTACGTGCGTTGTTTAAGATTTTACAGATATATTTAAAGTGCTTAATACTTTGCAGTCTTATTTGAGATTTTTATAATTATTTTTGATTTTAGGAAATCTCCGCTACATGATACCATCAGGTGCAGCTGGCGATAAATTCGCAGTTGATGAACGTCTTGGAACAGTTACTGTTAGAACTAAAATAGATCGAGAAGAAGCTGACCATTACATTTTTCCTGTTTATGTTACTGATTCAAGCACATTTCAGTCTACAACAAATTTTGACGTTGCCACTGTTTCAATAAGTGTGTTAGATGTAAATGATAACCCACCTTCTTTTAAACCTGGATCTTGTTATACATTAACAGTACCCGAAAATAATAACGCAGAAGTTATTCATACAATAACGGCAACAGATAAAGATATCGGAGCTAATGGAATGATAACATATAGTATTATATCTGGTAACAATGGAAATAAGTTTTCTATTGATGCTACAACAGGAAAACTCACAGCAAAAACTTTAGATAGAGAAACACAAGCTAGGTATGATTTAACTATATCCGCATACGATCATGGTTCACCAGTAGCGCTACAAGGCTCTTGTAATTTGACAGTCATGGTAGAAGATCAGAATGACAATGATCCTGTATTTGATACCGGACATTACTCTGCTGCTATACCAGAAGACGCATCTATTGATACTTCAATTATTAAAGTTAGAGCAACCGATGCTGATTTAGGATTAAATAAACGAATCGTTTACTCACTTGCAAATGAAAGTCAAGGATTATTTCGAATAGACAACAAGACTGGCATTATTTATACAACTGGGTAAGTTAAATTTTTCTTTTAATGTAATTTTTCTACAATATTGATTTTCTTACTTTGAAAGATTTTTTTATCTTCAATAGAAAAATGTTCTAAGTGTACTATTTCTTTACAGGTACTTTGATCGAGAGAAAATTAGCATCTATCATTTTGATGCAGTTGCCACAGATCAAGGCCGATACATAGCTCGTTCTCAAAGAGTTTCAGTAGAGGTTACTATAAATGATGTCAATGATAATAAGCCTATATTCACAAAATATCCATTCAAAGAGCAGATGGCTACACTTACTCCCCCGGGACAAAGTTTGCTACGAGTTTCAGCTACAGACAATGATATCGGAATTAACTCAGAAATACTGTACGAGCTTTTGGATACTTCTAATCATAAGTTTCGCATAAATCCAACCACAGGAGTCCTTACTGCTACACAGAGCTTAGCTAGTGAAAATGGAAGGTTAATACACCTCAAGGTGTTGGCCAAAGACAAAGGCAATCCCCCCCAAAGCTCAATAGGCCTAATTGAAATAAGAGTTGGAGAATTTCCTGAACAAACACCAAATCTTTCATTTCAAAACTCAACTTACAATGTTAGTATAGAGGAAAATTTACAATACGGTAAAGAGGTATTACAAGTCACAGCATTGAGAAGTGATGGACGTCGTCAAAGAATTTTTTATGAATTCGGCAATGGCAATGACCAGTATGCTTTTGAAATTGACTCTAATACTGGAGTTGTAAGAGTTAATAATTCAGCGAACTTAGATTATGAATCGTATCTAGGTCCAAGAAGGCAACTTGTTATAGTGGCTCGAACAGAAGGCACGCCTACACTATACGGATACTGCAATTTAATAATAAATCTCTTGGATCAGAACGATCACGCTCCTAGATTTACGCAACAACAATACACAGCAAATGTTCTCGAAGGAAACACAAAAGGCGAGTTCGTCGTGCAGTTAGCTGCAAAAGATGGTGATCGAGGAGCGAACGCAAGAATCTTATATCATATCGTCGATGGCAATCACGATAACGCATTCATTATCGAGCCAGCATTTTCTGGATCAGTCAAGACCAACATTGTATTGGATCGGGAGATAAGAGAGACATACAAACTGACTGTCATAGCAACGGACGAAGGCAATCCCCAAATGACTGGCACGGCTACGCTGCGAATCAACGTGGTGGACGTCAACGACAATCAGCCGACATTTCCTCCGCCGAATGTCATTTCTGTATCGGAAGGTACGTTTTACAGCGTTGCACCTACTTACGTATTCGTTTTTAAATTGCTATGGAGCAGCCTATCGTCCTTTCGATATAAATTGGTAGAACAAAAAGCATTTTACAAAAGAGGCATTTTACATAATTTGTATTCCCAACTCCCCGGCTGGCTTACATTGCGACATTTTGATTCCAGCGCTGAGATTAAATAAAAGAGTCTCCTTTAGGATCAATATTTATTGGACGGTATTACATTTTTTTCGAGTGGATGTTTTACTGGCCTCCCCGACCAAGCAACGGTCCGCGATCTCTTTTTATTTCTTTGTTTTTATATCATTGTACTGCGCTCGGGTTTTGTTTTAGAGAATTTTATTTTGCGAATCCTTAAAGCGGCAGTCAAACGAGAGTAGCGACTGCGTGTAGAGTTTTTCTTTTTTAATTTATTTTCTTAACCGTTTACAGGAACGGAAGTCGGCTCGATACTTACATCTGTTACTGCAAATGATGTCGACACGTACCCGGCACTCAAATATGCGATTATTCAAGGAGATAATACTTTTTCAATAGACCGATACAGTGGAAAGATAGTTTTGAACAGGGCGCTGGATTTTGAAAGCAAAAAAGTGTATCAAGTGAATATCAGCGCTTCAGATACTGAACATATAGCGAAAACTACCCTGACGATAAAAGTTACCGACGTAAACGATAACTCACCAGTTTTTGATGAAATATCATACAATAGAGTTTTGCCAGGTAAATAATATAATTTCTCTCATTTCGATAAAAAAAATCTTTTTACAGATTTTTCGGAATTTTCAACATCAAGATTTTTCACGATTTTTTTTTTGTTTTCAATATAACTAAAAACGCTTGTTTATATTTTCAGAAGGCAGTGGCATTATGGAAATAGGTTCAGTCAACGCAAAAGACGTAGACAGTGATGACAATGGAAAAGTATCATACCATATCCTGCAACCTAGCCCTGGTTATTATATTAATCCCACCTCTGGAGTTCTGTATGTCAACTATAGTGCTTTACCTGCTCATCAAAGAGATGTACAACTGGCTGTAATCGCCACAGACCATGGAAAACCAAATAGAAGTTCCGTCGTTTCAGTAAGGATCAGTACTGGTGCCTCATCAGAAATTAAACCTTTTATCGGACAGGATACGTACAGGTAAATTTTTTTTTACTAATCTCTATACTCATGGGGTTATATTCTTTCTTTCTTCTATTTCTTGGTAGGGTATGTCTGTTTGTCAGCGAGCGGACTGTATCTCATGATCCGTAATAGACAGAAAGTTTAAATTTTCACAGAATGTGTATTTCTGTTGCCGCTATAACAACAAATAATAAAAATAAAAATTAATTAACAATTAAAGGTGGAAATAGAAAAGAAACGTATTTATCCCCTACTAGAAACGTATTTTTTTTGGCGTTTCGAATGTCAATCAGACTCGCATTTGACCGATTATTTCTAGTTTTTTCTAGATATCTAGAAATAAAATCTTTATATATATAAAATTGATAAAAATTAAATTCCGTTTAAACTTAAATGCTTATTCATCATCATCAACATGAGCACCGATTAACATCTCACTACTGAGCGCAGGTCTCTTCTCAGAGAAAGGTGATCGGCCTTAGTCCACGCTGGTCTAATGCGAATTGGTAGTAGACTTCACACACCTTTGAGAATATTATGGAAAATTCTCAGGCGTGCTGGTTTCCTCGCGATGTTTTTCTTCGCCGTTAAAGTATGTGATATTTAATTGCTTAAACGTACATAACTTCGAAAAGCCAGTGGTCGAATCCCCGGGATCGAAACCTGCGACACTCGAATAGGGAACCGAAGTCTAACCTACTAGGCTATCACTGCTCTACATTCTTTCAAACGTTAGTCATTATAACTATATTATTAAAATATCTCGTTTCTTATTTCAGGATTACCGTAAATGAAGATACAGAAAAAGGAACATCACTTCTCCAAATTGGTGGTATCAATGATGTTCTCAAAAAATATAATTTAGATTTCCATATAGTATCTGGTAATGATGGTGATGTTTTCGATGTGACCACAGAAGGAACGTTGCTCCTTGTTAATAGACTGGATAGAGAAGTACAAGACTCCTATGTCTTGGGATTGGCTGCTATAGAACAAGGAAATATTCTTTCCTATAACCAAAATAAAACCTCTATAATGATTTTTGTTACTGTGACAGATGCTAATGATAATGCTCCAACGTTTTCTCTCACTGATTTTGAGCTCACCATAAGCGAAAATGTTAAAATAGGTCATACGCTAACTCAACTTTCTGTTAATGATGCAGATTTGTATGGGACGCCGAACTCTGCCATTATATTCAATATTACATCAGGAGACGACGAGAAGTCATTTTACATTCATCCATCGACTGGTATTTTGACTGTAAATAGATCGTTAGATTACGACACGGGTAGAACAAAATATAAGTTAATTATAGTAGCTTGCGATCAAGGTACACCATGTTTGTGCAATGCTGTATACACAAATGTAGAGATTTTGGATGAAAATGATAATACGCCCACGTTCCCTGTAAGTGAATATTTCGAAACAATAGGAGAGAATGAGCGAGTCGGGACATCGGTATTCACAGCAAGAGCTACAGACCTAGACAGAGGCAAATATGGAAAACTAAATTACTCCATAGTACCATTGTCTACCAATTACAATAGAAACGACGATTCCTGGAAAATGTTTCAAATGGACTCTGTATCTGGGCTCGTAAATACTAACGCGGTCTTCGACTACGAACAAAAGAATAAATATGAGTTTTCGATTAAAGCCTCTGATGTGGGTGGCAAAAGTTCAACAGTTAAAGTAAGAATTGATATTGAAAGCCGTGATGAGTTTTATCCGCAGTTCACTCAAAAGACCTATAATTTCGGTGTTCCTAAATCTGGTTCTTTACCAGCGGGCTATATTATAGGACAAGCAACTGCGACTGATCGAGACAAGGGCATTGATGGTCGTATCGTATATCAATTGTCAACTTCACATTCTTATTTCAAAATCAATAGAACAACTGGTGTTATAATTTTAAAGAAAAAAGTTGAATCTGTTAAGAACTTATTTGGTGCTGATAAATCTATAAGCCTAGTTGTCACAGCTAGCTCTGGGAGACAAGGCTCTTTAACAAACAAAACTGCCGTAGAAATACTACTCGACCCATTGGCAGTAGTTTCAGAAATTACAAATCATATTAATGATACTTCTGTGGCACAAAGCAGTGGGCTTTCCGACTGGGCATTAGGATTATTGATAGCATTTATATTTATCATTATAATATTTGCAGCGGCATTTTTATTTTTACATATGAAAAATAAGAGACATAAAAAAGGAAACAAACCAGGATTAAATTCTGAGGGTGTAGGAGCTACTAACAGCTATGTCGACCCCAGTGCATTTGATACAATACCTATACGAAATACAGGCCCAGTGAATTCTGCTAGTCAATTTGCCCCTCCGAAGTACGATGAAATACCACCTTATGGAGCCCATACAGCTAGTTCAAATTCTGGTGCGGCAACGACTTCAGAGCTTTCTGGATCTGATCAATCTGGGTCAAGTGGTCGTGGGTCAGCAGAAGATGGTGAAGATGGAGAGGATGAAGAAATAAGAATGATAAATGAAGGTCCACTACAAAGAGAAACAGGTATTCATAGACAAACAAATGGGGTAGACGACGATAATCTTTCTGATGTTTCAGTCCATAATACTCAAGAGTACTTAGCGAGGTTGGGAATTGTGGACACTGGTACAGGTGGCGGAGCCTCGACATCTTCCCGAAGATGTTCTGAGAATGTTGGGAACAAAGATACGATATTACATCACGGGCCAATAGATTCTATGCATATATTTGATGAAGAAGGTGCTCATGAAAATGATATAACTAATTTAATATACGCCAAATTAAATGAAGTAACTGGAAGTGAGAGAGCGAGTAGCGCTGATGAAGCGAGTGCGGCAGTTGATAGGGCAATGGCACTTGGTGCTTTCCCAAGTACGTCGGGTGATAATAACGCTGTTCCTACTGCGGGACCATCTATGACAGGTAGTTTAAGCTCAATTGTGCATTCAGAAGAAGAATTAACTGGTAGCTATAATTGGGATTATTTACTCGACTGGGGCCCTCAGTATCAACCTCTGGCTCACGTATTCTCAGAGATCGCGCGCTTGAAAGATGATGCTGTGTCGTTACAAAGTGGAAATAGTGGTGCCTCGAGTGCTAAAAGCAAAAGCACGTCAATATTAGGCGGTAAAAGTGTGCCACCGCCATTACTTACGACAGTTGCTCCACGTAGTTGTCCCGCACCATCATTATCTTGTAGGCAACCACAGCACTTGTTACCAAGATCACCTATAAGTCATGATGTTTCTGGCGGATTTTCTGCAGCTGCTGCTATGTCTCCCTCGTTTTCGCCTTCTTTATCGCCACTCGCTACTAGGTCACCTTCAATGTCACCTTTAGTAGGTCCAGGTCTTCCTCCTGCCGCAGCTAATAGAAAACCACCTCATTCCACAATGAGAATGTAATATTATGTAGATTATTTGTATTAATAATTATATATGTACATAACTATTTAGTACTTGACTGTTTGCCTTATAAGTATTGACTTAATAGTATTTATTGATTACCGATGTAATCGGATTAGTTTCTTTGTAATTTAGCATCATTTTGTGCATGTTATCTGTATTTTATTTCCCTGAATATGCTCAAAGTGATTTTAAGTACTTATTACCGATTTTGCGGTAGATGTAAATAGTGTCTTCATTCGGGTCATAACTTTAATTATTATTGTACATATTAGTTTGTATATTAATAGTGTCTTGTAAAGAATGAAATGAAGACTGCCATGTTATTATTACAACACAAACAAATCAGCTTTACTGTAAGCTATAAGATTATTTTAAATATTGCAATTTTATCATTAGCTTTACTTTGTAATCAAAATACTTGTAATACCATAATTGCGATGAAATGAAAAATGTAATGTTTTGAAATCTATATAGATAATAATCTGTGCCTCCATGTTGTTTCAGGATAACTGAATAACGATTATATTATTATAAATTTAGAAATATTTTATACTGTGATTTTCGTCTAAGTATCGAAAACGCCTATCTTTTACTACGTTTGAAATAATTTGATACCAATAAAGGTTCTTAACATTTTTCGTGTAAATAAATTGTATGATGCAATGCCAAATTATTTCTAACGAAGTGATATCGTTGATTTGTAAATATATAATTTTAAGATATAAAACGACTGTCTGAGTTGATGTTTAGAGAAAAATAAACGAAATTGTAAAATTGATTACATACTGGTTTCATTTATTATATTTGATTAATAATATTTGAGGCCTTATTTTACATAATATTATGGATAGAGGTCTTACTCAAAAGCATAAATACTACAGCCTCGACCTGAGGAGATATAAGATACATAAATTAATTATACGTTATAATAATGAACCACATATCACAGATGGATCTAAGACTAGGTATTGATGAGATATCACAATACAATAATAAATATAACAATTAAAAAAGAGATAAATTTCGAGACACAGTTTACCACGTTCCAAATTTAGCACCAATATAACAATATGTTTGTCAATTTTAATATATTTTTTTCTTTACAAACAATACGTTGTTATAAATTTTGAATTCAAAAAGAATGTATAGTACGTATAGAGTTCTAAAAAATGTAAATTCTAGTAACTACAATGCCAGAGATAGGTATCCAAAAAAATTAATCTGCCTAGCTGTGCCTTTTTATTCGCCTACACAAAACCATAATGATGATCTTAATCTACAAATGCCTAAATTAAATATAAATAATTTAATTTTTAATAAAGAAATCTACTCAGACTATCCGATACACTCCAACAAGATCTGTAATCTGTATAAATAAATCTGTCATGACATGATCCAAGCAATTTAGAAACAGCAAATTTTTATTTACTACAAATATTTTGTTTTGCAATATTAAAATAATGATTAAAAAAAAGATCATTAGTTACATTTTAAAATTCTTCTCCTCTTATAATTTAAAAATAAAACAAGTTCATAAATACAGATCCAGAATAACAAACATTAGGTACATACCTATACCTACTAATGGAATTAATAAAAGTGTTTCACAAATTAAGAATGGTATAAATTAAAATCTTAATACTGATAATATTAATAAAAAGATCATTAGTACCAATTACGATAATAATGTACTACATTCTTATAGCATAGGTGGAAAAAAGTGGTAGGGTAAAATAACAATTTATAAAATTTTCAAGAGCTTCATCGCCCTCTATAAACTTGCTTACATTGATGTTCCTATTAATGTTACATATTTTGTAGGGCATTGTGATTTTGTAGGGCTATTCTCTGACTCAGTGGCTATCGAAAGTGCAAAATTCGCATTTTGTATTACGATAGCCTGGGTTGAGTGTTCTTCGTTAGCAACTTTCTATTGTTTTCCAAAAACACTGAGATACAGAATATCACTCATGATCTTAATATTTATTGGCCATGAGAATCTATCCTTATAAATACTTCAAAAGAAAGTGGCCTAATTTTTTATAGTAAAGTTGCAGTCTACATCGATATTCATACGGGATTGGCACAGTCTCTAATTGTAATAATATCAAAAATGAGAGTAATCATATTGGTGTTAGACTATATCCTATTGGTTTCATTGTGTAAATGCATATCAATAATAGCGTCATCTGATATAATTGACTTTTTACCAGGAGTCACAATTCCAATTTCAACTTCAGTGTTTGAAGTCGGTAGACCATTGGGAAGAGTTGACGTTTCCTGTAAATAAAAAATCAAACTTTTAATTTAATAATTAATTTTAAAAAATTCAAAATTATTCATTTCATGTAAGCCGTAATTCTTATGACACTTCGAGACTCTACCACCGGTTCGGAATGAGGATTCTGCTGAGAAGAGTCCAAAAAAATAATAAAATGCAACAATAAAAAAAAGTTCATTTTTTATAAAGAGATGTCCTGCAAATTAGAAAAGTCTGATGTTCTTCGAATCTTGAAACTATTGTCATTCGAGGAAAGAGTGCTTAGGAAGTCAAATTATAATTTCTGATTACTAAATGATTCTTTCAAAGATATATCGACTTACCATAGAGGCGGCATCGCATGCCATTAGCTCGTTCTTAGACATTCGTTCAACAACTGCTGCTGCATAACAATCACCAAGCATGTTGTTGGTTGTCCGGATGCGGTCACTGAAACCATAATTTATAACATTTACTAACACCTTTCCCACTTTCCTAATTAATGTATCTTCTTCATTATCAACCGATAGACGTCCTGGACATAGGTCTCTTGCATGGACTTCAACAGGTCTAGGTCTTGCGCCGCCCGAATCCAGCGGCTCCCTGCGACTCGTTTGATGGTGTCAGTCCACCTAGTGGGGGGTCTGCCAAAACTGCTCTTCCCGGTGAGGGATCGCCACTCCAGCACCTTGGAACCCCATCGACCATCAGCTCTTCTAACTATGTGCCCCGCCCATTTCCACTTAAGATTAATGTATGGTTGGTGCTAAAGGTGACCCGTTCACAAGAAAAATACGACCTTTGTTAGGAATAAAGGCCGTATTTTTCATGTTCATCAAGATCGGGTTAAGGACATCATATTTATTTCACAGCTAAGCTGCAACAATTTTTTATCTTGACAAAGTAATAGATGATTTTAACCCTCGATTGCATGAATTATGAAGGAGTATCTCACGACTTATTGCAAATGTAGAGGATGATGATAAACGCTTTTGCTACGCAAATTTTGTAGGCGCTAAGGAAATTATTAATTATTTATACACACTGCTATTAGATACAGCGGTCAAAACGACAGCGTTTTAGGCCATAGTCCACCACGCTGGTCAAGTGCGGATTGACACATTACTCACACAAGCCAATCCACCGCAAACAGTAGCGACACGTCATGTGTAGGGGCATCGACTGCAGCGAGCACGACAAGCAGAAGCACCATTGCAGCAGAGGGCACAGAGGCAGACGATACCGATGCTGCTGTTGAAGTCAGGCTGAAACGAAATGATAACAATAAACAGCTATCGACTCCGAAGAAATCTCTTCGGAGTCGATAGCTGAAGCGGAGCTAAAGCATCTGCTTGAACAACATTAGAATGTAAAGTTACTGTACACATACTAGATTCTCAAAGAGTCTCAGTCAAAGAGACTTGTCGTCGAATAAAAAAAAAAGATTCACTTTCCAAAAACTTTAAAAAGTGAAAAAGACGTACAATATAGTAGCAAGCTGGGCGAATCCTAAATGCACGCTGTTCATCTGACACACGAACACGCTGGCCACGGCCAGGAATAGAGCGGTTCCGTCCATGTTGATGTTGCAACCGATGGGCAGCACGAACCTCGTGATCCGGGGGTCTATTCGAAGGGGGCCTTCCATTGCCCGGAAAGTTACTGGCAGGGCTGCTGCACTGGAAAAGAAAGACACTATAAAAGTACGAGTTCGTAGCCGACCGCAGGCAGCAACAGCAGACGACGTGTCGCCGCGACACTATTGGTTTCTTTGTTTTTTTTTATTCAATGACCTTAACGTTCAATAGTCTTGTGTAGTACTTGTTCTAAGTGCTATCTAAGGAATGAATAATTCCAGACACTGAATGAGAACGAACTAGGCCGTATGCTTAATATTACATCTTTTAGTACTTTGTCGCTCAACTCCGAACGAGCGGAAAACAAGAAAACAAAATTTAGGCGGCGCAAGACCGTAGCATGTGAAAGTCCCTCAACAGGATCAATGTCCAGCAATGGACGTCTTTTCTATTGGTTGACGATGTATCTATATATTTTTTTATACTGCCAGTGGATACACGTTCTCTTCACAATAAGATATAAGATGAGGATAGATAGTAATTCTTGCATCTTGCTTCAAAAATAAACACAAACACATATTGATTTGATTATTTAGAAATACATACGTGGAAGCCGTTGCTGACGCCGTGAGCATGGCCTGAGACAGTCCCCAGTAGAACTTGTACGGATTCCGCCTTAGAAACAAGAAGTAGATTAACTGCATAACTATCAGCTGGTACAAAAATACACCGACCGTCACCGTGGCAATGAACCATGCTAGCTGAGACATTACTTGTCCTGAAAAATATATAACAAACCACTAAAATATATTCATGAAAATTATGTTGGTACGAGTATATAATATTATCTCTTATTTTTACAAACTTTCTTATGATCGAGAATACGAGTAACTATACCATGATGACTTATTTTATTCTCCACATTTACTCCTAACTCCTAGCAAGCGCGTTGCAAAAAAATAATGTCTTCATAATAATGGTCATTTACCCTTGAATCTCGGCCCATATTACACTACTAGCTTTTGGCCCCGCGACTTCGTCCGTGTGGAATTAGGTTATGGGGTGGAATTTTCAAAAACTGTGACACACGTACTTCTTTATTTTTAACTGAAAGCTCTAATACCAACTTTGATGGAAACAGCTTGAGAAATGACGGAGTTTCATATAAACTCCCATCCCCTATTTAAACCCCTTAGGGTTGGAATTTCCAATAATCCTTTCTTAGTGTGCGACTACGTCATAAAAGGAACCAACTGTAAAAATTTCAAGTTTCTCACTTCAGTAGTTTAGGCTGTGCGTTGATATCTCAGTCAGTCAGTCAGGACTTTGAATTGTATATATATATAGATAGATCATCATATATTTCCTAGAATGATAATCTGTGGTACGATATACTATCTTATATATAGTATAGTGTAATATGGGCCTTAGAGATATGATGAGAAAATGGACAAACACACTCAGCCCAATTACCTACAAACTGCCGCTTGCGACACGCCCTACTTAATGCGGTTGTAGGTATCGCCGTTCGTTGTTCACAATACAATATTGTGTGCTATACTGATATCGATCATTTTCTAGATGAGTGGCATTTGTGATTTCATGATAGGTATTTAAAAAAACTTTTAAAAAACTCACCAACGTTGTTTACGCCCAAAATCTTCCCAGCAATCACGCTGCTAACTCCGATGGGAGTGAACCACATTACACCCGTCACCATCTTCATTATAACTTCAAAAATAGCTTGAAAGAAGTCTATCACCACTTTGCCTTTCGGTCCCAATGTTCCTAATAAACTGCCAAAGACTAGGCAAAAGAAAACTAGACCTAAAGTGTTAGTGCCAGATCTGGAATCAAGAAAAACAACATTTTTATCGGACCTTAGCGTGTTCCTTTATCTAATTTGAACTTCAACGAACAAGGTTTTATTAACTTAACAAAGCTAAAAGATGATGATTTCTCAACCAGTCGCCGGTCCATGCATGGTTGACCCAATGCAAATTAGTATACATATCCCACATATTTTCTAAAGCATGCAGGTATCCTTACGATATTCTTGTATTTATAACCAAAATATGTACATACCTGTATCGTATTTCTCGAACTAAAACAACCGGAACACTGTCATTCGTAAGATTTGCATTTGAAAATAACGTTTTTGGTTCCGTGTATACCGTGTGAGCTTGTTGGAATGCCGCTTGTACTATGTTGTCAGGGAAAATGTTTCTGAAATAATGAATAAATATTATTTAGGTACCTTTAAAAATAATTTTAATTTTTTCAATCTTAAAAAACCTCTTCTTCCTCTTCTTCTTCATCAACCGATAGACGTCCACTGCTGGACATAGGCCTCTTGCATGGACCTCCATAGGCCTCGGTCTTCACCGCCTGAATCCAGTGGCTCCCTGCGACTCGTTTAATGTCGTCGGTCCATCTAGTGGGGTGTCTGCCAATACTGACTGCGTTTCCCGGTGCGGGAAAAAGCCTAAAAAGCCTCACCTGATCGTAAATGGTAATGATGATTGAACATCACACCATCAGCAACCTATCAACAGCTCACTGATGAGCACAGATCTCCTCTATTAGAAGGGTTATAAAGTATTCTCAGGCGCAAACCTGGGAGTATTCTTCCTGTTCGTTTCCTCATGATTTTTCCTTTACTTACTTTTTTTTACTTGCCTATTCTTTATTTATATAAGTCATTAGTGTCGGAATGCTATGTCGCCTTTCAGCAGATCTAGCCACGCCCAATGACTTAAGCAATTTTCACTTTAAGTCTGGTATTTTAAAGGATTAACTTACCGACCAATGTCCAGAAGACTGTCCAAAATTTTATGGTCCCTTTTATTTTCCACGATTATGTCCAAGTCATCCCTGAGTTCCGGTTTTCCGGGATGAATCAACACAGCCAGTGAGATCCCGAGGAATGCATTAAACATGGAGGTCAAGATGAAGTACAGTAAGGTTCTCACTGCAATCTTGCCGCTCATCTTAGCATTAAGGCTCGCAGAACCCGCTATGAGACTGGCAATTATTAGAGGCAAAATCATAAGCTTTAACAATCTCATGAATAATTCTCCCGGATACGATATCACTATTCGAGCGTCTGGTCCTAGATGGTAAGGACGAAGACCGAAACCTAAAAGAAACAGATGTTGAAACAAAAGGGGTTAACAAAAACCACAAAAATGAAGAAGTTATAAAAATAAAGCCCTCTTCTTCACAAATAAATCAAGATAATTTTATCATTCAATTAAGCCGCAACAAATAGCGTTTTGTTTGTTTGCGACACCTTCAATTAATAAATGAAAGTTAGTCCATGTTTATGTCCAAGTTACATTATTTTTATTAAAATTGTGTTAGACGAATATGCAGCACCTAGACAAGTCGAAAAGGTGATTGCAAAGAACCCATGGAAATATAAAATATATTTTTATGTCAATAAAACAATGACTAAGTTATATTATTTCTTACTTAAGCTAGTGGCCCATGAATATTTTTCTGGTAAATATTTAGTAAGCGGTTCAGTCGGGTTCAAAAGAAATATAATATATTAAGCCTCAATAGCCCAACGGTTAAAGGTGCAGACTTAAAACCGAAAGGTAGCAAGCAGGTTCGAACCCCGTCCATCGCACTATCGGAAAGCTTGCGCTAGAAGTGGGTACGACAAGTACCCACTTCTAGCGCAAGCTTTCCGCTTATTTGGAGGGTATAGGAGGATATAAGTCAGCTTGAGCTTGGCTAATATTCTTAAAAAAAAAATGTATTATTTACCAACTGCGATCCCCGCAAGCACGCCAGCCAGAGTAATCACAAGCAAGGTGTTGTCTATGAACCATTTCTTCACGCCAGTGTGGTCCACGGGAGCCGACCGGTCTTCCGTTGTCTTGGGGCCCCTGTCTCCTGGGCCCATCTTCACGAACAGGTACTCTGAAAAACGTTCACCTTTCTCCATTACAGGCACAGTTCTGCGCCTCAGCCCAGCTCACTGGACTTAATTAACCCTCTTCCTTATTCCCCCTCGACACTATTTCAATCTTATTCCTCAATTTCCCGTTTCTCATTCCACGCAGTACTCAGATTCTCAATTTTACATCATTGCTGTGTGCTTTTTGTTACAAATAATTAGGTTCAACGTTTCCTTCGAATCGATATTATTGGGATGCACTTGCATACAATGCAATGGTACCTCGTGTTCTATTTTACGAATGCGTATAGCACTGCACCCCTGTCAAGTGTTGGAATATTCACGTCTGTACCTCCATGTTTCCTGTCCATGTCTTACTTTCAATATTTCTGTTCGATCCTTCGGTTAAGACCCAGCAATGGAAAGGGAATATGTGTACTGAATTTACTATGTCAATTTTCGTGGTAAGATTTCGAAGCCCTTTCCAAGGTATGCGCGCGCATGCATCGATTACCGCCCAGTACAGTTTATATCATATTTCTTTACATATATTATATTATTAAATTATGAGCGTTACGTCTGTATGTCACACGATGGGGGTTTTATTCTTGGCTACATGATTCGAGGCCAATCATGTAAGTCTTAGAAAATACCTACATTGATTTAAGCTAGGCATGCGCGTCTGTCTTTAATTTGTCTTATGAAAGACATTTATAAAATAACATAGTTCTTAAAATAGGGGTTGACGTATATAGTATAATCCAGATGTGTAACTACTTATCTGCCCAAAAAAGGAGTGTATGTTTTTAGAGTCCCCATGTATGTGAGTTTCTTTATGTTAGAATCCTACATCAGTTCAATATTCTTTAAAGCAGGCAGGTTATGCATTCTATTTAATATAATTTGCTTGAATAAAGAAGATTTAAATCTTCTTTATCTACCGATAGAAGTGACCATACAGAAAAAGTCTCTTGCGTGGACTTCCACAGGGCTCGGTCTTGCGCCGCCTGTATCCAGCGGCTGCCTGCGTCTCGTCTGATGTCGTCGGTGCACAGAGTTGGAAAGTTTACCAACATAGAGAGAATTTTCAATGTGCTAAGATCAAGACATTTTGGATTAGATAGATTACATAGATAAGATAGACATTTTGGCTTTACCGTGAATTATTTCCTGATTGTACTCGAATTAGTGTTCACAAACCCAGTGACATGCGTCGCGGTCCGATAAAAGACGCGAAGCATTTGTCTGACATTAATTTATGAGAGCGTAATTTTTGTTGTATCGCCAATTTAATATTTTACAATGGAACTCTCTGTCTCTACGTTGACTTGATGACTCTCACGTGGCAACTTATTAAATTAATTGGGAAATTAACATTCAGATATGATTAGCTGGGATGATACCAAACATGCCACAAAAGCTTTAATTATTATTTTAAATGATGTATATGCATGGAATACATAACTATACGTGCCACCAACGGGAATGGGTCTGCTTTGTCTGCCCATCTTGACATGCGTTGGATTGTTGTACCTACGTATGCATTTTTGCATTTTTGAAGCTTTATTGTGGAAGCACTGTATACATAGCATAGCTTTGTAAAAAAAATTTTTTTTGAAAAGAGCAACTGCTGAGTTTCTTACCGGCTCTTCTCAGCAGAATCTGCATTCCGAACCGGTGGTAGATTTATGACGTGTCATAAGAGCTACAAGTTAGCCTACATGAAATAAATAAATTTTGAATTTGAATATAATATAACATTCCACCTAGTTAGTTTTTTATACAAACTTAACGATTAAGTTTTTTAATGATTAATTATTGCATTATTACTCTGTTTACATGTACCTATATCTAAGCTAGAAAATGTATTCTAAAATATGCATTTTAAAAGTAAAGACAGTTTATATAGTAAAGAAAGTTTATATAACATAATTATAATTATGTTATATAATTTATTTAATACTAGCTGATACCCGCGACTTCGTACACATGGATTGAGGTTTTTTGGAGTCCCGCGGGAACTCTCTTATTTTCCTGGATAAAAAGTAGCCTATCTGCTATTCGAGTCTATAATCTAACTGTGTGCCAAAATTTAGTCAAATAGGTTTAGTCGTTACAGCGTGATTGAGTAACAAACATCCATACATCCTTCCAAACTTTCGCATTTATTATATTATAAAAAAATAGGATAATAGGAAATAGGATTGTAAATGTCATTCGTAAGAGCTTACACAAGCCTAAACCTGGTGCTACAAGTGTTCATGGGCGGCGGTAATCACTTAACATCAGGTGACCCGTCTGCTCGTTTGCTCGCTAAAAATATAAAAAAAAAAACGAAAAATAAAGATATTCTACTACTGGTAGTAAGAACGGTGGTTATTGTACGGTTTAATACAATACCTTTGAGTACAAAGGTAACGAAGAAGGTAGTGAAACAGGTAATGGTTAACAAATGATTGAATAGAACAGAACCTTCGTTGATTAAAACTGGCGAAATGAATGGTCGAGATGGATGGATGGGAAATTGAAGCGATAAAAAAATCAATTGCGAGGCTCGCATCTCTCTTTACAACGGCTGAGAAAACGGCTTAACATAGCTAAAAAACCAAAATGAAAACCACTTTCAAAGCTTTACAACATTTATAGCCTCAATAGCCCAACAGTTAAAAGTGCGGACTGAAAACTGAAAGGTCGCAAGTTCGAGCCCTATCCCTTGCACTGTCGTACCCACTCGAACAAGTTTTTCGCTGATTTGGAAGGGAGAGGAGAATATAAGTCGAATTCAGTTTGGCTAATATTCTTTAAAAAAAAAAACTGTCCATTCGTTTGAACGCAACGATGTCACAAGCAGACAAAGCGAAACTGGTAACACCTCTCTTTTTCGATCAAGGGTTAAAATGCAACAAAGAATTTGACAGATCGGTGCACGTGCTAAACTTTACGATATTATTAAACAAACTGTCATTATTATTAGTTACATTATTTTTCACATCCAATGTCAATGGCAATGCCAAGATTCTGGTGTATTTATACACTGGCGCTGGCATCTTTTATAGTATCATTGATCTTTACATTTTGTATGGTTTCACTGAAAAACTAAATAACTTCGATATGTAGTTTTTTTTCGTCGACGCCATACCTACTTGCTGACGTCCCTCCCGCAGTTAAGAAAAATATAATAACACCTCATTATGTTAATCTCCGTTTTAGACTATAGAGCATACCAAAGAAGAAATAAACATACATACATATGTACGTGTAATATGATAGAAAACATTGCCCTCCGTTTGGAAGTCGGATAAAAAGTACATAATCCGCGTAAATAATAATAAACTTACCGAGTATTTGTTTAATTTTGATATTTTTTAAACCACACACACTATAGAAAACTTATAGAAATTGTACAACCTGCGCAATTAAAATTACAAATTGAACTTGTTTTCCAAAACTTTTCTGAAAGAAAGGAATGATTTTATAAAAAAAAAAAAAAAACTGTTCAATTAAAAAAATCGTTGATTAGGTTTTTTTATGATTAAATTCACCTGCACGCGAGTGCATTGGTTGACCGCACGCAGTAGTTGAGCCAAGCCTTGGTGACCTTTTATCAAAGTTGTAAAACTTGTAAGTATTAGTAGGCCACTAGTTGTACTAGTATTTTAATCCCTACTAATATTATAAATGCGAAAGTGTGTTTGTTGGTTTGTTGGTTTGTTGGTTTGTTGGTTTGTTGGTTTGTCCTTCAATCCCGCTGCAACAGAGCTTCGGATCGACGTAATTTTTTACATGTGTGTAGTTGAGAACCTGGAGAGTGACATAGGCTATTTTTTATCCCGGAAAATCAAAGAGTTCCCGCGGGATGATAAAAAACTAAATGTACGCGGACGAAGTCGCGGGTATCAGCTAGTAAGTAATAAACGCAACATGCGCTGCAAAATGTTTTTTATTCGATTACAAGTTCCCTACCCTGCAATCATTCGACTAAATTACGAAACTTTTCGAAACCGCCGATTCTGGTAATAATTTCAAAAAGAGCTCATCTCATACTTCTTCTTCTATCTAAATATATAAAAGGCAAAGGTGACTGACTGACTGACTGATCTATCAACGCACAGCTCTAACCACTGGACCGATCAAGCTGAAATTTGGTATACAAGTAGCTGTTAGGACGTAGACATCCGCTAAGAAAGGATTTTGGAAAATTTCAACCCCAAGAGGGTTAAATAGGGGGTTAAAAAATCGAACCTGATGTGAGCGAAGCCGCGGGTTAAAGCTAGTTTAATATAAAATAACACCGTTTTATTTCATTTTGATTGAAATAGGCATACGTAGGTATTATTGTCCTCGCATCTATTAATTTCAAAAAATATACATAATCCTGTATTAGAATTACCACCAGGAACATGATCTTATTTATCATCTTTATGTATGGTAAATACCTATGATAAAGGTAATTAATAATAATGATAAAATCAGTGATTACTACTAATTACCTCATGATTTGGTAAATGTGATGAAAACTATGAAATTCATCACTTTTGTCTCCCCCCTGCCACCCTCTTACCTAATCACACGCAACAGTAAAGATTTTCGAGGGCAAGTATTTCTACATGGTTACAAAAAAATTACAATGAAGGCTGTGGCGAACCTAATCTACAGCAAGGATTTTCGGGTATCAGTATTTCTGGGTGGTTATTGTGTTGCGATGTATTGATTGTTATTTGTCTGTCTTAATTCTTGTCATTGAACGAGCGAAGCGAGTTCTCTGAGTCAACTAGGGCGCTTGCCTATTAGACAGAAGTGTGTCCGTCTAAATGTCTGTCAGAGCCCTATAACTTCTGAATTACTGAATATTAGAACGTGAAACTTGGTTGAAAATTCAGTTATATCCTGTACTTGAACAACAAATACTAAAATTAGATAAATGTTATAAAGAAAAAAAATTATTTAATTTTAATGCGCCATCTATTAGCATTATTGTGATAGTGAATATATATATAGTGAAGCTAATAGCTTCACTATAATGCTAATAGATGGCGCTGTGTCAGTAAAACAGTTTTATGTCAACTATTTTTTTTTTTATTGTGTCTAATGTTAAAAGTTAATTGTTACAATATATAATTAAAACTTTTGGGAATTATGGGATATCGCGAGGTCTCAGTTCGGGGCGAACCACTAGTATTATTATTGTTCAACAAAGAGAATATATTTGGTGTTGTTTTTTATTTACATATTTAAATCATCTCTCAGTACTTATACAAACGATGATAGGATTTACAAGATACACATAAGTTACAAGATTAACAAGGAAATACTGTTTCAACCGCTCTACATGTAATTTCCAGTTGTCGGATTTCACCCTAGACTCGTTTTTTTTTTCTAATTAACATTTTGATCCAGATCCATTTTGAAATAAAAAAAAATAAACACGAAGAATATGGTGGGAACTGTGCTCCGCTCCGCTCGGAAATAATGGGTAACCTATATTGTAATTTTTGAGCACGCAATGTATCGCGAACAACATTCGTCGAAAGTGTTTGCACTTGCAGCAGGTTTGCAGCGGTTTTTAGGCGGAGTGCTTTGAACTTTTCTTTAAACAGCTGATCGCGCGCGCATCGTTCATTGCTTTTTTAGGTTAAATATATTCATTTTTTAAATTTTTTTGTTTTGAAAAGAGCAACTGCCGGCCCTTCTCAGCAGAATCAGCATTCCGAACGGGCGGTAGAGTCTCGACTTGTCATAAGAGCCACAAGTTCGCCTACTTGAAATAAGTTTGAGTTTGAATTAAAATCAAGTTGACATAGATAACATTCACGATCCAATGTTACATGTTGTGATTAGGTAAAAAATTTAAAAAAAAAACACACAAAATGACCGATGAAAAATTCCAACGCTGAGCATCTCATGATTGTGTCCTTTACATTTTACTTGCATTACACATTGAAGACTTACATACAACCTGTACCTATAATAAATTTAATAGATCGCACCTAGTGTTCGCAGAAGTGTTATATAAGATTTAGCACTGGTCTAGGTAGATGCTCGATAGATCTGCGTACTATAATAATAAAGGGTTCAACGACCAGTAGAGTCAGAATAATTAATGCAGACTTACCCTGTATGTATTTAATTTTGATAGATTTTTGAACACCGTACGAAACTATCAAAAAGGGTTTGTATACAAACCCTCTTTAAAAACCAAATGTTAATTTGGTTCCAATTACAGAAAGCACTCTTTATTACAGAAAAAAAAAAATATGTTTTACAGAAAAAATATGGTACCGCTATCCACTATTAATATCTAATATATTTTATCTTTTCTTCTGTTAATTTTATCGGCAAAGGTATAAGTTTAAAAGTTGGCTAAATTTTTGTCATTTTTTTTTTAATTAGTTGCTTCCTTATTTTTTTTTTTAGTCTTTGGCTTTTTTTTTAATTTAAATGAGTTATCGCGGAAGAGCGCCGGTTCTCGGGTGCAACCGATCGCGATGACTGCACGTGATTGCAGGGGCAAGGCTATTTTAATCGCGGTGCATTTCTTATTGGCCTTTTATTATGGTTATTGGTAGGCATTTGTACCAATTTGCCCCATCAAGAAACTCACGCGAGCATATCATTGAATTGCATACAATTTCTTTGAGATATTTCAAAGCTATTGAACAACTTGCTTCGCCTAAAAATACGGTACCTACTTCCTCCGTGGTTTGTGAGATGACGTGTTTCTGTCAAAATTGTTATGCCCGTGCAAAAAATCAGGTCGATGCGCTGCTCTGGTGCTGAGTGATTGGAGGACAAACCAACAAGAACCACTTTTGCATATACGAGTATAATATTAGTATAGTAAGTATATATCATCACTACATATTATATCGCCATTAGGCGGTACTTATAGATAATATTTTTTGTTTTTCAAAACTGATTTTCCGACCAACCCCAAGATAACGGTTGACGTAAATTAAGTTAAATAAGACACTGAAATAATTGACTGTGTAGAATAAGGAGATTTTCAAACTAATGTCCAACTTGCTTTGCCTAATAAATAGTCATGTTTTCATGATGCGTTTCTGTCAAAATTACCACCAACATTTTTCAGTTTTCGACCACTTTAAGTTTTCGTTTAAAGAAAATTGTTAATTGTGGTTTGGAATTTGGATGATTAATTGATTATAATTATGGTACCATTGAACTTTTCAGCTGTAATTATGTAAGACATTCGTATTCACTGGGAATGGAACCTGTGACTGGAGAGTTATGGCACCACAGCTATTACCACTGCGCCTTCGTCAAACAAATTAATTATACTAATTACTATAGTTGAACAAAATTAGCCACATATCAGAGCTACTTACCTGCCAGAGACGCTTGAGGAGATATTATAACATTTATAACCAAGAAACACAAGAAACTCTTATAACCACAAGAAAAGAAAAACGTGCACTACTTTACACTTTAAGAACAAAGAAACTATTGAAAAATCATAAATATACATTGATCCCATTGACTTAGTTCATAGAGCAGCAAATATGTATACAGGCATAGAAAAGCGCTCCCAAATCCTACTAATATTATAAATGTGAAAGTGTGGATGTTTGGATGTTTGTTACTCAATCACGTGGCAACGACTGAACCGATTCTGCTGAAATTTAGCACAAAAGTAGATCATAGTCTGGAATAACACATAGGCTACTTTTTATCCCGAAAAATGAGAGAGTTCCCGCGGGATTAAAAAACCTTAATCCAAGCGAACGAAGTCGCGGGCATCAACTAGTAATGATAATAAAGACGATATTGAGTAGGTATGTCTCACCTATGAATGAGTGACATAGACGACGCTCTACGAAGCTGAGACTGACAAAATGTATCACGCTTGACGTTTGACGTAGGTTTTTTTTTTCAAAAAACTAATTTTTATGAGCGTTCTTACATAAAGGGTAGGAGTTACGTTATACTAAACATAAGGATTAAAAAGGTATACTTATGATTCCTCATTCAAAGATAGCGGCTGATGAACTTGTACACAAGGAGGTAGGTGAGTACCTACCTATATTTTGCAGCACATTGCTGCTCTAGTTTTATGATAACAACTCTCTTGAAGTCTTCGGTCAAATACCGAAGCATTGTCTGGAAATAGATTATTCGTGTCAATCCGTGACAAACAAGCTCAACTGGTCATCAACATGTAAATAATAGATTTGTACTGACTGACTAACTGACTATTTAATTAACAAGAACTTGGAATTTAGCAGTAAGCAATAAGTTTCTTTAGTAACGGCGGCGCGGCGACGTTCACAAAAAAATTGGATTTGAAAATAAAATTATGCTATTTGGATTTGAATTTTGATTAAAAATGAATAAGGCAATATTTTTATTCAGAAACAATTTTTCTAAACAAATCCAAATCCACGTGGACGGAGTCGTTGACACAGCAAAACCAAATTTTTTTACACTTATTTACGCCATCTAGGGTACTATTCTGGAACTACGCTAAACCTCGACGCTTCGGTCTAATTCACTACGTCGTTTATTGTAAGACCGAGAGATGGCGTTTTGTGAAATATTTAAGCAGATATTATAAGGTAACGCTATTATAAATTGGCGATTAAATAAATTAGAAATTAATAAAGGAGTGATAAAATATAGACATTTAATTTATATGGATTTTTAAAAACGAATTTAGATGAATGGAATCGTATCAGCAAAAAAATTAAAAACAAAAAAAATTATGTTATCGCCATCTAGATAATTATTGCGGAACTTGAAAGCTAAATGGTTATTTTAAGAAGAAACTTCAATTTTCACACCTAAGTCGTTCATTGAAAGACCGAGAGATGGCTACTTATGTAGTAGTTCAGCGAACTTTTACTAGGTGGCGCTTCCATAAATTTTTTTTTAATCTAAGAAAATAATTCAAGGCGAAAAATATTTGTAGGAAAAAATATTATGTAGATACGTAGATGTACCTTGACCTGGGGTTAAAAATGATTGTCGAATACCTACCTAAACGTAATATTTTCTTTTTCGCTATAAGTGGAATAAGCTTTTAACTGAAGTATTGGTTCTTAAAACTCATAAATATGTCCAATAATCCTTTTAAAGCGCCTAATGGGATGAAAACAGATGATGGGCTGCGATATATAGAAAAGAAAAAGTTGTCCATTTCCAGTTCTTAAGTGACTGACTCACTTGCAGTTTTTCCAATAATTTGGCAATTCCCATTGTTGTAACTTTAAATGCATGGAAAAGCACTACGAAATATTTATGTACTCACTTATTTGAAAAAGATCGTGGTTATACCTATATACCCAAATTAGCACATTATAATTATATATTAACAATAATTAATTATAATTAATAATTATTAGTACTTAATTATCGAACGATCGTCAGTTATATTTGTTTGGCTGAACGAATTATTTTCTGATTCGAACTCCTCAATCCTGATGCTGAAGCACTTACCGGCCTCGATCTTGCGCCACCTGTATCCAGCTGCTACTTGCGACTCTTTTAATGTCGTCGTCTACCTAGTGGGGGTTTGCCAACACTATACGCTTCTCGGTGCGGGGTCGCCACTCCAGCACCTTGGGACCTCAACAACCATCAGCTCTTCGAATTATGTGTATGTATCCCATCCATTCACCTAGCTCTGTGATTTGTTATTTTTATTCTATTTTATTTGACAAGCCAACAATATTCATGCACAAATATAAAAATATAAACAAGTAGACTTACAACTAAAAGACACACAGCAAAAATATCAAAAACTGGCATGCACAAAAGATTTTGGGGCATACAGATTAGTTTAAGTAGCATAAGAAAAATACAGACAATACAGACATACATTACAAATTAGCTCCCTTACGTAGGGAGTCAATAACATTATGACGGAAATAGGCCGACGTGGAATTAAATAAATAATTAATTATTGCAATTTACTTATTATTGCTCAATGAACGCGCTGGCCGTATGTAAGGCATCGTATTTATGCGGTTTCCCGTCACGGCTGAAGAAATTCCTGCTTTCAAATTAATCTGTTTGATGCTTGTTTGATGCGATTCGTGCCGCTACGTGTGCCTCTTCTCTTATGTATCTAGGATTTAGAGGGATTTAGCTTTGACAGAATAACGTATGGTCCACAAGCATGGTGTTATTCTGTGTTGCCTACACCTGCCTGCTAAGTGTTGCAATGTATATAAATGCTTAAATGCACTTCACATAGTGTGTAAGAGGCTTAAACTACCTATACTACATATGGTTTTTCAAACAAATATAGTTCACTAGTGCGCATTCAAACCTTTGTTTGTCCACATTCACACAGTGATGAGCGCGGTGGCGTTATAAATGGGAGGTATTACCCGGATTCGATTCCCGGCGGGGGCAATTTGCGAATTTATAATTTCTGAATTGTCTCTGGTCTGGGAGGCTTTGGCCGTGGCTAGTCCTAACGTCGAAGACGTTACGAAGACACCAAGCGATTTAGTGTTCTGGCACGATGGCGTGTAGAAACAGATGGTATGGGCTGAATTTGCACTGCCATACCCCTTCCAAGTTAGCCCGCTGCCATCTTAGACTGCATCCTCACTTATCATCAGGTGAGATTGCAGTCAATACGCTATCTTGTCATCGAATTAAAAAAAGCTCTATTGCCTCACTCTCATAGTTGACGGCACTCTCACTCTGCTCAGACTCAAGACAGAGTTAAAACGAGACAGATTTATGTCAAAGTATATTTGTGTCTCTTTTTAACTCTTCCTTAAGTCAGAGCATGCTCTACAGATCTCAGCTCAAGTGGATCAGTGAGTTTATTAACAGAAAAACTCAATAACTTTTTTCCGTATCCAGATTTGGGTCTCAAACCTAGGACCCCGTTGAATAAGTTAGCCACTATGACAATAAACCAAGTCACTTAGTCACACAGTATGCCACTACCAAGTTTACTACTCAGATACAAACTTTATGCTCAAAGAGATTCTCAAAGTATGCTACGAACTCTCGGCCTTTGATCCTTTAGTAAGTATTACTAAGTACTATTTAGTTTTGTGCTTCATTCATTAAAAGGTAGGTAAGTAATTTTTCAAAGAACAGAAATAAGTAAAGAGTTCACTTACTGGTACAGCACTTAAATTTTTTGGGTCCATTTTCACTTACTTGACCGCACCTTTTTTTTGTCAATTCTCTCACTAACACTTTTCAAGGAACATTATACATATTTACTTTTCATTATCTACCAAGGAACATGTTTACTTTTCACTAACTACGGAGCGATATCAAAACTTTTCACTATTTACGAAGGGACATTAATAATTCATTTTCTCTATCTACAAACTAATAACTAATATGAAATTTATGGTGAATTTGTATAATTGGGGAAACGGAAAACCTATTTGCACTTGAAACTTGTTTTGGGCTTTAGAATTTAATCCTTTCGGAAGTTATCGCAGCGTTTTGATTATAATGTTGGGTTTAGATAGAACTATCATTGAGATCGTAGTCTAAAACGAGTAGCTTCGATAAGGACTTGTACAGACTAAACAATATTGATGCGCGTATCTAATTGTGGCTCACGAATTTGCTACTGCTCCATCTGCATTACTGTTAGTGTTAACGGCTGCGCTCAAATGGATTAGCGCTTAGCGTCTAACGTCATTAGTTATATTATAACACATTTAACGCAGTAAAATATTGGCTCCATCTGCGTAATGCCTTTATTATCGTGTTAATTTACGCGTTACGGCGCAGATGGAGTAGGGACAAGACACAGGTCACGCATGCCTTTGCAACACGAATATTGAGATAATTAAATGTTGTTCTCGGAAACGTTTTCGTTTGCAATTTGTTTATATATTTAACCGACTTCCAAAAAACAAGGTTCTCAATTCGTCGGTACGAGTATCTTTTTTTAATTTTTTATGTATGTTCCCCGATTACTTGAAGACGCCTGGACAGATTTGGAAAATTCTTTTTTTATTTTAAAGAGTTCTTCCCAGGTGGTCCCATTGTCATCAAGTCAGAATCTGACGATCTGATCCTGGAGAAATTGAGGGCACTCTTCAAACTTTATAGGCACAATTGATATACTTTGTAGTGGCGTTTAAAGTCGGTTTTGTAAAAAGAATTTTTACCTTTATATTATAAGGGCTGATTTCATCAGTGTTAAATAAGTCTTATTAATCGAACGTTTCTATACAATAACTGTCAAAAGCCCAATTTATGCCTCGGTTAAAACTCACTCGGCGTTGGTGAAATCGGAACTACCATGTGAAAATAATATTATTCAAGACTTAAAAATTAAGTAGGTACTTACTGTATATTTATTATTATGTATTTAATTGTATATTTAAAACCGTCTACTTCGAATCTAATAAATTCTGCTTCAAAAAGTTTCAGCTAAAACTATTTTTAATGTTTAGTTTACTATACTTCGATGGTATGTCTAGTACAAGGTCTACTGTGGCATTTAGAAACTATTATCTTATTTCATTGAGAAGTCGAGGAGACGTTCAGTCAGTCATCAATTCATCACACAATCACGGCTGTCGGAACGTGCTTGTTCCTTTCAATCGCAGAGAATAATCTGCGTCATCTGAATGGACTCTTATAATTTGTTGGGTTATTCTGTTTTCATTTTTAATTTAATTTTTATCATTCACTTTCAGGGCCGATTTCACCAACGTGAAATAATCAGTTTTATTCGGTCTGGTTTGGGTAAAAAGCGCGGAGCCGCAACGCGCGACAAGCCCGTCGGTCTTTGGAACGGGGCATTTATTTTCGTGGACGAAAATTCAAAGCGAATTTCCGCGCGCAATTTTCCGCTAGATTCGACCCAAATCCTTAGGTACTTTTTATCACAAAATAAGGATTCCTACAGTAACACTTTAAGAGATTTTCACCGTCGTTGATTTTTTTTTTTAAAGAATATTAGCCAAGCTGAACTTGACTTATATTCTCCTGTCTCCTCCAAATAAGCGAAAAGCTTGTGCTAGGAGTGGGTACGACAATAGTGCAACGGGAGGGGCTCGAACCTGCGACTTTTCAGTTCGCAGTCCGCACCTTTAACCGTTGGGCTAGTGAGGCTTCAAAGTTGATTAGCTGGTACCTACGTTCACAGTGGCACAGAATACGTAATCATACAAAATCCCAGTATGTATGTACTTGTATGTAGGATTCTACATACGACGTAAATAGAATAGAATAGAATAGAAATGTTTTTTATTCAAATAAACTTTTACAAGTACTTTTGAATCGTCGATGAATCTACCGCTGGTTCGGAATGGCCTTCCTGCCGAGAAGAGCCAGCAATAAACTCGACGGTTGCTCTTTTCAAATAAAAATTTATTTTACAATAGGTAACAAAACTATGTAACAAAAATATTAGAATGACCCACACAGTCCCCCCACAGTTAAACAAGTAGTGATTGCACTTTTATAACACACCGCATGCGACGCATATCCTTTCAGCGATTAGATACTGTTACAAGCACGATATTTTTAACTGAGAAATATTTTTTTTTATCCTGACTACGTCGGTTTGAAAAAGTCGCCGTATAGGAAAACAAATAACCGGTCAAATTCGAGTCGGAAAAACACTTTTCTTGTAGGGGAGCCCTCTTCAATTTTTATTTCATTTTTATTATTATTTGTAGTCATAGCGGCAATAGAAATACCTACACATTCTCTGAAATTTTCAATTGTCTACCTATTACGAATCATGAGATAGAGCCCGCTGACAGACAGACTGAAAAAAGATGCTGAAGTTCTGACGACCACCCTGGCGCAGTGGTGAGCGCTGTGGTCTTAAAACTGGGAGGTCTCGGGTTCGATTCCCGGCGGGGGCAATTTAGGAATTTATAATTTCTAAATTGTCTCTGGTCTGGTCTGGTGGGAGCTGGGGGGTGGGGGGTGGGATTTAGCGTTTCGGCACGATGACGTGAGAAACCGATTAGGGGTATGGGTTGAATTTACACTGCTATAACTAACTAGCGGGCTAACTTGGAAGGCCAAGTTAGCCCGCTACCCCGCTACCATCTTAAACTGCATCGTTAGCCATGTACACATTATCTACTAGAGTAGATACATTGAACCCTTTCTCTTCCACATTACTTTTACTAAACCCCATTTAGTTCGCGTGTAAAATGTTCGCGAGACGTATTGTACTCTCGCTTGAGAGGATAGCTGTATTATGGTCGTATAAAAGCTATTTATATGTATTAAGGATAACGTATTGTTTACCACGCAGGCAAAATGGGAACCTTTTCCTTCTCTAAAAGGAAATTTATCTATCTGTACATCCATACAAATAAATATAATTGAAGTGTCTGTTTGTAATATTAAAAGAACAGCTCTCTACTAACTGCATACGAAAGGAAATACGGTACTTACAACAAGAAAACAATTTTTAAAATTTTTGTCTGTTTGTCTGTCTGTCTTGTCGGTTCGATGCCCGCAGGCCCCGGATTTTTTTATATTATGTAGGTACATATTGTAGGATTTTTTTATATTACATATTTAAAATTTTTTCAGATAAGTAAGTAATTCCAGTGTAGGTTAACATTTTATTAAAAATATGCACCGCACCGCAAAAATTTGGAATGTCCTTCCAGCTTTCGTTTTTCCAACTAACAATCTAGTCTTTAAATCAAGAGTGAATAGGCATCTTCTAGGCAAGCGCGCACCATCTTAGGCTGCATCTTCACTTACCGGTGAGATCGCAGTCTAGCACTAGTCTATATAATTTTAAAAAAAATATTAAAAAAATATTTGTATAGTTGTAGCATGCCAAATTGCTTGGAAAGTTGTAGGTGGGTACTACATTATATCACAATATGACGGGAAATAAAGACTGATATACATTCATTAATAAATGTGCGAGTACTTCCTATGTGTCATTATCGACTTCATTAGACACTACTCGTTAGTCATAAGCTCCAGTGAATCACATTACTAAGTACTAACTATTATGTGAAACTACAATTTTTTCAATTCAACTAGGTACCTACTCATTTGGGAACTTACCTACCCAAGTAGCACAGATAGCTGTATACACTTGTAATCTTTTATTCAACTTAAGGCCGTATACAGCCCTTATGCAGCTTTTTATACAGCTTTAAGCGTGACAGGAATTCGTTATTCAGCTGCTAAGCAGCCTTCGTGTGCTACTTGGGTATTGTTGTATTTATTTATGTCATACTAGGTGATACCCGCGACTTCGTCCGCGTGCATAAAGTTTTTAATTCCGGCGGGAACTCTTTCATTTTAAGGGATAAATAAAATGTTGCCTATGTGATAATCCTGGGTATGAGTTTTAAAAATCACGCGGAACTCTGTTTTTTCGGGGTAAAATATATCACTCTCCAAGTTCGAAGATCCGTGCTGGGTGATTGAAGGAAAACCAACAACCCAACAAACAAACACACTTTCGCATTTGTATTAGTTAGGATAATAATTATTATATTAACCTAATATTAAATATATAAAAGGCCAAGGTGACTGACTAACTGATCTATCAACGTACAGCTCTAACCGCTGAACGGATAGGGCTGAAATTAGGCATACAGATAGCTATTACGACGTAGGCATCCGCTAAGAAAGAATTTTTGAAAATTAAACCCCTATGGGGGCAAAATAGAGGTTTGAAAAATCGAACTTAACGTGAGCGAAGCCGCGGGCAAAAGCTTGTTTAACAATAAAATTATTATTAGTATAACTTATAAACAACATTTCAGGGTAAACTGAATGCCTAGTCATTTTAAAATAATGACTCAAGTTACCGCTTTGACTTGCCGAGTGCGAGCCATAATAGCGACGCGAGGGTTCCGTACCTTGAAAAATAAAATTTAATTATAATTATGTATTTAGGTTAAACATTATTTATTGACAATACTGTTAAGATATGTAATAATATAATAATACTTAATTTAATACAAAACTAAATTCTAAATTAAAACTAAAAAACCCCTATTCCCAATCTAAACTGCGTTACCCTGCTAAATGGCCAAACTTATATCCTGGCCGAGGTAACTTCCAGGCCTCTGGTCACCAGTGGACTTTATAGAGTCTATTATGTAGGTTAATTTTAATTGGAGAAACTTATAGTTCTAGACAAGGTGGAGGGGAAAAAAGCCTTGTGGTCAATTACCTAGCCGCTAGTCTGACCAGGTCAAGTCACTCCCAGGCCTTCCACTTAATACTTACCAGAACTAGAAAAGCCGAATACCCGACAAAGTGGACCAACAGTTATAACCGCCATAAAGGTCATTGAAATATTACGTACTAACGTACAACTCAAACGACGTTAATATGGACACGACCTTCAGCAATGAAGTGAACTAAGCAGAAAAAAAGGTTAAATACCTATTATCCGACCGATTCAAAAGTAACATTTTTTGTTCGGACCGCATACTGCCAGATTATATTTATTTAAAATGGATATTCACTGGTTTCTTAAAAATGTGCTAATCGAAGACTTCTATTCCGCACTTTAACCCTCATATTTTTATCCCATCCATCTATATTTATCCATCCATATTATAATATATGTCCATGGTTTTTAACCCTCAGTCAGTTCAGTATGGAACCCTTAAAACAAATTCGTTCGCTGACAAGCAATTATGTATTACTAATTACTACAATCACATTGTGAGTAAATACCTAATATCCAAAACAAGCATATTATTCAGTTATCAGTCAGACTTTGAGACGCATAGGGGGATTTTTAATATATAATATATTTCTTTGTTTGTATTAATTAAATAAATACGATAAAATTAAGTTTAAAATGTCAGTGTGTAATGTTTTGTGCAGTGTTTTGATAGTGAATGTTTTAATCAGTGAGGGTTCAAATATCTTTCACGAGGGTTCCAAGATAGTTTATCGACCGGACGATGATTCGGAATATTTTGGTTATTCTGTGATTTTAAGTAATCATAGGTATGTATTTTTTTTAAATTCTTTATTACTAACTAGCTTTTGCTCGCGGCTTCGCTCACGTTAAATTCGATTTTTTAAACCCCCATTTTACCCCCTTAGGAGCAGTGGCGTGCACAGATGTACTTACAGGGTAGGCAGATGATACAAAATGGAAAAAATCTTCGGTGCGAATTAAAAAAAAACTTAAGGGTAGGCATTGTACAAATTATAAAAAGCCTATCCTTAAGTTTTTATAACTCGTACTGGCCATTTTCTTCATTTTATATCATTTTTCCGCATTATGCCTACCCTGTGTGCACGCCACTGCTTAGGAGTTGCATTTTCAAAAATCCTTTCTTAGCGGATGCCTACGTCATAATAGCTGTCTGGATGCCAAATTTCAGCCCGATCCGTCCAGTGGTTAGGGCTGTGCGTTGATAGATTAGTCAGTCAGTCAATCAGTCACCTTTGCCTTTTATATATTTAGATTAAAGAACACAACTATTGTGACACTAAATCGTCGTAATACATGCCTATTAGCAACCAACCAACGGCTTACTACTGGCAAAAGTTCTCCTCTCAGAGAAGGGATAAAGTAGGCCATAGTTTACCATGTTAGCCCAATTCAAATTACACACCTTTGAGATCATTAAGGAGAACTCTGAAATCTACCGTACTCTCACTCAGCTCAGACTCAAGAATTAAAACGAGACAGATTTATGTCAGAGCATATTTCGTGTCTCGTTTTAACTCTAACTCAAGTCTGAGTTGAGACAGAGCGCGCTCTATAGATTAGCATTAGACGTACAGGTTTATTTACAATATTTCACCGTTGAAATCGGAGGAACCGATTTAATTCATGGGAGGATCAAATGTTAGTCAAAGTAAAATATCGTTGAGTTGAATACATAGCAGTTAGACTTTTTTAATTTTGATAAAATATCAAAATACATAGTTATTGAACATTAAATCTTGATTAGGATCCCATTAAGTGGGTATCGGCCTCTGGAGAGTGATATAGGCTACATTTAATCCGGAAAATCAGAGAGATTCCAGGGGATTCTTAAGTACTAAATCCACGCGGACGAAGTCGTGGGCAACAGCTAGTCTAAATGGGATAAAAGGGAAAAGGGACTGACTGACTGATCTATCAACGCACAGCTCAAACCACTGGACGGATCGGGCTGTTTTGACACCCAAATAGCTATTATGACATAGGCTACCGGTAAGCAAGATTTTTTGGAAATTCAACCCCTAAGGGGGCAAAATGTGGGTTTGGAAATCGACCTTAACGTGAGCGAAGCCGCGGGCAAAATCTACTAAAATTCAAACCAAAGAAGTAATACTTCAATTATACGCAATCATTTTGTAATTACTATTTACCTATTTATCTGGTTTAGGTTACTCGTCGGTGCGCCAAAAGCGAGAAGCAGGTTAAACCGGAGAATATCATCGGGACAGGTGTTCAAATGTCCCGCCCAAGATTTAGACACGAACCACAACGTCACCTGCGTGCCCATAGGAGTGGCCTCCGAAAGTATGAGAGTAACAAACAAAATCCTGTAACCCTGTCGGCAACTGTACACTAGTTTGACTGTGCAACTTTTGCATCTTTTATAATCAAAGTTTTGCATTGTAGAAATATCAATATTTAACCGTCGAATCCACACCGATCTTTGCTGGGCATTTCCCGAAAAGATTCGAGATGTTTGGAGACAAAAGTCTTCGAACAGTGAATGGAGTCTGGCTGGCTGGTTTTATCTCCTATGTTCGAAGGCGTGGATTTTTTAAATTCCGAATGTTAGTTCTAGGGAATTGTAAGTTTGAACATGCGCTACAGTTCTTTTATCCATCACCCGGACTGGTGAATCAAATATTCAGTATGGCTTAGGCCTTCGTTCATGCAGACATCTTGCAGCGCCTGCTCAAACGTTTCTTCCAATGAGAATGTACTAAGTATTACCTAGCTCAATATAAGTGTAACTGGCGCGATATGGGTTTTATTTAAATAGTGATTCCATATCCTATAAGTGCATATTGCCAGTGATAATTTATGGATACGAAATATTATGGTAACTATGGGCCTCATCAGAGGGCTCAGGGTTACTCAGAGGTCGATGGAGAGAGCTAGGCTCGAAGTAACCCTTCAAGCTCAATTTAGGTATATGGAGAACCGTGGGAGAACCAGAATTAGCGACCATAGCTCATCGATGAAGTGGTAATGGGCGAGCCATACAGTTCAAAGAACTCCGGAGTTCTAGTGTGGCGGCCTCGTGCCGGAAAGCGACTGACAAAATCAGAAGAGTCGCAGGGTGTCACTGGTTACAGGCGGCATAAACCTGTGGGAGTCTATGCAAGAGACCTATGCCCAGCAGTGGATGTCTAAAAAAAATTATTTAACGTGTTTCAGTCGAGGACAGAATTCTTGCAAGATCATTCGCCCGTGAGGACTTGTTCAAAGATGGCATGTGGTTCGGAGCTACACTTACCGCGACGCCCAATGGAGCTGTGTTCGTAAGCAAATCCGTATAAATAATAAAATATAATGTATAGTTCTTCTTCTCAATCGTTTCACTCTTGTCAGAGCGGTCGTGGTCGTCATTTAGGTGTTGTGGCACGCTTCACTATACGCCTCCACTCCCCCTAACAGCTGTTTTTTTGTGCATTTGTCATCCACCGCAGCTCTCACTTGGTCCGTCCATCTCATTGGCCATTGGGCTTGTCCCCTTGTGCCCTCTACTTTATCTTAGACCACTAGACGTTCAATTGACTCAAAATCTCATCTTGATACGTGACCAAAGAAAGTGAGAATGCGAGCTACACGATGCGAAAAAAAATCAGTTATAAATAACTGTAAGAACAGTTCTTTTCATAACTCAAATTCGATCATAGTTTAGCTTTGCGTCGTTTCCAGTGTAGATAGTTTGAGTTATTAACAAACGATATTAGACTTATATCCTTCAATACGTTCCAATACTACTTGCGCTGATATTTCTCTGCCTTATGCAGCGGCCAAAGAATTTTATGATTTGTAAATAAATGCGAATTCAACTGAATAAGCGACGAAATTCTTTCATTTACTTTCAGTTCTCTGATTTGCTGTCTATCCTATTTTATTCTAAGCTTTACGATTTGTCGTGGTCAACCTATGGTACATCGTGGTGCCACAAATATCCAACGGCTCCCTGCAACTTAAGCTTCGCAACCTGTTAAGTGACTCTGGTTCTTCTCTTCTTTCTTTCTGTTCTGTTCTTTAATCACATTCAGAAACTTTGAAAAAAGATTTTCAATAAGTTTTTTTATTTGGCAGGTATGTGCACCACGTTGGACAAAGCCCTACAAGAATACGCATTTGCTACAACAAGGAATGTGTTACATGCTATCGTCGAGAATGGGAAAGGAATACCTTCCTTTATATGATCCGAGTAAGATACGATGTTTCATACTGTTAGAAAATGCTCTATATTTATTCTCACACATATAGCACAGACTAATAATCCTAATGGAGTTAAAGTGTCCATCTAGACAAGTAATGAATCACAGAGTTCCTATCAATCCGCTGCTGGATTCAGAAATCAGAAAATGTTCCTGTAGGAATACGCTAAGTTATAAGGAAAGATAACCGATATAGCTCAGTAAGTCGCGAAGCTAAGGAGGAAATAGGCGAGGCACGTACTTAGTTGGAAGAGCTGAAGGTCGTCGGGGTCCTAAAGTGCTGGAGTGGCGCAACGGGAAATGCAGTGTTGGTAGATGAGGCGTAGGGGGCCGCTGGATGTCTGTCGGTTGATGAAGAAGAAAGAAGAGAAAATATGGAGAGATTTGTTTCAGGCCGTCAAGCCTTCCAGAGCGATGACCGGCGACCAGAGTACGGGGAATTCGGCATCAATCTGAATTACTACGCGTACGGTCAAGCTGGGTTTTCAGTAAAGGTGTCCGAAACCAGTGTTATCCTTGGAGCACCGGGGCTAATACAATGGACAGGTACTTTACCGAAAATCATGCTAATAAGTATTCCTGTATAATAGAGGTTAGTCCTTTAACTAAAAGGTTGACTTTTTACTAAAATACAATTTTCCATTGCACACAATCTCAAACTAAAGTGAGGGATCTAAGTCTCGTGCTATCCTTTTATCCAGGGCATGAAAGGAATAGCGAGATTTAGGCCAGGCAGCCTTTAAGCCGAATTCACACTGCGAAATTAGTGTCATGAAATTAGTTTCAAGACATTAACTTCATCAACAATTTCACTTGTTTGTCATTTGATTATACTTCAGGTGGCATCGTAGAATACCGGCCTATTGACAAGAACTTCAAAAACAACTATTTGAGCAAACAGACAACTATAAATTCATATTACACCAAAGAAGTAGGCCCGGATGACTATTTGGGTAAGTATAAAATTATTTATATATTTATCCATACTAATATATGAATTCCAATACATATTATAAACGAGAAATGGGGCATTTTATTGCAAGTTGCAACATATCCACATAAAGATGGCCAATGCTCATAACTTCAATCACACACTTTTCACAATGCTAAGGTAACCTTTTCACGACTCAATAGTTGAACCGATCTCGATAAAAGGCACAGGAATAGCTGGTAATCTACTGGCAGCTTAGCTTATACAACATGTAACAAAAGGGTTAAAATTTTAGGATAATAAAAATTTTATCCCAAATCTTTGAATTGAACTCAATTCCCTCGCATTTTATGGAAAACGGACGGCACTATCAATCATAGCTTGACATTTTCTTAAGGTTACAGCGTTGAATCTGGTATATTTGAAAGGAACGGAACAGCGCTGTTCGTTGCTGGAGCACCGAGATCACATTTTGGATATGGACAAGTAAGTTACATTTATATTATACTAGCCTTTACCTTCATCCGCCTGGTGTAAGATTTTGAAAATCCCGCGGAAACCTTTGGTTTTGCAGGGATAAGAAGTAATCTATACCCATGCAAGAAATCACGTTGATCAGTTGTTTGCTGCGTGATTAAACGATAAAACAATAAACAACTTGGTTACAACTTTAATACCGGGAACTGCCACTGCAACAGAAATGGCTGTACTCTTATAGAGAGTTACATATTTGTCCCGTATTACTTATCCTTTACCCTAGAGCCTATCATGAACATCTATTAAGAAGTAGGGAGACTAACGCAGGCTAAAAAATTCTTAACAAAATAAAGATTAAAAGAATAAAGGTGGTTCCTTTACTCTAAGCAGGATTGAGATGTTATGTTTTTATTTTTAGGTTCTTATCTTCGAGTCATCTATAAGAGAAAACAGTCCTCTAAACATTAAATATAAGGTGGTAGGCAACCAACTCGGCTCTTACTTCGGTGCAACTTTGTGCTGCACTGATGTCAACGGCGATGGAATAGTTGATCTTTTGGTGGGAGCACCGAACTACGTAAGGAGAGATGGGATACTACACTATGATCAAGGAGCTGTTTTTGTTTACTTGACAAATATACAGGTGGGTCCAAAAGAAATTCAAAATAACGATCAGGGAATAACTAAAATCAGACATTTAACGATCTCTTGAAATATATGTTCATTGTATAAGCAGATTTAAAGTACATAAAACTTTTGAGTAATGTAAAGGATAAGCATTTTAATTCGTTATAAATCTTCAGGAATTAAATTTGTTAATACGGTGTATTCAAGTCTGTATTTTATGAATAAGGAACTCTAAAGGATGCGGACGAGGAATGAAGAGATCTATTAAAAGCTATAATAGGTATTCCTATGTTTAAGGATGTAAACTTTACGTTAGAAGCAGCAAATCATGTGTTGGGCTCTGAGGAGAGTGGAGCTCGTTTTGGTAGCTCTATCGCAGACTTAGGAGATATTGATGGCGATGGATTTAATGGTATTATAAATAAATTTCTTTCTATTTAGCTTATGAAGTTATTTGCTACACATTACCTACAGAAATCAAAAACAATATTGCTTTTAAATTAAATTATGAATATAATTATTCAAGTGGCTTATAGTATTTTTCTTTTTTATCATAAAGTTTAATGACAATCGTAGGAATCATTCAAAATTATTGCTTAGTGGTTGCAAGTTGCTAATGGTCTCGCATTATTTTATATCAATTACTAAGACAATTATTTGCTTTTTCAGATATCGCTATAGGAGCACCATGGGAAGATGAAGGTAAAGGTGCTGTATATATATACAGGGGTGGTAAAAATGGTCTTAACAACCAATATGACCAAAGAATCGCAGTTGCAAATTCAAAAACATTCGGTTATTCTATTGCAAAAGGCGTAGATATGGACGAAAATAACTGCAGTGGTAAGTAAACATTACCGCTTACGTCAAAAGATAATAAATAAAATGCATGACAATCAAGTCACTAATATTTAGTATGTAATTAATTATAATATATATACGTATGTACGTACTGAAACCGGGTTTCCTGTTCCAGATTTAGCAGTAGGAGCATATAACATTAGTACAGCTTATATATTCAGATGCATACCAACAGTCCATGTGACTGTTTCTATAAAAGTACCAGACGCTGTAAGTTTACCAGTTAATGCCACTAACTTTACTGCATTGTTTTGTGTTAAATCAACTCCAAGAACTGTGATAAAAGAATCCATGTCAAAATTTTTAATGAAATCAGGTAAGGCCGAAGAATATCACTTAATTATCGAAATCAATGCACAGATAAACAGTTAAAAGTAACTCAATTTCAATAAAATAAGTTAATAATAATTTTATTTATATAATAGATTTCACAGCAAGAATAGCTATTGATACTAAGGAAAATCGGGCAAGGTTCAAAGGAGATACTGAATATGATTTATCTATAACAGCGGGCGATGAGAAATGTGACGAACAAATTGTCATCGTGAAGGTAACACAGGGATAATGCCAAATCCCTCACAATACATTTTTAGCGTATTTCATCATACAGATACGTTATGAAACCGTCAGTACGTTAAATCGTATAAATTTTTTCAATAATAAAGTGGACTATAATTTATATAGTCTATTTTCACAATTCAGTTTATTTATTTGCCTTGGTTGGCTTTGTAATGAAATTTAAAAAAATCTATATATTTCTTGCTGGCCTATTTGTAGCTCCTATGACAAGTCAAGACTCTACCACCAGTTCGACATTGAAAGTCTACTGAGAAGAGTCGGCAAGAAACTCAGCAGTGGCTCTTTTTCTTTTTCTTCAAAGCAAAAGTTTCATAATATGAATATATTGATTTTCAAATCGCTCTGAATTGACTGATGTAAAATTAGTTTTTATATTATTTTAATTCGAAGCCAAGTCATACTTATTTAATAAGAAGCCGAAATATTATTTAATCAAAAGACATAATAAACCCAGCTTTGCATTTTTGCAGTGTGATTGCGTAACAAACATCCATCCATCCATGCAAACTTTTACAGTTTTTTTTTGTTTTTTCGAGCAAACGAGCAGGTGGGTTGCCTGATGTTAAGTGATTACCGCCGCCCATGAACACTTGTAGTACCAGACCAAATGCACCACTAATGCGTAGAAGGCTTTTCAAGAATTTGTTGGTCCACCCACCCCTTGAATAACCCCATGTTGTAATTTAGTAGGAAAACCGTCGCATTTTTAAAATTAATTAATTAATTAATAGTAGATAAATTAAGCTAGTAAGGAAACGATCTAAATTAAAACAAAAGAGCTTCATAAACTTGCGCGTCAAAATCGATGAGAAGCAATATACGTTCACAATCCGCTTTGTTTCCAGCCAACGGCCGATTTATCAAGACCAATTTCGATAAAATTCAATTTGGAAGATAATGGCTCTTTGGAAGGTAGGAAAAATATTTTCTTACTAAGTTAGTGACCTTTTAAATCTAATATTCTAGACTAAGTTGATAAAAGGACGACTAAGATCTTTTTCGATATTGAAACCCTGGGCTGTGGAGCTCGGGACGCTAGATCTATTTTTCAGGATCTGTCATCCCTTTTCATACAGTCCACAGGCGTCCTGTTCTAATCATCATATTTCGTTGGTGTATAAGGCAGTGAATTTCTAAAAAGTATATTAAGTTCTATTATGTTTTAGATAGTGAAAAATTTCCATTGTATGGTGCAAGGCTATCGGCAGACTCAGTTTTAGAAACATCATTTTATATTCAACTAAGGACGGACTGCGGTGAAGATCTCATCTGTAAGCCATCGTTGCAAATGTTTCTGGAACCCTTAAGTAGGTAAGAAAAAGAAACATCCTATGGAGAATAAGTTGCTCAAATTATACTTACTTACTTACTTCGCTGGCTCAATAATCCAAAGAGGATCTTGGCCTCCGTCTTCAAAAGCTGCCACTCATGCCTGTTCTGCGCCGCGTCACGCCAATCGGGTGTATTGAGGGCTTGCAGGTCTCCTGTCACTTCGTCCACTCAGCGATACCTGGGTCGTCCAATGGGGCGTTTTCCTATTGGGCGACCCAAGTATGCTCTTCTTACAGCACGATTCTCTCCCATTATACTCAAATTATAATGAAATATTTTATTACAACTTTATGTAACAGATATAATTTTTGTTGCCACATGAACGAAAAATAATCTTGAATCTTTCAATTTCAGTACATACGTACCAGGAACTGATGACAGGCTTGGTTTTAAATTATCTGTATTCAACAAAGAAGAACCATCGTATGGCGCTAAAGTTCTTCTTACACTACCTTCGTCACCTAAAAGGCTACCCAGCGAATGTTCCTTAGAAGAACTTGTTGTAACTTGTGATTTACCAGCGCCACTGTCGAGATCTGAATCTGTAGAATGGGACATAGAATTAGAATACACATATAGAGATAGTGTGGCAAAAGAATTAAACGTTGTCGCGACACTGGAAGATCCATTTTATGACGGCACTGACATTGAGAGAAATCGCATGGATCTCGTGATTTTTATTAAGCCAGAAGCCAAATTTTCCATTAGTGGGTATGTATGACACTTACACTTTAAATATGACTAGATGGTGCCCGCAACTTCGCTTGGATTTAGTTTTTAAAATCCCGTGGTACGCTTTGAATTTCGGGGTTAAAAATAGCCAGATGTCACTCTCCAGGTCCTCAACTATACACTGTGAAATTTCATTGGTTGTACTCCCTGAAAGAGGTGAATGTGCTCATGAAACTGAACAACTTTCCCCAAGGAACATAGGTCGAAATATGAAAAAAAAATTTGGACCTCCCATAGTAAATCAATCAGCTGATCGTCAAGTTTGTATGGAGGGTCCAATTTTTTTTTTCATATTTTGACCTATGTTCCCTGGGGAAAGTTGTTCAGTTTCATGAGCACATTCACCTCTTTCAGGGAGTACAACCATTAAAATTTCAACCGGTATTCATGCAAAAAATCACGTCGATCCGCTGCTCTGTTGCAGCCTGATTGAAGTGCAAATGAAGAAAGCCAACAAAAAAACACACTTTCGCTTTTGTACTTTAAGCGCGCACAATCTTAGGCTACATCTTCACTTACCATCAGGCTAGCACTAGTCTATACACGGTGAAATTTCATTGGTTGTACTCCCTGAAAGAGGTGAATGTGCTCATGAAACTGAACAACTTTCCCCAAGGAACATAGGTCGAAATATGAAAAAAAAATTTGGACCTCCCATAGTAAATCAATCAGCTGATCGTCAAGTTTGTATGGAGGGTCCAATTTTTTTTTTTCATATTTTGACCTATGTTCCCTGGGGAAAGTTGTTCAGTTTCATGAGCACATTCACCTCTTTCAGGGGGTACAACCATTAAAATTTCAACCGGTATATCGCGGTGTAAAAGCCAGATGAACGTATCTACAAAAAATTCAAAAATCATTTTTTTTTTCATAAAACTGGTTACAAACTACCAAAACGACAATATATTCAATATATCACAAATTCCAAAAAAAATATTATCCATTACTCACAAATTATAATTATTACTTTTAAATAACTGGTAAAGATTGAAGAGGCAAATCATCTTATTTTTTGCTCTCCTGTAAAATTGGGAAAATGTAGATACGTTCATTTGACTCTTACACAGCAATATTAAAAAAAAAACTGACCTTCAGTTTATTCTCTAATTTGCGCCAATTATGTAAATAAAGTAATTTACAACTTTACAGGAAAGCGGTGCCGAATGCGACAGTGGCAGTAACGAGGGACAGACTCAATGAAGCGGGCAATTTGACCCTTATTCATTATTATGAGGTAATTGTTCCCGGTTATCTCTTTATTTAACTTGTTTTGATTACGATTAGCCTTTTTAACCGACGTCTAAAAAAGAAGGAGGTTCTCGTTGGAATCTTTTTATTTTTTATGAATATTCCCCGATTACTCGAAGACGCCTGGACCGATTTTATGGAAAGGAATTTTGGCGTGCCTATTTTTAATGTTCATTTTATTTAAATTTTTATCATTTACTTATAGTCTTTTGTTTCAAATTTTAAATTTTTGACATTTTTTATTAATTATTTTAACTAAGAAAGGGTATACTTCCCAGGTGGTCCCATTGCCATCAGGTCAGGATCTGATGATGGGAGCCTGGACAAATCGAGAGACCTCTTCAAATATAGGCACAATTGATAGATAATATACTTTATAGTGGCGTTTGAAGTCGATTTTATAAAAAAAATTTTCACGTTCATAATATGTACATAATATTATGTAGAATAATTTCGTCGTCAACTCATCGATGTCAACGCAACAGATTTCTTATCTAGGGACTTCAACTCGTCTCGGCCTTGCGCCGCTTGTGTCCAACACAAACAATGAAAAAGTATACTATAGTAGTTATAAGTAAAGTTCTGTCTGCTAAAATAAATTTAACTTTGTTTTCTAAACAAGATTAAGGTGCGAGACGAAATGATTGAAAAATTTTGCCAACAAAAAAGTTTTTTATTATAATGGCCATCTAATTTTAAAAGTTTTAATTCACTTTCGTTGTAAAGACACATTTAATTAGATGACGACGTTGCTTGAAAGCAAATAATTTTGCTTTAGCTGACCACATGGTAGATAAGCTACGTATTTCTACGTATTTTGTTTTGAAAACAGGAACTGCTGAGTTTCTTGCCAGCTTGTAGCAAAATCTGTTTTCCGAACTTGAGTAGAGTCTTGATTTGTCATAAGAGCCACAAGTTGGTCTACCTTTTTTTTATTCGATGACAAGATAGTCCTTGACTGCGATCTTACCTGATGGTAAGTGTCGATGCAGGCTAAGATGGTAGCGGGCTAACTGGGAAGGGGTATGGCAGTGTAGATTCAACCCATACCCCAAATCGGTTTCTACTCGACATCGTGCCAGAATGCTAAATCGCTTGGCGACACGTCTTTGACGGTAGGGTGGTAGCTAGCCATGGCCAAAGCCTCCAACCAGACACAAGATAAATAAGTTTTTTTAAGTGTAATTTGAATTTAAAAAATGTTAACTAAGTAATTTAATGTTTATTAAACAGGTAACCAACTTTGGTCCGTCGGATTGGTTTCGTTTGCCAAGTCAAGTTCTTCTCTCTGAAAAGGTAAGATATTGTAAGCAACCTACGAGTATGAACATTGAACAGGGTAAAAAGATAAACCCCCGAATTTGAAATTGATGCACCCATAGTACCTATTAATTTTGTTCATATAAAATGAAGTATATGTTTAAATCACCCTCAATTGGTCATGACAGCCAATGTCCTCAGCGATAAGCCATCTGCGCATAAGTGTGTGTATCTCTATTCCCTCACTCTCATAGTCGGTTGGTACGGAAATCCGACACGACTAGACAAGATCACCCGTAGGACTGACAGCATTACGTGCTCTCCGAGGCACCGAACTTTAACAATACTTATCTTATACTATTAGGAACTTTAATAATACGATCTCGACATAAAATAATATAAATCCTAGATAAACATTGTAATTTGATTTACAGAGAAGATCTTCTTACTAATCTCTACTTGGGCACTATAATATCTCGTGCTTAGTTAATTATTCTCCGCTTCGATCGGGAGAACATCATAAACATATCTATAGGGTTGCCAGATTTTTTTTTAGCCTATGGGACAAATGGTTAAATAGGCAAAAAAATACGGGATTTCAGTTTTTTACCCGAGACAAATAAAAAACAAAATTATTCAGTGTCATTTTTTTTTTTGATATTTTTCCGAGGATCGAGTCAGTTTAAACATATTTTTATTCGTTTTAACATATCTGAAAAAATCAATACAATTTTATAATCGTAATTATAAGCGGTCATCAACTCGCTTTTTTACGAATGTTGCGTGTGTGAATAAGTATCCAAGTGGATCGATTTCATAATGAAAAACGAAGTACGGTTCAAATACGGGACAGAGTCAGTCCCGCCGGGACATTTTAAACTATGCCTAAAATACGGGATGTCCCGGAAAATACGGGACATCTGGCAACGCTATAAATATATCATTATAGTTTGCAATATGGCTAGGGCAGCTGTTCGGTTGTCAATATCAATGTTATATTGTGTCAGGTGAACCTGTCAGGTCAGATCAAGGGATGCCTGGAGCTCGGTTCACAGTTGGAATGCACGTGGAACTTGCCGGCACAAGTTTCTTTGCCCGTCGTTCTACCGCTACGATTTGACTTGGGTGTGCATGGTAAATATTTAATTCCCTGATATTTGTCCTTCTCCATCTAAAACTCTAAGAATACTATCTAAATAGAATAGAATAGAATAGAAATATTTTTTATTCAAATAAACTTTTACAAGCACTTTTGAATCGTCAATGAATCTACCACTGGTTCGGAATGCCTTTCCTACCGAGAAGAGCCAGCAAGAAACTCGGCGGTTGCTCTTTTCAAAAAAATAAAAATTTTACAATTGTTATTGAAACTATGCTATGTATTCAGTGCTTCCACGATGAATTTTCCTGAGTACAATACAAGTAAAAATAAATACAATACAAATACAAATAAATACAATTCAATACATGTTAACACAGGCAGGCAAAAGCAGACCCATTCCCGTTGGTGGCACCCGTTCACGAGCAAAAATAAATAGTATAGTAAATAGGAATAGTATAAGTTGTAGTACCAACTTCTTCGACGGTTTTCCCACTAAATTACAACATGGGGTTATTAAGGGGCGGACCAACAATTCCTGAAAAGCCGGCAACGCATTGTTGGTGCCTCAGGTGCTACAAATGTTCATGGGCGGTGGTAATCACTTAGTAACAGGTGACCCGCCTGCTCGTTAAAATATCTAAAAAAAGTACAGTATAAATAATATAAAGTAAAAGGTTGATGTAGAAGGAAAATAAATGTATTTTTATTTTATTTATCCACTAGCTGTTGCCTGTGATTTCGTCCGTGTGGATTTAGGCAAAATTCACGTATGAACATTTTGGTTTTCTAGAAATAAGGGTTGCATAGATTAACACTTTTCTCCTATAGAAGTCTGGTCATTTGTTCAGCCTTTTCACAGGCTATATTTATTTTAAAAACGCATATTGGCTTATAATTAAATAATAATCTTTAGCTTATTAAATAAATCTTTGTCATTTGCTTGCGTCTTATTTCTCTTTCAAAAAAGTTAGAGCTCCATAAAATATTACCTTTGTTAAACGGACCATTTCAACTATATTTTTTTTTTTATTTATAGACCTAGATTTGACCTATTTTAATTTCTTTTTAGGTAAATTTCTCGACGAGAAGAGTGTACTCAACGTTACGACTACAATTGCAATTATATTACAAGGGCAAAATAAGTATGTTTTTTCATTGTTTATTCTTTGTACAATTTGATTGTTCAATCTCAAAAAATTAGATAAAATTATTTCTACTTTATTAATTGTGAATATGTAACTATAATTTAAGTTAATAAGTAGATACCCTAACATCACTACGTCAGATTACTTACACCTTACCCTTTGTACCCTACTAACATTAGGCTTGGATAAAATATTACGTCTAATATTCTCAAAATAGATAGAAATCTATCTATCCAGATAGAAAATTCTTTATTGCTACACACATGACATGATGTTCACAGTTGAATCTTATAATTAATACTCCATATAACTTACTCCATACAAGCAAGGTTTCGTTCTTAATATATTAATTGCCCAAACAAGTTTCGGTGACACGCCCTAGAAACTAATAAATGTGTCTGTAAAGTTCAAAGTTACACAGGCTCAAAAGTATATGTGTAATTTTCAAACTTGAGAAAATTTCTCTATCTACATAATTATAACCATCGTTTCTTGGAAGTAATTTTGTGTCTAGGTATGAATCAAGTAACAACAATATCTGTTCGACATTTGTTTGGGGCGCACTAGGGAATAAGTTTTCTTTAAACTCATTATGGATCTTTTTTTTAAATGTTTTCGTGTTCTTGCAGATCTGCATCGATAACTACTACTTTAATATTAGAACCGGCGCCACCGATTTGGCCGTACATTGTTGGAGGCATCGCAGGCTTCCTATTACTTTCAGCTATGATATTAATACTTTATAAGGTGAATAACTTCATGTCGGTACATCATCATTAGCACCCCATCAACGTCTCATTACAAACACAAAACCACATCCATCCATCCATCCTCACAAACTTTCGCAATTGTAATTTTTTTTTTTTTAAAAAGAATATCAGCCAAGCTGAACTTGACTGATGTTCTCCTCTCCCCTCCAAATAAGTGAAAACTTGTGTTAGGAGTGGGTACGACAATAGTGCAACGGGTGGGATTCGAACCTGCGACCTTTCAGTCTTCAGTCCGCAGCTTTAACCGTTGGGCTATTGAGGCTTCATTTAGGATTAGTTAATTAAGTAGGATTGGCCAATATTAGCCCGATAGTAAATAACGTGATAATTAACTCTTCTAGTACGGATTCTTCTCAAGAAACCGACCAGGAAATTTCAAGAAGCTTGAGGAACACGAAACAGCAGACGAAGCAAGTTCTTCTGCCACCAACCTAGAAGACACCAGGACCGCAGAAGTAGAGAGTGGCTCTGTTGCTGAAGAACCTTCCTTTTTAAATGAGTCGTCGTCGCAGGAACTGTTAGCAAATGACTCATCATGAGACTTCGATGAAACTAATACCTATTCTAGTCGAACTCATTTTGATTTCATTGAAGAACTTCTTTTTTATCGACCGATAACTGCTGCTGTCTTTTGGCGTGGACTTCCACAGGACTCGGTCTTGTGCCTCCTGCATCCAGCGGTCATCGACTCTATGTCATCGATCCACCTAGTGAGGGGTCTGCTAACACTGCGCTTTCCGGTGTGGAGTCAAAACACCAGCGCCTTGGGAACCCAAACGACCACCAGTTCTTCGAACTATGTGTCTTTAGCTTAAACTGCATAAAAGTGGATGATTTTTTTTGTAAATTATAAATTGAACAAGTTTTTATTATAATTGTTAAGACTGATTACAATTATTATAATATTACAAAATAGTTACCTTATTCTGTGATAATTTCTTATATATACATAGTGGATTTTTAAAAAGATTGCATTTAATCTACAATTATTATTAATTAGATATTAATTACAACAAGTTGATATTTTTAGCGAATATTATATTTTTTATAGTATTATTTTTGAAAGTAAATGAGTTTTATTTTCCCTGCTGTACTTTTAGCGCCTAATAGTAATAAAATATTCAGACCTTGTCCACGAGATTTCAATGATTTTATCTACAGTATTTAATGGTCTTATAGCGAAAAGTTTCGATCACCACCTTAAGAAACTTTCGCTTAACACTTGGATCAAGGGCAGGATACAGAAGGCGGTACTCCTTGAGACGGCACGCATTGTGAGGAGGTTCCTCACTCTGGAGGCCTGACCACTGGCTGCTTGGGTCCTACCCCGCAGCAAGTGGGACCCATTTCATTTTATTATTTTTGAGGATGTTGTCTATCTACATTGTATTTTTGTAAACATTTATAAAAATAATATGATGAAAATGTGAGTGAAAATAAATTTTAAATGATAGACATTACACAAAAAAATGTCCTTCAAAACTCAGCTCATCGCTGGCCTACAACTAAGACGGACGGACAGACGGACAGACGGAAGCTTAGTATAAGGTTCCCTTTGGCACCTTTGGGTATTTAAAAAAGATCTTGTCATCAATTAAAAAAATATACGCCAAAATGATTGCAGTAGCTTTTGCCAACAGTCGTCGAACAATATTTGGCAAGTGATCAAGCTGTTGCTGATGCAGATTAAACAAGCAATATTGCGCTATTAGAAATAGTTTTGCTGCATTTTTTCGCGACAATAGCTTTGTTTAAACCCTTGACCGTAATCCATAGTCCGTTCGTCGACTCACCTTAAGTTGGTTTAAGTTAACTTGGATATTTATAAGTTGGTTCAGTATACTCAGTTGGGATACAGTTTTTTTCTTTTGTTTATTTGTTTAGGGGCTTTTATGCCTTATTAGGTTAGAGTTGCCAGTGTTAAAATTATTTGTTACCGATTAGGGTGAAATCATATCTGTGCGCATCGATTCGCATTTCGTCAATTTTGTATGGAGTCGCGTACGCATCAATTCGGCCCTACGCATCGATTTAGTTTTCGCATTTTTGTACCTCAAATCCTTATATGTATAGTCTATTCCAATGGAGTTGAGCTAAAAGGTAAATAAATATGGCCGACAATTGGCCGTATAGATCACGTGACTTTATTTTGAGATGACCTTTAGGATGGACTATTGTCGAACTCTAATATTATAAATTCGTAAGTTTGTAAGGATGAATGGATAGATGGAGGGTTGGATGGATGGATGGATGGATGGATGGATGGATGAACTCATTCACGCAAAAAGTATTGGACTTGCTGAAGGCGATAAGTTGGCGTTACTTAAAAGAGTCGAAGATTCAATCCCCACCCGTTGCACTATTGTCGTATCCACTCCTAACACAAGCTTTACGTTTATATTAGTTCGAATTATTGGAACGAAGTTCCTTATCGCGCGTTGTGAAAGGGGGCTAGACGGAAAAAATTCTTACGAAAATTTGTCACGACACTTTTTGCTATAGTAAGCTATTGTAAGCTGTGCGGCGTCGCATGTTTCTCTGTCTGTCTCTCTCTCTCTCTTATAGAAAGCAAGCCAGATATTTTCATTTCTATTTCGCATTGAACTTCGTTCCATCCGGGTGTCCCTTGACACCTCTCAAGTTTTTTAGTTATTAGAATATTAGTTCTTACTGGACTTAAATACTAATATACTATAAAAAATCTAGCCATAAACAGAGATAACACAGTGAGCTGCCCCCACGATGCCTAAAGTAGCTTGCTCGCCAGTACACGCGCCAGTTACTAGCCTCAAGTCAATATCTTCTTCCGTCTCCAAGGTAATGCAGCGCATGTTTTTCAGCGAAAGCCCGATCTGTTAAAAAGTGCGATATTAATTTTACAATTCATTCAGTCATTCATTAATTTCTGAAATTAGCGGCAACAAACAGACAGACTTGAAACAGGCAAAAATTTTAAAAATAGTTATTTAATATTTACTTACATATGCAATTAGTAAAAAGCTGTTTTGATAGATATTAAATACAAACAGACACTTTAATTATATCTATATGTATAGAAGATGTATAGATATAGACTAATAAAAGCTTGATTTCACAAAATCTTTTTTCTTTTCATTAAAATTTAAAGTTCGTGTATTGTGTGTTGTTTCAAAAAGTGTAATTATACACTCTTTAATTTTGAATAAAATGTTTGACTTGGACTTTACCTGTATTTCCATGTTCAATAGTTCTGCGTATTCATCGTAGTTCGTGTCATGGTCATAAGTTTCAGAGTACAAGAGCTTCATTTTGTCCACATTTGTGCAGTTGCCGCATCTCCACACTCCGTCCGGGTATAATATTGGTACTTCTTCTACACCTACAAATTACATAATTATAAAAGAAAGTCGTGTTTGTTACCCTATTTATAACTCAAGAATGGCTGAATTGATTTGACTGAAAATTGGTGGGTAGGCAGCTTAGAACCAGGAGAAGGACATAGAATACTTTTTATCCCGTATACTATAAAACAAAGTGGTTTATTCGAACACTTATAACTCTAGAACGGCTAGACTGATTTTAATGGTTTTTGTTTTGTTGTATTTGTCTCCGTCCCGGATAGCAGAATAGCTTTTAAAAAATTAAAAAAAAAGACGTGTGGCACTCGGGGACTGCCGCGGTAAAGCTATTGCATAGCATTTTTTATCAACGCCATCTAGCGGTGAGAGGAGTCCCGTGTCAGGTTATTTTCGTTACGGAATTTCTGGATTCGGTCTCCACGCTCAAGGCCCGCGATAGAAAAAGTAATAAAATAGTATTGTAATAACTACAATATCATGTTGTGTACAATTTACAATTAATTTTCAGATTACATGCTTATGTATTGCTGGAGCGAGTTATATTCACGCTTTTTTATAATTTATGTAACCTTCAATTAATTGTATAATAGGTATGCCTTCTTCAATTGTATACCCTTAATTGATTTCTTAAACTTGTGTAAAGAGAGAATATTAATTTTAATATTCTTATTATAGATTTCTTATTCTATTGAAGGCTATTAGATTAGATTATTATATATTCATTTCAATAAACTTGTTACAAAACTCCTTAAATACTACAATAAATTCAATTTAATATATCTTAGTTCAAAGGAGTGTCTAAACACTCGTACTATATTGAGGCTATAATTGAAATTGAAAATTTGAAATGTATCTACCTATAAGATTGTCCAATTCTTTATTTTCTTTTTGGCAGATCAGGAAATTTTGACTTTAGTGACGCCTTCACACGTTACCGATTCGATTTGAAGTAATAATCGATTTTATTTAAGAAGAACTTTCAATCGATTTAATGAAATATTTTTTAATTTTGATTTAACGTACTTATATTTTATTATATATATTTTTAATCACTTAGATAAATTAATTTGACATATGTTTGCGGTAACAGACAAACAGAAAAAAATAATAAGTTGATTTGGGTTCTTTATTGATAATAATAATAATTAAGGTTTTCTTTCAAAATATGTTTAACTAGCGACCTGCCCCGACTTCGTCTGGGTTGAAATATTAAATATTTGTTTTTACGGGGCTAATCGCACAGAGCTTCTTATAGGAAACGATTGTTAATAAGATCACCACAGGAACCACAGGAATCTTCCGCGCCGATACCTGCCACCGTGCCCCGCCGCACCGGCTGGCATCATTTTATTATTTTATCACGCGGAAATATTCATTTTCTGATAACTCCGATATTAATTTAAATTGTATAGTGTATATTAATCAGATCAAGTTATTTATACCTTTGCCTTAATCCTTACCTAAAATAAATGATTTCTCAAGCAAGGCAGTTTAAATACCTGTAAATTACTTTTTAGTTTATTAAAATCGGACATTCCATTCGAAACATATTACGAGTTTAATAAAATTGCTCAGTGAAATGTTTTTAAAAATTACGCGTTGATGTCACTTGTCCTGCATTTACTGTACGTTTATGCCAAAATGTTTAAAAAATAAATGTCCAGCCGTGCGAAGCCAGGACGAGCCGCTAGTATTTAATAATTTTACTTGTTTGTATACACAATTACGTAGCTAGTTTGTTAAATAAATAAGTAGGTAGGTATGTGATTTTCAAAGTATATTTGCTCATAACTCTTGATTTAAACTTGGTTGAGACGTTATTAACCACGCGTTTTGAAGTTAACTCACTTCACTAACGCGTGCATAGTTACATTTTAAGGCAGCCGTCAAAAAATAAATAAATGAAAAGAAAAATTTCTTTACTCTTTGTTTGAACTTAAATTCCAACTTAATTCCTTGCAAATATTCAATATTGGATCATAGTTACTATTTTTATTTCCTTTTTTTATTAAATTTACAGAAACAATACTTACACAAAGTCAAATTATTTTTATCATAATTGTGAATGATTTATCGTCTTTCAAGAACTGTATTTTAGTCTGTGGTTATTTGTTATGCACAGGGCACTTCACTAAACGTCAATAAAGTACGACATTATTTTAGTCATTATTCCGAAAACAAAAAAACGGTAATTTATAGGCGTGATCTGCCAAAAAGAAAATAAAGGCTTGGACAAAATATAACCTGCATTCCGAACCGGTGGTAGACGCTCGACGTGTCATAAGACCTACAGGTTGGCCTACATGAAATAAATAATTTTGAATTTGGATTTTATTACCTTCATTATTATTTTTATCAATATTTTCAATTGGCTCCATTTCAGTCATATCATATTCACCATTTAGCAACATAACCACAACTGGATCGATTTCATCGTAACTTATATTTTTATCTTCATATTCAGCATAAGCGCCTATTACCCAAATACAACTTAGAAAAATATAAATATTAGTCATCACTACACATTTATCACTTATTAATTATCGAGATATTTTAGAAGTTAAGTATCAATTTTCCATATAATTAAATTATTATTGGTCTTAAAATAATAAATGTAATCTGTATGCAAACGAAAACAGTATTAAATTAAATTGTTATCGATATGGAAAACTGTACATATCGCAGGCTATCAGAGGTCACGAACATTATATTGTTAGAGTGATAAAGGAATATAATATTGGCTTCTGTATAGAGGCAGTTATCTCAAAAATATCATCAGTATAATAAGAATATAAGGGTTACTTGTTGTTTTACTACGGAACCCCAAAAAACTTTGAAAATTGAAACTCGACTACGAAGGAATGGTGGAAACTTATAACAACTGTTATAATGTTGATTATGATTATGTTTATATAAAATGTAGCCTATGTCAATCTGGCCCCATAAGTTGACACCATATTCATCAAAATCGGCTTAGTAGTCTGTACTACTAATAATTATTAGTAGTACACTTAATTAATTATAATTAATTAATGTAATTAATTAAGTGTAATGGTACGTCGGACATCAAATTATTTTCAGGCTTAATTTTTTTTATTGTTGAGACACGACGTTAATGTTATTGAGTCAAAACAATAACATTATCGTTGTGTCAATCTATCTATACGTCCACTTCATAGGTCTCTTGTAGAATCGCCACAGAACTCGATCTAGTGACGCTTGTATCCAGCGGCTGCCAGCACCCACTCATCTACGAGTATGTAGTCTTACCACGTCTTCAACGCTACTGAAACGTTCCACTCCAGTAATAGACGTCCGTCAAAGACGTACCAGCAAGCGATTTAGCGTTCCGGCACGATGGCGTGTAGAAACATTTAGGGTATGGATTGAATGAAAAAAAATATATATATATTTGTACTAGATTATGCCCGTGACTTCATTCGCGTGGATTAAGGTTTTTCACTCCCGCGGGAACTCTCCCATTTTGCGGGATAAAAAGTAACCGTGTGCTATTCCAGACACCATGCTAAATCTACTACTGCTATGCATGCTCTCTAATACTCTGAAATCGTTAACTTGCTCGAAAATCGTATTAAATTAAACAAACCCAAATCAAAGTTTGACCAAACATGTTGCGGTCTCCACAAATTCAGCTGAAATGTGAATTTCATTTCGCGGCCAGCGAAATAAACCACGATATCTGTGTCGGTTGCAGCTTCCGACGGCCGGGGATACCTGTACCACCTCTCACCCCTACTACGGCATAGATTAGAAGAATAGAATAGAATGATTTATTCGCAAGAATAAGGATTGGTAGGTACATGAGATCTAAGCAACATGAAGATGCCGAATATTCAGTCAGATGAATAACTGACGTACAAAAATAATATAACCTCCTCCTTTTTGGAAGTCGGTTAAAAATGCGTTACATCACAGCACACTATCACACTAATATGATAGGTAAGGCGAAAGCTTGTATGTATGTGTGTGTGTGGTTGTGTGTGTGTATGTGGGTGCGTGTGGTTGTGTGTGTATGTTTATTACTCTTTCATCCCACAACAAATGAAATGATTTGGCTGTTTAGTATGGAGATAGGTCCCTTCAAGCAATTAAGCGTTCCGGTGCGATGGTGTGTTGAAACCAATTAGGGGTACCTACAAGCTTAATGAAGCTGAGACTGTATCGTCACTTACCATCAGGTGAGATCACAGTCAATTTACCAAAAAAAAAATTGTTTACAACATCTGGGAACCGAGTTCGACTAGATTAGTTAATTTCTCCATGGTGAAACGCATTTTTCTTGTTGCAGCCATTTTTTGTGTTATGATAAGATACGAGTATCAATATATTCCGCAAAAAATTTGCGAGGGTCCAAGTTCCTAGCAGTAAAATTTGCATAAGGGTGCTGTGGAAAAGGATCTATGTCAATGTAATACCCATAAGCCCTTATGGATATTAGTTATTACATTGACATAGATCCTTTAAAAACTATGTAATAACTATTACATAGTTTTTTTCCACTACAAAAAGGTATTGGAAAAAAAACTCATTGTTAGGCTTCCGTTGGAAAAAAGTGAACCCTAAAAATACTAGATTTTTTTTTGTTCTGATAGAGAAAAGTGGCGACAAAATTTACTAGTTGCTTTCGCCATTTTTTGAAATATATGCTAGGCTTAAGATATTACAACTATGTATAAAATATCCGTAATTTTATTGTCAAGTATAGTGATGAACCACTTTACCTCTCTAGTACCTACCTAATTAATACAGTGCTCACAAGGTTTGGAACCATCATTGCACGAGTATATAAATCGCACTTGGCTGGTTACTTTTTAACCGACTTCCAAAAAGGAGGAGGTTATCAGTTCGGCCGGTATCTTTTTAACCGACTTCCAAAAAGGAGGAGGTTATCAATTCGGCCGGTATCTTTTTTTTTTCTATGTATGCCCACCGATTACTCCGGGGTTTCTGGACCGATTCACAAGTTTTTTTTTTGATTCGACAAAGGAAGCTCGCGAAATGGTCCCATAAAAATTTTTAGCTTCAACTCCTCAAGCCTGATGCTGCATGGGTATTTCCCCCCTAAATTATGGGACTTTAGGAACCGTCGTTTACGTATTGGTATGCTTGGCCTAAGCATATACTACATCATAGAGCTCCAGGTCCTACTCCTCAATCCTGATGATGCAGGGTACTGCCCACCTAAATTATAGAGATTTAGGAACTGCTAATCATGAATTGTTATTGTATGTAATAAGCATATACAACACCATAGAGGTCTAGGTTCTAGCTCCTCAATCCTGATGCTGCAGGGTACTGCCCACTTAAACTGTGAGGATTTGGGAACTTTCGCTTACGAATTAATATTGTTAGTATCAAGCATATTCTACATCGTGGAATTCAAGGTCCTAGCTCTTCAATACTGATGCTGCAGGGGTACTGCCTACCTAAACTGTAACGATTTAGGAACTGTCGTTTACGAATTGATATTGTTGGTACCAAGCATATACTACGTCATAATGCTCAAGGTTCTAGCTCCTCAATCCTGATGCTGCAGAGTTGGAGGAATTACGAACTGACGCTTTCGAATTGATATTGCTGGTACCAACCATGGACTACATCATGGAACTCCTAGTCCTAGCTCTTGTGTATTGTTAATAAGTACTGTAGGTAGGTACCAAGTTTAGAACTACATTAGTACCGTAGCGTTGGAGGGAGGGGAGAAAGAGAGCAGGAACAAGCTACACTAAAAAGCTTAAAATAAAAATTCTTTTCAAAAAACCGACTTCAAACGCCACTACAAAGTATAAAAATAATTTTATTTTGTACACGTTTGTTGAAGTCGGGCGGGCTTAACTAGAAACGATGAAATCGATGCGCGACGCTTATCTTATGGTGACATATAAGACGCACGTTTATTGAAATCGGGCGAGCATCGCGTATCGGTTTCACCGTTTCTATTTAAGCCGCCCGACTTCAACAAACGTGTACAAAATAAAATTATTTTTATACTTTGTAGTGGCGTTTGAAATCGGTTTTTTGAAAAGATTTTTTTTTTTTTTTTTCTATGTATGTCCACCGATTACTCCGAGGTTTCTTGACCGATTCGCAAGATATTTTTTTTGAATCGACAGAAGAAGCTTGGGAAATGGTCCCATAAAATTTTTTACCTTCAACTCCTCAAGCCTGATGCTGCAGGGGTATTTCCCCCCTAAATTATGGGACTTTAGGAACCGTCGTTTACAAATTGATATGCTTGGCCTAAGCATATACTAGATCATAGAGCTCCAGGTTCTTCTCCTCAATCCTGATGCTGCAGGGTACTGCCCACTTAAACTGTGAGGATTTAGGAACTTTCGCTTGCGAATTGATATTGTTAGTATCAAGCATATTCTACATCGTGGAACTCAAGGTCCTAGCTCTTCAATACTGATGCTACAGGGGTACTGCCTACCTAAACTGTGAGGATTTAGGAACTGTCGTTTAGAAATTGATATTGTTGGTACCAAGTATATACTACTTCATAATGCTCAAGGTTCTAGCTCCTCAATCCTGATGCTGCAGAGTTGGAGGAATTACGAACTGACGCTTTCGAATTGATACTGTCGGTAGCAACCATGGACTACATCATGGAGCTCCTAGTCCTCTTGTGTATTGTTAATAAGTACTGTAGGTACCAATATAGAACTACATTAGTACCGTAGCGTTGGAGGGAGGAGAGAAAAAGAGCAGGAATAAGCTACACAAAAAGCTTAAAATAAAAATTCTTTTCAAAAAACCGACTTCAACGTTTCTATTTAAGCCGCCCGACTTCAACAAACATGTACAAAATAAAATTATTTTTATACTTTGTAGTGGCGTTGAAGTCGGTTTTTTGAAAATAATTTTTATTTACTGAACCACTCACTGCTTCTAGCAACCTTCAAATCAAGAAGTACAATATACATATTTAAGGAAAAGTTTCTGTTTAAAGAATTTTTTTTTTTCAAAAAGAATATCAGCCAAGCTGAAGTTCACTAATATCCTTCTACCCCTCCAAATAAGCGGAAAGCTTGCGCTAGGAGTGGGTACGACAATAGTGCAACGGGTGGAGTTCAAATCTGCGACCTTTCAGTTTTCAGTCCGCACCTTTAACCTTTGGGCTATTGAGGCTTTGTCACACAGTCAAAATTTACTAGTATGTTTTTATACGAAATTGTGTTTGTTGGTTTATTGATTTGTCCTTCAATCACGCTGCAACAGAGCTACAAATAGCCGTGATTTTTTGCATTCATATAGTTTGAGGATGTGAAGAGTGACGTAGGGTACTTTCAATCCCGAACAGTCCAAGATCACGCGAAATTTTTAAAAAAAGTCCATGTGGACGAAATCGCGAGCATCAGCAAGTGTGCAATAAAAGCAATATAAATCTTTCAAAAGAAATTAGAATTTCCAAGCAGACTTTGAGGATTAAATAACGCTGAAAATTGCAAGAAAACTAATTAAAATTTAAACTACGCAAGGCGGAGTCGAGATCCATTGTGAATTGGATTGGAAACTCTATTGTACAGCGCAACTCATATATATCCTCGTTATTTGCTAACTTTAACTTGTGACAATGTTCGCTTAGACTTTCGTCATTCAGTCTTGCCTTGGCGTCTTCTCCTTCTTTTTCAACCGATAGAAATCCACTGCTGGACAAAGCTTTCTTGCATGGACTTTCACGGGGCTCGGTCTTGTGCCACATATATCCAGCCAGACCATCAGTTCTTCGAACTATGCGCCTCACCCAATTCCGCTTTAGCTTTGGGAGTCACTGGGCTATGCTTAACGTCTAATCTATATGAAAATTCTTCTTTACTTGTTGTCACACTATATATATAATATTATAAAGCCGAAAGTTTGTATGTGTGTGTGTGTGTGTGTGTGTGTGTATGTTTGTTACTCTTTTACTCTTTCACGCAAAAACTACTGGACCGATTTGGCTGAAATTTAAAATGGAGATAGATTATACCTTGGATTAAAACATAGGCTACTTTTTATCCCGGAAAATCAAAGAGTTCCCGCGGGATTTTAAAAACTAAATTCACACGGACGAAGTCGCGGGCATCATCTAGTCCTTCATAAATATCTTTGTATCTCACACTAATATTATAAAGCCGAAAGTTTGTATGTGTGTGTGTGTGTGTGTGTGTGTGTGTGTGTGTGTATGTTTGTTACTCTTTCACGCAAAAACTACTGGACCGATTTGGCTGAAATTTAAAATGGAGATAGATTATACCTTGGATTAAAACATAGGCTACTTTTTATCCCGGAAAATCAAAGAGTTCCCGCGGGATTTTAAAAACTAAATTCACACGGACGAAGTCGCGGGCATCATCTAGTCCTTCATAAATATCTTTGTATCTCAACAAGTACACGCGCTCTCATTATGATGTCCTCCTTTATGGCTCCGTTACACGAGTATACCACAATAGTGCAACAGGGGAGACTCGAATCTGCGACCTTTCAGAAAGTTCTTTGTATTAGAACACAAGTACACGCGCTCTCATTGTGACGTCATCCGTTACGGCTCAGTTATTGCGAGCGAAATTTTCGGCACTCACATTCGAGAATTGCTTAACTGATACGAGTTTTTATCATAATGTAATACGAGTATAACGTATAATCACGGGTGAAAATTGTATGGAAAGTTTTCGCATAGGATAATCGCAAACCATTTCTTTTCGCTCGTATTCGTGAAATTTTTCTTGGGTGACGCCTAATGAAAGAACAAAAAAAAAACTACATTAGATACTGATTTTAAATTTTAATATTTGTATACATTGTAATGTCACATAAATAAAATAATGTCGGCAACACTGGCCAACTGATTAATATTAAGTATAATTTGTAGGGATTAGAGTGTTAGCAAATTATGAAATAGATGAGTCAGAATATATTCACATACGATTTTAAGGTTCAGAATTCAGTATTGGATTATAGATATCAGTTGGTTTAGAACATCGGAAGGATGTAGCTTTATTATTTTAAGAGTATTCGAAATTCATTGGTCATTATACCATTCTGCAATAGCAGTTTATTGTGTATAATTATTTCATACTTAATTTGTCATAGATATTAGGTTAAATAAATGTACGAGTTATTTATAAGATTATACCTTTTGTATTAGTGATCTATAACGCTAAACAAATGTTATTGGATCTTATTGGTGAGTCACGTGGTACTCCCACTAATCTTGTTTACAATTACCGATATTATAAAACTACCTTACACTATTCGAGAAGCATGTATTAGCTTTCGTCAATCTGTGTCGAGTTAGTCGTCTATAGTTAGTTGTCGCTCGTCATCTCTAATCAGGAGAGAGTTAGATTAGCGGTTGGTTCTCGTGGTTATTATGGTAGTTCGGTACTAGTGAGGTTAAGTGGTTGGTGATAGTGTTGTTCGTGTCATTCTGGTTTGGTTGCTGGTCACAGTTATCTGGTGAGTTCGTTCCAATGTTTAATCATGTTACGTTACTGTGAGTTCCCTGTAGTGTCCTTGCCCATTCGCGGCTTATAGTGGTTAGAATAGACGTTGGTTAGGTTCTTCTATTATGGTGTGTGATGAGACGGCTATGGGGATGGCGGAGGCCGTAACTAGGCTGGGTTAGTTAGCCGGTTAGTTATTTAGAACCTGATAACGTTGGGTTCCATGTTAGTTACGTAATGATTCAAATGTAACCCTATTGTGGGTAGTTATTACGATAGTTTGATTCCCTTCATTAGATGCTCGGCAAGGTGTGTCTTCACTCTTATGAGATAATCATAATTAACAATGCTCGTTCATGGTCGTAAGGTGGTTAGTTTAGTGTCTTCCGTTTCACTTCTGGTGTTCGGTGCCTCGCGTGCCGAGAATAAATAAAGAAATATGTCTTAAATCTTAAAAAAACATAAATTAAAAGATTTTGGTATCTGCATAATACTTGTCACGAGAATCTACGTTGGAACATGTGAAAGGATTTTTTTTTAAATATCGCAGACCACCGTTTCAAAAACAATGCGTTAAGTTTTACAAAAACTGCCTTATTCCTTTACTGTAACCATTAGTTAAGTATTCTTTCCAGTCAATGTCCGCTGGGTTACATGGATAGAGCTGTCTGTCTGATGGTGACAGCGAATTTGCTAGTGCTATAGACCGAGATGCAGATATTATCCAAGAGTTTGACGTAAAGTACCAAGATTTCTCACTTGTTGCCTTAACACGGGCTTGCATATCAACATACCTGGAAACAAAAGATTTTTTTTCAATTGATCAAGGTATGAGTAAATTACTAACTATAAAAAAAATTAAAACATCATGTCTTACTTTCCCTTTCTTCCTGTAATTAATAGAAACATATCTGAAATATATGCCGGCAAGATTTGCAAAAATAATGCTAATAATTTCTCCTTCCGTCTTGTATCCGTGAAATAAACCATTGGCATAGGTATATCATCTGAAAGAGAAAGAAACAATTTTCAATCAAGTTTATTTTATAGTTCCGCTGAGTTAAGCATAATATCCGTGAATTGATCCGCGAAGATTTAATATGTTTAATACCCATGATAACTCTTAGGCTTTGTTCACACCAAATGGAGAGTCAGCCACCGATTGATAGTAAGAAGACTGTGAGGTTCAGGCTGAAATCTATAGACCACACTGTTACTCAGCTCAGACTCAAGACAGAATTAAAACGAGACAGATTTATGTCTGGTGAAGTCAACTCTCCGACCTACTCGTGCTCATATCCAAAACCCCGAAAACTTCCAACTCGAACTGCAAAACCGATTCGATTGCCTAGCAGATTGCGTTTCTGTGGACGATCTTAACAACAGGTTTGTGGAAACTGTCCATACTGTGGGGTCTAAGTTCTTTAAGACCCATCGCAGGAAAAGAACCAAAAAGTTCTCTGACCACACACTCAAGCTAATGGAAAAGAGACAAGAGATGAGACTTCAGTCGTCGGCAGACGCGGATGCCTATCGGCAAATTAATAGGCAGATCTCTAAGGCTCAAACCCGCGACCTTCGTATCTTTAATACCGAGTGTATTAAAGATACCATCGAGCGGAACCGAGGCTGCAAAGTGTTCGCGAGAGATCTGTCTATCGGACAGAGCCAGCTGACGCGGCTGAAAACTGGCGACGGTCGTCTCGTTTCTTCTCGTCCTGAGGTCTTGGGAGTGGTCGAGAAGTTCTATGGACAGTTATATACCACGACACAGAAACCTGTTGAAGATTTGGCCAAAGACCCTAGAGCCAAACTGACCCGACACTATACCGAAGATATCCCGGACGTCAGCCTATACGAGATTAGTATGGCTCTCAAACAACTCAAGAACAACAAGGCGCCAGGTGATGACGGAATCACGGCGGAACTCCTGAAAGCGGGTGGAAAACCGGTTTTAAAGATCTTTCAGCGATTGTTCAATTCCGTCATTCACGAGGGTACAACGCCGGAAGCATGGCACAGGAGCGTGGTGGTTCTGTTCTTCAAAAAAGGTGATAACACCTTGTTGAAGAATTATAGACCCATCTCGCTGCTGAGTCATGTTTATAAGTTGTTCTCGCGAGTCATTACGAATCGTCTCGCCCGTAGGTTCGACGACTTCCAGCCTCCCGAACAAGCCGGTTTCCGAAAAGGCTTTAGCACCATAGACCACATTCATACGCTGCGGCAGGTTATACAGAAGACGGAAGAGTATAACAGGCCACTTTGCTTAGCGTTTGTGGACTATGAGAAAGCCTTCGATTCGGTGGAAACCTGGGCTGTATTGAGGTCGCTGCAGAGATGCCGTATTGACTACCGGTACATTCAAGTGTTGAAGTGTTTGTACGAAAACGCCACTATGTCAGTACGTATACAGGACCAGACTACAAGGCCAATCCAATTGCAGCGTGGAGTGCGGCAGGGAGACGTAATCTCCCCGAAGCTCTTTACTGCTGCGTTGGAGGACGTCTTTAAGCTTCTGGATTGGAACGGACTTGGCATCAACATAAACGGCGAGTACATCACTCACCTTCGATTTGCCGATGACATAGTCATTATGGCAGAGACTCTGGGAGACCTCAATACAATGCTCAATGACCTCAGCAGGGTTTCTCAACAGGTGGGCCTTAAAATGAACATGAGCAAGACGAAAATCATGTCTAATGCTCATGCTCCGCTCCACCCAGTAATCGTGGAGAACTCTGCACTCGAAATTGTAGACGAGTATATATACCTGGGACACACAGTCCAGCTAGGTAGGTCCAATTTCGAGAAAGAGATCAACCGCCGAATCCAACTCGGCTGGGCAGCGTTCGGGAAGCTCAGAGATGTCTTTTCGTCCAAAATTCCTCAGTGCCTGAAGACTAAAGTCTTCGAACAGTGCCTGTTGCCAGTGATTACTTACGGATCCGAAACATGGTCGCTAACTATGGGCCTCATAAGAAGGCTCAGGATCACTCAGCGGGCGATGGAGAGAGCTATGCTCGGAGTATCCCTGCGAGATCAAATCAGAAATGAGGAGATCCGTAGGAGAACCAAAGTCACCGACATAGCTCTGCGGGTTGCGAAACTGAAGTGGAAATGGACGGGGCACATAGTTCGAAGAGCTGATGGTCGATGGGGTCCCAAGGTGCTGGAGTGGCGACCTCGCACCGGGAAGCGCAGTGTTGGCAGACCCCCCACTAGGTGGACAGACGACATCAAGCGAGTCGCAGGGAGCCGCTGGATTCAGGCGGCGCAAGACCGAGGCTTGTGGAGGTCCATGCAGGAGACTTATGTCCAGCAGTGGACGTCCATTAGTTGAAGAAGAAGATTTATGTCACAGCATATTAGTGTCTCGTTTTAACCTCTATCTTGAGTCTGAGCTGAGTCAGAGCATGCTCTATAGATCTCAGCATAAGTGTAAACGTTAAGTCAAAGTGCATTTCTCGTTCACACTATGCTGACAGTAAATAATAATGTCCTCCCGACCGAATCCGGTCACGGCGCGGCGCCAACATATTATAGTGCAAAAGTGAACAGCACTTCTACAATCTTTTTTACACTTTGTTATTGTTAGCGACACAGTCGCGGTATAAGTTATACTATGCGCCCGAATTGGGAAGGTCTCGCGGATCAACGGTGTATGTGGATAATACGGCCGCGTATCGTAGGTCGGCCATATGACGTCGATTCGCGGTTAACTTGATTGTCAACCCGACCAGCGTAAACTTGTGTATATAAATCTGTTCTTTGAACGAAATATAAGTTTATACAGTGGATACAGTATAGTATTTAGCTACCAAGACATCCCCAACATCAAGAACAGGGCACTCGGCGCCTCCAGTTATGTCATAAGTATTTTGGGTACTTACAATATTTATGTTTTCGACTATCTGCCATAATGTGCTCTACAAGTTGTTTAAACAGAACGGGATTGTCTCCACTCGTACAGCTGTGGTATACTTCGACTTCTTTTGAACTGTAAACAACGCATTCACAAAACTTTATTCAGACTTTATCTCAAAGATACGATAAGATGAGTTAAGAAGTTTACTGATTTTTTTTATCAAATTTTTTAAATTTTGGAATATGGTAAAGAAGCTCTTTCATTTGGTAGGTATAATGCGATTCAAATAAATAAATAAATAAATAAATAAATAAATAAACATTTATTCAGCTCATACAAAAATTCAAACTAGGTACAGAGTTTGAGTAATACTAAGTGAGATCTACAGACTGCACCCCCACTCCGCCCAGACCCAGGACAGAGCCAAAACGAGACAGATTTATGTCAGAGCATATTTCTGTGTGTGTGTGTGTGTGTGGTAAATGAGAATAGGATTGTCAAACAGCCATTTTATATTTATGTCCTGCTCATATGCGGTTTACAGAGTGAGATAGAAACAGAAAATGGCGGGTTCTCATTGGCGTCAGATACACAGGAAGTGTTTGTCAAATGCGAGCGATAAGAAATAGTGTGCGATTATCCTATGCGAAAACTTTCTATACAATTTTCGCCCGCGATTATACATTACAATATTATACATTATGACAAAAACTCGTATCAGTTTGTATCAGTTAAGCAAGGCTTGAATACGAGTGCCGAAAATTTCGCTCGCATTCGAGAAACTTTCCTTGCGTAACTGAGCCATGAGTGCGCGTGTACTTGTGTTCCAATACAAATAACTATTATGAAAAACATCACACGGCAGCGAGCGTAGAAGGAAAGAAAAAAGGAGGAAAGAAAGAAAAGAGCATAGAAGAAGCGACTCACTACTGAGCGCAGGTCTCCTAGGTACAACAATACGCTGCGCTGGTCCAATGCAAATTAAATATAACCTATCAATAGCCCAACGGTTAAAGGTGCGGACTGAAAACGGTAAGTTCACAGGTTCGAATCCCACCCGTTGCACTATTGTCGTACTCACTCCTAACACAAGCTTTCCGCTTATTTGGAGAGGATAGGAGGATATTAGTCAACTTCAGGTTGCCTAATATTCTTTTATTAAAAAAAAATTTTGACATATCGCTCATTTGCGACAAGGGTGATTCAAAATCGACGATGAGAGAATTCTCTCGTTAGAGAGTAATGTTTTGTGGATGCTACGGTCTCGAAACAACACAGCGGCCAATAAAGCAACAGAGCATTAAGTCACAATCTCTCTCGCTCTTATTTTTTGTGCTTAGCGTAATGTTGTTTTATAGCAAAAAGTATAAATTTTCGAGACTAAAATTGATGAATTTTGAGATAACTCAAATATGGTTGAGCGAAGCAATGGCTGGATCATGCGTCATGCTCGTGAACGGGTGCCACCAACGGGAATGGGTCTGCTTTGGCTGCCCATCTTGACATGCGTTGGATTGGTGTACCTACGTAGGCATTTTTGCATTTTTGAAGCTTTATTGTGGAAACACTGTATACATAGCATAGCTTTGCAGAATCTGCATTCCGAACCGGTGGTAGATTTATGACGTGTCATAAGAGCTACAAGTTAGCCTACATGAAATAAATTAATTTTGAATTTGAATTTGAATATGTCGCAAATGAGCGATATCTTCCATTTGGGAAGGAACTGAAAGCAATAGCTCTGAAGATGCTTTACCCTTTACTCCTAGCGGCAGCCACAATGCACAGGTTCGCTACATAGTCCGCAGGGATTATATCCACTCTATTATCAGGTCTCGCAAGAACTACACGGTTCCTGCCCTTCATGCATGCCTTCATGTGTGATAACGCCACGAACCCTTTCTCTATCCACCCAACTATTGGCTCTTTGAAACTGGGCGACACTAAAATAAGAACAAGGTTTAAAGAATTTATTTCCGCAGAACAATTTCATAGAGAACTTAAAACTATAAAATTACTAGCTTTTACCCGCGGCTGCGCTCCCACCATCTATTAAAAGTAATCTATTAAAAATTAGCGATTTTAATTTTTTCTTTTTTTTAACTGTTCTTTTGGGGGTTTTTTTTTATATTGTATATATTTTTAGCGAGCAAAGGTGCAGGCGGGTCACCTGATGTTAAGTGATTACCGCCGCCCATGAACATTTGTAGCACCTGAGGCACCATCCAATGCGGTGAACGCTTTTTAGGAATTTGCTGGTCCGCCCCTTGAATAACCCCATGTTGTAATTCAGTGGGAACTCCGTCGCAGGAAGTTGGTTCCATAGTTTCAAAGTACGTGGAAAAAAAGATCTGGCAAATCTAGTTTTGATATTGTTTTCGTTATACGTTAATAAGTCCTCGCTTCCCAAGTCCTCAACAACTAGGTACATCCATACAAAAAATCTGATCAATCCAAAACTCTGTTGCGGTGTGATTGAAGGACAAATAAACAAACACTTTTGTGTGTGAAGTATACAAATAGACTTGCATTACCTATGGAAGGTCGTATTACAACTGCAGGTATATTCCCATGGTTATTATTAACCACGTGTTCAGCTAACGCCTTCGTGAATGTGTATGTGTTGGGTCTTTTACCTGAAATGGAATCAAAAAGTTTTTCTTTCAATATTTTAGCTATATTCCGAGTCAAAAGACTCAGAACTGCTGTACTAGAAGTCCGAACTAGTGCAGTCTTTTGAGTCGGAACTACTATACTACTAGAAGTCCGAACTAGTCTTTTGAATGTCACGGAGCACTCTTTTTCGTGACCGAGTAAGAATTAGCCTATACAATGTTCTTATGTAGTAAGAAAAGGAAATAGAAACACACCTAAAATTTCTTTAAGTTGCTTCTCGGTAATACCATTTGCTAATAATTTCTGGACATAATCAATAGAAGCTGGTGGTGGGTATAAACATTCTTCAATCACTTTTCTATCTGCGTTCGAGTAGGCCGTGGACACATGGACAAAGGCCTGTAAAATAAAGCCAATAGGATAAAAGCAGGCGGAACAGGGATTACTTGTGGAAATCCATGTCACGATACTCAAGGAACATCAAACTTAACCAGGACTATAACTAACGCTTAAAGCAGTTATAATCTTTCAAAATTGTTTAAATAGGAATTAGGTACTTAAAGATTGTCTTTAAAGTGCCTTTATGACATATCTCGAAACAAAATGGAATAAAACTGCTTTAAGCGTTGCTTGGTAGTGTGTATGGGCCCTGAAATGTTATAAGATACACAAAATCGTTCGAATACGTTCCCTCAAATATGGTTGAGCGAAGCAATGGCTGGATCATGCGTCATGCTCGTGAACGGGTGCCACCAACGGGAATGGGTCTGCATTGACTTCCCATGTTGACATGTGTTAGATTATATGTATTGTATTTTTGAAGCTTCACTGTCTTCGATCACAGAAGAAACTATGATCGAAGTTCACTGTGGACGCACTGTATACTTAGCTTAGTTTTGTTACTTATTGTAAAATTCGTTTATTTTATTTTTTGAAAAGAGCGACTGCTGAGTTTCTTGCCAGTTCTTCTCAGCAGAATCTACATTCCGACCGGTGGTAGATTTATGACGTGTCATAAGTGCTACAAGGTAGCCTACATGAAATAAATAAATTTTGAATTTGAATTTGAATATTGTATAGAATTCCATGATAATACTAAAAGAAAAAGTAATATTTTGTTACAATCCTCCAAATTGGAAAAAATCTATATGGCAACATGCGCCGCCCGCGTCGTTCACCGTCGTTTCTCCAGAATAGAAGAAACACAGGAACAACACAACACCAACACGCAGCGCCACACAACTCCTTCAAAACACTCTCGTCGAACGTTTCACTTCGACACCGCAGCAACGTCAGGAGATGTTGACTCCACAATGCACAATTGCAAAGTGCAATTTGCACCTTCATTGGATTACAGCAAAAAATTAGTATTTCTTTTAGTATTAAAATCGTTCGATTGATATTTTTTTAATGTTTATGGGCCACTGACCTTTAAATGTTTAATTTCTTTGCTCAGATCAAGGGTTCGCGCAGTGCCCTCGACGTTGACGTTCACGGCGTGTTCGAGTGGATCGTCGAAGTTAATATTTGCAGCTACGTGGAACACGAAGGATACCTAAAATAGTTATTTTCACTTCACTAGCTCAAAAAGGGCGCCTTTGCTGCCTAAAACCAGTGAGCAAAAGTAGTTTTTGCTCACTCAGTGAGAAAAAGTGTTGTCTCAAGAAAAGTTCAACACTTTTTCTCATTGAGTGAGCAAAAACGACTTTTGCTCACTGGTTTTAAGCAGCAAAGGCGCCCTTTTTGAACTATTTATTTATTTATTTATTCTGCACATTATAATCCCAAAAACTAACTACTACTAATGAGTTGAAAAGTTGTATGTATCACACGATAGTAAAGTTTTTGTTTTTGTGCCTTTGAATCACTCACTAGACTCGGGATTCTATTATAGAGTCCTTCGCCCGCTTAGGGTTCAAACTAGGCACTCGCAACAAAAATGAACTTTGCTATCTTGTTGAACAAATAACTATTGTGTTACATGGGGCTAATTAAAGTAGAAACCTGAGCGTAGCGAGGAATTCAATATACGCCGCCCGAAAAGAAAATATTTTGCCCCTTGTAACACACACTATTTTTCATCTTTACCTAAATCAAATAAAAACTAGGAGTACCTACCTACCTCCTCGAAACTCATTTTTGATTTGCAATAACTTATTAACTAGAAGACTAGCGTCAAAATTTCTGAGAAAAAAGAAAAATGAATGCACACTGCACATGACTTTTTTTCAGCGCGCATTACTGCCAAAACGTAATGTTAAGAGAAAGCTCAAACCTCCTATGAGAACAAAATTGAATTTGATTCCCGCTATCCTCTAAAGCCAACTTTCGATTTTCGAATAGCTATGATAGGCAAAGTGTGAATTGTTTGTACCTAATTATAAGATTTTGTTAAAACTTTTTCTGTACCTGCAATGCAAATAAATGATTCAAATAAATCAAAAATAACCTTATTAGCCAAAAGTTCGACATCCATCGCCTTAATACCTAGTCTTGGCTCAGTTATATCGCCCGCCACTGGTATTATCTTCTCTAAGGCCTGCTGGTTCTCTGCTTTTAATCTTGAGAATAACTGAAAATTAATTACATAGTCATAATAATAATATATGTATGTGTTTACAGAAACTCGATTTATCTATCCAATTAATGTTTCGCTATCGCGATGTAGGATCACCTTTTGTAGCACGATTTTGCTTTGGATATTTTCGTGGTTCGTACAGCGCCATCTAGTTATACAGTGCAACCTCGATATAACAAATCGGAGGGGAACATGAAAATATTCGTAATATCAAGTAATTCGTTGAACTGAGGTTTGTTATGTTGAGGTTAGATTGGTCTAAAATTAAGTAAAAGAATAGTTTTATTCACCTCAATATTACGTACTTATCTTGTTATAACAACAATGATTACTTTACAAACAAAAGCGTGTCGAAACATGTCGAGACATGAATCACATTATAAGATTAAGAGTTATATTATTGGTGGAAACTTTATATAAAGGTTTTGGGTTGGCAAAATTCGTTAATTAGAGGTATGAATACTTTTTCTTGATAGTTGAAAATTCGTTATTAAGAGGTTGTACGCAAAGAATGTTCGCAATGTAAAGGTATATTTTATATTGACTCTTATGGACAATTCAAGGGGATTACGAAGAATTTGTTAAATCGAGGAAGTCGTTATATTGAGGTACGTTATATTAAGGTTGCACTGTATAAACAATAGAATACGCAAAGAGAGTTTACATCCCTACGGTGCTCCAGACTTTCCAACCAGCTGATTCTCACAGCATTGTAAAGTCGACATCTCCTGAGGATGGTCCGGTGTCGGGGCGAAACGTGCGTCGAGAGTAGTATGAAAGTCTTGTGTGGTGCACGTGAGTGGTGGTAGCATTGCTTGCTTGGGAACTAGGCTTTCTTGCTTGGTTGGGGAGGTAAGCGGTGCTTAGCTTGTAACTGCACGTTTGACCATACAGATTTTTTCTGTTGGCGGATTATAGCAAAATATTCTAACCTTTTCGTGCTAATCATGAACTTTCGCAAAGTAACGCATGCTTCTATCCAACAATTTGGGATTGTCCACAAGCTAAACTGCCCGCTTTTGAATCCGGTCAAATGGAAGGAGTTGATAGTGAAGTGCTCCAGCCCAAACGTGTATTCAAGGTAAACATTTTTCTTACCGGCTTTTCGAAAAGCATCTGAACTCTCTGCTGAGCCGTGAGCCCTGGCTTCTCCCGCACTAAGAGGTAAATCTTATCTATCCCGGGACAGCTGTACAGTAACTTTTCGAGGAGCAGCTGTAATAATAATTATAATTCGTTAGTCGTCACATTGTTTCTGGTTGTTCTCATCTGGCTAACGGCGAATACTTGCACAGACATAATCAAGTAGCCAGGATCATACACCAGCAACTTGCCTTGAAATACAATCTTGTGGAATCGGAGGTACCGTACTACAGGTATGTGCCCGACCCAGTTCTCGAAAATGGTCATATCACACTATACTGGGATCGGTCTATCATTACAGACAGGAATATTGTAGCCAATAAGCCTGATATAGTGGTGATAGACCGATCAGAGCGCCGTGCAATGATTGTTGATATTACTGTTCCGCATGACGAGAACCTCGTGAAAGCCGAGAAAGAGAAACTAACCAAGTATCTCGATTTGGCCCACGAGGTTGTCGCCATGTGGAATGTTGACTCAGCAATCATTGTACCGATAGTCGTGACCGCTAACGGTCTTATAGCCAAGAGCCTCGATCAACATCTTTCGAGGCTCTCATTGGGTAGCTGGGTCAAGAGCCAGATCCAGAAGGCTGTACTCCTGAACACGGCCCGCATCGTCAGGAGGTTCCTCTCTCTGGGGCCCTAACCGCCGGTTTCTTGGACCCTGTTCCCGAGACCAGTGGACCGCTATTTTTTATATTTTTAAATGTTTTTTTTTTATTTCTATATTTAAATATTTAAAAATTTAAAAAATATGATGTTTAATGAAATAAATTATAATCGTAATGATAATATGTACTGTCCAATATAACATAAGCGATATGAAACGCATAAAATATATAAAAATACCTATATAAAATTCTTTTTAAAAAACTGACCTCAAACTCCACTACAAAGTATAAATTCGTAGACATAATGTTGAAGTCGAACGGGCCTAAATAACAATGATGAAACCAATGTGCGACGCTAGCCAGACTTTTTAACGTACTTACGTAAAAAAATCAACTTCAAACACCAATTAAAAGTATAAAATAATTTTAGTTTGTACACGTATGTTGAAGTCGAGCTAGCGCCCCGCATCGGTTTCATCGTTTCTATTTAGGCCCGTCTGACGCTGTTTTCCGCAGCGTTTGCCGCAAAAAGCAACCGCACCCTTTATGGAATAACATCGCCAAAAAAAATACGCATTGAATTGAGTACCTCCTCCTGTTTTGAAGTTGGTTAGAAATGAAATTTACTCGTGACAGAAAGGCTAGGCAACGGTTAAGTCTAGCTTTAAGTTCAAAAAAATGTAACAAAACCGTGAGATATTTACAAGAATCTGAACTTAGCTTAATAATAACATATTGTAGTCGTGACCAATGATTATTAAGGATTATAATAATATATTCAGGATTTATTTTTTACTACCTTGGAAAACCTTGACGGAGGACAATAACCTGAACATAATTCTTATTTCGTGAATCGTATTTATTTGAATTCAATTAACACAATTTAAATTCACAAGAATTTAATCAAATATGCTTATTTTTTGTGATCGAAGGAAATATGTAATTGAAATGTCAATTACATAATTTATTTATCTATATTATTTTTTAATTTTTTAGGAAATACACAGTGCTATTATAGCACTGTATAACACTGTATAGCACTGTATAGTTACTTAATACAGATAAATAATACTTAAACCTAAATTGTCTCCAATGAAACTTTAGCACTTATTACATAATTATAAGCCGGCAACGGAACAATCGGGTATGGCAGCATACGACAGCAAAAACGAAAGGGTTATAATTTTTCAAACGAAAACACACCGAAAACCGACTAACGTATAGCTAGTCGGTTTTAGACAATATATCCTTCATTGCTAATATATATTTGGAGAGAGAAAGATGAAAAATGTCATTTTCCGAAAATAGCTCATTAAATTGGTTGCAACTTCTTATAAATGTGTTAGTAGTATGCTTTGTCTTGCTTGGTACAATATAAAATAGTTTTGGATGCCAACAGGTAGACCGTGGCCATCTTAAAGATTTAGTTTTTCAACCGACGAAAAAAAGAGGAGGTTCTCAATTCATCGCGTATACAATATGTAACAAAAACCCTGTCGTTCCTGTGAGCTACGAAATGTGGTCATGAAACTGAACAACTTTCCCCAAGAAAAGGTCGAAATATGAAAAAAAAAATGTGGACCTCCCATAGAAAATTGATGATCCGCTGATTGATTTACTATGGGAGGTCACATTTTTTTCTCATATTTCGACCTATGTTTCTTGGGGAAAGTTGTTCAGTTTCATGAGCACATATCGTAGATCACAGGAACAACACGGTTTTTGTTACATATTGTATATTATTATTTTTTTTATGTACGACTGACTACGCATAATTTTCGCAGAGTCTAAGGACCGGATTTTGACCTCTACGAGTAGTCACACACGGTTTTCACGATTCTATCACGCACAACTTTGTACTGGGTTATCAGATTTTGATGATTTTTTCTTATTGAACAGGGTTTATTTTAAAGTTGGTCCCACTTTTTGAAAAATAAAATCCACATCTAAGGGTAGCTACTACGGTTGCAAAATTACGTAATTTTACCGAAAAAGCTAGTAAAATACGGATATTTTACGGTAATTTATATATATTACGGTAAAATTACCGGCTACGTATGTATGCTGAAAAGTATAGCGAGGGGTGAGAAGAGCGTGTAGTTGAAACATACTTACGTACTGCGAGTCGCGTGGCGCGACTAGGGATGTAAAGCGGTAATATTACTTTCGTAAAATTCGGTAATTTACCATATTTTACGTAAAATATAAATAAATTACGAAAATTACGGTAAAATTGGGTAAAATACGATTTAACTCTTACTACCAAAACTATTGTGACCCACACTTTTGCTTGATTTCGTGGCATAATTTACTAAATGCACGTGTAGTGCAGTCAGTCAAAACAATTCAACTGATCGCCGATCGGCTTGCCGAATGCTCACTGTTCAGTCGGAATGGCAACAGCGCAAAACATAAAGGCAAACTGCACTAAACGGCAACGTCGCATCGTGCGAGTCGCGCCACGCGACTCGCAGTACGTAAGTATGTTTCAACTACACGCTCTTCTCACCCCCCGCTATACTTTTCAGCATACATACGTAGCCGGTAATTTTACCGTAATATATATAAATTACCGTAAAATATCCGTATTTTACTAGCTTTTTCGGTAAAATTACGTAATTTTGCAACCGTAGGCGCGACTCGCACGATGCGACGTTGCCGTTTAGTGCAGTTTGCCTTTATGTTTTGCGCTGTTGCCATTCCGACTGAACAGTGAGCATTCGGCAAGCCGATCGGCGATCAGTTGAATTGTTTTGACTGACTGCACTACACGTGCATTTAGTAAATTATGCCACGAAATCAAGCAAAAGTGTGGGTCACAATAGTTTTGGTAGTAAGAGTTAAATCGTATTTTACCCAATTTTACCGTAATTTTCGTAATTTATTTATATTTTACGTAAAATATGGTAAATTACCGAATTTTACGAAAGTAATATTACCGCTTTACATCCCTAGTAGCTACACACGATTTACATTATCGGTTTACATCGGTTAACCAATAATTCAATCATGCATAACTTTATACTGGGTTGTTCGTTTTCTATGATTCTTTTTTTATTGAATAATTATTATGCCTCAAAAAAAAAATTGCCACTAAAAATTAAAAAAAAAAAAAATGCTTTTTACAAAAAATTTAACCGCCGATAGAAGTAACTAAATAGGTATTTTTAGTCTTACTAACTAAAGTAAGCTTCTAAACGAATGTAAGTAAGTAATTTTGAGTCGGCGAAAAACTTTTTTAACAGCTATCTCTCAGCCATGCTTAAAAATACAGCTCGTAATTAAGCAATTTGCTATGCTTAAAAAAATAAAGCTCGTAGTTACGCTTTTAAAAAGTTTGTTATCGACAGAAATTTAGTTACTTAAATTAGTTTACGAGCTTAGTTAGTAAGACCAAAAAGATTTCTTTTTTATTTTTTCCTTTTTAGTTATTCTATCGTCGGTTCAATTTTTTGTACCAAGTAATTATTTAAATATTTAAATGTCAGTTTTAGTTCCCAGGACCGTCGGTGCGATGCATTGAGTTGGTGCAAGAATTTTTTATGACACAGCCAGCTCTTAACTCTCAGATCGCTATAATTATTATTCTTTACTATTTTGGACTAAAACAATATTATTTAGTCAGCATATTTATAGTCATATTATATTCATATTAGTATTATTAAAAGTTAAGTAAGTAATTAGAAACCATGAAACCAATGCGCGTCGCTAGTCCAATATGCATGCATTATTGTTAGTAGGTCATTCACGTCGTTGACAGATTTTTGATATAGCTGATATAGAGATTGAGTCGAATCAAAGCATTATATATCTAATTTTCGTGATTGTATTATTGTTCATGGAAGCAGAAAAAATTGCGACGGCTAGAGCATGTGAAATATGTGTGAAATATAGGTTAATCTATCTGATATATGCGTGAAATATAGGTTAATCTAAAAGTTGTACGGGTTTGACACAGCTGTATCTTTACACAAATAAAAAACTGAGGAATCCACTGAGGGTCAGCTCACAACGAGACGTGACGCAACGCGTCGAGGCGCGCAGAAGATTGAAGAAGCACAAGAGACCGTGCTGTGTAAGGGTGAGAACAAGCCAGAGATGCCTCACTGCGATACCTCGCGGTCGCGGCTTAGCTCGCTACCTCGATGTCACCTCCATGTAAAACAAATGTATGCAAACAGACGAGCACGAACATGCCGAAGAAACCTCGCTGTACCGCGATGTATCGCAGTGAGGTATCCTTCGGCATGTTCGCGCTCTTCTATTTGCATACATTAGTTTTACATGGAGGTGACATCGAGGTAGCGAGCCAAACCGCAACTGCGAGGTATCGCAGTGAGGCATCTTCGGCATGTTTTTACCCTAAAGAGCGCAGCGCGGCGTAGGGCGGCATAGCGAGCCATACTTTGACACCTATCTCATTGCGCGCTCTCATTGAAATTGAAACCGGTGTGAACTGACCCTAAGATTTCAAAATAACTGCCAATTATTACAATTATTATGGTTTTATTTGATCGATAACTCGATACCGTAAGCTTACACATTTTAATCAAAGAAATAAAGCCGTTACCCGTTTCACTGTTATATTATCCTATAAGCTCAATAAGTTTTCATTGAGTTAAGCTAGAAACTTGAAACTTTCACGGCTTTAAGAGAGACCTTTGTATTCGAAACCTTCTATTTTTGAAGTTAATTAAAAAGCAACCATATTTTGAATTAAATTGCATTTCAACTCACCTTTCCCAGGAAACCTGTTCCGCCCGTCATAAAAATGGATTTCCCCTTGTAACATTCTGCTATCGTTTGGTACATCCTCACTGAGGATGGAACCGATGTCTGGCAAAAGATTTTTTTTAAATACATTAATTATAGCCTATGAGTTAACTAGTGGTTCGCCCTAAACTGGGACCTCGCAGTATCAGATTATTCCCAATAGATAGTTTTAATTATATATTCTAATAATTCACTTTTAACATTAGACGCAATAAAAAATAAATAATTAAAAAAGTTAAAATAACATAATTAGTACTTGATAAACAAAATAATAATAGTTGACGCAAAACTGTTTTACCATAATTTTACCGATACTTAATACAGCGCCGTCTATTAGCATTATTGTGAAGCTATAGAAAATATTAGCATTAAAAATTAAATAATTTTGTTTCTTTATAATATTTTTTGTTCAAGTACAGGATATAAATGAATTTACAACCAAGTTCCACGTTCTAGTATGCAGTAATTATTGACATATGGCTCAAATTAAATCTCCACTTTGAAAGCCCCCATTTCGTCAATTTTAAGGGAAAAATTAAAAAAAAAATATTTTTGTACTCTGTTCAAAATCGTCTTTAAAATCGTCTTTTTGCGTTATATCGCAAGTCTATGTAACGCAACAAAAAAATCAATTACATAGATTTACTCACAAAACGAAGTTTTGTACTCCACATGGCTGCGGCGAACTGCACGTTACTTTTGCTACAAAAAATATTTATCGAAATATTTTAAGAGAATAATAATTATGCACACAGGTTAGAAAGGACTGCTCCTACAAGACGCATATATGTATAAAGGCAAGCAACGGTGTCACCGTCGCATGCTTTTATACATTCTGGTTACCACTGTGTGAAACTGTGTTTGTTTGTTGAAGGTAGGTTTCCCCTAGGGGTTTCCTCTAGAGTGCATGCATCAGTAAAGAAAAATTTTTGAGAAATCCATCCCTAGGGGGCTGAAATGGGGGTTAGAATGTTACACGAAAGTCTTATGTTTTTGAAGTCACATCACAAAAATCTGTATTAGCCGTTTTAGAAAATTACCCCTTGAGGGTGGTAAAATAGGGGACGGAAGTATGAGAAAAATTAAATTTTTGTATAATTATTATTATTAATAGTTTTAATTTTAGAAATAATTATAATTATTTCTAAAATTAAAACTAAAATTAAAACTAAAATAACAAAAATTAGTGTAATAATTATAACACTAATTTTTGTTATATAAAATAACAAAAATTAGTGTAATAATTATTACACTAATTTTTGTTATTTTAACTTGATATTTGGAAAGTAGGTTCTCTTTAGAACGTATAGAAGTTAGCTAAAAAGTCCACCTCTAAACGGGAAATTTGTGGTTGGAAGGTTATAACAAAGTCCTATCCTATGTGAATTAACACTTATGTGTCGTGTTTGCTGGTGATGCATCATGCAACCATACTGTGTAACAGAGACAAAGAATCGGTGCAAGAAAATGAAAATGAAATTAATGCAACCAAAACGTAATTCAGGCATATTATAAACTACAAAAAAGTACCACTAGCACTCAACCTAATATTAAATGGACAAAAAATTGATGAGACAAGCAGCACTTCATTTGTCGGTATTATACTGGACCATCCCTTTGTTGGAAAGAGCATATCGACAAAATCAACAAAAGATTGTCCAGTTGTGCTTATGCCATGTCGATGCTTCTGGATGTATCCTCCACATCAGTGGCTACTGCTTTTTACTACAGTAGTGTCTATTCAATTCTTTTATAATATGGAGTTATTTTTTGGGGAAATTCTGTCAATGTGCAAACTACGTTTATATTACAAAAGCGTTGCTTGAGAATTCTGTTTAATAAAAAAAATAGAGGAATCTGTACTATCATTATTTAAAAAAAAAGATTCCTCACTCTAACTGGAATATACATTCTTGAATTATGCCTCCTGGTTAAAAATAATAGTCATTTCTTTACAAAAAAAGACCGAAGACCTAGTAGGAAAAAAGATGGACTCCATCTGCCTCGAATAAATTGCAATACTTATAAATTGCAACCGTAATAGTAGATTGTTACACAAGGGACGTAAGTAAGCTATTACAGAACAAGATCCAATTTGGCGCCAGTGCGAGCGCAGCTCGCATAGGAAGCTAATGGATCGCGTGCACCCGAGATATTTAGTCACACGAGCGAGCGCAGCGAGCGAGGGTGAATATAGTTCGAGGGTGTAATAGCTACTTGCAACCGAGGTAAGCATTCTACTTTATATCATTCTTGCGAGGTAACTTTGGACTTATCCGGCAAAAGGTTTTACATCATTTGTTCTGCTTCAAGCAAACAAAAATCAGGCTCTCCTCCTTTATCATCATCTGATGAAGTGCTTGACATTGTTGTAAATAACTTAAATCCCTTTACGAACAAACTTCACAAACTTTCAGATCAAATGAAATGCTGCCATTTCCATTTTTTTTTCGTAAATAGTTTTCCATTTTTTTTTTACGGCTCTGAGTTCCAAGGAGTTTTGCATAGTTTGAAATGTATGGAAATTAAATGCCGCCATGATCAGTGTTTTTTTTTTTTCAGTAAAAAGTTTTCTTACCATTTTATAAGAAAAGAGATTGTTTACCAAGGAGTTTTGCATAGCTTGAACTGTAAAGTGAACATTACAATTAAAGCATAGTGCGACGTAATGTTGCCTTGAATTGCAAACACCAACTTACAAGGAGACTTTCCACCATAGTAATCCCTAGTTACTGAGCAAGTATGATATAAAAGTACATTACATCATGGCCATACAAGTTTATAATAAATTGCCTGACCATATCAAACTGCTTCCCTTATCGAAATTCAAGAATAAATCAACAGAAACATAGTATATTATAGTATTAAGCAACAGGTTATATGCTGGGTTTATTTATTTATGCATAAATAAATGCATAAATGCGGGTAATAGTACCCGCATTTATGCATAAATAAACCTACCTGTTACATTCCTGTTACTTAATAAATACTAATAATAATATTTATTATTTACTATATTATATAGTTATTATTTTAATTTTAAAAATAAGAAATCTTGATCAGTAATTCTAGTTTATCTGATGAGAGAGATGCGTGCTTTGCTTTTATCTTTTTCTAGGGTTCTCATTGACAATTCTAGCTCTACTCGTCGGCTCTTAAGCGTGTGATCTCTTTATAATGATGTAGAACGGAGAAGGCTCTGACTTGTTACCCAACTACCAAGGAGAGTAATGTAAAATGTGTTTAACCCCTGACGCAAAAACGAAGGGGTGTTACAAGTTTGACATATCTGTGTGTACACACATCTGTCGCATCGTAGCAGCCGAATGGATGAACCGATTTTGATTTTTTTGATTGAAAAGTGATTGAAAGTTTTAGCTATGTTCGATTAAAGTCGATCCAAGATGGCCGCCGCCACAAAATGGCGAATTACATTTTTTTTTATTTCACATGTTTTTTTTTGTGTATGTTCCCCGATTACTCGAAAACGCCTGGATCTATTTGGAAAATTCTTTTATTGTTTAAAAGGGTATACTTCCCACTTCCCAGGTAGTCTCATTGTTATTAGGACAGGATCTGTTGATGGGATCCTGGAGAAATCGAGGAACTCTTCTTCATAGGCACAATACTTTGTAGTGGAATTTGAAGTCGGTTTTGTAAAAAGAATTATTACGTTTATATTTTAGCTTGCACACGTATGTCTAAGTCGGGCTAGCGTCGCACATCGGTTTCATCGTTGTTATTTAGGCCCAATTATTTGCCCGATTATTTCCTAGCAGATCTGGGAGCACTTTAATATGCGCTGAGGATGGCCACCGAGAGGGTTTTTGTACGTATAAATCCTATACAACCCGACTTCTCCTCCCAGATGTCGGGTATCTTAGGGAGATTTCCCCTCCCGTTAACAAAAAAAGACCCACCTGATTTCAATACAAACTGATTTCATGACAGTACAAACTAAAATTATTTTATACTTTGTACCCTATAATAATACGTGGACAGTTGGACATTGGCTGCCGTGGCCGGATTCGATCGGGATGACATTATTATTGTGGTAGATTACATTGTGATAAGGATATTTAAAGTAATTATGGACCAATTAACGCAACGCATGTAACGCAATTAAAAGCTGGAAAAAATCATACATTGTATTAGTACAATTTAATGTTAGTAAAGTCCGAGTCAGAATCGCGCACTGAGGGTTCAGTATGGAAAGAAACATGGAATAAATTTTACTCGCGAGTAAATCACCACTATTGTTCAGGAGTAAATATGGAAAGTAAAATAAAATTCCTGGTAGAGCTAACGTTTTTTTAATTCTGGAGGAAAAGAAAGTTTGGTGAATTCAGGTCTGATTCAAATAACTAGTGGTTCGCACCCGAACTGAGACCTCGCGATATCCCATAATTCCCAAAAGTTTTAATTATATATTGTAATAATTAACTTTTAACATTAGACACAATAAAAAAAATAATAGTTGACATAAAACTGTTTTACTGACACAGCGCCATCTATTAGCATTATAGTGAAGCTATTAGCTTCACAATAATGCTAATAGATGGCGCATTAAAATTAAATAATTTCGTTTCTTTATAACATTTATCTAATTTTAGTATTTGTTGTTCAAGTACAGGATATAACTGAATTTTCAACCAAGTTTCACGTTCTAATATTCAGTAATTCAGAAGTTATAGGGCTCTGACAGACATTTAGACGGACACACTTCTCTGTCTAGTAGGCAAGCGCCCTAGTTAACTCAGAGAACTCGCTTCGCTCGTTCAATTATTCAGCTATCTCAAAATAATTACCTACTTTTTGTTTAAATACATACTAACAACCCTTCCTATGCGAGACCAACTCGCATTTGATAGATTTTTCTGATTCGAGGTAACTGGTGAGGGACCCTAAAAAAGCAAATGAAAGAGATTTTAAATACGCAAACAAAGTTACTACTAGAGTGCAACGTATCTAGTACTAGATGATGCCCGTGACTTCGTCCGCGTGAATTTAGTTTTTAAAATCCCGCGGGAACTCTTTGATTTTCCGGGATAAAAAGTAGCCTATGTTTTAATTCAAGGTATAATCTATCTCCATTTTAAATTTCAGCCAAATCGGTCCAGTAGTTTTTGCGTGAAAGAGTAACAAACATACACACACACACACACACATACAAACTTTCGGCTTTATAATATTAGTGTGGTCCAGTAGTTTTTGCGTGAAAGAGTAACAAACATACACACACACACATACAAACTTTCGGCTTTATAATATTAGTGTGACTAGATGATGCCCGTGACTTCGTCCGCGTGAATTTAGTTTTTAAAATCCCGCGGGAACTCTTTGATTTTCCGGGATAAAAAGTAGCCTATGTTTTAATTCAAGGTATAATCTATCTCCATTTTAAATTTCAGCCAAATCGGTCCAGTAGTTTTTGCGTGAAAGAGTAACAAACATACACACACACACACACACATACAAACTTTCGGCTTTATAATATTAGTGTGAAGTGTGATGTGATTAGTGTGATAGTGTGATAGTGTGAAGTGTGATGTGATAGTGTGATGTGAAGTGTGATATTAGTGTGAAGTGTGATTAGGTTATTTCCTTTAAGTGTAGGTTAACACTTCAATAAAAAATTAAAAATTGAAGAAAACATAGCATTGGTGGAAACGGTCATATATTTTCGTAGCGTAGATTTCACATCTTCTCAGCATAGCTGCATAGCAAATCTCTGGTGGAAAATTCTATCTTCTTCTACCATCTATCTAAATATATAAAAAGCAAAGGTGACTGCCTGACTGATCTATCAATGCACAGCTCTAACTACTGGACGGATCGGGCTGGGCATACAGATATCTACTATGACGTAGACATCCGCTAAGGAAGAAAAAAGAGGTAAAATAGGTGTTTGAAAAACTAGTTTCTTATAAGAACCTGTTCTTTTCATATTCATACAAATATTACACATCCATACAAACATGATGCCTGGTCAGGGCATAGCACATTCAACAAAGTCAAAGTAATTCAATAAGTGAAAGTCATTGAATAATTATTTGTTCCGTCTTCGATATCCGGAATCCATGTTGAGTTTAGCCTTCCATTTTTCGTATGTTCTCACGCGTTTCCTTCGCTTCCGGTCCCCACTGTGTATCCGTTTCCTCTTTGGATTCAATATGGCGATGCAGCGGGGTCGCAGGTGGGGCCATCTTATTTTCTAATTATAGCATCGCGTACTGTTACGTGTTACTCAAATACTTTGGATAAAACTATCTTGGGTAAGTAAATACTCAACTAGATTACGTATGCTCCTATCTAAGATATCTTGGTAAATAAGTTACATTTAACGCCACAAGTGCAGAATAAGAAGTAGACAGACGCATCACCATGAGCTGGAACAAATGCTGGGTGCAAAAGGAAATACTGAAAGGTGCCTTCCCCATAAGCCTAAAAAGAACAGTATTGGACACAAATATTCTCCCATGCATCATGTACGCCAGCCAAACGTGGGTCTATACTAAAAATATAAAAAACAAAATAATAACATGCCAGAGGGCATACTAATGAAGAAGAATAATGGCATGGGAAGAAGCATACTTAACCTACGCCGAATACAGAAAGTGAAAACCGAAGACATTCTGAAAAAGACCTCCTCCTTCAGCCGAATATTGCATAAAAAAATATAAAAAGGTCAATTTTAAGGAAAAAATTGAAAAAATTATAAATATTTTTGTATTCTGCTGAAAGTCGTCTTAAAAAGATATGGGTGGGGCTCACAAAAAATGTACCTCATCCAAATTTTTCGTGAACCGATGTTTGAATAAGGCAAAAAGTAATTTTTTTAATTCCTGGAAATGATTTGCTGTTTTCTGTACACGCTTAATATCACTTGTAATAGTATCAGCCCATACAGCAGTTAAAACATTTGAAACAACAACAAAAATATTTAATAAACAGTAGGAATAATTTTTAGTTCTATACAAAAAACAAATGTCTCAGCCCTTAGTAAAAATAGTTAAATTAATTTTTCATCATGTAGCTTATATTTATAGGGCCATTGTATTTAGTAAACAACGGTACTGGAATGAATCTAGAAATAATGCGTCAAAAAACCGATATTATTAGAGATAAAATGATAAAATTGTTGGATTTAAAAAGTGTCCCCATTTTATTTCACGTGTGTTATAGTCAGTTTGATACATGGTAGTTTTTTTTTTTATGAGGAGTAGAAACACTTCACTTATTTTTTTGTGCTGGCAACATTTCATTCGTCAAATAGTAATGTCAGTGATCTGACAGCCATCTTAGTTTGCGTAGAAGAAACTGTACTCGGTGTGTGTTATGATTTCGTCATTGGATTTTCTTGATTTTTTGGAAGTAATTTCTCATGGTAAGTAATAAAATAGTTTGTTTGAAGTCTGGAGACTTAAAGTAAATATTAAATAGGACTGAATAATGTAGTTATTTACTGAATTATATTGCATTTGAAATAGCTACATGACTTTGAGGTTACTTTTTCACGCGTGTTTGTTCACGTGCGTTATGTGTGTTACGAAATTGTGTGACGTGACACACGTGAATAATATAAAGCTTAGTGTTCATTACAAGAATGCTTATTCTAACTATATAAATAAATAAAAGTAATTTTTAATTTGTTAACAACACAAATTCATAAATTATAGATTTTCTGTCTTACAAATACGTTTTAATACGCATTTGCAAGTAAGCTAAGCTCGATAGCGCTCGTCAGTCAGTTGTTTCAATCTGGGCTAATATTGATTTAATATTAATAATATAAATTAATAATAATAGTAATACATTGTTACATGTAGAAGGGGTTGTAACATTGTTTACGCTTTTGCAGATGCCACTAACACCTGCTGAAAGGCAAAAGCTCTATCGGGAAAGGTTAAAAGAGAAAGACCCTGAGAAGTTTTTGTCTCAAAAAAGAAAAAATGCTGACAGAACACGCGAAAAAAGAAAGAAAATAGCAGAATACGCTCCATCTGAGCAGGAAAATATTAGAAAACAATGGAGAGATAGAAAGAAAAAAAGTAAAGAAGAACCGTCGTCATCCTTACCTGAAGTTATGTCATCTGAAAAAGACCCTCAAAGACAGAAGAAAAATCAAAATAGAAGAGTGCTTTATAAACTATTTTGTGTTTTCATTGCATTTAGAAACTATCTAACGTTACTACAAGTTAAATAAATTTTTTATTTTAAATCCCATTAAATGTAGTTTTTATCATAATATGTAGATATATGTATACTAACCTTTACATTAATTCCAGTGTGTTACGCATTTCTAGTGTGTTATCGTGTGTTACAATTTCCCGTGTATGATGGTACATTTTTTGTGAGCCCCACCCATATATCGTAAGTCTATGTAACGCAACAAAAAATATTTTACTTCACACACGCTTCTATGAGAGCCCCCCTGAAATAAAGCTTTTTATATTTTTTATGCAATATTCGGCTGAAGGCCATCAATTTACATATTACGAGTATATTTAAATTTGAAGTAATTACGTTCAGTAATTCAGAAGTTCATAAGGCTCTGACAGACTTACGGACGGACGGACAAGTACAAATTCACTCAAGTAGACTCAGAGACCTCGCTTCGCTAGTGTTTTTTGTATCAACTATTATTAATTTATTTATCAAGTACTTATTATGTTCTTTTGGAAATTATGGGATACCGCGAGGTCACAATAGTTCGAACCACTAGTATTTTATAGATTAAAAAACTTTTTAATATTAACATTCTTTATTATAGGCATTAACCACAATATTGGTTCTATAAATTATTATTATTATTAGTTCCTGCTCCCAAGAAGCTTATGCACTATCTAAATTTAATATAATTTACATGTATTGTTAATTAATTTTCATGTTTTCATAAATGATATATAAATCTTATGTACCTACTTAAAACTATATTTACAAAGTTAATGGCTAAATCGTAACTTATTTAAATGTATTTCAAATATCTATCTCCAGTGTATATAAATTTTTTGAAATGCTGTACATTTTGCGTTCAAAGCAACGCATCCTGATAAAGATACATGCACAGAGCGCGTGTGGCAAATCTTCAGATGCTGATCTGATTTTTACAGCAGTAGATCAAGTTTTAATTATTATGTTAGGAAAAAAATAGGCAAAAGTTACATAATATTTCCAAGATTTGATATTGAGTGGAAATATTAAATAATGAAAGTTCGACAAAAAAAGTCGCGAAGTTAGGTCTAATTTTTAACCAATTATACAGAGCCAAGCCAACCAAGTATGCATATTACAGAGCCAGTTTTAATATAAAATTCCTATATTCATTACCAAGAGACGGACCAAACAATTTTTTTTTTAAATGAATATGTTTACAAGTTACTAGAATACATGATGTATTCTACATTCCTATACGCTACATCTGTCGCGTTCCACACGAGTTTTGTTATGTTTTATTTCATCTATCGCGTGGATTTTTTCTGGCATTATGCGCGCTGTTAAATAGTGTTGGGTAGGACATGACTTGAAAAAGAGTTTGTAAGAGTTGCCGCTTTTTTGTACTGAGCCAGTACATTGCCCCACTTCAAATGAGGCGAGACGCACTGAAGCTTGGCATTACATTTGAAGTAATGAGTACAAATATGACATTTGATGTCACTACAGTCGGATTGAAGACATTGATACTGAATCGCCTTAGCCTCAAAAATATGAGTAACGCGACTAGCGCGACAAAAAATGTGAAGTAGTACTTTTTGAAATGTTGAGCCGCTCTTACATTTTGACGTCATGTACGGGACAAATGTACCGCCTCTTGTATGTTCTACTCAACACTACTGTTAAAACAGTCGCCCCGTCGCGCTGTATTTTCACTGCAACGACGCGGACAATGAAATAGTGGCCAAGCAGTATGTTTTTCATTTAGTAGATTATAGAGCTTAAAATAGGATACAATAGAAGTTTTTTTTAAGCAATTGCATAGCTTCTATCGCGGGCCAGCGTGGAGACCGAATCCAGAAATTCCGTAACGAAAATAACCTGACACGGGACTCCTCTACGGTGAGCCGCTAGATGGCGTTGATAAAAAATGCTATGCAACAGCTTTACCGCGACAGTCCCCGAGTGCAACACGTCTTTTTTTTCAAATAAACTTTTACAAAGTGCTTTTGAATCGTCGAGTGATTCTGACAATTGATTTTTATTTACCGATATAGATAGACCAGCAGGGCGATCAGCTAACTTTTATCGCAATCATTAAAGGACAGCGTCAATGTCAAAACATGGTTTTGGCTCCACGTAACATTGAAACAGTCCGTAAAGGATCGTTGAGGACAAAAAAATATTTTGACATTGATGCAGTATCACATCGATAAAAGTTTTGTATGAATATTGCTGAAAATTGGTACCGCGTAAGACTTTTGAAGTAAGATGTCCGTTAAGGACTACGACAAATATAACGTCAAACTAGGCTTTCATTGATACACCTCGTTAGGTGTTCTTATCGGTGACATATGTGGTATCCAAAGTCGTTTTACTACTCATATTTTTGTAAAAATATTTAATAAGCTTTATTAAATAATTTATCAAATTAACAATGCAATTAGTATTATTATATGAAGTAAGAAAATGTTAAAATCATTGAAGAATCATTTTTAGGTTTACCTTTTTACACTTTCGTATGTTTGCCGTATAGGGAGGTAGGTATGTAGGTGTATGTATTACATAAGATTTATGTACCTACTCAATAATAATATGCGCCTGGGTAAATTCTGTTTGTGATACATATTATAAACGTTAATGTTCAATACATAATGCATAAGCATGTGGGAACATAGTACATATTATTTACTATTTTAGTTTTCATAACCTAACTTTTGTGTTTTTATGTGTAAGAAGTACCTACATAAATAAATACTGCCTATATCTATTATTTGCAGATATTAAATAACACAACACAGTAGAAAGAACCTGTAAAATAAAAGTGTAAATAAATAATAAATATTACTCTATGAACCTAGAAGAACCACAAATTAACATATTCTGCGGCACGGACACAGACTCATTCACTCTTTATTTCAACAGATAACGCAGTCAAATTTGGAAGACTACTATGGCCGTATAGATTGCTAGGTTACCATAGATATTCAAATTAGTCGGATTATAAGCTATGACCCACCACTAAAATGTCGATAGTCACGTGATTGCGACCATTGCTACAATCCTGAAAAAGCTTACGCGGTACCGGTTATATGGACTGTTTCGATATCGGTCCATAAGGATATTTTTTGATGTGAGATAAGAGACAATTGTTAGCTGATCGCCCTGCAGGTATAAACTAGCGAAACTGCTTGCTTCAGACATTTGATTCTGCATCTTATGATTTAGCGTTGTGGATATGCAACATAGCAAAGAACATAATATTTTCATAAGTATTGTCAATATTATGCCTTGCCGCTTTGAGTTCACGCGTGATTTGGTGGCAAAATTACGGTCATTCTCGTGCACGAGAAGCGAGCGCAGTTAGAATGCCCATTGAAAAAACCTTCTCTTTTTTTTTTTTTTTCTTTATCAACCGATGAACGTCCACCGTTGAACGTCTCTTGTATAGACTTCGACAGGTCTGATCTTGGGCTCCGAACAACCTAGAGGGGGGCTGCCAGTACTGCGTTTACCGGTGCGGGGTCGCCACTTCAGCACCTTGGGACCAACGACCATCGGCTATTCGAACTATGTGCCCCGCCCATTTCAGTTTCGCCACTCCCTGAGCTATATCGGTGACTTCAGTTCTCCTACGGATCTCATTTCTGATTTGATCTCGCAGGGATACTCCGAGCACAGCTCTCTCCATTGTCCGCTGCACTCAGCGGACTCACCTTCAGCCTTCTTATGAGGCCCATAATTAGCAACTAGGTTTCGAATCTGTAAGTTATCACTGGCAACACACGCTGTTCGAAGACTTTGGTCTTCCGGCACTGAAGAACTTTGGAAAGTAGCCTATTGAGATAATATGCAGCTGCACTTTTAAACTTAATAATACACTACTGACGAATGGTTCTTAAGTTTTACACAAATACTGCCGTATTCCTAAGCAGTAGCTGGGGATGTAGGTCTTCCAGTCAATGTCGGTTGGATCGCATGGGAACAGATATCTGTCTGATGGCGACAGGGATTCTGAAAGTGCTCTCGTTCGAAGGGCTGATATGAACCAGGTGTTTGATGTAAAGTATTCCAGTGTATCGCGTATAAACGATACTTTGGACTGGATTTTGACGTATCTGAAATGAAATTAAGAAAATGATTTAATTCTGAAAACGGAACCCTCAAGGATCACTTTTTTGTTGTATACGACGTAACCACAAGTAAAGTGCCCGTAACTTCGTGGGATGAACTTACTATGACGATTTTTAAGTAAGGATGTTATTGTTTGGTCATATCAAAACTATATTGAAATAGTACTTTAAGCGATGCTACAATAAATTCTATGGTCATATTTTAAATTCTGCGGCAAATATAGTGTATCAAGATATACTCACCTAGTTTTCTTTCCTCTAATTAATAAAAATACATCTGCTATGTACGCCGGTAAGGTTTGGAAGAGCAGTGTTAACATTAACACCACCCATTTGAAACGTGTGAAGTAGACCATTGGCATAGGTATATCGTCTGAAACGGAAACGTTGGGTTCACTCAAAACTGCATTATAAACGTACCTTAAAGTTTAAGAACTTGTAACTAACTACTATTATTCTAGTGCCAGATATTAGTTAAAGAAGTATAGATTGCTACAGCATATAAACAAAGTTTGCATAATTCTAATAAATTATAATATAAAATGATTATATAACTAGTCTGGCCATAAGTTCTGTTACAAATGAAAATGTATGTATTTTTTTATGAAGCAATGTAATCTTAATAAAACTTATATGTACATATTTATTGAAGTCTCAGCAATAACTAGAAAATAATGTTATTCGAAATGAGCACCTTTGGCTTTGATAGAGGCCATTCATCTATCTGACTACGGTTCTATGGAATTACGCACCAGTTTTCGTGAGAAATTTAGCCACTGCTAGCTGTAGAAATTTCATAAGAAACTCAATGTCGGTGTATCGTTTAGAGCAGTGCATGTCCTTTAAAACTAACCAAAATTTCTAGTCCAAGGGGTTCAAACCTGGGCTAGATAAGAACCAGTCTTCAGCCCTTATAAACTCCGAAACGCTGGCTTCGAGCCAGGCTTGGGTACTTCATGCTTTGTGACCAGGTGTAGAGTCTTGTTGGAAAGTCCACAGCACATTTTTAAAAAGTGAATTGCTGATAGGTTCCACAACACGATTTAAGACAGCGCTTAATACACCTTGGTTGAAGTCTTCACGCCTTTTTCACAAAAATGAAGCTTTGTGACTCCTTGATAAGACAGCCCTCACCAAACCATGACTGACGCAGGATGATGACCACTTGGTATCTTTCCAATCACTTGCGAAGCTTCTTTAGAGCTATGAGCGTACAATTTGTCATTTTGCTTGTTGTTATGCTCTTCAATCGTGAAAAATCTTCCATCAGGAAAGAGGATATTTCTCTGCCTTTCACGATTGATTTAGGGCATGTCTTGTATATTGACGATAAACATCAAACCTCAGGTCTTGTTTAATAATACGCGAAAGAGCCCTAGCAGGAATCTTCTTTACTTGCAATAAGATTATTGGTTTCCTTATGGGGTTTCGGAGAATTCTGACCTTAAAATGGTTACCAGCCCTTGTTGTCCCAACAGTACGCGACCCCCCCGATCATTTGCGATCTTTCGACAGAGGAAATGTTGTTTTATCTGTCGATAGTACGATATACGAACATATAAGCTAATACTAAGCTTTTGAAGTGTCTTGAAAATAACCGACGTCTCCATACCCACTTCGTGCAAGGCAATCACTGCACTTCTGTTTTCTTTAACATCCCATTCCATATTGTAAATTAATATTTACCTCAAAAAAAATATGTAGAAGTGTTGAGAATCTATCGCAGTTTCTAACATAATAAACGCGTCCCAAATTTTAATTCAGAAAATATTAATATCAAAAGTTTTTAATTTGTAACAATATTTATGGCCAGACTAAGTACATCTAACGCCATCTACGGGTATTCAATACAACTACGTGAAGAACATTTAAAAAACTCAATTTCTCAAAAAGTTTGCAATTTTTATATGATTTTATGAAAATTTTGTATTTTGTTTCTAGAAATGACGAATCAGATCAATAAAATAGAATATTGTGTAAGAAACGTCTTCAAACGCCTGAACAGATCTTCATAAATTACACCTAAGATCCACCTCTACGTAGTGATAAGAGGGCATCAACCTATCAATTTTTTTTTTTTGTTTCAATTAATATTTCTTTATAATATTTATCATTAAGTATTTTATTTTATAATATTATAAAACTTAAATAAATTAAAACTACTAGCTACTAATTCTAAATTAAAACTAAAATACAAAAATATAAAACTAAATGGAAATGCAGCCAGCCTTCTGGGGACATTACCATCTGGCATCGATGTGACCCTAATATTTAGATTTTATTTTAATGTTTTATTATAAGATTTTGTTTCTTATTTTAATTGTTTTAATTTAGAATTTAGTTTTATATTTTTGTATTTTTATTAGTAGAAAATCAATTTTAAATACTTACAAAATTTGTGTTTGTTACTATCAGCAATAATAAGTTGGGCCAAGTGACCTATTTTCAAGGGATTTTCGCCGCTCGTGCTGCTGTTGTATACGTCGACTTTCTTCGAACTGAAAAACAAAGTTAACTTGTTACAACAATGATTGATCGTTCCTTTTGTTAGTTTCATCTGAACTCAAAAGTAGTTCAGATTTTTCTGTAATGTGATCCATAATATTATAAATGTTGGTAATATTATATTATTTATAGCACGACAATATCGCTCAAAATTCAGTAATCACACTAATATTATAAAGGTGAAAGATTGTATGTGTGTGTGTGTGTATATATGTATGTTACTCCTTGACGCCATAGCGAATGAAACGATTTGGCTGAAAGGACATCATCCACGATTCATACACTTTTGATCCAAAAGTGAAACAAACAAAATACAGCACATTTTTTGAATGAAAAGAAAAAAAAATGTGCTGTATTTTGTTAGAATTAGTCGTCCTAAGCAATTTTTATTACGACACCGAATCTGTAGAACCGTCGACCTAGTTTTATATAAGTTTAAAAATCTTTTCTTTTTTTTCTATTTTGAGCCAGATTGACGTTTATTTTGCTAAAATAAAAGTATAAAATACAACAATCTCCCATATTGGATTGAATCAGAGCGATACATCACATCTATCTTCAAACTTTGACAAACTACTATGAAAAAACATAGAAGTGACGTCACGAACGACGCCATATGACATCGTCGAGGGATTTTGTTTGAATTTTAAAAATTGAAATGACAACTTTACCAAATCAGTCATCATGCCTATCACGGGCATTGAACAGAAATAATAATAGTAAATAAACAATTACCATTTACATCTGGCCGCTGCTACAATGATAAGGTTAGATACGTAGTCCACAGGAACGAGATCTAGACTGTTGTCGGGTTGGGAGAGGAGGACCCTGTTGAGACCTTTCATGATCGTAGTTATCAGCGCCGACGCACCAAACCAATTGTCAATCCACCCCACCATCGGTTCTGTTTTGCTTGATGATACTGAAAAACATGGCATAAATTAGTACCATGACCACCGTACATATACGAACGGTTGTAATGGCGTAAAGAACGTTTTTTTTTATATGAATAGCGGGCGAACGAGCTGGCGGGTCACCTGATGTAAAGTGATTACCGCCGCCCATGAACACTTGTAGTACCAGAGGCACCACCGATGCGTTGCCGGCATTTCAGGAACTTATTGGTGCGCCCCTTGAATAACCCCATATTGTAATTAAGTGGGAACACTGTCGAAGGGAGAAGATTCCACAATTTGGTGGTACGTGGAAAAAAAGATCTGGAGCCACGGATGGTCGAAGTGCTCCAGGCACCCAGGTGGTGAGGGCGCAGGGGTGGAGGAACGTAGCGCGATTAGAGACGAAGATAAACGGAAACAAGGCTACCCAATACTCAAGAAAGCAGGATTCAGTGGGTGTTTCCGATTCGCTACGAATAAAATCTGGAATAACCTTCTCCTCCCTTGGAGACAGACTGACTGATATTAAGCGATATTGACTTTGAGGTCAAACTATACAACGAGCGCAGTCAGTCTATAGACATAAACGCAAATTCTCCTGCAATATTCCGTAAGTTAGTGACATGCGATCTAGTCAATAGCCAGTTATACACAAGTCTAAATTACGTATTTTTATACTTTTATATATATTTTTTTCAAATGTATTACTACTCATATAAAATTAAAATTATCTTGTACTAGCGGACCCGACAGACGTTGTCCTGTCTTAAGTTTTTTTACATCCTCTTTGACGAAATTGGCAGCACGCATTCTGTCAATGTTATGTCAAACGCCATAAGGTTACATCAAAAAAGTTTGAATTGTAAAAGCGGTTACATTAGAAATAATTTAATATGGTGGTTAATATTTCTTAAATTTTCTAATTTTCCGCGCAATTTTCTTAATTTTTTCTTTCATAAGAACCTTCTCCTAACAATAACAAACACAATAAAAAAAGAATTAGCGAAATCGGTCCAGCCGTTCACGCGTGATGCGCTTACCAACACATTAAGCGATTCATTTTTATATATTAGATAATAGTAATTAAGTTTAAAATTAATTTTAGTCATTGCCTTTTTTTTCTTTACTTTAATTTTAAAATTGTATGTTATGTATTGTATTACGTAAGAATCGCTAGTAAAGCAATAAAAAATAATAAAAAAAAACTCAAAAGATATTTTCTTATAAAACAGAGACTGCAGGATGATAATTTATTTATTTATTTTTCATTGTTGTTGTATGTTTGGAGTTTTTGTGTTGTTTCATTTCGATTTTTTACTATACTATTGTTACTATTGTATTTATATTATTACTATTGTATTATTATTGTTGTATTAACATATAAGAAGAGGATTATTTTTAACTTTTAACTGACATCGTTATATAGCTTTATGTTGTTTTATATGTACTTTTTACTGTCGAAGTGTGAATGGCGACGCGTTAACTGAAAATCAGCGCTGGGCATTTACAATACCCGCTCATGATTATAATATGATTTTTTTAATAAAATAAAATTTTATAATTGCTGAAAAAGTTTGCCTTTAATTGCAATCAAGTGTTTTATTACCGCTAGGTATGCAATGTTTATCGATAAATCAATCAAATCAAATCAAAATTTATTTATTTCATGTAGGCCAAATTGTGGTTCTTATGACACGTCATAAATCTACCACCGCACCGGTTCGGAATGCAGATTCTGCTGAGAAGAGCCGGCAAGAAACTCAGCAGTTGCTCTTTTCAAAAAATTTTACAATGGTTAACAAAACTATGCTATGCACACAGTGTTTCCACAAAGAAGTTTCAAAAATGCACACCAACCACAACCTAACACATGTTAAGATGGGTAAGGATAATATGTTAAGGTTTTTTATTATTATTAGATTAATATTACCTATGGAAGGTCTTATTATAACTGCAGGTACGTGGCCATGATTGTCAGCAACCAGATTTTCTGCCAAGGCTTTTGTGAATGTGTATGTATTGGGTCTACCATCTGAAACGATAAAAAAGAACATAAAGAAAATATAAATAGTAATAGAGAGATCATTTCTGACGAGTGACGACCAGAGTCAATCGGGGTTACGAGTTTCTTGGCTGGGCCGTCTGCCCGCACGTGTCTTCTTAGAATAATTACTTTTTACAAAAAATTGAACCAACGATAGAAGCAACTAAAAAGGTAAAAATAAAAAATAAATCTTTCTAGTCTTACTAACTAAGCTCCTAAACTAATGTAACTAATTTTGAGTCAGCGACAAACTTTCTTACAGACGGCCCGGATGAAGTCGCGGGCATCAGCTAGTTGGAAATAGAAGCTTTTGAAAATCGAACAACCCTGCTAGCGTACGAGAGCAGCTTACAGTCGTATTGTGAGCGACACGCAGACATTCATAGCTCGGGCCAAATTCGAGTCGGGCCGCAAAGTAGAGGGACTCTTAATAGCACTTACTTATTAATTCTTTAACTTGTTTGTCACTCAGGCCGATTTCGAGTAACTTCTTCACTTCATTCAACGAAGCTGGTGCGGGATACACGATTTCTTCAATAAATTTTCGGTCTGTGTTTGAATATGCCGTGGACACATAAACAAAGGCCTGGAAAAATTACGTAAGCTTTTCAAACAGCAGACAAAGACAAAGTCAAAGTCAAATTGTTTAATCAAAATAATTAATTTTATGCATATTGAATCAAAAATTGTACAGTTCTTGCAATTCACGAGGGCGCGTGAGCTTGCCTTGTGGTTACATCGTGTACATGCACATTGTGTGTGCGTGCCTGTCAGGAGCCTAGGTGGGAGCGGTCAGGTGCGAGCAAACTCTCGCTCATACTTATTCAGATACGACACATGAGCCACGCGCCCTCGTGAGTTGAAAGAACCTATGACCTTTATTTGGCGCATTTGTGCGAATGTGTGAGATTTGTATTTGGCAATATTCGCAAATATTTTTTGCAAACAATTGAATGCACGCAAATCAAACAGGTACTTATAGCAACGTACCTACATATTGACTTATATTAAAGTTAATATTGAAGCCTCAATAGCCCAAAGGTTAAAAGTGCGGACTGAAAATGGAAAAGTCGCAGGTTCGATCCCCACCCATTGCACTATTGTCGTACCCACTCCTAACACAAGCTTTCTGCTTATTTGGAGGAGAGAAGAGAATATTAGTCGAGGACTTGGCTAATATTCTTAAAAAATAAAATAAACGTTGCTTGTTTGATTGTAATAGTGTATAGAAAATACTATTGGTACAATATAAATATATCTACGTAATTAACTAGGGGGACCGCCGTCATCACACGAGCCGCTGGATACAGGCAGTGTAAGAGGGCCCGTACACGGTCAAACGTGTTTGTAAAACACGTAAAATTTTTACGTGTATTTGATAGTCTGTGGTCGTGTTTGACAAATAAATTACGTGTTTGACAAACATGTTTGACCATGTATGGGCCCCCTAAGAACGACACACGTGGAAGTATATTCAGGACACCTATGCCCAGCTGTGGACGAAAAAGATAGGAAATAAACTCACCTTAATATTTTTCATACGTTTGCTGAGGTTCAGGACACGGCCGGTGCCCGCCACGTTAACGTTCATGGCCTGCTCGAACGGTTCATTGAACTTTATAGTGGCAGCCACGTGGTATACGATGGACACCTGAAAATGTGAATTATGTTTAAATATGTGTATTAGTAGTATTTACAGGGTGTATGGGACATGCTAACGAAAACTTTGTGAAGAGGTTACACTGAATACCTATTACGTAATCACTGGCTGGAATCATACCTATGCGCATCGATTCGGATTTTTCCGTATGATTTCAGTCACACTTATGCACATCGTGCGTCGACGCATGCGAATGGAGCCGGACGGATCCGTTCAGAGAGTACAAGTGGAACTCGCTTTGGTCACAGTGGCGTGCACACAGGGTAGGCATTGCGCGGACAGATGATATAAAATGGAGAAAATCGCCAATACGAGTTATGAAAACTTAAGGTTAGGCTTTTTTATAATTTGTACAATGCCTACCCTTAAGTTTTTTATAATTCGTACTGAAGTTTTTTTTTCTATTTTGTATCATCTGTCTACCCTATAGTACATCCTGTGCACGCCACTGGTCACTCCGTGGAAACTTCACTTAAGGATTTGAGGCACAAAAATGCGAAAGCCGAATCGATGCGAAAGACCGAATTGATGCGTACGCGGCTCCATACAAAATGGCACTTTTACGTGGACAAAATGCGAATCTATGCGCACAGATATGATTCCACCCATAATTAAACTCGACCAGTTTCCCATGAATTTGGACACCACGCAATTACAAAGGGAGAAGAGAAGAGAACATCATTTAAAAACTAACCTTCTCAGTCAGAAGTTCCTCATCATCTGGTTTCATGCCGAGCTGAGGTTCAGATATATCGCCCACTATTGGAATTATTTTCTCAAATGCCTGCGGTTTTTCTTCTTTTAATCTTGAGAATAACTGGAATTAATTTGATTGAATAAGTTAAAAACTTCAAACGCCAATACAAAGAATTGAACATACTTGTATTTTGAACTTAGGATGAGAGTCGCGCGTCGGTTTCATAGTTTCTTTTCTATCCCCAAAGCCAAGCCAAAGCTAAAACGATTGCTTAAGTTTTTAGCAGTCTATGTATGTATGTGTCTATTTACATATACCCTAGCGCGTAATTTTTTTTAATCAACATTCTCTCATTTTTTTAATCAACATGTGTTATTCCAGACTATAATCTATCTCTGTGCCCAGCCAAATCGGTTTTATCGTTGCGGTGTGATTGAGTAACAAACATCTATCCATCCATCCATCCATCCATCCATCCATCCATCCATCCATCTATACACCCTTCTGAATTATAATATTAATAGGATAATAGAATTTAAATAAAAAAATTGCCCTTTTAGCAGCTGAACATCATAAACTTACTTGCTGTTCCAATATTTTCTGCACCCTCTGCTGAGCTGTGGCCCCTTGCTTCTCCCGCACCAAGAGGTAAATCTTATCTATCCCGGGACAGCTGTACAGTAACTTCTCAAGCAGAACCTATAATTATATATATTTTTTATTACAAAATAGGCTTCCGCTTGACGACACTCAATAATGGAAAGCACTGATGAGCTTCTAGGGTTGAGCGCGCTTGCCTAGAAAATGCTTATTCTTGAAGGTACTCAAATTATACGTGACCGGAAACACAGACGCTGAAAGTACGTTCCACACCTTAGTAGTTCGTTTCATGTTGTGTACATGTACTAGGGGTTGTTCCTTGGTTCATATTTTGTATACTTTTTAGTTTCAACTTGCTTTATGTGCCTCTTTATAATAAATAAATAAATAAAGTCTGCTGTTTCAGCTCACCTTTCCAAGGAACCCTGTGCCCCCTGTCATGAAAACAGATTGCCCCTCGTAGCATTCCGCTATAGACTGGTACATCTTGCCGGCTGCCGGTGAAACCAGTCTCTGTGAAAGAAGAATTACTTTTCCTTTATTTTCATTTTACTTTTTACTAAAATTCCCGCTAGAATATGAAATAGATGATTTCCACGACTTCGTTCGCGTGGACTAAGGTTTTTTACTGCCGCGGAATCATTTTTTTTTTTCAGTTTTTCACTTTTGAGTTTTCCCTATTTTTAAGCTATTGCATAGCTTCTATCGCATGCCTTGAGCGTGGAGACCGAATCCAGAAATTCCGTAACGAAAATAACCTGACACGGGACTCCTCTCACCGCTAGTTGGCGTTGATAAAAAATGCTATGCAATAGCTTTACCGCGGCAGTCCCCGAGTGCCACACGTCTTTTTAATATTTTTTTTTATTTTCTTACAGGGTTACAGTCTTTGAACTTTTATCTTTAATACATTCAACTAAAACCATTTGTGGTTTATCAAACCGTTTGTGTGAAAAACCACAAAACAACAGCTCATACCTAATATATCATGTAGACATTCCTTGTTCTGAATTTTCGGAGTTATGTTCGTTTAATGCAATACAATATCAGTACTTTTAATACAATTTATCATAATAATTGTCGAATCGAGACAGGCCAGCCTTCACATATTTGGGTCGATGATTAATTTAACGTCATTGACAGTTCAATTTTGAAATAGGTGATTTTATTAAGCAACAGATAATCGCAACTGTATCTTAAGGTCGTCTGCTATTATCGAAAATCTGTCTAGACGTGTAATTCTAAATTTCATCGAATTATCGTATTTTAGGGTTCAGTATCAAAGGGTGACAACGACATACACCGCCTCCGCTCTCCGTCTGTCTGTCTGTCTGACAACGGGCTGTTTCTCATGAAGCGTAATAGATACTTGAAATTTTCACAGAATGTGTATTTCTGTTACCAACAAATAATAAAGAGAAAATAAAGTTAAATTAAAGAGGGTCTCTAAACTTTTGTTATTACTTGATCTTATTGATTTACGTTTTAAGTTATTTTTTTGGCTATAACTTTATTTATTTATTTATTAAGGTATTCTAAATCATCCCTTAGACATTTAGTACAATCTCTGTTGTAATGGTATGCTCAATTTATTTCATTTTAACTGTACCTAACAATGTTTTTAGCCTAATGGCTAAAAACATTGTTGTTTGTAGTGTGTGTGTGTGTGTGTGTGCTAATGCGAACACACACACACACACACACGCACGCGCGCGCGCGCGCAATACAAATAACTTAATATCCATGCAAACACATTACTCCCATTGTTTCTTGTATAATATGTATCCTTTAGTTTTAAGGGAAAGGGCGTGGTGACTTGAAACACAGGTTTTACCTAGTTTAAGCACCAGTCCCCACATTAGTGCGAAATATTGATACTAAAATGTAAAATCCTATGATATTGTGTGTAATGTGGAGGAAATAAATGAATTATTATTATTATTATTATTTATTAGCGACAGATTCAATCAGAGGTCTTTACAATCATTTAGGTATATTGTAGAGAATCCCACCGCAGATCCAATTGTAAATAAATAAAATGTAAAATAAAGTCCTTGTAACAGTGAGCCCCTCGGGGATTATCGCTCTTACTTTATAAATCAATATTAAGAAATTCAATATTCAATTATACCTAATCAATCTAACCTAACCTATCTGTTTATCTCCGATAAAACGATAATTTATAAGATTGAAATCTATTATTATCAAAGATTTTTGGACTATCGACTTATTATATACGTATGAATTGATTAATCTGTAATTAATTAATGATTGTTGCCAAATGTAACACTGACATAATTATTACGTGAAGTTCATGCCTACTTTTTTTTTATTCGATGACAAGATAGCCCTTGTCTGCGATCTCACCTGATGGTAAGTGACGATGCAGTCTAAGATGGTAGCGGGCTAACTTGGAAGGGGTATAGCAGTGTAAATTCAACCCATACCCCTAATCGGTTTCTACACGCCATCGTGCCGGAACGCTAAATCGTTTGGCGGGACGTCTTTGACTGTAGGGTGGTAATTAGCCACGGCCAAAGCCTCCCACCAGACCAGACCAGAGACAATTTAGAAATAATAAATTCCTAAATTGCCGCCGCCGGGAATCGAACCCGAGACCTCCCAGTTATAAGACCACAGCGCTCACCACTGCGCCAGGGAGGTTGTCAAATTTATTAATCATTGGTCGTCAAATTATTTATTCATTCTTATTATTGCTTTTAGTCATGTCATGATAAATATTTTTTAGTTATTCTAGCATGACTAATTTACACGAGTCCTATTCTGAAAGGTCCTTGATCCGTTATTCTATTCTTCTATCTATACTTATATGAACATTCTTTTATAGAAGCGTATGAATTAAAATTAAAATTTTGAAAAACAAGCTTTTAGTAGCTATATACCCAGCTACTAAGAGCTTGTTTATTAATCATCATCATTCATCACACTCTGGATATCACCTAGGAACAGAGGTCTTGTTAAAATGAATCAGACGAGCTCAAACTCGATGGGGTTACGTCTTTTTAATTCCCATAGTGCACCTTCCGGCTGCACCATTAGATCAGCTCTATGTCACAGTAATATTGCATTGTCATTCGGAATTTCAGCTCAATAGGAAACCGGGAAGTGGTTCTAATTTAGCTTGCAATATTTGACCTAAACTAATATACATAATAAATACATTGCAACTTAAATAAAAGCCTGTGAAAACCGACTTCAAACCCCACTACAAAGGACAAAAATAATTTTAGTGTGTAAACGTTTGTTGAAGTCGGAAGAATAACTTTAGGATTTATTCTTCCGACTATTTCGTTTTTATATCTGGTACCAGCACTGGTAGCATGGGCGGGAGAAATTTTATCCCCGGGGAAAGGATAAAATGTTTATCCCCTCGCTCTCTTTTATCCACCTGTCGAGCATGAGCAAAACGGTGGAAATATAATATCTACAGTGGATATTCTTATAGGAATATACTTTTCCTTTCCCCTGTCGCCATGCTTTAGCATAGGAAAAGATAATTTTATCCCCTGTCAGTGGATAAAATCGGGGGATAAAACTTTTATCTCCTGCCCATGCTGCCAGTGCTGTTGGGCTGAAATGTGCGCCACGGGAAAATTTTGTCTACACGTTTACTCGTGAAACTCTCAGAGATTCACATAGACATTAATGCTAAGATCTATAGAGAATGATCTGACTTAGCTCGGACTCAAGATAGGAGTTAAAATGAGATATAAATATGTTCTGACATAAATCTGTCTCGTTTTATCTGTCTTGAGTGTGAGCAGAGTGAAAGTGCGGTCTATAGACCGCACTTAATCCGCATTTAATCTATAGATTAAAGTCTACGAGTAAACGTGTGGACAAAAATTCCTCGTGTCGCGCCGTGATCCCTACAGTTTGAGACAAAAATCTTAATTCAAATCAAAGTTTGACAACCTCCCTGGCGCAGTGGTGAGCGCTGTGGTCTTATAACTGGGAGGTCTCGGGTTCGATTCCCGGCGGGGGCAATTTAGGAATTTATTATTTCTAAATTGTCTCTGGTCTGGTCTGGTGGGAGGCTTTGGCCGTGGCTAGTTACCACCCTACCGTCAAAGACGTGCCGCCAAGCGATTTAGCGTTCCGGCACGATGGCGTGTAGAAAACGATTAGGGGTTTGGGTTGAATTTACACTGCTATACCCCTTCCAAGTTAGCTCGCTACCATCTTAGACTGCATCGTCACTTACCATCAGGTGAGATCGCAGTCAAGGGCTATCTTGTCATTGAATAAAATAAAAATAAAAAAAGAATTAAATTGACTTAGTTGCATCCAGACTTTGTTGCTGCACAGTTTGTTGTATGCAGACTTTGTTGCTTCAGACTTTGTTGTATGCAGACTTTGTTGCTTCCATACTTTGTTGCATGCAGACTTTGTTGCATGTAGACAATGTTGCATCCAGACTTTGTTGCATGCAGGCTTCGTTGCAAGCAGACATCGCCTCAATTAAGCCTCGATTAAGCGTCAATTGTCAATCAGTAATGTAATCTTTTATATCCTAATAATAATATTATAAATGAGGATGGATGGATTATGTTACTCATTCACGCCACAAAAGACATGACACTAAAGACATACTATAACTATAATAGTCTCGAAAATATAGAGTTTTTAAGTTGCCTGTTAGAAAAAGAGAGCGCTATTGCAACGTGACGTCACGATTCAACAGCTCCATACACTCTCCATACAAAATTTTGTTTTAGAAACAGACGGGTACAGTCGCAGTAAAATAGCTTACAACTTATTTGTTTTTTGACCGGTGTATTTTCTGTTTTTACAAATGTTATTCTTACATGTTACATGTTCTATTGTAATTAATGATTATTATATAATTAGAAAAAGAAAGGACGACACCGACTCGAATGTACTTTTATTACGCAGGCATAGTCGGCGTAAAACAGCAAGTGTGCCCGCGCAATGCTCGTTCACACGCTAGCATCGCGGTTTCCTGCGAACTCCAAGAAAATTCCGCTGATCCGGGTTTATTCCAAAAAACCGCAATGCGAACCTTGAAGCGATAACAATAAATGGCCAATCGCGTGTCAGGCCACGCACATTGTAGAATTCCGTAGTTGCATTTCAAATTTAAAATTCAAATTCAAAATTTATTTATTTCATGTAGGCCAACTTGAAGCTCTTATGACACGTCATAAATCTACCACCGGTTCGGAATGCGGATTCTGCTGAGAAGAGCCGGCAAGAAAGTCAGCAGTTGCTCTTTTCAAAAAAAAAAAAAATTTTTTTAAATGGGTAACAAAACTATGCTATGTATACAGTGCTTCCACAATATAATGGCATCTAAGTCATTTACTATGAATTTTTTATTTTTAAAATTACTCGTTAACTAGTAAAACCTGCCCATAATAGTTTTCCTTTAAATTTCCTTTAAATACTACTATCGTGAATACTTTTCATATACTTATTTAAAATCAATAGTTTAGTTTTTAGAAGGGGGACGCCCTACTCGAACGGAAATTTTAACTTTAAGGCTTAATATCTCCTAAACGGGCCCCTAAATTAAATAAATGTTCATAACGTACCGCCAATATTTTTAAAAGACCTTTCCAACGATACCCTACACAATGAAAAAGACTAGTAAAAAAAATAACCCTTTACATGTAGGGGAGTTACCCAAAATAATAGTTTTTTTCAGAATTTTATTGTACAACTTTTTCGGCGTAATTAATATGGATAACCATGCCAAATTACAGCTCTTTAGTACTAATAATGTTTGCGCTATGCTACGGACAGACGGACAAAATTGGCGAAACTACAAGGATTCCCTGTAGTTTTACTACGGAACCCTAATAACCTGATAAACGAAATAATCACCTACCTTCTATCGATACATACCTACTACACTGAAACCTAAACCACTTTCAGTCCTAATCCCGATGAATTCTGATTGGGTTAATTCTTGATACTCGTAAATAGTGAACAGAATAAGTAAGTATATAATAGTACAAATAATGAAAACTAAAAAAACCCGACCAACGACCCATTGCATTGTATAATAACCGTTAACTTATCTAAAAACTTGATCTAAGCCAGCTGACGTCAAAAGCCAGACAGGTTTTTTAATTTTATATATTTATTATTTTTGTACATACAAACAGTGTTAAGAATACCCATTAGAAGTGATCAAAGGTGAAGCTTGTCTCTGCTGAGATTTATAGAGCGTGCTCTGACTTAGCTCGGACTTAAGATACAATTCTTTATTTATAAAAAAAAAATTAAAATAAAAAAAAAAGATACCGGCCGAATTTATAACCTTCTCCTTTTTGGAAGTCAGATGAAAACGAGACGCAAATATACTTTGACATAAATCTATCTCGTTTTAACTCTGTCTTGTAACTGAGCAGAGTGAGAGTGCGGTACGTAGATTTCAGCCTAAGATAGAAGCTTCCTTCGAAAGAGAATAAAGTGAAATTATCAGGAAAATTAAACAATATAAAAATCAGACCGCATAAAAGTCTTAACCCAATCGAATTTCCAATTCTATAGCTTATATAGTTCCGGTAGAAGTGAAAAAAGTGTTTAAAACGAGCAACTCTAAATCTAAATACATAAAAGGGAAAGGTGACTGAAAGACCTGACTGACTGATTTATCAATGCACAGCTCAAATCACTGGACAGATCGAGCTTTTTGGCTTAAAGATAGCTATTATGACGCAGGCATCCGCTAAGGATAATTGAAATTTCAGACCCTAAGGGGGTAAAATAAGGGCTTGAAAAATCCAACTTAAGATGAGCGAAGCCGCAGGCAATAGCTACTTATTAAACAGAAATAAAACCCGACTGCGTTAAAAAATATTCACTGCAAATAATTCTAATGAAAAAATATTTTTTTTTATATTGAATATGACACCATACGCCATGCCATGTCTGTTTTCGAAAAATTTATGATGATGTAAGGATTCTAACGCTACCCCACACAGCGAAATCTGTTCAGGCATTTAAAAGTTATTTTGGATTAAACAAACTCACTTACATGAACCCTGAAAACGTTACACTGGGTTTTTGGGCAATCTTGAAAAATTTGCTTAAAATCCTACCTTTGCTTGTTAATTAGGTGCAGACTCTCCTACGGCAGAAAACGGAATGATTATAATTTTTAAGCGAAGCCATTTATTACAGAACAATTGAGCTGAAAAATCAAATCATTATGATTGTGATGTGATAACGTTCATTCAATTAGAGTCTTTCGTGATTATACCTACATATGTATACAGTATGTAATATGTTTGTTATATTGTTTACTTATTTCGTCATAGGCTTGACGTAGAGTTTGGAAATGTTATTTATAAATAAACACTTTGTTCTTACCGTATTGATATTTTGTAACTATTCACTAGGTGAATTAAGCTGCATCGGAAAATTATATGTAACCAAAATAATTAAATCAACATCTATAAATGAACACACACACTTTTACAAACTCATTCACACACGCACTCATACACGCACACGCACACGCACACACACACACACACACACACACACACACACACACGCACATACACACACACACACACACATATTGTTATAAATATCTATAAATTCATGCAATTGTAATCCTATTTGGGCTTTTTTTAGTATTAAGATTTAATTGTAAATTGTATTGTGTATGTATCGCTGTTGATTACAATAAAATACAATAAAATAAAATAAAATAAAATAAAATAAACCCAAAATCTATCTACTGTGTGAAATATACGTAATATTTCACACAGTAGAAAGATTTTGGGGGAGCTTTTTTTTTTATATTTTTAGCAAGCAAACGAGCAGGCGGGTCACCTGATGTTAAGTGATTACCGCCGCCCATGAACACTTGTAGCACCAGAGGCACCACCAATGCGTTGCCGGCCTTTCAGGAATTTGTTGGTCCGCCCCTTGAATAACCCCATGTTGTAATTCAGTGGAAACACCGTCGCAGGAAGTTGGTTCCACAGTTTCAAAGTGCGTGGAAAAAAAGATCTGGAACATCGGATGGTCGAAGTGCTCCAGGCACCCAGGTGGTGAGGGTGAAATTGTGTTCTTAATAATTATAATTAAATTGAAATGAAAAGTACTATTACATTGATCACGAACGAGTAGGTAAATAATTGTGATGCTCTGAACGATTCTACTAAACTTACTAGGGGCTTAGTAGGGGCCTCTAGAAATTACCATATCTAGGTACTGTCCTAGACTCCTAGCTTACGGAACAAGCACTCTAACTTCTTAGTACGGACGTAAGGCTATCTCCTCCTCAGAGACGATCCTAGTGGGCGTCACGCTAGGAAGGATCCGGTTGTGTTCTTAAAAGATCTCGGAGACTTCCAAATGCGCTGAGGATGGCCATGGAGGGGGTTTTAGTGGGTAAAAACCCCACATAACCCGGGACTCTACCCCAGGATTCCGGGTATCTTTTACGAAGATTTCTCCCTCATTAAAAAAAAGGTACTGTCCTAGCGAGTAGTAGTACATAGCGTCCTGATCCTCAACACTGCGGTAAGGACCTGCAAATTTGAAGTGTCCTGCATGGGAGGCTGAACGCTATACCTTAAAAACCATGTAGGAAACGACCTTTCCCCATCAGCTATGTTGGCGAAGGAAGAAGCTCAGAAGACAGTTGTCTCCTTCTGCGAAACCTCCTTCTGTGTAATGGTTAAGAAGCCGGTCCTGCTCGGAGACGTAGTAATCCGTCAGGCTAATAGTCCAATAGTCCCGAGGGACTATTGGACTATTAGCCTGGATATCCCTGAGGGTACCGAGCGGATGGATCGAGGGCTTCGGCCGCTTACTTTTCCATCTCTTACACAATCTTGGGAAGAAGGCCTTACCTGCAAGCAGCCTTACCTGCTAGAGAGGTGCGCGTATGCGGGGCAAGGGAGGCACCGGTGTGTTCATAAGAGATCTCAGAGTCTTCCAATATGCGCTGCGGGTGGGTATCGAGGGGGTTTTAGTAGGTGAAAGTCCTACATAACCCGATATTCTCTCCCAGGATATTGGGTATCTTAGGAAGATTTCCCCCCGTAAACAAAGAAAAGGTACGAAGCAGTAGGGGTATTCACTAAAACTCATTTCGAAAGCGGACTCACTTGTGTAATTATGTTAAATAATCACAATAGAGACGTTGCCAACTTATCAAACCATCAACTCTTTAACACACATACACACATACGAGCATAGTTCAGGAGCTTGTATGAAATAGTAAATTGGTACGCCTATAGACATTTGTTGCACTTTTTGTCGTTTGACCTTGTTTGACCGAGAAATAAGAGGTAATTTAGGATGGTTATCACCTGTGGTTATCACACTTAAATTACGAAAGTGTATTTTACAAATTCACAGTAATAGAAAAGAATATGTAAATTACTTATGTAAGTATAAACATTTTTATATTAACAAAACGCTAATGACGACCTCTCGCTATCAAGATTGAATTTTAAATTATATATGTAAGCATAAATAATAATAACAGTATGATCGCGGAAGGTTGAACCTTGATGGCAAGGTGCTCCAACATAAAATGAAAATAATAATTATTATATTAAATTAACAGGAAATGACTTGGAATTACAATTTCATCAGCAACTGAGCGCGACTTGGTTTGTTATCGATTATAGTCTGGAATAACACATAGGCTTTTAATCCCGGAAAATAAGACAGTTCCTACGGGAATCACAAACCTCAATCCATGCGAATGAAGACTCAGGCATCAGCTAATGACGTATTTACATCTTTCAGGTGTCGATCACGTATCAAGTATATGACGATCTTAATCTTCGCTTTTTCCGGTGCTAGCTACTTAGGTCTGATTAAAAAATTAATGATAGCAAAAAATTACCCCATCTCGCAGTCCACATGATTAATGAATGAATGTTATCGGCTAGGTACTTATATTTTACGTCAATTAATGTTATCTCAATTGGCTATCTATACTTCCGCTTGAGAATCTATGATAAATAGACGAACACTGTAGAAAACCTGATAACAATGGATGAATTGATTTGACGTGCGATACTTGATTCCGAAAGAGTTGGTAGATTTACCATTACATAAATAAAATGTAGACAAATTTAATAAGTAGAAGTTATTACACAGTTAATGAATTCCTTAATGACAAAGTTGCTTGGAACCAAACTGCTTTGCTTCAACTGTCCACAAGATAGATAAGCTACATATTGTGACATTCTTTGTTTTGAAAAGAGCAACTGCTGGGTTCCTTGCCGGCTCTTCTCAGCAGAATCAGCATTCCGAACCGGTGGTAGATTTTCGACTTGTCATAAGAGCCACAAGTTGGCCTAAATGAAATAAATAATTTTGAATATTTTTTGAATTTTGATATTTTATAAGAACGGACAAAATGGAAAATTAGAAGTAACGCTCGAGAGCTCCCGAATCCGCGGCTCCTAGATAGGATAGATTTAAATAGGTGAAAAATAATATCTTATTCTAAAGCAATCCTGATTTCTTCGGGATCCGCAATAGATAAGCCACCGCTCACAAAGATCGCCAACATTGTCTAATTCAATAAGAAATCTCTCCGCAAATGCCTGTCTGAATCAGACGTAATGCTTATGACATGAACGTCTTTTATCTCTAAAGTACGTATACTCACTTCAAAGAATGTAACTAAAATATCGAAAATATTTTCTTCTTTTTCTTTCATTTCATTTATTTGCATTCATGTATCCACTTACATGTCTATTGTCTAATACAAATGTGTTTGTAGACATGTAGTAGTAGGGTAAGTTAGTATGTATGTATAACTAGCTTTTACCCCCGCGACTTCGTCCGCGTGGAATTAGATTTTGGAGTGGAATTTTCAAAAACTGTGACACACGTACTTCTTTATTTTTAACTGAAAGCTCAAATACCAACTTTGATGGAAACAGCTTGAAAAATGACGGAGTTTCATATAAACTTTCATCCCCTATTTAAACCCCTTAGGGGTGGAATTTCCAATAATCCTTTCTTAGTGTGCGCCTACGTCATAAAAAGAACCAACTTTAAAATTTCAAGTTTCTAACTTCGGTAGTTTAGGCTGTGCGTTGATATCTCAGTCAGTCAGTCAGTCAGTCAGTCAGTCAGTCAGTCAGGACTTTGAATTTTACATATATAGATTAATAAACATGTAAGATGAAATCATCTTACATGTTTAATTTTATTGTCAGTTAGATTAGACGAAGCCCCATCAGGGCGTTGCAAAGTTAAAGGCCCAAGACACGGAGCTGCCCGCGAAATTCAAATCTAATTTGGTTTTTCACCATTTATAAACGAATACGACAAAGTAGGCTTATGGTATTCAAATTGCGCCAATGGCAGTATCATCTTCACAGGTTTATATAGTAATCTTTACGTGAAAGTAACCAAATTTTTTGAATTTCGGGGGCAGACCCGTGTCTTGGGCCTTAATAAATAATTTGGTTAGGTTGAAAAGAATACAATAAATAAAAAAATTAAATTAAAATTAAAAAAATTGAGATAAATTTCACATAATGCAACAGACTGGTTAACAATTTGAATATCAAGTAATAAATTATAATAATAGAGGAAAAGGTGGTAATGTGACCCCCGCAGGTATATTGGCCCCCTTTGATATTTATACCTTAGAGTCACGCTGCCTAGTATCTCTTTAAGGAAACGCAGAGCTCCTTTGACGGTATTGATTTAGTACTTACTAATTCCGGTAAATGACTTTACGTTCTTTTATTATTGGAACCAGTTGAAACCTGCAACTGCCAAACTTTTAAGACCGCTCCGATTATAATTAAATTTTTACGGTAAAATTCAAGTTTTGGCGTTGGTGCTTCGTAAATTGTGCACGATAAAGGATTTCCTATGGGATTTCGAAGGTAAATAGACAAAAAATCTAATAAATTTACGAATTATGATGTGTTTATCTATCCTTTGATATTTCTAATTTGGCCCCCTTATATTGTTTGTATTATGGTCCCGGGGGGCCATGTAACATGTATGAGCGACACCTTTTTATATATTTTTTATGATAGAGGGGGAAGCGGTGCTAATCGGCGTCAGAGAGACGCTACATCCAGCAGTAGTTGTGAAAGTGATGCAGTTGTGGAAACTGACTCAGAAGTTGATGAAAATATCTGTCCGAATTTGGTACCTGAAAGCTCAGATACGAACTGCACTATTTAAGCGACAGACGGGGAGAGGAGTGGATTCAGTGCCAGAGTTGCAATTTATGGGCTCACACAGCCTGTGCAGGTCCGGAAGGCGAATATTATATCTGCGATTTTTGCCGTTAGATTTTCATGACATTGAATATATTTAATATGGCCCCCAGGGTGCCATATAACCCTCACTGGATCTCAAGTTGCCAAATTCAAATACATTTAGAATATATTTGTTTTTGATTATTATGTGGCTGTTTCATTTATTCTAAAGTCTAGCATGCATAGGCAAATAAATAAGGAACATTGTAATGTATTTATTCGATTTCTGAGTATGATATTTTGAACATGAAGCCCCAAATACAAAGTAGGGGGCCACATTACCACCTTCTCCTCTAATTAATCAATTATATATTAACTGATAGACATACATTGCTGTACAAACATCTCTTGCACGGGCCTCCACAATTCTCAGTCTTGCGCCTTATGTATCCAGCGGCTTTGTGATAGCACCAGCTCTCACGAGACAAAGCCTCAATATCCCAATGGTTAAAGGTCTGAAAACTGAAAGGTCGCAGATTCGAGCCCCATCCGTTGCACTATTGTCGTACCCAGTCCTAGCACAAGCTTTTCACTTATTTGGCGGGTAGAGGAGAATATAAGTCAAGTTCAATTTGGCTAATATTATTTAAAAAAAAAAAAAAAAAAAAACAAAAAAAAAAGCCCGAATAAATGTAGCCATATTTTAAAAAATGAATAATTTCTTATCACTTAAAAGGTTGTAAGAAGTCGTTTATTGTATATAATTTTTTTTCTTGAGTTTCTCGAGTTTGTAACTAAATTGCTTCTCTGGGAGCGACCTCATTTCTGTAGATATTTTGCAATGCAAATGCTTTGAAAATACGATATTCGTGAAGCGGTGATTTAAGTAGGTATGTTTTTTATTTGTGAGCGGCACCAACATAACTTTTAATATTTGATAGAGCACTCACTTGAACTGAGTGCTTCATGGAATGATATTACATAATAGGAGTATCATTTTTATTAAAGTACTAGTTGATACTCGCGACTTCGTTCTTTTTAATTCCCGCGGGAACTCTCTTGTTTTCCGGGATAAAAGTAGCATATGTGTCATTCCAGACTATAATCTATCGCTGTGCTAAATTTCAACCAAATCGGTTCAATCGTTGCAGTGTGATTGAGTAACAAACATCCATACATCCATACTTTCGCATTTATAATATTACTTGATGATGCCCGCGTACTCCATCCGTACGCGTGGATACAGGTTTTTAATTCCCGCGGGAACTTTCGTAATTTTCCAGGATAAAAAGCCTGAAAAACATAAATAGCCTATGTGCTATTTCAGTCTATAATCTATTTCTAAAATATAGCTATGTCACTCTCGAGGTCCTAAACTATACCCATGAGTCTGTACTAGGGATTGAAATGACAATGAAATCTAAATATATAAAAGGCAAAAGTGACTGACTGACTGACTGATTGACTGACTGACTGACTGATCTATCAACGCACATCTCTAACCGCTGGACGGATCGGGCTGAAATTTGGCATACAGATAGTTATTATGACGTAGGCATCCGCTAAGAAATAATTTTTGAAAATTAAGCCCCTAAGGGGGTAAAATAGACATTTGAAAAATCGAACTTAAGCCGCGAGCGAAGCCGCAGGCAAAAGCTAGTATGTATATAATAATAAATCAATAAATTCAAAGTAGGTATATAATAGACCTAAATAAAAAAATTTGAGATAGTGTCGCTTTAATACCTTTTGTTACCTAGGTAGATAAATAATTGTGCATGTTTCGACACCTGCAGAATTATTGGCAATCACGTCAATTTATCTGACCACTACCTAAAATACATTAATGCATGATTTAGATAAGTAAGCGAGCCCAAATATTAAGTAGTAGTTAGGTAAGTGCGTGATTATAGGTCAGGTGTAGATTACACTTTCTTTTAATAAACTAAACCAAGTATTAAATTAAGAAAGTACAATTTTCATCACAGGTTATTCTATTGTAGAGGTGTTAAGTCGTGTCGAAGTACTCGTAGTTTTACCGTACAAAATAAGTAAAGCTGTAAAAATAGTATCTTTATAATAGTAAAGTCGAATTTGAGTAAATCGTGAGGAAAAAATAGGAAAAAAAACAAACAGGGATTACGGCATATCTACTAATTTTTTAACCGTCATCTTTATTAGTGCATTATTTTCAATAAATAGTTTTGTGCTAATAGTTCAATTCAATATGCCATTTATTATGTCAATTTATATTTTACCGAAAGTGGATTTCCATATTATTATTAATGAAATATTAATTTTATTCTTCTACGTAATAATCTCCGGTAGGAGTAATAGTGTTCTTTGGTACTAATTCCATGCAATAAATGAATCATATTTAAATCTGTCATTTAATACGAAGTTAAATTATGAAGTTAATTGTCTTATTATTAAAAAGCAGCACTTGCCTACCTAATTAATCTTTGTACTCTTTTTTTTGTCTTTTTGTCGTGTCTTAAATCTTTGACTTAGTAGTGAGAGTGAGTTGAACTGGGAAAAATATTCTACAATTTTAAAATTCTTATAAACCCTACCCATAATATTATTTTAAGTTTTACAAAGTTTATTTGGATATCTCGTAACCGAGAGGATCCATTACAAAAAGTAATTTAAGGGTCATGATTACCGCCATGTACCCATGAACATTGGACGATTCAGTGTCGTGAATCTTATTACAACCTTAGCGTTGAGCTAAATTGAGCGCGATTTATTTTCAAACAGCGCCATCTATCGATGAATTGGGAAACCATGTGGTATCCCTCATCGAACAAGAACAAGTTTCTGAAACTGCTCGTGGAAGCTTCTTCAACCAACAAGAACCACTTGCTCTTGTTGGATGAGATAGATTCCACTTCTGGAACTGATATCAGTACTTCAGAAAATACCATCTTGACCATTCTAATCATCGTGACCTCAGGTTGCCCATCCTGCAAGATGTCTGACAATTGTATGGGATATGATCGCCCCGCAAACAATGGACTGTGTCTACGAGCACTTCGAACATGATGGCTGGTCCTTGTCCACACAGAGGAGTAATTGTGAGATAAAGGATGACTCAAGCTGCAAGACATCGCCTGATATGCGTAAAACCTACATGAAGCGACGAGCCTGAGGGTACGGACTACGGACATAGAGGTCCCAAGCCAAGAAGACGGGTTAAGTCCTTTAAGGCTAAGGTTCGGTATTCCCACTCAATTTCAACATGGAGTTATTCAAGGGGCGGACCAATGAATTCCTGAAAAGACGGCAACGTATGGTGGAATGTTCATGGGCGGCTGTAATCACTTAACATCAGATCAAGTAAAGTCTCAAACAAGCAAAACAGGCGGCCAACCAAGGGCAAACATAGTTAGGATTTATTAATCACTTGCTTTTGCTCCCGACTTCGTCCACGTGGACTTAGGTTTTTCAAAAATCCCACGAAGAATTTTTTTTTCCCAAGATTTAAAGTGTAACATAGGATTTACACTCCATATAGTTTCCTATGTCTAAGCAAAAATCAAGTGGATGTGTCGCTACGATGCTGCGTGATTGAAGGACAAATCAAGAAACGGACTCTTGGATTTATCCTATCCCATTAATATTATAAATGCGAAAGCTTGGATGTATGGATGTTTGTTACTCAATCACGTCGCGACGACTGAACCGATTCGGCTGAAAGGTACAGAGATAGACTAAAGTCTGGAATAAACACATAAGCTTAAAAAACCTTATTCCACGCGAACCAAGTCGCGGGCATCTTCTAGTAATATTATAGGTATTAATAACTCAAATAATAATCTTATCAGAAAAGCATATTATGTAATAATACTGCGTGATTTTTGTTAGATTTTTATTGCATTAACATTAAAAGATATTGCAATCGATATAAATCACAGCTGATAGAAAGTATTGACCTTTGATATATAATATTTTATTATGTAATATAACATACGTTCATATCATATCTATGTATATAGAGTTGCTATGACGATGACAATTATGTGCGAAATGCATTTCTTCAACGCTTACTCGATAAATGTACTTTCAAGGTTAGTAAAATGTGTTAAAAGTTAATTTTACTGCACTAGTGCACTCTGCGGACGAAGGAGAGAGCTATGCTCGGATTATCCCTGCGAGATGAAATCAGAAATGAGGAGGCTCGTAGGAGAGGCAAAGTCACCGACATAGCTCAACGAGTTGCGAAACTGAAGTGGAAATGGGCAGGGCACATAGTTCGAAGAGCTGATGGTCGATGGGGTCCCAAGGTGGAGGCTGGAGTGGCGACACCGCATCGGGAAGCGCAGTGTTGGCAGACCCCCCACTAGGTGGACCAACGACATCAAACGAGTCGCTGGATTCAGGCGGCGCAAGACCGGGGTCTGAAGATGTCCATGCCAGAAACCTATGTGGACGTCAACCGGTTGATAAATATAAAAAAGAAGAAGAAAGAAGTCCGGAAAGTGTCAAAACCGCACTGCGGCTATCATTTTCAGATTATGTCTGAACTCTGAAGTTTTGAACGAACTGAAGATCGCGTAATGCCAGTAATTCTTTCGGAAAATGGATTTCCATTGGAGGATGTATATTTATACATCCTTATTAAAATGCGAAAGTGTGTTTGATTGTTGCTTTGTTGGTTTGTCCTTCAATAACGCTGCAACAGAGCTACGGATCGACGTGTTTTTTGCATGGGTATAGTTGAGGACCTGCGTAGTGACATAAGCTAGACTTTTTATTGCGGAAAATCAAAGAGTTCCCGCGGGATTTTAAAAACTAAATCCACACGGACGAAGTCGCGGGAATCAGCTAGTATTTAATAAATCAACAACATCAATCACATAAAAAATTACCTTAAAACCTAATGTAATAATTATGTACTTAAGGCAAAAACACATCAAAATCAGTCCAGTAATTACTTTTCAGGACGCGCAAACTCGAAACTTTTAGCCAAAACACCGCGCCGTGGCCGAGAATAATGAACGTATAGTATTAATATAAGCCTCAATAGCCCAATGGTTAAAGGTGCGTAAAAACTGTAAGATCGCAGGTTCGAATTCCACCCGTTGCACTATTGTCGTACCCACTCCTAACACAAACTTTCCGCTTATTTGGAAGGGATAGGACTAGGAGGATATTAGTCAACTTCAAGTTACCTAATATTCTTAAAAAAAAAATATGAATATATATAATTCTTTTAAAAATATATATATAATTATTATGTTATAACTACAATTATTAGTTTCTAATCAGATTTAGGCAGAAAAGTTAGCACGTGTATACCTAATATCTGGCGTCTTAACGACAAATACTTATCTGTCGTGCTATCTAAATGTTCATGTATGTATCTATATATCATGATAATAAAGCTATTATTATCATAAGCCTCCTTCCACTAATATTAAAATTACAAAAACGTTTGTTGATTTGTCCTTCGATCATGCAGGATTTAATAATATCTTAAAAGCGTAACTCCGCAGGGAAGAAGTCACGCGCAAAAGTTAGTTTTTCATTTAAAAATTTATTTAATTGTTAAACTTTACACTCCAATTTACAGTTTTCGTTCTTTAATTCATTTTTAGGGTTCCGAAAATTTTCCGAAAATCATTTACTTAAGTGAATATGTAAAATATTCTTTTTGAAACAATAAAATATCTTAAACCCGATAGTTATTAATTCCTCCTTCCTAAATTGTAATCTTCACAAGTTTCTGAACCCTCAGTGCGCGAGTATGACTCGCACTTGGCTGGTTATTATTTTTTTAATCCAAATGGGCATCGCACCAAGCGTAAAGGTAAAAACATGCCAAAGATGCCTCACTGCGATATCTCGCGGTCGCGATTTAGCTCGCTATCTCGATGTCATCTCCATGTAAAATATATGTATGCAAACAGATGAGCACGAACATGTCGAAGGATACCTCACTGCGATACATCGCGGTACAGCGAGGTATCTTTGACATGTTCGTGCTCGTCTGTTTGCATACATTTGTTTTAAATGGAGGTGACATCGAGGTAGCGAGCTAAACCGCGACCGCGAGGTACCGCAGTGAGGCATCTTTGGCATGTTTTTACCCTTATAATATAACGGTAGACGGTACGGTAGCAACTAACAACAAATGGAAACCTCCCACTAGATCTAATCTAACGATCGTTGCTTATCAACACGGTACACGACTTTAGACGCGATTTAAATCTCTGCCTTAGACTACGAATAGTATTCACATCCGGTTCGAGAAGCAAAAACCGCTAAACAAAGCCGACAACAAACTCAGCAGTTGTTCTTTTCAAAGCAAAATAATACAATATTATTATTTAGCCTACTACAATGTAATAAGTTATTGCATCTTGTGGGAATTGCAAGATAAGATTGTTCCCATGCTACTTTTTTTTCTTTTTTTTATTCGATGACAAGATAGTCCTTGACTACAATAATTTCACCTGATGGTAAATGACGATGCAGTCTAAGATGGTAGCGGGCTAACTTGGAAGGGGTATGGCAGTGTACATTCAACCCCTAACCCTGTTTCTACAAGCCATCGTGCCGGAACGCTAAATCGCTTGGCGGCAAGTCTTTAAGGGTAGGGTGGTAACTAGCCACGGCCAAAGCCTCCCACCCGACCAGACCGGAGACAATTTAGAAATTATAAATTCCCAAATTACCCCCGCCGGGAATCGAACCCGAGACTCTGTCATTGAATGAATGAAATTATTTATTAATCTTCTTTAATCTTCTAAATATATAAAAGGCAAAGGTGACTGATTGACTGACTGACTGACTGATCTATCAACGCACAGCTCTAACCACTGGACCGATCGAGCTGAAATTTGGTATACAGGTAGCTGTTAGAACGTAAACATCCGCTAAGAAAGGATTTTGGAAAATTTCAACCCCAAGAGGGTTAAATAGGGGGTTAAAAAATCGAACCTAACGTGAGCGAAGCCGCGGGTTAAAGCTAGTCGGGGATAAGACATAAGCCCTAAGCTTACCTAACCTCCCATTTCATATAGGCTAAGCATATAGGTCAAATCATACGCCACTAACTTCTAGGGGTCGGGGTATTATTGAATTTTCAGTCTAAAAGCAAACAGTATTAGATAAAGTTTGTTTTCAATGTTGATGAGCCAGCAAAATATTTCATTTGTCGGAATAAACTTTAACCTTTACGATGTACGCTGAAGCTAAGTTGGCGAGTGGGCGGACGATACAAAACACGCTTTTGTTAAGCTTTTCTAATTTTCTACTCTGTAGGGATAATATTTATGTATTCGTCCATATTTTGAAGCCCCAATAGCCCAACGGTTATAGGTGCGGACTGAAAAACTTAAAGGTTTCAGTCGCAGGTTCGAACCCCACCGGTTGCACTATTGTCGTACCCACTCCTAGCACAAACCTTTCGCTTATTTACAGGGGAGAGGAGAATATAAGTCAAGTTCAGCTTGGCTAATATTCTTTTTTTTTTTAAAAAATCTGCTGGAAGAAGAACATAATTTTAGATTGTATGTTTGTTAACTGTGCTTGTACCAATATTAATATTTCTCTTTTGGTAGAAAAAGGGGGGTGTTATATGTGTTATAAGTGTATGTCTGTCTGTTCCCTCGTAGCTCCCTAACGAATGAAACGATTTTGATGCAGTTTTCCTGCTTGAAAGCTAACATTATCGAGGTGGATCTTAACTATAGTTTATGAAGATTTGCTCAGGCTTCTAGAGATCACTGGTGCGGTTGATTTGAAAGGTGGTGGTTGCAGACAACAGATATAGTGTGTTTGGGCTCATTAGAATAGTCTCAATGAGTATAGGTGTTAGATAGATGATGAGCGAGGATAGAGGAGAAGGATGTGATGATGGAGCAGAAAAGATCCGGATCAGTCCGACCAAAGATTCACAATTTGTCGGGAGTGTTTTAAATCAGCCCACACTTGTTCTATTTTTTAGGGAAAATAATACTTATAGACAATTTCTTACCACCACTTCGCAAAGAAAAGGTGTCAACCAGACTCGTCTTGTATCTTTGAGTTTGTCACTTTCTGGCACTCAAATCAAATCAAAATCAAATCAAAATTTATTTATTTCATGTAGGCCAACTTGTAGCTCTTATGACACGTCATAAATCTACCACCGGTTCGGAATGCAGATTCTGCTGAGAAGAGTCGGCAAGAAACTCAGCAGTTGCTCTTTTCAAAACAATTTTTTTTTTACAATTTTTAACAAAACTAGGCTATGCACACAATGTTTCCACAAGGAAGTTTCAAAAATGCACACCTATCACAACCTAACACATGTTAACATGAGTAGACACAAAGCAGACCCATTCCCGTTGGTGGCACCCGTTCACGAGCACGACGCATGATCCAGCCATTGCTTCGCTCAACCATATTTGAGGGAACGTAACAACCCGCAAGAGAATAAACGCGTGGCCATTTAAGAAAGAAAGAAAAAGCATTTACTTGAGACAGACAGCACAGTTAATGACAGAGAGAGATACAAAACAAAAAAACAAAAAATAAATAAATATGTGTGGTCCCAAAATGGACTCCACTCAGCATATGCTATCCCTGTGATAAAAGCACAGGCATAGCGCTGGTCTTCCGTGGATTTGGTCATTCTTTTACCTAATAGGTAGCAATACATCTACTATCTTGTAACTAGCCCACTTGCCGCCATTTTGGGACAAATAAAGAACCAAATTTGGACTAAGGAAAGGTTTCATTGATCTTTTAAAATTATATTTAAGTTTCTTACAACGTTTGAATGATTATTATTATTATTTTTGAGGCTTCAAAGTTTGATTTCGACTGTTAAACAGGTATAAAACTTTAGTGATTTAAAACTTCATCTATCTGAGAATTTCTCTCTGATTAGCTTAATGCCAAAATTAGACGGTTCAATTTTCGAGATTTCTGCTTTCATTTTGGAGGCTTCATCGATGAGTGACGCTTCCCTCACGAAGGCGATTTGCCTCCGTGAGGAAAGCGTGTATTGGTATCGTGCTTCGTTCATCGCAAAAATGAACGATGAACAGTGAACCGTCTAATTTAGGCTTAACTATTACACCAAAATTATATCAAAGATCACTAACCCTTCGATGCCAAAATTTCTGATTATTGAACGAGCGAAGCGAGTTCTCTGAGTCAACTAGGGCGCTTGCCTACTGGACAGAGAAGTGTGTACGTCCAAATGTCTGTCAGAGCCCTATAACTTCTGAATTACTGAACGTAATTACTTCAAATTTAAATATAATATGTAAACTGATGGCCTTCAGCCGAACATTGTATAAAAAAATATAAAAAGCTTTATTTCAGGGGGGCTCTCATAGAAGCGTATTTGAAGTAAAATTTTGTTTATTGCGTTACATTGACTTGCGATATATTTTTTTAAAGACGACTTTTATCAGAGTACAAAAATATTTTTTTTTTTAATTTTTCCCTTAAAATTGACGAAAAGGGGGGCTTTCAAAGTGGAGATTTTAATTTGAGCCATATGTCAAGAATGACAAGATATTAGAACTTGAAACTTAGTGGTAAATTCAGTTATATTTTGTACTTGAACAACAAATACTAAAATTAGATAAATATTATAAAGAAACGAAATTATTTAATTTTTAATGCTAATAGCTTCACAATAATGCTAATAGATGGCGCTGTATCAGTAAAAAATTTGCGTCAACTATTATTATTTTTTATTGCGTCTAATGTTAAAAGTTAATTATTACAATATATAATTAAAACTATCTTTTGGGAATTATGGGATACCGCGAGGTCTCAGTTCGGGGCGAACTACTAGTTATCTTTCTTAAGGTTGTCTGGAGGAGATTGTTACAAGCGATAAAGCCTGCTTTGAGCGATTTATGCTATGAATGTTGTTATATTTTACATATAACAATAAAAACCACCACAATTATATTCAAGTACGTATATATATTAATTTTTAATAAAATGTAAACACTAGTTGATGAGGTGTTTTTGATTCCCGCAGGAACTCTGTCATAATTATAAAGGTTAAAGTTTGTATATGGGTGTGTGTGTGTATGTTTGTTGCTAATTCACGTCACAAAGAATGAACCAATTTGGCTGAAATTTGGAATGGAGATAGCTCATACCCAGGAATAATACATTGGCTATATTTTATCCCGGAAAATTAAAGATTCCCGAAGGAGTTAAAAAACCTTAAAACACGCGGACGAAGTCGCGGGTATCGTCTAGTTTACCATAAAGCTTTTATCGAGCAACTTCTCAAAATTTCCCACAGGCTCTTGGGCTATGTTGTATGTACCTATAGCTAGCAATGAAATGACGCCCTGTAATCACAATAGTTGAGTTAATCACTGAAGTCTACTGAAGACTAATTGGAATTAACTCCATTCAGAATACAGTAGGGCTACGAGCGGTTTCTCAACAATTGTGTGTACTGCACAGTGTACAGTCAACTTTGAATAAATATAAAATCTCTGAATTAATTATACTATCTCCATATGTTATGCTTTGAAAATAATTATTTAAGTTTTGATTACAGTGGTAAATCACAACGTACATTTTCCGACTACGCAAAAGATATTATAGTGCAGGAGCGTGTTAGCAAACACTGACCGTACGCTCTCTATTCCCTCACTCTCGTAATCTCATGGCTATGTCAACTGGAATTAGATTAGGTGCAATACGTATCCTTCAAGGCACGGTGTGTCACACTCTTTTAAATACTTGAAAGTCACACCACAAACTTCTTTTCTTCTTCTATTCTATTCCCTCACTCTCGTAATCTCACGGCTATGTTAACTGGAATTAGATTAGGTGCAATACGTATCCTTCAAAGCACGGTGTGTCACACTCTTTTTAATACTTAAAAGTCACACCACAAACTTCTTTTCTTCTTCTTTTCTTTGGTGAATGGCTTTTTTTAGTGCCAAGTCAGACCACAAACTTAGGATTGCTACTGAAAAGTCTTGACAGAAAAATGCAATGACTTTTTTGCCTTTTTTTTGCCCAGGAATATGAACTAAGATCTCAATCAATGAGCCAGTGAAGGACATAAAGTGATAAAAGAATATATTTTTAAAGCTGTACATACCACATAGCCAAACCGAATCAAATTGTGGCTCATCGGAAACCGTATACTTTAAATAGCAGTCAAAAATTTAGTTATAATTCTATTATCCTATTCGTGGCTTTACACTTTTTTGCAAAATTAGTGCCAAACTTTACTTAACTACCTAGGTAATTAGATATTTTGTTAAGTTTGTACACATATGGATTTTTCAACAGTTTATTAAACGAGGTTTTTTTTACAATTTTTAATTTATTTTAATAGCAATTATTCAGCCAATAATTTACAGTGCATCCTCTTTGAAACAAATGGCAAAAGACAAAATAGTACAAAAAACTATTTGTTTCAAAAAAGGCAAATCATTGTTCCCTTTGGATCGGGTGGCATTATTTTACTCCTGTCCAATTGATAGAGTTATTTAGTGTACGACCGAATTGACTCCATTATGACGTAGATTCAGAGCGATACAGCCTCAGTCCACTGAAACCTCAGTCTCGTCGTAGCATTCGTAGATACCGCAGCGCTCCCATACTACGCTCTTGCTACGCGCTACGCGATAAACTACGAACTTTCGATTGACCGATACATTTTTTTCTAATCATCAGAAAAGTATAACTTTTAGGTCATTTATTTAAACATTTACAAATTACACAATATGTAAGGGTGAAGTAAACTTTAAGCTTTCCGATGGAATATTGTGTAGAGATTTTCTACCCATTTTTTTTACTTTAAGATAGTTGTTTGATTTTGTTTTGTTTCAATATAAAATGTGCTTTTACAAACTTGGTGTCCGCATAAAATTCAAAATGTACCTAAATGCTGATGATGCTACATGAAGGAAATATGGTAAGTGCATAATAAGTAAACTTTAAACCCCTTTAAAAAAAACATAGCTACGAGTAAAAGGTATTGTACAACTAAAAAATATTAAATAAACACTTTAGGGCCCAAAACGGATAATATATTACTTACCTTTGTCCACATTAATTAGGCATTATCTATTTCTGAAATACGTATATAAACATATACCTATTTCAGAAATAGATAATGCCTAATTAATACAAACGTATAAGACCATATCAGTAACTAATGCTCCACGCCATTCATCCTATGGAGTTTTCAAAATAAATACAACTCAAAAAATGTGAAAATCAAACGTTATTTTCTTTTAGTTCGAGTCGTTTGTTGCCCTATGAAAAAATATTATTAGCCTCGTAACATACTCTCAACAAGTAACTTAACTTTGTAACTTGTGAACATTCTTTCTCGAATGCTTGTACTAGGAGTTAAAAATAATTGTGCAATAAACCTGCGACTTTCAGATACCAATTCTCCACAACAGTTGATCTATTGAGTCTTTAACTGCCTGAAACATGCCCAAACTGTATTTAGAATCTAATTAAATGCGAGTTACACAAAGGCCTATCCATAAAAAAAGAAATGCTATGTTTTCTTTTATTGCGACGTTATGAAAGCCCAATTCCCAGAATGCCCAGAATGTCTTTTACGTCTAATTCCCGGAATGTCTAATAGCCCATGAATAGCGTTGCCAGGCATCCGGACAAAGCCGGACACAGTCAGGTTTTTTTTTATCGGGCAAACGGGCAGGCGGGTCATCTGATGTTAAGTGATTACCGCCGCCTATGAAAATTTGTAGCACCCGAGGCACCACCAATGAGTTGCCGGCTTTTTAGGCATTGGTTGGTCCGCCCCTTGAATAACCCCTTGTTGTAATTTAGTGGGAACACCGTCGCAGGAAGTTGGTTTCACAGTTTCAAAGTACGTGGAAGAAAAGATCGTTTTTGAAAATGCCAAATTAGACGGTGTCCGGCCTGTCCGACTTTTGTTAAGCTTTTTATGTTTGACCATTTTTTTACATATTTGTCATGTGTTGGTTTCCGCTCCGCTCGCCTCACCTTGTATCGCTACGCTAGCGCAAGCGAGCTTTTAAAAAAAATTGCCAAGTCTAAAAAATCAAGGGTGTCCGGCTTTTTTACCCAAATGTCCGGCTAAACTGGCTAGCCTGTCCGGCTTTTCGGTTTGAAGACCTGGCAACCCTACCCCTGAAGCAACTATCATGAAATAAAAGACTTTTGAATTCCTCCCAAGTACAACGTAGTTATAATAAATCCTGTAAATTTATGGGTGTCATAAAAACTTGTTCAATAGAGCGCGCGAAATCGTGACTATGTTGCACAAGATTAGGTTTTGTTAATCTAAACTATACATTGAGATTGATTTTTATGGTCCTTGAGCTACTAAAGGTTTTTATTCACCATCATCATCACACTAGTTTGAAAAGTCTATTAGTTACTTCTTCTTCTGTTTCTTCATCAACCGATAGACGTCCACTGCTGGACGTAGGTCTCTTGCATGGACCTCCACAGCCTCGGTCTTGCGCCGTCTGAATCCAGCGGCTTCCTGCGACTCGTTTGATGTCGTCGGTCTACCTAGTGGGAGGTCTGCCAATACTGCGCTTCCCGGTGCGGGGTTGCCACTCCAGCACCATGAGCTCTTCGAACTATGTGCCCTGCGTATTTCCACTTCAGTTTCGCAACTCGCTGAGCTATGTCGGTGACTTTGGTTCTCCTACGAATCTCCTCAGTTCTGATTTGATCTAACAGGTACTAAGATCGAGCAAAAATTAAAGTTATGGAGACCCTTTTCCATTTTTACCTTTTTTTATTATTTGTTGTTATAGTGGCAATAGAAATACACATTTTGTGAAAATTTCAAGTATCCACCTACGACGGTTCATGAGATATAGCCCGCTGACAGACGGATGGACAGCGGAGGCTTAAGGTCGTAGCCGATTTATACGACTCCGTTCCCACCCAACCAAAGTATGAGCATTCAAATATGGACTTAATATCGTGCTCTGGAGATGCATTTTACAGTAACTACACAAAATAGCAAACAGCGCGCGGTGCGTACCGCACACTTCAACAGAGCGGGCCGCGCGCTGTGAGCACGGCGTCTGTTCGCTTGAAGCGTGCTAACGGTCGGCGTACGTGCGCGGGTGGAGAGACGCCGGCCGCCGCCGCCGGAATGATAGATGTAGGCGCGGAAACAGCGCGTAGCCTGTTATAGCTGTAAGCGCGGGTGCAGCGAGTAGCCTGCTAGCTGTAGGCGCGGGGGCAGCGAGTAGCCTGCTAGCTTTAGGCGCGGGGTCAGCGAGTTGTCTGCAGGAGTTGTGTTGCAGCGGTGTCGTTTAAGTGGGCTACGAACTTTTTAGTCGGAGGATCCCGTTGGCAACCTTTGTGTACGGTACCCTAAAAATAACGTTTGAAAACTCTCGTTTATGCTATTAAAGTTAGTATCGCCACCAGCAATCCACATTTTGTGAAAAAAGGCCTGGATTGGCTAATTTATCAACGTCGAGAGATTCTCTGAAACTATTTTGCAAAATTCTCTCCTAAATGTGTAAAAAAAGGAAAAATATCGCGGCTCTTGGCAGGCCTCATTAACTAACGAAATGGGCAATGATTGCGTTTTTCAGTTCTGTTTCAGGCAGGCAAGGTTTTATGAAATTGATTCTTACTGCCTTAGATTCCTTGGATTTGTATCCTTCAAGGGAAATAGTACTTCTTAGGGTTCCGCAGCCAAATGGCAAAAAACGGAACCCTTATAGATTCGTCATGTTTGTCTGTCTGTCTGTCCGTCCGTATGTCACAGCCACTTTTTTCCGAAACTATAAGAACTATACTGTTGAAACTTGGTAAGTAGATGTATTCTTTGAACCGCATTAAGATTTCCATACAAGAATAGAAAAAAAACAATAAATTTTGGGGTTCCCCATACATAGAACTGACACTCAAAAATATTTTTTTCATCAAACCCATTCGTGTGGGGTATCTTTGGTCTTCAAAAATGATATTGAGGTTTTTAATATCATTTTTTTCTAAACTGAATAGTTTGCGCGAGAGACACTTCCAAAGTGGTAAAACTAAAAAAATATATGATGTTCATTACCATATAAACTTCCACCGAAAATTGGTTTGAACGAGATCTAGTTAGTAGTTTTTTTAATACGTCATAAATCATAAACCGCAATTGCTGCTACGGGACCCTTCATGGGCGAGTTCGACTCGCACTTGGCCGCTTTTTTTTTTAATATCACGGAATTCCACAAAATAACGCCTGCTTCTATCTAATATTGAGCTATCCCAATAAACCTTGCAACTCCAGTGTCGGTTCCATAGCTCGGTGTTTGTACTGATAAGGATCCAAATAAGGATCCTTCCATGCATGCTGACGAAACCAAAAATTAGCATAATCCGTTGAAATCATACATCAGCGTTGATTTTAATCAACGAAATCTAAGCATTTCGAGTTAATTTCCCGCCCTACCGACAGGGAATCGCTTATTTATCGCCGAGGGAGGTATTCAAATAACGAATTCAACGTCTAAAACCAAAATTACTTTTCGCTTCACATTTAACATTCACAGAGTCTAGAGTGACGCGCTCCTGAAATTGCGTATTAAGGCGACAGGATATTTAAAGTTAAGACCGCACATACGAGATGACTAATATTAATTTTTGGCCTTTGTTTATTGGGATGTACTATTAGGTACTTTATTAGAGCCGATTTCACCCTATACAAATAAGTCTTATCCGACCGTTTTGATATTTTGGCAGCTTTTGAAATTATTTGTCGGCTAAACGTCACTCGATGTTTGCATTGGTGAAATCAGCACTAAGTACATTACCACATATCCTTTCTATCCTTACTAAAAAAAAAGCAAAAGTGTTTTTTGTTGTTTTTTGTTTTGTCCGTCAATCACGCGGCAACAAATCGCTGATTTTGCATACATAGTTCAGGTCTTGGAGAGTCATATAGGCTACTTTTTATCCCGAAAAAAAAAACAGAGTGTTTTCGCGAGAATTTTGTAAACTAACTCAGCTCGAACGAAGTCGCGGGCAAAAGTCGTTTATATAGCTTAGTCCTGTGGCTTAGTCGTTAACATTTCAGCCTCCTAAGGATGGTTTGGTTAGAATCCTAAGTACCTCTATCTTTTCAGAGTTATGTGAGTTTTAAGCAATACCGGAAAACATCGAATACTTTTCGTTGTCTTGTACTTATATGCTTGACGACCTCCATGGTGCAGTGGTGAGCGCTATGGTCTTATAACTGGGAGGTCTCGGGTTCGATTTCCGGCGGGGGCAACTCGGAAATTTATAATTTCTGAATTGTCTCTGGTCTGATCTGGAGGAAGGCTTTGGCCGTGGCTAGTTACCAGCCTACCGTCAAAGACGTGCCGCCAGGCGATTTAACGTTCCGACACGATAGCGTGTAGAAACCGATTACGGGTATGGGTTGAATCTACACTGCCCCTTCTAAGTTAGCCCGCTACCATCTTAGATTGCCTCGCCACTTACCATCAGGTGAGATCTTGTCATCGGATAAAAAAAGTCTCGTCTTGGGTCTGCAATATACTCAAGCAACTAGGATTTACCGGGTCTCTACACGAGTGTCTTTGAAAATAATTAAACAACCTTTCCGCGTCGTGATGAGATTAATCCCTCATTATTTTACTCCAGTCGAGTTAAAGCGAAGAGCGCCTGTGCTATTTAGATAAATTAATCGAGTTTAAAGTCTCCTTAGGCCCGATTTCTCCAAACTTTCTTATTCTCGAGAATAACATTATCAGCAATTATTGTATAGAATCAGGCGTTACTTTGCGGAAATTCATGATTAGCAAGAAAAGGTTACAATTATTTTGCTTGTAATTGTTGGCGGATTATCGCAAAATAATTCTAACCTGTTTTCGCTTATCAGGAATTATTTTTCTCTTCGTAGCAACTCCTGTAGCAACATGTTTACTCGTTATCTCCATTCTGCCTTAACAGGTAAACAATGATTTCTAACAAAAATGCGTAAGCGACGCGTTAACCACGGCGCTTAAGAGATTCATACCATACTAACTATGAAACCGTGCTACACTGAAAATTCAAACTTAAGAACGTCTTATGCGCCCTGCTACGTTCGCCGATTACGCGTTTCTCCGAAAAACTTTCTAGATAGCTAAGAAAAATTTATGATAATACTAGTTGTTACCCGTGACTTCGTTCGCGTGAATTGAGGTTTTTTTTGGATTCACGCGGGAACTCTCTTATTTTCCGGGATAAAAAGCAGCCTATGTCCTATTCCAGACTAATACTCGTGTCCTATCTAATAATAATCTATTTCTGTGCTGAATTTCAGCCAAATCGGTTCAGTTGTTGCGACATGATTGAGTAACAAACATACAAACTTTCGCATCAGACTAATATTATAAAGGCGAAAGTTTGCATGTGTGTGTTTGTTACTCTTTCTACTACTAGCCAGATTTGGCTGAAATTTGAAATAGAGATAGTTCACATCCAGGATTAAAACATAGGCTACATTTTCCTTAAAAATCCTTAATCCACACGGATGAAGTCGCGGGCATCATCAAGTATAATATATTATAATAGTATTATAATAGTAGTTGATAGTTGATAATAGGAATAGGATAATAGGATACTACTTACTAGTTGATAATAGGAAGTGTATAATCGAGCGTATGATACATACGTTGAGGCGTTGTTGTTGAGGCGTTGTTGAGGCGTTGTTGAGGCGTTGTTGAGGCGTTGTATCATCGAGTATAATATTATAATACATCCGCGAAGGTGTTACATAAAACAACACTGAAGTAGTAAGGCCGCTGTTGTTCGCACTGTGATGCATCCATAAGTAGGACAGTGTATGCAGCGTCGCATCGTCAACTTACGAGTATATAGCCGAGTGACATTTTCTGTTCCATTTTTGCCTAGCTATCCGACGAAACTAGAATTTTCCAAATAAAATAAAAGTCAGAATGTACATTTTGAATGGAAATGTTGGCTCATTATTTACGAGTATATTTCGGTATGTCCAGTGTGAACGAGGATGAATAAGACTGGACCCAGGAACAAAGTTAATTGTATTATTATTGAACTCATCGTGCTAGAAACCTTCGACATCGGCCAAAATTTTGACCTCTTATTCCAGGGGTCGCAGATTCGATCCCGGGCACGCATCTCTGACTTTTTGGAGTTAGGTTGTTTAAGCAATTAAAATCACATGCTTCAAAGGTGAAGGAAATCATCTTGAGGAAAACTGCACGCCTGAGAGTTTTGAATAATCTTTTCAAGGGTGTGTGAAGTCTATACGCATTAAAAAAATTAAACCTGATGGAAATAGAACTCGGGACCTTTTTATAAGAACAGAAATTACGGTATACCTACTTACTTAAATTTTTTTAAAGAGTTAAATGCGAAATGCAAATACATTGCATGTCAATTGTAAGCATCTTAGAAACCATTAAAAGTAGGCTATTTCAAGAAACTAGGTTACATAGAATTAACTCGATAAGCACTACAATGTTATTAACTATTTCAAAGTAATAAGTTGTAACATCTTGTGGGTGGCTGAAAAAACTGAAACACCTGAGACACTTTTATGCAAAGTGCATTAAGTAAAATAGATAAGTATATAGTATCGATCATACTTTCGCATCCTTACTTATATCCTTACTAATATTATAAATGCGAAAGTGTGAAAAATTGGTTGTTGGTTTGTTGGTTTGTCCTTCAACAAAGCAACGGATCGACGTGATTTATTGCATGGGTATAGTTGAGAACCGGGAGAGTGACATAGGCTACTTTTTATCCCGGAAAATCAACGAGATTCCGCGGGATTTTTTAAAACGAAATCCACGCGAGCGAAGCCGCGGGCATCAACTAGTTTATAATATTAGTAAAAGGAAAGTAACGATGATATAAAAACGAAAAGGGCAAGGAATACAAATATTTTACAACTCATCATGCATTAGCAATTCATACTCACAAATTCAGCTTACATTATGCTTGTACTCCAAAATATTTAGGTTTGTTTTCGACCCTTTTTATTAAAATAAAAAAAAGCGCTCGCTAAGTGTTTTTAACCGACTTCTAAAAAGGAGGAGGTTATCAATTCGGCCGGTATATATTTTTTTTTTTTTCTATGTATGCCCGCCGATTACTCCGAGGTTTCTGGACCGATTCACGAGATTTTTTTTTTAATCGACAGAGGAAGCTCGCGAAATGGTCCCATAAAATTTTTTACCTTCTACTCCTCAAGCCTATGATATTTATTTATTTATTTAAAGCCTGATGCTACAGGGGCATTTCCCCCCTAAATTATGGGACTTTAGGAACCGTCGTTTACGAATTGGTATGCTTGGCCTAAGCATATACTAGATCATAGAGCTCCAGGTCCTACTCCTCAATCCTGATGCTGTAGGGTACTGCCCACCTAAATTATAGGGATTTAGGAACTGCTAATCATGAATTGTTATTGTGTGTAATAAGCATATACTACACCATCGAGGTCTAGGTTCTAGCTCCTCAATCCTGATGCTGCAGGGTACTGCCCACCTAAATTGTAGAGATTTAGGAACTGCTCATCATGGATTGTTATTATATGTAATAAGCATATACTACTCCATCGAGGTCTAGGTTCTAGCCCCTCAATCCTGATGCTGCAGGGTACTGCCCACTTAAACTGTGAGGATTTAGGAACTTTCGCTTGCGAATTGATATTGTTAGTATCAAGCATATTCTACATCGTGGAATTCAAGGTCCTCGCTCTTCAATACTAATGCTGCAGGGGTACTGCCTACTTAAACTGTGAGGATTTAGGAACTGTCGTTCACGAATTGATATTGTTGGTACCAAGCATTTACTACATCATAATGCTCAAGGTTCTAGCTCCTCAATCCTGATGCTGCAGAGTTGGAATAATTACGAACTGACGCTTTCGAATTGCTATTGTTGGTACCAACCATGGACTACATCATGGAGCTCCTAGTCCTAGCTCTTGTGTATTGTTAATAAGTACTGTAGGTACCAAGTGTAGAACTACATTAGTACCGTAGCGTTGGAGCCTCCCTCCAACGCCACGGTACTAATGTACTAATGTAGTTGTACACGAAGAAAGAAACAGGATCAAGCTACACTAAAAAGCTTAAAATAAAAATTCTTTTCAAAAAACCGACTTCAAACGCCACTACAAAGTATAAAAATAATTTTATTTTGTACACGTTTGTTGAAGTCGGGCGGGCTTAACTAGAAACGATGAAATCGATGCGCGACGCTTATCTTATGGTGACATATAAGAGACACGTTTATTGAAATCGGGCGAGCATCGCGTATCGGTTTCATCATTTCTATTTAAGCCGCCCGACTTCAACAAACGTGTACAAAATAAAATTATTTTTATACTTTGTAGTGGCGTTTGAAGTCGGTTTTTTGAAAAGAATTTTTATCAATTAAATGGTTGAATTTGGCCTAAAACAGTAATGTGCCACCCGTGTCCCAATTATGCGATCGGAATGGGTTCGACTTACTTCGTTGCTGTGAGGTTTACATGACGTTTGGCCAAAATTGGGACATTCGCTTTCAACTAAAATAAATTGTGTTACTGACTGATGCCCACGACTTCAACCAGGTGGATTGAGTTTTTATAATCCCGCGGGAATTCTTTGGTTTTCCCGGATAAAAAGTAGCCTATGTTACTCGCCAGGTCCTCAATTATACCCACGCAAAAAATCACGACGGTCCGATCAGCAAACTAACAAAAACACACTTTCGCATTTACAATATTGGTAAGGATAGTAAGAAAATAAGAATAGTTAGTAAGGAAGTAAGGACTAGCAGATGCCCGCGACTTCATTTGTTTTATAATATTAAGTTAGGATTAGTAAGGAAGTAAGTATAAAGTGTAACTAGCTGACGTTGCTAACTATACCTAAACTAGGAAGCAGATAGTCGTTGCAGTCATCTCTGATGGTTAATTAGGAGCTTAGGATAGTACAACTGTATATACCTACTTCAAAATGTGATGATATTTTGTGAAACAATACATTTTTTTTTTAATTCGTCTTTATTATACTATTTCTCTAGACTTATCAGAAGAGCCACAGGTCAGTTTAAAGATGAAATTCTTTATTTCATTTTTTGAATTTTTTTAGTAATTTTTATAAGTCGTCCCAACTTAGTCTTAGATATAGAATCGACGTGGTCGTCCTACATAGTAGACTGGCTCGTCTAGCGTAAACCTGGTTGTAAGATAGAATTCTATTTGAAGCACTAAAAGCCTTCACCATTTATCTTTAACAGCGTTTAGGAAAATTTATTAGACGTGATTTCACAGCTTCAACTTAGGTGTTAGGTTAAAAGTTAAAACCATATTATTAGCTGAAATGATTTACGACGACCTCCCTGACGTAGTGGTGAGCGCTGTGGTCTTATAACTAGGAGGTCTTAGGTTCGATTCCCGGTGGGGGCAATTTGGGAATTTACAATTTCTGAATTGTCTCTGGTCAAGTCTGAGTGGAGGCTTTAGCCGTAGCTAATTAAGATCGTGTGATCGGTCTTTTAGCTGTCTTTGATTCAATTCAATTCAATTCAAAATTTATTTATTTCATGTAGGCTAACTTGTAGCTCTTATGACACGTCATAAATCTACCACCGGTTCGGAATGCAGATTCTGCTGAGAAGAACCGGCAAGAAACTCAGCAGTTGCTCTTTTCAAAAAATAAAATAATTTTACAATAAGTAACCAGACTAAGCTATGTATACAGTGCTTCCACAGTGAAGCTTCAAAAATGCAATACATATAATCCAACACATGTCAACATGGGAAGACAAAGCAGACCCATTCCCGTTGGTGGCACCCGTTCACGAGCATGACGCATGATCCAGTCATTGCTTATTTGTTCGATAATATGTGTATATTATCGAACAAAAATAAAGACAAAAGATCGTTCAATATAGAGGCTAAAAGATTACATAGGTATTGAACAATAATAAGAATAACAGCTTTCTTGATCTAAAGTTGTAGACAATGTGAAGTCCATTGTGCCTCACGTAGCTAATTAATGTGAGGGGTCACTGTATGCCTCCAAATGAGGACCAGAGGTCACCTACGGAGATTAGCAAGGACTTTACTAAGTCCTTTGAATAAGGTATTATGTAAGATTGGACCCCTGATGAAATAAAGAAGGTTAAATATATACTTCGTTAACTTACATTAATTAACAAGATTAGTCCTAAAGAAATAGGCTTATAATTTTGCATGCCAGACAGAGGTCAAATCAGAACTGATGTAATCTGTAGGAGAAGCAAATTAGCTGAACGAATCGTGAAACTGAAGTACGGAAATGGGCTGAACAAATAGTTCAAAGATTTTTTTTTTTTAAGTGTCCTCTATCCTAGACAGGGATTTTGTTTTGCAATTTTAATTTTTATTTTATTTAAGTTATTTATTTAAATTCAAAGAATCGATGGTTGTTGGGTTCTCAAGGTACTGGAGTGGCAATCCTGCACCGGAAAACGGGGTGTTGGCAAACCTCCCACTAAGCGGACCGACAACATCAGCAGCTAAATACAGGCAGTGCAAGATACCTGTGAAAGTCCATGCAAGAGACCTTTGTCCAGTGTGACGACTATCGGTTGACAAGTGTAAATTAAAAGTTTAAAACACCCTCGACGTGTTACAACATTTTAATCGCTAGCCAGTAATCGTTAAAATAAAAATATGTAATCCGCCATTTTATGGCGGCAGCCATTTTGCACCGATTTTCATCAAACATAGCTAAGAACACTCCCGACTACTTAATTCATCTTTCAAAATCAAAATCGGTTCATTTGTTCGGGAGTCTACTATGCCACAGATACACACGCACGCACGGACTCACGCACGAATACACACACACACGGTTCTTGCGTCGGGGATTAATAAAGAAGACAAAGAAGAAAAATGCATAATTTTACCCTTACCCGTCCAGGGGTACTAGTGAGAAGACCACGGTGGATTCTCAAAATTTAGCAGAAAATATTTCTTACTAGGTCGTTTTGCTCTATGAGAAACAGTAAACATACACGAAAAGTTTAAGCACTGTAAATAATTCTATTCATACTCGTTGAATATTTCAAGCAGTAGCTATTCACAAGTCACAACAAACCCATCTTACAAAAAGAACATTTGTCAAATTTCCATACATTGCAAGGATTTCCCGTTTACTAATCTTTTTGTTCGACTGAACGTGTGAACGATTGAATGGAAACTCGGTGGAGCGATGCGATATTTTTTCTCGTGAGTCGACACGGCTGTGGATTTAAGAATTGTCAGTTTACGTAGAAAAACTTAGAGCATTCAACCAAGAATATTTGTCAAATTTCCATTCACTGGAAGGCTTTTCCGTTTACTAATCTTTTTGTTTGACTGAACGTGTGAACGATTGAATGAAGACTCGGTAGAGCGATGAGATATTTTTTCTCGTCAGTCGACACGGCTGTTATAGTTTTTGAAATTCACGAGGGCACGTGACTTTTACTTGTAGTTACGTCATGTACATGCACATTGCGTAAGTGTGCGTGTGTCAGCAGCCTAGGTGGGAGAGGTCAGGCGCGAGCAAGCTCTCGTTCACAGTTATACAGATGCGACACACACACTCAGACACACAACCATAAGCCATACACTATACCATCGAAATATGACTGACATCAAGGCCTAGGGTAGAAAAAAGTGTATGATATAGTTATAATTGATGCAAAACTGAAAGCACTGATTTGCGACTGTGTGCGAATTTCACCATCGCTGAGTGAGGTAATCGAGTGAATTTCAAGATTTGACAGATTTTCAGTACAAAAACTGTCAGAACGTCTTTAATTCCTTTATTAAACGTTACTCGGCGATCGACGGTGAAACCGGCATTTAATATTGTAAGAGGAATATCCGTTCGTCAATTCTTCATTTCGGCGAACTCATGATAAAAACCTGTCGCACTGTAGGCAGATGTGAGTCCTTCAAATATCTCTCGTTTATTCAAATGAATTGCTTTGAATCTCTCGTGAGAAATTGAATGGCCAGAACGAGTGTTCCATTTCGATCAAAATAAAGTGTCTAAAATATATTGAAAGATTAGAATAGAATAGAATGGAATAGAAATATTTTTTATTCAAATAAACTTTTACAAGCACTTTTGAATCGTCAATGAATCTACCACTGGTTCGGAATGCCTTTCCTGCCGAGAAGAGCCAGCAAGAAACTCGGCGGTTGCTCTTTTCAAAAAAAATCAAAATTTTACAATTGTTATTGAAACTATGCTATGTATTCAGTGCTTCCACGATGAATTTTCCTGAGTACAATACAAGTAAAAATAAATACAATACAAATACAAATAAATACAATTCAATACATGTTAACACAGGCAGGCAAAAGCAGACCCATTCCCGTTGGTGGCACCCGTTCACGAGCATGACGCATGATCCAGCCATTGCTTCGCTCAACCATATTTGAGGGAACGTAACAACCCGCACCACACGACACCACCACAGAAACTTTAAAGAGAGCATGGCATACTTAGATTTCTGTGTGTATTGTTAATTGGATTTTGCAACTGAATTATTTATTATTTGTTGAAAACGAACAGCAGATGTATAATAACTGTACCTATAGAATTTATTGGTGGTGAAAGATCCACCATTTTGGTCTTTTTGATAGATAGATTTTACCCATGACAGCTTCAACTTGACGTCTCGCAACACCGCAGTCCCATCGTGACCACGGTCCATGCAACTGTACCGAAATATCGACAATTCCAACAAAAACAATCACCGTGGTACGTACTCGTATAACTAAGTGCAATTCAGGTTGCATAGCGCTAACTTACCTACAGTTATATTCACCTAGAAGTTGCCTCTTATTCTGTCGCGTAACTGTTATCCCTTCGCACTACTTTAGCCCATAGCATAGGATTATTTCATTTCGGTAAGCATTTATTATATTTATTTCTGGATTAAAATAACATGTAAATTACATCAAAATCTTTAGAGTAGAATTTAAAGGAAGAAGCAATAAAGAATTCACATTTTGCAATTAATAATTATACAGTCAAGCTTCAACGTTCAAATATTCATTACGTCTGAGCTAATAGCGTCACTGGAAACATTTTCACTTAAGCCCCCGATCTCAAACTGAAAAAGTCACCTCATAATAAAACAAAGTCGGGTTTGTTCGAATACTTAACGGCTGGACCGATTTTCATGGAAAAATTAAAAAAAAAACCTTAGACACGCAATTAAACTCTCGGTCATTTTATAGCTTATTCTTCTGTCTATGATAGCGATTTTCGAAAAAAAAAAATTAAGAAATGCGACTGGAAATGGGCGAACTTCTTTACTTAAGTATTCAAACTTCAATGTTCTTTGAAAGTACCTCTTCGAGATTGCTCGTTAGTTTCAGGCAAAGGTATTATATACACATTTATACCAACATTTGTTCATGAATTTAAAGTAAATAGCCTCGTTGTTTGGTCCTGTTTACCGTTACAACTTACAGTGTAAACTCAGCTTAAAGTTTGCTCGTTTGACTTCAGCTTACTAACTTAGACGTCCTTAAGTCAAATTTTCTATATTTTCCTTTTCTTATCAACCAACAGCCACGTAACAAACCAAGTAACAAACTCATCAAAAAGTGTCAGCATTACAAAGTTTTATGTTGGTTAAATACTCTAAAGTTTAATGAAACGAAACTTGGAGATGTCGGGTGCAAGTGAGTCTAAGAGCCCATTTGACCGTCGTCAAGTTATCAATTAAACTTTAACCGACGAATTCTGATATTTTGACAGCTTTTGTATAGGAAATCTATCTTGCAAATAATCCGATGTAACGGTATGTCAATCTCACCTTTGAAAGTTTGTAAGACCCTTTAATCAAGTTAGAAATGAGCTGATGATCTACAAACGTCTGAATAGATCCCCATAAATTATAGCTAAGCCCCAACTCGGTCACGCCAGCTTTCAGACAAAACAAACCTTATCAAAATCGGTCCATTTGCTGGAGAAAAGTGGACAGCAAGAGACCTCGGGGACGTAGCCTGATGCGTTGGTCTGACCAAATCCGCACGACTCTCTGTCGTAAGATCTAGGAAGTCTTACATGTCGCAAAAAATTGAAGCACATGGCGCGACATCATTCACCAAAGAGTCCTTTGTGGAAGGAGTCACGACCCTCAGTAATGGGGAACACGACGCAGAGAGAGCAACACACAGATACACACGTTAAACTTCTAAGACCCCTCTTCTCTTTGTCGTGGGTTAAAAAAGAAAGTTATATATACCTATATGTATTTACTAGCGGACCCGACAGACGTTGTCCTGTCTTAACTATGAATATTGAAACTCCCCTTTTTACCCCCTTGGGGAGAGAATTTTCAAAAAATGTAAAATACGTAATTCTTTATTTTTGACCAAGAGCCAAAATATCAAGTTTCATAAACATAACTTGAAAAATAACTTGAAGAACGAAGGACTATCATACAAACATTCAACCCCTATTTAATCCCTTAGGGGGTAGAATTTTTAAAAACTGTGAAACACCTACTTTTTTGTTTTCAATTTAAAGCCTAAGTACCGAATTTTATGGGTATAGCTTGAAAAATAACGGAGTTTCATACAAACTTTAACCCCCCTTTTTACCCCCTTGGGGGGAGAATTTTCGAAATATGTAAAATACGTAATTCTTTATTTTTGATCAAGAGCCAAAATATCAAGTTTCATAAACATAACTTGAAAAATAACTTGAAGAACGAAGGACTATCATACAAACATTCAACCCCTATTTAACCCCTTAGGGGGTAGAATTTTTTAAAAGTGTGAAACACTTACTTTTTGTTTTCAATTTAAAGCCTAAATACCGAATTTTATGGGTATAGCTTGAAAAATGACGGAGTTTCATACAAACTTTAACCCCCCTTTTTACCCCCTTGGGGGGAGAATTTAAAAAAAATGTAAAATATGTAATTCTTTATTTTTAATCAAGAGCCAAAATATCAAGTTTCATAAACGTAACTTGAAAAATAACTTGAAGAACGAAGGACTATTATACAAACATTCAACCCCTATTTAACCCCTTAGGGGGTAGAATTTTTAAAAACTGTGAAACACGTACTTTTTTGTTTTCAATTTAAAGCCTAAATACCGAATTTCATGAGTATAACTCGAAAAATGACGGAGTTTCATACAAACTTTAACCCCCCTTTTTACCCCCTTGGGGGGCGAATTTCGAAAAATCCTTTCTTAGTGCTCGCCTACGTCATAAAAGGAACCTACTGTCAAAATTTCAAGTTTCTAACTTCAGTGGTTTAGGCTGTGCGTTGATCGTCAGTCAGTCAGTCAGTCAGTCAGTCAGTCAGGACAAGCCTTTTTATATAATTATAGATTATACTATATGTATGGATAGTATAAATTTATGATATTATTATATGTATAGTGTTTGTATATTATATTATTTGCACCACCTACTTCTAGTATCTGTAGCTATGTCCTTTAACACCATTGGTTGCCTGGAAGAGATCGCTATGTAGCGATAAGGCCGCCAAATTGTAAGCTATTTATTAAGCTCATTGTGTATATTCGTATATTATGTGTGGTGTACAATAAAAGTATATTCATTCATTCATTCATTCAAAGTTGTGTATCTACTTACCTATAGTAAGGCTGTAGAATTCTGCAAAGTAATGCCGCCGCTTATCAAGCCGGTATCACAGGCTCGCGGGCTCAAACCCTTGAGCTATAAATATAATATTCAGATAATAGCATTAGCCTTTATCTCTCGCTCAGAAACGTGCTTAAGAGGGTTTTTGGAAATTCATTTTCTAAGACGATACAGTTGCGATACTTAGGCTGCATCCTCACTTTCCATCAGGTGAGATTATAGTCGAGTCTAGATATTTCGAATTAAAAAAAAAACAACCGTACTTTGACTGAAATGACGGCTTCAGTACGATAGTCGCTTTCACCTCTGATTGCCCGGCCTAATCTCGCGATTAGCCAAAATCTTGCTGTCTGAATTCAGCCAGTCACTACAATATTGAGACTATAGTAATCAAAATTAGAAGCCTCAATAGCCCAACAGTCAAAGGTGCGGGCTGAAAACTGAAAGGCCGCAGGTTCTAGCTCAACCCGTTGCACTAATGTCGCACCCACTCCTATCACAAGTTTTTCGCTTATTTGGAGGGGAAAGGAGACTGTAACTTGGTTAACAACAAGTTCAACTTGGCTAATATTCTTTTATAATTCCAGTAATAGCGGGAAATACCACCTTAAATGCTTTCACAAGTTATAGATACTGTTGGTTTGTTTGTTCTGCCGTAACTCCATAACTTTGTCGGGGTGTTTGTAACGGGCCTGGTGCGGTTGAAAATAAATTCCGAAGTTGTGGTTGTGCCCGCCTCAAACAACTATACTTGTTGGTTATATCCTTCAAGCTATACTTATAATAATAATAAATAAGCTTTATTGTTTCACAATTGTTAGATTTCAATACATATAAAAAAAACTTAAATCTATGGCTTAAACTAACACTAACAATAAACAATAGGCGGCAACCTCAGCATTTCTGAGCATCGACAACAATGCTCAGCGCTGATTTTCAGGTTGCCCCACCTCTATTAAATTTTGCAAAAATTGCGCCGCGCCCTCTGCGTTCAGCAAAAAAAAAATTAAAAAATTGAATTTGAAAAAAATAACAAATGAAAAAAATATTAATATACATATAGGATATATACATATACCTAAGACTTTGATATTACAATTATGTAGATATTGTTTTTATAAGTTAATCTTTACTAAAATAATTGAATTGCGAAAGTGTGTTTGTTTATTGGTTTGTCCTTGAATCAAACTACCATAGAGCAACGAATCGACGTGTGACATGAATATGAATTGGCTCCCGGAAAAAACAGAGTTTCCGCGCGATTTTTAAAAACTTTACTTCTCACGGATAGTCGCGGACAAAGGCTAGTTTAAGTTACAATTATTTATTCTAGGCTGTTCTATTCATTACCACATTTGTGTTTCACGCAATCAGGAGGTCCCGACGCAAGTATGGGGCGCGCTTTTGTATTCCCGTAGCAACTGTATCCGTAATAAAATTGGATGTTGGGTGTTTCGTAATACGAAACACGTAACAACCAATTTGGAAGTTTGTTGGAAACAAAGCCGGGTAAATGTCAAAGGGTACTTTGCTAAGTTCAGAGTTGGAAAGGCTGGATACATACCGAGTGTGACGGAAGATGTTACACTGAACGCGCGCCCAGTATCTACCTACGATTTTAATCACACTAATTAATTAATTAGTTATCTATATATATAAAATTCAAAGTCCTGACTGACTGACTGACTGACTGAGATATCAACGCACAGCCTAAACTACTGAAGTTAGAAACTTGAAATTTTTACAGTTGGTTCCTTTTATGACGTAGGCGCACACTAAGAAAGGATTATTGGAAATTCCACCCCTAAGGGGTTTAAATTGGGGATGGAAGTTTGTATGAAACTCCGTCATTTTTCAAGCTGTTTCCAACAAATTTGGTATTTGTTTTGCTTTCAGTTAAAAATAAAGAAGTACGTGTGTCACAGTTTTTGAAAATTCCACCCCAAAATCTAATTCCACGCGGACGAAGTCGCGGGGGCAAAAGCTAGTTAATATTATAAATGTGAAGGTTTGGATGGATGAATGGAAGTATGGATGTTTGTTATTCAATCAAACCGCTACGATGAAACCGATTTGGCTGAAATTTGGCACAGAGATAGATTATATTCTGGAATAACATATAGGCTTTTTATCCCGGAAAATAAGAGAGTTCCCACGGCAATTGAAATACCTTATCCACGCGAACGAAGTCGCGGGCATCAACTAGTACTATAATAAAGGCGAAAGTTTGTATGTTTGTGTATTTGTTTGTTACTCCTTCACGATACAACGAATTAACAGATTTGCCTGAAATTTGGAATGGAGATAGCTCATACCCAAGATTAACACATAGGCTACATTTTATTCCAGAAAATCAAAGAGTTCTAAAAAAACCCTTAATTATATTGCAATTTTTTTGTATAACAATTAGGGGGAAGTCCCGTAACGCCGGACGGCACCTAGTACCGGACACTCGTACATCTTGGCGACTAAGCAAGCGAGCGATTCAAAAACGAGTTAGAGGGGCGCGGGGGGATGCAGCAAAACTGAGTCACGGGACCCGGTCTGCCCGTGACGCGCGCGACAACAGTGGGAGTAGTTGGTTACTGTTTTTGGCCGGACGACACTGCGTCACGTAAGATTTAGGTGAATGTTACAGGTGTATCTGTTATAAGTTGTTTACTATATTTGTTTTTAATAAAGTAGTGTTCATTGTTGTTAGTAAATCTTCTAATATATAAAAATGAATCGCTTAATGTGTTGGTAAGCGCATCACGCGTGACGGCTGGTGAATTCTTTTTTTATTGTGTTTGTTATTGTCAGGAGAAGGTTCTTATGAAAGAAAAAATTAAGAAAATTGCGCGGAAAATTAGAAAATTTAAGAAATATTAACCACCATATTAAATTATTTCTAATGTAACCGCTTTTACAATTCAAACTTTTTTGATGTAACCTTATGGCGTTTGACATAACATTGACAGAATGCGTGCTGCCAATTTCGTCAAAGAGGATGTAAAAAAACTTAAGACAGGACAACGTCTGTCGGGTCCGCTAGTAATCAATAAAAGTTTTTGAGAATTTTGAAAATGGGTTTATGGGACCAAACAAGTTTACAGGGGTTTGCTAGGGGTTCGAAGTGAAGTCTGTCCGATACTAGGTGCCACTTCCAGAGACTGCGTTTTTTTTTTCACCAAAGTTTAATTTACGTTTTTGAATATATTTATGCAGAAGTTGCATTTTTGATAATTGATATTGATTTTAAGTTTTGTTGACTAATATAAGACGTAAATAAAGTAATATTTTTCTAAACAGATTTTTTTATTTTTCATAAAAACCTTAAGTGTCCGCCACTAGGGGACTTCCCCCTACTAAAAGCCACACGAGACACGCTGCCTTTACGGCTTAGTGTGTTCAAAGCCTGCAGGCCCGCAGATTCTAACAAAAAGCACCTTAAATAGAAAAGTATCATTTTAATCTATCCATTATAAAACTTTTATCAAGTATCAATTGTATTTTAATCAAAAATCTTCTACAAAGGAGCCAATACTGTTGTTGATATTAATCTCAGTTGATGGGGGGTTTATAGTCTCTTAACCACCCTCTCCCCTCCCTCCCACTTCCCTCGTTTCATTAAGCCCGGTACCTGCTTTATTAACCCTGATAATAAAAAGCCCTCCGTCCTTTTACAGGAACATTGTATGAGTCCATAAACAATATTAATTCTTCTATCCATATAATGTGAATCAAAAAGTATAATATTATCTAAATATATGAAAGGAAAAGGTGACTGACTGACTGACTGATTGACACACACAGCTCAAACTACGGGACGGATCGGGCTGGGCTTACAGATAGCTTTTATGACGTAGGCATCCGCTAAGAAAGAATTTTTAAAAATTCCACCCCTAAGGGGGTAAAATAGGGGATTGAAAAATCGAACTTAAGGTGAACGAAGCCGCGGGCAAAAGTTAGTCTTTAAATACTTCCGCCATTTTGATTATTTAGCTTCTTATTTTTTTTTTATCTTTTATTACAAGGCTTTGCCTAGCGTATGTCAGCCTCGAGTAGAGTATCGTAGCCTAAAAACTATTTACGCATTAAACTAAAACTCTATTTACACCGTGATCTTGCTTATAGTATAAAATGTAGTAAATGTCACTCAGACCATGCTATAATAACGAATCGATTGAACCATCATTCATCACAATCTACTCAGTAATTGAGGCTCTAAAATGGAACTGTATACGTAAATAGACACATACATACATAGACTACTATAATTAACTTTTCCTAATAAACCCGCATTTGCACTTTTGCTTATACGCATGTCGGTTTGCCTGTAATTGGGTGCACATCTGAAATCTATATATATAAAATTCAAAGTCCTGACTGACTGACTGACTGACTGACTGACTGAGATATCAACGCACAGCCTAAACTACTGAAGTTAGAAACTTGAAATTTTTACAGTTGGTTCCTTTTATGACGTAGGCGCACACTAAGAAAGCATTATTGGAAATTCCACCCACAAGGGGTTTAAATAGGGGATGGAAGTTTATATGAAACTCCGTCATTTTTCAAGCTGTTTCCATCAAAGTTGGTATTTGAGCTTTCAGTTAAAAATAAAGAAGTACGTGTGTCTCAATTTTTGAAAATTCCACCCCAAAATCTAATTCCACGCGGACGAAGTCGCGGGGGCAAAAGCTAGTGTTTCTATAGATGTAGTATGTAATTTGTTATGTGATTTCCTATTGGCAAACCAATAAATAAATAAAAAAACGTTGAGTAGGTACATAAGACAGACTGGTATGACATTTGCAATAGGAATTCCGTTTTCCTTTCAGCTTCTCTATCAAAAGAGCGGGATTATATTGTGGGTGGTCCGAGTCTACAGAAGCTTCGACGTGAGAAGCTTTACATGACAAATGGCATTTTAATACCACTCAAATTCAACCTGTAGGTACCTATTTGGTTAAAATGCTAGTAAATTCCCTACTAATAGTATGAATGCAAATGTGTTTTGTTTGTTGGTTTGTCCTGCAATCACGCCGCAACAGAGCTACGGGTCCTTTTTGCATCTTTGTGCTAGAGTTGAGGAACGACATATTTTTCGGAATTAAAAAGTAGTAACTTTTTATTCCGAAAAATCAAAGAATCGCAGGCAAGTACCAAGTTATGAAATGAAATGAGTTTATTTTGCCAAGTTGCAGTAAAAATAGTAGGTACGGTGGTAGATAATACATAGTAAAAATATAGTATCTCACATTTTACCATAATACATATATTTATAATTAAGTACTACTAACTAACTAAATGGTAGTCTAATTACTAATTAGTAGTGAGTATTAACTAGTAGTATAATTGCCTCGTAGGGCTAGAAAAAAAATTAAAGTTCGTATGTATGGTGCGTGCTGAAGAGAAATCTTATATGACGTGAGTAGGCGGTAATAGGGGCTTCGTTACTTCGTTGAAATCAATTTACTGCGCCTACTGTTGACAAAGGGGCGAATTCTGATTCCATCAAATCAGAGGACAATTGGTTGATGAATCGCTTTCGGTGGAGATGTTACAAAGAGCGAAAGATCTTTTGACTTGAATTCTATTATTCCTATTATATCACGTTAGCTGTCCAAGTTGATTTGGTCAAGTGACACTCTACGTCCAACTTTTTTTTAGATTATTTTAATAAAGATTATATATAGAGCTTCATGAGATGACGGGACTATCTCCAGGTTTCATGAATTTTTATTACAGGCTGAATTTCCCTATGCCCTATATGTAGTGCACGGACGTTTCACCAGGAACTGCAGCTACATTTTAGTGCACTATTTGTGGGTATTTCTATTTTTTGTATTCTCTGAGCATGAGGCATAGACAAGAAAGTATCAGACAGCTGTTTAAAAGTTTCACTGTCAAAATATAACGTAATTTCGGAAATTTACTTAATTAATTTAAAGTTTAACGGAAAGTGGAAAGACGGTAAATGAAGCAAGGAGACAGACGCCAAAGGTGGTTACAAAATGTATTAATTGTAAAAAAGACTTCTGCCTGTCATATATTAATGAATGCCACTGAAAATGTTAATGTTTTATTTAATAATTTTTCCTCATTACCCTCTTTCCAAATTACCCTCAACTACCACTTATATTATTAAAATTATTCCGTATGTCCCTCGCGGTTTTATTTACGCAATTCGTAATCCACACGTCCACCTCAAATTCAATAGTCTTTTTCGTACGTCCAGCTCAAGAAATAACATTAATTTCGAACGGAGTGGTGCCCTAAATATAGTGCACGGACGCTATGGCTAACTCCACAGTGCCCTATATATAGGGCACGGACAGTTAACGTGATATATTACTAGTTGTATTATATACTACTAGTTGATGCGCGCGTCTTAGACTGAAGTTTTTTAATTCCCGCGGGATATCTCTCCGGGCTAAAAAGTAGCCTATATGTTATTCCAGACTATGATCGACTTCTGTGCCAAATTTCAGCACAATCGGCTCAGTCGATCCAAACATCCAAACATCGAAACATCCAAATATCCAAACATCCACACTTTCACATTTATAATATTAAGTAGGATAAATGCTAAAGTTTGGATGCTTGTTACTCAATCACGCCGCCATGTCTGAACCGATTTGGCTGAAATATGACCCAGAGAAAGATTATAATCTGGAATAACTTGGGCTCAAAAAACCTTAATCCACGCGGACGAAGTCGCCGTCATCATCTAGTGTAATGTAATATTAAAATGATAAAAATTGTTTTGTTGAATATTAAGAAGAAATCCGAAAGTATCTTCTCTTATGTCTTGTTTATCTTTTGAAAATTAGATATTTGAAAAAACTACCGCTGTCGCTCTGCAGTTGTTCATAAAGCACATTAGTGCAATAAGAACAACTGCATTATTATTATTATTTAGATAGAGAACAGTTTAACATTCGTCGTGGTAGATCTATTAGAAAATACTCCATGCTGAATCAACGTTATATTATTTTCTTTGGACGTTATTGTTTGGGCCGCTCTGTACTATACGAAATAAATAAATAAATAGTCTTTTAATCAAGAATAAAAAACATCCACATAAGAAAAAATACATAGAAAAACAACAAAAAAAGAACACAAACAAAATTCAATATAATATATGAAAACTAAAGATGGATCCCGACGGCTTAAATTGTACATAACGTTCTGTCTATTGAATTATTATATACGACAAGAAGAGATATGATTATTCTGAGACGAAACTATTGAACAGTCGAAGGGTAGACGGTGAAAAATCTAATAGAAAAAAAATAAAAAGATAAAATCGTTACAGCAATCGATTTCGATCTACTAAAAACTGCTGACATTTTTGCTAAGCCAACCTCATATAAAAATGGACTTTATACCTAAGTTCCAGAGTACTTTACAGCACTAGTGCGATTAAATAGGCCGGGGTTATTCAGAAGAGTGCTCGTGTGGTGAGTGGTTATTCGAGGGTCAAATCTTTGTTGGAAGCACCGGTTTTTCGTTTATCGCATCTCATGTTATAAGGTGCTTGAGATCGCCCCCTAGAGATTTTTTTATTGGGAAATACTTCTATTGTTATTCTGAGTTTATTTTACAGCTATTTTGGTTCAAGCTTTATATACGTATACTGGCTTTTGCCCGCGTCTTGGTGCACTTTAAGTTTGATTTTTCAAACTTCTATTTTGCCCCCTAAGGGTCAGCTCACACCAAGACGCGACGCGACGCGACGAGGCGCGCAGATGCTTGAAGAAGCACAAAAGACCGCGCTGCGTAACGAGCCATACTTCAACAGGTATCAAGGTCTCTTTCGCGCTCTCACTGAAATTTGTACTATATTATGTAGTAAAGAAGTTCTATCACATCGACAAAACTACGAGCGTCGACGCGTCGCGTCTCGGTGTGAACTGACCATAAGGGGTTGACATTTCAAAAATCCTTTCTTAGCGGACGCCTACGTCACAATAGCTATTCTGTACTTGTATGTCTTTCAGCTCAATCCGTTAATAAGTCAGTCAGTCAGTCAATCAATTACTCAGTCAGTTACCTTTCCTTTTATACATTTAGAAGACTACTATATGCAGCAGCGGTGATAGCTTAGTGGTTAAAACTTCAGCCTCTTATAGGGGTCCGGCGTTCGAATCCTAGTTCTGAGACCATCTGGGCGTGAGGTAGGAGACACAAATAAAAGATAAAACTTAAAGAGGCTCTCCATGCAATAAAGTTTAGTTTTTCCTCGATCTTAATAATAGCTGTAATATCTTAATAATAAAATTATTGTACGATGGTACGAAACCCACTTACTTCACTTACGGTGAGATCGCAGTCACGGACTATCTTGTCATAAAATGCCAAAAAAAAAACATTCGTTTTCGACCCCCACTCGCACTAAGCCGGTTTTTTTTATTTCATTTGGAATATGTGTTATATTATTTGGAACTTTGTAAAATCTTTTTCCAAAAAGTTTAAATACGATTGAAATTCCTCGAATTGATGGAATCAGTCTTTCGTGTTCGCTTTCTGAGAAGCAAATTGATTCCCTCTGTACTTTGGTGACGCACTTTCTCTTGGTGACGTGCGTGAATTGCGATCATTAACATATTTTACACAACTATAGAACTAACTTCGAGATAAGATTTATCTTTCTGAAGTTTTCTCAAAGATTTTCCCAAAGGCATTTTAATAGACAGATTTTGCGTTTCCCTTGCGGTGTGGTGAGTACCTAAGGAAGTTAGGTAGGAAAGTAGGACTGGCAATTCCCGGCAGGGACTATAATATATTTTATTTTTTTTTATTTTGGAAATACAGCTAATTATACTAAATACACTAAAAGTTAGGTGACCAATGGCTAATAATAGGTTTTTACAGGTAGAAACTAAACGAACATGAGTACCTGAGTGCACAGTAAAGCTGAAAAATCTACAAGATAATTTAAGACGCACTTGGCTGAATTAATATCTTTATTTTTCAGCGTATACTATTCATATTACCACAATACAAGTCACCATTAGGTTCGTTATAAACCGAGTTCAGAAGGGGAGAAGCGCGAATTTAAGGAAAAATACTTCTCTGGCTCGGTGACACGAAGTAGATCTTTGCCTTCAACATTAGAAGCTGCCTCTCATGCCTATCATGTGTCAGTTTCCGCCAAATTAACAAGTCTTTGATAGATAGTCCCTCATCAGGGCGGTTTTCTATAGCTGTACCAAGTATGCTTTTCTTACAGTACCATCTTCTCCCATTCTCTTCAGGTGACCGAGTCAGCGGAAATTTTTGGCCACTACAGTTTTCGATCTCCCGATTCTCTCAGAAAGCTTCAATAGCCCAACGATTAAAGGTGCGGATTGAAAATTGAAAGGTCGCAGGTTCGGATAAATCTTATTTTACGTGAAATCGGCCCTAGAATAGTTTAAGGAGAAGTAGATAACTAGTGGTTCGCCCCGAACTGAGACCTCGCGATATCCCATAATTCCCAAAAGTTTTAATTATTTATTGTAATAATTAACTTTTAACATTAGACGCAATAAAAAAAATAATAGTTGACATAAAACTGTTTTACTGACACAGCGCCATCTATTAGCATTATTGTGAAGCTATTAGCATTTAAAATTAAATAAATTCGTTTCTTTATAACATTTATCTAATTTTAGTATTTGTTGTTCAAGTACAGGATATAACTGAATTTTCAACCAAGTTTCACGTTCTAATATTCAGTAATTCTGAAGTTATAGGGCTCTGACAGACATTTGGACGTACACTTCTCTGTCTAGTAGGCAAGCGCCCTAGTTGACTCAGAGAACTCGCTTCGCTCGTTCAAATATTACAAACAACCAAATTTTGTCGACTGCCTCCCGGTTAAAATTCCACAATGCAACCGAGCATGTTTGTCAATCAATGGGGCGATGTATCACAAACATCGATGCCGTGACCCGAATGTTGCGATAACGTGATTTATGTTAATTTACCGCATTAGCATCCCACGCAATCTTAGCTGAAGCGCGATCAACTCTCGCCTAACTAAACACTGCATAATCTAATTTTCAAGCTCCTTGTACACGTATTGGGTATATTGGGTGTTAGGTATCCTTAGGGCATGTCGCTTAGTGGTAATTCCTTTTTTAACCGACTTCCAAAAAGGGAGGAGGTTCTCAATTCGTCGGAATCTTTTTAATTTAGTGACCAGTTAGCCCTTGACTGCGAACTAAGTGACGATGTAATTTAAGGTAGTGGCGAAATAACTTGGCAAGATTATGGCAGTTTGAACACACCTATTGGTTACTAAACTTCATTGTACCAATACGATAAATCGCTTGGCGGCTCGTCTTTGATGGTAGGGTGGTAATACGGCCATAACCTTTCACCAGACTAGACCATAGACAAAGCAGAAATCATAAAATCTTGAATTCGTCGCGACGCAGAACGTTCATGCCCCAGGCGGGTATCGAACCCGTAACCTCCCACTTATAAGCCCGCGTTGCAGACCACTGTACCTGTGTGCTGTCAACTCTACGCAGAATATTGTGATTGGCTGCCCCATTTTTGACAGTATATTTATTATTTACAGATAAATTATCCATCTGCGTTGAAAATATTATATGTGCCAGTTTTTCCACAAATACAGATACATTCTCTGAAAGAAGGAAAAAAAAATTTCAAATCGAAAAATTTCTAAAGGAATGGAATATAAGATTTTAATTTTATTACTAAACCACAAATTTCCAAGCAAATAAAGCCAATAAATAGAAGCTCGTTATCCGCAATCGATGGCTATCTGATTGAATTGCTGACACAATTTTTCTTAACTAACCTTGCGAATTTTCAAGCTTAATTAAAATTGAATTTTAAAGAGTGAGTTTTAAAATTCAAAATTGTTTGCGATATTTTGAACTGATAAAATAGGCCGTGGTTATATAAAAGTGTTATTGAGTGGAACCAAGTGTCGAATCGATGGTCAATCTTTATATGAAGTATTTTTCGTTTATCGTAGGTTAAATCTACAATTTTGGTACCTTTAAATCAAGAATGAATACTTGAACAGGCATTTTGACTTACCGTCAGGTGTGAACGCTGTTAAGCGCGCTAATCTCCATATCTATCTCCATATTTACTCCTGAGAATAGTAGTGATTTTAATACCTGATTAGGATATAGTGAAACCTAAATTAATTCTTTCGAGTAAGGCTTATTACCATCTTACGTCCCCAATTCTACCAAACCAGACTGACACCTGCAATCCAGAAATTTTATTTTATTTATTTATTATTAACCTTTATTTATCCTACACACATTTATCTAAACAAATTAAGCTTTAGATTTGTGAGTCTGATCTAGTCCTTTGTGTGTGGTCCCCTACGGGTAAAAGCCTCCTCCATCTTTTGCCATGTTTGTCTGTCTTGGGCAATACACATCCAGTCCTTCCCCGCTGTATGCATGATGTCATCAGCCCACTTTTTCCTTTGCTTTCCCACGCGCCTTTTGCCTGCTGGACCATTTTGTGGTTTGATGGGTCCACCTCTTATCTATAAATCTTGTTACATGTCCTGCCCTGGACAGGACAATCCAGAAATTATTAAATCTCAAATATCCAGTGCCAGGAATCGAAGTCATGAATTTCCGCTAAGGAGACCACTGCGTTCACCGCTGCAAAAAAACATAAACAAAGGGTAGGTGGGAATTATCATCCAACAGATAGGTACAAACATAATAGCTTAACTAGCGACAAATGAGTTAGTCGCACTCGCCTCGCCACATGTGAGTGACATTTGCAATGCATTTGACGCAGTCTGTTGATGATCGCTGGAGTAATTGCCAAACACACTCGAATTTAATGATGCCCCATTCACCGACTAATGCGCAGTGCCTAGGCCCAGAGGTGTCTAATGCTGAGATTTATAGAGCGTGCTCTGGACTTCTGGCTTAGTTTAAATTCAAATTCAAAAATTTATTTCATGAAAGCCAACTTGTAGCTCTTATGACACGTCATAAATCTACCACCGGTTCGGAATGTAGATTCTGCTGAGAAGAGCCGGTAAGAAACTCAGCAGTTGCTCTTTTGAAAAAAAAAATTTACAATAGGTAACAAAATTATGGTATGTATAGGTACAGTGCTTCCACAATGGAGCTTCAAAAATGCATACGTAGGTACACACAATCCAATGCATGTCAAGATGGGCAGACAAAGCAGACCCATTCCCGTTGGTGGCACCCGTTCGCGAGCATGACGCATGATCCAGCCGTTGCTTCGCTCAACCATATTTGAGGGAACGTAACAACCCGCACCACACGATATCACCACAGAAATGTTAAAAAAGAGCATGACCTGCTTATTTCGGACTCAAGATATTTTTTTTATCCAAAATAGGCTTGCGCTTGATGACAATCAATACCGATTAGCACTGATGAGGTTTAGGTTGGAGCGTGCTTGTCTAGAAGATGCCTATTCACACTTGTCTTGAAGGTACTCAAATTACAAGAGGCAGGAAACAAGGATGCTGGAAGAGTTAGCGGTTCTTATAAGATACGTTGAATTAAAGCGTTTCGTTCGAGTAGGCTGGATTTCTACCACATAAGGATGCCAACGCTCACGAAGTTCTGTGGTAAAAAGGTGAAGGAGGTTTAAGAAGGTTTGAGAATAAAAAATATTCTATTCTATTATATTCTATAGTGTGCGGTTAGAACGTCTTATACGCTGTGCCTAGCGCGTCGCATACGCATTTCTCCGAGAAAACATTTGTTTACCGTTTAAGAAGGAAGCTTAAGCTTAGGAAAAATAGATTATAGATATATAGAGTCAGCGTAATGTTTTGTCCCTAGTCTGGCAAAGCTCTAAACGAAAATGTACTGATCACTAATTTGTTATCAGTAATGGGTCAAGTTTTACGGCTGGTTAGACGCCCATGGTGTACGAAATGTGCTGATAAGGCATAATTTAACTATCGCCTCGTCCCACAATCCGAGCCGTGATTAGGTTTAATGGTGCAGTGGCGAAATAGACCGGATATAGTCCGTTAGATATCTACTACGTCGGTGTTTCATAAAATTTGTAACATAATAACAAATAACTTCCATTTCTGATTAAATTCGTACCAGTAAGATTGGAAATAAATTAATTCCTTCTTTTATTGTATCATCATTGCAGGGTTCCAAATAAAACACATGTTTCAGTAATATCGGAATAAGTATCAAAGACGTCTTGAGAGGAAATTAGAGATAATACAAGTAAACATAAAAAATCTTTTTAAAAAGCCGATTTCAAACGCTAAAAGTATAAAGTATGGTACGCATGGAATTCCTGATGCGCGACCATAGCATATCTTCCTTTCCGCAATTTTAAGTTTATTTCAACAACTCGTTATTTTTGCATCAGCATTATTCTCACGTCTCTGTGCAAGAACACGCCAGGTATACTGAAGTTGCGGTATAAGGCAACATGAAGAAAGTATAATACGTATCGCCTATAAAATTTGAAGATTTCTCTCGATTTCTCCAGAATCCCATCATCACATTTATAGTTTCAAGAAAAATTGTATCTAAGTGTAAATAAACTAATATTTATGCAATCCAAATTAATTTATATTCATTATTGTAATCTATTACGCCTTGACATTGTTAATTCCTTTTTAATGTATAAAATTTTCATTTAAGTAAATATGGTATTCTTCTTTTGCATCGATGTACTTTTTGCAATTGTTGTGTATAACTATAGTGGCGTGTCACAACAGTATAAGAATTTATATATTATAGTTTCTTTAGCATCCTTTTGTGAACTCGCTGTTGGTGTAGCTAATAAATAAATAAATCACATTTTGACCTGATGACCTTGGCACTGCCTGAGAAGTATACATATATATTTACCTATTTAATATTCCGTCTATCACCGTCAGAGTTTTGCCGGCAACAATTTTACGTCGACGTTTGATTTTTCGCACAAAGCTTTCACAATTTTCAGCTTGTCCGGCCCAGCCGGAAGCTTGTTTCCTTTTAATATAACCTTGTTTCTGTTGCGCCTCTATATTTCACACCTTCACGCGTGAAATGAATCCAATTTGTTGGACCATTTTTTGTATCGCTATAAGATATTTTTTGTAGGGAGTCTGATGAGAAGCAGTGATGTTAATTCATGTCATGATAAACTCCTACAGCGAATATACAGTTCAAGTATTCTATATCATTGTAATATGTACAATGATATAGAAATTAATTTATATACAAATGTCGTATTATCGTACCCACTCCTAGCGCAAGCTTTTCGCTTATTTGAAGGGGATAGGAGTACAGTAGTCAACTTCAGCTTGGCTAATATTCTTTATTAAAAAAAAGTGTCACTTTTATGCAATTAAATATAAAATTTAGCATGTAAGTCAGTAAGTTAATTAAGATAATGTACATAAGTGTTTCACCTATGTCCTATGTAAATAATTTAACGTGAATTAAGAATTTATAAAATCAATCAAATCAGTTAATGTCAAGTTTAAATCAATGCTATTTAATATAATGTATTAAAATTGGTTTAAAGCACGCTTTTCGTATTCTATCAAGCTGCAATGGAGTAACGGATCGACGCAATTTTTTCATGAGTATTTTAAGGACCTAGGGAGTGACATAATATTTTTTAAAAAAATACTTGAAGTCGCAAGCAGCAGCTTGTATGTATGCCTTAATAAATGATACAAGAGGACCGCATCCCGCTGTGATTAATATAAAGGGCCATAATATTTTCCCGCCATTATATTACTCGTGGGAAGGACGCGGCCGTGAATTACAGAACAGCGTTGATGACATGCCACCGAACACCGCACAAATACAGCTGATAATTCTGATTTATTACGGAAAGTTATTCGTGTAACAAAACCCCGTCACCGTATAATATTCAAATCAATTCAATTCAATTTTAAGCTATTGCATAGCTTCTATCGCGGGCCTTGAGCGTGGAGACCGAATCCAGAAATTCCGTAACGAAAATAACCTGACACGGGACTTCTCTCACCGCTAGATGGCGTTGATAAAAAATGCTATGCAATAGCTTTACCGCGGCAGTCCCCGAGTGCCACACGTCTTTTCTTTATTCTTTGGTAAAAAGAGCAAAGAAGCAATCTCTTCCAGACAACCATGATGCATGGTGGACATGATGATAGGATTGAAATTGAGGATGCATTGAGGATGATGGGTTGCTATATTAATGATGATAAGAATGATACTTTTTCGGTTTGGCCTTATGTAAAAGATTGTCATTTCGCGGTGTAAAAGCCAGATGATTTACAAAATATCAAAAATCGTTTTTTTTTTCATAAAACGTAAAAATTAAAGTTCCTAAAATTGTTATTTCTACAATCACATATGAAAGTGAATTTCTAAACTAGTGGTTCGCCCCGAACTGAGACCTCGCGATATCCCATAATTCCCAAAAGTTTTAATTATATATTGTAATAATTAACTTTTAACATTAGACGCAATAAAAAAAATAATAGTTGACATAAAACTGTTTTACTGAAACAGCGCCATCTATTAGCATTATAGTGAAGCTATTAGTTTCACAATAATGCTAATAGATGGCGCATTAAAATTAAATAATTTCGTTTCTTTATAACATTTATCTAATTTTAGTATTTGTTGTTCAAGTACAGGATATAACTGAATTTTCAACCAAGTTTCACGTTCTAATATTCAGTAATTCAGAAGTTATAGGGCTCTGACAGACATTTAGACGGACACACTTCTCTGTCTAGTAGGCAAGCGCCCTAGTTGACTCAGAGAACTCGCTTCGCTCGTTCAAAAATTAACTACTGTACCTACTGATTTTCATAAAATTCAATCAACTACAGGGCTCATGTATAATTTTCGTAGTACGAGTATGATAGACTAGGGTCGTTACAAGATAGACGGACAATCTCAAGCGAGTCGCTGGCTGGCAGGCACTGGATACAAGCGGCACGAGATCGTTTTCTGTGGCAATCCTTGCAAGAGACTATTCTGTACTTGTGCAGCCGTGGAAATTTATCGGAAAACACAATGACTTGAAAACCTGAAATTGAAATTCCTATTTTCCGAAGCTCAACTAATTATACGATGTTAACGGAAGAAGAGAACCTTAATCAAACAACAATTAAAACTTTGTTAAATTGTGCAATTTAGTTCTCAAGTGACAAGTTGAAAGCTTTGCGGGAAATTGCAGCTAGAAGCCAATTTGAGGCGAGCTTAGTCGATATTTGCTAAGGCTTTACGACTAGAAGCTTTAATTTGCTGTTAGGCTAACCGCATATTGCCGCAACAAACTTTTGTCACACGTTACTTCCAGAATGAAAACCCTGCGGTTTTAACTTTCGTTTCTGGCACATTTGGTTGCCTGGAAGAGATCGTGATGTTGCGATAAGGCTGCCAAATTGCATACTTACTTTGTAAAGCTCATTGTTTTATCATCTGTTTTAATGTAAGAAGGATTATTATGTATTACCAGTTGATGCCCGCGACTTCATCCGCGTCGATTTAGTTTTTAAAATCCCGCGGGAACTCTTTGATTTCCCGGGATAAAAAGTAGCCTATGTCACTTTCAAGGTCCTCAACTATATCCATACAAAAAATCACGTATAGCGTGATTGAAGGACAATATAGGATATGCGCTACGTTTCATTTTGGAAAATCAAAGGGTTCCCAGGGGATCTTTAAAATCCAATTCCATGTGGACGAAGTCTTTTTTTTTTATTCGCTAACAAGATAGTCCTTGACTGCGATCTTACCTGATGGTAAGTGACGATGCAGTCTAAGATGGTAGCAGGCTAACTTGGAAAGAGTATGGCGGTGTATGTTCAACCCATACCCCTAATCGGTTTCTACACGCCATCTTACCGGAACGCTAAATCGCTAGTGGCACGTTTTTGACAGTAGGGTGGTAACTAGCCACGGCCACAGCCCCCCACCAGTCGCGGGAATCGTCTAGTAAAATATTATGTATAACACGCAAATGACGAAAATTCAACTTCATGTTAACGAAGTCAAAGTAATGAACGTTATCCGTATGTACGTCGGAGCTAAAGGTATTGCAAACGTACTCAAAGTCAGAACTAATTAATTTAACATTTCTACGGCATCCCGAGCTTTCATATTCACTGATTAATTTAAATGAATAAACCATGCGTGATTAAACTATTATGTAGCAGTTTATTTAACAGGTAAAATAAGGATACGAGAATTATTTCTGGAAATAGCTTTAGTTTATTAAAGCTTTTTCTTTACCGTTTTTTTTTTCTTATCAGTATTGTAAAAAACTAATACTTTGGTCTAGTGGGAGGCTTTGGCCTTGGCTAGTTACAACCCTACCGTCAAAGACGTGCCGCCAAGCGATTTAGCGTTCCGGCACGATAGCGTGTAGAAAACGATTAGGGGTATGGGTTGAAGTACACTTTCATACCCGTTCCAAGTTAGCCCATTAGCATCTTAGACTGCATCGTCACTTACCATCAGGTGAGATCGCAGTTAAGGACTATCTTGTCATTGAATAAAATATAATAAAATAAATGTTTATTATTTATGTATTAGTCATAAATAATTTAATAAAGAATTAATTTTTCTTTATTTAACTTGTGCATTACCACTTATACATTATATAATTTCAGAGAGAGTTATTCTAACTTTACCCTTGCCCTTTTTACAAGAAAATGAATTGAAAAATAGTAATTCCTATTCAAGCTTCACTCAGAAAGGCTGTTTCCTCAATTACAAAGACATTTGCCTTTCTCGCCTTTGTGGAAACATGAAAGAGAAAGGGCTAAAGGCTGAAGTGTTTTTTTATTGTCATCCCATTTTAGATTAGATCCCGTAACCGATTACGACGAAGTAAAAGGTGAGGTCACATTTTTGTGTATTGGAGTAAATAGAAACATTTTTGGTAAAGTTACAAGAGGAACAACAAGTGTAAATTGAAAATTTAATACACCCCTACATGTGAAATTAAAAAAAAATATATGTGATTCGCGATTTTGTGGTGGCGGCCATCTTGGATTTGAAATTTATCATAGTGAGTCAAGCTCTTTCATTTGATACCCATATTGAGGGTTGTGAAAAATATGTAATCCGCCATTTTGTTGCGGCCATCTTGGACCGATTTTCAGAATAAGAACTAAGGACACTCCCGACTAATTCACCTTTCAAACAAAAACAACAAAATCAAAATAGGTTCATCCGTTCGGCTGCTACGATGCCACAGACAGGCACACACAGTGGCGTGCACAGGATGTACTACAGGGTAGGCAGATGATACAAAATGGAAAAAATCTTCAGTGCGAATTAAAAAAAACTTAAGGGTAGGCATTGTACAAATTTTTTTTTTTTGAAAAGAGCAACCGCCGAGTTTCTTGCTGGCTCTTCTTGGCAGGAAAGGCATTCCGAACCAGTGGTAGATTCATTGACGATTCAAAAGTGCTTGTAAAAGTTTATTTGAATAAAAAATATTTCTATTCTATTCTATTATATTCTAATTATAAAAAGCCTACCCTTAAGTTTTAAAAACTAAACGACGAAAAAAAACTGTACTATCGCCAGTACGAGTAATAATTACTCGTACTGGCGATTTTCTCCATTTTATATCATTTTTCCGCATTATGCCTACCCTCTGTGCACGCCACTGGGCACACACACACACACTCACACACAGACACGTCAAACTTATAACATCCTGTCGTTTTTGCGTCGGGGGTTAAAAACCCAAAATACGACAAAACCCGATAGATATATAGGAGTTCTAATGTGTCCGAATGTCAACTCCGCACGGAAACAAAGCGTTGGACAACATTCCTTTATTCCTCAAACGAGTTGCAGGCAGGCAAAAGATGGCTTATATACGCGTTATCTTGTTTAATCTAGTCTATCAGTGTGAAGTTTTTCCTTGTGTGAAGAGAAAAGTTGTATTTTCTATTGAAGAATCAGAAAGTCTCTCTCCTCAATTACAGACATCGCCCCTCGCCTTTGAATAACATGAAAGGACTCAAAGCGCTAAAGGGCTAAGGGCGTATTGTTTGGGATTACCGTTTCTTTGTCGCCATACCATTTAAGATTATCTTTATTCGGGGTTCCGTAAGTCAAAATGAAATATATATATGAAATATAATAGCTCCTATTATAGGATCATTTTGTATAATTTACTCTTATATTATAAGCATTAAGCAACCATAAAGGTCCTCGCGCACTACGCGGCCGCGACCTCGACTAGCCGTATTCGTGGTGGCAACCTTGGTCACAGAAGCTCATACGATCAAGAAAATGCTTATGACTTTTCCAAAGAATTTTCCCAGCCATTACTGCTCTCCTTAAGCTATATATATAAGGGATCTTTCTTGCCAAACTGAGTACAATCCCACATGCGAAAATAAAAAAAAACGGATTATATTAACCAAAATATGGAAGATGTGTTATTCATTTTCTACTTCCGGCAATAACTGAACTGGGCAAAAAAGCCCGTGAAAATTGTACCACCTCCTTAGAAAAGGTTTGAAATAAAGTTAATAAAAATTCAAACGAAATGTTACTGTAAGCATGAGGAGGAACGATCGAGTTGGATTATTCGAGCGAGGGTTACTGTAATATTTCATTTATTGGCTATTTATTTCACGATCGGTTTAAGTTGGACAATTCTAAGGTAATATTTTGGAATTAAATTGTTAATATTCTCGTGTATCATAACTACGTTTTTTTTTTGTTTTGACATCATTACAAACTAGAAGTGCATCAATCGGTGACCGATTTTTTGTGGGTAAAAAAATAAACTTACAGATTGCAATATTAAAACGTCCTGCCCATGCCCATGTTAATACTGGGTCTGAGCTATCTCCATTCCAAGTTCATTCGTTGTGGCGTGCAAGTGTAACAAACATACACACACACACACACACAAACTTTCGCCTTTATAATATTAGTGTGATGTGATGTCCTCTGTGGCTCTTATATGACAAGTCATTATGTTATTTGTGTTGTTGTTGTTTGTTAACTTTCGCCACTAACCTAACACATCACTACGCAACACTTCAGTCGCGTTTGACTACTGTACCTTTTAAGCTATTGCGTAGCTTCTATCGCGGGCCTTGAGCGTGGAGACCGAATCCAGAAATTCCGTAACGAAAATAACCTGACACGGTACTCCTGTCACCGCTAGATGGCGTTGATAAAAAATGCTATGCAATAGCTTTACCGCGGCAGTCCCCGAGTGCCACACGTCTTTTTTTTCCCTTCCTTCACTCTGCTTCTACACACTTCTGTACTTGATCACCTAGCCACCACTTGACCAAAGGAAAATTAGGCTAGAGCATAGACTTATTATATTATATAGAGGCCCTTAGCCGCACACTTTTATACCCATCGAAAAGTTCGAGAACCCTTTGAACTCCGAATTCGCAATATTCCAAATTCGATGTGCCAGTAACAAGGTACTCGTAGGAAAAACTAAAACCTCTTTCGCAAAGAACCTTTAACCTTTACAAATCCCGTCCCTTTCCATAAAATGGCAACTCCGCTCTCGTCTTTGCGTCTTGACAAGAGTTTTTTTTTTTTTATAAACAATGTCAGCCAAGCTGAACTTGACTAATATTTTCCTCTCCAAATAATCAGAAAGCTTATTTATGTTGGGAGTGGATACGACAATAGTGCAACGGGTGGATCGAACCTGTGACCTATCAGTTTTGGCCTGACGCACTCCTCAGTAACCTGCGGACTTACAAGTACCTCTTCAAAGGGCCTAAATTCAGAAAGTGCGAAGGGATAAGAGTTACGTGATAGAAAGAGAGAAAAGTCTAGGTGAATAAAACGGTAGGTTAGTAGCACTGTATCAACCTAAATTGCACTTTATTGTGTGGGAATAAGATTCGCTATTTATTTAAATAATTTTGCGGAGTGAATCTTCTGTACCTGTAGGTACAGACACTATTAGGAATTAGGTAAAAGTTATAAAGTAATAATTTTGTCAGGTTGACAGAAATACGTCTTATGATTTTGAGACCCGTAGCTATGTGATAAAATAATGAAACGATTAAAACGTTACGCACCTTACATGAAATGAAATGAACCGTTAATCAAATGAAATGAAAAACAACGTTAAAACCTTGCAGCATAATTTTTAAATCATCATGCCTCACATGATATAGAATTTACCTCAACTCAAATACGAGTATCGGCAGGCATCTAAAACCAATCAAGCCAATCTTCAAAAGCTTATTGGACTGTCCGTATCCCTCGAGACTTCCGTCAGGTTGGGCCAGCCATCCAGAAACAAATCGATGATACATGTTCTACGCAGTCCTATAATAATGTCCTCCCAATCGAATCCGGTCAAGACAGCCAACCTCCTCAATTAGCTATCTGTGCGGGAGATATTATAGTGCACAAGAGCGTGCGCAAACATAGGTGCACTCTCTATTCCCTCACTCTCACGGACGGAAATCGGAACGACCGGGGACCGATCCAGCGCAGGACTGACGGCTTTACGTGCTTTCTGAGGCACAGGGTTGACTCACCACCTAACACCGGGCCAGTACTGAGATTTTCTTGACAGAAAAACTGAATCCATTTTTGGCTCGACCCGGGATTTGAACCCGGGGCCTCGTCATCCGTAGTCAAGCATGTCGACGAGACCAATAAACAAACTATAAGTGTGAGTTTCTAAATAAAATAACTGGTAGTCCTTTAACGACTGAACAGATTTTCATCAAAAATAGCTGAAAAACATCTTGTATTCGAATAAGAAACCGCATCCAAATTGGTCTATCACTTTCAACGCTAAAATGATACAGACAGACATACAGACCAATAGTCTCCGAGTGCGGCAGTAAATCCTAATCCCGGATTCGGTCCCGGGTGCCCCCCGGGCTTCTTATCATTGGAATTAGATCGCGATCAACCGAAAGGCTATTATCCCAAAAAGTTTTATACACCATACGGATATATTTTTGTTCATAGATCTTTTTTGTTCTACTTATGTCTGTTAACATCTATTTCTTTAGTTATTATCTCATTCCCGTTTTCATCAACTACCTATACCTAATCCTTATCCAATGTAATTTCCACCTCGAACGTCTAAAGTTCTCTAAGGATTCGTGAAAACGAAATTGAAAGAAAGCGTCACCTAACGCCTTTGTAGTGTGATTGTCAAAATATAGTGGTTGGTATAGTTCTTGTAATTCACGACAGCGCGTGGCTCATGTTTGTGTGTGTCGTATCTGTATAAGTGTGAGCGAGAGCTTACGAGCTTAGAGAGGCACGCACACTTATGCAATGTGCATGTACACGACGTGACCACAAGTAAAGCGCCCGTGACTTCGTGAGATAAACGTACTATATTGCAAATTGTTGGCACGCGTGCCCGTTAATTTTCCGTTCCATATTTTTGTTAGTAAAATACACCAGCAAAACTCTACAATACAATGTAGTATGTTCGATTCATTGTTCGAAGTGAAACTTTATTTTAAGCAAAGTATTACAGCATCCGAGCCAGATGAACATAAATAACTTTAACTTTATTCGATGTTCTAAACTCTACGCTTTCAAAAATATCACAGTCTTCTCGTCAAACAATAGGTACATGGGTTGAAGGGTCTTTACACACCTACCGGATAATATTCGTTCTTTTGAATTGAATTATACTTAGTTCTTTTAATTCACGAGGGCGCGTGGCTCATGGTTGTGTGTGTGTTGTACCTGTAAAAATGTATAAAGGTATGTAAATGTAAAATTCTGTCTGAATTTTAACAGAGCAAAATTACTTTAAGATATAAAAATATATTATTATTAAATTAACTTGAGCAAAGCTCGTGTCATGTTTGCTTTATCAGTATACAAAAAGCAAGCATTTCTTAATGGAGCGCCGTAAATGTGAATAGACCCTAATACAGTGGATTTGAGTAGATATTGAAAACTGAAATATTTGACTGCCGGATAACCGCATTTCACTGCTAAATAAACAATTAAAACAGTTTACTGAACCAGATCAAATTGTTGGTACCGAAAACTGATGTACACTGTACAAGTTCAATGAAATGTTAAGTCATCCGGATAATTCAATATCCGTTTTCAAATTGTCTGTGGTTAGGCTTTTGATTCCTTCGGAAAATAAATTGAAAGCAGCCTTAATAATTCAAAAACAGTTGTTGAACCTTTTGAACCCCTTTGAGCATTTATGGTTAAATGCTCGAAGAGATCACGTGTTCAATCCTTATCTAACACAAACCTCTATATTTTTTACCCTGCGATCAATAAGTACCTATTAATGTTATTGATCGCAATCTCCGCAGTTTACACATAGGTGTAAACTAGCGTTGCCAGACGTCCCGTATTTCCCGAGACATCCCGTACTTTAGGCATAGTTTAAAATGTCCCGGCGGGACTGACTCTGTCCCGTATTTGAACCATACTTCGTTTTTCATTTATGAAATCGATCTAAGTATTCACACACGCAACGTTCGTAAAACGTAGGGGTTCGCCTCGCTTCGAGCGATTGTGTAGTATGAACTAACTTGCACTTGCCGCCCGCATCGACCAATGACAGTGTTAGTGTCAAAATGATAATGTTAAAACTGACTCGGAAATATATATAAAAAAAAAATACACTAAATAATTTTGTTTTTTATTTGTCCCGGGTAAAAAACTGAAATCCCGTATTTTTTTGCTCATTTAACCATTTGTCCCTTATAGGCTGAAAAAAAAATCTGGCAAAACTAGTGTAAACATACATCACTAAAGATATTCATCAGATCTTCACCAAACAATTAGACCGACCTTGGCGGTGTGTCCTTTCAGATAAATAAAAAATTATCGAAATTGGATTTGAATTATCAGAGTTACGGAGTAACATCGCCAAAAAAACGAAAAATCCGCGTCGAATTGAGAACCCCCTTCTCTTTTTATAGTCTGTTTAAAAATCACTTGCATGTGGTGAAGGAAATCTGCATTCTGCAACTGGCACTAATGCAATATTTATGCTAATAGGTAGACTTGCAACGAATATTCGGTTACTATTCGGTATTCGGCCTATTCGGCTGCTTTTATTATATTCGGCCGAATACCGAATATCTAAATATTATTCGGCCGAATACCGAATACTTAAATAATATATTTTGTCATAGAGAAATAATTGGTAAAATGAAAAATTAAAATCGATTGATTACGTGTATATTTATATTTTCATTTCTGTTATAATCATTTAAGTAATCATTGGTGTATAACACAGGTAGGTACACAATCATCTTCTGAATTGAAAAATGGAGGATTCTATGTATTTGAATTATTGTGGTAATCAAAATTTAGAAGGGTAAGGTTCTCATTTCTTTTATATATTTATTAAGTAGTCATTGGTACATAAAACAGGTACATAATTTAATCATTTTCTGTATTAAAAAAGTTGAGAATTAGAACAAAACAAAGGAGTGCGAAACAATCACGTCTGTACCTACAAGTTTTTGGCGTTAAAATCCAGCCGAATACTTTTGCCTAATATTCGGCTATTCGGTCAGGGGCCTCGCCGAATATTCGGTATTCGGTGTACCGCCGAATATACTATTCGTTGCAAGCCTACTAATAGGTACCCACTCGCATGTCAACAAAAATGACAACGAATGGCGGAGTCATAAAAATTCCATTTACAATGCTTTTAAAGGCTCGAAATCTCTTAAAACAGTAGGTAGGTATAATCTAAGCACCGCATGTAGCTACTAAAGTTTTACTTCGTTGTTTACATGAATACAGTTGTTTTTATACGTGAGTATACTTCTCTTGTACTTACAGAATAACTTAAAGTAGGTCAGGTTAAGAGAAGACATAATTTTCTAAGCATGCAGGCTCGTCTGGAGTTTTTTAATCATTGAATAGGTATTTGAAAATCATTTTTAGGTTTCTCTTATCATTTTTCATTTCGAATGATCATTTATGAACGAATGACAATTTAAAGCTATAAATTTTAAGTTGATATTCTTTAAAGCAGTCGGGATTTTTATTCTATTTTAACTACGAATAAATAATATACGATTCAAAATACGAATCATAGAAATCACTTCCGAGGTTACAGGTAGACATGCTTGGTGATCGGTTCAAATTCAGAACGAAAGCAATGATTGGTTCGCGCGCGTGCTCCTATGTTTGCTATGACAGCTGAGTCATTGAACGATGTTATGAAAATTTGACGTGCAAGAAAAATGACCAACTGTTGACGTACTATTTTGTTTTTAATCCCCGCCTCTAACGGCTTAATTTTAATCTCCACCCACTTCGGCGCAATTTTTGTTGGGGTCATTTTTTTAACGCAGTTAGACTTCCTTACTTATTACTTATTATTTATTCGTAGTATTTTAATATTTTGTTTATTTTTCTGAAACGTCAACCCACTCAATTTCATGGCTTCTAAATGTTCTACAAAATTCGAAATATCAAATCCACGTGCCATTGTCATATCTTACGAAACACCCGCGTCATGTTCCCACCGTGGAAACCTGTAAGTCTGATTATGCAAACAAATCCCTAAGGGTCGGAACACACGAGCCACGCGTGGTACGCGACTGACACTGGTGCTTGCACTTACCGCTTAGGCGTTGTCCTATAAAGCGAATGCGCGAACATCGCGATAAGCGATGCGAGCGGCCGCGGGTTCCACTTCGCTTCGTTCCATCGCGCGAATGCCTATTAGGACACCTATTCGAGATCAGTATGTTTGATCGCGCGTTCGTACGAGTAAAATTCGCGCGAACTTGCGATGATCGCGCATTTGCGTTGTATTAGGACAGCGCCTTAGAACTGTCAGCTAAAAAAAATTTTGTTCCGATGCATCCGGTGAGCGCTAGAAGGGGACGTACATTGTACAATCCAGTAAAATTCTGATGGGCCTAGTACAAAATTTCAACTAAAATCTAAAGAGCGTTGGTTGGGCGACAGTTTTCAGGGTTTCGTACCCGAAGGGTAACATGATTGATATTACACGATTTATATTGCATTGGTTAATAATTGTTTTTACAAAAAAAAAAAATCGTTTATCATCGTATTAGACGACAGATTACCTCAAACATGAAGCATGAAAAGTTTATTTCTCAGTTTGTGGCTGGTTACATGAAACTGTGGCAAGGGGCTCGTTTTTGTGGGCCCTTATAGTTAAGATAAATTGGTTTGACGTGTATTTAGATAGTCAAATTAGAATAGTTTACAGAGCAAATACTTTGAATAAGCAAATCGACCTCCCTGTTACAGGGTAGGTATATCACTAATAAGTATCTATGGCACTTATTCATTCATCACAACACATTCTCGGCCTCATACTGGGATCAGATCTCTCCTCGAACGAGAAGACGACCTCCCTTGCGCAGTGGTGTGCGCTTATAACTGGGAGGTCTCGAGTTCGATTCCCGTTCTGAATTGTCTCTGGTCTAGTCTGGTGGGAGGCTTTGGCCGTGGCTAAATACCACCCTACCATCAAAGACGTGCTGCCAAGCAATTTAGCGTTTCGGCACGATTGCGTTTAGAAACAGGTTAGGGGTTGAATGTACACTGGTATACCCCTTCCAAGTTAGCTCGCTACCATCTTAAACTGCATCGTCACTAACCATCACGTGAAATCGCAGTCAAAGACAATCGTGTCGTCGTATAAAAAAGTTTAGGCCTGATTGGAAGACACCCTGGATATCATCTAGGGCCAGAGTACTTGTCAAGATGAACATACATACATACATTGCAAGTTGAACAAAAGTTTGTAATGGACGAAAAAGTTCATCACGTACATATATGATACAAAGACAACATATAATAACACGTTGGTATGAAGTAATGACAGACAAAAATATTTTCAGACATAAAACACGTCAGATAAATGAGGCTTACGTGTCACGTGCTCAGGAAAAAAGGGGGCGTAATCAAGTTTTTGCTTGAGTAAGCGATATGTTGCGCCTTCATCATCACTCTAGTGATATAATTCCACTAGGCAAGGTCTGCTTTCTGGAATACCTTGGCTAACTTCACCCTGTGTTAAGCAGCTTGTTTTTAATTTATTGTGTAACAGAAATCCTTTTGGATTTTTTGACGACCTCCCTGGCGCAGTGGCGAGCGCTGTGGTCTTATAACTGGGAGGTCTCGGGTTCGATTCCCGGCGGGGGCAATTTAGGAATTTATTATTTCTAAATTGTCTCTGGTCTGGTCTGGTGGGAGGCTTTGGCCGTGGCTAGTTACCACCCTAACGTCAAAGACGTGCCGCCAAGCGATTTAGCGTTCCGGCACGATGGCGTATAGAAACCGATTAGGGTTGAATTTACACTGCTATACCCCTTCCAAGTTAGCCCGCTACCATCTTAGATTGCATCGTCACTTACCATCAGGTGAGATGGCAGTCAAGGGCTATCTTGTCATCGAATAAAAAAATATATATTTTAGCCAAGGAATGGAAGAATATTACTTTAGCGTTTAGTGAGCATTTGAACTAAGCATCCAGGTGCGACTGAACCGGCATGTTCGCACCGACATCTATGTAAAACATCCAGATATCGACATCGAGGTATCGAGCAGCGACCGCGACCGCGAGGCATCTTTGAAGTGTTCATACCCTTAGCTCGCTAACCTCGATGCCACCTCCATGTAAAACAAATGTATGCAAACAGACGAGCGCGAACATGCCGAAGGATACCTCACTGCGATACATCGCGGTTCACATCGATGTTTACCTCGATGCCTACGCGAAAACAAAATATTTTGTTTTTACATCGCGGTCGACTGCAAGCATCGATGTGCTCTGGCTTGTGATTGGTCGAATTTCAAGGACTCCCACCGTCGTTTACTTTAGGCCTCGAATACATTTTAATTTAATAAAATAAATACAATGTTGGTATAGCGTTTCAAATATTAATTATATGATGTATTATTTTATGATTTTTTTATAAATTATGGTTTTCAAAGCTCTATAAGATTTGTACCAATAAACTTAGAATAAAAATTATTATAATAGACTTAGGTACCTACTTGTTTAGAAAATTATTCATTAAAATAAATATTATATTATATTTGCACAACTCTTTTATAACTAAACTACTCGTAAAATTGGTAAGTAGGGTGGCAGACCCAATTATGGGCACTTTAAGAGTTTATCTTATTTCAAATATATTTTTTAAGTATAAATTTAACCAAATTCTATAAATCACTGTGTTCATAAGGTTACTTGTTTAATAAAATATATAATTAAAGAAGATATTGAAATTTTTTTGTTTAAATCAACTAGAATCTTAAATAAGATTGAAAAATGACCCAGTCCCCAATTATTCGCACATTTGTTACCAGTTATGGGCACAAAATTATCCAATTATTATCAACACTCAGATTTTAATAGTTTAAGGGAAATATAACGCTAGGCTACCTACGGAAGTCTTTTAGAATATAGATTTTATTACGAAATAATATACGGAAATTCTTATAGTAACTGTAGGTGACTTAATTTTTTTATATTTATTATATTTAAAACAAACACCCTTACATATTTAATAAGAAAACGTAAACATAGTCTTTATCAAACGATAGACGTCCACAGCTGGACAAAGGTCTCTTATATGGACTTCCACAGGCCTCGGTCTTACGCTACCTGAATCCAGCGGCTCTCTGCGACTCGTTTGATGTCGTCGGTCCACCTAGCTTCCCGGTACGGGATCGCTACTCCAACACCATGGGATCCCATCGACCATCAGCTCTTCGAACTATATGCCCGCCCATTTCCACTTCAGTTTCGCTTAGCTATGTCCGTGACTTCGATTCTCTTACAGATATCCTCATTTCTGATATGATCTCGCAGGGATACTCCGAGCATAGCTCTCTCCATCATCCGCTGAATGATTTTTGTTTCGTGATAAATAACTGCCCATAGAACTTCTCAACATCTCTCCATACCTCAGGTGGAGAAGAAACGTGACAGCCTTCGTCAGTTTTCAGCCGCGTCAGCTGGCTCTGTCCGATAGATAGATCTCTCACGGACACTTTGGAATGGAATTTCTGTTACATTAGATGGTATCTTTAATACACTTGGTATTTAAGGCCCGCAGGTCGCGAGTTCTTTTCTTAGAGATCTGCCTATTAACCTACCAGTAGGCATCTGCGTCTGCTGACGACTGAAGTCTCATCTCTTGTCTGTCTTCCATCAGTTTGAGAGTAAGGTCAGAGAACTTCTTGATCCTTTTCGTGTGATGGGTCTTAAAGAATTTAGACTCCAGAGTATGGACAGTTTACACACACTTGTTAAGATCGTCTACAGACTCCCAGTCTGCTAGGGAGTCGAATCGCTTCGGAGTGTTAATAAACAGGAAAATCTCCAAACTTTGTAACCAGATACTGACACCCCTTGTTTTGCAATGAAATAACGGGAAAGTTTCATTTACTTTTTTAATTAGTAACTAATAATACTTAGAAAATCAATTGAAAACAATTATATTATTAAAACTCAAATAAAACCACAGTTAAATCATTATTAAGTAAGTACTGACCCTTAACGTCGATGAGTCAAAATGGCCGAAAAACTTCGGGAACTCCAGAACGATATCTTTCAACTACGATACTGACGTCATTTTAAAACTTTCCAGATTAGAAAGGTTTTGATTGTGAAAAATATGATTTCCCCTAAATATTTTTAATCTGAAAATTTAAAAACCACAATCAGAAACTTATATTTTAATCTTTTTTGCCAAAGTGCGAATAAACTGGTGCAGTGCTAGCTATTGGGTTCGTCACCCTACATATTATTATAATATTATTATTCATTATGGTTCATTTTTTATTTTAATTAAATAATGGAAAACGAGGCGCTATGTAATAGATTTAATTTTTAATATTCCTGCCCTGTGGGATAAGCGGCACAAAAACCACCACAACAGATTTACGATCTCCCTGGCGCAGTGGTGAGCGCTGTGGTCTTATAACTGGGAGGACTCGGGTTCGATTCCCGGCGGGGGCAATTAAGGAATTTATAATTTCTAAATTATTTCTGATCCAGACCAGGCCAGCCTGGTGGGAGGCTTTGGCCGTGGCTAGTTACCACCCTAACGTCAAAGACGTGCCGACAAGCGATTTAGCGTTCCGGCACGATGGCGTATAGAAACCGATTAGGGTTGAATTTACACTGCTATACCCCTTCCAAGTTAGCCCGCTACCATCTTAGATTGCATAGTCACTTACCATCAGGTGAGATGGCAGTCAAGGGTTTTCTTGTCATCGAATAAAAAAATATATATTTTAGCCAAGGAATGGAAGAATATTACTTTAGCGTTTAGTGAGCATTTGAACTAAACATCCAGGTGCGACTGAACCGGCATGTTCGCACCGACATCTATGTAAAACATCCAGATATCGACATCGAGGTATCGAGCAGCGACCGCGACCGCGAGGCATCTTTGAAGTGTTCGCGCCCTTACCATCTGGTGAGATCGCAGTCAAGGGTTATCTTGTCATCGAATAAAAAAATAAATACACACTGCCAGCCTACTGTCTTTTTAAGCGACTTCAAAAAAAGAGGAGGTTCTCAATTCGACGCCTCAATGAATAAGAGCAAACCGCTCGTGATCAAAGTGGTGTAGGATTTTAACCATACATACTTCATAGCATACATACATACGCTAAATTTCTATTCGGTATAAAATATTTTCTTAAAAAAACCGACTCCAAATGCCACCTAAAAGTATAAAATAATTTTAGTTTGTACACGTATGTTGTAGTCGAGCCAGCGTCGCCCATCGGTTTCATCGTTTCTATTTAGGCCCGCCCGACATCAACACACGTGTATAAACTAAAATTATTTTATACTTTTAAGTGGCGTTTGAAGTCGGTTTCTTAATAATATTTTTTTTATATATCATTATTGTTGAATACGTAACCGCCGTGCAGCGTTCCTTATTCTTTCTTCCCTTTCTGTCTTTCAAAAGTTCTTGTCTTGTCTTTATGAGTTTCAAACAATAAACAATTGATGTTCGTCAACCGATTTGAAATTTCTTTTTTGTTTTGTTCACTTTAGTACAGGGCTGGTTTAAAACCAAAAATAATAGGGAAATCCTAAAAAAACATCTGATAAATCTGCGAACTGAAAACTGATAGGTCGCAGGTTCGAACCCCGCCCGCTTCGCTATTGTCGTACCCACTCCTTTCCGCTTATTTGGGGGGGATAGCAGGATATCAGTCAACTTCAGTTTGGCTGTCAGTCTTATGCATAAATGTAATTTTTAGTGTCTTAAGTACCTATGTCAAATAGATGAAATTGTAATTGATTGACTCAAATCTTGATACAAATGATATTTTGCGTCAAACGTCGGTGAAAAAAACATTCTTTCACGAAAACAACCAAATAGCTTTCCGCAAGAACGCCGTAACCCAATAATAAGAAGGACATTAAAAAGTAATTTGTAAAGCTCAAACTCGATCTGACTCGCCGACATTCGCTACATAAATGTAAATCTGAATTTCGGGAATAAATCCCTACTAATATCACCCCTACTAAGAATATTATAAATGCGGAAGTATGTTTGTTTGTCGGTATAGACTTCAATTTCGCCGCAACAGTGATCGACGTGCTTATTTTCATGGTTAGGTATAGTTTAAGATATGCAGAGTGACGTAAGCTACTTTTTAACCCGGAAAAACAAAGAGTTCCTGCTATTTTTCACGCAATTGTCCTTCTGAGATGCGATGACAAAACTACAGATAGGAAGATGTGTTTATTTGTGTGTTGGACAGGTATAGTTAAGGATCTGGAATAAGTGACATAGGCTACTTTTTATCCCGAAAAAATATGAATTTCCAGCGGGATTTTTCTAAAATCTAAATAATCAAGGCGGTTAAAGAAAGTTTATGAAAATCCATTATTTTTAAAGTTATATACATGAAAATTGATATGTGAGGTTTCAATCAAAAATAAAGAAACAAGTGTTTTTGAAAATTCTACTCCCAAATAGGGGAAGAATGTTTTTATGGAGTTACGTTATTTTTCAAGTACCTAATATCCATGAAACACAGTACACTGGCTTTCAGTAAAAAATTAAGAAGGACGTATTTTACAGTTGCGTCACAGACACACGTCGCGCGGGGGCAAAAGCTAGTATTTAAAATAAACCTCCACAAAGTAGGGCCCTTTTTGAGAATTTACATGAATACATAATTGATTATTTGTTTTTGTTACAGCGGAGTCTGCTCTGACCGCCGGCCTGGCATGAGGCGACCACGTCGGGCGACCCAGTTCTGCTCACCCCCTCGAGAGCCCACCTTCAATATACCCCGCATTATCCTGACCTTACCCTTTTTCCTTTTAATCTTTCCCGTCACCCATACACAAATGACCAACATTAATATTCCAATACAAAAAGATAACCCAACCGACGCAGCAAGTGAAGAAGAACAGAAGTTTTCAGCGAATGATTCTAAAACAAATACTATCAATGAACTAGAACTTAAAACACACTTAGTTCCCAATCACAATATAAGTTTTAATACGTACCTTGCACTGCTTAACAGATTTAGAAGAAAATTAACCGACATTGATAAGAAAAATGATTTAGAAAGTACAACGCTTAAAAAACTTTATAATTCTACTTTTGATAATAATTTAAACACTGCACATGTACATAAAAAGTCTATTTTAGTAAACAATATTAAAAATATTACATTAAGTAGAAGTACGGAAACTAATGAAACAATCAACAGTCATGTTAATATATCAATAAATAATACTTCAACAATAGTAAAACAATATACAAAATCAAATCAACTTAAAGGAAGGATAACGGGAAAATTAAAAAATGTGGATAAAACTGCGATATACCTGTTTTTGGATATCTCTAAAACCGGTAATACTACAGAAAGTAGTATAATACCTAATAACGTTATCAATAAAACAAAAAATGGCTTATTTTTAAAAGATGATATAAAATCGGACAAAATAGCATCAAAACAAATAGATAAGTTAAAAATTGATGACGCAACGAGATCCAAACTATTTTTTGCGTATTCTGAAAACGTTAAATCACCAAAAAGAAACGTAACCGCTGACACACATATCAATGACACAAATTATAATTTACCAAAAATAGGAAAACAAAATAATAAGTCAGATAAAGAAACAACAAACATACAAAATTCAAGGTCAGATAAAGAAGAAGCGATGGGAAAATTAAAAATTGATGATGAAACGAGAACTAAACTATTTTTTGACTACTCGTCAACTTTTAACAAGAGCAATTCAATTCAAGAGGTTAACGATTCACTCATTATAAACTCAGGAAACGCATTATCCATAGGAAACATATCCGGAGGAGGAAATAAAAATCTGCTAAAAGGAAAAGAAATCGTTACTCAAAAACTCTCGAATAACTCATTAGAGCCTCAGGCAAACCTTTCCTTTCCTTCAATTAAAGCCATTTTAAAATCAACAAAACCCAGCTTCGTGGATGGTGAGTACATAAGATTTAATTAACGTTTATTGCTTTAATTGGAAGTTATTTATTTTTTTGTATTTCGGAATCCGAGCGTATTATATATCTATTTTATTAATTAATATTTTCCGAATGAAGCAATCAAACAGCAAGTATATGAAAATGACAGGAGCGCTCCGGTCCAACTCCGGTCATTAACCTCCAACGCAAAAACTACGAGATATTATAAGTTTGACGTGTCTATGTGTGTGTATGTGTGTCTGAGGCATCATAGCTCCCGAACGGATGAACCGATTTTGATTTTATTTTTTTTGTTTGAAAGGTGAATTAGTTGGGACTTGGGAGTGTCCTTAGATATGTTTGATGGAAATCTGTCCAAGATGGCCGCCGCCACAAAATGGCTTACTTATTTTTATTTAACGATTACTCACTGGCGATTAGAATATTGTAACATATCGGGGGTGTTTTAAATCTTTAATTTGCACTCGTTTTGATATAATAATTTTTGATATTTTATCCCCGGAAATCAAAGAGTTCTTGCGGGATTTTAAAAATTAAATCCGTACGGATGAAGTCGCGGGCGGACTTGTAATACATAATAATCCTTCTCGAAGACTCAAAGCATTTGCAATTTCCATCTTATCATTGTTTCGAACGTCCAGAATAATTTAATAGAGATAATATAACCGCATCCCATTATATTTCTATTTCCCCTCCTTATTAAAACAGAAAATTACACCGTTAATGTTCCACGTAAATTATTCATAATAAGTAAGTAATAATTATATTCATAATCCACCAACAATCAAACGTTTAAGTATCTTTTGATTGAGTTTTAATATTAATTAAATCTTAAACGTTGGCGCTACTTAAAAGAGGCCTATGTCCAACAGTGGATGCATGTGGGCTGATGATGATGATGATGATGATGATTAATTAAATCTTGGTGAATTATAATCGACTTGAGATTTGAAAACCAATCTCGGGAGCATCGTAATGCCCTTTACACACGAGTATCTAGAGTAAGAAAGGGCGTTTCATAATGTATGTGATTTCGCGGTACGTGGTCGCGGGCGGAAAAAGTAAAAGAACCTCCGATATGGTATAAATATTACTTTAAAGAAGTACTTTAAAAAAGTAAGTAAGTGAGAACATATATCTATAATAATAAAACTGTAACGGGACGAATTCTGTACGTTAAATATATTTTGAAAATTTGGATTGGAGGATGCTGTATTATCGATAATGAGCCCAAAACAAATTTTTTTGAATTTTTTGTCTGTCTGTCTGTGTATTTGTGCACGCATCACGCAAAAACTACTGAACAGATTTGAATGAAATTTAGTATAGTGGTAGTTAATATTTTGGGTCAATATATAGGATACTTTTTATCTTGATAAACAATAAGGTTCATCCGGGATAGGGGATGCAATTTTTTATTGATTTTGCCCCATAACTTCGTCAAATCTAAATCGAATTTGATAATTCTTTTTTAATTATAAATAATGTAGTATTAAAAATATTTTATCAAATTGTGAAGATCTACTAATTATTATCAGAGATTGAGGACATAACTTCTCGCAGATAGTAGCAAGTCACTCTTAACTTTTCCCACGCAGACGAAGTCACGGGAATCAGCTAGTTAAAAATATAAAATAAAAATTGCGTGTACCAGCTATAGTTTAATCTATTATTCCTTAGTAGTCTTAAATTGAAAACGTTTAAGATAAAACATATTATAATATTCTATTGTATTCTAAAACACTTCGCTTTTTCTGTCACTAACTAATTCGCGCCTTTTGTTTTGTTTTTCCTTTTATTTCACCATTGTTTTGTTATATTATTGTCCCACGGCGCACCGACGTTTAAACAAGCGTCTGGTGTAAATAAACTATACTCTTCTCCTTAATATTAATCTACAATAGAGACCTGGAAAGCATTATCCTTCATTTTTACCCTTATTTTACCAAATAAGAGTAGATATTCCAAGTTTTCACCGATGCGTTTTTCCCATGGAACAAAGGTGATCATGTGAAAACTTCCTGGGAAGAAGTGGTGTGACGAACGGATACCTATTGGGTCTAATCCGGTCGTTTGTCTATTTAGGCTGAGCTTACAAAAGTGCCACTCAGGATCGGGTTTTAGAAGTAGGTAAGTTGGTTTTTCTTACGAGCCGGCTATTCTGTTAATGAGACCGTCTGAAAGGCTCGCAGCATATACGACTTTATTTAGTAGCATAATAGGTCCTAATTAGATTACCAATACGTTGTGGCAGCCTGCATCCAGTGAGCTATGGTTCAAACAAAAAGTATAAAAAGTATGCAGGAGTGTATAACCAATGTACTTAATGCTACTACTACTAGAGTTTACTAAAGCTTTATAACCTCGCAAGCAATCGATCATGTTACTAAATAAGTATATGGGTACCAGCGCTTTTACCTAGAACCTTAGTGAAAGCGAAGAATAGAATAGTATAGTTTTTTATTGAAATACACTTTTAGAAAGAGTTTTTGAATCGTCAAGTGAAACCACCACTGGTTCAGAATGCCGTGCAGTGCATAAAAGGCCAAGACGTATCTCTATGCGTTGATCCGATCAGATCAACACAAGCGGTACCCTTAAAGCAAGAGTGATTAGGCATCTTCTAGGCAAGCGCGCTCCAATCCAGACTTCATCAGTGTTTTCTTTCATTGATTGTTGTCACGCGAGTTACATAGTCTACCTGCGTGATGGTATCTACGAAGACCTTCACATATACGTTAACATACGGAAACTAGACTAAGCAGATATCCTTACGTTGATTTACGTTATCAAATGCGGTCAGGTCGATGACTATATAGTTATTAAAAATAGAATATATAAGCAAGCAATTATATCTGTGCTCTAACATTGACACAGTTGTAAACTTAAGTACTTTATATTAAAATTGTAATAGTCAAAATCTTCGTTTCCTTTCGTCAAACCGCTTCGTCGCTGTCGCTAACTTGAGTAGCGTAAGCTTATCTCGAAAAAAAAAAAGACGTGTGGCACTCGGGGACTGCCACGGTAAAGCTATTGCATAGCATTTTTTATCAACGCCATCTAGCTGTGAGAGGAGCCCGTGTCAGGTTATTTTCGTTACGGAATTTCTGGATTTAGTCTCCACGCTCAAGGCCCGTGATAGCTTAAAAATTTCTTTACAACGTCATCTCCAGATGCCGAGAATAGATCAAAATCGAAGAACATCGTGCGTAAGATGATCTGTGCCGTGGCGATGCAGCAAGAGGTTTCACGAAAAGACTAGACTATTAAAAAGTGAGACGTAATATACGTATCAAATTTTGGGAAAAAAACAGCTCGTTGAGAGCGGCACGAATACAGTTTCCATTTAAAGTTAAACAGAACACAAAGGTTTTTAAAAATCAACTGTTAAGTGTTAACGGAATGGAATTGCAGAGAGTAAAAGCGGGGGTTTGAGCGGCTCCGTCACAACTACATTATGCAAGGACGTCGACAAACGGCGGGGTTTTAATGTGAAATGAAATGTTTATTTATTTGTTGAATGTGAACAAAGCGAGACGTACTTACATTTTTAAAATTTTTCAAAATGACAAGATCGCTCTTGTTTTTAAATATAACATAAAATACATACATTTTGTTTCGAAAAGAGAGATAACATCGGACCTTCACAGTCGGTGACCCATCCAGTTACCGACTTGTGTGAACGCTGTTTAACCATTGCTTAACTGCCTCGTTGGTCTAGTGGTTAGCAAGTTCGACTGCAGATAACGAGGTCCCGGGTTCGATTCCCGGGTCGGGCCATAAAATGTATTGGGTTTTCTGTCAAGAAATTTTCAGTACTAGTCCGGAGTTAGGAAGTTGGCAGTGAGTCACCCCCGTGCCTCAGAGAGCACGTAAAGCTGTCGGTCCTACGTCCGATCTCTCTCCGGTCGTGTCGGATTTCCATCCCATCGGACTATGAGAGTGAGGGAATAGAGAGTGCACCTGTGTTCGCGCACACACTTGTGCGCTATCTAATCTCTGTAAAGATTGGCCGCCGTGGCCGGATTCGGTCGGGAAGACATTATTATTTTTTAACCAGTAAATTAAACCTATTAACCAGGACTGACTATGTGTCACAGAGGACAGGTATTAAATCGATCACCCATCCGGTTACAGACTTGAGTAACATGTTATTTAACCAGAACATCGATTACGCTAATGCATTCTAGGCCACACGACGCTCGAACCACGAACTCGCCACCAAAACAAACACTTGACGCCTAATCCCGTTTCATTTAGAGCAATAATCCAATGAAGTGGAAAGCCCTTATGTCCGCCCACAGTTCCACGCCAATACATCTCCCAATTAATTAATATGTACTTAACAATTCCGTTTACAAATATTATATACTATAAATAAAGCTCTATTTTGATAGCTCTACAAAAAGAGCTCGAGCCTCACAGGCATCCCACGGTCCCATGGTCTCCACACCAAAAGACACAAAATAAGAAAATACTATCCAGATTTTCACATTTGCGCCTCTTGGCCTGTTCGGCATCGACTAGTAGCCGATGCACCCGCCACAGAGGATATCGCCTGGATATGGGATATAACTAGAGTATCTATACAAGTGGCATCCCAAACAAGCGACCTTCCTGTCCTTCAAGAAACAAGCGTCATACCGTCAGGTTTCTTACCAGCACTACGTAAATAGCTCTAAAAGGCCGATTTTTCAATTGCCAAATGATCTTTGACAGAAAAAAGTTCTGAAACCGAAATCTTTGAACAGGGAGACTATCTGTTACCACTAAAGCTTAAAGTAAAATTATTTCAATATTGTTTTGACATGTCATACAATGACGACCTTAAAGCAAGTAACATAAATGACATGTCAAAAGATCATAGAAATAATATTTCTTAAAATGAAAATGGAAAAGGCATAAATATAGAAGGTCATGGACGATAGGGTTCCAAGGTTTGCGAAGGAAAATGCAAAGCCCGTTCTGTGGCGATTACCAGCGTGGAAAGGCGATGACGAGAGGAAATAAAGACATTTTAACCGTTTTTGTATATGATATTTACGAAGTTATTCCCGAGAAAACTTAAAAATTGTATTAGATACTTACTAATAGAATGCAATTAAAATAAACCATCAAAACCGCACAACTTCTGAATAGTTTCAGAATCCAATTAACTAGTTAGCTCAATATTCTATTGAAGTCAGTTTCGCTTTTGTTCACATAATTTGCATCCAGTGTATGCCTCAGCGTGGTCTCTTGTGCGAAGACTTTAATTATTTCCATGAGTTTAAACAGAGACAAATATAACTGGTTAAACGCACGAGAAAATTATCTTCGACGTACTCTCGCGTGGTTACGGCCCGCAGGCTATTTGTATCTGAACCTTTGTAAGTGAACAAAATAAGGAGATTATTGAATTATAGTGTCAATGGACGGAGTTTAAGCGTTAAGTGTTTTAGTAACATAATGGATCCTGTTTAGAATTTAATTAGATACTCAGTAAGGGGTTGACTCACAATTCGGGGGAAAACGAAAACAGACGTTTGCGGAAGACGTTCAGAATAGTTTTCTGTAGTTTCTCTAATTATATGGATTTCCATCACCAATTTTTCTTGTGGAACCAACCAGTCGCGAGATTAGGTACCTATTTTTACCTATTTTTCTTTTCCATTAACCGATAGACGTTCACAGCTGGTTAAAGGTCTCTTGCATGGACTTCCATAGGCCTCGATCTTGAAGGTCTCTTCCATACCCATCGATCTTGCACCACTGCATCCAGAGGTTCCCTGCAACTCATTGAAATTCTGATGTCGTCGGTCTACCTAGAGGGGAGTCTGCCAACACTGCGCTTTCCGCTGCAGGATCGCCACTCCAGCACTTTGGGACCCCAATGGCCATGAGTTCTTCGAACTATGTCCCCCACCCAATTTCACTTCATCTATCACTTAATTCTAATCGCTATAACTACGCTCTGGTAATCTGCTAATGTAGGATTCTAAATAATTAATGGTTACATGAACTAATTTTGTAGTAAGCCCCTGACGAAAGCAATGTGACAAGGTGGGATAATCTTGCCTTTAGGGTGTCAACACAGAAATGAAAGTTTCAATAGCCCAATGGTTGAATGGTTTGATCTCCATCCGGGGCACTATTGTCACACCGAATGATAAAGCGATAACTCAAGCTTTCCGCTTAAGTGCAGAGAAAGAAGAACATTAGTCAAAGTCCAGCTTGACTCTAAAAGTGGGCTCGGAAGTAAAACTCCAAAAGGCCGGATTTTCTTTTACAAGTTCAGTTCCTAGTTATACCCATGTGTGAACGTAAACAATTTATTCAACTCGCACAAACCGTTTTTCTCCAATGTTTCTGATACGAACCGTTTAGGTGTAGGACGCCCTTCTTGCGTCCGTAATTCTTGTCACGTTGAAATGGAACACCTTCAAGGCAAGCGTGAATGATTTTTCGTTAAATAAATATTATTATATTTATTTTCCTATACGACTTATCTGCTTTTAATATTATATATGTATATGCAAAAAGCGTGGTTTATCCTTCAATCACGCCGCAATAAAGCTATGGGATCGACGTGATTTTGCTTCGGTTGACCTAGTTGAGAAACTGGAGAATGTCATAGACTAAAAACCTCAATAAATAGCCTTTAAAGCCTTAATAGCCCAACGATTAAAGGTGCGGACTGAAAACTGAAAGGTCACAGTTTCGAACCCCACCCGTTGCACTATTGTCGGCTAATATGTGGTGGTGCTATTGTCTTTTAACTAGGAGGTCTCGGGTTCGATTCTCGTTGGGGGCAATTTGGGAATTTATAACTTCTATATTGCCTCTGGTCTGGTCTTATGGGAGGCTTTTACCACCCTACTGTCAAAGACGTGCCGTCAAGCGATTTAGCGTTCCGGCACGATGGCGTGTAGAAACCGATTATGGGTTGAATGTACACTACCATACCCCTTCCAAGTTAGCCCGCTACCATCTAAGACTGCATCGTCACTTACCATCAAGGACTATGTTGTCATCGAATAAACAAAAAAAAGTCGAATGTAATTTTTGTTCCACGTTGATCGAATATCAAAATCCCCGGTCTGATGTGTAGAGTCACCCTGATGAATAATTCATTTAGCGCTGCCCAAGATCATCCCGTGAAACGAGCCTTAATCTAATACAAAAAACCTTCTAATCTGATAAGCTGTACACACGTCCTTTCTGTTTAGGCAGTCACAAATCGACCTTGAGCCCTTATTTTTCGGCCAAAAATCCACGCGGCCCTTTTTGTCTAGGGGTCGAACCAATATCCACTTTTTTCCTTTTGACGTAACTTCTTTACGTTAGACAAGAGCAAAATGAATACAAACATTTGCAGAATGGGGGGGTTACAGACAGACATTAGTATTATTTTATAATAGTTTAAGTAACACCAAACAAGAATGAATGTATTTTCTTTCGGGAATCCTGAAGTAAATCAACAAAAAAATCTGTAACGCAGGAAAACTTTTTCTAGCGGAAGCTCCAACCAGACCTACTAGTACTAAAGGGTCGTTTTTTATGAGAATGTATGAATGAAAATGTATTTGAAAGAAATAAAACATCATTTTAGGCAGCGGCGATTATATAGAGTATAGACCAAAGAATATTAATGAGCCTAAGCGATTCTCTAGATTACGAGATCCCGTCCCCAACGACAACAGATATTAATCCAATAATACGAAGACTTCAATTAACTCTGGGAGATATAAATTATTATCCCTTTTATTTAGCTTCTCATCTAAGTACTTATTAACCGATATTTAAGACAAAGATCAAGGCAGATAGGATTGTAATTTTAGCCCGACAAGTCGGCAAAGTGTGATTTACCAAAGTTAAGCCAGAAATTAATTTCTTGCGACTCCAGTTTTCAATCATCAGCAAAAAGAACTTCCGAATGCTTTAACTAGGTATTATTATTATTCTACTGGTCGATGCCGGCGACTTCGTCTGCGTGGACAAATTTTTTGTAATCCTTCGGAAACTCTTTTATTTTCCGGGATGAAAAGTAGCTTATTGCACTCTCCAAGTCTTCAACTATACCCGTGCAAAAAATCACGTCGATCCGTAGCTTTGTTGGAGCATGATTGAAGGACAAACCAATAAACAAGCACAATTTTGCATTTATAACTTTACTAAGGATTAGTAAAGATGACAAGTAGTCCTTGACTGCAATATCACTTGATGGTAAGTGACGATGCAGTCTAAGATTGTAGCGGGCTGGGAAAGGGTTTTAAACCCGTCCAGATTTTTACACGTACGGCTTGGCGGTTCGTCGTTGACGGTAGTGGTAACTAGCCACGCCCAAAGCCTCCTACCATACCAGACCAGAGACAATTAAGAAGTTGACCAGAGACATTTAAGAAAATTATGATCGCGACACTTATAAGACCATAGAGCTCATCACTACGCCAAGGAATATCCTTTAATTATTCAACAAGCTCAAGGAATTTTGAAGTATTTGTGTGTGTCAAAGTGTGTGTGTATGTGAGTGTGTGTGTGTGTGTGTGTGTGTGTATGTGCGTGTGTGTGTGTGTGTGTGTGTGTGTGTGTGTGTGTGTGTATGTGTGTTTGTGTGTGTGTGTGTGTGTGTGTGTGTAAGTGTCAAATAAATGCTTTTTCTTTCTTTCTTTCTTCTAATAATTTCGATTATATTATCAAATGAGTAATCCAGTTCAAGAAGGCCCTTAGTCCATAAGGGTCCAATTCCAGAAGTCCATATGTACATATGTAATTTTTTTGGAAAAATGGACCAATTCAGAAGCCCATTTTTTCTGTTTTGGAAAATGAACTGAAGGACTTTCTGAACTAGGCCATTGGACTTAAAGACATTTTGAACTGGGCCATTCAAATGTTCAGTAGCCTAGTTAGTGTCGGTAACTCGATCGAAGCTGACCTTTGGCTTGACATTTAAGACCTTACCGTGACAGCCAGTTTGATTTGCCGCTTTGACGTAAATCCATTTGTCTGTGCATCGCATTCCAGTAATTAAGAGTAGTCACCCTCGGTGCTCCGGAGCGCGCGCCATACAAAAGTGATTCTTATTAAAATAGATATAGTAACCAAACTCGACTGCAGAGTAAATAAATAAATTAAATCCTTTTATCGCTGGTCGGGGACCCGTATAAACCAAATACAAAGAAAAGTAAAGTAAATTACAATTAAAAAGAAATGTGTAAAAATTTAAACTTATTTAATTTGCTTACTTGCACCATAAGGCCTTTTGCACAAGAAATGTCAAAGGAAATGTCTCGCATTGCTTGTTATAAGAGACCATACATATTACAAGTTATTTTTTCTTATGTCGGATCAGACATGCGCATACTAGTCTGAATTTCTTATAAGACATTTCTCATAAGACACAAAAATTTTTCCTATAATATGCTTCTTTATCGACTGATAGACATCCACTTCTGGACGTAGTAGGTCTCTTGCCGTCGAGCCATTTAGCGCATTTAGCGTTTTGGCACGATGGCGTGTAGAAACCGATTACGGGAATTTGTTGAATGTACACTGCCATATCCCTTCCAAGTTAGCCTGCTACCATCTTAGACTGTATCGTCGCTACCATCAGTTGGGATTGCAGTCTAAGAACTATTTGTCATCGAATTAAAAAGAATGCTTCGCCGGAAAACCTCACCTCACTGGGTCAAACACCTTGATTTTTAACCGATTTCAAAAAAGGAGGAGGTTCTCAATTCGTCGGAATCTTTTTTTCACATTTTGACCTATGTTCCTTGGGAAAAGTTGTTCAGTTTCATAAGCTCATTCACCTCCTTCAGGGTTAACTCACACCTTTGTTACACCTTGTATATTATATAGATTTAACATACTGAGGGCTCCCCAATTTCGTAATTTAATGAGCATACCTAGTGCATATTGTTTGAACGCTGTGTAGAGCACATACCACGCTGTGGGTTCACAGCTGGATGCACCCGAGTGCACCCAGTCGCGCGTGAATCCACGCCCGCTCGCTGCATGCGGCTGCATACCACTATAATATGCAAACTGTATGCACATACTGAGTTATTAGGCTATGTTCACATGTAACGAGCGTTAACGCGCGTCAACGCGCGATCAAATTTGAAGAGAGTTCAGATGATGAGCGCTAATGCGCGTTGCGAGAGTACTCGTCAGTCTAGTTCGGTAGAACGTAGAAAATGGACGTGGAAGAGGCTATTATTTTGTGGTTATATTATAAAGAAAAATATAGAAAACAGAAAACGTACACATTGGGTTCATCCAATTTTGAAAATTCCGAACCTATATGGCTATGTTCAGATGGCTGAATTGCGACGCGCGTTTTCAAATCGCGCGCTTAGACATCCTAATATATACCTAGCAACCGTTCACATGCGCGCGCGTTAACGCGCGTCAGCGAGCGTCAACGCGGCGCTCAGAGAAAAAGTTTCTAGACGCAGACAAACGCGCGTTGACTCGCGCTTTGATATTAATGTAATGTCCGTTTGCTGTTCAGTTGAGCGCGCGCTTTCATCGCGATCGCATGTAATTTTGTTAATTTTCGTAATTATATTTTGAGTTGAAGCAAATTGTCGAATGATTTTGTAGACATTCTAAAGTAATTAAAGAATTTAGATTCATGGTCTCTTAGATTCGGATATAGTGTCGCAAACAAACTGGGTCTATTTTTCAAAATTGGATGAACCCAATGTGTACGTTTTCTTTTTTTATATTTTTCATTATAATAATACCACAAAATAATAGCCTTTTCCACGTCCATTTTCTACGTTCTACCGAACTAGACTGACGAGTACTCTCGCAACGCGCATTAGCGCTCATCATCTGAACTCTCTTCAAATTTGATCGCGCGTTGACGCGCGTTAACGCGCGTTACATGTGAACATAGCCTATTCCAAATTGCTGGCCTTTTTTCTACTTCATCGATTAGTAAGTCGATGTCAATATCTTCAATTTCACTCATTTTAAATGCGAAAACAAAATATAATTACGAAAATTAACAAAATTACATGCGATCGCGATGAAAGCGCGCGCTCAACTGAACAGCAAACGGACATTACATTAATATCAAAGCGCGAATCAACGCGCGATTGTCTGCGTCTAGAAACTTTTTCTCTGAGCGCCGCGTTGACGCTCGCTGACGCGCGTTAACGCGCGCGCATGTGAACGGTTGCTAGGTATATATTAGGATGTCTAAGCGCACGATTTGAAAACGCGCGTCGCAATTCAGCCATCTGAACATAGCCTTAGACGTAGAGCCGCAGACTTCAAACTCAAACTCAAAATTATTTATTTCATATTTTTTTTTTAATTGGTGACAAGATAGCCCTTGACTGATCTCACCTGATAGTAAGTGTTGATGCAGTCTAAGATTGTAGCGGGCTAACTTGGAAGGGATATAGCAGTGTAAATTCAACCCATACCCCTAATCGGTTGCTACACGCCATCGTGCCGGAACGCTAAATCGCTTGGCGGCACGTCTTTGACGGTAGGGTGGTAACTACCCAACAAACAAAAACGTCATATAAGACAAGGCTTGTACGACTTTAAGTTGTATTGCAGTCTTACAATAGTAAAGAGATGACTACTAGGTCCTATAGACGTCTTCCATTTAACTTCTTAGTCGTGCGACTATATGTCATAATAAACTGGTCATAGCAACGTCAGCAAGACTAAACTACACGACGTTATATTACAGTTTTAACTATAACGTTAGTACGATAATGCAATAGTCATACTAACGTTACAGTCCAATAAACGGTTTCAACTAACCAAATTAGGTGATAGAAAAACCTGTATGTGACATTTATATAATGAAGCAGTTGTACACACGTTTTGAAAATGACGTTTGTAAAACAATCCCCCATTTTGTCTTACAACAGTTAACTTGAGACACTTGAATGACTTGGTTGTTCATTTTGACTTAAATATGATCTCTATATTACAAGATGTCGATTAAAGGTCATGTCCTGACTTTAACCAGCCTTGTTGTCGCATTTGAGACAAGTTTTTACTTTTAAGCGACTTGGCCGCCATACTAACGAAAAGTGTGTAACTTTTCGTTAGTATGGCGGCCATATTTCAAGACCATACAAGGTCTTGAAATAACCTTAATATGACTTACTGTCTTTACAACGTCACATAGAGATAAGTGTACGACAAAAGCAATATGTCTTGCATTTTTAGAAACAAACACTATTGTTATTCATAATAATATAATGTTTCAAACACAAAACTATGAAGGGGCATGAAAATATGAATAGTATTTACATAGGTATATTATCATAAAACTTAAATTCCCAGTCGAACTAAACGGAATTAGAAACAGTTACAGTTAGCAAGATATGAAAATTAAATAACACTCAGCTTTTATTTCCTTGTAATTATTTATTTTGCACCTTCAAAGCCACGAACACGCAAGACACTATCAAGAAACATAAATCAGTCATATAGGTGTTGTTACTTGATTCTAATAAACCGTTTTAGTCATTCAAATCACCTGTATGACCACTATGTGACGAAAATGGTAATTTCTTAACGTTTTTACGACTTTTAAATGACTTCAACGAAGTCATCTTATGACTATTGTATGACGATAATACAACAACGTACGTCGTATAAATGGGGCCCTTTTCGCGTTTAGCAAACGTTATTAAAACGTTAGTGTGACTTAGCTGTGGTAATAAGATAACGTTTACTAAACTATTGTACGACGATAATTTGTTAGTTGGGTAGCCACACCTAAAACCTCCCACCAGACCAGAGACAATTTAGAAATAATAAATTCCTAAATTATCCCCGCCGGGAATCGAACCCGAGACCTCCCAGTTATAAGACCACAGCGCTCACCACTGTGCCAGGGAGGTCGTCAATGTAGGCCAACTTGTGGCTCTTATGACAAGTCGAGAATCCACCACCGGTTCAGAATGCTGATTCTGCTGAAGAGCCGGGAAGAAACTCAGCAGGTGCTCTTTTCAAAACAAAAAATGTTACAATATGTAGCTTATCTTGTGGACAGCTGAAGCAAAGCAGATTGGTTCAAAGCAACTTTGTCATTCTGTTACTTCTTACTGTTATACCTACCCTGTTTTTCCGTCATAACTGTCACTATTTGTCCTCAACTATATCGCAAAAATCCAACCAGGGAATGCAAATCTCGCGAGATTGGGGCTTAAGCGAGATCTCGCGAGATTGGCAGTTTTGTGTGTTTTTTTTGCAAATAATCACAATATTTGAATAAATTAGAAAAAAATTAATAAAAATTATAAGTATTATAAGATAACATTTATTTTCACGAATTTTTTTGCATCAAATTGTGTATAATTTTTTAATAAACTTCTAAGTAAACTTTGACGTACTTATCTATCAAATCACTGTGGAAGCACTGTATACATAGCACAGTTTGGTAACCTATTATAAATTTTTTTATTTTTTATTTTTTGAAAAGCAACTGCTGAGTTTCTTGCCGGTTCTTCTCAGCAGAATCTGCATTCCGAACCGGTGGTAGATTTATGACGTGTCATAAGAGCTTCAAGTTGGCCTACATGAAATAAATAAATTTTGAATTTGAAATAATAAATGAAAAAAACAACCACTCTTCTCTTCTACTATCAAACCAAAATCTTTTAGTAATTTAAAAATTAATTCGCGCACCGAACGAAACCGATAGGTCGCAACTCCGTCCGTGTCAGTCCGCGCTTCGAATAAGACTTTTTTATGCTCGAGTACAATCTCGTTAATCTCGCGAGATCTCGCCCTATTTTCGTCCGAGATCAATCTCGCTAAAAAAGGCCGAGATCTCGCGAGAACGAGATCTCGCGAGATCGAGATTGCATTCCCTAAATCCAACCTTGATCGAAGGACAAACCAACAAACAAACACTTTCGCATTTATAATATTGAAGTAAGGACAATAATTTAGTTTGTAGAATAGGTATTTAATATTTATTCAGAAAAAATACCTAATGCAAATTAGAGTCGAATTAGTTTTTATTAAAAAGAAAGAATTAATTTGACTTTCACTTCAAATTAATTTCTCTGTAAATTAATAAAGTAATTAAATAAGCTAGGGAGCGTTGGAGCAGTTTTAATTAACTATAAACAGAAAAGTAATTATAAGTTATTATCTGACTATTATTTTATGCGGTTCGGTTTAATATTGTAGACCATTGGCCTTTTTTACCCGCCTGCGGCACGCAAAGGAGGGTAATGTGTTTATCAGTGAATGTATGTATGTATGTATGTAGGTTGTGGCGCTCTGGAGACCAAATGCGTGGGCCGATTTTGATGATTCTTACGTCAATCGACTCGTTTTAATCTTGGGAGTGTCACTAAAGACATTACAGTCACCGAAATTCAATATGGTGACCACTATACGCCATATTGAATGAGTGAAAAAGAAAAAAATAAAAGGCGGCGAACTATATTGAGTGCGGTATCATTAAAATCATTATTAGATTTCTCTAATAATTTTTCAGTTTGGTTAAATAGACGTAAATCGTAAACGGTTAGACGTAAATCGTAAACGGTTAGTTTACGATTTACGTCAATTTAAAATTGTTTTAAGATTGCGGAATTTACAGTCTTATAATAATCTTAACTTAAATTTAAAAACTCAAAAACTCGACTGCGTAAATAAACACTGGAAGTGAAAACAAGTAGGTACAGTAATCTAGAATACTGTTAAATAATATGACTTAAACAGTCGGGACCCATTAAAAATGTAGATCGGTTCAAAATTTCCCAATAATTTAAATCGGTTAATTAATAGGGATGGAAAATCCCGTCTCTTTCCATTCCATAATACGCTCTATGTAATATGAAAAAGAAAATCTTAATTCTGACTTGCCTTTCTATCTGAAAGCTGAGATGTGATGGAAAAATTTCATTACCTGCCTCACGTATTCCCGCCATGTCTCAAGCAAGGAATATTAAAATCACATAATATATTATGTTGTACGACCCCAGATAAAATAATAAGTTCTGTTAGTTAAGTAATCTTCAAAATGTTAACAAGCAAAAAAAGACATCGATGCTGTTTGTGTTAAACTATATTTTATACTATCCTACAAATATATAAGAGCATATGCTGAGTGGAGTCCATTTTGTGACCACACATATTTATTTATTTTTTGTTTTGTATCTCTTTCTGTTATTAACTGTGCTGTGTGCCTCAAATAAATGCTTTTTCTTTCTTTCAAATATGGTTGACCGAAGCAACGGGTGGATCTTGCGTCATGCTCGTGAACGGGTGCCACCAACGGGAATGGGTCTGCTTTGTCTGCCCGTGTTGACATCCGTTGGGTTGTGTACCTACGTATGCATTTTTGAAGCTTCATTGTGTAAGCACTGTATACATACCATAGTTTTATTACATATTGTAAATTTTTTTTTTTTTTATTTTTTTGAAAAGAGCAACTGCTGAGTTTCTTGCCGGCTCTTCTCAGCAGAATCTGCATTCCGAACCGGTGGTAGATTTATGACGTGTCATAAGAGCTACAAGTTGGCTTACATGAAATAAATAAAATTTGAATTTGAATCCTTTTCTATAAACAATTTCTTTTTTAGAACTTTCTACTTAGTGTATTTATTTTCAAGAATTAATTCGATCAACAGAACTAACACCACTTCCAGCTCTCCCTTACCGTAGGAAAAACCTTTTATAGCGAAGCATATTTCTCTATTATACCCGTAGGCATGCAAAAAGTCTTTTCTTTTCCTTTGACAAAGAATTTTCCCTGTTATTTAGATTTTAACCCAGATTTTGTAAGTGCGTGAACCATCGAGTTACCTTTATAGAACGGGACAGATATTTCCTACATGACTTCCATGTAGGAAATATAATATTTTAAATTCGAAATTTTGGATGTATGGATGGATGGATGAATGAATGGATGGATGGATGTTTGTTACTTAATCACGCCGCAACAACTGAACCGATTTGGCTGAAAGGCACGGAAATATATTATAGTCTGGAATAACACATAGGCTACATTTTTTCCCGGAAAATAAGAGAGTTCCCGCGGGAATTAAAAACCTTAATCCACGCGAACGTTGCGGGCATCAGCTAGTTATATTATAAATGCGAAAGTTTGAATGTATGGATGGATGGATGTTGCGAACGAAGTCGCGGGTATCAACTAGTATCTAATATAAAAAAATATATATAATAAGTATAATAAAAAAATATATATATACATAGTAAAGTCACACGGTCGCACTCCACGGCCTTAGTATAATAAACAAGGAAAAAAAGAGCATAATACCTACCGGGGTTCTCCATTAAGGAAATTAACTTTTTTTAAAGTACCCTCTAGCATCGTTAAAAAGACAATCCAATTTACTATAGTACGACATCTTAGCCGTGGTCAGCGCTTGTGTCTGTATTCGGTTCATCACCATTATCTCAACCGAAAGACGTCCACCGCTGGGCATTCATCCATCTATCCATCCATCCATAAATCTTTCGTATTTATTATATTAATAGGATCATTCTAGCTTTTCCCCGCGGCTTCGCTCCCGTCATCTACTAAAAGTAATCTAAAAGTGATTTCTATACATAATTAACTACCCTGATTTTGTGATTTTTCAGCTGCTCTTTTGGGTTTCCCTTTTTTTTTTTGTTTTTAAACCACTTCTGTACTAATGTGACTATCATATATCATACTAGCTTTTGCCCCCGCGACTTCGTCCGCGTGGAATTAGATTAAATTGGTTTGTAGTACATGCATCAGAGATGGCGCTGTATGTGAAAAAAGATTTTCCCGCTTTTCTGTTGAAATTTTTCCTGAATTTTCTTTGCTATAAACCTCACGGAGCCCGAGACCTTTCCAACGAATGCAAAACCGTGGAAATCGGTTCGTGCGTTCTGGAGTTATAGCGTCAGGAAGGAAAACCCGACTTATTTTTATATAGTAGATATGTACATAGTATACATACAATTTGTATGGCAATCACTTTGAATCTTATTTCCACGAAAACGACTAAACATCAAACGACAATAATAGTGCAACGGGTGAGAATTGAACCTGTGACCTTCCAGTTTTCCAGCACCCAACCATTGGGCCAGTGAGGCTAGTTAAGGGCTAGTTATATTAGAAAAACTTTATTTTTTCTAGGTTTCCGGATAAACAGGACGAGTCGAACAGTTTCGATACTCGGCCTATTCGAGTTGTCGGTCGGCAACTCGCCGCGAGCTGACGGGATGTCCGAGCTGGCAGCCGCCAAGCTGGCCGTGCATCACGTCAACCAGCAGACCCTGCTACCAGGGTACCAGCTGCATCTCATCACGAATGACACCAAGGTAGATTTATACTTACTGTACCTACTATACTCAAACACTCACATACTTCGATCACAGAAAACACATATACCTGTAACAAAAGTGTGAAATAACCCTGAAGGAGGTGAATGTGCTCATGAAACTGAACAACTTTCCCCAAGGACCATAGGTCGAAATGTAAAAAAAATGTGGACCTCCCATAAAAAAATTGACGATCAGCTGATTGATTTACTATGGGAGGTAAAAAAAAGCCGCCCCTCTGTTATTAATGTCACCCGAGTGCCAATAGAGCCAATAGATACCGAAACCTAGACCAACCGAAACCTAGATCAACCGACACCTGGACCAACGAAAACCTAGACCAACCAAAATCTAAACCAACCAACACCTAGACCAACCAAATCTTAGACCAACCAGAACCTAAACCAACCAAAACTTAGACCAACCAAAACCTAGACCAACCGAAACATATACCAATCAAATTCTATACCAACCAAAACCTAGACTAAACAAATCCTAGATCAAACGAAACCTAGACCAAGCAAATCCTAGACCAACCAGAACCTAAAGCAACCAAATCCTAGACCAACCAAAACCGCGAGACCAAGCAAATCCTAGACCAACCAGAACCTAAACCAACCAAATCCTAGACCAACCACATCCCGTGAGTAAAAAAGATCTCTCACAATGTTGTTCTCAGTGCGATCCGGGAGTCGGAGTGGACCGGTTCTTCCACGCGCTGTACACGGAGAGGTCGTCGAGACTAGTGATGCTGCTCGGCACCGCCTGCTCCGAGGTCACCGAGAGCATCGCCAAGATCGTACCCTATTGGAACATTGTACAGGTATAATACAAAATTGTACTGTTTAGAGTGACTTGTTACTATTTTATGGTCTCTATCTCCGATAATATTTAGTAGATCTTCACCAAAATTGGACAAAATATTTCTAATACTAGACAATTTATAATAAAGAAAGAATTATCTAATTCGGTTTAGATTTGACGAAGTTATAGAGCAAAATCAACCAAAACTTTCATCCGCTATCCTGTTTTCGCGTGATGCGCGCACCGACAAACAGACAGACAAAAAATTCAAAAAAAATTGTTTTGAGCTCAGTATCGATAATATCCTCCGATTAAAATTTTCAAAATATATTTAATGTACAGAATTCGTCCCGTTACAGTTTCATTATTAAGTATAGATGTAGATTTTTGTTCAGAATGTGGTCCGAAGTAAAATTGAGCGGACGGTTAAAAAATATAAAGTAAAAATATGTTTCGGACGTAGATACAAGTTTTCTTCGAGAAACACTTTCATAAATGTGTCGTAAATATTTATAAGCTCTATTTAGGAATGAAGTTCGTTCAAATTGCTGCCACTGTGAGTGTGGAGCTCTTTTGTACGGCGTGAAATTGTTAGTGACCTTCGCTCCGTATACCACTTCCGATGCAAAAAGCGCTCTTTCATAGTCATTCATTCTTGAGATAGAAATGAAAATAAGAAAATTTTTCTTTCCGATGCTACTCAGGAATATACCTTATCTGCTATTTATAGTTTTATTTCTTATACTCGTTGTTTATATTAGCAAGATTGTTTTCTTTGGTCTCGCGTTATTTTTATACGACTGCCTGAAAAAAGGAGTTTTATTATAAGAGTAGTATATTGTTTTCAGGGTTCATGTATGTATGACTGTATGTATGTATGTATATGTGTGAGATTGTATATTCCACCTTAACTTCTATACGTAATTGTACCCTAACAAAAGCCTCAATAGACCAATAAACTGATCCACGCCTTGACGGACAGACATGTGCAAATTCACTCAAGTAGACTCAGAGACCTCGCTTCACTCGGTCAATAAGCGGGAAGCTTGTGTTGTCTTTTTTTCTTAAAAAAAAAGAAATAGAAAGTTAAAAACTTTATTGTCATGTAGCACTAGTTACCAAAAGTATAATTGATTTCCTACTTTGACCATGTCCAAAACTGATTCTTCGACACTCGTTAAAAGTTAGACAAAGTTGCGCGACGTATCACTATTCGTTAACAAAAGCTAACAAAGCTTTTTCCGAAAATAATACAAGAAAGAAAACTCAACAAAGCTTACTTATCTGTTCCTGCGTTGAAAGAAATAAAAGTCTAACATTTGAAATGTCTGCGACAAATAAAAGAATATTTTGTGATTGCTAACGAATAAAATAGGCATCTATCAAATCAAAACGAAATTGGGGCTTCGTTATTTATTTAAAAGGCTAAACGTAATTTTGTTCCCCTTTTCATGATGTAAGGGAATTCTTTATCGATATCTATGTTTTTTTTTTAATATTTTAGCGAGCAAACGAGTCTCCTGATGTTAAGTGATTACCGCCACCCATGAACATTTGTAGCACCTGAGGCGTCAACAACAATGCGTCGCGTCGCCGCCGCGCCGGCTTTTTAGGAATTTGTTGGTCCACCCCTTGATTAACCCCATGTTGTAATATAGTGGGAAGCTTAGATAAATCCTGCTATTTTATGAATTGGGTACCTATTTGACTCTTTTCAAAATGTGGACATCGAAATGATGGAAAACCGAAAATAAATCGGTCAAAAAAAAATTTTAAGCTCGGAGTAAAAAAAATTTGGGCTTAATCCTCCTAGTTTTTAAGTTAATATTTACAACGTGACCATTACAAAACTTTGAAAAAATTTGGTAGTAACAATTGCGAGCGGTACGTTGCTATCTGTACTAAGCGGGTCTAAGCGGCGAGGTAGCGGCCAACTTGAGATGGAAGGGTAGTAGTTTTTAAGTTTCATCATCATCAGGTAGTTTCGTCCTCATCAGGTAGTTTCTTGCTCATCAGGTATCCTTCGGGTCCACGTCGCCAGCGCTGAGCGACCGCTCCGAGTTCCCCCTGTTCTGCAGGACTGTCGCCCCGGACTCCTCGCACAACCCAGCCCGGATAGCTTTCATAAGGTATTCGAAACGCCTGGCAAAAGGAAAACCTGGTTTTGTTCTGGTGGGAGGCTTTAACCGTGGCTAGTTACCACCATACCGTCAACGTCGTGCCGCCAAGCGATTTAGCGTTCCGGCACGATGGTGGAAACCGATTAGGGGGTATGGGTTGAATCTACATTGCCATAGCCGTTGCAAGTAGGCCCGCCACCATCTTAGACTGCATCGTCACTTACCATCAGGTGAGGTTGCAGTCAAGTAGAAAAGGCCGCAACTTCATCCGCGAGGAGTAATTTTTCAAAAATCCCGCGGCGCCCCAATGTTTTTTTTTTTTCGGGTTAAAAAGTCGCTTATGTCACTGTTCTGTAGGGCTAACATGCGCGCCACGAAAAAATTTTACTCACGAGTAAATGGGTAGACATACTTTTCTCGTGACGGGCATGCTAGCCCTACTGGTCTTTAATTTTATCAGACGTTGTACTTAAACCAGCCATCAAAGAAGAAAAAACTTAAACACAGTTCCTCATCTTTGGCTTGATTACATTTACATGCATGTATCTTTTATTTTAAATCTATGTAAATATTTTAAAAATCTTCTAGGGGAAACCTGTACGAGATGATCCCCTTAAGGGAGAAAGCTCGTAATTTAAAGAATATTAACTTTAATGCAGATATTTAAGCATTTACGGAGGGCTTTATCTGTCTTTATATCTGTATACTTATAATTTGGAATTTATTTATATTTTATTGAAATATTTCACTTTTTTAAAACCCTACCAAAGGATCATCTTGTACACCCTTATGTCCAAGATGATCCTAGGAATCATACCTGTTTTCTATTTGTTTTTTGGCTTACCAGCATTCATAGCCTCCAAGGCTTTAAGCATAGCCGCTTCTGAACAATCATCACGAGGCGTTTTTAAGGTTACGTACCTAAAGGGTGCCAACGGGACCCTATTACTAAGCCTCCGCTATCTGGCAGTCTGTCTGTTTGTAAGCGAGCTGCAATCTCATGAACCTTCATAGCTAGATACTTGAAAATCTCACAGAATGTATTATATTGTATTGCCGCTATAAAAAAATCAATATTAAAAAAAATAAGTTAAAAATTAAGAAAGTCTCCATACAAAAAACTTTTGTTTTTGCTCGATTTTAATAATAGCTGGTGATAAATCTTGTACGATGGTAAGGAACCTTTCGTGTGTGAGTCTAACTCGCACTTGGCTGGCATAATCTATAACAATAAATGCAATAATAGGATTTTAAAAAAGAAGACCGACATCAATGTTCTATTAACAGAAGTTTCGTACCTCGTCCCCGAAATCACCATCCAAACGATATTGCAATCTAATTTATGTAAAGCTAATTTATAATAGAAGTAAAAACAAGAGATATACAATGTACACTGCGTATGATATAAGATTATCCACACGGATCATCTTGTACAGTATGCAACGGATCATCTTGCCCCAAATTCGAAATTTTCGTTTATATGCGATAACATAAACTATAAGCTTACGATTGTTACTAGGCCAATCAAAAAACAAAATTGAGCATTATAAAAAGCCGCAAATACAACAGTCATTGCAATAGACTGCCGATTTTAAAAATAAGCTAAGCTTAAAGTCGATCTTACCTTAGATCATCGAACTCAATTTTTTATTTTTTTTCGTAAAAATTTATTGGGTGCTCATGTCGCCCTTACCAATTAACTAGGGCGAGCGGGTGTAAGGAGGTATGTTTTACTAAAGTTTGCAACTAGAGGGCGTCTATAGTTTCGCCACAATTGAAAAGGATCATCTTGCCCCAACGGATCATCTCGTACAGGTTTCCCCTATGTCCACTAAAAATCTGTGTTAGAATTGGGTTTAATTCAACTTTAAATAGTTTTCACTAAAAATCTGTGTTAGAATTGGGTTTAATTCAGCTTTCCATCACGGACTGTCGTCAAGCGCAAGCCTATCTCTGCATAATAAAAAAAAATGTTTCACACATTCAGACCGCGCGATATTCCAGCGTCCCCGGAGACGGAGGGGTGCAGAGTGTGAAATTTTAACGATTTGTCATCGCGAGTCTACTATTTTCAGGATGACAGTTGTATTTTTTGTTAGTTGTGGATAGCGTTGCCAGGCGTCCGGATAAAGCCGGACACAGTCAGGCTTTTTGGTTGAGTGTCCGGCCAAATTAGACGGTGTCCGGCCTATCCGACTTTTGCTAAGCTTTTTAAATTTAACCATTTTTTTACATATTTGTCATGTGTTGGTTTCCGTTCCGCTCGCCTCATCTTGTATCGCTACGCTTGCGCAAACGAGCTTTTAAAAAAATTGCCATTTTGTGCTAGGTCTAAAAAATAAGGATTACCCTTTGCCCAAATGTACCCAAACCCCAAATGTACCCAAATGTCCGGCTAAACTGGCTGGCCTGTCCGACTTTTCGATTTGAAGACCTGGCAACCCTAGTTGTGGAACCCACGACGAGTGTGTTTTTCATGTGAATAGTTGTGTGTCCCCTATCGTAGACAGGGATTTTGTTTTGCAATTTTTAATTTTCATTTTATTTAAAGTTTTTACCATTAATTAATATTTATTTTGTGCAATTTTACAATTTTGTCAATTTTATTATTCACTGATTTTACTAACAATATAATCAATCTTACAGCAATAATTCAAAATTCAAATTCATTTATTTCATGTAGGCCAACTTGTAGCTCTTATGACACGTCATAAACCGGTTCAGAATGCAGATTTTGCTGATAAGAGCCGGCAAGAAACTCAGCAGTTGCTCTTTTCAAAAAAAAAAAGACGTGTGGCACTCGGGGACTGCCGCGGTAAAGCTATTGCATAGCATTTTTTATCAACGCCATCTAGCGGTGAGAGGAGTCCCGCGTCAGGTTATTTTCGATACGGAATTTCTGGATTCGGTCTCCACGCTCAAGGCTCGCGATAGAAGCTATGCAATAGCTTAAAAAATTTTTTTACAATACGTAAAAAAACTATGCTATTCACATAGTGCTTCCACAATGAAGCTTCAAAAATGCATACGTAGGTACATACTCGTATAATCCAACACATGTTAAGACAGGTAGACAAAGCAGATCTGGCAGATCCATTCCCGTTGGCGGCACCCGTTCACGAGCATGACGCATGATCCAGCCGTTGCTTCGCTCAACCATATTTGAATGTGATTCCTTAATCACGAGCCTATTTGTCATGAGCTCCCGGTTCGCAGGCAGTTCGGCTGGGACACGGTGACGGCGTTCTCGCAAAACGAGGAGGTATACTCGCTGGCCGTCAACGAGCTGGTCACTCAGCTAGAGGCAGCCAATATCACGTGCGCAGCCTCCATCACCTTCGCAGAGACCGACTTCAAAGAGCAGCTGCAGCAACTGAAGGTTTATGTTTACCTAACTTTTTTTTTAAAGAATACGAGCCCGCGGCTTCGCTCACGCTAAGTTCGATTTTTGAAACGCCTATTTTATCCCCTTAGGGGATGAATTTTTAAAAATTCTTTACGTTATAAGATATCGATGGTTATAAGCTATCTGCGTCTATCTTGCCATCGAATAAAAAAAGCTGTTTAATTACTTATATATTTTGTTCTTTTCTTTTCATGCAATAAAGTTGTATATATATTTATTTATTTAAATATCCTTACTTCCTACTAATTATGATTGTATTTTCTAAAAGGAAGCCTCAATAGCTCAACGGTTAAAGGTGTGGACTAAAAACTGAAACGTCGCAGATTCGAACTCCACCCGTTGCACTATTGTCGTACCCTCCTAGCACAAGCTTTTCGCTTATTTAGAGGGGAGAGGAGAATATAAGTCCAGTTCAGTTTGGCTATTATTCTTTGTTTTTATACATTATAGACATTCGCTTGACCACTATCACACCTAATCGAAAGTGATGATTTTTTTTTTAATCTATTTTTTTTTTGGGGTTTTACCCGCAGGCACGCCAACCCCGTCCAAACGTATAAAAGATACAACTAACTTATCCTACTTAAAACTAACTTAACTACGAAGACATCCGACAGTCACTGACGGCAAGCAGCGACCATGCCGCACACTCTTCTGGAAAGTGTGGTCTAAGGTGTAACGCGTTTGCCTAGAAGATGCCTATTCACTCTTGTTTTAAAGATACCCAAATTGTGTTGTAATTCTTTAAAAAAAAAATTAAATCAAAACACACACATTTGTATGTCCTCTGTTTATAATTTTGTTAGCAGCTGTTGTGACACGCGAGCCAAAGTTCTTCAGCTCTGTAACTGAATATCCTAATATAGGAGCGTCTTCGTGAGACAACGGAAGAGGAAATGTCTAGGACTCACGCTAATGGATTCTGTCGATCAAGCGGTGTGAGCCGTCGCGTCTGTTAAATACTTTATATCTCTGCAACTGCGGGTATTCCATCAATCTGTGGGCTTAGTATAAGATTTAATTCGATTGATCGTGTTCGTATTCGATGATGATTTTTTTTTAATGTGTTCCTCCCTTTTTTCCTCCGAAAAGGTAATCGGAGATTGTTCTAGGTCGGTACAGAATATGACTTTTTTTTGTCATATTTTCTTTTTGGTAAAAGGTCGCGGGGCAAAGCTTGGATACTAAGTAATTATGTTTACAAATTATTCCATACTTAAATTCTATTGCGGAGGATTTTTCCGAAAGTTTATTTTTTTAAATCTACTTAACACAGCGGATTATAAAAATGTAAAGTACGGGTAGATACTATTTTGAATATTTTAGTCTATTATCTTGGATCAGCAACATGAAAACTCTAAAATACCGTCAGTTATTTTAGGATTTTCTTAAATTCATCCCCCGAGCCACGTGAGGGGGTAAAAGGGGTGTTAATGTAACGAGTTAAAATAAAATGAAGCAAGGGGGTGGGTGATGCAACCCCATTTCGCTTTACCTAGTCGTAGACATTTAGATGAGAGCTAGTTTCGGTGAATTTCTAAATAGCAACGGAGCATGGAAGCAATCTGTTTTGCATTCAGCTGTCGACAAGACAAAATAATGAAGACGATTTATTACCTAGATTGCTATAGGTACTAGCATCGAGGTATAATGCTTAGAGATGCAATAGTTGACGCGGTGAAAAGCCATTTTTAGTAGGTAGGCCTTTACCAGCATCGAGGTATAATGCTTAGAGGTGCAATAGTTGACGCGGTAAAAAGCCATTTTTAGTAGGTAGGCCTTTACCAGCATCGAGGTATACCTAATGCTTAGAGGTGCAATAGTTGACGCGGTAAAAAGCCATTTTTAGTAGGTAGGCCTTTACCAGCATCGAGGTATACCTAATGCTTAGAGGTGCAATAGTTGACGCGGTAAAAAGCCATTTTTAGTAGGTAGGCCTTTACCAGCATCGAGGTACCTATACCTAATGCTTAGAGGTGCAATAGTTGACGCGGTAAAAAGCCATTTTTAGTAGGTAGGCCTTTAAAGGCCGACTACGCACTATCGTTGCATTAGTATGATATTGATAAGCTCACAAAAAAATTATTAAAAAACCAGGAGGCGAGTTTTGACCGTCAAAGTAATTTTTAAAATGGATTTAACCTTTTTAAACTGAGTAACTGTTTAATCATTGTAAACCAAATAAATATTTAATAACTATTTATGAGTTTCACTAACAAATGGAATGTTTAGGTTAGACGCCGACAAAAATTACTTAGCATTCTTTTTTACAGAAACTGGATACCAGGATAATTATTGGCAGTTTCTCGCAAGAGATGTTACCGAAGATATTCTGTGAGGTGAGTTAGCTTTAGTGTGTGTATTCACGTCATCATCACAAACACAAATTTTTTTTCCTCCAAGGTTCACGTACAACACGCAGGCTCGGACGCGATAGTGGGCGCAGCTAATAGTTTAGTATAGAACCGAGCGCGGTCCTATACTAAACTACTAGGTGTAGTACTAGGTGTTGTAGTGGAGTTACAGTTTTACGTGCTCTCCGAGGCACGGGGGTGACTCACCGCCAACTTCCTAACTCCGGGCTAGTACTAAGAATTTCTTGACAGAAAAACCCAATGTATTTTTTGGCCCGACCCGGGAATCGAACTCGGGGACCATCATACGCAGTCGAACTACCATACCCTAGCAATAAAATGATTATGAACAAAATTTATAATGGATGCCCCGTTTTCCAAGCGCAGGCCTACCAGCTGGGCATGTTCGGGGCGGAGTACGCGTGGCTGGTGGCGGGCGCCCCGCCGCGCATCCGGGGTGTGTCGCCGTGCGCGCGCGCGCACCTGGCCCGCGCGCTCGAGGGCCTGGTGTCTGTCACCGCGCACCGGGGGATTGTGGGCGACGTCGTGTCTTACTCTGGTCTGGTGAGTCATCGTCAAAGCGAGTGGCGTAGCGTGGTCTAAGGGGGACCATACACGGTCAAACATGTTTGTCAAACACGTAAAAGGAGTTGTCCCAAAATGGTTTTTTATTATTGAGTGTAATTAACCAGAATGATTTTAATATAGTTCGATAGAGATCCAAAAAGGCTTCTATCTAAATAATTTACCGATTTTTTAAAGACCCCGATTTGGAGAAAATATTTTTTTTTTGTTTTGATGCATTTATGGACCTTTGCTTATGATTACGCACCAATTAAAAAAAAAACTTCAAAAATATTATTTGTCTAGGTAACTTGTCAATGTCAGGCGTATGTCAGGTGATTGTCAGGACTGTCAAAAGTGACAATTATAATGACGTTTTTGAACTTTTGGCATTTAAATGACATTTAAATGACATTAAAGTGACAGTAACAGGTGTCAGATTCAATTATTTCTAGATAAGAAAATGTTTTTAATGTTGCCATCCATCGAAAAATATTTTCTACAAACAATATTTTTCTTTATTAATTAAAAAAAAATGGGGGTTTCTAAAATTATTATTTAAATGGCGTTTAATTTTATATTTTTTTCTCTTTCATGTAATAGCAGTTTGGTTCTGGTTAATAGACACTCAGAATAAAAAACCACCCTCCATACTAAACTGGGACATGTCCTTTGTACGTGTTTTTGTTACGGTTTTGTTTGATCAAGGTCATCAAACACCAACGCACCCAATCAAACACCTCCGTTTCCGTTTGTTTGACAAGCATATTTGACCGTGTACGGGCCCTCTAATCCAGACCTGGGGGCTGATTCTGTGACTCAGTACCTATCACCAACGATAGGCATTTTTTATCCCTTGAAGGTTTACTATGAAATCGTAAATGACATTTCTCTTCAAACTTTCAACGGATAAAAAATACCTATATGTCAGTGGCTTTCTTTTTTTGATAAGCACTGAGTTACAGAATCAAGGGGCTGACGAAGTGACATCAGCGAGGCCCTTTTCTTTCAGTACCTATTCCCAAAATCAATGCAAAGAGCATACCATATTTTTGTGAATACAAAAGCAAATATAGGACACATTCATGATAGTCTAATTTATAAAAGGAAAAGGTGACTGACTGACTGACTTATCTGTCAATGCACAGCTCAAACTACAGGATGAATCGGGCTGTATTGGTATGTACCTACTAGCAACCCAGAGTTTCTACTTGGGTATAGTGTTTATAGACGAAGTTGTTCTTTTGTCTATGGCGTGATGGCGCGCGGCTTGGTGTACCTAATGTGTGTGTAACAGAAATAAAGAATTTTATAAGAAGAAAGCCGTTTAAAAGAATCCGTCCCCCATTTACCCCCCTAACATGGTTATGGGCCCAGAAGACGCAAGAAGAAGAAAGAATTAGAAGAAGTTCATTGTCAGAAGTTAAATGCGCAATACAATGGAGGACGAGAAAAAGAACAAATATGGCGTCACGCCGTTTGCCGGCACTAATTACAGTAATTGGCTGTTTAGAATTAAAATAGTGCTTCAGGCACAGAATCTGTACTCATATGTGTTTGAGCAAGAAGAAAAGCCAGATGCCACAAAAGAGGCCAAGTGCATGGACATAATAGTTCAATGTATAAGTGATACACACTTAGAAATTGTGAAGGAGTGTAAAACTTCGAAAGAATTATTAAAGAAACTTGAACAAAACTTCGCAAGAACGGGAATAGCGTCGCAATTAATAACAAGAAAGCGGCTATTAACCCAGAAATATGACGGTGTTCAAGGAATTGAGAATTACTTCATGGGCTTTGACAAGCTGGTCAGAGAACTAAAAGAATCGGGTGCTCAACCCAGTGAGAGCGAAATTTGTTGTTACCTGTTACTAGCAATGCCATCATCGTTCCAGCATGTTGTTACGGCAATAGAAACATTAAGTAGTTCAGATATAACATTAGAATTTATTAAGAAACGTCTGTTGGACGAAGAAATCAAAAGAAAAGGATTTGAAACTCAAGAGGAGAGTGATGTATTCATGTTGAATCAAAAGAAGCAGAGTTATAAGAAGTTTAATAATTCACCGAGAAGCAGCAGCAGCAACAGCAGCGGTAGCTTTCCTTTTAATTGCTATAATTGTGGAAAGAAGGGGCACCGGAAGTCACAGTGTAAATTTAAGAAACCGCAAGGCTCAGCCAACGTTGTCCAATTGAATAAGGATAAAGAAGATGAGGTTTGTTTTGTGACATCCTCAACAGAAGCATTATTAACACACAGAACTAGAAAAATTGAGTTTATAGTTGATTCTGGGGCAACAGATCACTTAGTAAACAAAAGAGAATTTTTTAGTAGGATTGAGAAGTTAGAAACTCCTATTAAAATTAATATCGCCAAGGATGGTGAGGTGTTATATGCATATGAGTCTGGCGTAATTATTACAAATGAGGTTACCTTGAAAGAAGTGCTGTTTGTACCCGAGCTGAGGTGTAATCTGCTGTCAGTAAATAAAATTGAAAACGCTGGTTTTGGTATAACTTTTGAGAAAGGTAGGTTGACTATCAACAAAGAAAAGAAGGTAGTAATAGAAGGATTTAAGATAAATAAATTGTACAGATTAACTTTTATTTTGAAGAATGAAGAAATAAGTGCACAGAAAGCTTATAGCATAACTGAAACTCAGAATGATTGGCATATCAAACTTGGGCATGCTTCGAAGGGAAAATTAGAAGAACTGAAGTCTAGAAAATTAATATCATATGAAAGTTCAAAGAATGAGGTATTATGTGAACCTTGCTTAAAGGGAAGACAGACTAGATTGCCATTCACAGAATATAATAACAGTAGTAAGAGAATTTTAGAAGTTATTCATTCAGATTTGTGCGGTCCAATTAATCCTGTAACATATGGTAATAAGAAATATATTTTGAGCTTTGTTGATGATTACAGTCATTTTACAACAGTCTACTTGTTAGAAAGCAAAACGGAAGTATTGCAGTGTTTCAAGAAATATGTCAATTTAGTAGAAGCCCAATTTGGAACTAAAATATCTAGATTTAGATGCGACAATGGGAAAGAATATGATAACATAGAGTTTAAAAAGTATTGTGAAGAAAAAGGAATTAAAATTGAATTTACAATAAGTTACACACCACAACAAAACGGAAAGTCAGAAAGATTGAACAGAACTGTGGTAGAAAAGGCGAGAACTTTACTAGCCGACACAAGACTAGAAAAGCAACTATGGGGTGAAGCTGTGTATAGTGCTACCTACATAATTAATCGCATTCCAACTAGCAGAGGTATCATTCCTGCCGAGATTTGGTATGGTAGAAGTCCAGATTATTCTAAAATAAAAGCTTTTGGTACAGAAGCTTATGTACATATCGGCAAGGAGCATAGAAATGGAAAGTTTGATGAAAAATCCAAGAAGTATATTATGGTTGGTTATTGTAATAATGGATATAGACTTTGGGATCTTGAGTCGAAGAAAATCATAAGAAGTAGAGATGTAATATTTAATGAAAAACCAAGAAAACATATGGAAACCTTTACATATACAGAAGAAGATAACTTATCATCAAACTTGCCAGTGTCTAGTAGCGAAGAGGTAAAGCAAGACACATCAACCAGTAGTATTGAGAAAGAAAAGCTAATTACAGAAAATAGTCAAGAAATTAAAGACATGGAAAAAGGAGAGAGAGAACAGAGGCAGAGGAAAAAACCAGTATGGTTAGAAGATTATGAGACATTTCATGCTGCATATATCTCTGAAGCATTTTTAAATGATGAACCAAGGACATTACAAGAAGCAATGGAAAGTGCAGAGAGTGACAAGTGGAAAGAAGCAATGGAAAGCGAATTACAGTCACATGAGAAACATCAAACATGGATGATTGTAGAAAGACCAAAGGATAAGGAAGTTATAGAAAGCCGATGGGTATTTAGAAAGAAATCGGAGAATAACTATAAAGCCAGGTTGGTGGCAAAAGGCTTTCAGACCACACAATATGAAGAGACATATGCTCCTGTTGGAAGACTCACAACCTTAAGGTCATTGCTTGTAATTGCAAATCATGATAACCTAAAAATAGAACAGATGGATGTGAAAACCGCCTTTCTTCATGGTACACTTAAGGAGGAGATATATATGAGCCTTCCAGGGCAGCATAAAAGTGAAAAAGTGTGCAGACTTAATAAGTCAATTTATGGTTTAAAACAAAGTCCAAGGTGCTGGAATAAAGTAAGGTCAGGGGGAGTAAGTGAAACATACTTTTCTGTTTTTTCTACAAAATGACCTCTAAATCTATAAAAAAAATGTCAATTTAAATAACGATCAATGCAAAGTACTCTTCCTTAAATGGGCTTTCTATGACATGATCTTTAGGTCCTCTATTAGTGCAAATAACGATAAAATTACTAAGTAAAAGTAGACCATGGTTTCGTTTCACTTACCCTCAAAATGGGGTAAGTGAAACAATGATCAGTACGCTGCTAATATAAGGTCTACAGAACTATTTCAAGGACTAAAATGACACCTTTAATTGCTTCAATCGAATACGAGTCTCAGTGCATGGCTACGTGGTCTAGTTTCTTAAATAAAAGGAAAAAACTGAAAATGGGGTAAGAGAAACATAGTCAAGCAGTCAGGGGTAGTAAACCAAAACAAAAATTGGTACGTTATAAATTTTTATTAGTTAGCTAACACCATGTTTACAATATTTTTACGTCTTCTTCTATTCTTGCTTTCTTAGTGGATGCCTGCGTCATAATAGCTATCTGTAGGCAAAATTTCAACCCGATCCGTACAGTAGTTTGAGCTGTGCGTTGATAGATCAGTCAGCCAGTGTCAGTCACCTTTTCCTTATATATATTTAATAGATTAACTTTTTTATAACTAGCAGCTCCCTCAAATTTTATCAAAATAATTATGGGAATAAAATTAAATATACTAAGACTTACTGTCAATAAAAACATAAATTTATTCTATACAACGAATATAATATTATGTACAGATGATTCTATATGTGTGATAAGTTTCATCAAAATCAGTCGAGTAGTTTTTGATTGACGCTCGAACAAACAGAATGACTGGTGTGTCAGACACAAGACGGCCTATAATCAAATATTAGTTTTTTTTAAATAAGACTAGCTTTTGCCCCCGCGACTTCGTCCGCGTGGAATTAGATTTTGGGGTGGAATTTTCAAAAACTGTGAAACACGTACTTTTTTATTTTTAACTGAAAGCTCAAATACCAACTTTGATGGAAACAGCTTGAAAAATGACGGAGTTTCATATAAACTTCCATCCCCTATTTAAACCCCTTAGGGGTGGAATTTCCAATAATTCTTTCTTAGTGTGCGCTTACGTTATAAAAGGAACCAACTGTAAAAAATTCAAATTTCTAACTTCAGTAGTTTAGGCTGTGCGTTGATATCTCAGTCAGTCAATCAGTCAGTCAGGACTTTGAATTTTATATATATAGATTATTTTAAAAAAGGTTGGTAATCTCTGACATGGGGTAAGTGAAACATATGTTTCTCTTACCCCGCTCATCTCTGTTTCACTTTCCCACTCGAAACTTTTAGTGACTAGAATCTTTACCATGTCTTAAATTAATAATCTGAACGTTTTAGACAAAAAATACAATTGGAACATTAAATCTATACCTTATTCAAGGTACTTACGGCAAAAAACTTTTGAAAACTCTATAAAATCACTTTAAAACAAGCAATAAATATAACCGCGTCTAACTCGTGTTTTGAGTTTTGAAAAATGTCAAATTTCTTTCCTAAATATTACCTTGTAGAATTATCGCAGCAACATCTATGTTAAAAAATTGATACCATTTCGTCAATACTCTTTTATCGACTGAGAGCAAATATCGATAAACTGCATAGTTTGTTAGATATGGCTTTGTGTTTCTCTTACCCCACCGTTTCTCTTACTCCCCCTGACCTTATTCCACGAGTTTATGTGTGAGAATAACTTCAAGTGTTCAGACTATGATAACTGTTTGTATTTGTTACAAGATGAAACTGGTATAGTAAGTGTGTATGTGTTTCTCTATGTGGATGACATTTTAATTATGAGTGTTTGTGAAAAGAAAATTAAGGATTTTAAGTTTAAGTTAGAAAAACAATTTGAAATGGTTAGTTTGGGACAAGTTCATAAGTTTTTGGGGATAGAGATAGAAAGAGATTTTGATAAGAGTGTTATTAAAATTCATCAGAAAAATTATATAGAAAAAGTTCTTAAAAGGTTTAACATGATAGATTGTAAAAGTGTATCCACTCCATGTGAAGTTGGATTGAAATTGGAAAAACCAGAAAATTATACTTGTACCCAGCCTTACCGTGAGTTAATTGGTTGTTTAATATATTTAGTGATTTGTACCAGGCCTGATCTGTCATTTGCTGTCAGTTATTTTAGTAGATATCAGAATAATGCATCCGATGAACATTTTACTTACCTGAAAAGGGTTCTCAGATACTTAAAGTTAACAGCAAATTATGGATTAGTGTATAAGAATAAACAGTGTAAGAATGTAGCTGAGGGATACTGTGATTCGGATTGGGCAGCTGATGTTGATAGGAAGTCAGTGTCAGGATACTGTTTGTTGTTATATGGAAATATAGTGTCATGGTCTACTCAAAAACAGAAAACAGTTTCTCTTTCAACTGCCGAATCAGAATACATGGCTCTAAGTATGTTAGCAAGAGAGTCAGTGTGGTTTAAAGGACTCTTGAACAATCTTGGAATTCAATGTAACAGTATAATTGTATTTGAAGATAATCAGTCTTGTATCCATATAGCTAAAAATAGAGAAAATAGCAGAAGAGTAAAACACATTGACATAAAGCATCACTTTATTAGAAACTTAGTAGAACAGAACATTATTGTATTAGAATATATTCAAACTTCAGAACAGATTGCAGATATTTTGACTAAACCGCTACACAGAAATCTTTTCAATTATTTTAGAACTTGTATGGGATTACAAGAGTGTTAGTAGTTTAGTATTACAGAATTAAAATAATAGTATTTGTTTGTAGAACATTGTTTACATTAAGAGGTTATGTTTAGTTGTCATTTGTCAAACATGTCACAGAAAATTTTAGTTGTCATTTGTCAAACATGTCACAGAAAAGTTATTAATAGAAATCGTAGAAATTCAGGGTTGAGGAGGAGTATTGGTATGTACCTACTAGCAACCCAGAGTTTCTACTTGGGTATAGTGTTTATAGACGAAGTTGTTCTTTTGTCTATGGCGTGATGGCGCGCGGCTTGGTGTACCTAATGTGTGTGTAACAGAAATAAAGAATTTTATAAGAAGAAAGCCGTTTAAAAGAATCCGTCCCCCATTTACCCCCCTAACAGGCTGAAACTTGACATACGGTTAGTCATTATAAGCATCTGCTAAGAAAGGATTTTTGAAAATTCAACCTCTAATGGGATAAATAAGTATTTAATTAAAAAATGAAACTTAACGTAAGCGAAGCCGCGGGAAAAAGCTAGACGAATTAAGAACCTCTTTTTTTTCGTCGGTTAATACCTAATGAGTTTGAAATCCTCAAGCCACGTACGGACAACGCGTTCCAGTGTAAGTACGCGTAAAGCTCAGAGACCACACACGATCAAGTTTGCCGTTAAGTTTACATGATGCCACGGCAGACTTGACGCGGCATCATGCAGACTTGACGCCAAGCTTGATCGTATGTGACCTCCCTTAGAGTCTTCGATCACAGAAATAGAGTAGGTACACGTCATTTAGGACAAGAATGGATGTATAAAAGCTCTCTGATCGTTTATTTACTCATGAGCTTGCACATCGAGCGAACATTCGTTACGGGCGATAGGTACGGACGATTCGAATCGAGGAAAAGCAAAGCAAACAAGGGGCCCTTCGTTAGCGTTCGTTAGTTCTACCGGTATGTATGCATATCGTTCAAATTATTTGCCGGATCCGTTTCGGGACGCTAATCTAATATTACCGATCTCCTTATCTACGACCTTCCGTAGATTTCAATCCAAATATTGGCATCTGCTAATGCTATTGTACACAATCTCGTAACAGAATTATTATCAGTTGGAATATCCAACTGCTAAAAGCCGCAATTTTGCTCCTCCTGCTAACTCACGTCGTGCAATTATACATATATACAATTATACAATATCATAAACGTCGTGTTAATTGTTACAGACCTACTATAATGTGAGTGAAGTTTGCTAATGTTGTATAGCAACGATAAGTGTTGCATTAACTGCATATTTTAGGTATATAAAAATAAGTCGGGTTTTCCTTCCTGACGCTATAACTCCAGAACGCACGAACCGATTTCCACGGTTTTACATTCGTTGGAAAGGTCTCGGGCTCCGTGAGGTTTATAGCAAAGAAAATTCAGGAAAAATTTCAACAATTTAAGAACGCGGACGAAGTCGCGGGCGTCCGCTAGTTAGGTATATAGATAAAGACATGAAAACGCACAAAAAGCTTTCCAATGAGTTGGTTGGTTAACGCCTAAAAAAGGAGCAAATGTACTGAAAAATGCGTATTTTTCAGACGAACGAAATGTTCTACCGCGAGATGCAAGGAGTCGGGGTGCCAATCTCGCCCTTCGCCCCTCACACGTATGACGCAGTTTGGGCCATAGCGCTGGCGCTAAGCAAGGCAGAGCTGCTGTGGAGGAGCTTAGAGACCGGGAACAGCACCAGGCTGGGCCTAGGCCACTTTGACTACAACAGGAAGGACATGGCCGACGAGTTTCTGAATCAACTCGGCAATTTGAGCTTTCTAGGAGTTTCGGTAAGAATTGTTTAATTACCATTTAGCCAGGACTTGACAAGCGCACGCATTCCCCTCTGTCGAAGTACATGTACAAACGTACGTGTCAGCTTGTAAGTGTGACAGCTTTTGAGTTAGTGTGCGTCTCTATGAAGAGACATTCAAGTTTTTACAAGAGTGTGCGGAAGTGAGTAAATGTGTGCTGTACGTGATTACCTCACCTCCCGCAGAAAGTGGCAGAATATATTCAGTACTAAATCTGCGTAAAGGCTCGTCCCGGCTAAATGGCCGAAGTTAGTGCCAATTGGGTATTTGACTGTTGTCAGAAAGTGAATATTCTGTTTGAAGTGTAGAGTAAAGTTGGTGTAAGCTAAACGCACGGGTTAAATTGAATAACTCAAACGTTTTATTTTAATATGTTTGGATTAAATTATACACAAAACACTACAAACAAACTCACATAATTCGCTCTCTATCTTTATTATAATAGTATAGATAGTATAGATAAAAATCTAGCTAGACAGTAGTTAGTAATTTTTAAAGATATTTTTAATTTTTAATACTTAATGTTATTATTTTGCATAGGGGCCGGTATCTTTCAACGGAGCAGACAGAATAGGCATGTCGGCGTTCTACCAAATACAAGGTAGGTACGTGGTACGTAATAGATGTAAGGTACAACTCTAATAACAATTACTCGTACATATGCCAAATAAATATTCAACTTTCAAGGGCCAATTAAAAGGATGAACCCTGTTTATCAGATTATAAAAATAATTTCTATATTGAATTATGTGGTCTTTCTTTGTGTGGTGAATTTGTGCCCTGAAAAGTTCACAGTTCACCACAGATCCTGGGTTGATGACCATGGGACCACCTGGGAAGTAAACCCTTTCAAACTAAAGAAGAATTTTCCAAATCGGTCCAGCCGTATTTGAGTAATCGGGGAACATACATAAAGATTCCGACGAATTGAGAACCTACTCCTTGTTTGTTTGAAGTCGGTTAAAAATTTTAAAACTCATCACTTTGTACCCTCTCTAGTCTAGTGGTTAAAAAGTCCGACTGGAGATGACGAAGTCGGGCTAAAAATGTATTGGGTTTTTCTAACAAGAAATTTTCAGTACTAGCCCGGAAGTGAGTCACCTCCGTGCCTCGGAGAGCACGTAAAGCCGTCGGTCGTGTCGGATTTTCCGTCCCATCGGACTACGAGAGTGAGCGAATAGGGAGTGCAGCTGTGTTTGCGAACTCACTTGTGCACTATAATATCTCCCGCGCAGATGGCTAATCTCTGTGGAGATTGCCAGTGGCCGGATTCGGTCGCGAGGACATTGTTATTACCCTCTCCTAATTGAACTAGGCGGTCGTCCCAAAGCAGTGGGGCTGTACACGCACGGGCGCGAGCTGACGTGCGCGGAGTGCGCGCGGCCGCAGTGGGCGGGCGGCGTGCCGGCCGCGCGCCGCGTGCTGGTGCTGCGCGTGGACTCCGTGTGGGCGCCCGCGCGGCTGGCCGTGACCGCGCTGTCCGCCGCCGGCGTGGCGCTGGCGCTGGCTTTCCTGGCGTTCAACTTGCACTACAGCAAGAGAAGGTAACACGATGTAGAGCCAGCCTTAGAATTACAGCGTTCCAAATGTGTGTGCTGCCCTCACATGCTTTAATTTTTTCCCCTAACAAACTTCATCTTTTTCAGACTTTAATAAGAGGTTTTTAATGCACCCGTGTATATGAATGTAAGTTGGCTTGTAACTACGTCCGCAATTATCTGGTTACTGATTTCCGGTTTGACCAAATTAAATAATTAAAAATTATATATACTTATAAAAATTTAAACACTGTTTATAAATAGCCCATGGTTTTTTTGCGAAGTGGTGTGGTGATGGTGCGCATTACTTGCTTGTTTTTGCTAGATTTCTAGCAGCGGGAAGGCGGGCGATTTATAGCGATGCTGCACATTGTACCGTCCAAAATCGAAAATAGCGGATTTTAGCAAAATAAGCCTGTCGCTCCTTGGGTAACGATATTTTTTAATTCCAGATTCATAAAGCTGTCCTCGCCGCGTCTCAACAACATGACGCTGATCGGCTGCGTGCTGGTGTACACCGCCGTGGCGCTGCTGGGCGTCGACAACGCTATCCTGCCGTCCTACATACCCTTCTCTGCTATGTGCACTGTAAGTACAGTACCCGCCGTAAAGCTGTCCTCGCCGCGTCTCAACAACATGACGCTGATCGGCTGCGTGCTGGTGTACACCACCGTGGCGCTGCTGGGCGTCGACAACGCTATCCTGCCGTCCTACATACCCTTCTCTGCTATGTGTACTGTAAGTACAGTACCCGCCGTAAAGCTGTCCTCGCCGCGTCTCAACAACATGACGCTGATCGGCTGCGTGCTGGTGTACACCGCCGTGGGGCTGCTGGGCGTCGACAACGCTATCCTGCCGTCCTACATACCCTTCTCTGCTATGTGCACTGTAAGTACAGTACCCGCCGTAAAGCTGTCCTCGCCGCGTCTCAACAACATGACGCTGATCGGCTGCGTGCTGGTGTACACCACCGTGGCGCTGCTGGGCGTCGACAACGCTATCCTGCCGTCCTACATACCCTTCTCTGCTATGTGTACTGTAAGTACAGTACCCGCCGTAAAGCTGTCCTCGCCGCGTCTCAACAACATGACGCTGATCGGCTGCGTGCTGGTGTACACCGCCGTGGGGCTGCTGGGCGTCGACAACGCTATCCTGCCGTCCTACATACCCTTCTCTGCTATGAGCACTGTAAGTACAGTACCCGCCGTAAAGCTGTCCTCGCCGCGTCTCAACAACATGACTCACTGATTTCAAAAAAATTGGAACTGATGTATAAGTTTTGACTTTTGATCAACTTGGGGCTCAACTTTGATCAACATGGGTCGAGTTGACCCATGTTGATCAAAGTTGAGCCCCAAGTTGAAGAGTCATTCTCACGCAACAACAGAGCTACGAATCGACCTAATGTTTGGATGGCATGAGTATAATTGAGGACCTGTAGGACTTTCACGCGTGCCACGAGAATACTCGTAATCTCTGTGTGAATCTCTATAGAGATACGAGTCACATAGAAATTACGAGTAAAAGTGTAGTCCGAATTTTCGCGTGGGGCGTGTGTTAGCCCTACGGGAGTGGCATAGGATACTTTTATCTCAGAAAATTAAGGAAATCCTTAATTAAGGAAAGCGGGATTTTAAAACTACGGATACGCGGATGAAGTCGCGGGACTTAACTAGTTATAATATAAACAATATGAAACTTCTCCATTCCACTTGTTCCAGGGCAGAGTGTACATATTGTCCGCCGGTTTCTCCCTCGCGTTCGGATCGATGTTCGCGAAGACGTACCGAGTGCATCGAATATTCATAAGGTGAGAATTAACTTGGGGATTTATAAACTTAGTTCTGTAGACTTCAACTAGACTTCTCGCTTAAACTGTTGTAAAATTTATAACCGGTAATATTCTAGTTCATATCTAGCTAGGGTTGCCAACTTGACATATCATATTTGTTCAACAGGCAGGCTATCTATAATATTACCGGAGTGCCTAAGTCCAAAATTCCTCAGTGTCTGAAGAATTTTGAAGAATAGAATAACTTTTTATTCAAATAGACTTTTACAAAGTGCTTTCGAATCATCAAATGAATCTATCACTGAGTTCGGAATGCCGTTCCAAGCCTAAAGTCTTCGAACTGTGCGTGTTGCCAGTGAAGACTTTTGGATCCGAAACATGGTCGCTAACTATGGGCCTCGTAAGAAGGCTCAGAATCTCTCAGCGGGCGATGGAGAGAGCTGTGCTTGGAGTATCTACGAATCAAATCAGAAATGAAGAGATCCGTAGGAGAACCAAAGTCAGACATCAGACGGACAGACTTGGCGAACAGCGGTGAGCACTGTGGTCTTATAAATGGAAGGTCTCGGGTTCGATTCCAGCGGGGCAATTTGGGAATTTATAATTTCTAAATTGTCTCCGATCTGGTGTGGTGCGAGGCTTTGACCGTGGCTAGTTACCACCCTACCGTCAAAGACGTGCCGCCAGCGATTTAGCATTTTGGCACGATGGCGCGTAGAAACCGATTAGGGGTATGGTTTGAATGTACACTGCCATACCCCTTCTAAGTTAGCCCGCTACCATCTTAGACTGCATCGTCACTTTTTTTTTGTTAATAAGTATATAGACTAGCGCTTGACTGCGATTTCATCTGATGGTAAGTGAAGATGCAGCCTAAGATGGTACGCGCTTGCCTAGAAGATACCTATTCACTCTTAATTTAAAGACACCCACATTATACACCCTCAGTTTCATTCCTATCATCATATCCACCATGCATCATGGTTGCCTGGAAGAGATCGCGCGATTAGCGATAAGGCCGCCATTTGTGCTCTCATTTTTTACAATTTATTTTAAATTAATCTCTATGTTTCTGTTTAATGTGGTGTACAATAAAGTGTATTCATTTCATTTCATTATAGTTAGTTGGAAAAATTTACCATCAGGTGAGATCGCAGTCAAGAAATACCTTTATTTATTTTTTATTTTATTTTTTTATTTATTTATTTAATTTCATAAAAGATACAAACAAGACAGTGGCCGTGGCCGATACCTTGTCATCAAATAAAAAAAAGGTTCCTGGTAATTTTACTACGGAAGCCTAAAAATAAGTATGTTCGTTTCAGCAACCGCAGCGGTGTCTGCAAAACGAAGCTTCTCCAGGACACGCCGCTCATATCGTTAGTGTGCGCGCTGCTGGTCATCGACGGGCTGATTGTGACCCTGTGGGCGTTCCTCGACCCCATGGAGAGGCACCTGAAGAACTTGACCATTGAGATCAGCTCGACGGACCGCAGCGTCGTTTATCAACCTCAGGTTTGTGTTGTTGGAATACATTCCTATTCATCATCAGCTATCTATACTTATAGTAAAACTGTAACGGGACGAATTCTACACATTAAATATATATCGATACTGAGCCCAAAACAATTTTTTTTTGAATTTTTGGTCTGTCTTTCTGTGCGCGCATCACGCGAAAACTACTGAACGAATTTGAATGAAATTTGTAGTGGTAGCTGATACTCCGGGTCAATATATAGGATGCTTTTTATCCTGATAAACAATAAGGTTTATTATATTATTATTTTTGCAGATTTTGCTCCATAACTTCGTCAAATCTAAACCGAATTTGATAAATCTTTTGTTATTATTATAAATTGTGTGCTATTAGAACGGATAGTAGTAAGTCACTCTAAACTTTTTCCACGCGAAGTCGCGGGAACCAGCTAGTCTATTATAAATCTGAATGAAACTGTCTATCTGTATGTCTGTGTAGGATGTAATCCCTTCTGATGGATAGTGATTGATAAATAATGATATAAGTGGACTGTATAGGTATTTAATGCTAGTATGCTGGGAAGGCTATAGTCACCATCTCACCACCGTACCGGCAAAGCGATTTAGATCGTAGAAGCCGTTAGGGGTATGGGCAAAGAGAATACTCCTGGGTTTATTCACAAACTGCGATACCAAACTTGTCTTCCAGACTGCTTCTCACTTACAATCCGGTACCTACATAATATAATTCTCTTCCAGATAGAAGTTTGCAAATCGCAGAACACAACGGGATGGCTCTGTGCACTGTACGCCTACAAGGGTCTTCTTCTAATCGTCGGCGTGTACATGGCGTGGGAGACGAGAAACGTCGAGATATCGGCTCTCAACGACTCCAAGTACATCGGAATCAGCGTATATTCAGTAGTCATCACGAGTGCCAGCGTTGTGGTGATTGGCACTATCATATCTGAACGGGCCACTCTGGCATACATCACCATTACGAGCTTAATCCTTATTGCCACTACCTCGACGCTGTGTTTGCTGTTTCTGCCGAAAATCATTGCTATTAAAACTAAAGGTAAAATCCCTACTAACCCTTACTAATATTATAAGTGTATTTGTTTATTGGTCTGTCCTTCAATCACGCCACAACAAAGCAACGGATCGACGAGATTTTTTGCATGGGTATAGTTGAGGACCGGGAGAGTGACAGGCTGCTTTTTATCCCGGAAAATCCAAGAGTTGTTACTCAAAATACTCAATCACGTCGCAACAACTGAACCGATATGACTGAAATTTGGCACAGAGATTGATTATAGTCTGGAATAGGACATAGGCTTTTTGTCCCGGGAAATAAGATAGTTCCCGCGGGAATAAAAAACCTCAATCCACGCGAACGAAGTCGCGGGTATCAGCTAGCTGATACTACTATTACTAGTACTGCTACTACTAGTAATGAATAAACTTGAAATTAAAGCAATCATAGCGTATTTTTTGTAACTCTAGAAAAAATATTTTAGCTCAAGATGACCCCGTAATACAGAGCATGGGGCTAAGGCTCGAATGTAAAACCAGAAGGTTCGTGACAGACGAAACACAGGAATTGCACTTTAGGATAGAAATCCAGAATAAGGTGTACAGAAGAGAAGTCGCAGCTCTGGACCGCGAGATAGGGAGGCTGGAGAAACTGCTAGCGGAACCTTTAGATCTGGGGACTGGGTCAGATCCATCTATCGTTTTACATAAACGAGTGAGTTATTCAATGATTCTTTAATATATTTTATGCAATTTTGATTTTAATGTAAATTGGAGCATAGGAAGTGTCAAAAGTTCCGAATAACTCCATCAAAAAAAGACGTACAATCAGCAACAGCTTGACTGCCTGTCCTGTGCCATACATAAAGCGAAGATATGTTCAGCAGTCCAGATAGATCATAGATGTTTTACCACTCCTTCTTTCAATAATGTGATTCAGTGTATTATTAGGTACCGTTTTACTCTATGAAGACAATTCAAGGAGCTCTAAGTCAGAAAATCTATACTATTATAATAAAGAGAGAGCGCGAATTTTGTGAGTTTGTATGTATGTCCGGAGCAAACTTTGGAACCACCGCACCTATTACAATAATTCTTTTACCATTTCAAAGGTACATTATTCCAGATGGTTATAGGCTATAATTATGTTAATAAATGTATTATGGCTAGATATTATGTGCAAATTTGTTAAAGAAGTCGGAAATTTTTTTGACTCTTAAACGTTTTCAAGGCGTGCGCTGGGTCATATACTGTTATTGGATGAAAATGATGTATGGGTGAATTGTTCCTCTTAAAGAGTTCTAAAAAAAAAGTCCGCGATAGCATATGTCTATATTCTAAGGATAACTTACAGTAACCATTTCTATCTTTCAAATTTTGATTAAAAATAATGAATTATTTTCGAAGTTTCTTTAACCGATGTGATGTCAATCTATATCTAAATAAATATGTTTATTATCGTAAGTATTTAATTTAGAACATATTTGCCCTTTACACTATACAATTTAAATAAATATCTCAGGAGTTATCGGAAAATTAAATTTCCGCGCGACAAAATAATAAAATGGTGCCGGCTGGCGCGGCGGGGCACGGTGGCGGGCAAGACGTGGCGGGTATCGGTGCGGGATATTCATGTGGTTCCTGTGGTGATCTTATTGACAATCGTCTCCTATAAGAAGCTCACAAGAACAAATATTTAATTTTCAACCCGGACTAAGTCGGCGCGGGCTTCTAGTTTTAAATATATAATCAGACAGTTTATTTGCCAATTTTTTTCCAATTCTTCCATTGTTACTAACCTAACCTAACATGTAGATGGAATGCATATTGCATAGTACAAAATTTTCATACGTACCTACCTTAGTCGTGTTCTATCTAGAAACATCTAAAGAATGTAAATACCATTAAGAAACCCGATTTCCATTTCAGACCGAGCTTAACACAGTGGAAGAAGAAGACAGACCGAACGCAGACTCAGACAGACGAACACCAAGTATAAGTGGAGGTCTCCCCATGCTCCTACTTTCCGTCCTCCCACCCGTCATCCCGCGAGCCAGCTGGCCTTCCGCCGAAGCTTGCAGAGGGAGAAACTCCGTCAGCTTCAGCTCCCAACCGAAGCTCAACAGAAAATCCCAACCAAGCATAGACTTATACAACCTATGCCTAAACAAACGCGAAGAAAACCATGGATTCCTCAGAAGACTTCGAAGTTTCTTCGGAAGCAGGTCATCCAGTAGAAAAGCTTCAGCAATCTCCATAGCAGACCCAACCGGACAAAGTATTGCTTCAGCTTTAAAAATGCACGTCGGAATGATTGCGGGGCTCGTGCCGAGCAGGAAACATTCCATGATGCTATCTTGCAACACCTTACACGTTCCACATCCGGAGATGAAGTTGCGAAGGGAATCCTTCGCTAGAAGCGGTCCTATCATAAGGGTGACTGATGATGAGCCTACATGCTCGAGATACGAACCTACTTGCTCAAAATATGATCTCAACAGCTCAAAAGACGTATCAGATAAAAGTATATCCTCGGGAACGCAAAAGTACGTTGCTGAACCAGAAACTAAAGTCAATTTCGTTTTACCAACAACACACAGACGACCAATGTCACACCAAAGTTCTTGCGAGAAATTTAGAGGATCTCCCAGGTTTCCTCACAGGATAGCACCAACCACTACTAGTTTGACTGCTTTAAATAAGCGGAAGACAAGTGCGGATAGCGTTTTCCACATATCTGACCCTATTTTTGATGAGCATAGGCGGTATAGCCATCAGAGCGTTTGCAGAGAAGATAAAGGGAAAGATGTATTGGAAAATAAATGGAGGTCTACAGAGGACGCGAGACCAGGGCCTTCATCGGGAAAATAGGAACTTCTATCTTAAATATTAGGTGTTAGCATGTGCCAAATATTATATCAAAGTATTTTGAGTTCCATATGTGACTTCTAGATGTTATATTATAAGAAAACTAATCTGAACTTGATCTGGACCATTAAAACAGTGCCGTGACTGTCTGATCGATAGGCAACGTATAATAGTCTAAACTAATAGACCTAGAGATTCCTTTAGGGGAAATATTCTTTGAGTATCTTAAAAGGACTCAGGAGAAATTTTTATTAGGAACTAATAAACAAGACAACTTACAAAAAATAGATGCACGTCGAGTGAAATAACAGATACAAAAAATTAAATAAAGTTACAAAACCACTGATTAAAAAATGGCCGATTTTTTTCTTTGTGATTTTTAATGTAAGTATACCTATTTACCTTATTCATAGGTAAAAATAAATGATGTACAAAAGAATATCGGTAAGATAAATCTCGATAGAAATTAAAGATATCAAACCCCTAAATTGTATAGTAGGTACCTACATTGTGAAAAAATATATCTGTGAGACATAACACCAAAAATATGTAGATTAAAATGTTACTAGTAGTAAATAATAAAATAGGCACCGTTGGGTAAACTAAAAACCATATATTATTAACCATATAGTATTATTTTTGTCGTATTTCCATCAAATTAATTTTGTAAAAATGTCATAATAATTACTTAACGGTTATTTTTATATTTACTTGTCACAATTACATAATACTATATTAATTCGTATACTTAAAACATAAAATTTAAAATAGAAATAAGTAGAAAATCGTAATAACTTGAAAGCAATATTATATTTACTAGCTAAGTATTAAAGACCTATTTTTCAAAACAGTGTAATATTATCTAAGAATTTTAACTTGATATTTATATACTTATATAGACAAGTGTGTTCAAATTTTATAAGAGAAAATATACTGAATACATAGTATTTAGCCTTAAAATAACTCTTTTAGATTGTACCTATCTAATGTGTGAAAAGAAAATTATAGATATTGAAGTGTGCAATTTGTTCTTTTCTTTTTAAAAATCGCTTCCCCCTAGCCCTACACTATTTTATTCAACAACAATTTATTTTAATACCTACTACATATTCCAAAATTATCATTTTTGTAATTTTTCCATGCTTGATATTTTTTGACGTTATAGGCAAAAAAACATGCACACGCGACTGATCTAAATTTTTTGTGATTTACCATGTTTGTTTTTGTTACCTAATTTGATCAGCAGGTATAGTGAAAAAAATAATTTATGTATATATATATATATATATATGTTTTATTTACATTAAAATAATGAATGTACTTAGTAAATGAAGACTCCTCGGGAAAAACAATGAATGTCAAAAGATGATTAAAAAGAGAAGAACAACTTTTTATAGTTTCAAAATCTATATTTCTTTCAGTTTATGCTCATTTTGTATAAATATTGAAATAACATATTACTATTTAAACTTTTTACTTGACTTTATCAAAAAATATAGTTTAGTTCTATATTTTAGTAACAGATGACATTAAAGGCTCAGTTTCACGAAAAAAGTGACATTCATTGTTTTTCCCGAGGAGTCTTCAAATATCATATCCATAATATTATGTTTCGCTCCTACGATCAGCTACGTTCCGTAGACGCTACATTGCTACAGACTGTCGTGTCGACGCGCTATCTTACATCAGTCTTAATAGACATGCTAAATTCACCTGGAATTTTGACATTTTTTGATTTATGCCACTTTTACATTTGGGCCTATTTAGGCATATCATTTAATAAAACAAAGACGTACCTAATTGCAAAAAAACTCTAAATTGACTTTTTCATGTTATAAGTATTAATAGTGGATGTCCTATCCAAAAAAAAGTACAATTGTAGGTCTATTACACTTACAATAATTGTAGATGTAATCTATAGTTGACTTTTTTTTCCTCGGATAGAACATCCACTTTTAATACTCATAACATCAAAAAGTCAATTTCGAGTTTTTTTGCAATTACGTCTATTCTTTTATATGATATACAGATTCGACAGAAATCTTCTATAGGCACTTATTGATTTATGTCTTTTGCATTCATGGAATTCTATCACCTTGTGTTTGGGTCTATTTAAGCTAATGCACCTAGATTCGCCCGATTCTTCTTTAATGACAATTTTTGACTTAAGCCATTTTACGTTCCTGTAATTCTGACTTATCTGACCTAGAATCGCATGGATTTTTTTTTCTCTTTTCTATTATGAAAGTTTGGTTTAAGCCACTCTTACACATATAGAATTACCTATAACAATCCGGCTGCAGAAGATTTCGCTATCCGATCCTCAATTTGTCGTTTTATATTTGCGTTTACATTTGGTAGGGGGTCGTTTTTCCTTACAGCGGCCTCTATTTTCTGCACGAGTTGTATCTCTCGGGGCCAAGCCAGGAAGTTGGTGACGTGGCAGTCGGTCGCTGAGCCCAACCGGCCAGTGCGTCCCGTGCGGTGAAGGTACTCCGCCGTGTATAGAGGAAAGTCGTAATTTATGATATGACGGGTCTGGAAAAGAAAATTTTTTTTTTATTCGTAGACAAGATCACCACAGGGCAAGGGTAGTCGCAAAATCTGTCTATAAATATGCCTCTGGGAAAATCTTTGAGAAAACTTCAGAAAAATTAATCTTATCTCTAAGTTAGTTCTATAGTCATGTAAAATATGCAAATGATCGCAATTCACGCACGTCACCAAAAGAAAGTGCGTCACCAAAATACAGAGGGAATCAATTTGCTTCTCAGAACGTGAACATGAAAGACTCTGATTCCATCACTTCGAGGAATTTCTACTCATATTTAAACTTTTCTGAAGAAGATTTTACTATTTTTTTTTTATTCAATGACAAGATAGTCCTTGACTCCGATCTCACCTGATGGTAAATGACGATGCAATCTAAGATGGTGGCATGCTAACTTGGAAAGGGTACGGCAGTGTACATTCAACCCATAACCCCAAATCGATCAGATCGGAACGCTAACTCGCTTTACGGCACATCTTTGATTATAGGGTGGTAACTATCCAGGGCCAATGCTGCCATAACCAGACCAGACCAGAGACAATTTAGAAACAATAAATTCCCAAATATTTTCCACCGAGAATCGACCTCAACACCTCCCAGTTATAAGTCCACATCGCACTCACCACTACGCCAGGACGTAGTCAAAGTATCTGGGAATACAAATAAAGAAGCTGGTGAAAGAAAATCAAACTTATCCCAAAATTACTATTGGCTTCATTCTATTGACCTACCTGCTTCAATCATAGAAAAATAAGTGGATATCGCATGTTAATCCGATTTGTGTAACCACTAAATATGAGTGCAGATAATTTCGCTAGCTAGTCTGTCATCGAACATTGACGTGAAGCAGTTATTTCAGTGTCAAGGAACAATGATGCATTTGAATAATAGTTGAAGTATGAAGTGCTGAATCCCCTTATTTTTCTGTGATCGAAGCCTACCTGCACCATGCTGCAATGAAAAAACTAGTATGAATTTTTTTAAAAGGCAATTTGTGTAGAAAAGAAAATCTTACCCTAAGCGTGTCCAGTCCCCTCGATGCAATATCTGTACAGGAGAGCACATTAACTTTCCCGCTTTTAAACATTTCAAACTTGCCCAATTTCAACGGCACAGCCATCTGACCGTTGATATTAATACATTCTATGTTGTTCTCGTTCAGGAACATGGCCACAAAGTCGCAGGTCGCGGTCTTGTTGGAGAATATCATGACAGGCTTCTGTAGGTTCATGTCTGCTTGCACTAGCTTCAAAAGTTCTGCCGGTTTCTGGGCTTTGCCCAAACGGAGGAATCTGACAAAGAAATATGGATATTAAGTTTATTAAATCAACTATATATTTGACTGTTGTCAAAATGTGGATATTCATTAACTACAATAGAAAATGTAATGTGTAAGAATAACATTTGTGAAAACAGAAAATAAATCAGTGAAAAAACAAATCCTATTATCCTATTTCCTATTAATATTACAAATGCGAAATTTTGGATGTATAGTTATCACTCAATCACGCCGCAACAACTGAATCGATTTGGTTGAGCACAGAGATAGATTATAGACTGGAATAACACATAGGCTACTTTTTATCCCGGAAAATATGAGAGTTCCCGCGGGAATTAAAAGCCTCAATTCACTCGAACGAAATCTCTGGGGCGTCTATATTATTTACTGCAACTACTATTTACTGCAACTGTATATTCTGTAGGATATACAGTTGCAGTAAAACAGCTTATGCTAGTAAGTTATAAGCTGTTTTACTGCAACTGTATATCTTTTCTAAAACGAAATTTTGTGCAGAGTTTATGGAGCTAGTGAATCGTTATGTCACGTTGCAATAGCACTCTCTTTTTCTTTGTGTTAATCTTGGATATGAGCTTTAAAAAGTAACAAACATCGATCCTTCGTCACAAACATTCGCATTTATATTATTAATATTAATATTAGATTATTATTTAGATATTATTAGATATAGTAGGATTTATACTCTAGATACTTACTTGTGTGGCACATGTGGTAATATTCTGTGTATTTTATCGGTAGTGACAGTCCTCAAGGACTGGGGGTCCATGAAGGAGTTCACGGCTTCTGGTAACTCGTGAGGAAGCGTTGCACTGACCAGGGTGACTTGGCACCCTTCTGGAGGTGATTTGATGTTCACTTTGAACTGTATCTAAAAACATAGAGTTCATAACACTCATTTGCTACAATGTTTTATCTCGAAAAATCAATCAGTTCTATTTTAACTAGTAAGTGTTAGTGTGTAAGTAGTGGTAGATTCATTGACAATTCAAAAGTGATTTTAAAAGCTTATTTGAATAAAAAATATTTCTATTTCTATTTCTATTTCTAAATGTTAAAATAAGAATACTTTAAAATATCAAACTAAGATTTTGAAAATTTTGTCTCAGACACCTTTTTTTGATAAGCAAATTAAGTTTTTGCATTAAATAACTATATTTAAAAAATATTTTTATTGCAATAATGTTTGCATCAAAAAGCAGATAGTTCAATATAAAAAACTAGTATCAAAAAGATATTCTCCCAAGAATTTAAATTCTTATATGACCAACTAAAATCATTAACTTACAGAAAACTTCCTCATCAAATTTGACATTTTGTCAATAAAACTGTCATCCAACAGAGAGTCTGCTTCGTCCAGCACTATGTGGTGAACATTGTGAATTTTGAAAATGCCCGTCGTAACTAACTTGCTGTAAGCACCGAGCGTGGTTATGAGTAAGTCACAGTATTCTATGGGTGGGTTTAGCATTTTCTGTTTTGTTTTGCCTCCGACAAGTGTTGAAATATTTATGTTCAAATTCTGTGAGACACTTTGAGCAACCTCTCCAATTTGTATTGCTGTAATAAATGCATATTTAGGTTTAGATGTCCACAAATAAAACTTACCTACCTTTTGGTAGAGTATGTATCTGAATATTTTTAATTTTTTATTGCTGTATACCTATTTAGTTTTTCTAGGTTTTGTTGTTTCACAACTAATGTTGATGATATTTTCAGTAGAATAACTTTGACAAAGAACCTATTTTATTATAGTCTTCAGAAATAACTTAATCCTGCTTTAAGAAAACACAGTCAAAGTCACTACACACAACAGAATACGGAAGTTGGTTTCACTACACAGCAAAATATATGAAAAATAGTTCAATGATAAGTAGATATTATGTTGTTGGTCCAGTAGTGAGAAAATACTTCAGTACTTCTCAATGGCTATCGGCTCTTTGAATGCTATGTCCTACCTGCTACCTCTGAAACACTAGATTTCCTACGGATTGGGGTTACTGACTTGGGTCAACATTATGTAGCATTAATTGAGTCGTATGCCCTATAACTTACCTAATTCCCTGCTCGGTGTTATAACCACAGCCAGAGGACTGTTAAAATCCTCTTGTACATAAGGTTTCCACTCAAGAATGTGCTGTAATATCGGCAGCAGATACGCCAAAGTCTTCCCACAACCAGTCTCAGCGGTCACTGCAGTGTTATGCCCTTGTATTATTGGCGAGAACGACTTCGCTTGTATCGCAGTGGGAAGCGAATAGCCCAATTGTGACATAACTTCTCTAAGTTCACTACACAGCCCGATTTCCTCAAAAGTTTTCTTGTAAACCTCTTTCTCCTCCTTTTTATTCGCATTGCCGTAGATAATAAAGTAATCGTTCTTAGATTTAGGGTGCAACCAGCCCTGGGATGCGAGTTTTATGCCTTCAAACTTACTGTAAGTTTGACCCTCATAATGGTTTAGTTCAGGACGTTTACATGCGATAATTGGTAGCTTCTTTTTTGCTTGCTGGACACTATAATACCGGCAATAGGAAAACTTCAATGTTTGCCTTAATTTGGACATTTTACTTAACAAAACAAAATGAAACTTTTAAAGTTAATAAGTACCATTTATGTTTTACTTTTAAATTCTAACCTAAAAAAGCGACAAGTGACAAGTGACAATTGACAGTTGACAGTTGTTAACTCAACATACTGCTCCACAGAGTAGGTATCAACTTTTTTATCTGAAACAGTTTCTACTCGGCATCGTACCTACCGAATCTCTACCAGACCCAGAATTCTCAAATTGTTTTCATCGCATCCGAAGCCTCCCCCTTGAGATCACAGAGCTCACTACTGCGCCAGAGAGTAGATCCATTTGACCAAGCTAATCTCCAGAATGGCTGAACCGATTTTGACAGAACTTTTACAGGCAGGTCTAACTGGTTGTGAAAGTTCTGTTACTTGTAGCTTACCGTTGATTATAATCCTCTGATTATACTAAAGGTAAGCTAGGTAGCTTTTTAAGCCGAAAATAGGCTGTTGAAAGGCTAATAGGCAGGTACTTACCTACATTTTAGCTATCGCCGAGCCCCTGAACTGAACTGATTTCGATATTTATATGGGGATTTTATTTTTATTTTTCTTATTTATTTATTACTTAATAATAGTACTCGTAGGTAGGAGTTTTCTTGAGATAATGATGCGGTGGGTTCCCAGATAGCTAGCTACCTACTTCCGAATAATCCTCATGGAGGTAAGTATAATGAAAACGTACCGGTGTTAGCGCATACATCTGGAATGCCTTCGGACTATAACATTTCCTGCGCAGTCTCTTTTTAAAATTGGAAATGTATGGAATCCACCTACCATTGATTCAATTCTTCGTCATAGTCAAAGGATAGACCTCTACTGCTGGATAAATGTCTCCTGTACCTGTGGTAGGGACTTCCTCGCGTCTTGGTGTTAAGCCGTCTGTAGCTATCCATTTTCTCTGCAACTCGATCGATGTTGTCGGTCTATCTAGTTAGTTTATGGTGATTCTGCTAACACTGAGCTTTCGGGGACACCACGGTTAGGGATTTCCAGTGTCAATTACCACTTTCATTTCACGACTCGTCTTCGAGTCTTCAGCTCTTGCTGTCGCTGAATCTGCCTCCTACGCATCTCCCGATTTTGATCCTGCATAGCTCTCTCTCTCCATCGGCAGTGCAGTGGGTCTAACTCTAACTGTATGAATAAGGAAATAAGCAGATAATGTTAATTTACCCGAAGCATACCTACCTACATATTTCACACTGCAACAGCGAGAGTCTGTTCAAATATTTTCACAAGTTTTATAGTTGCAAAGTGCAAATAATAAAATTATTAAACCAACTGTTACCTACTACATGCTCCATACACGATGTTAATTTTACATCGATGACAAACCTCGCATATCTCGACATATTTTCCTTTCCACGTCGTCGCTTAATTATACCTATCTTTCAAATTACAATATAGTCATTAATAATACCTATGTTACACCAGAGCAAGCGCTATGCAATAATAAATAATAATGGTCATTCCCACTAGTACAACTGATTAGTTCTTATTATAATAGAAGTAGTCCTATATAATCCTACTAAATATTTCTATATTGCGTGTACCCTACCTATGTTATTTTATTTAGATCTGTTGGAGAACTCTTAAAAATCCTATGAAGGCGATCTCTTTTTTCCATACATTTAACAATGCTATAAGTAATCCAAGGTTTAATAGGCTTTAGTTTTTTATGAACAGTTAATTACAAAGATACAAACATAAGGCTCGTAAGGCTTTAGTTTTTTATGAACAACAATTACAAAAATTACAACAAACCACAAATTATTTGTTTTATACTGCTGAGTGCTGACAAGTAGATTTGCCGCCAAATTAGTGTCAGTCGAGCTAAAGAAGTTATCCCAATTGATTTGTTTAAAGTTCGCTTCCATAGCGTTATAGTTGTAAGTATATCTAGTTAAGTCGTTAGCCAAGGAGTCTTTTATTTTATTGTTTAGTTTTAAGGTTAGAAAAATAGGGGAATGGTCTGTAATAGTAGGCTCAAAGACAAAAGTACGTGGGTGTATTGCATTTTTGATAACAAAATGATCAAGACGACGCAAATGGCTGAGTATACCTACATATTTGCGTTTTTTTACAATAATGCATCTGGAAAACTTTGTATTTTTGAATACCTATTCAATCATGAAATACGATTATGAAAGTTTTGATTGATTGATTGTGATGGACGATGGTATTATTGCTTAAATACTGAATATTTAACTTTCAACTCTCGAGCATGGAATAGCATCCTTTGTAAGTATAAACAGTAGACAGTTTTCGGGTATGAATTTCCAAGTTTCTTGAAAAATCGCACCATTACTCAAATGGACATAGCATGGGTTTTATTTTCCAGTTTATGGAACCCTAAACAAAAAGTTAAGAAGTGAATTATTTATTTTTGTATTGTTTACAGAGTTTTATAGTACGTTTATAATTATATATTATTTTGTTCTTCAAGTGGTTCCTGATCACTTCATCGTATACTTAGTTAAGTAACGGTTCTGCGACAGTTTGTGAACGATACAGATACTTATAATACGATAATTTTAGTATCTAAAAAAAATATTAGGTAGGTAGGTAATGTAAGTAAAAAAATAAATACGTAAACAAAAAAAAATAATTTAGGCACCACTTAAAATAATAATTATTAAATTTATCAACTAACTGTTTTGTCAAATCTACGCCGAAATATTATCACTAAAGTTTAAGTAAAGTTAAAGTTATTAATAACGCTTTTATCTCAATCATTTTATATAAGTGGCCCTCGTGCATTTTCATTTTTAATGAATATAATTTTTTAAAAATCAATATTACCTACTTTACAGCATGTGGCCTCTGTGGGCAAACATTGAAGTGAAGCTAGTAGCACCGCTACTTAAAGCCGTCCAAGTAGTGGTCCTGTCATCGCTGATCTTCCTCAACCGGCGCTATCCCAACCAAGCTACAGTGTACGGTATGTTATATAGCAAAAAAAAAATTATACGCGACGAAAGAACCTCCTTTTTTCGTCGGTTAAAAAGTGACTTTGTCTGACACTTTGGTCGTGGCTAGATGTTACACCAAACGACTTATTGGTCTAGAACGATGGCGTATAGAAATCGATTAGGAGTATAGGTTTAATTATAACTACCAGTAGGTACCTATAGTAATACCTACTACATACATTTCACCATTTTACCACCGAACCGCGAGACATCGCACGAATCTGCACCGCTAAGTGGTCGAAATTCCACGATCCCGCACTAAGCGCTTCGCTTCCTCGTTCCTAATAAGTACGCACCGCAAAAATTTGGAATGCCCTTCCGGCTTCCGTTTTTCCAACTAACTATAAGTGTCATACTACACGGGCGGTTCTCCCGCCGCGGGAAACCGCTTCTGAACCGCTCTAGTCACAATTTAATATGAAAGTTGTATGCTGCATACTACACGGCGCGGTTTCCCGCCGCGGTTTGCAGGCGGGAGAAATACGACCGCCGCATGCAGCGTCAAACCGCCGCTGATAATCGCCGTTTTAAACTACACGGGCGGTTTCCCGCTATTACGTCATTCTGCGCGGGAGATCGCGTAAAAGACAGCGGTAAACCGCGTCCCGTGTAGTTTGATGGTCTGCGGCAGCTTTGTCGAGCGGATTCCCGCAGCGGGAGAACCGCCCGTGTAGTATGAACCTAATGTGGGTCTTTAAATCAAGAGTGAATAGGCATCTTCTACGCAAGCGCGTACCATCTTAGGCTGCATCTTCACTTACCATCAGGTGAGATCGCAGTCAAGCGCTAGTCTATATATTTAAAAAAAAAAATACATATCTACTTGTCCGCTAACATCTTAGAATGCATCATCTGCACTTAGAAATTAGACACCATTCATCACAAGTGAGATCGCAGATCAGTTTTTAGTCCGCATTGTTAACCATGGTACTGCAGCGTGAGCATAGGCAGGGGACATAATATTATCCACGGGGAAAGCATGTTTAACCCCGTGCTCAGTTTAATCCACCCGTCGAGTATTTATTTATTTATTTATTTATTAAAGAGGCACACAAAACAGGTTGAGACTAAAAATTACACAAAATATAAATACATACAGCTTATCGAGAACCAAGTAACAACCCTTAATATGTGTACACAGCATGATTGAATAAATTAATTAACGAGTCAGAAAATTATAACATAAAATTAGTACCTAAATGAATGACATAAAATATTGAAGTGGTCCATATTGTATTGTTATAGTATATGGGCAAAACGGTAGAAATAATATCCACAGTGGGTATACTTACAGGAATAGTCCCTTCCTCTGTCGCCATGTTTAGCATAGGGAGAAGATAATTTTATCTCTTGTCAGTGGATAAAATCGGGGATAAAATTTTTGTCTCCTGCCCATACTCACCCTACTGGCACAAAGGTTTACATCCCGCCGTGCCATGGCCGTGCCGGTAACACGGCCTACTTCCTAACTCCGGGCTCTCACTGAAAATTAATTAATTAAAACTAGATACTGGTACCCGTTGTGACTTGTGACGTATTCCGCCAAAATCGATTTCCATATTGTGCCAAGTTTTTACATTTTTACAAACCTTCTTCGTGACACTTTTGGCAGAGTGGTCATAGTCATCAGGTCTAATATGAACAGCAAATGTAATTCACCTCATGAACATTCGTCACTTCTGCTTGCTGACCTGATATACCTAATAGCCTGTTACGCTCGTGCAAATACAAAAAAATCGAAATTGTTGGTGCTCACCTGGTCGGATTCAGGATTGTCTTTCTTTCCGCATTTCTGTAATACGTTGGTTTTGGCCGTTCAACCTAACCAAACTCTGTAAACAAACAGGACAGCACCTAACTATATGGTTTATACAGTGACTATGATGAAGGAAACAATTTTTAGATGGTGACAGTTTCGACTTCGTCATCATCGGAGGAGGGTCGGCGGGCTGCGTGCTCGCCAATCGCCTCACAGAGGTCGGCAGCTGGAGAGTGCTGCTCGTCGAGGCCGGAGACTACCCTTCTTATGTCGCTGAAGTAAGCGCTGTCAAGTACATTGTGGCAGCACCTTAGTTTTTTTAGGTTGTCTAAGGCTAGGGCTGCCATCCGTCCGGGTTTCCCCGGATTTGTCCTAGTTTGGAAGACGTCCGGAGAGCGTCCGGGCGGGGTTTCAATTGTAGTCTGGGTTTTCGATCAGATCCCGTTCCCATAATTTACGTAAATAAAAGCTATGGGTTAGGTATTTTACCGCACGCACTGCTGACGCTATTTTACTACGCGAGAAGATTTAAGTTCTTTTAAAACTAAAATAAATATTGTTAATTGTATGGAAAAATAAAAAATTAAACAAGTTTTCATTTAATTTTATTAACTGAGTAACTAATATTGGGTTTGTTTATCTTTTATTTATTACCTAAGAAGGTTAAAAAATAAAGCACAATTACTCACTTGTCGTCACAAAAACGATTAAACACACTATTTCATGCAACAAAAGAGGCTTAAAATTAAAGTTCACTTCTATCAAGTACGGAGTAATAGTACATTGTTACCTTAGGGATGAAAGTAACTTATTTAGTCCCGAGACGGGGTTTGGCGCCCGAGCGTAGCGAGGGGGCCTATAGTTCGAGGGACTAAATAAGTCTTTATCCCGAGGTAAACACTGTGCTTTTCATTACGAATATAAGGAAAGTCAAAATAAAAATAGAAATTAGCTAAAGAAAATTGAGTGAACTTTATTTTACATAAATCAACAACTTTGGTGAGATATTTATTTAAAGTTTATGTTAAAATTAGAACAAAAGTCTATCTTTCTTCTTGTCTATGGATGCACTCGGGTATGTCGTGTTTCATTTGAATTCCAATAAAAATGTGACAACTAGTTTTTTTTAATTATTTGACAGCTGTCAGTTGAAAACGATTCTCCCTAGGGCTGAAAAGTATTACTTTCAACCCGCTTCTCAGGCAACTTCAGACCTACTTTCCGTGTATGAGTAATGAAAAATATATTTTAATCAAGATGTAAGTGAATGAAAAAAGTATTGAAATGTCCGGGATAAAAGCTCCAAAATCCGGGGAACTTACGCTTCCGGTCCTGGGGGGCAGGTTTTAGAGATGGCAGCCCTAAGGCTGAAAGATATAGACTCACTCTGCTCAGACTCAAGGCAGAGTTAAAACGAAACATATTTATGTCAGAAAATATTTGTGTCTCCTTTTAACTCTATCTTAAGTCTAAGTCGGAGCACGCTCTATAGATCTCAGCATCAGAACCTATTATCTTTGCTTGCACGTTCAATTCAACTGCTGTTAACATTTTAAAAAATTAAAACACGTTTCAGATTCCTGGCATATCTATATTGCTGGGTGCATCATTTCCGGACTGGAACTTCTACACGGTGAACGATGGCTTAACATCTCAAAGTCTCGATAAAGGAAGCATCCACCAAACAATGGGAAAGATGCTCGGTGGTTCAAGCAGCGTCAACTACATGTTCTACTCGAGAGGTAACAAAGCAGATTACCAGGAATGGGCCGCATTGGGGAATGAGGGTTGGGACTGGGATTCTGTCCTCCCGTACTTTAAAAAAAGCGAACGCTTAAATAGTGATATTATTTCTAAGAGTGAATCTTTCTCGTTACACGGAACGAGCGGTTACGTCGGGGTAACCAGACCAGAATGGGACAATAAAAGCAAAATTTATGTGGAAGCATTTCACGAACGAGGGCATAATATTTTAGAAGACTTAAACGGTTTCGAGCAGCTCGGGTATTCGATTCCCAGTTTCACGATCGATAATAAGCTGCGACAGAGTTCTGCGTTGGCATTTATTGCGCCGATAAAAGATCGATCCAATTTATTTTTACTCAAGAGTACCTCAGCGAGGAAAATAATTTTCGATGGTACAAGAGCTGTGGGAGTCCAAATTCAAGAATCAAACGGTAACTTAAAAACCGTAAGAGCAACAAAAGAAATTATTCTCTCGGCGGGAGCGGTGAACAGCCCTCAATTGTTGATGCTATCTGGCATCGGACCGCAAGATCATTTGGAAGAAATGGGCATTGAAACATTGCTGAATTCACCAAACGTGGGTGCTAATTTACAGGATCACATGATTGTACCTATAATGTTGACGGGGAAGAATTCAGCAACGCCGCCTGTAATAAGTGATCTTAAACTTTTTACAAACTTGAACAGGTTTCCCGCGCCAACGTTTATGGGGTACGCTGCATTGGAAGAGAATCAAACCTATCCAGATTACCAAGTCACCGCGTTTCCCTTCGACAGGGCGACGCTGTTACCAACAGTCTTATGCTCGACCGTATTTAAGTGGAATGACGAAACTTGTACGCCATTAGCTGACTCAACAAACCAAGAAACATTATTTGCATTAATTGCATTCTTACACCCGAAATCAAGGGGTCAGATCCGTTTAAAAAACAAAAATCCAGATGACAACCCTTCCATATACACTAATCACCTATCGATTAAAGAAGATTTAAAGAAATTCGCTCAATGCCTTTTAGATTACACAAGTGTGGTAAATACGACATATTTTCAGAGTGTTAATTCGCAAATAGTTGATTTAAATGTTAAACAGTGCAAGGGAATTCAGTTTGCGAGCGAAGAATATTGGGAATGTTTTGTTACAAATTTGATAGCTTCGCAATATCACTTGTCAGGGACATGCGCGATGGGCAGTTCAGGAGTAGTGGATGAGAGGCTGCGGGTGCGAGGCGCAGAAGGTCTAAGAGTAGTCGATGCGAGCGTCATGCCCAAAATTATTAGTGGAAACACGAACGCTCCTGTCCTAATGATAGCGGAAAAAGCATCAGATATGATTAAAATGGATAATGGCGCGACCGTCTGATGCCCAGATTCGGCGTCCTGCAGAAATATGTTTATACCTATATCATTTTTACCTTTAAATATATATGTCCATGGGTCCTTACTCCTTGGGTGCAGTATACAAAATTGTACGTAGGTATAGCTACAATATGTACATCCTCAGATTTTATATTATGCTAAACGAAATTGAAGACTTCTTGACTGACTGACTGATCTATCAAAGCACAGCCTGAATCACTCGACTAAGAAGCTTGTTTTTACAGTGGGTTCCTTTCATGACATAGGTACCTAAGTAACTAAAAAAGGGTTTTTGAAATTCCACTCTAAAGGAGATACTTAAATAGGGGGTTTTTCATATGAAAGTCCGTCGTTTTTCTTCAAATTGCTTGCTGTTTTTGCATTCGGTTAAAAATAAAAAAATACGTGTTTCACAGTTTTTGAAAATTCAACCTGTCCTTACTCTGTGCCCATAACCTAATTCCACGCGGACGAAGTCGCGGTACGAGGTTACAAAAGCCATACCTATAAAAATTCCATTAGAGATTTTCGCAATCCCTTGACTTACACCAAAAATGCTGCGAAATTTCAAAATGATGTTCGAGAGAAAACATGCTTTTCATAAGTCGAAGTCAAGATAAGGGTCAGTGTCCACCAAAAAGAAAAATCCTCAGGCACTATTTTGATATCACATAATCAGCATAATTAGCTTTAAATAAGTTTGTTTACTTGCTTGTTTGTTTACTCGAGGATGTGTGAGTTAGAATTCCGGGTACCCGGATATATTTTTTAAAACCCCACAGGAACTCTTTAATTTTCCGGGATAAAAAATAGCCTATGTAACTCTCCCGGTCCTCAACTGTCCTAATGTAAAAAATCACGTCGATCCGTTGCTTTATTGCGGCGTGATTGAAGGACAAACTAACAAATAAACCAACAAACCAACTCACTTTCGCATTTATAACATTAGTATGGATTAGTAAGGAAGTAAGGATAATTAATTCAAACAATACGAAAACCGCTTTCAAATCGGCGATGACGAAAATATCAAATCTACTGATTCTATTCAGTAGTCAGTACCGTGCGGTCAAAAGAGGGGGAAACTACAAAACAATTCAGATGATTTTTCATAAGTGTACTAGTTCTAGACAGAATGGTCTACCAAAGCTTCAGACAATTTTTTTATTTAGTGAAGAGATTAAGTAACATATCAGTATTATTATAATTTTTAATAAATAATATAATACACATAATTATTTTTGAAAATAAAATAATCTGCTTTGGAAAGTTTTAAGTAGGTACTTAATAATTATTTATTTTTATAGTGAAGATACTTATTCAGTTAATAGTTACAGTTAACTTAGGTACTTTAATTAAAGCTCGAAATACAACAGAACTTACTGAATAAAGGATATAAAACTGTTTCTTTACAAGGCAGTGGAAACTACTTAACTGTAAGGTACGTACCTACCTAGTAATTATTCACTTATAATTAAGTTTTTAGGGATTCTTAATTAAGAAATACTTTATATTTAGCGCTGTAGTCTTCCGCTAAGAAAGGGTTTTTAAAAATTCAACCCGTAATGGGATAAAATAGGGGGTTGAAAAATAGAACTTAACGAGTGAGCGAAGTCGCGGGAAAAGTTAATATTATTTAAATATGTATTGTGAATATTTAAAATTTAAATATTACTAGCGTAATAGTACCTTCTTGTTTTCATTTATCTATGCCTATATTATGGAGTTGGCAAGGTCGACAACTGTTTTTGCCTAAACATGTTAATACTTAGTAGAAACAAAAAAGATACAAAATGGATTTTTTTTTATTCTGTGACAAGATAGCCCTTGACTGCGATCTCACCTGATGGTAAGTGACGATGCAGTCTAAGATGGTAGCGGGCAAACTTGGAATGGGTATAGCAGTGTAAATTCAACCCATACCCCTAATCGGTTTCTACACGCCATCGTGCCGGAACGCTAAATCGCTTGGCGGCACGTTTTTGACGGTAGGGTGGTAACTAGCCATGGCCAAAGCCTCCCACCAGAATTTTTTTTTTACTTGATCTTAATCTCTAAATGAACTTATTAAAAAGCCTTTGATAAATTGCTGATGTGTTCACTTCACATGCACAATCAACGCAAATTAGCGTTTTATTGCAAATTACATAGGCAGAAAAACACAAATCCTCCTTTTTTGAAAGTCGGTTAAAAAGTAGCCTAAGTTAAGCTTTTCTTCCGTTAAGATCAGCTATCTGCCAGTGAAAGTCCAGTCAAAATTGTTCAAGCCGTTTCCGAGATTAGCCGGAACAAACAGACAGACAGACAATAACAAGGAAAAATAATTATTTTTCAAATTATAAATTTTTCTATTTCATTCGTTCATAATATTACATGATTCTTCTCGGTTGGAACAGCATTTCAAACCAGGTGGTAGATTCTGTGGGTAGATTCATTTGACGATTCGAAAGCACTTTGTAAAAGTTTATTTGAATAAAATTTGTTCTATTCTATTCTACTCTATTCTATTATTACAGCATGTGGTTTCTATGGGCATACATTCAAGTGAAGATAATCGCACCGCTACTCAAAGCTATCCAGATACTTATAGTGGTTCTGTCGTCTCTCGTCTTCCACAATCATCACTATCCCAGCCAAGCTAATGTATACGGTATGTTTTATTAGGGTAAAAATATGCCAAAGATGCCTGCCTCACTGCGATATCTCGCGGTCGCGGTTAACTCGCTACCTCGATGTCACATCCATGTAAAACAAATGTATGCAAATAGATGAGCACGAATATGTCGAAGGATACCTCACTGCGATACATCGCGGTACAGCGAGGTATCTTCGGCATGTTTTTACCCTCTACCTACCAACACAATTCATTTTCCGTGCAACTACAAACTAGATAATGCCCGCGACTTCGTCCGCGTGGATTAAGTAGGTATTTTTTTAATTCCCATAGGGACTCTTTAATTAAATGTAGCCGGGATAAAATGTAACCTATGTTTTAATCCTGGATGTGAGCTGCCTCCATTCCAAAGAAGAAGCATCCATAGATTCTACCTGAATAGTACATGCTAGCTTACTTTTCCTGTGTCTCTTGCACTTATCTATACCTTTCACGCCACAGCAGAGCGCGCCAAATGTCCTGTCAACGCGCACCTGTCAATGTCAACTCATAGTCTTCGATCATCACCAGCAAGCACCTTGCTCTACTGCTGTGTGTTTTTTCAGACACATGAGCCAAACCCAAACACACACACACACACACACACACACACACACACACACACACACAGCATAGCTTATCAAGTCGCAAAGCCGAAGTCACCGGGAGCTATTATAGGCACCGCAAGACGGAAACCTGTTCAATTCCATGCAAGAGACCTTTATCAAGCGGTGGACAACTATCGATTGATACCTAAATCGCTTCTTTATATAAAAGAAAAGAAATAATATTTTAAAATAACGCAACACCCAAATTGTTGACCTTCAAAAAGTGTACAGTCCATCTTATAAGTTCCTGTTTTAGATGGTGACAGTTTCGACTTCGTCATCATCGGAGGAGGGTCGGCGGGCTGCGTGCTCGCCAATCGCCTCACAGAGGTCGGCAGCTGGAGAGTGCTGCTCGTCGAGGCCGGAGACTACCCTGCTTACGTCGCTGAAGTAAGCGCTGTCTGTTATAATGAAAAGTAAGTCACTGAATAGGTACCTAACCACTGGAATGTACCTATATTACAGCCATAAGGCCCTACAAACCGAAGCTTGCGAACTTCAGCATAAAACCACAAAAACCATAAAAATTCAAGTAGAACATGTAGGTAGCTGTAATGCTACAATTCTTTTACTCCTTTTGGTTACCTGACTTTCTTAGTGCAAATCCAGCACAATCAACAACAAATTGCAGCGATACAAAAGCGTCCCTTCCTGCTACGGTTGTGCTCATATAACTTTACGCCCGCAGACGTCTATTATTTGAACATCTGAGTTTAAACTCTCAACCATAACCATAAAATCCTGTGTTTTGGGGCAGAAAGCTTACACTACTATTTTCCAAGCCGATCTATCGGACGTCTGATGGCTTCATCTCACCTCACCCCACTTATAATAACACTTACAAAAAAGTACCTACACGATAAAACGCTTTTTAGATTCCTGCCGTATCCATATTGCTGGGTGCCTCATATCTGGATTGGAACTACTCCACGATAAACGACGGCTTTACAGCTCAAGGACACGACAAAGGAATTATCTACCAGACAATGGGAAAGATGCTCGGCGGTTCCAGCAGCATCAACTACATGTTCTACTCGAGAGGAAACAAAGCAGATTACCAGGAATGGGCCGCATTGGGGAATGATGGTTGGGACTGGGATTCTGTCCTCCCGTACTTCAAAAAAAGCGAACGCTTACATAGTGGTATAATTTCAAAGAGTGAATCTTTCTCGTTACACGGAACAAGCGGTTACGTCGGAATAACAAGACCAGAGTGGGACGATGAAACAAAAATGTATGCCGAAGCATTTAGAGAACAAGGGCATAATATTTTAGAAGACTTAAACGGTTTCGAGCAGCTCGGGTATTCAATTCCCAGTTTCACGATCGACAACCTGCGACAAAGCGCTGCAGTAGCATTTATCGCGCCGATAAAAGATCGACCCAATTTATTTTTACTCAAGAGTACATCAGCGAGGAAAATAATTTTCAATGGTAAAAGAGCTGTGGGAGTCCAAATTCAGGAACCAAACAGTAGTGTAAAAACCGTAAGAGCAACAAAAGAAGTCATTCTCTCAGCTGGAGCGGCGAACAGCCCTCAATTGTTGATGCTATCCGGCATCGGACCGCAAGATCATTTGGAAGAAATGGGCATTGAAACATTGCTGAATTCACCAAACGTGGGTGCTAACTTACAAGACCACATGATTGTACCAATAATGTTGACGGGGAAGAATTCAGCAACGCTGCCCTTGATGAGTGACCTGAAACTTCTAAAGAACCTAGACAGGTTTCCCGCGTCAACGATTATGGGGTACGCTGCATTGGATAAGAATCAAACCTTTCCCGATTACCAAGTCACCGCGTTTCCCTTCGACAGAGGCACAATAATGCCAACACTCATGTGCTCCAACATATTCAAGTGGAATGACGATATATGCATCGCATTGGCTAATTCAACAAACCGAGCCACATTATTTGCATTAATTACATTCTTACATCCCAAATCAAGGGGTAAGATTCGTTTAAAAAGTAAAGATCCAGAAGAACATCCTTCGATATACGCTGATAACCTGTCCGATAAAAAAGATTTAAAGAAATACGCCCGATGCCTTTGGGATTATACGAGTGTGGTAAAAACGAAATATTTTAAAAGTGTTAAGTCGGAAATCGTTGATTTAAATGTTAAACAGTGTAAGGGGATAAAGTTTGCGAGTGAAAAGTATTGGGAATGCTATGTTAAGAATTTGGTAGCTTCGCAATATCACTTGTCAGGGACATGCGCGATGGGCAGTTCCGGAGTAGTGGATGAGAGGCTGCGGGTGCGAGGCGCAGAAGGTCTAAGAGTAGTCGATGCGAGCGTCATGCCGAAAATTGTTGGCGGAAACATATACGCTCCTGTCCTAATGATCGCGGAAAAAGCGTCGGATATGATAAAAATGGATAATGGCTCGAGCGCATGATGCCGGCTTTTAGTATCGATCTGTGTATTTCATAGTTCGAAGAACTGATGGTAGTCGGTTCCCAAAGATGCTGGAGTGGCGACTACTACCCCGGAAACCGCAGCAATGGCAGACTCCATCGATGCAGACTCCCTATTAGGTGAAACGACGACATCAGACGACTTGCAGGAGCCGCTGAAAACAGGCGGTGCAACATCGAGGCCAGTAGTCCAAGAACCTCTATCCAGCTATGGACGTCTATCGGTTGATAAGAATATGCATTTCAGGGCCTTCATCATTATGGGCCTTCATTTGTTTTATTTTTTGGATAGATTAACCTGATTGCCTTTGGGTTAATGAGAATGCGAATTTAAAACGAGATTCTCTAAAATAATACCTCTTCCTACTCTATAAACTACCTAGTATAGGTGCCGGCAAACTTCTTGAGCATAAAGTGACGTAGTGGGGGTAAGTTGGCGCAAGGTTGGCGCATTTGGACACGGCGCGGGAGGCAAAGGTCGACTGATCTACCAATCACGCGCTCCATACTTACACCCCGCTTACTTACCACAAATGACACCTAAAATTATTCGCTTGTGCGCAGCCAAGGTCATTTACTCAAGAAGTTTGCCGGTAACTAAACTTGCTAGGTACTCTTCGCCGATATCAACTAGTTACCTAGTAACTTGTTCGATAATAACAAGTTTAACCCGAAACCAATATTATAGATACCTATCGAATGTTTCGATATCAATTTGATAATCCAAGGTGAAAAAATGTCGCAAATAAAATCAAAGCGCATAGCATAATCAATCTATACTTATAAAAAGACTTTTCTATTATAAAGAATTTATATACCTACCTATATTATTTACATTTTTAAAAGTTGTACTAAACAGTGGTTTAAAAAAAATAGTACGATACAGTAGGTACCTACATTTTTTACTAAATGTTTGAACGTTACACTACGTAAGTAAGTACCTAATAGATAAAGGAATCTCAAATATATACAATAAAACCCTGCCATCATAAAAATTACAATGTGTTTTTTTTAGCATTCTTATAAGGAAAAAAATAACTAAGTAACTAGTTATGCCTATTATGACTAATATGAATGAATATCTTGATGACCGTGAACTTCTAACAACGTAATTTTAAATAGGTATATAAAATAGGCCCAGTATTATTATTTAGCTTAGCCATTAAGTTTTATACTAAAGCTATATTAAGTAGGTAGATACTAGTTAGGGTTCCGTAGCCAAATGGCAAAAAGTGGAACCCTTATAGATTCGTCATGTCTGTCTGTCTGTCTGTCTGTCCGTCTACGGACAAAAGTGGCTGTGACATACGTGTCACAGCCACTTTTTTCCGAAACTATAAGAACTATACTGTTGAAACTTGGTAAGTAGATGTATTCTGTGAACCGTATTAAGATTTCTACACAAGAATAGAAAAAAACAATAAATTTTGGGGTTCCCCATACTTAGAACTGAAACTCCAAAATTTTTTTTTCATCAAACCCATTCGTGTGGGGTATCTATGGATAGGTCTTCAAAAATGATATTGAGGTTTGTAGTATCATTTTTTTCTAAACTGAATAGTTTGCGCGAGAGACACTTCCAAAGTGGTAAAATGTGTGTCCCCCCCTGTAACTTCTAAAATAAGAGAATGATAAAACTAAAAAAATATATGATGTACATTACCATGCAAACTTCCACCGAAAATTGGTTCGAACGAGATCTAGTAAGTAGTTTTTTTTAATACGTCATAAATGGTAAACCCCAATTGCTGCTACGGAACCCTTCATGGGCGAGTCCGACTCGCACTTGGCCGCTTTTTTTTGTAGTATTTTTGGACAACAGCAATCCATCAGTGGATCCCGAGCTACAAAGTAGGCACATTATCTAAAGCATAATTCTTTGTCACTGTGCGGTGGACGTGAATAACATACCTAAGTACTTAGCTCTTGGAAGTTTTGGCCATAACAAGATTAGCTCATCGATGGAAATGATAAAGGCACATAACAATGTATTGTAACTTATGTAGTAGATAGGTAAGCTGGAAAAATTAAGGCTTTTGAAGGTCATAAAATTGAATTTCGAAATTCTCGAAGGTGGTAAAGGCTGTGAAGGTGTGACACCAACATAGTTAATCGTAAATATTGGATTCGGAAAATCAAAAACAATGGGGTTTTAAACATTTTATTTCATACAATCAACCACAGATGTATTAAATTCTTATTTCTATAATATACAATCACCATTCATAATATATTCAATTTATAAATGTACAAGAGCATTTCCACATAATATTACTATAATTATTTTACATAAGTATTATAAGTTACAAGCGTTAATTAGATTTTTTTGTAACCTAGCATATCCTATTTCCTATTCCTATTAATTAATTAATTAATCTTGTTAATATTATAAATGCGAAAGTTTGTACGTTTGTTACTCAATCACGCCGCAACGACTGAACCGATTTGGCTGTTTGGCACAGAGATAGATTATAGTCTGGAATAGGACATAGGTTACTTTTTATTCCGGGAAATAAGAGTTCCCCCGTAATCCACGCGAACGAAGTCGCGGGAATCATCTAGTATTATATAAGGTTAAGGTTATATTAGGTTGTACCTAAGCTTTCAACTGACGCAGGTCGTTCTTTTTAGGGTTCCGTACCAAAGGGTATTAGGTCTCCGCTCTGTGTCCGTCTGTCTGTCAGCAGGTTGTATCTCTTGTACCGTATCAGGTAGATTCTTGAAATTTTCACAGATATATTTCTATTGTCGCTATAACAACAAATAATAATTAAAATAAAATTTATTTATTTATTTAGTTTAAAGTAATCAACAGCGTTACATCACATTAATATACAATAAAAATATAGTTCTAAAATAAGGCCAAACAGATTACACAATATACAAGGTGTTTGTTAATGTGTATAACTTACCAGCAACCACCCATGCACTTTGACCCTATAAACACAATGGCGGTGGTAAAAAGTAAAAATTAATTATCAAAAACTTTCATACAAAAATAATTAATTAATTAAGAAAAAAACATTTTGGAAACCCTAACTGGAGACATAACAACAAGTTCAAAGTATGTTTAAAGATAAAAGATAAAAATGTAACTACAATAAAATAAGTAAAATAAAAAAAAAAAAGACATGTGGCACTCGGGGACTGCCGCGGTAAAGCTATTGCATAGCATTTTTTATCAACGCCATCTAGCGGTGAGAGGAGTCCCGTGTCAAGTTATTTTCGTTACGGAATTTCTGGATTCGGTCTCCACGCTCAAGGCCCGCGATAGAAGCTATGCAATAGCTTAATAAAGGGGGCCCGATACAAGAAATGTGATTTTTTTCGGCGTTTTTTTGCTCGACCGTAACAATGGCAGTTACGATAGTACGGAACTCTTCGTATGCAAGTCCGACAAGCACCTTACCTTTTTTTTTTTTAAGTAGAAGATTGACCTTTGGGCGCAGTCTTAAACAGTCGGGACCCATTAAAAATCTAGATCGGTTCAAATCTTCCCAACAATAGGTCCTGACTATATAAGAATTCAATATTATTTATAGTTCTTGCAATTGGACGCAGATACGCAATAATGAGTCAACCCACACTATTTATCAATTGAAAAGTCAACTTTATTCTTTTACATTATGTATGTATTTTATTTGACAAAGGTTTGTGGGTTGAATCGTCATTGCGTATCTGCGTCCAATTCACGAGGGCGCGTGGCTCATGGTTGTGTGTGTTTCGTAACTATATAACTGTGAGCGAGAGCTTGCTCGCGCCTGACCGCTCCCATCTAGGCCCCTAACACTTACGCAATGTGCATGTACACGACTTAACAACTAAAGCTCACGCGCCCTCGTCAATTGCAAAAACTACAACAGAATTCTAGATTACTGGACTTGTTTTTTTTTCCTTTTCCGTTTTTATTTACAGTCGGGTTTTTGATTTTTAAGTTGAATATTTTATTAATTCATTCTTTACTTCAGCATAGTATAGCAAAAATATGCATCGCTAATGAAAATCTTTGTAAATCTCATAGTAATATAATAATTATGTGGAACTGCTCTGAAGGCGAAAAGATATTAATTAGCCTGTAAAGGCGCAAAAACACTTCTAACAAGCCACTCGATCCGCTCACAAATCGATCCAAGATGGCCGCCGCCACAAAATGGCGGATTACATATTTTTTTTTATTTTTACGAGTGACTAGCGATTAGGACGTTGTAACATGTCGGGGGTGTTTTAAATTTTTAACTTTACACTTGTGTAGTTTAGTTTTCGGTGAGTTTACTTTTCAACTATTGCTGTGAGCGAAATATTGACTGGAATCTAGTCAAAATAATCTTCTGTACGATTGTCATCAAATACAAAAAAAGCTTATACAAAAAAAAGAACTCACTCTACTTATGTGATTCCTGAGTCAACACGAGTCGCGTGTTGTGTATGTTATCGCCTTTTAAGGGTCTTTTAAGGCCTTTTACGGCCTTGTAAGGGCGATGACACACGGTGCGTTTAAGCGCCGCAATGTGATGGATATTGGTGCGACGTAGCAAGAATTTGTCTATGTAAGGGCCCGAGCAGACATGCTTTTAGCAGCGGCGACCGGCGTATTTGCGTACGGACGCGGCATGAAGTTCCGAAAAGCGATTATAACACGCAAAGACGCCGATCGCCGCTGCTCAAAGCATCGTGACTTCCCGGGTCGTAAGACACCGCAGTGGCGACAAAGAAACACCGCGACACCGCAACGCGGCGTGTGACATTACCCTTTACTGTTTATATTCCTCAGGTGAGTCAAAAGGTAAGCAAACGAAAACGCGTAAGCGACGTTCTATGCACCATGCATAAAACGTCGCTTACACGTTTTCAAGAAGCGACTTGTTTACGATATAAATGGAGAAAGAACCACTGCAGCAGCAAATTGATGCAATTTCGTTGATACAAAATCTCTTGAGTATACTGATAGGTCTTACGTTGAGATCTATAGAGCGTGCTCTGAAAGATCAAACTTAAGTTTTTTTTTTTTTTTTATTTGATGACAAGATAGCCCTTGACTGCTATCTCACCTGATGGTAAGTGACGATGCAGTCTAAGATGGTAGCGGGCTAACTTGGAAGGGGTATAGCAGTGTAAATTCAACCCATACCCCTTAGCGGTTTCTACACCCCATCGTGCCGGAACGCTAAATCGCTTGGCGGCACGTCTTTGACGGTAGGGTGGTAACTAGCCACGGCCATAGCCTCCCACCAGACCAGACCAGAGACAATTTAGAAATTATAAATTCCTAACCTGCCCCCGCCGGGAATCGAACCCGAGACCTCCCAGTTATAAGACCACAGCGCACACCACTGCGCCAGGGAGGTCGTCAGAACAAAAAGATAGAGGTTAAAACGAGACACAAACATTCTCTGACTTAAATCTATCACGTTTTAACACTGTCTTGAGTCTGAGCTGAGTGAGAGTGCGGTTTATAGATTTCAGCCTTAGAATAGCACCGTCCTTTTCAAAATATTACCTGCTGAAAAGGACAGCATTAATAAAAAAAAGACGTGTGGCACTCGGGGACTGCCGCGGTAAAGCTATTGCATAACATTTTTTATCAACGCCATCTAGCGGCTCACCGTAGAGGAGTCCCGTGTCAGGTTATTTTCGTTACGGAATTTCTGGATTCGGTCTCCACGCTGGCCCGCGATAGAAGCTATGCAATAGCTTAAAAAACAGATTGAGTACAACCGAGATAGGATCAATTTGCTACTGAACTAAACTTCGCAGAGTGTATATCGGCCTTTACACGAAGGTATTATAGCATAAACAACGTTATATACAAAATAAGTATAAACTTAACAGATAAACGAAAACTGCAGCTGTACAATACACAAGTTTGCAACACCCTGTAGCTCAAACAATACATCCATTCGAAGGTTTGAACTGCAAAATAGTTGATTTCGAGTTATTAGATTATTATTAATAATTATTTTGGGTAGAAGCAGGCGTTTAATTAATTAATTACCCGCTATTGCACGCGACACAATATGATAATGTTAAAACATAATATTAAAACGCGTGTATTTTCAAAATAAAAAAGACGTGTGGCACTCGGGGACTGCCGCGGTAAAGCTATTCCATAGCATTTTTTATCAACGCCGTCTAGCGGCTCACCGCTAGATGGCGTTGATAAAAAATGCGCCATCTCGCGGCTCACCGTAGAGGAGTCCCGTGTCAGGTTATTTTCGTTACGGAATTTCTGGATTCGGTCTCCACGCTGGCCCGCGATAGAAGCTATGCAATAGCTTAATAAATTCTAAGTCTAAACCACTGTTTGAGCTACAGGTCTGTGGTGCGAATTTTTGAGTAAACATAATCCGTTCACAAAAGTCTGCGTTTGCTTTCAATTAGACCATCTAATATTTGAATATTTTTATCACATATAAGGGGAGACAAATAACAGGCGGGTCATATAAAGCGATTTAGTATCGCCTGTGAAGAAATCGCCAATGCGTTGAAGCTTTTTAGAAATTTTCCTTAAGCGCTAAAGGAAGGCCTAAGGTTAAACGTATGCTCAGACGCAGGTGGCGCAGCAGAGGATAGTACCTATAGATTTTGCAATGCAGGGCAGTTGCGGCAGACACAGGACGCGAGCGTATGCTAAGACGCAGCTAAATGAAAAAAAAACACAGATCCATTCAATCCACGCCTTCTAGCTAGTACAAAGTTTCGACAGTTTTCGAGTTGACGACTTAAAGAGTCTGATTAATGAAATTAAATGTTTTGTCATTTGTGCAGCAAAATTTTTAAAAAACTAGCGAAACGTGCACGCGTCGCACAGCCATTGGGCATTTGACTTTTGCCAAAGTATGGATATTCATTAATTACAATCGAAAATGTAACATGTAAGAATAACATTTGTAAAAACAGAAAAGAAATCGGTCAAAAAACAAAAAAAAGACGTGTGGCACTCGGGGACTGCCGCGGTAAAGCTATTGCATAACATTTTTTATCAACGCCATCTAGCGGTGAGAGGAGGCCCGTGTCAGGTTATTTTCGTTACGGAATTTCTGGATTCGGTCTCCACGCTCAAGGCCCGCGATAGAAGCTATGCAATAGCTTAATAAATTGTAATCTGTTTTACTGCGACTGTATCCGTCTCTTTCTAAAACGAAATTTTGTATGGAGAGCGCTATTGCAACATGACGTCATGTTGCAATAGCGCTCTCGTTTTCTAACAAGAAACGTAAAATCTCTATATTTTCGAGACTAATAATGAAGATTCTTTTTTTAATATTACAAACCTTTATTTATCATTATGGGTTAAGAGCCAAGGCTAAATAAATGCCCTTGCTGGCTGGGTTGCGGATGATTACGCAAGTGTTCCCGTAACCCAGTCGTCAGGCGATGCGCAGGAGCGCCGCTGGGTTTTAGTGGGTATTTTGGAGTGCCAATGAGTCCCACATACCCTCTCGGAAACATCGTAGTTAAACTGCCTTGTTTCCGAGAGGGATGCCTAAAAGCATTTCCCAGCGATTAAAAAAAAAAAAAAAGCTAAATAAATGCCCGCGTTTCATTTGATTGCGTCTCAATGTAAGCAGCTCCCAGAATTTTCATGCAATACAAAATCTGCTCTGCCCTGCTAACTGCGTCACCTACGTCCCAGTATACGCTTAGCCTTAAAGTTGTTTACGTAAAAACTCACACTAGTATGTGAATATTTGTAATGAATACGATAACTTATTCAAGGCGATTAAGATATAACGATTAGTCAGTCTTGGAAGACAATGAAGTTCCTTTCAAGATATTTATTTCATTTATTAATCTATATATGTACTTACTTAACTAAATTTATTTCATTTAACAATAATAATAATTAGCGAGTCAAAACGAGAACAACAGGAACTAAAGTATTTTTATTTTTATAAGGACAAAAAGTTTTAATTTTATAGTTAATTATGTATACTGAATCAGAGAAATTTTACAAAATTAATATTTAAAGTTTTATCTTTGAAATAAAAAACTATGTATAAAAAAAAATTGTTGATTTATTTATATTCCCCAAATTTAATATATTTTTATGTAAAAGAAAACAAAATATAATTCTGTGCTCTGTCTAAAAAGTACTTTTGAAAGATGCCCCACAAGCCTAGGTTTTTTCCCGTATTTACTTATATGGGCGCCTCTCTCGAATAAAGTTTTAATTTATTTATATAATATAATTAAATAAAAAACACAAAAAATTATATAATTTATCTATTATTGCCTTTATCAACTTTTAAATAGGTAATAATAATTTTTAAATCCTGTAATTCCTGAAGCGTGAAAGAAACTTCATAAACAAATTGAAGATAAATTCATAATAATATTTATACAAATTGCTCTAAATATTTTAACACATTTGTACAAATTGCGACTAGATACCAGTACGGTCACAGTCAATAACGTTATAATACAAAGTAACCGATACTACGCCAATAACGGGTATAAATAACTAACAAACGTATATTGCAAATAATATTCTATTGCATATTATTTATAATATAATTAGGCCCATATACACTATACTATTTATAGGATCCTATTTCGTACCATAGATTATCTATACATATAATAAAATTGTAGAAAAGTGGTGTCTGTACAATGGAAATATATAAAAAAAAAGTAGCAGGGGTTGTTATTATATCGATGCCGAACCCGAAATTATAATTAAATTTTTTTTTGTCTGTTTGTCTGTGTGTTTGTGCACGCTAATATCAGAAACGGCTTATTCGATTTAGATACGGTTTTCACTAATATATTGTAGTAAGCTTCACTTAACATTTAGTGTTTATTTCATGTTAATCGGTTCATAAATAAAAAAGTTATGTCAATTTAAAGAATCACGGCGAACATTTTTAACGTACAGAGTACGTACTACACGCCTCGCGCCTGAGCGTCCGTGGCTGTATAAAGCGCGCTGAGAGCCGCGCCCCGAAAAGTCCATTTTCCACGCGAACGAAGTCGCGGGCACAGCTAGTATACTATATGGATCATCATATATATTTACTAGAACTATAATCTATGGTACGAAATAGGATCCTATAAATAGTACAAATAGTGTAATATGGGTCTTGGAGCCTTTACACACAATTCGAGCCGATATGGTTTTTAAACGAGTATGTATGTAAAATGCAAGAAATAACAGAAATTTAAAACCAAAAAAAATTTGGTTGGATTGTGTGGAAATACTTCAATATTAATATATTAATTTATTGGTTCCATAACTGTACACAAATCTCTAAACTAAATCGGCAGGCCTAAAAGTACTGCTGTCCTTTTCGTAAGAAATGCCATCTGTGCGAGAAATAGTATACTAAATGTGTGCAAACACAGGTGCACTCTCTATTCCCTCACTCTCGTAGTCCAATGGGAAGGAGATTAAACGCGACGGGAAACAGATCAGCTGCAGGACCGACGGCTTTACATGCTCTGTGAGGCACGAGGGTGATACAACGCCCTTCCCAACTCCAAGACTAGACTGAATTCTATAGCTCGCACTCTTACTCCGCTCAGACTCAAGAATAGAATAGAATAGAAATATTTTTTATTCAAATAAACTTTAACAAGTACTTTTGAATCGTCGATGAATCTATCACTGGATCGGAATGCCCTTCCTGCCGAGAAGAGCCAGCAATAAACTCGGCGGTTGCTCTTTTCAAAAAAAAAAAATGTTTACAATATGTATCAAAACTATGCTATGTATACAGTGCTTCTACAATGAAGTTTCAAAAATGCAAAACAATCCAATACATGTTAAGACAGGCAGATAAAAGCAGACCCATTCCCGTTGGTGGCACCCGTTCACGAGCATGACGCATGACGCAGCAAGACAGAGTTAAAACGAGACAGATTTATGTCGGAGCATATTTGTATCTCGTTTTAACCTCTATTTTGAGTCTGAGCTGATTCAGAGTGGTATTAGAGATTTCAGCCTAAGAATATCGACAGAAAACTCGAATAAACATGAGAACTAATAAACATATGAACTCAACTGAACTAAATAAACCCAACACTAGAACAACGAATATAATATAACATTACTTTTAGACCTATCGTTTTAGTTTAGATATTTATTTTAAATAATAATAATTATGTTATGTTTATATTAGTGATACTTTGAGTACCTACCGAATATAAATAATAAGTGTACCTAAATCTACGATGGAAAAAAAACTTTTTACAAATTAAACTATTCTACAAATCAAAAATTAAAATAAATTTTATTTTACAGTGTAAAAGAACGTGAAATTAAATTAATTAAATAACAATATGTAAAGTACAAAAGTCGCTAAATAGCAACGTTCTTTAAGTCTTAATTTTATTAGTGGGTTTACACATCCAATAGTATTGTTAATTTTTATTGAGTCGAGAATTTTGATACAATATTTATACTATATCGTAGGATTATATACTTATTAGGATTTAGCCCAATACCAGAGTATTGTATGTGTAAATCCAAGCTAACAAAAGTGGTTTAAAGTTGATCGCACACTAGATGCGAGCCGCAAGAGAAACTTCAAACAACCCCGAGTATATAGCCCCAACTTCTAGATCGATTTTTTTTAATATATATATTTTTTAAATTTTTTATTCAAATAAACTTTTACAAAGTGCTTTCGAATCGTCAAATGAATCTTGATCTTGAATTGAAATTGATTAATCGGTGTGTCGATTCTCTAAAAATGATTGCATCAGTGCAGTAAAGCGATCGCAATGACTTCTGATTGGCTGGTATCCTCTCGCTATTGGTTAAAATGCATTGATGCAGCAAGAACGCCATAAATTCAGCCAATCAGAGGCCATTGCGATCGTTACACTGATGCAATCATTTTTACGGAATTAACATGCTAATGTAATTTTAATGCTGTTACACTTTTTAACAAGTTAATTACAGATTTAACAAGAAGAGCAGATAGTTAGTTATAAATTATAATATAATACTTAGTGATTTATAATAAAATAAAATATAGATCAAAACTTCTACGAGCAATTTTTTTTCTTATTTTTTAAAAGTTCAGTGTTCAGTCAAGTTCATTTGCGGCGCGTGCGGCACTCGCTGCGATGTGCGATCAACTTCAATGGAATGATTAGACGTCAACGCGGCGTACTGACTGTGACTATACAACGCAATCAATTCATATGACTATCGCTAGATAACCTAGTTCTACATACGTTCAGTATCTCCGTCAGCTGAGTGAACTTGTTGTGAGCTTCCTGTAGCATGTTTCTGAAAATAAGCACATCTTTTTTGAAAATGTAAGTACCTTTAGGTACTACTATTAGGTATGTGGCTAATAGTACTTAAAGGTACAGAAGGTTCACTCCACAAAATGATTTAAATAAATAGCGACTCTTGTTACCAAACAATAAAGTGCAATTCAGGTTGACACAGTGCTACTTGCCTACCGTCTTATTCACCTAGATTAGTGACAAGGTAGTGAGAAGACACTCGCAAGCGATACGTTGCTATCTGTATTAAGAGGGTCTGACTTAAGATGCGGTGCGGGGAAGCGCGACGCGAGGTAGTATGTCATTTTTTTTCATGGAATTAATTCTCTTTTTCTAAATATATAAAAGGCAAAGGTGCCTGACTGACTGACTGACTGATCTATCAACGCACAGCTCTAACCACTGGACCGATCGAGCTGAAATTTGGCATACAGGTAGCTGTTAGGACGTAGACATCCGCTAAGAAAGGATTTTGGAAAATTTCAACCCCAAGAGGGTTAAATAGGGGGTTAAAAAATCGAACCTAACGTGAGCGAAGCCGCGGGTTAAAGCTAGTTATTTAATAATTATCACAAGAATAACAAATCGGAAGTGTTTTGATATTTTTGATGAGAAGTGTATTTATATTTCCAGCCATGCTACGTACCTGCATTTGACGCAAAACGAGTGCAACTGTTCCCTCGTGACGTGTTTGTTCATGCAAATGGCGGCGAGCGCGTCTTTGAAAACGCACTCTAACCTCTGCACTCGATCTTCTATACTCTGTGTGCTGTCTGTGCTCAAAACACTGCAAAAACGGATAAATAAAAAATCTTTAAAAAAAATATCAGCTAAGCTGAACTTGACTGATATTTCCCTATAGTCGGAATTTTAATTCGATTCCAGATTTGACAATTTCAGTGTTGCAACGTAATGACAAGTACTAAATAGTGACGTTGCGAAATTATTCGATACGGAAATGGAATATTTCCGGATCGATTTCTCTCGTTTATAGTAGTATATCTAAACAACTACTACTTTAATAGAAACTAAGTACTATATCAGGAAATTAAATATTTCTGATCGGATAATTTAGTTATGACGATTAATTTTATTAAGGATATGAGAGTTTTCTTTAATAATTGTGTGTGAAATAAATAAATAAATGTGAAAATGAAGGAACATGAGAAATAAAACAAATAGATGTATTATGGTAATATTTTATTTTATAAATCGTCGCCGTCATCGCTATCGCTGTCACTTTCTGTAACATTTATTATAAATGTGTCTGTGATATTGTCAATTAACATATCTAGCCTACTCATTTTTTCCTCTTCTTTGACAACATGGGATATATAGGCTCTTTTATTATAAGTTTTGTTTTTAATATAAAAAACAAAAATATTAACTTTTTATAAAATAAAGCAGCGGTTACTAATTAATAAATAATTATTATGAATAATTATGTATTTATTTAAATAAAAATCAATAATTTAGTCTTTAATTGGCACACCAATATTATGATTACATAAACATAAATCGCGATTGTTTATCGATTTTTGTGTTCATCACTACACTATTATATGTGGTATCATTATTTTACAAAATGACAGTAGCTAATGTCAAATGTGGAATCGAATTATAAGTCCGAGTATAGTTACTAACTTGTGTTAGGAGTGGGTACGACCAGTTGTGTTCTTAGGCTCCGGTTGTGTTCTTAGGAGATCTCGGAGCCTTCCATAATGCGCTGAGTGGCTATAGAGGGGGTTTTAGTGGGTAAAATCCCCACATAACCCGGGACCCTACCCCACGTTTCGGGTATCTTTAAAGAAGATTTCCCCCTCGTTAAAAAAAAAAAAAAAGAGTGAGTACGACAATAGTGAAACGGGTGGGGATCGAACCTGCGACTTTTTAGTTTTCGGTCCGCACTTTTAACCGTTGGGCTATTGAGGCTTCGTACTGACCTGTCGATGGCCGCGGTGAGATCGTGAACGTGTGCACTGAACAGCGGCCACTTGCCGGTGAGCGCGCCCAGCGGCTCGCTGCCCGACAGCTTGTCCTCGATGCTGTGCGGCACGCCCAGCGCGGCCGACAACTTGGCACTGTAACAAGTAGTTTTGTCTTAATTCCAAAAACAATAATGATCGAACTGTTCTTTTTAACTAGTCCCTAATATTTACATACATAATTGTTGTGTTATATATTTTTTATTTTGTATCCATCATATCTATAACGAAAATGAGTTGGGCCTTGGCAACATGGTAATCGACCTTCGCGAGCTGCACGCGTGGCGGACCCTCGCACACGGCCGAACAACAAAATCCGCTGCCGCTTGTGGAAGTCGCGCCACACCTCGACTGACGTCACCGCGGCCGCGCGCCGCCCGGCCTAGCGCGCGATACCTATCGCTACGTAGCTAGCGCCCCTCTTAGCTACACTATAGGTAGGGAGGAGGGGGAGGGGGAGGGGGAGGGGGAGGGGAGGGGGAGGGGGAGGGGAGGAGGTCGCGCGTCGCGCGCCAGCCGCTCCACCGTCGCCTTCGCGAGCTGCATGTACTCCGGGATGATCTGACACCGCTTCGCTGCGTCAGCGCACTCGAACATACCAATAGCTGGAGAAGACGGTCCAGAGTCCCTCGAAGGCGTCCACCACGGCGTCGGTGGCGAGCGCGTCGTCGCCGTCGCGCGCCAGCCGCTCCACCGTCGCCTTCGCGAGCTGCATGTACTCCGGGATGATCTGACACCGCTTCGCTGCGTCAGCGCACTCGAACATACCAATAGCTGGAGAAGACGGTCCAGAGTCCCTCGAAGGCGTCCACCACGGCGTCGGTGGCGAGCGCGTCGTCGCCGTCGCGCGCCAGCCGCTCCACCGTCGCCTTCGCGAGCTGCATGTACTCCGGGATGATCTGACACCGCTTCGCTGCGTCAGCGCACTCGAACATACCAATAGCTGGAGAAGACGGTCCAGAGTCCCTCGAAGGCGTCCACCACGGCGTCGGTGGCGAGCGCGTCGTCGCCGTCGCGCGCCAGCCGCTCCACCGTCGCCTTCGCGAGCTGCATGTACTCCGGGATGATCTGACACCGCTTCGCTGCGTCAGCGCACTCGAACATACCAATAGCTGGAGAAGACGGTCCAGAGTCCCTCGAAGGCGTCCACCACGGCGTCGGTGGCGAGCGCGTCGTCGCCGTCGCGCGCCAGCCGCTCCACCGTCGCCTTCGCGAGCTGCATGTACTCCGGGATGATCTGACACCGCTTCGCTGCGTCAGCGCACTCGAACATACCAATAGCTGGAGAAGACGGTCCAGAGTCCCTCGAAGGCGTCCACCACGGCGTCGGTGGCGAGCGCGTCGTCGCCGTCGCGCGCCAGCCGCTCCACCGTCGCCTTCGCGAGCTGCATGTACTCCGGGATGATCTGACACCGCTTCGCTGCGTCAGCGCACTCGAACATACCAATAGCTGGAGAAGACGGTCCAGAGTCCCTCGAAGGCGTCCACCACGGCGTCGGTGGCGAGCGCGTCGTCGCCGTCGCGCGCCAGCCGCTCCACCGTCGCCTTCGCGAGCTGCATGTACTCCGGGATGATCTGACACCGCTTCGCTGCGTCAGCGCACTCGAACATACCAATAGCTGGAGAAGACGGTCCAGAGTCCCTCGAAGGCGTCCACCACGGCGTCGGTGGCGAGCGCGTCGTCGCCGTCGCGCGCCAGCCGCTCCACCGTCGCCTTCGCGAGCTGCATGTACTCCGGGATGATCTGACACCGCTTCGCTGCGTCAGCGCACTCGAACATACCAATAGCTGGAGAAGACGGTCCAGAGTCCCTCGAAGGCGTCCACCACGGCGTCGGTGGCGAGCGCGTCGTCGCCGTCGCGCGCCAGCCGCTCCACCGTCGCCTTCGCGAGCTGCATGTACTCCGGGATGATCTGACACCGCTTCGCTGCGTCAGCGCACTCGAACATACCAATAGCTGGAGAAGACGGTCCAGAGTCCCTCGAAGGCGTCCACCACGGCGTCGGTGGCGAGCGCGTCGTCGCCGTCGCGCGCCAGCCGCTCCACCGTCGCCTTCGCGAGCTGCATGTACTCCGGGATGATCTGACACCGCTTCGCCACGTCCATGCACAGCTCCTTGAAGTTCAACACCTCCGACTGGGTTAGGGTATTTGGATCTGAAATTAAAAATAGTACTAAATTCAAAATAGCCTGAATAGCCCAACGCTTAAAGATACTGACTTGCGTGCGTGCGTGCGTGTGTGCGAGCGCGCGAGCGTGTGTGTAAAGTCAAGGCTAAATTTTTATGCCCCAGCTTTAGGTGAACGCATTTATCATAACCTAGCTTTCGTCTGCGTGGAATTAGGTTTTTAAAAATTCTGTGGGAACTGCAGGGCGATCGGCTAAAAATATATCAATCCTTAAAGGACAGCGACAATGTCAAAATATGGCTTTTGTCCAATCCCATTGGCTAAAAACGATTGATATATTTTTAGCCGATCGCTCTGCTGTTTGACTTTTTCATGATAAAAAGTAGCCAATATGGCCATTCCGAGTCCGTAATAATAATCATAACCATGCAGAAAATCACGTCCATTTGTAGCTATTTTGCATTTCGACTGTTCCGTAGAACAAAGTCTCATCTGCTAAATTCACAATTTGAAATTTGAGCCTTAAAAGTCACATCTGCAAGGCTCAAATCTCAAGTTATGAATTTAGCAGATGAAACTTTGTTCTACGGAACAGTCGATTTATAGATTTAATAGGGATACAATAGCATACATATAATAGATCGAAACGCAAGGCACAGAAAAGATCTGCACCTCTACGTAGTTGAAATCCCAAGGACGCGCACTAAGCGCTTTGCTTCCTCGTTCCTGATACGCACCGTCAAAATTTGGAATGCCCTTCCGGCTTCCGTTTTTCCCTCTAACTATAATTTGGGTACCTTCAAATCAGGAGTGAATAGGCATCTTCTAAGCAAGCGTGTTCCATCTTAGGCCGCATCAGGTGTGATCGTAGCCAAGCGCTATAGTCGGAATTTTAATTCGATTCCAGATTTGACAATTTCAGTGTTGCAACGTAATGACAAGTACTAAATAGTGACGTTGCGAAATTATTCGATACGGAAATGGAATATTTCCGGATCGATTTCTCTCGTTTATAGTAGTATATCTAAACAACTACTACTTTAATAGAAACTAAGTACTATATCAGGAAATTAAATATTTCTGATCGGATAATTTAGTTATGACGATTAATTTTATTAAGGATCTGAGAGTTTTCTTTAATAATTGTGTGTGAAATAAATAAATAAATGTGAAAATGAAGGAACATGAGAAATAAAACAAATAGATGTATTATGGTAATATTTTATTTTATAAATCGTCGCCGTCATCGCTATCGCTGTCACTTTCTGTAACATTTATTATAAATGTGTCTGTGATATTGTCAATTAACATATCTAGCCTACTCATTTTTTCCTCTTCTTTGACAACATGGGATATATAGGCTCTTTTATTATAAGTTTTGTTTTTAATATAAAAAACAAAAATATTAACTTTTTATAAAATAAAGCAGCGGTTACTAATTAATAAATAATTATTATGAATAATTATGTATTTATTTAAATAAAAATCAATAATTTAATATTATGATTACATAAACATAAATCGCGATTGTTTATCGATTTTTGTGTTCATCACTACACTATTATATGTGGTATCATTATTTTACAAAATGACAGTAGCTAATGTCAAATGTGGAATCGAATTATAAGTCCGAGTATAGTCTATAAAATTTAAAAAAAAAAAAAAAAGCAATGAAACTCACTTTTCTTCTCAATAGCCGTCAAGCTGTTCTTGAGGTCGGTGATGAGCTGCTCGATGCGCGGGAACACCTCGTTGAACACGGCGATCCAGTGCTTCAGCAGGCACTGCAGCACGTCCGACAGCGCCCAGGGCGGCGCCTTGAACAGCACGTGCTGCCACAGGTTGTTGTACTTCGCACGCATTTCGTTCTGCGGACGAACAAGAGCAGGCATCTTCAGGGCAAGAAACCTCAATAGCCCAACGGTTAAACTAACTAACAAACTACTCCGCCTGGATAGAGGTAAACTCAGGAAGGTGGTGGGAATTATAACGGGGCACAGCCCACTAAACAAACACCTCTTCATTATAGGTGTCACCGACAGTCCTCTATGCATGGCCTGCATGGAGGCAGATGAAACACCGGCGCACGTGCTCCTAGGGTGCACGGGCGTAGCAGAGCAACGCAATAACCATCTCGGATCCCCGGCATCACTTCGGGAAGTCCTTGGCAACCTGGGCGGCCTGCTAGACTTTTGGAGAGAGCTGGGATGGTTGGAGTAAAAACATCGGAAGGATTGGTGCATCACACACAACAAACCAATGACTGGTCTAAGTGTGGAAACCAGCCCCGTACGAAGAAAGAAAGAAAGAGCCCAACGGTTAAAGATGCAGACTCAAAACTGAAAGGTCGCAGGTTCGAACCCCACCCGTTGCGCTAATGCCGTACCCACTCCCAGCACAAGCTTTCGGCTTATTTGGAGAGGATAGGAGGATATTAGTCAACTTCAGCTTGGCTAATTGGCTGTGAGATTGCAGTCAAGCCAGGCCTGGCGCACTCCGCATTAAACTGTGGAGCTACAAGTTCATGGCGTACCTCTTCTAAGAGCCTAAATTCAGAGAGAACGAGCCCTCTTAGGTGGGGATTTTGTTGAAAGCTTTTCTTGGATGGTGTGAATCATTGATGGGTTGCCGATGATGCCCCCTCAAAACGGAAGCTGAAGTCTTAACTACTAGGCAAACACCACATTTTTTAATATTTAGACTAACGCTTGACAAAATACTGAATAGTACCTAAAGGTACAGAAGATTCACTCCCTCTTGTTACCACACAATAAAGTGCAATTCAGATTGACACAGCGCTACTTTACTACTTACCTACCGTCTTATTCGCCTAGACTTTTCTCTTTCTATCACGTAACTCTTCCCTTCGCACTATCTGAATTTAGACCCTTCGAAGCAACTGCTGAGTTTCTTGCCGGCTCTTCTCAGCAGAATCTGCATTCCGAACCGGTGGTAGATTTATGACGTGTGATAAGAGGTACAAGTTGGCCTACATGAAAATGATTTGATTTGAAGAGGTGTACTTGTAGCTCCGCAGTTTACTGCGGAATGCGCCAGGCCTGGTAGTAATTACGCAAAAAGGTTAATGCCGTAAATCTGTTGATTGAAATGGCTTACCTCCAATATGTTGGCCAGTAGATGGTATATTGTCTGCTGGTACCGCTTCACGCTGGCCAGCAGGTCGGGGTCGCTAGGCTGTGGCTTGTTCTCCACTAATTTCTTCAGTTCATTGACATCTATGCGTTTGACGCCGTTAATTGAGGCCTTATTGCATAGGTTTTTGTCATTTGATACAAGAATCTGAAAGAATATTGTAATTATACAGGTTTCTTTTTTTAAATAGTCGGTAAGAAACTTAACTACTGTCTTTGTTTCAAGTAAGATGTTCTTCTTTTCTATTTAACATGACAAACAGGATAGTTATTTTGAGTTTGAAAAAGAAAAAAAATGACTAATTTTTTAACTCTATTTAAGAAAATAGGTGCAGTGGTACGTGCTGAAACTTAGTAAGTGGGAGGGTTTGACTCCCAGCTTTCTTTTTTCTTTTTTTTCCTTTATCAGTACCGGTAAGATCGCAGACAAGGGTTAGCCCTTGACTAGACTCATTACCTGATGATAAGTGACGATGCAGTCTAAGATGGTAGATGGACAGTTTTCATTTTTTTTATTCATACCCCTGTCTCTATCGTACCGGTACGCTAAAAATGAAGACCTACCACGTTCCGCCCCCTCTCGACCTGCTGCAAGCTGCAGTTGAGTATCTCGTCGTCGGGCACCTCGCACGGGTAGATGTGGGAGTTGGCGTCCCTTAGCGACTGACCTGGGAATTACCTTCATACATTTCATTGTGTTATCAATGACCATGTCCACCATTTACGTATAAACATGAAGTTTATGTCGATGACTTTGGTTCTCCTACGGATCTCCTCCGTCACCGAAATAGCTCTGCGAGTTGCAAAACTGAAGTGGAAATGGGCAGGGCACATAGTTCGAAGAGCTGATGGTCGATGGGGTCCAAGGTGCTGGAGTGGCGACCCCGCACCGGGAAGCGCAGTGTTGGCAGACCCCCCACTAGGTGGACCGACGACATCAAACGAGTCGCAGAGAGCAGCTGGATTCAGACGGCGCAAGACAGAGGCCTGTAGAGGTCCATGCAAGAGACCTACGTGCAGCTACTCTGCGGTTGCTCTTTTTAATATGATGATTACTTGTCCTTATTGCCATTTTACTATTAAGACCGAATTTTGGCACCTACTTAGCAACTATGCAGGTGATATTATAGTGCACATACGTCTGCACAAACATATAAAACCGAATTTTCACACCTATTAGCAACTGATTAGGTGGTATTATAGTGCACATAACTCTGCACAAACATATAAAACCTAATTTTGGCACCTACTTAGCAACTACGCCGGTGATATTACAGTGAATATTTTTTTTTTTTTTTTTTTCATATCAAAAAAATCATTTCAAATCATTTATTTATACAAAAATATCATTACATATACAAATGGATTTTGCCAACAGCTAAGCTAAAATCGTTAGATTTTTTGTTTTAGCTGCTGGACCTCTTCGTGATCGAAGATTCAGTTTTGATATTATACAAATTTGATATCATGCTTCATAAAACATAAAACATATATAATGAGTAAACACATGCATACCTTTGATCCGGCTATTTTCGGGCAGCGACTTGTAGAGGTAGTCCATGGCCGCCTTGGCGCGTTTGCAGAGCGCCCCCTTGCCGTTGTTGTTGTCCTTGAGGCGGTCCAACTCGTTTATCACCCGCCACGGCACTAGGAGGGTTGGTTGCTCACTGTAACCTAAAAAAAAATTTATTTTTTTTATAGCAGTTACACTTACTACACTATTACACTACACAGTTGAACTCGTTAGAAAAAACTAAGGACAGTTATTGGACTGTAAATTAGATATAGAAATTAATAATAAGTAGAAGTTTAAGTTAGAATAATATTACTTATTAGCCTACGCCCTACAGGCTAGATGGTAGTTTAAAATAAAGCCATCATCACATTATGGTGCGCTTTATAGTAGGAAAAAAAAAAAGTTACACTTACAGCAGATAGTGTTTGGACTAATTAAAATCGCTCATTTGCGACAAGGATGACATAATTCAAAATTCACCAATTTTAGTGTCGAAAATTTATACTTTTTGCTATAAAAACAATATTACGCTAAGCACAAAAAAATTAGAGCGAGAAACATTGTGACTTAATGCTCTGTCGCTTTGTTGGCCGCTGTGTTGTTTCAAGACCGCAGCATCCACAAAACATTACTCTCTAACGAGAGAATTCTCTCATCGTCGATTTTGAATTATGTCACCCTTGTCGCAAATGAGCGAAATGATCTCAATGAGTAGGTGTTAGATAGATGATGATTGAGGATTGAGGAGAAGGATCTGATGATGTAGCAGAAAACTGGATGTTAGGTATATCATACATAGTCTGATAGATTCACATGTTGGGGGTGTTTTAAATCATTAATTGACACTTGTATCAGTATTCGCTAATATATAGTAAGCTCCTCTTACCTTTAATGTGCGAGTTGAGAACATTTTTAATAAAGTCTAGTTCATGTATGAAAATGTTTGTGTCTACGACAAGTATCACATTGTCTGTGTTGACATTGTCCCTCGGTGCTGGAAATGTTGGAATGTTATGTTTTACCTGAAAATTAATTTATAAACATTAACTAGTTGATGCCTATGACTTCGTGGATTAAGGTTGTTTAATTCCTGCGGGAACTGTCTTATTTCTCGGGATAAAAAGTAGCCTATAACATCTTTACTAATATTATAAATGTGAAGGTGTTTGTTTGTTGGTTTGTCCTTCAATAACGGTGCAACAGAGCTACAGATCGACGTGATTTTTGCATTGGAATAGTTGAGAACTGGGAGTGACATAGGCTACTTTTTATCCCGAGAACTCTTTAGAATAGAATAGAATAGAATAGAATAGAATAGAAATATTTTTTATTCAAATAGAAAGAAATATTTTTGATTTTTTTTTTTGGGATTTTAAAAACTAAATCCACGAATATAAGACAGGATTTTGTAAACACATACATACCTCTCTAATATCTTCTATCTCCATAGCCTCAACTTGTTTTTTTGGATCCAATTCACTACTTGTATTTATAAAACTGCTAGAATCTATTTCAGCTTCTGAACTAAGATTAGCTCTTAAGGATTCCATTCTTTCTTTTGCTGATGTAAAAGCCTTTGGAACATCTTTGGAGGAAGACACCTTGTAAGCTAATTTGGATTTGATAGCTGATACTAGTTTACTGGCTTCCGAAAACTGCGGTGGAGTGGCCGGGTGCTTGGAAAATGGATATTCTGGGATTTGACTGCATATACCTATAATGTTAGTGCAACTAGCATTATCATTTCGATTTATTTATTGGAACAATTTCTTCACAATCATACTTAATTTTCTAACGATGTAAAATACCTTTAGAAATATCGACAACTGTTAAGTGATTAAGTAGTACACAGGTAACAGATATACACATATTTGTATTCATAATACTGGTATGGAAGTATGGATACATAATTATTAACAATATTTATTATTAAAAAAAAAGACGTGTGGCACTCGGGGACTGCCGCGGTAAAGCTATTGCATAGCATTTTTTATCAACGCCATCTAGCGGTGAGAGGAGTCCCGTGTCAGGTTATTTTCGTTACGGAATTTCTGGATTCGGTCTCCACGCTGGCCCGCGATAGAAGCTATGCAATAGCTTAAAAATTATTCAAAACGTTGGTCATTGGAATGGCAAGGTGCTAGAGTGACAATGAGGTCAAATGAGTAGCAGGGAGCTACTGGATACAGACGGCGCAAGACCGAGACGTGTGCAAGTCTACATAAGAGACCTATATTCAGAAGTGGACATCCATCAATTAATAAAGATGAAGAAAATACAAAACTCAAAAGAGATATCACTTAAATTATTTGTAAATTGTAACCTACCTTTCTCTATATCAGCAAAAGTGTCCTTTGGTTTTTCCTTATTACAATACTCTTCTGGCAGCTGTGCTTTCATAGACGAAATTATTTTATTTGCTGCAAAAAATTGTGAGGGCGATGGGATAGACTGCAAACTATCGCTGCTTGGAGATTGAGTCCTTTTAGACTCGTTTAATGGACTTTTACGTTCAGATTTAGATCTCAGGGATGTTTCATTATTTTTGTTTTTATTTGGCGATATCTCTGCACTATCTTCGTTACTAATATCAGCATTTAACGAGTTTCTTAAATTAGACAGTCTTGTATTAGCTAAGTTCTTGATAGGAGTACTGTGTGAACCGGACATAGTTCTTGAAGTAATCGTTTTTGACGGAGTACTCTTGGTGGGAGTGCCTTTTGAAATCCTTTTTGGTGTGCTCGTGCTTTGAGGAGTGTCAAATTTTCTTTTCCTCTCATTTTGCTTCGAAATTTCTTTGTTACTGGTACTGGTGTTACTAGAAATACTTTTGTTGCTAATGTTACTGATGTCACCAGATTTACTGGCATTACTAAGGTTACTGATGTTACTGCTAGAAGCATCTGTGGTGTCTAAAAGTAAAGAATGACCAAAACACAAATTATTAAAAAGTAATCAAATGAAAACAAATCTATTTATATATTTTCATCTTACATTTGGAAGTTTAAAAACCTATATTAATGTAAATAATTCCTAGCCACTATATTTTTATATTAGCTAGTTAAGTGTTACAAAAAGAATATGGTGGATGTAGTGTCGTACCCAGCACTTACAGACAAAAATAAAAAAAAACAAATTACTGTATTGTACAAGCAGCAAGCTTCAAAGTAACAACATATAAGTACCTGCACTTTGAAACTTGGACTCACAGACATTCAATCCAGTGCTCAAATAATTGTTTTTAATTGTTTCCAATCTTATTTTATTATAAGGTCTAAAGATTTTCATGTAGTTAAGTACTTGACAAGACTTACTTATCCAATGTCCCGCTCACCTAGGAAATACCATAAAAATTCAATTCCTAAAAAATAGCAAGCATTAAACATGTTATATTAAATATTACCTTGTTTGGTCTTTTTCTTCGATGTGCTTTCTTCATTGCCGTCGCTTTTTCGTTTTGCAACTTTTTTTGTTATCTCTTCTCTCTTTTTCTTTTCCAGTTTTTTTGAAACTTTTTCTTTTTTACAAACCTTTTTTTGAGAGTCGTCGTCATCCTTCGAAACAAGACAAAATTAAGTTACGCGATCACTCAAATAGTATTAATGTTATTTTGTAGAATAGACGGAAATTAAATGGTGGAAGGTAATAAAAGAATACTTTATGTATAAATATATAGCATAAAAATATGCAAAAAAAGAAGAGTAATATTATAAGAGTAAAAAATATGCAAAAAAATTACGAAATTCACCTGTGGTTGTGTCCATGAAGATTTTCCGGTTTTCCTATTAAAATAGTAGTTTCTCCCTGGAATCGACTTGGACTTACATAAAACCCAACCATCGGGTAACTCTTCATCATTCTTCTTAGGTGATTCCATAACAAATTGCCTTCACCGTTCCCTGATTTTCTTTGTAAATGTAAAATAAAAATAGGGAACGGTTGACGGTTGTGTTGATCTAATTCTGACAATGATGGCGGATCAGTCTTGCCAACTTTATCAAAATTTTTACGCTTGTCTATGATGTAGACTTCCGACTATGCATGCTCCATAATCTGACATACCGTAAGGGCGGGTTACTTTAGCTCTAAGGGGTAACTTTAGCTCAAAATAAAAAAAAGATTAAAATTCCCACCTCTTTGCAGCCATCGCAGTTATCGATTTAGTTTAAGCTGGAATTGTTAGAAGACATAACTGGCACTTAGTTTTGTTTGGTTGCCCGAACTATTTCAAGGTAAAAGGCGCCATTTGTGTTTCGAACTTATCGCATGTATGAACGTGTTTTGTGTAGGTCTGCGAACTTTATATTGTAACGGAGTTTTTAAGGTAAGTATTGTTTAATATTACATTAGATAGGTTCAGAAATTTATTTAAGACTAGAATGATGCTATAAACAATTGCTTTTTTACAAGTTTAGATAGCAAAATTTTAAATACTAAGTATGGGTATACTTTGACTCATAAATTCGGGTAACATTAGCTCAAGATCAAGTGGAACTTACGACAATATCCTAGGCAAGTGACTGCTGTAGTAAGTGAAGAGGGAGCCCTTGTGAGCTGTATGAAAAGAGGAAAACTATTGACGGTCAAAGACGAGCAGCTTTATAGTTGGGACTATATTGTCTGCAAGATAGACCCCCCAAATTTGAAAAAAAAAGGCTGTTTCTCAGTACCTGAGTTAGATTGCCAAGTACCAATGAAGCAAAAGAGTGTTCCTTAAAATCATATTTGGTTTTAGAATTAAGCATATATTTATTAGTAAGATAAATCAGCCTGAATACGATGAATCTCAATAATAGAGAAGCTGTAAGATTATTTTGTAGACATATATGCCTATTTATTGCAACATTTCAAAGTTTTTACTTTAGATAGGAATTAAAACTTAGTAATTTAATAATAAATAAAAAGAGTTTTTAAGTTTTTGTTAAATTTCAGAAACAAGGCTGTTGGAATGTTTATTTTTTAATTAATTTAAGAATTAAAGAATTTTATATATCAAAACGTGTATTTTTTTTTTATTTTCTTTCATTTTAAAGGTTTATTTTGGTCTTTTGCTTGGTTCTGTATAGATTCTGCGCCAAAAAAATTGGCGAGCCAAAGTAACCCTCTTTAAGGAATAACTTTGACTCAAATAAAAAAAAAATAAAAAAAAGTGAACTGTTATATTTTTGATATAAAATAATTTATTAATGATTAGCTACTATCCTTATTTACTAATTAAAACCATAATAACCCTTAGGCGCCAATCACAGTCCTTACACCAGAGGGATTTCTAATAATACACGGAAAAAAAAAGCCAAAGTAACCCGCCCTTACGGAAATGAAAATTACATTAACTCATCACAATACATTGTTGGAAGACAACAAATATTTATTATAATAAACGTAGGTACCTATGTACCACGGTATGTACCTTACATAGATTAATGTCTTTGATACGAGTAACAAGTGACGTGAACGCGTTGTCTGTGGTCTTCCTACACTATGCTTTCTTTTAATAAGCTTGCTGTACGAGCTAAAAAGTGCATTCCATATCATGTAAAATAAAACGTGTCATATTTAGTAAAAGTATTTTTCTTTCACAATTGGAAACTACCATAATAATCCCAATAGGTTCGTGGGCCCAGTCAACGCTCATACTATTGCAGTAGTTTTTCCAATTGTTGAAAATACGGTGTGGTAAAGCATCAAAGAAGACACGTGCCACGTGGTCAAGCGTGTGCAACAGCAATATGGATGCAATTAATATCAACGCCATCAACGACATCAAACTTCGTGACCCAGCGCAATGGGCGGCGTGGAAGTTTCGTGTCAAGGTACTTTTAAGGGCGGCAGGTGTCTTGAGCATCGTGGACGGTTCCAGTCCGAGGCCGGAAGAGGTCAAAGAAGAGTTTGCAGCGTGGGCAGACAACGATGCAAAGGCGCAGAACATCATTGTTGGCAGGTTAGCTGAAAAAACAATATCTCAAGTGCTAAGCTGTACTACAGCAAAGCAAATATGGGACAGGTTGCATACTGTCTTTGAACAAAAAGGAAATTTATCAATACACATTGCTCAGGAAAAGTTCTATAACCTAAAATTCAATGAAAAGGATTCAGTAGCGAATTTTTTGGGACGATTTGAGGAGACTTTAGCCACCTTAGAATCTCTAGGTGTTAAAATGTCTACGAGCATGGCGATCACCAAAATAACCTCATCACTTCCAGCGTCATATAAACATTTTGTCTCTGCATGGGAATCCGTTCCGGCAGATCAACAGACATATGAGGAGTTATCTTCTAGGTTGTTAGTCGAAGAACTGCGAATGAGAGATGGAGCGAGCTCTACCTCAGAGGCATTTAAAGCTGTGAAAAAGGGGCGTAAGTGTTTTAAGTGTGGTGAACTAAATCATTATAAATCTGAGTGCGGTAAAGGTCAATTTACTTCAAAGACAAATAAGTTTTGTAATTTTTGTAAACGTTCAAATCATAATTATAGCGAATGTTGGTTTAAAAATAAGTCTAAAAAGCCTAAAGTAGTATCGAATGATAAGGAAAAAGGTAGCAATGCATTTCATGTAAGTATGTCCCCAGCCCTGAATGCACAGACATGTCAAAGTAGGGATGCATGGATTATGGATAGCGGTGCTTCAGAACACATGTGCTATAATATTAAGCTTTTTAGGGATTACGAAAGTTTTCCAGTGCCAAAACAAATAATAATAGGAGACGGTACAGTCATCAGTGCAATAGGTGTAGGTAAAATACATTTAGAGGCATATAATGGTACTGAATGGATTGAAACAACGTTAAATGGTGCTTTACATGTGCCAGATATGAAGTTAAATTTATTCTCTGTTAGTTCAGCTACAGACAGGGGATATGTGTTAGAAATGAACAAAGAAACCTGTATTTTCAGGAAAAATAATAATAAACAGCAAATATGTGCAATAGCTCATAGGAAAGATAAGTTATATATAATGGAGTTTAGATACAAAGAGAGTGATATTGCATGTGTAGGTAAAGTCAGTGACAATTTGTTAGAGTGGCATAGTAAAATCGGTCACCAAGACATTGAACAGGTTAAAAATATTTTAAAGAGAAGTAACATTGAGGTGTCATCTAGTAGTAGTGAGTCTACGTGTGAAGATTGCTTAAAAGGTAAGTTACATAAGCAACCATTTCCTTTAAGTGAGGTCAGAGGTCAACAACCTGGTGATATTTTACATATGGATTTGTGCGGACCTATGGAAGTTAGTTCATTAGGTGGTGCATATTACTATTTGTTGATAAAAGATGATTACTCTCGTTTTAGAACAGTTTATTTCTTGTCTAGTAAATCTGAAACAGTAAAGTATATTCAAAAATTTTTACAGTATATTACCAATAACTTAGGTCACAAAGTAAAAATAATTAGATCAGACAATGGTAAAGAATTTATTAATCAACAGATGCAATTCATCATGGATAAAATGGGTATAATACACCAAACAAGCTGTGCTTATACGCCAGAACAAAATGGGTGTGCGGAAAGAGAAATTAGGACAGTAACTGAGGCAGCTAGAACTATGTTGTTAAGCTCAAGTTTGAATAAAGATCTATGGGCTGAAGCTGTCAATACTGCTGTGTATGTTTTAAATAGAACCAGTAAAAGTAGGGTCAAAGAAGTAACACCATATGAATTATGGTTTAATAAAGGTATATTTGACATTAAACAATTAAAAGTATTTGGTTCAAAAGTTTCTGTTCATGTTCCACAACAAAAGCGTCTTAAATGGGATTCTAAATCTGAAATAGGATATTTTGTAGGTTATGGTGAAAACACAAAAGGCTATAGGATTTACTTTCCAGATAAAAATGAAGTTTTAATTAAAAGAGAGGTTGTATTTATAAAACAAACAGAGCATAACATGTCAAAAGAACAAACATTAGAAGAAACCGAATGGCCGGTAGAATATCTAGAAGAAGAATATGAAAGAAGGCTAGATGATGAATATCATAGCTTTTATGAAGAGGATACAACAAGCATGCAGGATCTTATACTAGAAGAACAAGATGAAATAATACAGAAGGAAGAAGAACGTTCTCTAAGTGATCAAGAGTACTTGGACCAACCAGGGTGCTCACAAAGCAGTCAAGAAATAGGAGAAAATATCCAGGAGGAACAAGAAGTTAATAGACCATCAAGAAAGAAGGTAACGCCACTGTGGTTTGATGATTATGAAACAGGTTTTGTGACATTATATAATGAACCATTAACATATGAAGAGGCCATGACAAGGGATGATAAAGATCAATGGAAAGAGGCAATTAAAAGGGAAATGGATACATTAAATGTCAATAATACTTTTACAGTGGTCAATAAGATACCAAAGGGAACAAATATTATATCAACCAAATGGGTTTTCAAAATTAAAGATACTGATCAAGGGAAATTGTACAAAGCTAGGTTAGTAGCACGGGGTTTTGAACAAAAAGATGGTATTTCAGATGTGTATTCACCCGTTGTTAAGTTAGGAACATTTAGGATTTTTATGGCTATGGCAAACAAGTTAAAACAATCAGTTTATCAAATGGATGTAGTAGGTGCTTTTCTACATGGGGATATTGTAACGAATGCTCTCTCTGTGAGTGTGCTGACTCTATTCTATTTGGCTCTATGGGGGGTTTACAGAGAGCAAACGTCAAAGCTAATTTAGGAAGTCTGCTTATGTACTCACATTTTTGGTTGCCAGTCATCTCACGGAACGGAGATCACCTGACCCTTCTGCTTCGCCTCATTTTGGTTATAATCTAAAACACAGATTGATATCCGGGCAGACAATACTCCAGAGAGTATCGTCTGCCCGGTAGGGCAGTAATTTATACTATATGGGGGCCGTATACCCATGCTGGCATTTGTATACCGCGATGGCACATACGGGTCCTCTTATTAATCTCGAGCTAGAACTCCTGGTCCAGGTTAGTTTCTGCTTTCATAAGGAAGACCTGAATCCAAGCATTCAGTTCAAGTTGGTTCCTTTTTCGGTCACGCACCAGACACACGGCCATGGTGAGGATAGCTTACTATCGAGCTAACCTAGAACTGGGACTGCGTTAGAGTCACGCACCAGACACACGGCCATGGTGAGGACAGCTTACTACTGAGCTGCCCTGGTCTTGGACTCTAACTCTCCGGGGTGCCGAGTCCAAGTACTCGACACCAACCAACTTGTCTTCCTTGGGTCATACGTTAACTACGTTATAAGCATAAGATGCACGTTATGGTGAAACACTTACTCAAGAATAGCCTGTTCAATGAGACCCCGTTGTAGAACTTGGACCAAGATTTCTGTCTCCTGTGAGTGTGTGTGTGTGTACCTACTGAGTGCTTCGCAAGTCGCAATACCTCTATCCTCACCATTCCTCAAGAGATGAGAACACGTGCATGACTAATTTATATATATGGTTCATATATTTAAGGCATTGCGACCCGATTTATCTTTATTAATGCTACTATTACTCACTATAATCCTTACATCGGCGTTGCTCGCCCCTTAACCGTTTACGACTTGCCCCTAAATCCACTTACCTTAATTCTTAGGAGACACCTTTGGTTCAACACACTTTTCAGAAACTATACGTTCGGGTCGCCACGTTTTATGTGTCCGCGCTCGCGCCGGCCTACAAAATGGAGTCTGAACAAAATGGCCGGCGGACGCGGAGACAAGGAAATTATTATATAATTATAATGTGTCAAATGTCACTTGTCACTATCTTTTCACTAACCATAGAATCAATGTAATGTAACTACCTGCTTTAGCCACAGACGTTATCTTGGATCCACAGACTAACAACTCAATCTCAACACTTATTCTATTTGCATAATTAATTCGCGACCGATTGTCGCGACACTCCCCAACACAGGAAGTGTAATAAGTAACGAATAACGGATTGTTTCTCTTATCGTCTCATTACTTTCTTTCACAGTAATTTCAATTTCTTTTAGGTATAGTAACTTCCATACTAAGTGTATCATTAATAAGTCTGGCAGAAAGTCACTCTCTAAAGGCTAAATAATCAAATTAGTTTATAATTACACGATACAACAATTACTTGTGTCACATTCGATATTATCTTTCAAGCGTGTGGCTTTAATATTTTAAGTACAAAACACCCTTCATGAGTCCCGCCTTCGAGACTCCACGTGTCGCCAGCAATTCGCTATAGCCCCCACGTGTCGTAAGTGCATTACTATAACTTTCATGAGTCCCGCCTTCGAGACTCCACGTGTGGCCAGCAACTCGCTATAGCCCCCACGTGTCGTAAGTGCATTACTATAACTTTCATGAGTCCCGCCTTCGAGACTCCACGTGTGGCCAGCAACTCGCTATAGCGCCCACGTGTCGTAAGTATCATAAGAAGCCACGCAAACCATACTGTAAGACTATTGTGATAGAGAGTGATTTTATGTGCCTGGAATCTTACTCTAAAGGTATTCATTTTCAGATTCTATAAACCTTTCTTTGTTGTTGGCTACAAATAAGACTACTTCAATGTTACTGTTAATGTGTTAAGTTTTTGGAAACAAAGCTTACAGCCGTCTCGCCTGCACTATTTCCGAATGATAATCACACAACTCTTGTTAGGCTAAAATATATTTTTATTACTTTTACTGTTGCCCCAAAGTATTATACAATATCTCAAAGTAAACTATGTAACTATGGACTTTTTGGAAATATATAAAAAACTCGCAACATAATATTTAAAGGCTTGTTTATGCTTATCGTTTTGCATTTTGAGTCAATACGAAAATCATAGTCGAATATAATATCATAGTAATGTATTTTCTAATTGTTCTAATTTCAAAATCTATAATTTCACGGCAGAATAGATTAGAATATTTTTTTATTCAAATAAGCTTTTACAAAGTACTTTCGAGTGAGAAGTTATTTCGATTTGTCTATTTGTCTGCCCACTGCAAATATTACTGTGCTAGCCACGCAACGTAACACGAAGTATAGGTGGTTATATACTATGCAATGCACAACTCGAGTCATAGAACTAGGATATATCATAGAAAAGATAATTTACTCTAAGATATATTTTACTGTAACTGTTTTCAATCTATGCAATGCATGCCACGAAAGAAAAGTAAAATATGCTAAACGAAGTATTACCCATCGCTATAACATCGCGAGGAGACATACACTCATTACATTGTATCGCGCTTCTCGTTCCTCAACTGAAGGTAGGAATTTTTTATCTTTTTTTGAAAAATTAAGCATGACGCGCGTCATAGAACGCGCGACGTAAGTAACGTTATAAAAGCATTGAATTATCATATACTAAAGTACATAAAAAAGGTGGTTATAACGACACCACGATAACCTCTACTTCACTCTAATTCTGCTCTAGTAAATGTACTATTATACATTCTCTACCTCACACTAATTCTGCTCAACTAAAAATATATTATTATACATTCCTGCCCATAATTACTAGGTAACTCAGTAACTTTCCCTGATCCGTGGGCACTCGCGGACTCCAGTTACAATTCGTTAGGCGCGCGCCAACCGCGCGCTACTACTTCCTCTAAATACACAAGTCAAAGTTCGCGCAGTCCGCGAGGCTCCCGAGGGCGAAAGAAATGGCAACTCTCATTCATTCATTTCATTTTTTTTTTTATCAGTTTCTTTTGTTTCCCTTTTCGTATATTTCGGTATCAAACGTTAAATTCCTGCCTCAATGTCAAACTATGATTTTAAGCAGCACGTATTTTACTTATTGTCGTACATATAGTTAGATGTGAGATTTTGTTTTTTTTTTTTTTTTACCAGCTCAATATCATTATCGATAAATTCTCTAAATTGGCGAAGTGTTTTATGCCGTGTTGGCATGACAAACACCATTAATCAGAACAACAACAACCTTTTGTATGAAAAATTCGATGAGAATTATATTTTATAAGTTTTTCAGCCGATGTATTTTATAAATCTCGACAAGAATTACGTTAAACTAGGTTTTCATTAAGACAACTTAAGAGGTGATAAACATTAACGATTTGCTAAACAATTTACAACTATTATTTAAACTAGTCAAATTAAAACAACAGTATTGTTCACAACTTTCTGTTCTTCTATTGCATAGTGTTCTGTGTTCCATTGTGTAGGCAATATCCACATTCAAATTAGTCCAAATAATAGCACGGGTGATGAAAATTTTGAATAATAGATATATTGAAAACGATTCCTTCACTTTCAATAACAAACAATTTTGCAACTCTTTTTTAATTTGTAATCTATACTTATAATAATATAGACAATATACAGATAGTAATTTTCCAATTCAATAACGTTGTTTATTCTTAGCAAATTCAAATTCCCATTCAGTGAAAATATTATTAAATATATACCAACGCCATCTATTCGTAATTGTCAATTTATTTCAATTTATTTATTTGCATCGGACAAATAGCTTGGCGCCATCTATTGACATTCGATAGTACTAGTAAGACAATTCAATTTTCCAAGGATGAACTAACGTTCAATTTATGCCGGTTTAATCATGCAGATGGCGCTCTTTGATTAATATTATTGTAAAACTAGAAATCAATGTCATGAAAGAAGTTAACTTTAATTCATTTCCTAAACACATTATTATAATTTTGAAGACTCAATAGATATAAGGGTCAATTGCAAAAAAATTGTACGTCATACACAAGAAACACAAAGGAATTTAAATTTTTGTCACACAGAGGAATGTAATGTTAGAAAAAGGAATTTGTAAGGGAGGATTTATAATGTTGCTAATTTATATATATTAATTATTCTCTCAGTAAACTGAATCAAACAATAAACAATTGAGCATTACATGTTAACTTTATTAAGGATTATAGGTATTTTAAAACAAAATTACATTTTATATGAACTAGGGATGTTATGGAGCTCCTTAACCGTAACCGAAACTACTGGATATCCGAAATAAGAACTATCCGTAACAGTAACCGAATCCGATATAAAAGTCCCAGGTAAGTAAAGGAAATATTTTGTTATAGTTTAATTTAATTACTTACAAATATCATTAAGTTAAGAAGTTTTATTTGTTTGATAAGTTATGCTCAGTAAAGTATTAATTACACTAGTTTACAAAAAAATAATTTTTTTTTGTTCATGAAATGAAACATATATTATTTACGTAGGCTATGAACGGTAATAAAAAAAATATTTTTTTATTTTTCGTAGCACGTCACAATTCTGAGATATGAGGTCTTTGTTTTTTATCTACCCGCAATTGTTTAAATACGTTTATCGCTCTATTTTGTAAACAACTGTGTGATTCAAAAATCTTATTTTTATTTAAAAATGACATATAGAGTGTGTTAACTACGTCCAAATTGATTTTGTTATGTTTGTGGGAAAATTGTTCAGTTAAATCGTGATTTCACTTTTATAATATTATTAGGATTTCACAATAAGTACACCATGACATGCATGGTGTACTTATAGTGAATGTTCTGAGATAGAGCGTATAGTACCAATGTGTATGCATCCTAAAGGCACTTCCTCTGTATGACGTCACACAGTGTCATCCAAAGGAAGCAAATTTTGTTGTGACATAATTAATCTTTAGGTCTAGGTTAGAAGTTGGAGAGATTTTCACAGGCCAAACACTTTCACTATTTAACACATTAATAGAGCTATTATATTATCAAGAGTATGTAATAAAAAACTTAAACTTGCCTGATATATTACGTCATACAAATTCAACTTTTTTTACAACGAAATTCACTGTCGACTACAAAAACACACTCTGCCAGAAAAATAAGATGGCTGGCACTTGATACTCTTTTGTTGATAGTAGTAAAAGTATTGCTACACATACAAAACATATGGATGTGTTTGTATTGTGTTTAAATCTTCTAAATCTTCGTCATACAAACAACATCATACAAAGGAAAAAAATGTGGGACATGTTTTCGTCGGGCAGTTTTTAAAATAAATTAATCAATAACTCAAACATTTAGTATTTCAGAGAGAAAAGTATTAACTCTTAAAGATACTCAATGAAAAATTTTTTCAATTTTTATACATTTATAAAAGATATTTAATTTTAATTTATAACGTGGCATGGTTAGGACAAGAAGTTTTTCTATGGTTGAATTTGAATGATTAGTTTTAACCTAAATATATATTTTTATTAATCCTATTTAAAAATACCAATTATAATTATTCATATACAGCATATATTTAGCTAACATGAAAAAATAATTATCAATAAATTCATTCACTGAAATATTTTTAAAAACATGTTATTTCAGAGGACAAAAAAGTTTTACTCAATGTACAATTTTTTTGCAATCGACCCATAAACTATAATTTTTGAACAATAATTATCTCACTCACTTTGAACTTAAAATGTCCATAGACAAAATTTAAAATTAATATTTGTCAGAAATAAATAACCATGATCTCTATTTTTAATAAAATGTTTTTCTACTCCTATTTTACGGAAAACGTAAACAATTATTCACGGACAAACAAAAACAATTATTATTTTAATTTATTATTTAACCAGTCACCGTTGTCCCATGGCAATGGTGAATCTATTCGTATAATAGTTCCATGTAACTAGTCGATCCTTCCCTCATCTACTTATATGGAATATTGTTCTGTGGGAATTAGACAATTTATCCTTTATGTTAAAGATTATCAATAAACATCAATCAATAATATTCAATACAGTTAAGTTTAAGATAGGACGATGCCCATATAAATGTCTGTAACCTAGTTATTTAGTTTATTATTATCTGTTATTATTAATTTTTGACTTAGTCGGGTTATACATATATTTGTTATACCAAATGTCGATAGACATTGATCGCGACACTCATCGAAACCGTCATTCTATCAATCGCAATCTTTAAGGATAAATGTATGCGACAAGTCTGCGACAAGTATGCGACATGTCATTTTTAATAAATCGACCGGTTAATTGATATCATCATAATATCTATCACAATGTGCTAAACATTTATAATCTCTCAATGAATTATACTGAATATTAAAACTATAACTTAAAAGTGTCATTGTAATCTTGACTATTGTATACATATTTACTATTTATCAATTGTATACATATTTATTATTTATCAATTTAATTTATTTCATAAACAACCGATAAATCAAAACTAGATACTTTGGTAGGTACCTAAGTGATAATACTTAGTTAATCTTTAGGGTAAACTTAAGCTGTGCTACACTAAGTTTGGTGCACTATGAATTCGAAACCATGATACACAAAGTAGGTACTCTGCGTTGAGACTGTTAGAAATTATGATTCTCATTCCAATTACATTTAATGAAAGTGTTTTTTTTATACAGACTGTTATTTATCTTCTCTCATCGCAAGCAAATAGCTCTTATAATTAATTTTGAATGTTTTCATTACTTTGTAATGCGAACTAACACTGTTATAATTTTTATTTTTGTTCGTAGAAGTAAAATAAACTGTTACGGCGCGGCGGTGAAATATCGTATCAAATATCAAATCAAATCAAATATTGTATACATCATTACTGCTCCGGTGCAACATTTATGTCACATCACTATTTGTTACATTTTATTCCTTTGTCTATGGGAAATATATACTACTAATGGCTGATACGAAACAAGTTTTATTTTAACTAGATTAAACGAATTACTAATGCGAACCAATTACTACAAACTACAACTAAGAAAAACACTCTTATGTTCAATCGTGAACATAAACTCTTATTTTATTTAACTAGAAGTAGACTCTTCTAGAACTTTGAATAATGTTTCAGAAAAAATTCATCATCTAGGACGAGATGATCAGTTGCAGGCACAGTAATAAATTGCAAGCGGAATAACACAACGTAAAATATCTACATCACAACAGTCTTGTGGCAATTTCTATAATATGCTATTTAACACCCATATTAATTCATTTCTAGCCATGTTTTAGGTCTTTGTAATAATGTAATATAGTGAGCCAGTTAATTAATTTTATTTGTTTTACTTAAGTTTCTTAATCTGTCGCAGAAATTTCTTATATGTCATCAAGTGATCTACGAGTACATTTTATTCAACCGAAAGTAATTTGTCAAGTCCGAACTCAATATGTTCAATAAAGATTGTAATTTTAATGAAATAATTTCTGTTTTTGTCTTACCGTAGGAAGCCTATTATTTACTTCATCAAGAGTTTTCATTATTTGAGACACATTCAAGTTGCAAAAATCAATTAAACTCTGCAATTTTATTTTCATTAAGAGTAACATTCTTCAAAGACAAGAGTTCCTAAATAAACTTAGTCTTGTATCTATTAGTGGAACTAATTTTTTTTTATAGCAAGTGGAACTAACGTTGTATAGTGAAGCGGAATCCTGTAAGGCTTAAAAATCTTTGAACTTCCATAAATAAAGTTATGTTTATTAGTATTTATTATATCAAAGCTAGTTCGTGACAGACACACATCAAAGTCATGCTCAGTTAATAACTTCAAAGGAAATTTCAAATTCAAATTATATTTAATTGATGTGTACTCTTATTAGAATATGGAAGAATAACTTAACTCGAGTATATAATTAAACAGTTTCGGTTAATATTAACATTTATACAACATTTGGGTATTAGCAGTATTATTTCAATAGTCTATGTGCGGTCTAATGTTTGGTCTATTCTTCTATCTATTTTTTCGATTAGTCTATGGCAATATTATTAATTTATTAAAATCACCACCTTAATTTTCAAAAACTAAATGTAATTACCTTGTTATTTAACTTCCCAAACTATTGTTGTTGCAGAAGTAAATTTAATTAGCAAGCTAAACTAATAATTTAATATATTTTTTTTTTTATTTAATTTAATTTTTTTTTACCAAAACTTTATTGAATGTAAGGACATACCCATCGAATTAGATAGTTGGACATACAATTGATTCATAAACTAACCTTTAGAATTTCTATTATGTGGTTTCCCATGATTGTATCTCACAAACAATTATCAAAGATTCTTGCTTAAGTCGGTAACTATCTAATAGATTAGGTAATCACTTATTTTAATTTTCAGTTGTGGGTAGGTACTAAAACTTATGTGACTCTTATAGCTTTTGTTTGTTAACTACCCTCTTGTCAACAAACTCTATTGAAATTATTGAAATTAATAATATTATAATACACAGTTGAAAATGTTAGTATTCTTTATAATTTCTAAGTAAAGTGACAATTGACACATATTTAAATACATAAGCAGTTTTTGTAAATACATAAGCAAACTTATAACTTCCTTTATTTTCTTATTTCTTTACTTTTCTTTATTATATATTATTTTATTCCTTTATTTTATTTATTCACTACCATCCCCTTTCTTATTTCTTTAGCAGGATAGATAGGACTTTACTGAAAGCTGGTGTACCATCAAATCCCAGCACAACTCCACCATGTAACGAATGCTCTCTCTGTGAGTGTGCTGACTCTATTCTATTTGGCTCTATGGGGGGTTTACAGAGAGCAAACGTCAAAGCTAATTTAGGAAGTCTGCTTATGTACTCACATTTTTGGTTGCCAGTCATCTCACGGAACGGAGATCACCTGACCCTTCTGCTTCGCCTCATTTTGGTTATAATCTAAAACACAGATTGATATCCGGGCAGACAATACTCCAGAGAGTATCGTCTGCCCGGTAGGGCAGTAATTTATACTATATGGGGGCCGTATACCCATGCTGGCATTTGTATACCGCGATGGCACATACGGGTCCTCTTATTAATCTCGAGCTAGAACTCCTGGTCCAGGTTAGTTTCTGCTTTCATAAGGAAGACCTGAATCCAAGCATTCAGTTCAAGTTGGTTCCTTTTTCGGTCACGCACCAGACACACGGCCATGGTGAGGATAGCTTACTATCGAGCTAACCTAGAACTGGGACTGCGTTAGAGTCACGCACCAGACACACGGCCATGGTGAGGACAGCTTACTACTGAGCTGCCCTGGTCTTGGACTCTAACTCTCCGGGGTGCCGAGTCCAAGTACTCGACACCAACCAACTTGTCTTCCTTGGGTCATACGTTAACTACGTTATAAGCATAAGATGCACGTTATGGTGAAACACTTACTCAAGAATAGCCTGTTCAATGAGACCCCGTTGTAGAACTTGGACCAAGATTTCTGTCTCCTGTGAGTGTGTGTGTGTGTACCTACTGAGTGCTTCGCAAGTCGCAATACCTCTATCCTCACCATTCCTCAAGAGATGAGAACACGTGCATGACTAATTTATATATATGGTTCATATATTTAAGGCATTGCGACCCGATTTATCTTTATTAATGCTACTATTACTCACTATAATCCTTACATCGGCGTTGCTCGCCCCTTAACCGTTTACGACTTGCCCCTAAATCCACTTACCTTAATTCTTAGGAGACACCTTTGGTTCAACACACTTTTCAGAAACTATACGTTCGGGTCGCCACGTTTTATGTGTCCGCGCTCGCGCCGGCCTACAAAATGGAGTCTGAACAAAATGGCCGGCGGACGCGGAGACAAGGAAATTATTATATAATTATAATGTGTCAAATGTCACTTGTCACTATCTTTTCACTAACCATAGAATCAATGTAATGTAACTACCTGCTTTAGCCACAGATAGGGTTCCGCAAATTTTTTAAAGTATCGATACCTACTCGATGCCAAGTATCGTATCAAAAGTATCGATACCGATGAAAGTATCGGATCAAAAGTATCGATACTACTCAGTATCGAGTACTTTTTCTTTGCCTCGGGAAACGTGTTAAAATCTCAAAAAATTACATTCTTAATTAAAATCATTATTAAAAAAAAATTGGGACTAACGATACAAATCCCTATAAATTGTAAAGACCTAATACTACTACACATTTATTTTTAAACGCGAAAACGCGCGGCTGAAAAACGCAGTGTGGCCGGGCTGTTAGGTACTAGTAAAGGTACACAGTGAATGATTGTTGGTACTTACCTCTGTCGGCTGTGAGTGTTTAAATGTTTCTTCAAATTTGACGTGTTCCCACTCGTTTTAAGCACTTTAAAACAGATTTTACAGGTAGCAGTAGTTTTGTCAACCTTTCTAAAACTTAGCCAGACATCGCTGCTCCCACCAGGAGGCGGCATTTTGGTTTCTTGACTTTCACTAGCACCAACACAGTCTAGACTCTAGACTTTCACACTAGTACCAACACAGTTGAAATCAATAAAGAAAATAATGATAATAAATTTAATTTCTCTTTCGAGCTAATTTTCTGCCAGCAGCCTGCAGTCATATATTAAATTTACTGTTTTTGGTCATATTTAAATAATTAATGTTACCAGAATATTAATTTAATTTGTAACTAAATTACCTAAAGTTTATACAAATTCCTACCTAATAATATGCACGTACAAGTTATTGTCATACATAATATAGCTACGTTCAAACAGTGAATAATATGCAACTTTTTCAAAAAATAATAATAAGATATCATTCAAGAAATCATCCCATTTCGAAATACCAAGATCCAATTAAAGTACTCAACTGGCCACACTCACACATAATCGCTGATTAGGAGATTCGGGGATTCCCGTAATATAAATTCAGGATCAAATAGTGAAGGAAAAAGTATCGAGTACTACAGAAAGTATCGATACCTAGTAAAGTATCGGAACAAAAGTATCGAGTACGAAAATACTAGGTATCGCATCGCAAGTATCGATACTACTCAAGTATCGATACTTTTTGCGGATCCCTAGCCACAGACGTTATCTTGGATCCACAGACTAACAACTCAATCTCAACACTTATTCTATTTGCATAATTAATTCGCGACCGATTGTCGCGACAGATATAAAGGAAATAGTGTACATTAAATTACATACAGGAGAGATATGCAAACTTAATAAATCTCTATACGGGTTAAAGAAAGCTCCAAAGTATTGGAACGAGAAGTTTGACAACTTTATTACAAAACAGGGATTTACAAGGTCTAAAAATGATTCATGTTTGTATTCTAGAAAAGAGAAGGATAAATATATGTATGTTTTGCTGTATGTAGATGATATTTTATATTTTGGATCAGATCAACAGGAAATACAAAGTTTTAAAGTTCAATTAAGCCAAAATTTTAAAATGAAAGATCTAGGTTTAGCATCAACATACTTAGGCATAAACATTAAACAAGAAAATGGTATAACTACTCTTAACCAAGAAAAATATTTGATTTCAGTATTAAAAAGATACCAAATGTTAAACTGTAATCCTGTTTCCACCCCGATAGATCAAAATTTTAATTTTCAAATATTACAAAGAGAAAGGTCTGAAAGTAGTGAAATAGAAACAAAATGTAGACAACTGATAGGTTCTTTATTATATGCAGCTTGTGGTACAAGGCCAGATGTATGTGTTGCAGTCAGTTTCTTGAGTAGGTTTCAACATTGCGCCAGTCAACTGTTATACAAGTGTCTGAAAAGAATTTTAAGATATATTAAAGGTACATTACAACTTTCCTTAGTTTACAACTGTAATAATACATTAATAGAAGGTTATGTTGATGCAGACTGGGCTGGTGACATGCATGATAGGAAATCTACATCAGGATATATATTTAAATTGTTTGGATGTACAATCTTGTGGTATAGCAAGAAACAAACATGTATAAGTCTCTCTTCAACTGAATCTGAGTATATTGCTTTGAGTTTATGTATTGTTGAAGCAAATTGGTTGAAAAGTCTATTGGATGAGTTTAATATTCAGTGTAATAACATAACAATTTATGAGGATAATCAATCTGTAATTAAATTAGCCTATAACTCAGAAAATATTAAAAGATTGAAACATGTTGATATAAGGTATAAATATATAGTCGAGCAAGTAAATAAAGGTTTAATATTGTTGAATTACATAAATACTTCTGAAAATATAGCAGATATTTTAACCAAACCATTAAATAAACCGAAGTTTGAAAAACTTAGAACTAAATTGTTACAGTAGATACTTATAAAATAAGCAATAGGAAACACTGTGTTCTGCTAATTAAAGTTAAGTTTTTTTTGATTATAATATTAAGAGAAATAAAGTGTTAAGTATATTAAGATTACATAGGTAATAGTATGTAATGTTTTTAGGAATAGTAATAATTTAGATATACTTAAACTTGTGTTATTTTGTTAACAGTTAAATAAATATTCGTTGAGAGGGGGTGTTGGAAGACAACAAATATTTATTATAATAAACGTAGGTACCTATGTACCACGGTATGTACCTTACATAGATTAATGTCTTTGATACGAGTAACAAGTGACGTGAACGCGTTGTCTGTGGTCTTCCTACACTATGCTTTCTTTTAATAAGCTTGCTGTACGAGCTAAAAAGTGCATTCCATATCATGTAAAATAAAACGTGTCATATTTAGTAAAAGTTTTTTTCTTTCACAATTGGAAACTACCATAATAATCCCAATATACATCATAGTAGGTACCTATCTGCATCTGCATAGGTACCCACGTAATAGAATCTGCAATCGTAGCTGTAATCGTAGGAACACCGATTAGTGTCTATAGTAAATAGTACCTAATCTGTGACCCAACCTCAAATTCTCAAATCTGTCAAAAACTGTGGTCAAAAAGTCGAATTTAAAATCCATTAAAACCGATTAAAAGTTATTTATTCGATCTGTGTTTAAAATAAAAAATGGAGAGAATTATTAAAATTGGCAAAACCTTACGCACTAATTGGAAGAAATCAGTTTTAGGAGCGGTGGTCCTATTGTACGGAGCCGCTACAGCCAAAGAAAAATACGAGTAAGATCAAATCACAATCATCAATATTTAATAGAATCAATGAAAAAAAACAAGGTAAAGCGCTTCAATTGCTTGGTTTTGTTGGCGACAAAAAGAATTTGTAACAAGTTCATTCATAATAAGACTGGAAGATTATTACTTTTAGTTACACAACCATAGAAAAGTGGACTTGGAGTAATTATAGATCCTAAGCCTACTTACTTGGTCTTGTTAGTTTATTTTGCTGTGTATGTATGTATTCTATATACTCACTAAGTTCACATATCTCTGATTTACTTATTGTTTAAATTACCACTGAACACTTTTAAATGTCAACAATTTTACACAAAGATCACTTTTCTTCATCTTTATCAGCCCATAGACATCCCTAAGTAGACGCCAAAGTCCCTTGCATGGATTTCCATATCCTTCAATCTTGTCTCAGTCTTGCACTGCCTGTGTCCAGCAGCTTGCTGTGACTCTTCTGCCTACCAACACTTGTGTTTTCTGTTGCAAAGTTTATTTCTAAATTAAAAAGTTTTTTCTTCCAGAATAAGTATCCTAATGTGTGCAGCATGTAAAGAAGCTGTGAAATATGGCAACTCTCTAATACCGATGGACAGAAATCCTACCCTTGTCACAGTTATATTAAATCCGGTGGCTAATAAAAGAAAAGCAAAGAAGGACTTTGAGAAGTACTGCGAACCTTTGCTGCATCTTGCTGGATTGCAGGTGTATACCGTCTCATATTATAATTAGTAATTATTGAGATGTACCTACCTACATAGATTTAGATTAATGTAATGTGATTAATGTTCAATGTAGACTGCAATGGTGTACGGAAAAATTAGAATGACTTTGTTTACACCAAACTGTAATACCTGTAATTTTTTTTTTGTTTTAAAAATATAAATAAATGAAGAACTCTCAGAAGTGTAGGTTGCCTTACCATGTTTTCCTTTATTGTTGATGGAGGAGGCACGAAGGAGACAAATACTTTCACAAAAATATAAATTAATTATCATTCAGGTGGATGTCATTCAGACTACATCAGAGGGGCATGCTAAGGAGATAGTGGAAACCCTGCGTGGTACTGAAGCTATCATTGTGGCGGGTGGTGATGGCACACTCTCTGAAACTGTTACAGGTATATTTTTTGAGATAAATGTGATGTCCTTTTCAATGCTAAGGCACTGAAATTGTACTGAAAAAGCACTTATTCTCTTTTTTAAATTCCTCAGGCCTGCTCCGGCGAAACGACGAAGCGAACAGATTCCCACTAGGCATTCTTCCACTCGGTCGAACCAACAGTTTCGGCAATAGCCTTTTTCCGAGGGGCGAAGGAGTAGAGAAGGTCAAGCAACTCATCCAAGCCTGTATGGCCATCGTTGAGAATAATACGGCTTGGAGAAACGTTATGAAAATTGAGCCATTGCCCAAAGAGAATGAGGTTCCAAACAAACCTATTTATGCCCTTAGTTCCATAGAATGGGGTGCATTCCGGGATACATTAGCCAAAAAGGATAAATACTGGATCTATGGACCGCTGCGCGAATATGTATCTTACATTTTTAATGGATACAAAGACTCTTTATCGTGGAACTGCAACGGCACTTTAAAGTTTACCCCACCTTGTTCCGGATGCAACAATTGTTTACGAAAGAAGCCGGAAATTAAAAGGAAATGGGCAATCTTCATGCCTTCGACTCAAGCGGCGCAACAGATGGATTTGACAACTAATCCGGAATGTGCAACGATTCACGAGCTATCCTTCAAAACATGCGAGTTTAAAATTCAACCGAAAGTGGATAATGGATTTCCGATGTTGAGCATTGGTTTAGGGAAAAACAAGTACAGTTATATGGAATTTGTGTCAGACGGTTGGAAACGGGCCAAAGGTGGTGAGGTAATACAAGAAGTTGTTAAAGCAAGGACTGTAGAACTGCAACCTTTGGAGAGTAATTCTGATTTAGTACTAGCGATTGACCAAGAAGAGTTTGAGGTTAAGCCAGTGAAAATAACTTTGTTACCGAATATGGTTAAGTTTTTCTGTAATACTGAAGTAAAAGGTTAATAAATGTTTTTTTTGTGGGGCATATTTTCAAATAAGTACAATAAATTATTAACAATAAAAATATATTATTTACTTATAAAAAAAGTAATTTACAAAGTACTTAACTAAGTACTATATTAACAAGACTTCCAACATCACCACATAATATGTAAGAAGTATGTGAGAAAACCAATTTCTTACTTGACTACAGAGTATGTTTTTTAATTCAATTTCGTAAAATTGAATTTGCACGTTAGTGTAAAACATTAAGGTCTAAGCTTGAGTGCAATTGAGTGGCTTTTTTTATTAAACTTTCCTTAGGGATTGGTAGTCTTGTTTTCAAAGTCAATGAATTATTTACAACATGTTTTGCCGCGCGTATTCCCATATGAAAATGGCGGCTGTGACGTGAACGTTAAGCGAACGAATGACTCCTTGCTGCGGTATTTCCACGCAGTGATCCATTAATGGCAGGAGATCGCACGGAACACCACCTTTTTCGTTCCTAAAAGATTGATTGCACATGTTAGGTACTTCTACGTTATAATAATAATAATAATAATAATAATCTTTATTAGAAAAAACTCAATACAATACATATCGTTGGAATCCTGACCCCTAAACTAGGAAAGCCCGTGTCTTAGGAGCCAGTGCATTCCCAAACATTGACAAAAATATAATCTTTCTGGTGCACTAAGATAATATGATCACAAATATAATGTATAATTAGCTAATTAGTTTAAGTAACCATTAAAGAGATACAAAAAAGAGGTAAGCAAAATAGAACAAAAATAAAATATAAAATAAAATAAAAATATTGCATGCTGTATTGTGTGTGTGGATGTGTGTGTGTGTGTATGTGTGTGTGTGTGTGTGTGTGTGTGTGTGTGTGTGTGTGGGTGTGTGTGTGTGGGTGTGTATGTTAGTGTGCGTATTTACTATATTGGATTCATAAGTTGTGAACTAGCTGTGTGTTTAAAATTTTTTCCGTGTCCTCATAGTTATAGTTAAGTAAAAAATTTTTTAAATACTTTTTTAATCCGTGTCTATTCATTGTATTAATTTTGACTTTTTTGAAGCATCTGTACAGAAAGGGCCCTAAGAAGTCAAATTGTCTCCTGGCAAAGGCTGTTTTGGTTTTAGGTAGGGCAACGCGGGGTTTACGCCTCTGGTTCCTCTCTGGTAGTATGGGGCACACATTGTGATACCGGAGTACAGTGTGCATGATAAAAAGTTGACGTACGGTCAGCACCTGCGAATCTTTATACAGTTCTGATGTAGAATAAAGTCTTGGTTTCCGCAGCATTACTTTAATAATAGCTCTTTGCGCTCTTTCCAATTCAATCATGTGGGTAACTGCTGCACCACCCCATGCTGGAATGCAGTAAGTTAACAAGGATTGGCACAGCGCGGTATAGACATTCAATAGTAACTTTTTATCTGCATAATCTCGCAAGTTTATAAACACTGGTATTAATCTTCTCACTCTTTTAGCTAATGATGAAATTTGAGGATGCCAGTTTAAATTTTGGTCAATGAGAATACCTAAGTATTTCATTTGAGATGTCTGTTCCAGTAATTCACATGTGCATGAGCTGATTTCACTTTCCGTCGTGTTACAAGGGTACGTATGCAGTTTCAGTTCAAGAACATGTGGGGGTTGAGAAGCTTTTGTTATATTAAAACAAACAAATTTTGTTTTAGACGCATTCACTGTCAATAGATTTAATTCCAGCTCTCTAACCACTCTACGGATTCCTTGTTCGGCAGCCTTCCGTACTTCTTCCCAACTCGTTCCGTGGAACAGGATGGCAGTGTCATCAGCAAATGCAAACGTATGACCGTTATTTATTTTGAGCTTACACAAATTATTGATATAAACTAAAAATAGGGTCGGGCCAAGGGTACTTCCCTGGGGAATCCCATGCGTAATATAATTGCTTTTGCTGATGACACCGGCAACCTTCACACTTTGACTTCTGTACTGAAGATAGTCTTTGAACCAGTCGAGTGGTGTTCCGCGTATACCAAGATCTTCCAACTTAACTATAAGAAGTGGTATGGAAATCGTATCAAAGGCTTTTTTAAGGTCAAGGAATACTCCTACACACTTCTTACCCTGGTCCATGTATCGTGATAGTAAGGTAGTGAATGAAATCACGGCATCTTCAGTGGATCTTCCTGCTCGGAAGCCAAATTGATTGCTTGCAAGTAGATTTTCTCTTTCTAGGTATTTAGTTAGACGCGTATTCACAATTTTTTCTAAAATTTTGCTTAGCGTGCTAAGCAATGAGATGGGTCTGTAGTTTGATGGAATCTCTTTGTCACCACTCTTGTGAATGGGTATGACTACAGCTTGTTTAAAACGGCTGGGAAATATACCACTCATTATGCTAAGGTTACACAGGTGTTCAATGGGATGGCAGAGTAAATCTCTGTTACTCTTTAATATGTGCGCTGAAATATTATCCTGACCTGGTGCACAATTAATTTTTAATTTAGCTAAGATGCCCTTAATTTCAGTAATATTTGTGGGATACATTGGCATGGAGTGAAGTTGTCGTGAATCTGGTTTATTTTGCTTGATTAGTTCGTCTTCTTTTATATTCAGCGAATTTAGGATTTCTCTAGCTAGGTTGCTTCCAACAGTCGTAAAATAGTTATTTACTATGTTAAGTGATTCTACAGGTACTGGTGTTAAATTAAGAAGTTCGCTAGCTATGTTTTTCTTCGATGTTAGGTTGCAAATTTCTTTCAATATCTCCCATGTTCTGCCTGAGTTTCCATTCTGTTCTAATAGCTTATTTTTGTAGTACGATATCTTTAGTTTTTTTGTTATGTCTTTACATGTATTTCTGTATTTTGTATATTTTACTTTCAAAGTCAAGTCTGCTGGACGTTTTTTGGTAAGTATATGAAGTCGATCTCTCTTTTTAAAACATTTAAGTAAACCAGGTGTAATCCAAGGTTTCAACGGCTTTCTTTTTCGTGTTATTGTAATAGTTTCTGTATTGCTAGTGACGATTTCCTGGAGAATGTTTATTAAGGTATTTGCTGCTTCATTTGTATCCGTAATAGTCTGAAAGTTTTTCCAATCAACGTTCTCTATGCATTTTCTTATAGCTTCGTAGTTTATTTTAGTTCGCGTGTATGGTCCAGTTGTAAATTGTCTTTCTGAGGGGTAATTAGGAATAGATAGTAGTATTGGAAAATGGTCTGTTAGGTCTGTCGTAAATATATAACTTTTCGGTGTACCTCCTAATCTACACATAAAATGATCAAGACATGTTTTGTCATGTGTTGCCAGATATACGGCAGGTGAAAGTCCATGGCTAGTAATAATATCTAGATAGTCAAGAGTCGTCTTGTTGCTGGTATTCAATAGGTCTATGTTTATATCTCCAGTTATAACTATATTTCTAGTAAAAGTTGTAGCAATAGTGGTATCCAAAGACTTTAGGAATGGGTTTACATCTTTAAAACAGTAGGGTCTATATATTCCTAAGACAGTCATATTACCAACCTTCGCTGCCAAACAATTGGCCTCCGTTATCTTAATTTCATCGACACTTGCTGCAATATCGGTTTTTATATACATAATAACTCCATCATTCTGATTGAAACTCCGTTTGGTAAAATACATATTGAATCCATCTATTTGTGGTGGCATTGAGGTGTCATCACACCAGCATTCTGACAAAACGATGAAATCGGGGTGAATCTTTAAATTTGCTATGTAGATTAAGAAGTCATCTAAATTTTTGTTTACGCTTCTAATATTGAATGAAATTATATTAAAATTATTTTCTTCAAAAATGGTAAAGTTTTTTATTTCACTAATTTGCTGACACGGAATTAAGCACGCTTGGTCAATGTCTTGGGACAATTTTACGCTATCGTTCGTCGTTATAAAAGTAAAATATTAAAGGTATTATCTCATAGAAACTTGGTGTGGTTGCTAATAAATGGGTCAATTTATAGTCAAGTATTTTCTTTTGGCTTTGACAATAGATACTAGTATTGTTGATTAGCTGAACGCTGTATGTGTGTGCGTGACAAAGATATGCCGAAGAGTTTGTGGTATGTTTGTGTGTATATGTGTAAGTTAATGTGTATAGGTATTTATTATTTGAGTCAGATGATTGTATTATTTTTTTACTGAGAATTATTATGCTGCATGCAATGTTTTTACCATTTATCCCATTAAAACTCATCCTATAAAAATTGATAAATAGTCATTTACTTTTTGATAACTTATTTATGTCTTCATCGCAGGTAATGCGTATTGCAGATTCACCGTCCTTTCTCCGAATATATATATTACCGTGTGATGTCCAACAATATTTATAGTCGTTATTTTGTGTAAATTGGCATGCATTAAAAAACAGTCGTTTTGCCTTGGGTGTAAGATTTTCCGAGATGTATATCGCCACGTCCGGGCCGCTTCTCCTAATTTTGCCAGTTGTTAATGTATTCTTTTCCTTCTTGTATTTTTTCACTGATGAAATGAACTGCTCTTTTCTTATTACCGTTGCAAACTCAACAATAATGGGTTTGGTGCCACTTTTCACGCTTGAACGGAATATGTCTTTAATTATAACCGTGTCCTCTGGCAACTTTATTAAGGAGCCAATGTCTTTGACTATACTTATTAAATCTTCTTTCGTCTCATTTGGATTTGCCGGCAGATTCCTGATTTCTATGCTGGCCGCTCGGGCATTTTTTTCTAATTTTTCAACTCTGTCTTCTAGCTCCCTTATGTAGCATAAATCTGATTTCCTTTCCGCCTGCATGTTCTCTAACCTTTCTCTCATACTTTCATATTGAGACGACATAAACTCCATAGATCGACAAAGTTCTTCATTTTGTCGTTCAATTGTTTGAAGACTTTTTTGTAGAACGGTGAACTTTTGTTCCTGTTTACTATTTGCGTTGGCCAATAACAATTTAATTTCCTCCATAAACGTACATAGGTCATCATCTCTCGTGTCATCCCTCTTCCTCTTTATGCGGTCCGATACACCCGAAAACATTGCATCTTTCTCTCGCTCCGTACAAGACGATAGGTTGGGGTCTGAATCGTATGCTTTAGATTGCGGCGAGCGGTCAATAGGCATAATTGTAATTATTGATAACAAACTCGCCAAAATAATTCAACCGGTTCTTGTACTATAACAGTCGTCGCACGCAGGGTAGTTATGAGTGATTCAGTACCGCGCGGCCGGCGACCCGCAGTCCGCAGCGCTAGCTGACCCGTTTGTAAATATGTATTTAAATCGTACTCGCCTTACGGATGAAGATGCTTGTATACTCGGTTGTCGGCTCAAAGTACTTATGACTTCAGCAGTGGTGTTGTGGCTTACTCTCGATGAGCACCAGCAGCGAGTTTGATGAACTTGTATCATGAAGATAATATATTTTCAAAAACTTATGAGTTAACTATTGTGAACTAATTAGGTACGTAACTCAATTTTACACACGTCCGCACTGCACCGCGGGGAGGCGGGGAATCGAAATTATACGATGACTAGCCTTTGCCCGCGGATTCGCTCACGTTAAGTTCGATTTCTCAATATTTATTTATATTATTATTTTATCCCGTATTTTAGCCCGTATTTTATCCCTTAGGGGTTGAATTTTCAAAAATCCTTAATGGATGTCTACGTCATAAGTAATAGTTATATTATATTTGCCCTGTAGTTAAATCACAGCAACAGAGCAACAGATGGTCGTGATTTTTTGCATGGATACAGCTGCGAATAAGTACTTTATTTTATTCCGGAAAAAAAACGGTTCCCGCGGGATTTTCAAAAAATAAACTCACGCGGGCGAAGTCGCGAGCAACGGCTGGTATGAAAACCATATTAAACTTACCCAAGCAAAAGTAGAGTTTTCTTGGGAAACCTGAAGCTTTGCAGTTTTGTGCTGCTGGATGTCTGTTCGGCGGCCACCACGGAATAGCCTTCAGCTTTCCTCATCATGAGGTAATCTTTGAGGGGCTGGCCAGGCCTTACCTCCTCCACGGTCACCCATCGCTCGGCAGACACACTGTAACATCGGGGTATAAACATACATCCAAACTTTCGCATTTATAATATTAAATAGGATAATAGGGTTTCCCAACTTCGCAGGCACCAATAAAGAAGCTTTCTTTCTTACTTACCTTAGCCCTTGGAACTGCTTGTCCTGCAAATGCCTCAAGCTGTCAACAACGTATGTTTGGACGCCAAAAACCTCACTGGTCCGCGCCATGCCTCCCAAGTTAGGCAACTTGTCGATCAGAGATGCCACAACTATTAGTTCAGTTTTAACTCTCTAAAAAAGGAGATAGTCTTACTAATTTTTTTTGTGTTTAGAATATATTTTATACTAAATGAGAAAAAATACGATGCATTTTAAAGATGAAACTAAAGAAGAAAGAAAGGAAAGATAAAACTGATCAAGTGCGAATACGCTTCGCACACCAAGGGATTCTAACTTTACTGGGAATTATTTGGTTTTTTATTTGAACTTCTGAAAAAACCAATCCCATATTATGTTTGGGACCATATAACAAAGTCTGTAAAGGATTATTACTTTGTAAGCTACATAGGTAACTTTATATTTACAGATTTCCTTTCAATTAAGTAAGAAGTTTCTTAAGACTAAGTCAATTGACTTAGTTTTAACTGACCACAAGTTTTTTTTAAATGAAATGAAATCACTAGGTGTTACTTACTTTAGTCTCATTATCATAGACATCAACATCGCTCATATTTTTCCAAGGCACGTATTTTTTCTGTATCGTCCCCGTTTCTTCTAAATTATCAATTTTCAAGTCAACAATTTCATTTTTTGCCTTAAATTGAAACGCATCTGAATTTTGTCGTCGTTTTTCTTTCCATTCATTGTGAAATTTTTCATTTTCATCATCTGGATTCAGACCGCCTTCAATATCAATAAGGATATTTCTTAGAAAACCATCTTCAATGATATCATTATGTAGAGCATTAGCTAATTTAGGTAAAACCCAATAAATTTCACATGGTATAAGATCTTCAACTATATCAAAATTACCCACAAAATAATCGTTTTTAAGTTTCTTAAAACTTTTATCTTCAGCTTTTTCAATTTCTTGCAGCGTCTCATTTATAACTTTAAGTGTATATAAATACTTTGCATTATCTAACTTATTATTCGATATTTCATTTGCTTTGTAAAGGACTGAAGCTAGATACTGAGCATGCAATCGTATACTGAAAACTGGACCCATAATATGAGATAGGAGAAAATCCATCACAAATTCATATTCTTGGCCGAGGCAAACGCCAAGCTTTAATTTGTGCATAACAATCCAATACGATATCGTAAATTGTGATGCCAGAGGTACACTGTTTGATTTTAATTCATCGATAATATCTTCATTTACGATGGCTCCCTGAAAAACAATTTGATTTTAATATAAGTAATTATTAAAAATAATATTTTTTCGATAGGTAGTGTTTTCCTAAAGTTCTTACTCCTTGAGATCTACAGGATTTTAAAAACCTAAATTCATTATTATCCTCACGTAAATATAATAATTCTGGTAACATGCGGAAGCTGATAGTAAAAGCTGATAGAAAATTTAATTATCACAAACCTTCAAATAAAAGTACAACGATATGTACCATTCAAGGCATATTCTCTCAAAAAGCTGATGAGGTATTCTGCCTAGGAATCCCAAGCACCATGAAGCAGTATTTTGAAATTTCACTTTCCTAGATTTCATTAAAATGAAGAGCAGATTTTGAATGCAAGCTTGCAATGTTCTTTGGAGCTGCGAATTGCTGTGGTACCTCTGTTTGTTTTTAAACAATTCCTCTATCTTCTTAATCATGAAACACGCTATGACGTTCAATACGTCGGGATCGGAAATTTTGCTCAGTATTGACACAGCCAAAAACTGTATGTGTGCATTGAAAAAGATGTTTCTATAAAGGAAAAAAGATTACTTATTAATTACCACTCAAGTATAAAAAATACTATCTGAACGCATGTACAATTTGTAATAAAAGGAATGTATTAAACGCAATATGATTAGCAACATATCATAAAATCTGTGATAGCAGCGGCGCATATGAGTGCTGGTTCATTAAAGCAGAGCAGAAATGTGCTCATCAAACTGTAGTAGAGTAGGGTAGGAAGAGCTCTGACTGATATCTATCAATGGCCCGCTTCACTGGACTGGCACCCTAATGGTAGAATCGCGATCACACTATGGTACATGCATGGCAATGGATGTATCATACACGTATCCAATAACGCACACGTTTGCACATTCAAAGTCCAAGCCTTTAACTTACTCTTTGTTTGTTCCATAAATCGGTTCTTGTAATATTTCAAGTAATACATTTTCTAATATTCTGAAAAGCAAGGAAACACATTAGATTATTTCATTTTAGGTAAATAATGTAATTTTAATAGGCGAACTTAGTGTCAAGAACACTTTTATATAGCAGAAATAGTAATGGACCTCTAGGTATACCTTGAGGTACACCAATACTTTAAACACAGCTTTTTCATACGTCGAAGTTTCCTGGATTTTAAGTTCCTCATAATCTCTTGAGAGCATGTTCACGCGCTCGCGAATCGTGAAAACTTCAAATCCAAATCAAACATTTATTACAAATGTATGCATGACGTGCTGTGCATGCGTGTTTCATTAGTCAAATGAAACGAGTTTGTTGAAATTTTTAAGGTAGAATTTAACAGTCTAACTAATCCATAAAATCTATAAAGTTTAAATTTGAGAATGTAATAAAACACTTATTTTTACCTGTTATCTTTTCTTGACACAAGTGGATTCAATAAAATTTCGCTTAAAACATAAACCATATGGCTAAATTTAGAAACATTAATTTTGTTAAGTTGGTTAACCAAAAGGTACAGAGGCATATTTTTGACAGCTGAATTCTCTATAATTTTACTACAATACATTAGAACAATGTTGTTGTACATAGATTTTTCTAATAAAATATCATCAGTTATTATTTTCACAAATTCTTTCATACAAATGGGATATTGACTGTTAGATTTTAGCTCTTCTATCTCCGTCCACATTCTGTTTAAAAATTGTATTACATGGAATTTAATATTTTTATCATTCAGTATTGTAGATAGTATTCTTTTCATGATTCTAAGGATCCATTTCAAACAACCATATCCTCCACTTTCAATTACCACTTCAATAAAAGCTAAAATGTTATTTGCTTGCAAATTATCTCTGTTCAGGAAATTGTTTACTATCTCACATGACTTCTCATAAAACAAGTTTCGTAATCTTCCACTGTTCTCTTTATTTATATTCCCAATAAATTTAACATTTACAATAATTTCGATAAAATTTTTGATATTTAATAATTCTTGCTTGTAGTTTTGCAGCATCAGTGGAGATTTCAATGTATTACATAAAATATAAATACTTAAAACTTTCTTATCTATAACTGTATTTTTATCTTGTAAACAAAGTAGGCATGATTTGTACAGTCGAGATATGATTTCTTTTTCATTGAAATGTTTTATTTTAGCCACCACTTGATCCAAATTTTCAAATAAAAGCATTAAATTTTCAATATCGTAATTTATATCACTGATCAAGATACTCATAATATACTGAAGTAATATTTTAAAATTTTTAGTTGCACTTTCATTTATTTTATCAAAGATGATACCATCTTTTTGTAATGATTTATAATACAAATGTACTACAAAAATAACATCCTTTAAACTTTCTGATTTGTCAGAGTATTGTCTGTTACTTATGTCTTCAATTCTGTGTATAATTCCATCAATAAACTCTAAAAATAGATTTCTTTCATCATCATTATGTTCTTCAAAGTATAATAAGGCAAAATCAATATTAGCAATTGATATCAGTTTAAGAAAATCATCCATGTCTTCTTGTGGAATTGCTATGCCTTTTACAAAATTATCAAATGGATTCCCATCTATTAAAACCTCAGAATTTTTTACACTATCAAGTTGTAAATAGGAGTATACACGAACATATATTCGCCAATTTAAGTCATTACAACATTTGCCAATTAAATATGATAAGTGAATTTGTATGCATTTCCTTATAATGACATTATTGCAAGGTATTTTAACCAGAATGCTTATAAGATCAATCAAAATTGTTTGATTTTCAAGAGATAATGATCTATTAGAATTACTTATGATTTTAGTTACATGATATAATGGTACTGGTGACCATTTAACTAAAGGTAGAGTTTTTAAAATGCTCATTAATGTTGCATTGTCTATAAGCACATCATTCAATTTGTCTATTAGAGATTTGTATTCATGATCAAAAAGCATTATGTCATTAATGGCATTCAAAATTATAATAGCCTCAGATTCATTGTGTATGCCATATTGTAGGTGATAATGCAAGCATTTTATTCTAACTTGTGTGTTGTCATGTTTTAGTCCAATATTAAAGGCACAGTTTAACCAACATCGTTCAATATCTGTTACAAGCTCAAATAATTTTAATGAGGGTAGTACAATATTACTTTGTTTTTCTTCTAAACTGTCTATAAGTATGAAGAAGTTATCCCACATTTTACTTAAATTTGCTTTATTTTTGTCACTCCATACAAAACATTTAGAAGTTATATTAACATTCTTTTTGTTTATTATGTAATCTATTGCTCTTTTTGCTAAATATATTGATTGTTTTCTTGAAAATGGATCTTCTGAACTTAATCCAAGTAATATGAATTCCCAAAACTTATTTTCAGAAATTATATGTGATTCTATAGTATTACCAGAGCCCATTACTGGTAAATAATAATTGGACAAGCAGCATATAACTCTTAAAGCTTGCATTCCTTGCTCATCTGTAAATTCTTTAAGAAAGTCCCAAATCCTGTCAAGGATGTTGTACCCTTCTACAATTCTAAAAAGTCGTGGCACAGTATTTATCAAGAAATATATGAGAAGTTGTTCATCCTTAGTATGTACAATATGTTCTAATGGTGTATTAAGGAATGGTAAAGATAATTTTGTTTTCATTGTATCATTAGCATCCAATATGCTTCCACATACTTTTAGATGCAACAATGTTGTTTTAAGTATCTCTAATTCCATATCAGAGCTTACATTTGTGTGTGTAGGTAAATAAATTTCTGCAAGTATCTGTTGAATTAAATGTTCTGATTTGAATACAACAGTGCTTGGGCTCAATGTGAGAACAGTAGTGATAATTTTACATATGGCATCTATATTTTCATCGTTTATTTTGGTTATGAGTTTGCCAACAAAGTGGTATTCTACCTCATTGTCACATTCACTGCTTTCTCGAAGGTTAATCAGCTGTTTGTATTGAAGTAAATGTATGAAATTATTAAGATGCTGACGGGTGAAGGTGCTTTTATTCATTAAGTTTTTAGCTCTTATGTCTATTACCTCCTCATCTAAATCAAGTAAATCCATAAAAGAAAGTATTTCTTCCTCGGAATGCATATTACTATTATGGTTGCCGGTATTAGCTTTCAGTAAGCTAGGAATACAATAAATAGTTTCACGACACAAGGACCTATTGCTGCAATATTTCTTCACTTTTTAGCGCTTTTATTACAATCATACAATGTTTTTACAAATCACAGATTTAAAAATTATAGCACGAAAATGATGAAAATAACCTAAAAAGTGTATACTTATATGTAAACAAAAAACCAACTGTCATAAATGACAATTGACATTTGACATGAAACGAATGGTTACCTATGTCTGTGATGAAATGACAATAATTTCGCGTTGTCTCTTTCTAGAAAAAAAAAACAATTTTTTAGGGTTCCATACCTCAATAGGGAAAAAACTTAATCCTTCTAAGATCACTATAGGTAGCTGTTACGGTAACGGTTAACGGTACGTATCAATTTTTACAGAATACTAAGATCAATTAGTTCTTATTGCAGTATTGCAGTTCCTAGTTAAAGTCATTACTAAGTAAACTATTGTTAGGTCTAGTACGGCCTTAGTGTAAATAATTATTAATTTGATTGTCTCTTGATAAAGAAAACACCGTATATTTTAATTTGGTGCTTTTATCGCGAGAGGAAAATAATGAATACAGAATGGTATATCGACAAACGCGCGGCATCAGTCGCGTCCTCCACCCGCATCCACGCGGAATTTCACGGCCCTCGACCGATTTTAGTCAAAGCTGGACCAATTACTTCCTAATAAAAAGTTCTGACATCACAACCTACAAAGTGCTACCCCCAAATCTCGTAGTCAACCACAATCTTGGAATTTGGCTTGAAACAACTTTTGAGAGGTAAAAGGTGATTCCTGCATACGTGAGCACCGACGCATACCCCGCATGTAAATATTACAGGGAAAAAACGATGTCTGCATCTAGCACACTTTAAAAAATCACACTTGCGTGTGTGGTCCCGAATAAAATTAATTTCTTTTTAAGATGGTCCAATAATTTAAGCAAATAAACATTTCCCTCCAAGATACGGAACCCTATGTGCGTAGTCGTAACTTGCAGTTCCCAGATTTTGGGATGTAAAATTACGAGTTTTAAATAGTGAAGTATGCTGTAATGTGCTTGAAATATACTCTGTAATCATTCAATCATTCGTTGCTTTGTCTATGCCTCATTTTTGTCTTTAATTTAAAATTTTCATGTCATCTGTCAAAATCAAAACAGAAAAATAATGGAAAAAATAGATTTGCTCAGTCGACAACTTCGATTATTATTTTGTAATTAAGAGTAAAGATCCATTGCTATAAAAGTGTTAGTAACTATTTCCTACGACATAACATTCGATTATCGGTTTTGCAGTTTACTAAACTCTTTTGAAATTACCTACGATTTCGTTTCCATAAAATATTCTATAACATAAGTTGAAATGGAAGATAACTCCTGTAGCGATGACGAAATTAAGGAATCACCTTCAAGTCCTAAATTAGGTATTAAAAAATTTAAATTAAATGATGGCAGCTCACAAGAAAGTATAAAGGAAGCTGGTGAGTATTGATTTAATTTTACCGTGAGTTTTTGCGTCCATAATTTTTCCATGCGTAATTTTTTTTTGTCTTTTCCGTCAGCGTCCGGTAGTAAAGAGGAGAAAGATGAAAATGTCGATAGTGGGATATCGGCAGACAAGTCTGAAAGTACAAGCAGCGAGGATCGCGCCACTACAGCAATGGTCGAGGCTCCAGTAAACAACGAAGTTGTGTCGGTAGCTCCTTCGAGCAGTAACGTCCACGCCATATTACTGAATATCAGACAACCAAGAAGAAGCTTTTACAGGAAACGCAAGACTCCTGATAGGGACTCTGAAAGTGATTCATCAAGGGATTCCGATGACCTTTCAGTGGGGGAGACTCCAAACGAAAGACCTAGCAACTCAACAGAAGGGGATTCTGCTACAGACTTTTCTAATGGATCACCCAGTGTGTGAGTAGTTTATTTTTTGTTCACATTTGCCCAAGAACAAGTGCAGTGCTTTTAGGTCACTTGATGACTTTAGGTAATAAAATAAATCTAGACTATACACAGAGGTCATAGCTAGGTTTATATTTTATTATAGCTTTTACCCAAGACAATTTTGCAGTCAACATTCCATCTATAATTTATTTTAATTTTATCATCAGTAACACATCAATGGCTCACTATTTAGTGCAGTTCTGCTCTTAGAGAAGGTTTATAGGCCATAGTGCACTGCCCTGGCCTAATGCAAATTGGTAGACTACATAAATCTTTACAGGTTTCCTCAAGATGGTATCTTATGTTGAAGCTTGTGATATTTAATTAACTAGCAGATACCCACGACTTCGTTTGCATGGATTGAGGTTTTTTTATTCCCGAGGGAACCCTTTAATTTTCTGGGATGAAAAGTAGCCTGTTCCTGACCATAATCTATCTCTGTGCCGAATTTCAGCCAAATCGGTTTAGTCGTTGCGACATGATTGAGTAATAAACATTCGCATTTATAATATTAATAGGATAATTCTGTAAGTAACCACTTTTTAAGACAGCTAAGTAAAAATAGATTAATTATATCTAGACTAGACCAGACTTTGCTAGAGAAAGGCAATCTCAACCGGTGAGTTTTTTTCTTCGATAAGATCTTGGATGAGACTGTACATTAAGTGCTAATTTCACTATGATTGAGTAATGATTAACTGAGGAATAAAAATGTCTTGACAGATTTTCAATACTATCAGAATTTCCAATTTATTTCTCTCTAAAATTTTACTCAGCGAATCGAATCATGCGTCATGCTTGTGATCGGGTGCCACCAACGGGAATGGGTCTGCTTTGACTGCCCATCTTGACATGCGTTGGATTGGTGTACCTACGTATGCATTTTTGCATTTTTGAAGCTTTATTGTGGCAGCACTGTATACATAGCATAGCTTTGTAAAAAAAAATTTTTTTTGAAAAGAGCAACTGCTGAGTTTCTTGCCGGCCCTTCTCAGCAGAATCTGCATTCTGAACCGGTGGTAGATTTATGTTGTGTCATAAGAGCTACAAGTTAGCCTATATGAAATAATGAGTGTATACTTTTCTTAACAGAATCTCTCTTTTCTTTCTAACCAGGAGCAGTTCTGATACATCATCAGACAATGAGAGCTATGATAGCGAGGATATAATCAACATGCAGTCAGGAGAAACAGATAGTGATGAATCACCTTGGTTCAGGAACAATGAAGATGAGAATGAAGGGAAGATGCCTCCAGTGCTTTTGAAGACGCGCCCTAAACATAAGTACCAGATCCTAAGAGGTGAATATGAAGATGTGATAATATTTTTAACTGAATTAAAAAAAAGGTGGAGGTTTTCAATTCGTCGAAATCTTTTTTTTTATTTTTTTATGTATGTTCCTCTATTACTCAAAGACGCCTGGACCGATTTGGAAAATTCCTTTTTTGTTTGTAAGGGTATACTTCCCAAGTGGTTCCATAGGCACAATCAAGCCTCAATAGCCCAACAGTTAAAGGTGCGGACTGAAAACTGAAAGGTCGCAGGTTCGAACCCCACCCGTTGCACTATTGTCGTACCCACTCCTAGCACAAGCTTTTCGCTTATTTGGAGGGGAGAGGAGGATATTAGTCAACATCAGCTTGGCTAATGTTCTTTAAAAAAAAAAACAATTGATATACTCTACGATACGACTCAATCAATATAAGACTAATGCTTGCCAAACTTTCACACTATGGGTTTTCCTCTACTACAGTGCAATGGTTCGCTAGTTACCTTAAGGATAGGACGCAACAAGTAGTTATCCGTAAAAACGATGGAAAGGACTTAGTATCTTCACTTAAAGCGGTTAATAGAGGGGTTCCACAGGGATCCATTTTAGGACCTCTTTTATTTATATTATATTCTGCTGATCTAATCAACTGCATTGAAAATTGTCATTATCACTTATACGCTGACGACCTTCAAATATATGTATCTGTTGATCACCAAGATGTGAGTAATGCAGTTAACCAGATGAACAAGGTACTAAATAATATTTCACAATGGTGCCAACAAAGCGCTCTTATCCTTAATCCCCTTAAATCTAAATTTATGGTCACAGGTACTAAGAAGCAGGTCAGTAAAATACTAGTTCAGCAGCCAAAACTATGCATTGATGGAGTAAACATTGAACATGTAAATGAAACACGTAATCTTGGGTTGCGTATGGATCAAAACTTACGCTTCGAGAACCATGTAATTGATCTTGCACGGAACTGTTTTTATAGACTTAAAGTTCTGTACAAACTTAGGCCTTACATTAGTGTTAACCTCAGAATTAAACTTTGCGATACACTCATTTTGTCAAAATTAAATTACTGTTTGACAGTTTATGGTCCATGCTTGTTAAGTAAATCGTGGCGGCTACTTCAGCGTGTACAAAATGCATGTGCTCGTTATTGTTTTCCCATTCCGCCAAGATCACATGTTACTCCTTTTCTAAATGAACACAATCTGTTAAAAATCAAAAATAGATATAACTTACTTCTAGGCACTTTATTATTCGGTGTTATTAAATCCCAAAAACCAGAATATCTGTACACTAAACTGAATTGGCGCGCGCCAAGTTTTGGGCTTAGGACAATAGTGCCTCCATTATCAATGCCACGCCACAGGTCTGCAGCATTTCGTGGCAGCTTTAAATATGCTGCCACGAAATGCTGGAACGACATTCCTCCACCTTTTCGAAATGCAAATTCAAAATTAACTTTCAAAAAACTATTCCGTAACTATTTATTAAACATACAAAAAAACGATTGATCAGATATTTAGCCGTGGCACTAAAATTTAAGTAAAATTTAATTAAAAATAAAAATACCTTCCAAAAGTAAAGAACATTTTAATAGTTTTTTAGGATAATACACTTTCGCTTTTTATGTACTTATTTAATTAATCATGAACTTCCCTCGGGCGGGCCCTAGCAGAATAACAGCGTTGTGGTTACATTTTTGTATCCACAGCATTGAGCTGAGCTAGGACCCTTTCATTGGCATGATACATAGTAGATACCTACTAGTTAAGTTATATTTTAAGAAATTGTAATGTGTAAGCCTTAAGTGTACCTATTTAATTTGTATTTATCTATGTCAATGAATAAACGATATTCTATTCTATTCTATTCTATTCTATATAATTTGTAGTGGCGTTTGAAGTAAGTTTTGTAAAAAGAACTTTCATGTTTATATTATTTTTTCTTTAAAAAAGAATATTAGGGAAGCTGCACTTGACTGGTATTCTCCTCTCCCCTCCATATAAGTGGAAAGCTTGAGTTAGGAGTGGGTATTACAATTATAGTGAAACAGGTAGGCATCAAAATCTCAGGCTGAATCTATAGACCGCACCCTCACTCAGCTCAGACTCGAGACAGAGTTAAAACGAGACAGATTTGTGTCAGAGCTTATTTGTGTCTCGTTTTAATTCAATTTATAATTATAGTGATTAATTGCAGCAGGCAAACAAACATGCTATCGAGGCATTTTATGTAAAAAAGAAATTGTATAGTTTTTTAGTGTGTTTGAATAAAGGCTTATTTATTTATTTTATGTACATGTATGTATCTTGTTTCACAGAGGTTGTCAATCGTGAGATGGGACTGTCATTTCCATGCGGCAAAATAATACAGAATGATGTTATGTTTGAGCGAAAATTCTACGGATCCCTGCACGCTGTCTACAGATTGGATAAACTGCATAATCTCGTCAAACACAAGGGATGTGTTAATTCTATTAACTTTCATCCAGAAGGTAACCAACTTTCCTTAATCTATACTTCTATACTAATATTATAAAAAGGAAAGATTTGTACGTAAGTATGTTTGTAACTAATTGGCTCAAAAAGTAATGGACCGATTTGGCTGAAATTTAAAATGGAGATAGACTATACCTTGAACTAAAACATAGGTTACTTTTTATCCCGAAAAAAAGTTATAGTTCCCGTGAGACTCCAAAAAGTCCTCAATCCACGCGAACGAAGTCGCAGGTATCAGCTAGTAATTTTAAAATTACTAAATAGCACATGAAAAGAAACTGTAATACAGACTTTAGAAATTGTTGATTAAATATAGAAATAAATGCAAATAGCTATAATAAGATGTAGGTATCTGCTAAGAAAAGACTTGAAAATTCAACCCTTCAAGGGGCTAAGAAATCGAACTTAGCATGAACAAACTGCTGGCAAAAGTTAGTATTATCATAGATACTGTTTTACTGTTAAATCATTTTTACTACAAAGCGTTTTTACTGAAAATTAAATAGCTTGTTTGTGAATTAGAGCTTTATTTAGCTAAAAATAAAATTATGATGTATCTTATTTATGAAATAGACTGACTTCTGTTACATTGCTTCTCAGGTCGATTGCTAGCGTCCGGATCGGACGATACCAACGTCATTATATGGGACTGGGCTAAAAAGACAGCACTTCAAACCATAAAAACTGGCCACAAATCTAATGTATTTCAAAGCAAATTCCTCCACCTCAATGCTCAGAGTCAACTTAATATTGTCACATGTGCTAGAGATGGGCAGGTACAGCTTTTATTATTTTTCTAGAAAATGTTAACAAGTATCTAATTATTAATTTACATTACACTATCATAATGTAATAACGGGGATCTACACTACTTAAATACATAAGACAGGGCAGAATTCTATATTCAATGAAGTCATTGTGTAAACGACCTGACGACCTCCCTGGCGCAGTGGTGAGCGCTGTGGTCTTATAACTGGTTGGTCTCGGGTTCGATTCCCGGCGGTGGCAATTAAGGAATTTATAATTTCTAAATTGTCTCTGGTCTGGTGCCGCCAAGCGATTTAGCGTTCCGGCACGATGGCGTGTAGAAACCGATTGGGGGTATGGGTTGAATTTACACTGCTATACCCTTTCCAAGTTAGCCCGCTACCATCTTAGACTGCATCGTCACTTACCATCAGGTGAGATCGCAGTCAAGGGCTATCTTGTCATCGAATAAAAAAAAAAAATTTTGCCCTGTCTTATCAGGCAAAACTAGTCTATTCTTCTTATTCTTTAAAGCAGTTGGGTTTTTTATTCCATTTTAATATTTCGCTTGTTAATTTATTATTATTTATTGGAATCAAACTGCTTTGCTTTGCCACAAGATAGATAAGCTATATATTGTAACATTTTTTGTTTTGAAAAGAGCAACTGCTGAGTTTCTTGCCGGCTCTTAGCAGAATCAGCATTCCGAACCGGTGGTAGACTTTCGACTTGTCATAAGAGCCTCTAGTTGGCCTACATGAAATAAATAATTTTGAATTTGAATATTGTTGTAGAGGCAATAGAAAATTTCAAGCACTCACCTACTGTACTGTACTAAATGTAAAGGATATTTATTGAAAAATGCTTTACGATCAACCCATGTTGGATATATTTTTGTTCTTTTTTTGTTTTTTTCATTTTTCTCCTTTCCTTTATGTTGGTCTTATAATATTTTATTCTTTTAATTTTAGTATAATGTGTATGGTTGTTTATTTTTTATTTTTTTGTATTAAGTAAGTATATTAGTAGATATATTGTATTAATGCGAACTCGCCATCCTCAACATAAACGCAAAGTTTCCTGGAGGATGGCATATACAATAATTAAAAAATGTAAAAAAAAAACTACGAGTTCATGAGATACAGCACGCTGACCGACAGACGGATGGCTTAGTGATAGGGTCCCGTAGTCACCCTTTGGAACCATACAAACGGGGTTTAATACGACGTCTGTCCCAGGTTCGATTACTGCAGTGCCCATCCAGCGGCGGCACGGCGTCGCGGCGGCGGCTGGCGGCACACAAGCGCGCTGCACACAAGCTGCACGTCTCCGCAGCGGACCCGCACGTCGTGGTGTCCGCGGGGGAGGACGGACTGGTCATCATGTCCGATGTGCGGGTAGAGCATACCGTTAAGTAAGTATAGTGTGTGTGTGTGTGGTTTAAATTGTCCACATTTTTTTTCCTGTATCTTTATCAACACAAAAATTTTAAATCATATTTTTTTTTTGTTTAAATAGAATAGAATAGAAATATTTTTTATTCAAATAAACTTTTACAAGCACTTTTGAATCGTCAATGAATCTACCACTGGTTCGGAATGCCTTTCCTGCCGAGAAGAGCCAGCAAGAAACTCGGCAGTTGCTCTTTAAAAAAAAAAAAAAAAATTTTACAATAGTTAATGAAACTATACTATGTATACAGTGCTTCCACGATGAATTTTCCTGAGTACAATACAAGTAAAAATAAATACAATACAAATACAAATAAATACAATCCAATACATGTTAAAACAGGCAGGCAAAAGCAGACTCATTCCCGTTGGTACTAAAATACTTTAAAATTTAACTAGTTAATGCGACTTGAGGTTTTTTCAGTCTCGCGGGAACTCTCTTATTTCGCGGGGTAAAAGTAGCCTAAGTAGCCTATTCCAGATTATAATCTATCTCCGTGCCAAACTTCAGCCAAATTGATTCAGTCGTTGCGGCGAGATTGAGTTACAAACCTCCATCCCGACATCCAAACTTTTGCATTTATAGTATTAGTAGTAAGATAATAGAATAATAGGACGAACTTAAACCCAAAATATGCGCGGGATTTTCAAAATTCATAAAACGCACACCATGGCTTAAAACGATGATGTCACAAACCATATAAACAATACTTCCAGCGATCATGTTATTCGAACGTAAATTCGAGCGTGTAACGTCAGGGGCCCAAGTCTGCTATTGCAATTGTAGTTACATTGCCTATCAATGACATCCCAATTGCTACTTTTAGCAATTTTGGTAGTCTACTAATTCAATGGCGTCACAATTGTTTTCCGATGGTTTGCCACTGACACATCTAGCTTTGAATCTAGCTTAAATAAACGTTTTTAATATGTAGTTTTTTTTTAAACTCATTTCGGCAAACGCTTTTTAAGCTAATGGCAATACCGAGGTATAATTGAATTACAATCCAATTATAAGAAATCAAACGACCATTGTGAATTTAGTAGACTACGAAATTTTGGACCAATGATAATTGTATTGTAATTGTATTGCGGATCAATGACAATGACATGTAAAATAGCAGACTTGGGGCCCAGGAATTCAGTATATGATTCTGAATTGCTGTGTTGGAGTTTTTAATCTATCTTTTCAAGACTATAACAAGTTAAAAAACGATGAAAGTGAAACAACTAATTATTTTTTCAGGAACTTCCACCTATGCTCGTTCCCGCTATACAGCATGGCTGGGCACCCGTTCAACAAGCACCAGCTGCTGCTGGCTGGGCAGAACAAGTTCGTACAAGTGTACGACACGCGTCGCGCCACCGCGCCGCTCGCCAAGTACTGCCCCGGACACTTCCAGGACTACCCGGTGAGTTTACCAAGTGATATTTATATATTTTTTACTAGTCGATGCCTGCGGCTTCGTTCGCGTGGATCGAGGTTTTTTAATTCCCGCGGGAACTCTTATTTTTCAGGATGAAAATAGCCTATGTGTTCTTCGAGTATAATCTATATATATGCCAAATTTCACCCAAATCGGTTCATTAGTTGCGGCGAGATTGAGTAACAAACATCCATCTATCCATCCATCCAAACTTTCGCATTTATAATAATGTATACTAGCGGATACCCGCGACTTCGTTCGCGTGGATTAAGGTTTTATATTCCCGCGGAAACTCTTATTTTTCGGGATAAAAATAGCCTATGTGTTATTCCAGACTATAATCTATCTCTGTGCTTTTCAACCAAATCGGTTCAGTCGTTGCGATGTGATAGAGTAACAAACATATATCCAAACTTTTACACATTTATAATATTAATAATAATAGGATAAAAACTTTGTGTAACTGGGCTATTATAATAGCTGTACAAAAATTTTTCGCACCACATCACACTAACACGAAAGTAAAAAAATTGTGCTAACATAATGATACATTGTAAACTAAACTCTAAATCGACTGTTCCGTAGAACAAAGTATCATCTGCTAAATTCATAACATGAGATTTGAGCCTTGGAGATGCGACTTTAAGGCTCAAATTTCAAGTTGTGAATTCAGCAGATGAGACTTTGTTCTACGGAACGGTCGAAATATTAGGGTCCACATTAACGCCAGACGCTAATGTCTCCAGAAGCCAAAGTTATTAGCCAAGTAACATTTGCAAATAATTAATAGGATTATAATAGGATTTTATCTAAATATATAAAAGGCAAAGGTGACTGACTGACTGACTGACTGACCTATCAACGCACAGCTCTAAACACTGGACCGATCGAGCTGAAACTTGGTATACAGGTAGCTGTTAGGACGTAGACATCCGCTAAGAAAGGATTTTGGAAAATTTCAACCCCAAGAGGGTTAAATAGGGGGTTAAAAAATCGAACCTAACGTGAGCGAAGCCGCGGGTTAAAGCTAGTGAATCTATAATTTCGTTGTAGGACAAACGCCGGCGGCACGTAAAGTCCATGATGCACCTGACGTGCGCGGTGTACAACCACAACGGAACAGAGATATTGGGCTCGTATAACGACGAAGACGTTTACTTGTTCGACGTCAACAAGGATGTTTATAACGAGTGAGTATCACTTGGTTTTGTACTAAAAATATATTTTTTTTCTATAATATAGCCCTTGACTGCGATCTCACCTGATGGTAAGTGACGATGCAGTCTAAGATGGTAGGGGGCTAACTTGGAAGGGGTATAGCAGTGTAAATTCAACCCATACCCCTAATCGGTTTCTACACGCCATCGTGTCGGAACGCTAAATCGCTTGGCGGCACGTTTTTGACGGTAGGGTGGTAACTAGCCACGGCCACAGCCTCCCACCAGATATTTATGTGGATTAAGGTTTTTTTGATTCCAGCGTAGTAGTTAGCCTATATTTTAATTCAGGGTATAATCTATCTCCATTCCAAGTTACAGCCGAATCCATCCAGTAGTTTTTGCGTGAAAGAGGCACCCATACAAACTTTCGTTTTATTTTTTCGTTGTGTTTCGATGAAACATTTTTGCTGAAAAGCTATAATATTAGTAGGATTATTAATTAATATTAAGATACAGAACCTGTGAAATATGTTTCCGCAAATAAATAAATTAAATTAATTAAAATAACGATGTTGATATAAAATTAGTTTTAAACAAATAAATCATTGTTTTAGAGATACAAACAATGGTAAAGACGGATATACGCATCGGTACAGTGGGCACCGTAATGTTGCTACATTTAAGGTAATTTAGTTATACTTAAAAAAAATTAATTTAATTATTAATTTGATTGCGGACACCATTTATGTCTTGTTTGAGATTAAAAACCCTTTAAAAATTAAGGGAAAAAAAATCTTGTTTCAAATATACGTGGAAAAAATTACCTACAAAAACCGCACCATCCATAAATTGTGTAAAAGTTTATTTGAATGAAAAAAAAAATTGTATTCTATGCTATTTATTTATATATTGCAGGGAGTGTCATTCTTTGGGCCCAAGAGTGAATATATAGTGTCCGGGTCAGACTGCTCGTATATATATATCTGGGAGAAAGAATCGGAGGCGATCGTGCAGTGGATGGAAGGGGATTCCAATGGTGTGGTAAGTGGCAACACCGGACACTGAAACGTCTTTTTATTCATTCATTCATTCATCACTGATCCTCGAATGAGAAGTCTCTTCAATAGCTAATAATTCAATTAAAAAGCAGTGATAGACTAGTGATTTGGTTTTCGGCCCCCGTTTTAACAGATCTACCTCGATAGTCTGCAAGTTCAACTTACGATGACGAGGTCTCGGGTTCGATTCCCGAGTCGGGCCAAAAAATATATCGGGTTTTTCTGTAAAGAACTTCTCAGTAATGTTCAATCAGAAGTTGGAGGTAAGTCACCCCCATGCCTTGGAGAGTACCTAAAGCCGTCGGTTCTGCGCCTAATCTCTCGCCGGTCGTGTCAGATATTCCATCCCATCAGACTGAGAGTGAGAGAATAGAGGATGCACCTGTATTTACGCACACACTTGTGCACTATAATATCTCCCGCGCGGATGGCTAATCTGTGTGGAGATTGGCTGCCGTAGCTGGATTCGGTCAGAAGAACATTTATTTCGGTATTTACCCAATTTTCAGAGCACACCCAATGTGGGGAAGTTGGGTGTTATTGCAAACGACTGTTCTTCATCTAGTACCATTTATTACTTCACTTACAATCTAAAAGATACATCTTATATACTAATCTACCACTAGGTGGTCGACATCAAACGAGTCGCAGGGAGCCGCTGGATTCAGGCGGCGCAAGACCGGGGCCTGTGGAGGTCCATGCAAGAGACCTATGTCCAGCAGTGGACGTCTATAAGTTGAAAAAGAAGAAGATATACTAATCTTAACTATGTCACCTATACTACACCTCACCCATATAGCTTGCGACCTTATTTTTCTATGATCGAAGCTTGCGACCCACCGGTGGGTCGCGACCCATACTTTGGGATTTAAGGTCTATGGGGTCTATATTTCACAATCACCTATAATGTTACAGGTAAATTGTATAGAGACCCACCCGCGGTTCCCCGTCATGGCGACGAGCGGCCTCGACAAGGACGTCAAGATATGGATACCAAAGAGGCAAGAAGATCCCGATTATAAGGGCTTGAAAAAGGTATGTACAGAACCTGTAGTACAGCTCAGTTTATTTTATTCGATGACAAGATAGTCCTTAATTGTGATCTCAGCTGATGGTAAGTGACGATGCAGTCTAAGATGGTAGCGGGCTAATTTTGGATAGAGTGGTAGTGAAGATTCAACCCAAACACCTATAATTCCACCATTGTGCCGGAACGCTAAATTGCTTGGTGGCACGACGGCTAAAGCCTCCCACTAGACCAAAACTAGTTAAACTAGTATTTTTTCTTCATTCTGAGTTTCATTCAAGCAAGCAGTTGCCGCTTGTACGTGCGTGCGTGCTCGTGTGTGTCTGTCTGTGGCATCGTAGCTCCCGAACGGATGAATCGATTTTGATTTTCATTTTTTTGTTTGAAAGGTGAATTAGTTGGGAGTGTTCTTAGCTATGTTTGATGAAAATCAGTCCAAGTTGGTCGCTGCCACAAAATGGCGGATTACATATTTTTATTTTAACGATTACCAACGATGATTATTACTATGATATTGTAATATGTCAGGGGGTGTTTTAAATTTTTAATTGATTAATTTACTTAAGTCTCAATAGCCCAACATTTAAAGGTGCACTGAAAACTGAAAGGTCGCAGGTTCGAGCCCCACCCGTTGCACTATTGTCGTACCCACTCCTAGCACAAGATTTCCGCTTATTTGGAGGGGAGGGGAGAATATAAATCAAATTCAGCTTGGTTAATATTTTTTTTTTTTTTTTTAATTACACTTGTTTATCATTTCACATTCGCAGGTAGTTCGCGAAAACAATTTCTCGCCGCGCAGTCCTTTGTTCAACGACTTCCTGCCGTCACTGTACAGCGCGTGGCAGAACGAGTCCATTCCCGACGACTCGCTGCCCTCCTACGGGGGTAATATAGAGTTCGACGGAAACGTCTGTACAGCGTTCTAGCCCAATGTATAATAAACTCAAATTCAAAGAGCGCTTGTGCGTGTTAATTATTTAGAAATACACTAATTGTTTAGTCTATTGTTATTATTTTTTATTATCAGATTGTTTAGAAGTTGAACTCCCGGAAAACTTGAAAAAAAAAAAAAAAAAGTCGCACTTCAAAGATGATTTCGTGCGGAACCAATAAAGAAGTGATTTTATTATTTTTGTTGCTTATAATTTCTTATAAAACGTCTGTATCCCGAATTTTGGAAAAATTACGTCAATAATGGCCAAACTGAAAAAAAAAAAAATTGATTTGTGTCGGTTCAGCCCCCCGATTCAGACCCTTCCGATAATTTATTTGTCGATCGATTCGGTTTGTTAACATACGTAGGTCACTACGAAAGTTTTGAGACTCATGCATTACATACGCAGTACATAAATAATATTGTTAGCACGTAGAGCACTACTTTTTAGTAACGTATCGTCGTGGACAAAAACAAGATATCTACCCTCACTTATTTTTAATTAATTTTAGAAATCAATACTATGACAGATTTGACGCGTCGTGATTATCGTGCAATTATTTTGTACAATTTCAAGCGAGGTTTGAGTGCCGATGATTGTGTGAATGAAATAAAATCTGTATTCCATGAGAAAGCACCTAGCCGTAGCAGTGTTTATCGATGGTACAAACAATTCGAAAGAGGAAATTTTGCCTTATCTGATGATTCTCGTCCTGGAAGGCCATTTGAAGCAGTTACTCCAGAAAATATCGCGGCAGTTCGAAATCTACTAGAAATAGACAGGCGAATTATATATAAGCAAATCGAAGAGATTCTTAAGATTGGTGCACCTGCAGTTGACTGCATTTTACACAATCATCTTCGAGTAAAAAAAGTTTGTGCGCTCTGGGTGCCCCATAATTTAACTGATGCTCAAAGGGAGTGCCGTGTTAAGTGGTGTAAAAAAATGCTGAAAATGTTCAGTAGTGGCAAATCACCAAAAATTAATTCAATAGTAACAGGTGATGAATCCTGGATATATCATTTTGATGTAAGATCTAAATCGAAGAATAAGTTATGGGTGTTTGAAGAAGAGGACATTCCAACAATGGTCAAACAGTCAAGATCAGTTAAGAAGAAAATTATTGTAGTTTTTTTTGGAAAACGAGGTATCATTAAAACAATTTCTTTAGATGATCAGAAGACTATAAATGCTAAATGGTACACACAAGTTTGCTTGCCTCAGCTTATCTTATACCGCGTCCGCATGCTTGTGGCAAACGGCAAACGCCAAACCTCTACAAACGTTTGCCTTGAATTTGGGAATCATCCGCACGCTTGCGAGGGCGTTTGTATGTTCTGAACAGGCAAGCATGACGGACGTCGAGCTTGTGTCGGCTTTATTATTTGGCTTAAGTTATTTTTACAAATGTTTTAAGCTCAGTATCGATCAATAATCCTACTAAAATGGAATATGGATGGATGGATGGATGGATGGATCGATGGATGTTTGTTACTCTTTCAGCCACAACTAATGAACCGATTTGAATGAAATGTGGAATAGCGATAGCACATACCTACATTTTAGCCCGGAAAATTAAGGACTTTCCGCGGGAATTAAAAAACCTTAATCCGCGAGGACGAAGTCGCGGACGTTATCTAGTTGATAGTAAAGCGTCCTCTAATTAAAATTTTCAAAACATATTTCATGTGCACAATTTGTCCAGTTACAGTTTTAGTATAATACTATAGATTAGTAGTAGTAGCTAGTAGTATGTTCGAAAACACTTGGTACCTACCTAGTTTATTTATTTGAATAAAAAAATATTCTACTCTATTCTAGTATGTACCTACTCAATAGATGTTTTGTTTTTTTTCTTTATCAACCGATAGACGTCCACTGCTGGACTGTTTATTGCATGGACTTCCTCAGGCTTCGGTCTTGCGCCACCTGTACCCAGTGGCTCCCTGAGGGTCGCCTGATGGTGTCGGTCCACCTATTACCATACCATTATATACCATTTTCCGGTGCGGAGTCGCCACTTATTATTATTAATATATAAAACTAATTAATTAATTAAATTATATAAACAAATCGTCTTCAAAAGTCTTCAGTCGACCAGTCATTCATTTTACGTTTTTACCCACTCACAAAATGAAGATTTCTAAAGGTGCGATACGTAAATCGTAATACAATAAGACGTCTAATCGCCGCCAGTGCACAAACGAGACTGAGTGCGCGCAAACGTGTGGACGGAGACGCAAGCGCTTGTGGCAAATTCCCTTTGGTTTGCGATCAAAAGACCGACACTCGATGGATCGGCCACAAACGCTCGCAAGCGTAGGCAAACCATGGCAAACGCTCTATCCGCACGTTTGCGTTTGTGAAGGTTTGCCGAGGTTTGCCAAGCGTGCGGATGCAGCTTTAGAGTTACAAAACTTTCGTCCGAATTCCCGCCTAGACACTTGGTTGTTACACCACGACAATGCCCCGGCACATCGAGCAGGTCTGACACAAGAGTTTCTCAGTGAAACTGGCCTAGGTTTGCTTGATCATCCACCCTATAGTCCAGACCTAGCACCCTGTGACTTTGGATTGTTTCCTATGATTAAGGACAAGCTAAAAGGTCAACGTTTTCCTAACGATACTGAATTAATTCACGCATGGGATGAAGCTTGTGAAGAAGTGCAATCAGAAACATGGGAGGCAATCTTTAATGACTGGTTTCGACGCATGGAGAAGTGTTTTGCCTGTGATGGAAAATATTTTGAAAAAATGTAAAGCGAAGGTATAAAATCTCAAAACTTTCGTAGTGACCTACGTATATTTCGCTCGCTCTGAATCCACACGACAAAAAGAGATCGATATCTAACCGTATCGACACGGTATGTTATCGAACAGGTCTGAATCGCCCTGCAGATTGGACATTATAAAGAAATACTCAAGCTGTTAAAAGTGATATTCAAGAAGGTCTCTGTGTCTAATTATATTTAGGTAACACTTGTAAATTTAAGAAACCCGTATGGTATGCGAAAAGGAAAGAATGCGGGAATCTTTACAAGACACGGAAAATAAAACTACCCGCATTTTCCGCATACTTAAGTTTATTTCTTCACGCATGCGGGGAATGCTGAGGGATCCGCATACATATATATCCCCATACTTCGCCTTATTGCCATCTGTACGTATATTAAATTGTAAAAATTCCAATCATCTTTCCAATGAATTTTTCGTTTCAATAAAGATTAATCTAATAAAACGGCATTATATAAAAATGTGTATAGTTCTTGCAATTGACGAGGACGCGTGAGCTTTACTTGTGGTTACGTCGTGTACATGCACATAGCGTAAATGTGCGTGCCTGTCAGAAGCCTAGGTGGGAGCGGTCAGGCGCGAGCAAGCTCTCGCTCACACTTATACAGATACGACACGCACACAACCATGAGCCACGCGCCCTCGTGAGTTGAAAGAACTATAATAATATGCAGAGTTAACTTCGATGCAACTTCTCGTTAATATTTTCTATCACCAAACTGATAGTAACTTTTGGGTATAGATTGAACTCGATCGTACGGAAATCCGTATATAATAAATATATATATATCCGTATAATATAAATATATTTCGATCGGAGCTAAGGGTGAAATGTCTAATAACCTTTATAACCTAACGTATCCATATCCAATATCTGCAGATTGAATTCCGAAAAGTTAATCCAGATCGATATCTGCGATAAGGGTGACATAATTCGAAATTCTAGTGAGGTCAAATACTAGAAATATCTGAAGATGCCTTAGTTATTATTATTATTATTTATAATTTTTAATTTCTGTATGTTAATTTAATTTTTGTTTGATTTATGATATTTTGTACCATGTTTATGTATTTACCGTCATTATTACAATTAAACTGCAGTTTAGAATTAGTTGGTTTTGCTTGTCAGTAAATATTTAATTATTTAATAGGTTAATTACAAATTAAATTTCAAATAATTCCAGAATTACTTAGTTGATTTCTGTTGGGTTTTTTTTAGAGCATGCAGTAATCACGTGGGTAATGTGGTCAGCTCTTAGTGATATTAAGGGTCTTTACACACCATGTTTTTTAAACGCACGTTTTAGAAACGTGCGTCGACTTCGCGCTTTTATCCTACAGAGCAGTTTGTTTTCGTTTGTATCGATGGCACACGCGCGTTATCATCGCGTTTGTATCGATTCAAACCCGCGTCAACGGCGCGTTTAAAAAACGTGGTGTGCAAAGGCCCTAAAGCTATAAACTATGGGCCAGACTCTCACTCTGCTCAGAGTCAAGACAGAGTTAAAACGAGACAGATTTATGTCTGAGCATATTTGTGTCTCATTTTAACCTCTATCTTTAGTCTGAGCTGAGTCAGAGCACGCTCTATAGATCCCAGCATGAGTCTGCCCTTTATAAGTTTATATATACTTTTATAGTCAGCAATTATAGTTTTTCCTATTTCTTTGTGGTAGTGGTAGATTCGTTTGACGATTCGAAAGTACTTTGTAAAAGTTTATTTGAATAAAAAATTATTCTACTCTATTCCTATTTCTTTGAAACTTTAATGACATCGTTACACGAATTGCTTTTTAATATAAAAAAAAAGCTATTGTCCATGCTTAGGATATAAGCACACGAGATTTTATTCCTTGCGGTTTATTATAAAACGCTGTCCGCTTTTTGTCAGTTTGTATCGAGTTTTCCAGAGACGCGTGTACAATACACATCAGTGTATTTATTACAGTGTATTTCGTTATTACAGTGTATGAAGAATGTCAAAAAATATTACCACCACTGGATTCATTAATTTGCGAGCTTGAGATAGTACGAAATGATTTTTCTATGTTAAATATATTTATCTTAAATACCATAAAAGGGTGACTGACCGACTGACCTATCGACGCACAGCTCAAATCAATGGACGGATCGGACTGAAATTTGAGATACAGATAGCTATTATGACGTAGGCATCAGCTAAGAAAGGATTTTGAAAATTCAACCCCTAAGGAGGTAAAATAAGGTTCTGAAAATCATACTAAATTATATATTACTTGTGAGAATATAGTAAACTAAAATGCTTTGTGGTATTTTAGAATGATATGAATGAAATAAAAAATATCCGACACCTTTCTCCTTGCTCTTAAGCGTTTGAGCGGCCGTCCGCAGTGCGTTCAGAGACTTTCAAACTTCATAGTGCATTATGAAATTATTTTTGTGCGTTTCTTTTGGCGCGAGTAAAAAAACGCGCGTAAATTTTGGCAGTGTGGACTAGCCCTTACCCCTTAAACCGTGGCACTATTTTTCTGTGTTGAAAGGGCAGATCGATAAATAATTACAAGACCTGTCAATAGTGTTAATAATATTTAAGTTTAGTTTTTGTACAAGCTACCCTCCTAATACTGAGAAACCCTAATATTTTATATATATGTATTATATAGTGTTACAAGCTAGTATATATGTCAATAGTTTGTATGTTGTTTAAATATAGTTTGCTGTTATAAAAAAATTCAAAGTCGTTTTGGGCATAGACTGAAGGAAAACGATAGATGGATTTGCGGACGAACGTGCGTATAAAAATAAAAATTGTTGGCTATGAAGTTAACAAGTGTTTGGGTAAAAGAAGAAAAAGATTACTTTTTCTTACATAAAATGTTTTAAGAAATTGGTCTATCTATTTTTTCGCTTATAACGGAGATTACACTGTAGGTACATCACAGCCGTACGCAGCGAATTTTTCATATCGAATTAAAAATTCGAAAATTTGTATGGACGCATTTATAGTACTAAAGTTGCTTGCGCGTTGCCTCGCGCAATTAGTTAAAGCGATTTGGCGCCAAAAACAAATGTAAAGCTGAATAACACAGAGTAAAAACAAAAAATTTGAATTTCGAATTCGGCAAAAATTTTGCCGCGTGCGGCCTCATACTCTGTAATGTCAGCTTGAGCTGCCTGCTGCCGCTTGGGCGAAAGTTATGGCCTTGCGGTTTCGGGTAACTTAATAAAGGTTATGTTTTGAGGAGATAATTGTCCGTTCACACAGTACCCAAATGTGAACACTGGACATCTTATGCCTGTGATATGTTTATTTGTGAAAATAATTAAAACTTAGATTAAACTTAGATAAGCCCATTTCGTATGCTCAGTGTGCGTCGTAGGTGTTAAGTTAGTGTCAACAATATGTATGTACAGGTCGATAACTTTTATAAGTTACAGCGAAGTACCCTGCTGAGCCTGGCGTAAGCTGGGACAAACATTAGAACGAAGACGAAGAGGCGAATAATATTTTGGTAGGTATGCGCGAAAATATCTTAATCCGCTGTTGAGATGAGTCTTGTTTTTAGTCAGCGAGATTGTTCCTTTCAATGCCAAGGAATATTGCCGCTGTAACTTATAAAAGTGGTCATGCATTAATTTAGATAATTGGTATCACTTATGTTTACTCTGTGTACAGAATGGTAGGAAAAGTAGCACTCTGATCAAACTTTGTTGTTATCCACATCCACTTTAGGTTTAGGCCAATTTTAGTGTGAAATATTTGGCCCAGACAGGTACGTCTTGCTTTTGGTCAGGCCCACTCTTCTAGGCCAATAGCCCTGCCACCATTGTATTGATACAGTTTCAGTTTCAAGCAAAGCAGATTGTAGTAGTCTCAAGAGATTTAAACTTTTTTTTATAAGTAATTTGTTTTTTTTTCTTTAGGGTTATTACTAGGAGCTGTATCATAACTAGTTATTTTCCTATTAATACTGAAAGGATGTTGAGGTACCTAATACTATTGTGAGATAAATAAAAAGAATTGTAAAAATATAAATAAAAATAGTAAAATGATTTCGTAAAAGCGAGTTTTATTACTTATAAATACTTATTCCTAGTCCAAATTCCATTTTGTTGCAATAATGTTGTGCCACTCATCTTAAGTAAGTACATACTTACGTACTTACTTTTTTACCACATCGTCGGACATTTTTCATAGAAGCAAGGAGGCTGTTAATCTACTTTTAAGTGGTTAGTAGCCTCGCATAACATCAGAGGCGGAGGCTATGGCTAAGATATAGGTTATTAAGTACCTACTCATTGTCGATAGGCAGTTCTTCATTATAAACTTGCATGTAAAGAATTGGTACTCTCCCGGGGGAATGCCGCAATTAGAGAAATTCAGGAAATTAATCCAACAAAAACAACTGCAAGGAAGCCAGAACTTCAGAACAGAAGAAGATCATTAACTTAGCTTTGGGTACTTTATATACTTACCTAAATAAAGTACGGTACAAGATGACTTGAAAATGTAATAGACAATATGTCTAATGTAAAAGTTGCAATGTGTATGATGATGATGAAAGCATTCTATTTGACAGAGGATAGTTTAGTTACGAATCAGGGACTTACCTTAATTTCACTGCTTGTAATAAGTTAACTTTATTCCACCGTATATGTACATTGCATTACACAAATACTCAATGAAAGAGGTAAATTGCACATAAATTACTACTTACGAAAGTAATTTACGTTGTTAACAATCAGTAAAGTTGATAAATCTACGACCTTTTTACTGTTTGCTAGTCAACGAGGTAAAAACACTTTAATATTAGATTTATAGGTAAACACACAATTTCCGAAAAAAAAAAAAACTGCAGATTAATGTTTACAGGTTTACGATAGTGTATATTGCTAAATCTGAAGAGCAATCCCAAGTTTTAGAAAATTCAATCACTATTTACATTCCCGCTACTTTTGACAGAATGACAGCAATGAATACGTCACTTTCGTGTTTCTCTTCACAATACCGGATGTGCGTAGTCATCACAACGATTTAAAAAGTATGCATAATGAATTTTCTATGTAATACATTTTTAAATGTTTTCTTAATTCATTACTAATTTAACTAAGTATTTTGTTAAATTTTCAGTTTAATTAAAATAAATAGAAGAACGATTAGAAAAGTTATGACCCCATAGTTCCTGTTATTTGTGAATGGCAGACATTCTCGACCAATCAGCCGCGAGGCGTATAGAAGCCCGCGCCATCTTCGTTTTCAAACTCATCTCCGTCGCGCCCGCCCGCTCACTCGATCAGTCAGTCGCGCGTCGGTTTGTGGCAGCCGTATACCTAACTTGGATATTTCTAGTAATTAACACAAAAATCAGAACAATCATGAGCTCCAATGATAAGAACAGTGAAGTGTCAGTAGACAAGGTCGGAGACGAGAAGACCGGGGACGCAAAAAGTGACCTAAAAGGAGCCAAAAGGGCAGCAGAGGTGAGTGCACATGTCAGACTGTATGTATTCGCTTTAGACGCTCGCCATTTTATTGAACGTTGTTATATGGGGCATATTATTTCTTGCCCATTATTGTATTTGGAATTGCACCACTCGCTTGACAGTTGCAGTTTGCCGCTATTCTGAGAAACTCGAATACCGGCGTATTTTTGGACTAGGTAGTGCTCATGTGAGGTAATCGATGAGTCAGACTAGGTTTTATAACGTCTTTCATATAGAGAATAATACACGTTGCTTAGGTAGAATTTAAAGTACCTTTGGCGGTCCGTAAGTTTTGTTTACTCGTTTTGGATACAGAGGCATGACCTTGGCAGAAAAAAAACATGGCGCGGGAACTTGCTCGTGTCTGAATTATATTGTATTACATACTTTTTACCTTACATTCTTGGGTATGCTCTAATTGGTGCTATATTATTGATTTTATTGCGTATCATTATCTATTTTTGACGCGCTTTGTAAGCGCAGTTTACATTCGCGGTAGCGTGACGCTCGGTAGAGTATAACATGGCCGGCATGTGAATGTCAAATACACACAGTACATTTGACGAAACGTCAAGCGAAGCTACTAGACAAAAACCTCTTTTTGTTTTGTATCCAAATATTTTAAGCCTTTTTTCCCGTAGCTATATTGAGCTATGATAATCCTCTATAAATATAAACTCTATTCTTTGGACCTTTCTCTAGTAGTATCGTAGTCAATGACCCGGCAAAATTTGTATGTAGGTGTTTTGTAAGCAATTTCAAACTTCCTTTGTTCAACAACTGTAGAGTATTATTAATCCATAGGGAAAAACGAGGCAAAATTCGTAAATCCAACACTGAACTCTAATAAAATTAAAATGTGAACGTGGTTTATTCTATCTCTTTCCCACTGAGTAACCTAAATTCAAGCCATTAACGAACAGGCGCGTTTCAAACATAACCTCAACGATGGCATTAATATCAATAAAGATTGTAAGATTTTCGATATAAGTATCACATGATCAACAGATCATTGCCTCATTGTCGTTTTAGAATTTTGAGGGATTTTAACGTCATTTTGGGCTATGTATACTCTGACTGTCGGCAGTTCGTATTTGCTACGGGAAAATAGGCCGTATGACGCCGGCCCCTTACTTAGCGTCTCTTTCCCCCATACTAATAACCCACGCTACTTTTATTGTTACGAATCCTTGTCACCTGCGCTTCATTATCTTGCACGTAAACCGTATTCGCCACTTTAGTCAATAAATTGTATGTGAACAATTCTTTTGTTTTCGTTGCAATAAGCTCTACTGGCATTACTGGCTTTTAGCCAGTTAAAATTGAGAGTGATCTCGACGAAATAACTTCATTATCTATATTTGTAAAAATGGTTTTAACCATTATATTTGAAATTGACGATGCTTGAATGGTTATACTATTGAGAAGAAGCAAATCAAAATTGAATTGATACATCGGTTATATTTATGTAGGGTATGGATATAAAAATTATTTATTTGTGTAATCTAAATTGTTTTTTATAGGAAAAAACGGTAGAGGCGAAAAAGGCGCGAAAGGAAGAAAATGGCGGCGGTGGGGAAGACGAGGGTCACAGTGATGAGGATGACTTAGAAGGTTTCGAAGGAGAAGGCGACGGGGAAGAGGACGACGATGAGGAAGTTGAGGGTGAGGAAGGTGAAGAAGATGAGGAAGAATTAGGGGAAGGCGAGGACGACGATCTAGAAGGTAAATGATTAGTTTGAGTAAACAATAAAAAAACTTCATTGTACCATCACATTTTTGTAGCTATTCATCAAATAGTAGCACACCAAAATCTATCTGCAGGAATTCTGTAGAAATTCATTAGAACGTAGGACTGCATCGTTATGGTGCGAAATCTAATTGCTAAATACTTTGGAAGTTATACGTTGAATTCTTCAAAAATGTCCTAGGAGCGAATTTTTTAGCACTCTTTGGAGCACTGAGTTGTTTATATTAAACTGGAACTTTCATTTTTGTATTTGTTATATTCGTTGTTCGAATTGAACAACGCATTTTATATCCTTCTCATATTTATCAAAGTCGTATATTATTTGTACTGATATTTATATTCCCGTCGTCTTTTTTGAACCCTCTCCAACGTCTTTAGCCACCGCACGATGTAATTCAAGTAGGTGGGTTGTGCACGCACATTTTCTCCCGCCATTGTTATAGTTAAGCGCGTCGTTGAAACCTTACAAGCTGCAGCCGTGATGTTCTTATAGATATATGTGTCACTTTATTGTGTTAAGATAAAACTCTTTTTTTTTGCTTCTTAAGATTTTTATCCGTTATTAACGATACGCTTAGCACAGATGCAATTCGCTATTGAAGAAATCGAGATTTTCATACGAAAATACCATCTTTGATGGATTTCCCAAAAATTTGCTTTGACAAAACCTTGTCTTGACAGTTACGCACACGACAAAAAAGAAAGAAATCGCCTAAAATTCAAGTTCGAGATGATCTTTCCTACATATCTCTTTTACTTTAGCTCAGCATATTGACTTGCCACTATTCTATCTTGGGTTATCAGTTATAATAATAAAATTAGACTTGGGAATTCCCTGTTTGATCTTATTTTAGAATAGTTTCATTCAAATGAACTCTTAGTTCTAAATGACTGATTCTGTTGTATTAGGAATTCGGATGTTTAATCGTTTTTCGTTGCTTGCAGACGACGAAGTAGAAGAGGAATTATTAGGGGAAGAAGAAGAGGATGACGCGTAATACGCCTCGTGCTCTTTGTAAGGACAATGTCACAGTGAAGTAATATAGTGTATGTGACGCCCCGGACTGGCGCGGCCGCGCTTCGTCCCAACTGCCGCCGCGACCGACCCGACAGCCTGACGCAGCCAGTTGGGAACTCGCGTGGCCGACATCACTCCCACCTAAAACGGGTGCACTTATATTTGAATGACAAAAAAACCTAATTAAGTCTAATCCAATGCAGATTTTTCTATAATTTAAGTTCGGTACTCTGAAGCTGTATCAATTTTTCACGGTTCGCTGCAACAATTTATTAAGTAATTAAGACTTAGTAGAATACTGTTGAATTTTGTCATGAAATGTACAAATGTGTTTTGGGAAGTAAACTTTATTTCTAAGTGAAATTTACTCTGTATTTAGGTTAACCTGTAAGCCCGAATGGTGAAGTTGTGATATTTTTCTACACACAGTAGCATATTCAACATGTAATGAAATAGAATAACCCGGCACGGCTGTATTGATTAATTTAATAATAGAGAATAAGCGTAAGTCACAAAGCTCAATTCTTCATTTCTTGTTGTCGATGAGAGTTTGTGTGTACATATTTTAGTGTAAGGGAAGCCTGAGAGTTTTTAATCAGTAACAATTAATGTAAAATAGTGTGGTTATTGAATTTCTGCATCCAAGATAACTATTGTTTTTAATAAATGGTAACTTCGTTGTGTTTTCTAAACCTCCGCTACTTCGTCGACTCCTTAAACTCCTTTAGTGTACTTGGTGGAATCGTTGCTAGGGTTTTCCGATGACCCAATCGTTTCGGGTCGATGGTGACTCGAGGAGTTTGGCGCTGACGTGGGAGTGTACCGCGTTTATTTTGCAAATATTAGAAAAACATCACAATTTTGCCATTATCTGTAGACCGTAGCTCACCGCGCGCCCGCCGCCCGCTCCCCTGCGACTGATAAAGAGAGCGCGACGGTCGCCGCGGTGCGATAGCGACGCTGACATCCAAAACCTGCCTGGAACTTTGTCCATACTATTGATAATTTAGGTTAGCTCCCAAAGTTCGGTATTCCATTGTTTGAGGTGTGGAATGAGAGATTCGTAGTTTAACGAGAATTAGTGTAGGTCGGTCGTGGTGATATCGAGGAAGGGACGCTCGGAGCCGGCGCCCGGCGACGAGGCCGGCAGGGAGGGCGAGTGGCGTCGGGCCCGCGTGGCCTCGTTCGATTTGCCGCGCGCCCCCCGTCGCCCGCCGCCCGCTGCGCCGCGTCTACGCGCCCGGCCGCCCGCACCAAGCTACGGCAACGCGTCGCCGCGCGCGGAGCGACACCGCCGCGCGTCGTACATCGCCGCACCGATCGCGCCGAGCGGCGATGTATAACGGGCGCGCATCCGGCCTGTCTCTGAGCGAGTTCAGTGCTCACACCGGCACTCGCCGGGCGCCGGCCGATTCAATAAATATAAATCTTGAATGACTATATTTTTTTACTACACCCGGCGCTCGGACGAGGCGGCGGAGTGATTAGGAGGAGCATTTAGCGAAATTGTCATCGATACTAAATACTTGACCTTATTTTATTAGGATTGACATTGAATGAAATAAATTTGAATTATTAGATCACCTTATTGATTATATAGTTTCTCACTTGTAAGGTAAGAATGAGCTGTCGCATATTATGTACTATGTACGAATAATAATGTGAATACCTTAGTACGATTTTTATTTATTTGTGATGTTGAACACTATTGATTTTCTACGATGGACGAAATGTAAATACAACCGATTTTAAGTAAAACGTTATTTTGTTTCCTAAGCCTATTTATTTGTCCCTACGGAGATAAATGCATAACATTCCCTCGTGAGTGATGCCGATTCCTTCATTTCAATGATTTTAAAGATAGCGTTGTAAAAATAAATTGCGCCACTTTTGTATCATGTGCAAATGATAGGCTGCGTTCACATTGGATAAGACAATCCGGCGTTACCGGCACGTAACGCGGTGAATTAATTAAGATGGTAAGTACCGAAATCTACCAAATGCTGAACCCGCTATGATTTTATATTGCGATTTATAAATAAAATAATGAAAACCTTGCCTGGACGTCCGTCATAAAAAAGTTGGTGTACCGACCTACGTACCTGACGTAATCGTTCTTTACCGGAGTTGGGCCTTCATTTGTGTTGAATTAAATTAAATTTTATAAATAAGTTTATAATATTGGGTATCTACCTACTTAAAGACTTAATTTGATATAAAAAGTTGCTACAATATGTAAGGAACTTAGTTTATTAGTGGATTATAGCGACATCTAGTGAGCGCAATGTGCGATTATATATCAAAGGTCTTTTACAAGATGGCGCTAGTGGCAGTTTCGTCCGATATGGCGCGAAATTCAACACGAGGTCGCAATAATGATATTATGACTACTACTTTTTTAAATTAATCATTATTCACTAAACAAATTATCGACACAGTTTATCACAGATTGCAACATATTTTACGTTCTTTTTAGTTAATATGTAGTTACCTGGCGGATTGTTAACAATCACTTTATAGAAACGATTTGTATGTAGTAGGTCTATTTACTTAACATAGTAGGTATTATATGTATAAGTATAGGTACGTGCCTCCTGCTCTTATAATTAATATCTTAAGTAACTTATTTAACTTAGAAACTAAGCTTAGAAAGAACCGGGAGATATTAAAATTCTACGAGGTAACTAATACAGTCTAGGTACACCTGCTATATATTTCAAGTCTAACAGCGTGCGAACAACACAATTTCCCGGTTTCTTTATCCACTAGCGGCATGTTGCGATTTGCTGCCCGACAAACAAAATTATAGGTAGGTAGGTACTATACTTGCTAGTCGCCAAGTCTTTGAGACTTTACCAGTTGAAAACAAGGCGTGACTAAAGGAGGACGTTAGTTTCCTTTGTTCGGCCTAAACATCGTAACTTACGCGTAATTTTTAATTCAAAATATTTTCTCTAACCAAGCTTATTCCAATTCTAAACTGAAGTAATATTTTATGCGTGATTATTTGCTGTTAAAATGGTGAAACTAATCCAACTGCAGTGAAAATAAACATATTTTATTGTAAAAGTGATGAGCCCGGAATTCAAGGTAAACATAAACAAAACAATATCATTTTCATAAGCTCGAACGTGAGATATTGAATTTTTTGCTAAAATTTTTTGACAACATTTTTTCATGTGACAACAAATCGATAATTTAAAAATAGAAATCAAATGATTAGTATCCTTAAAATATTTGTCAAATGTTTAAATGATGAGTTCCGATAAGTAGGTAGGTAGTTATAATAGGTATATTTTTTTGGAAAATTGCTCAAAATTTATAAATATCGTAGATTTTTATATTAACTAAGTACTTACCTACTAAATTATTATTTTTTAAATTCAGTTGTTGAGGAAAATAAGGTTAAAGCGATGGGTCAAAGAAGGGTCAAAGCTTTAGGTGTTATGCATCGACGTACAGTAGAATCCCGATTATCCGAACATCGATTATCCGAACATCCGATTATCCGAACTCATCGTGATCACTCAAAAGATGTAATTGATTTCGTCAAAGATCAATAACAAGTTATTTCCAACCAAAATTTTAAATAACATAGGTACTTTGTAATTCATTTGCTTTGAAATCGATTATCCGGATTTTCGATTATACGGAATACCCCTTGTTTTATTTGATCCGGATAATCGAGATTCTACTGTAGTTAGTTAGTTGTAGATAAGCTTTACAACCAAAACAGCCTTGTTTTCAATAACAAAAGATTACACCTAGCTATATACTAGTTAATTGACTATTAAAAAAACCCCGAATCAGTCTATAATGATTTAGTAGGACGTATCTGTAACACTGAAGATAAGACAAGCGATTTGTTTTAATAATCCTTACTTACCTAAGTAATTATTATTATACTTAATTCTTAGTTGCTTTGTCAATTCGAGAAGTTTATTTACTTAACTTACCTGAATGCTGAAAGTTTCATCCACTTTTCATAACTAACATACATATTATTTATACACTATATTCTTGGTAATTGATAAACCATAGAAAATAAAAAACAACAGAATTTGAAAAAAATAATCTACATTAACCATCATGACAGAATAAAATTTTGCTCTAATAACACAGACAAATAACTCCTGGACGATTTGCACTGTCAATTCTGTGACTCTTGGAATTTTTGTCTATGATAGGGATCCTCCATGATTCTTCTGCCTGAACTTTTGAAGAAAACCTCAATTAAGGTCCCGCTTCAATAGTTATACACTCAAGCTTGGCCTCTGGCCCGCCAAGGTTTTGTAAGTGGCCCACTCCGGTACGAGTACAATGTAATATAACTAAGCTTCAAATTCTAGTATAAAACTAACATTTATAGTAATAAGGGTTACACAGGATTGTATTGAATTTCCTGCTCGATAGCAAGCATCTAGATGAAATTCTTAAAAAATGTTCCCAATATCAATATTTTCACTTAATACAGATTATCTATTTTTAGTCAGAACGAAGCCAAATATGGGTAAATTTTTGAAATTGCTGCAAGGTGCTCGCTGCCCTGAAGTCGTCATCGAAACGGGAATTTTAAAAATCTATAAGTATATAGTAATCAAATTGCCAAAAGATTTTCATATATGTACTTTGATAAAGTGGCCCAAGATAAAAAAAGTTTGAGTACCTATCGCCGAGACCGTTTTCTCTATCTGTGTCTCTTTCTGTGTCATTGTGCTTCATTGTAGTGCATAAACGGATAGACCAATTTGAATGCGGTTTTTTTTAATTCAAAAGCGAGATTAAATGGGATACTCCTACCTACTTAGTACTTATATATTTATATTATTTTGATGAAAACTGGAGTAGAGATCTGAGTAATCATTTAATAATTATTAGATTACTTCCACTTATCTAATTGAGTTGATATTTTTTGGTACTTACTTAGTATAAGGTCAGGGGGAGTAAGAGAAACGGTGGGGTAAGAGAAACACAAAGCCATATCTAACAAACTATGCAGTTTATCGATATTTGCTCTCAGCCAATAAAAGAGTATTGACGAAGTGGTATCAATTTTTCAACATAGATGTTGCTGCGATAATTCTACAAGGTAATATTTAAGAAAGAAATTTGACATTTTTCAAAACTCAAAACACGAGTTAGACGCGGTTATATTTATTGCTTGTTTTAAAGTGATTTTATAGAGTTTTCAAAAGTTTTTTGCGGTAAGTACCTTGAATAAGGTATAGATTTAATGTTCCAATTGTATTTTTTGTCTAAAACGTTCAGATTATTAATTTAAGACATGGTAAGGATTCTAGTCACTAAAAGTTTTGAGTGGGAAAGTGAAACAGAGATGAGCTGGGTAAGAGAAACATGTGTTTCACTTACCCCATGTCAGAGATTACCAACCTTTTTTAAATTATATCTTATTTAAAAAACTAATATTTGATTATTATTATAGGCCGTCTTGAGTCTGACACACCAGTCATTCTGTTCGTTCGAGCGTCATTCATAAACAACAGGGGCCCAAGTCTGCTATTGCAATTGTAGTTACATTACAGTTACATTGCCTATCAATGACATCCCAATTGCTACTTTTAGCAATTTGACTTGGGGCCCAGGGGTTCAATTGTCTATCAATGACATGACAATTGCTAAAAATAACAATTGTCATGTCATTGATAGACAATGTAACTACAATTGCAATAGCAGACTTGGGCCCCTGGACTGATGTTGATGAAACTTATCACACATATAGAATCATCTGTACATAATATTATATTCGTTGTATAGAATAAATATATGTTTTTATTGACAGTAAGACTTAGTATATTTAATTTTATTCCCATAATTATTTTGATAAAATTTGAGGGAGCTGCTAGTTATAAAAAGTTAATCTATTTATATAAGGAAAAGGTGACTGACACTGGCTGACTGATCTATCAACGCACAGCTCAAACTACTGTACGGATTGGGTTGAAATTTTGCCTACAGATAGCTATTATGACGTAGGCATCCACTAAGAAAGCAAGAATAGAAGAAGACGTAAAAATATTGTAAACATGGTGTTAGCTAATTAATAAAAATTTATAACGTACCAATTTTTGTTTTGGTTTACTACCCCTGACTGCTTGACTATGTTTCTCTTACCCCATTTTCAGTTTTTTTCTTTTATTTAAGAAACTAGACCATATAGCCATGCACTGAGACTCGTATTCGATTGAAGCAATTAAAGATGTCATTTTAGTCCTTGAAATAGTTCTGTAGACCTTATATTAGCAGCGTACTGATCATTGTTTCACTTACCCCATTTTGAGGGTAAGTGAAACGAAACCATGGTCTACTTTTACTTAGTTATTTTATCGTTATTTGCACTAATAGAGGACTTAAAGATCATGTCATAGAAAGCCCATTTAAGGAAGAGTACTTTGCATTGATCGTTATTTAAATTGACATTTTTTTTATTAACTTAGAGGTCATTTTGTAGAAAAAACAGAAAAGTATGTTTCACTTACTCCCCCTGACCTTACTTAAGTACCTACCTACCTAGTAGTCAATGACTTTGGAATGGATAGACCCTTCCCCTGATGATACAACGAGACAGTCTGCGAACTACCCAACTCCTCAACAACTTACAGCAGATATGTTGTGTTTGGGATCATTAATTTCGTCATGATGAGTTCCTACTTATCTAATTGATTTGTAGGCAGGGACCAGGGACTGATGATGGAGTAGAAAGGTGGTCACAGGAACTCAAGTCTATTACATATAGGTAAATATAGGTTAAAGCTAGATATGCATACTTATGTTGATGTAATATGTAGTACCTAGGTACCTAAGTAATTAGTTAGTCAAGAAAACCGGCCATAACTACCAAGAACTCTCACTTGTAATTTCTTATTAGTGTTGTTTGTCACGAGTGTATCGATATGAAACTCAGGCAGACATTTTATTTTAATCTGCTGTGTCGTCTGACCATAAAAGTTTTGTCTTAATATGGTTTTTTTTGTGATATAGGTACAAGGCTATCAGATGTTATTGAACAATTTATAACACAAAAAATAGGTACGAAGCAAGTGTAGGTACCTTGCTAAGCTATACATTTTTTCTGTTGAAGTAATTAGTTACTTACTGTGCTATGCCAAAATTATCTTATATACTGAGAAAACAAAAACAATTTCTTTCCACTTTAGTACTGACTCTCAACGTTCATTTATTGACGCATTTTTATAAGAGTTCCAGTATTTATTTAAAAAAACAATGTCTGACATAATATTTAGGTAATGTTAGACCAATTGATTATGATGTGTGAAATCGAAAGTTCATAGTTCATATCCCACCGTTTTCCCGTCATTCCTACATCTTAGCATAAGTTTTACGTTAAGTTGTTCAGCATTTAGCCGTAGGTACAGAACATGACTAATATTTCCCAGTTCTAATAGGTAAGTAGGTACGTCATTAATAAATTCACAATACGAAACAAAGACGTTCGCAAAATTTAAACATCTCATTGTTCAATGAAGTGGAGTACTACCGGTCATCGGTATAAATAAACATTCCGATTATTATTGAATTAATAAATCAGTTATAATCACCTCTTCTTATGAGGAAAACAACAAGCTATAATGTAAGAAAAATCGGACCGACCTCAATATACCGAAATAAAGAATGACTAACCGATTTTGATAAAATCTTTATTTCATCATAGGAAACAGCTAAGTTGAAATAAATAAAAAAAGGATTTTCACAATTTGATTAATATTTTCGGAGAAATGCGTAGACAAACATACACCTTTAAAATTTTGTGTAGCTATTGTTATGTATCTAGATGTACTAGTAGGTACCTATATACGTAAAACAACATACAAGATATTTGTTTAACGTGCTGAAATTATCTTATCACACCATTGATTGGAGGAATAGAAGCTACTTCAACTCTCAACACAGTATCAAATATCAATAAGTACCTATTAAGACGAGACAATCACCCGAGGTTCATTGCCTCTTTCGTTTTTCCTTAAGATAAATTACCTATTAACTTTGTCCTTTGTAATGTTGTTAGTTATCAACAACATTACACATCCTGTGTTGTAATGTTGTTGTTTCTCCTTAGGAATCCCAGGTCAGCATGGAATGGTCCCTTTTTCATTACTTCGCGCAGACCCTCTGTTTCTCTCTTGCTCTTCTCTTCTTTTTCTCTTGACTCTCACCTATCCATAATACCTAAGTTGAGATACATATTTTGTGCTGGTATGATTGTCGAGGTAATGTACCAGGGACTGATAGCGGTAGACCATACGTCTCAGTCCCTGTCAGTCCTCAGTCGTTTCAGTCCCTGCTCAGTGCTCAACCTCATATCATAGGTTTCTTTGAGATCTGCGCAAACTCAGGCATGAAGTTTCCTCACAATCTTTCAATCAGAAGCCTAATGGTATAGTTCTTTCAATTCACGAGGGCGCGTGGCTCATGGTTGTGTGTGTGTCGTACCTGTATAAGTGGGAGCGAGAGCTTGCTTGCGCCTGACCGCTCCCACCTAGTATCCTGCCAGGCACGCACACTTACGCAATGTGCGTGTATACGACGTAACCACAAGTAAAGCTCACGTACCCTCGTGAAATGCAAGAACGATTCGCATTTTGTCCATATAAAAGTGCCATTTTGTATGGAGTCGCGTACGCATCAATTCGGCCTTTGTGGCATCGATTCGGCTTTCGGATTTTTTGTACCTCAAATCCGTATAATACTGTAACATGCGTGCAATGCGAAAGGATCCTTAAAGAGTGTTATATTTGATTGAACGCATCTTGCTCAGCTAATCGCAACTAGGGATGCATGAAGTATCGATATATCGATAAAATCTAAACAACAAATTTTGAACTTTATGAAACTCTAGTGTCTGCTTATAACCGAGTTCCAAAAAGGAAGAAGTTATCGAACTCGGTCTCGATCTCGATCTCAACTCAAGCTCAACTGAACTCAACAGAACTCAACTCAAGTTAAAATTCAACTCAACTCTGAAATCATATGGAAAAAATCAAATCGACGCGCATAGGTTTGGTTCCAGCCTAAACGCACATAATTAACAGGTGCGTGCCGTGCGAGCGTCACAGGACCGAACCTGCGTCCCCCGAATAGGCGACCGCTAAGCTATCACTGCTCAAAAAAGTTTCAGGGTTTTTATATTAAACTTAATATTGCGTTACTGCGTAATTACTGCATTGACCGAATGAAGCGAGGTCGCCGACTCTACTCGGCTGAATTTGCACTTGTCCGTCCGCTGCCGACTGCCAGTCATATTAAGTAATTACTTAAACAACTTACCTAAGTAAATTGGGTACTTGACTTTTTTTAAAAATATAATATGACATTCACGTTATGACATATATGTACAATAAATATTTTTATATGTACAATATGTACAATAAATATTTTTAATATTATAACACAATGGTATTTTTCTTTTTTTAATATCTGAACTAGTTTCGAAAATATAGAGCTTTTAAGTTCCCTATTAGACAAAGATAGTGCTATTAAATCATAACGTCACGATACAGTAGCTCCGTACACATCCCATAGAATATTTCGTTTTAGAAAGAGACGGACACAAGCAAAGAAGAACTGATTTTGATTTTATTTATTTTTTTGTTTGAAAGGTGAATTATTCGGGAGTTGGAAAGGGCTTGACTAGTAGAGCACTATACACAATGATAAATTTCAAATCCAAGATGGCCGCCAACACAAAATGGCGAATGTCATTTTTTTTATTTCACATGTCGGGGATGTTTAAAAAATTACACTTGTTCATGACAACTCAAAAAACGCTGAAACCCTACCTAAAGCCGTCTCCACCATCCCCTTATAACGGCCCCTGTTCTCACATCTAATCAATTTAATCACAACACGTCAAAGTTCAGACAAACCACCATCTGAACGTGAGGGTAACTATCAAACATATCCAAATATTATTTAATCAATTATACTGATCTAAACCTCAGGGCAATATTTACTCGATTAGGGCGCGATTGTTATCGCAACCCATCAATCAAATACAATGACCTAGACGCGGGAGCATCCAATAGCCGAATGAGTATCTGGAAGAGACTGAATTCGTAACGTCAAACCTGCCGTATTTATACCGTTCAAGTCGGCGTCAGTCGGGCGCACCAGACGGGCGCCTACGTCATCAACAAAGTCAAATATCGGTTTTATCAAACTACCTTCAATACAGTTCAATACATTAAAGTTATATATCTTTACTATTACAATATTTCGCTAACATTCACGAATTAGAATTACCTATTTCTTTTGCCGGCAGAAGGCAGGCTAAATAGGGCCAGTGTGTGTATGGGTTGTGACGCATCGCACCAATTCTTGATTCAGAGCGTGCTATGACATTGACTCTCGCCCTCTTCCGAGCGACGTGATCTGGGTTGATCATAATAGCTTGTCGGAAACTGGCTAAGCACGCGATTACGTTCTAAGTAGGTACTGCTTCTATGCGGAAGTTGTCGAAGTACAATGATTATTGCAATCTTCTTTTTCATTTTAATCTGGTAATCAATACAAATATGTATCTTCTAAAGCGTAGATATAGTTAACTAAGCCATCATAAAGATCAAAGTCGTTCTGGTAGCGCCTCAAGTGAATAGTTTTAGAACTAAAATTAAACGTATGAATTGGCTCGACTGTATTAAGGCGCCCGTAAACGGTCAAACGTGTTTGGGAAACACGTAAAATTTTTACGTGTTTGTCAAATTATTTGATAGTCTGCGGTCATATTTGACGCGTTTGTCAAACAAACTACGTGTTAGGCAAACGAAAACGGACGGAATTTGAACGGGTGTTTGATCGTGTGCGCTGGTGTTCGATGACCTTGTTCAAACAAAACCGTAACAAAAACGTAAAATTTGACAAACATGTTTGACCGTTTACGGGCCCCATTATAGTTAGATAGGCTCATTTTTAAGTGCCTTAGCACATCCTGACTACAAGTTAGGTTCTCGTAACACCAATTATACTCATTTAATAGCTACATTGACCTGAGGAAACTCATCGATGACTCCGCAAAGCTATTTGTTCTAAATTAGGTATATTATAAATTCATTGTACTGAAAACAAAGAAACTAGTTAATTGATAAAATAATTATATTTTAACGACCTCCCTGTTTGATGTTCGTGTGGAAAGGCAATTCATATCTAAGTTATCTGGTGGGAGGCTTCGGCAGTGGCTAGTTACCACACAGTTTTCAAACCGTGTCGCCAAGCGATTTAGCGTGCTGTTATGATGCTGCGTAGAAACCAATTAGGGGTACCTACTTACATGAGCTTAATAACAAGTGTAAATTAAAAATTTAAAACACCCCCGACATTTACAACATCAGAATCGCTAGTCAGAAATCGTTAAAATATAAATATGTAATCTGCCATTTTGTGGCGGCGGCCATTTTGGACTGATTTTCATCAAACATAGCTTAGAGTACTCCCGACAAATTCACCTTTCAAACAAAATCAAAATCAGTTCATCCGTTCGGGAGCTACGATACCACAGACAGACAGACACGTCAAACTTATAACACCCGTCGTTTTTACGTCGGGGGTTAAAAATTGTTAACCACTAAAATAAATTGAGATTCGAGCTAGAAAGATTAAAATAATATCATCACTGCTTTAATAAGGATTCATGCGTATTATAATACAGCCCCGTGCCTCGGAGAGCACGTTACAAACTCCGGTGCGTCTAAATGGTACCAGTGGTAGATTCATTAACAATTCAAAAGTGTTTGTAAAAGTTTATTTGAATAAAAAATATTTCTATTTCTTAAATCGCTTTAGATTAGCTTATTTAGATTAGCTATAGAGATTTAAGAGTGCACCTGTGTTCGTGCATATATTTGTGCACTACAAAATCTCCTCCATAGTAGATTATTCTTCGTCGAGTGTGATCCTAATCAGGATATGGGAGAATATTATTACATCACAAACGGATTGCAAGTTTGAACATGCGACCTTGTAGATTGTCTTCAAAAGGTTACAATCGCTGAGTCAACGGCGCTGTTGAATGTTGACCTAAAAAAGGGCTTACTGAAATCCAAAACTCGAAACAAAGTGTACTAAAATATAAAGTATAAATTTCTAGGTATGCACTATGTAGGTATATAGTTAGTACGTGACTGAGTGCTTAACTATTGCTGATGTGATGACTGATGATGATACATGATATTAAAGTTTGAGTCAAATGCAACGCGTAACGGCAGCGCAATGTGAGCGAACTGCAGGGCGTCACACGCTATGCGCACGGGGCTTGTAGTTAACCAACAGTAACCGCGACTCTCCTGATGCTGAGCGGGGCGCGCGGCGAGTGATGTGGTCGGCTATCACGATGCGATGTAATTACCGCCTTAAGATCAACTACATACATCAAAATTCAAAATTTATTTATTTCATGTAGGCCAACTTGTAGCTCTTATGACACATCATAAATCTACCACCGGTTCGGAATGCAGATTCTGCTGAGAAGAGCCGGCAAGAAACTCAGCAGTTGCTCTTTTGAAAAGAATTTTTTTACAATAGGTAACAAAACTATGCTATTATACATAGCATAGTGCTTCTACAATGAAGCTTCAAAAATGCATACGTAGGTACATACAATCCAACACATGTTAAGACGGGCAGACATAGCAGACCCATTCCCGTTGGTGGTTTTAGTTCGTCTAAATACATAAACAGCCAGCGCGTTGGACAACTTACGTTAAGGGTTTACCACTACCATCGCCTCGCGTTGTGTTTATTTCTTGCCTTAAAGTAGTTACTGCATTTACAAGGCCTCTTCTTAAGTAGTTAAGTAGATACATGATCCATGCGAACGGGTGATTTGTTTGCCAGTCGGTTACACCTGGCGTTGGTAGAATGCCTCCCGTCTTTTCTTCTCGGGAAAAAAGGTTTATTTTAGGTACTTACTTTAATTTTAAAACGGGTCCCGTACGTCACGTGGAAATTCACAACATTACGACGAATTTTTGTGGTATTTAAAAAACGCGAACGAGGTCGCTTACGCAGTTATATACGTTTTTTTAAAAGAATATTAGCCAAGTTGAACTTGACTTATATTCTCTACCCTTCAAATAAGCCTGTGCTAGGAGGGGTACGACAATAGTGCAACGGGTGGGGTTCGAACCTGCGACCTTTCAGTTTTCAGTCCGTTTAACCGTTGGGCTATTGAGGCTTGGATTGAGATATTTGACAGCACCGTATTGGTAAACCAGTAAAATAAAAATTTGTTGACTCATAAATATAATTACTCATATGACAGAGTGTGGTAGTACTAACTATACGTAATCAACTGGTCCAAACTTGAGTTGACTCTCAAGTTCAAGGTGATAAACTTTATCTTTAGCTGACAGTGATATCTTTTGGCCAATAACCGCTAACAACAATTTATATCAACTTGTTATTGTAGGTATATTTCAAATTCAAAATACGAGTACTCTAACGATCTAAAGATTTTAGCCAAGTTTGTATTTCTAAGGGCACTAATCTCAGACCCAAGGGATTTTCATCAGGTTTTTTCCAATTGATAGCTGATAGCCTTCAGTGAGAAGTTTAGTGTGTATTGTATATGGTAGGTTGGTAGGGTTGGGTCGCAGTGGCGTACATAGGATGTACAACAGGGAAGGCGGATGATATAAAATGGAAAAAATCTCCGTATGAGTTAAAAAGCATCCTGTATAGTTTATCCGATTGGGCTGAAACTTGGCATGAAGATAGCTTGCATCCTGGAGATGGACATGTCCTGGGCAATTAGCTTCTCAGTCGTTACACTCTTGGCAGAGTGGTCGTGGTCGTCATTTCGGTGCTGTGGCACCCTTCACTATACGCCGCCACTCCTCCCTAACAGCTGCTTTTCTTGTGCATTCGTGCAACGGGACATCCACCGCAGCCCTCACCTGGTCCGTCCATCTCATTGGCGATCTGCCACGTCCCCTTGTGCCCTCTACTTTACCTTGGACCACTAGACGTTCAATTGACTCAACCTCCCGTCTTGATACGTGACCAAAGAAAGTGATAGACGCTGCTGGGCAATGAGTTAATGACTTATAAATTCTTTTGTATTTTCCAGATGTCCCGTGTGGTTTGGTTGGCGTGGTGCGCGTTGTGCTGCGCTTGCGCAGGCGAAGCTTTGCGAGTGGGCGTGGGCATCGCTGACGTCACGGGACCACCCGCTGAAGTTGGCTTCGTAAGTCGTTCGCTCTACTGCCACTGCTCCACCTGCGTCGTAACGCGTAAATTAACACGATAATAAAGGCATTACGCGGATGGGGCCAATATTTTAATGCGTTAAATGTGTTGTAGCATTACTAATGACGTTAGACACTAAGCGATAACTCAGATGGCGGTTTTTTGGACACATCTAAGGATTTTAAAGAGTTGAATGACGCATTAAACTTTGTTGGCTATTTTAGCGTTGTCTCATTCTGTGCAGCGCATGCGCTATGAGGACGTTTGAATGTGATTTTGAACACGGACGACAGAGCAAAACACTATTACTCTAGTTAACGCACTGATTTATGAAAAATTACTTTTGGTCGCGTCTTTTCTTTTAATGTTTAGCCACCTGTTTAACGCGTTATTTTTTAATGCCCTAATTTAGGCCATTTGAGCGCAGCCGTTAACACTAACATTAATGCAGATGGAGCAGTAGCATATAGTTTTCAAATGCGAAAGTCGGAAATGCTGGCCTTGTGTTTTACTGTTGTATTCTTATGTCAACTGTCACTTACCATCAGGTGAGATCGCAGTCAAGGACTATCTTGTCATCCAACAAAAAAAAGGATATCTCAAAGGGTTAGCATTTTCGATGAAAGCTCCCGGCGTCTATTTGATAAATAAAAAGAAATTAATAGGCGTTATATAGGTAATTGAACGCTTGAAGAATGCTTCGCGGTTCTGTTGATAAATTAAAAAACCTTAGTTAAACGTTGTTTAGGTAATAATGCTTCACGGTTTATTGAACGGCCGAAGGTTGTCGGCTTTGATTAAGTAGTTTACTTTCATTTACCTACTACTACTAGCTGCGTTCATGGACATATTATAATTATTCACAAAGGACATTAATTCCACACTTTAGTCTGTACATACCTATTATGTGCCTAGGCCTGATGGAATAACATAATAATATGTAGTTAGATTAGGTGATAGAAATAATTTAGTTTTTGCGTGGAGGTAACAAAGAAAACAATTAAATTTTTAATAGTCTTAAGAATTTATTTGAAGTTTCAAATACCTCAACGGCTTAAGGTGGTATACAATCAGACCGGTTATTCTAACCAAAGATAATCGACTTCTATTATCTCTGGTTCTTACAGTATTTAATACTGTCTCATGTGTCAGTTATATTTCTACTAGCTTTTGCCCCCGCGACTTCGTCCGCGTGGAATTAGGTATTGGGGTGGAATTTTCAAAAACTGTGACACACGTACTTCTTTATTTTTAACTGAAAGCTCTAATACCAACTTTGATGGAAACAGCTTGAAAAATGACGGAGTTTCATATAAACTTCCATCCCCTATTTAAACCCCTTAGGGGTGGAATTTCCAATAATCCTTTCTTAGTGTGCGCCTACGTCATAAAAGGAACCAACTGTAAAAATTTCAAGTTTCTAACTTCAGTAGTTTAGGCTGTGCGTTGATATCTCAGTCAGTCAGTCAGTCAGTCAGGAGTTTGAATTTTATATATATAGATTATCTCTGGTTCTAACAGTATATAACACTGTCTAACATGTGACTGAGTTACATATCTAATAGAGAAGCTAAGCACGTCATCGTTTACTCAATAGATAGACGTCCACAGCTGCACAAAAGTAGTTTGCAATTTGCAAGGCTCGCCACGGAACACAAGCTTGTGTTGCTTGTTTCCAGATTTGAATAAGACGTTTTGAAAGCTTATAAATGCGCTTTGAAATTGCGTTTTGAACTAACAACGTTTTCAAAAATAATATTTATTCTTAGGCTAAACAATAATGCATAAGTATGCAACAGACCATCTGAGTCCTTGTCAAATATAGCAGAATGTTTTATGTTATTAATGTTATGATACAAGTTGGGCAATATAATAACTGGTCCGCAAGGCCTTCTTTAATGGCACTAGCCGCAGCTATTGCAAAAGTGCACATTTTATTCACAACTTTTATTATATCGTAAAATTTATTCACAACTTTTATTAAATCGGTTAAAGCAAGATCTTGCATTTTTAATTTTTAAAATGATTGTAACTATACAAATGACAGTTTGAATTATGGACATAGTTGTCATAAAATATTACTTCGATTATTATCGATATTTCGATCCAATTGCATGGACCGTGGTCACGACGGGACTGCGGTGTTGTGAGACGTCAAATTGAAGATGCTTCAAATTGATGCGCCACATTTGACATACGGGTTTTTCCCGTCATTCTGGAACTAATAATAATAATATAGGGATGCAGGAAGTGCCAAAAAGTACCTATCAACGTAAATAGTTGTTAACTAGCGCCCTCACTAGTTTTAGTTCCTTGGGCACTCGTAACTGTTTACGGTGGCAAAATGGACAAGTATGTCCAAAAAAAATATGACAGCGGCCTGTCGTGTTAATCCATGGAGGAATCAAGTTTTTTGCAGTGTTAATCATAATAACTATCTATAATCTATGATTAACACTGGACTTTCTACTGTGATTTCTCTTTTGAACCGACTTGATTGACGCCATCTTGGCGTTGTAAGCATAGATATGAGTGTCCTGGAACTAATAAGAAATATTTAATCTGATTTTATATGGGATCACAGATTAAGAGGTCGATGTGCCAATTACAATATTATTAGTCCCAGAGACACTCGTATGTCAAAAGGGGCGCTTCGGATCCATAATTTAGACTGTCATTTACTGGACTGGATTAGGGACAGCATGTCCAGTGTTAATTAATGATCAGTAAGAGGTCAGTGTAAGTGACTAATGGTCTGTTTTCAGATGGGTTACGCCAACCTCGAGCAGTCAGGCCACGGCATCCACCTGCGGCAGTTCTCGCGCGCCTTCGTGCTGGAGGACGAGAATAACTCCACCCGCCTCGCCTTCGTCTCCGTCGACGCCGCCATGATGGGTATTGGGGTCAGACGAGAGGTCAGTATATACTTGTATTATAGACGATGATATACTTGTATTACTAGATAAATCGTCCGCGTGGATTCCGGTATTTAACCCATATGTTAGTGCCGTATGTATGAGCTATCTCCATTCCAAAATTCAGCCAAATCGGTTCATTCGTTGTGACTTGAAAGAGTCATCTATCCATCCATTTTGACGACCTCCCTGATGATGTAGTGGTGAGCGCTGTGCTCCAACCCAGATTACCCAACGTCGGTTACCTGTTCAGTGATCGATCAGGGTCGATTCCCCAGTGATTTTCCTTCAAAAACTTAAATTAAATAATATTTTTTTTATTTTTCCAGGTGCTTAAACGGCTGCAAAAGCGCTACGGAGACTTGTACAACGACAACAACGTGATACTGAGCGGCACGCACACGCACTCCACGCCGGGCGGGTTCCTGCTGGACTTCCTGTTCGACCTGCCCATACTGGGCTTCGTGAAGGAGACCTACATCGCGTACATTACTGGCATTGTTAAAGTGAGTTGGTGCAGTGTTTGTACAACAACGTGATACTGAGCGGCACGCACACGCACTCCACGCCGGGCGGGTTCCTGCTGGACTTCCTGTTCGACCTGCCCATACTGGGCTTCGTGAAGGAGACCTACATCGCGTACATTACTGGCATTGTTAAAGTGAGTTGGTGCAGTGTTTGTACAACAACGTGATACTGAGCGGCACGCACACGCACTCCACGCCGGGCGGGTTCCTGCTGGACTTCCTGTTCGACCTGCCCATACTGGGCTTCGTGAAGGAGACCTACATCGCGTACATTACTGGCATTGTTAAAGTGAGTTGGTGCAGTGTTTGTACAACAACGTGATACTGAGCGGCACGCACACGCACTCCACGCCGGGCGGGTTCCTGCTGGACTTCCTGTTCGACCTGCCCATACTGGGCTTCGTGAAGGAGACCTACATCGCGTACATTACTGGCATTGTTAAAGTGAGTTGGTGCAGTGTTTGTACAACAACGTGATACTGAGCGGCACGCACACGCACTCCACGCCGGGCGGGTTCCTGCTGGACTTCCTGTTCGACCTGCCCATACTGGGCTTCGTGAAGGAGACCTACATCGCGTACATTACTGGCATTGTTAAAGTGAGTTGGTGCAGTGTTTGTACAACAACGTGATACTGAGCGGCACGCACACGCACTCCACGCCGGGCGGGTTCCTGCTGGACTTCCTGTTCGACCTGCCCATACTGGGCTTCGTGAAGGAGACCTACATCGCGTACATTACTGGCATTGTTAAAGTGAGTTGGTGCAGTGTTTGTACAACAACGTGATACTGAGCGGCACGCACACGCACTCCACGCCGGGCGGGTTCCTGCTGGACTTCCTGTTCGACCTGCCCATACTGGGCTTCGTGAAGGAGACCTACATCGCGTACATTACTGGCATTGTTAAAGTGAGTTGGTGCAGTGTTTGTACAACAACGTGATACTGAGCGGCACGCACACGCACTCCACGCCGGGCGGGTTCCTGCTGGACTTCCTGTTCGACCTGCCCATACTGGGCTTCGTGAAGGAGACCTACATCGCGTACATTACTGGCATTGTTAAAGTGAGTTGGTGCAGTGTTTGTACAACAACGTGATACTGAGCGGCACGCACACGCACTCCACGCCGGGCGGGTTCCTGCTGGACTTGAGTTAGTACAGCTGTTTTTGTCGGAGGCGTGAAGAAGTCAATCTTTATAATAGTAATAATGTCCTCCCGATTGGATCCGGCTACGACCAATTTCCGCAGAGATTAGCCAACAGCCGCGGGTAATATAGCGCAAGTTAGTGTGTGCAAACACAGGTGCAATCTAATTCTCTTACTCTGTTAGTTCGATGGAACGGAAATCCAACACCACCGGAGAAAGATCAGGCACAGGACCGACTGCTTTAGATGCTCTCCGAGCCACGGGGCTGAGGTACCGCCTAACTTCGGGCTAGTTTTACTGCTAGAATCCCATTCTGGGAATCGAACCCACAACTTCATAATCCGTAGTCGAATATGCTAGCCACTGGAATAACGATATAGTTACTAGAGAGTAACTTACTTAAATAAATATCTACTTAATAACTTATTTTCCCCAAATTTTAGAGTATAATCTCAGCCCACAACAGTATTACCCCAGTGCGCATGGAATATGGGGAAGCGGAGTTGTTGGACGCTAACATCAACAGATCACCATCTTCTTACCTGCGGAACCCGCCCGAAGAGCGGGAGAAGTAAGTTTTAATTTTCTTTAATAGAGCATGACTTATTACATTAAAATTAAAAACATTTATTTATTCATATCCCAGAAAACAAATGTGTTCAATAAAACAAAGTGGTAGAGGAAAGTTGTTCCAACATTCAACTGTTCCGAAAATATAATCCTAGTTAAATAGGAGAAGTTTCACGTTATATATTATTATAATATTTCGTTTTATACTTACTAATAAAATATCGATGAATACATTATCACCTATATAAAGACGTAAATACAAGCGAGCTTATATTTTGAAAAAAAAAAAAAAACACTATCCATTCTTTGGCCCATTCGTATACTTACGGAACATAACCAGATATCTTTCTTTAAAGGTACAAATACGATGTCGACAAGACACTGGCCCAGATCCGGTTCATTACACCTTCGAATCAGATAGTTGGTGTGATCAACTGGTTCGCAGTCCACCCTACCAGCATGAACAACACTAATCGGCTCATTTCTTCGGACAACGTTGGTTACGCTTCTATACTGATGGAGAAAGAGTTAAATGGAAATAATACGCTGCCAGGGAAGGTAAATTTTCATTATATGTACTCTACTTTTATAGGTTCATGGTCTACTTATTGCTTTTCATCCCCTATAGGTACCAAAAAACAATGCAACACGTACTTAGGTATTCATGTGTGGAAGAAAAGGTTTGGAAGGTTAATGAAAATTAAAAAAAAATCGGGATTCTAAGCGGATTTGTACTGAAAATGCCTCTTTCAAAGCTTCACTTATAAGTTTATTATATTAGCAACATTGTTTGTGTGTAAAGTTAGCGGGTGGCATCAAGTCATGCCCATGTCAGATTTTTAATACGGGGTAGATAATACAAATACCAATTGCACTTGTGCGATAAAAATCGGGAAGATTTAAAGATCTGGCGTGGTGTAGGAAGATCCATTTTACGAGCAAAGTAAAATTTTGTGTTGAAAAATATCTAAGTATCATCACTGCAGAACCTGTGAAAAATAACTCTCTTTTTCACAGGGTCGCATAGTCTGTGCATTCGCATCGACTAATCTCGGCGACGTGTCTCCAAACACGCGCGGACCGCGGTGCGAGTTCTCTGGCAAGGAGTGTGACCAGGAGAAACTCCTGTGCAAACTGCCCAAAGAACGTTGCTTCGCATCTGGACCTGGAAGGGACATGTTCGAGAGCACGAAGATCATCGCTACCAAGCTATTTGATACGGCTATGGTAAGAACCTATTGTGTTGGATTTTTTCTTCTTAATGCACCGTCTCCAGTTGGCAATCATTGGGCAATTTCAACTTCCGATGCTCTAATTAAAAATTTTGTACTCTTCTTTTGAGGAGTTTGTTTATTTACCTTTGAGATAAGCTGATTCCATAATTTACCAGCCTCGGCGAATGGAGTGTAGGAGTGCTCGGCTAGATGGAGCGATATTATCCAGAAAGTGGCAGGAATCGATGTTACTTGGAATATTGATAGGAATATTATGAATACTGAAGAGTGAAGGTGGAAGATTGAGGCATCCAGGCGGTGAGGTTAAAAACTGTTTCTGCAATGTCAATTGTTTTTGGAAAGATAGACATGGAAGAAGGTGACACTGACATTTGTTTGTTTCTAGATATTTTTTTCAGTATCAACTAATCCAACGTTGAAATATTTCAGAGAGTTCTGAGGCAGCCGGGTGAGGATTTGACAGGTCCTCTGGGCGTGATTCATCAGTTCGTAGAAATGCCTGTGCAAGAAGTTTCTCCCTATGCCCCAGTCAGCGAAACATTTAATGCTGTAAGTCTTGTCAACTGCCTTAACGCCACTTTCATTGCTTATCAATTATGACTTTTTTTAATCTGTTTTCCTCTGGTTCACGTCATCAAACTGGCTGTCCAGTTTGGCGAGATATTAATTTTAAACTTATTTGTGTAGGTATCTAAATTTAACAATAAATTACAAAAAAAAAATTCTTTTCACTAGACTCTTTGTTGGTAAAAGTGCAAAGGTTTGCAGTTTTTCTCTGCAAACGGAGTCTTTATGGAGTCCATTTTTCTCTTCTGCAAACTCAGCTTAAATCATGACACTTCTTTCTGTTGAGAAATATACACAACATTTCGAACTGGTGCTTACCGAGGATATTTATCTCGGTTTCGTATGACCTTCACGTTCTGACCAGAGCTGACCGTTATAGCTGAATTCAGTCAAGCTTCCTTTTGCACTCAGTCTAATATTTTCCTCAGAGTACCAAAGTCACCGGCTGCTACCCAGCCATGGGCTACAGTTTCGCCGCCGGCACCACCGATGGTCCTGGAGCCTTCGACTTCACCCAGGGAACCACTTCCTCCAACCCGCTATGGAATGCAGTACGAGACTTCATAGCCGAACCAACTCCTGAGGATGTCCAGTGTCATAAGCCGAAACCTATTTTACTTGCTACTGGACGGGTAAGACCTTTATACCTCGTTATAGAGAAAGAAACACAGAGCAAAATCGCCCACAATAACTGTTTTAGCTTTTATCAAGATTCGCTTCACCAAAGGCCTAAAATCAAATAATGATTATTTAATAAGATTAAAGATTAGAAAATTTCATATACAGATAGTAGAAATATTTCATCTCTTTCCCAGGCAAAATTCCCGTACGAATGGCAGCCCAAAATAGTCTCCTGTACCCTGGCCAGGATAGGAGGGTTATTCCTAGCGGCTGTTCCCGGGGAGTTTACCACAATGTCCGGGAGACGTCTTCGAAACGTTGTTGCCAAAAGTTCCGGCGCTAAGAGAGTAGTGCTGGCTGGACTGTCCAATATATACTCGGACTATATCGCCACACCTGAGGAGTATCAGGTATGTTGTCGGGAAATTTTTGTGTATTTTTAAGTAAAAATTATTTATGAGAGCTATATTTGAAGCATCCCAGCGTGACCAAATTAGGAATGAGGAGAACCAGAGTTACCGATATAACTTATCAAATCGTACAGCTAAAATGGCAATGGACGGAGCATATAGCTCGAAGAACCTATGGAAGTGAGGATCCCAAGATGCTAGATCGCAAAATTGCCACGCATTAAAATGCTGTTTCGATCCTTGCGAGAAACGTACAGGTCTGCTGCTGATGGACTGGATAAATCCAGCAATGGACGTCCATTTTCGGCATATGTCCATTTGTTCAGACAACTGACAATTATTTTAAGTTTGGAATGGGGAATTAAATTGAGAAAGGTAGTAACAAATTGTTATCTTTCAGGCGCAGCGATATGAAGCAGCTTCCACCATCTTCGGTCCGCACACTTTGGACATCTACCTCAACAAGTATGTCGAGTTAACCAACGCTTTGCTACAGGTTCGTGAGATTTCCTGTTTTTTCTTTTCGTGTACAAGACAAGCCTTGGTGCTATGTGATGTTGCTGATTAAGAGCTTTTTATTTTTCTCTCCTCTTCCCTCTAAATAAGCGGAAAGCTTGTGTGCTCAGCGGAAAGCTTGTGTGCTCAGCGGAAAGGAGTTTGTAAGGCTAGTGCAATGCGTAGAAATAGAACCATCTACCTTTAAGTTTTTAGTCCGCATCTTTAACCGTGGGTCTGTATTGAGGCTTTGAAGATAGCAGAGTGCTTACATGGAAGGGGCATTGCAGTTTTTGATTAAACCTATTACCCCTATTGGTTTCTATGCCCTAAATCGCAACCGCCGTAAATCTCTCTTTGGCCGACTTCTTCGACTGATTTTCATCTCATCGGACTATTAGAATGAGCGAATAGTGCCTGTGTTTGCGTTGTGCACGATAACATCTTCCGCAGATTGCTAATCTCTGTGGAAATTGACCACCGTGGCCAGATTCGGTTTAGAGGAAAGAAAGAAAGAAAGAAAGAAAATAGATTTTATTTGATCAACACAAACAAATAAAGAAAAATAAAATAAAATAAAATATTGACATATTATGACATATTATGATCAAATAGGGTTCCCACTCAGCATCATGCTGCAGCAAGCTGCAGCGCTGGTTTTCAGTGGGAACCTTATATGAGTGCGGTCACGGAAACATATGTACACAGATATATATATGTATGAATACAAATAAAATGAAAGAAAAAGAAAACAAAAAAATAAAACAAAGTAAAATAAAATAAAATAAACCCAACGAAACACATAAAGAAAGTCGACAAACAATAAACATACATTAGACATAACATAGAGGACATTATTATTTTAATTTTTCAGGGTTCCACGTTGGACCCGGGGCCACAACCGCCCGATTTCAGCGAGCAGCTGATCACGCTCGTACCCCCGGTGTTGTGGGACTCTGCGCCCTGGCGCCACGAATTCGGCGATTGTCTCAAGCATCCGCAGAAACACTACAGCTACGGGGATGTGGTGACTGCTACTTTCGTAAGTGTTTTCTTCTGAAAAGCTGCTGCGGGAAGAATGCTCTGTCGATGGCCAAGCTTAGGCGAGAAAAGATGTTATTTTCCAGGTTGAGATCTATTGACAAAACGAAGTTACATGACGTGAATGGGTTGTAAAAGCTATTGCAAGTACCTAATTTAACGAACACTGAAGCCCAAAAAGTTGACACTTTGGTTTTCACCAACGTTTAAGGGGTTCTTGAACGATACGGATTACGTCATTGGGGAATTTTTTAGGTACCGAGCATAAGTTAAAATGGACGTAAGATTATAGCAATGTAGTTGTTTAGTTACAATGTAATTTCACGACCTAACAGATTTACGAGCCTTGTATAAATCTTAAATATGTCATTTTTGCACGTTCTCACAATTCTCGAGCAGTATTTTATCACTAATTTTGTATTGTTTTCCTTATTATTTACTATTTCATGGCTGCAACTTTGTCTGCGTCGATTTAGGTTTGAACTCTGCTTTTTCAGGTTAGCGAGAAGCCTGTGTCCTTCACTAGCACTTACCCATCTCCTTGCCAAATTTTATCGAAATCAGTTCAGAAGCATATTGGTGAAAAGATAACTTATAGACAGAGTAATTAAAAATAAAGCTAATATAGATAGTACCCATATTCTATGGATAGTACCCATATTATATGAATATATAATATGGATATGGATCCATATCCATATCCATATTGGATATGGATAGTATGGGATTATGTATCAACTATCCAACTTACGCGTTATTTATGCAATCTTAAGGATCCAGACCTAGTTTTTATTGGTTGTGACTGCCTCGTTGGTCTAGTGGTTAGCAAGTTCGACTACGGATGACGAGGTCCCGGGGTCGATTCCTGGGTGGGGCCAAGAATTATTGGGTTTTCTGTTAAGAAGTCGGTGGTGAGTCACCCCTGTGCCTTGGAGAGCACGTAAAGCCGTCGGTCCTGCGGCTGATCTCTTTCCGGTCGTGTCGAACTTTCCGTCCCATCAGGTTATGAGAGTGAGGGAATAGAGAGTGCACCTGTGTTTGCGCACACACTTGTGCACTATAATATCTCCCGCGCAGATGGCTAATCTCTGTGGAGATTGGCCGCCGTGGCCGGATTCGGTCGGGAGGACATTATTATTATTATTGGTATAATACTCAAAGAGGCCTGGAGACGTCAATAATTTTCAATGAGCATATGTCCTAGTGCGGAACCCCTGTTGTGCAGGTGTCGGGCCACCCCCGGAACAGCGTGCGGCACGGGCGCTGGTTCGCGGCCGTGGAGCGCCTGGAGTCGGAGCAGGACGACGCGTGGACGGTCGTGGCCACCGACGCCGACTGGGAGACCAAGTAAATTTCAAAATTATTTTCTACTAGCTGTTGCCCGCGACTACGTCCGCGTCATTTTCTGTTATTATGATCGCGATTAAGAAGTTTTTAAAAGAATATATTTTAATTTTAAATATGGATAATTTTCCCCGTTTTTGCAACATTTTTAGGGTTCCGAAAAAAACTTCGGAACCCTTATAGGATCACTTCGTTGTCCGTCTGTCTGTCAGTGTGTCACCACCGTTTTTCTCGAAAACGGCTTATGATACTAAGTCGAAATTTATACTGAATATAAAGTTCGATGGTCTCGTAGTGTTTTAAGAATATCAAGCTTATAGCTTAACTCAGTAAAAAGTTACAGCTTGAAAACCACGGCTTTCTCATTATTAAAACAAATTAAGGGACATCTTCCAAAAATCGTTTTTTTCCATACCTAATTCTTAGTTTCATAGTAAGTGCCGTTATATTTTACAAACACCAGCTTTAAAGTCTTACAAATGACGAACATATTGATATCTCTAAACATAGTAAGAGTTACTTAAACAGCTAAAAACCAAATAAAAACCTACCACTTACTATGACTTTTAATACTGTATTATAGAGTAAAGTACCTGAGGCTAAAACACACTATCAGATGCAGATGTAAACTGCGACTGAGAGCCGCGACAGATAAGGTTTCACAGTCGTTTGAGATCAGTAGGCCCAGATTTCTATCGGACGTCCGAAGACTCAAGAAAGGCCCAAGGTTACGTCCGCGACTACGTCCGATTGTGTGCACAATTCAATGTACATTCACTATCCAGCCGCGGTTGACGCGTCGGATAGTTTGTTCTAAGCCTAACTTTTTAACGCGTCACAACACAGAACTGTCACAACTTTTGTAGACTGACCTCTATAATTACTCTATGATTTGTAGAATAGACCAGGTATGTAATAGAATCTGCAATGGCATATACAATAAGAAAAATATTTTTTATCTCTTTAATTAATTTATGCCGTCATATTTTGTATTCTCATCACACTATCACATATCAATTTGTATGTGTATGTTTGTGTGTGTATGTTTATTACTCCTTCACGCCACAACGAATTAACCGATTTAGCTGAAATTTGGAATGGAGATAGCTCATACCCAGGATTAAAACATACGCTACATTTTATCCCGGAAAATTACAGAGTTCCCATGGGAATTGAAAAACCTTGATCCACGCGGCCGAAATCGCGGGTATCGTCTAGTATAGTTATCGGCAAACTTCTTGGGTAAATTAGCTTGACTTGACAAGCGAATTTTAGGTCTCATTTGAGGCGAGTAAGCGGGGTGGCGGGGTATTGAGCGCGTGATTGGTAGATCAGTCAACCTTTGCTTTCCGCACCGTGTATATACAAATGCGCCAACTTACCCCACTACGGCACCTTGTGCTCAAAAAGTTTGCCGGCACCATTCCCCAATTCCAATTTCCCTCCATTTTTTTGTAGAATAGGTAGATATGTAATAGAATCTGCTATGGCATGTACAATCCATTGTTAATCATAGATTAAAAAAATAGAGGTCAACGCAGTCTTAGAACCCAGTTGTCAAAAGCTGTCATGTCACAGTCATTGTCTTATTAAATAGGTAAAACGGAGTGATTACATTCTCTTTGTAGGTAACGTTAAAATATTTCGAATGTTCTCAGTTCTAAACAAGGAACATAATACTCTAACGAGGTTCTAAAGAAAATCAGAGATATACATATAACGATAGGAATGAGTTTTTGAAAGATATTGTAACAGTGTTAATGAGAGGATGCGTGAGGATATTTAAAGGTGCGAAGGGGTGGTTAGCTATGGGAACTTTCATCAAGGGTGAAGTTGAATCTTTGGTGGAACATGCCGAAAAGACATTAATTAAGCAGGAGGTTGACCAGTGCATAGATAACTACCATCCAGTCCAAGTTAAAGCGGCACCTCAGCAGCTCAAGAGTTAAAAGATGAAGTGTCCTTAGCACAGCGGCTGAGATTATTGAAGCAAGGCAATACATTCGTTAAAAAGAAAGATAGCATTAGAGCAAGTAAAGAGATAAAAGAACAGTCGTACAAGAATAATTACTCAGTGGATGGAGACATACTCTGTAAGGATCCAGGACAATCGTTGGTCATACCCAAGCAATTGGAAAAAGAAATAAACCATAGCAATGGACATTTTTCAAAAAGAAAGAAGAATTGGAAATATAAGAGGCGTGGCTCAGCTGACCATATGAAAAAATGGCCGAAGTCCAATAGTCGATAGAGATTAATAGTAGGTAAATAGTACTGTGAGGAAAGAATGAAGGTGACTGTGTTGAATGAATGTGTGTGTATTAATATAGTTAAGTAGATGTATGTAGTTAGCTTTGTCAACAGCACTGCCAAGTATATTGTTATGTGTTACACTGATAATATGTTTGTACATGATTTTGTTATTACCAACTTAAGAACTCATAGTGAACTCACACTGAACTCAAAGTGAACTCATAGTGAACTTGTTAGAATAAACTAAGGACATTTAAATTAGATATAGAAATTAATAATAAGTCGAAGTTTAAGTTAAAGTAATATTACTTATTAGCCCACAGGCTAGATGGTAGTATAAAATAAAGCCACTGTTACATGGTGCTTTATGGTAGGAAAAAAAACCAACTTAAGTATACCTATGGTTTTTAAATTCAAGATCAGTCAAATTTTATTTTATTTTGTAAAAGAAATATTATAATAATTTGTGACCATGTATACTTAATACTTACTAGTGTTTAGATTCCTTATAAGATGTCATTCTGTATTGGTTAACTTAAGATGTATTATTGTTAAGTATGTATGAAAGCTGTATTGTTTAACTTAAGGTGTGTTAGTGTTGAGAAGGTATGAAGTATGCGAGGAAATATGAATATGGTAAAGATGTACGAAAGGAGAAGGTATGTCTGGGGACAGACATAGTTGCAGGATGACCGAATGTGGGAAACGGAATGTAAGTGTATGACAGGGATGGATATATGCAATAGAGAGTGGGAAGTATTGGAGATAAAAAAAGATTGGCAAGAGGGCATATGGAGTTAAGACGTGCTAAGGAGTGCTAAAAGTAGTTTAAATAAAAGAAGTTAATATATATTTAGTGTTTTTACTTTGAGCTATTCCCACATTTATTAGAACATACAATACTATTACTGCTTGTTTAGACATGAAAAGGGTCACAAAGAAAATTCTGTCAAACATAGAGAACCTTTTCATTGACTATCTCGAATGCTTTAAAGACAGCTTAGACTTAGTTTTACAAGTTATACATTGTCTTATGGTAGCACAGTATGGTAGTAACTCAAAGAGACAAATAATGGGATTAAAGATGGAGAGTGGGAACTGTGAGAAAACTACTCAACCCCATTGAGTTTGGGCTTGTTTGATTCATCTTGACAGTACTCTAGTCCTAGATGATATGCAGGGTCTGATGATGAGACCGGAAGGCGTCTATAGGAACTGCAATAACACTGCGCACTTAAGTTGTCATCTAGTAGGTACCTAATTAATCCTAATTAATACAATGGTCAAGAGTTTCGGAACCCTCAGTGCGCGAGTATGACTCGCACTTGACCGGTTATTCAATGATGCTTCGCTCCTATTGGTCGCAGCGTGATGTTATATAAATGGACTATCCAACACGAAAAGAATTTTTCAATTCGAACCAGTAGTTCCTGAGATTAGCGCGTTCAAACAAACAAACTCTTCAGCTTTATAATATTAGTATAGATTTTATTTTATTGGATGACAAGATAGTCCTTGACTGCGATCTCACCTGATGGTAAGTGACGATGCAGTCTAAGATTGTAGCGGGCTAACTTGGAAGGGGTATGACAGTGTACATTCAACCGATAACCCTGATCAGTTTCTACGCGCCATCGTGCCAGAACGCTAAATCGCTTGGCGGCACGTCTTTGACGGTAGGGTGGTAACTAGCTAGGCCAAAGCCCACCAGGCAAAATTTTTAGTACTTGACATTGACATATATGGGTGCAAAACTACGTGCAAAAGCCAATTGGTTATTTGAACGCACATACGCAATAACATCTCAACCCACAAAACTTTGTCAAATTAAATACATACATAATGTAAAGGAATAAAGTTAACTTTTCAATTGATAAGTTGTGTGAGTTGACTCTTTATTGTGTATGTTCGTCCATTTGACTGTCGTCAATGTGGATATTGCCGACGTTTATTTTCTCGTGTACACACTTTCTAGTGTGACACTACTTTCATTTTCATAGTAGGTAGGTACAGTTCATTTGCCCTTGGTACTTTGGTATGGAACTGCGAGAACTGTGTCTCAATTCTCAACACGTCGATTGCTCACCACAGGTACATATGGGTCCGTAACTCCAAGATACTGGGGACGAGCAACGCGGAAATCGAATGGGAGATCCCCGAGGGGACCGCCCCGGGCACCTACCGCCTGCACCACTACGGCAACTACAAGTACATCCTGGGCGGCATCTACCCTTACCACGGGTTCACGGATTCCTTTGAAGTCACCTAATTTAAATGACCCCGTGTAAGTCTAAACTATTTACGTAAAGACCGCGACAAGGAATGCGAGCAAAGCATATAAAACTCGAGATAATGCCCGCGGCCTTCTCACGCGTCTATTAGATCCTTAGTACAAGTTTACACGTCTCGAAATCGTCGATAGATTTAACCTAACATAACAATAAAGTGGACTTAAATTTTTTGGATTAAACCAAACGCTAAAATTAGTGCCAAACCAGCACAATATACTTCACCAGTTAAGTACTTTTTTTCTTTTTAAAAGAATATTAGACAAGCTGAAGTTGACTAATATCCTCCTATCCCCTCCAAATTAGCGGGCAGTTTGTGCTAGGAGTGGGTATGACAATAGTGCAACGGGTGGGATTCGAATCTGCAGCCTTTCAGTTTTGAGTCCGCACCTTTAATCTTTGGGCTATTGAGGCTTCGGTAGATGCAAAAAAGAAATGGGCCGCGTCTTAACTTGTTTTTAGTTTCGAGTTTTTTCCGTACATCTACACCCAGAACTTCAAATGGAAAATTGGCTTAACAAAATACCTGTTTATGGACGTGCGGCTTAAAATAAAGTGCTTCAGGTCGATTTCGGAATATTATGTCGAAATTCGAAATGTGTTGGTGAACTCGTACTACAGTGTGCCTAGTTTTAAAGTCGACATATTTAAATAGTTACCTAGGTATTAGGTACCGATTTCAATTCTCATTTACTGCTTGGGGTTCTGACTGTAGATCTATGAACGAAATTGAACCCTAAAACAAGGAAATTTAGGTCCATTTTATTTTAAAATACTGGAAATCTATCAACGCGGGTGCGATGTGCAATTCCTATAAAGCTTAAAAATAATCTGTGACACATTATTAATAAGTAAAAAACTCCAATATTCGGTCTAGGTCAGTGGTTCCCAAAGATATTAAAGTGCTATAAGTTAGATTGTAAGTAAGTAATAAACAATTTATTGTTAAGGTTCAAACTTGCCTTGTCTTCAGATATAAGTAAAAGATTTATATATTACTTTACCCTAGGTAAATAGATAAGTATAAAAGTGGTGAATATGTAATATTCTAGGCATTAAAACTGTTATAGTAGCTAGTCCTAATTTACATTATTATATTTTATAATATTGAAAATATCTGCTAAGTATATTTATTTTAATATACGTAAGTATATTAATTTATTAATATTTTGTAAATAGTTTCGTATTTAGCTACTTATTGTAATGGTTAATACCAGTCAACACAGTTATTTTAATAGTAATTTTAATACAGGATTACTTATATTAAAACAATGAATTTTAACTTTTAATTTTTGATAATACAGATTTTTAGATTTTATTAAAAAGAGAAAACAACGTAATATTATATTCTGATTTATTTGCTACCTAAGTAAGAATAATATACGTATCTAAGTATACTCGTTAAGTTCCATGACCAAATAAGATTGTTAATGTACAATTAAAATTAATATATAAATTAAGATTAGACTAAGTAAAAACTAATGTTAATGCGTAGGCAATATGCATTTTCTATTAATAGTGCAAAAGAGGCCTTACTAATTATACCTGCTCTAATCTAAATGAAACTAAATAATACCTATAAGTAAGTATATATTTAAAAACAAATCTCGAAATTTCTGTTTGAGAAATCTCAAGATTAAATACTTAGGTACTTCATGAATTGTATGTTGTTAATTTAGTATGATATTTTTTTATTGAAAATTCGTAATACCTGACATATCACAACTAAATGGCGCCAGTTATTATGAATTTTGTCTTATTAATAGGCTTGCATGATAGTAAAGGCTTATCATGCATGTCTATTGTCTATAATAACAATAATAATATTTTATCTAGGAAGATAAACACAGTAGGTATGTACCTATCGAAAAAGATTCGGTAGTTGTTATATACTTTACCTAGATTTAGTTAATTTCATGCTTGCCAGATTAAAGAGAATAAACGTTTTCCAAAAATAAATTTTGATGTTTCCTTTTATCTATTTGAATGTTAACAACGTAACATGCTTATTTATGTACCTGTTCAATATCACAGATAAAGTGTACCTATCTACATGCTTAATAAGTTTATCAAAAGATATCGGAAAATCCTATCTAAAATATAATTATAATATATGATGATGATTGATGCATTTCTTTAAGATCTTAATTTATTAACTAACTGCCAAGAAAGGAAGAGGTTCTCAATTCGTCTAAATATTTTTATGTATGTTCCGCGATTACTCGAAGACGCCTGGACCGATTTGGAAAATTCTTTTTTAAGCTATTGCATAGCTTCTATCGCGAGCCTTGAGCGTGGAGACCGAATCCAGAAATTCCGTAACGAAAATAAGCTGACACGGGACTCCTCTCACCGCTAGATGGCGTTGATAAAAAATGCTATGCAATAGCTTTATCGCGGCAGTCCCCGAGTGCCACACGTCTTTTTTTTTTAAAAAGGGTATATTCCCAGATGGTCCCACTGTCATCAGGTCAGGATCTGATGATGGGATCCTGGAGAAATCGAGGGAGCTCTTCAAATGTTGTAGGCGCAATTGATATAATTTGTAGTGGCGTTTGAACGCGTTTTTTTTAAATAATTTTTACGTTTATACATTTTATATTTAATACAATTTATTTTTGAAAAGCAACTATGCTTTTTGATCGATAGACTAGCGACATTCGGTGCTGCAGGGTTAGTGTGGCCCTAGCAGAATTTTTCCATCCCTTTCCGTCCATACTGAGACAGATTTACGCACAGTCAAGTAAACTTAATAAGTTAGTTACACATAAAAATACACTGAGAATTTTCGCCATTAGCAAATGATTGCTAAAAATCAATTCTTCCAAGAGCCATTGATACTAAATACTGATAAAATGATAAATAGGTACCTACCTAAGTATAACTAATTAATTTTGTTAATAGATAAAATTAATTTTATCTAAGAATGCGACAATTATAATTTGGATGAAAGATTGATATAATTGTAATTCAACCTTACGTTGAGTGCCGAGGAAATTGTAGAAATAAAAAATAAATAACGCAAAATAAAAATAATTCCAGTTAAGAGAGTTTATTGTAAACGTGCACTGTGAATGATTTTATTTATTTAGCTACTTAGTGTAGTGTACATCTACCTACTATTCAGGCAGTCAAGGGAGCGGTTTCCTGTCGAAGTCTACTTGTTTAATTAAAAAGGTAGGCACCTACCTGAATAGTTTTCTACTTATTTATCTATACATATAATAAAATTGTAGAAAAGTGGTGTCTGTACAATGGAAATATATAAAAAAAAAGTAGCAGGAGTTGTTATTATATCGATGCCGAACCCGAAATTGTAATTAATTTTTTTTTGTCTGTTTGACTGTTTGTCTGTGTGTTTGTGCACGCTAATATCAGAAACGGCTTATTCGATTTAGATACGGTTTTCACTAATATATTGTAGTAAGCTTCACTTAACATTAGTGTTTATTTCATGTCAATCGGTTCATAAATAAAAAAGTTATGTCAATTTAAAGAATCACGGCGAACATTTTTAACGTACAGAGTACCTACGTACTACACGCCTCGCGCCTTTTTAACGTACAGAGTACCTACGTACTACACGCCTCGCGCCTGAGCGTCGACGGTATATGTAATTCAAAATATGCTGCCCGAAAAGTCACTATTCCACGCGAACGAAGTCGCGGGCACAGCTAGTTTCAGAATATAACATTCGACCACTTTTTGTCTGGTGGGAGGCTTTGGCCGTAGCTAGTTACCACCATACCAAAAAATGTGCCGCCAAGCGATTTAGCGCTCCGGCACGATGGCGAGTAGAAGTATAGGGTGAATGTACACACCCATACCCCTTCCAAGTTAGCCCGCTAGCATCTTAGACTGCATCATCATTTACCATCAGGTACCAAGGACTATCTTGTCATCGAATAAAAAAAAACACTTTTCACCCAATTCATCATCATTCGGCGTTATTTCGATCTATCGAGATCCCTACTACTCCCTTGCCGTGAAACATTTTTTTTTTCAACAAGATGAAGGTCTAAGATGACAGTGGGCTAACTTGGACGGGAAGTGGCAGTGTAAATGAAACCCATTGCACATTAATCACACTAATATTATAAAGGCGAAAGTTTGTATGCAAGTAAGTATGCGTGTATGCGTGCGATCGCGTGCGTGCGTGCGTACGTGCGCGTGGTTTATATATCTATACACGGTGAAATTTCATTGGTTGTACTCCCTGAAAGAGGTGAATGTGCTCATGAAACTGAACAACTTTCCCCAAGGAACATAGGTCGCAATATGAAAAAAGAAATTTGGACCTCCCATAGTAAATCAATCAGCTAATCGTCAATTTTGTATGGAGGATCCAATTTTTTTTTTTCATATTTTGACCTATGTTCCCTGGGGAAAGTTGTTCAGTTTCATGAGCACATTCACCTCCTTCAGGGTATACGACGAATAAAATTTCAACATGTATATATACCTAATGTAACTTGAACATAAAATCTTTCAGAATCATGTCCATATCACTGACCGGTAAGATCGTGATGATCCTCCTATGCCTGGGGGTCATAGCCGGCATGACCACCATGATAGTGTTCTACGTCCAGGACCAAAATAATATCACCACCACCACTAGTACAACTAGCACCACCCTAGCACCAACCGCACCAGATGTCGACACTCCGTACCGGGTCGGAGTTGGTATAGCGGATATGACTGGACCGTGTGTGGAGATTACATTTGTAAGTAAAGTTTTGCTATATAGGACTTTTCTGTGCTTCATTCGGAATTGGATGCCTAATCATCACATCACACTATCATACTAAGTAATATTATAAAGGCGAAAGTGTGTGTGTATGTTTGTTACTCTTTCATGCATAAACTACTGGACGGATTTGGCTGAAGTTTGGAATGAAGATAGCTCATATCCTGGATTGACATATACCGGAAAATTAAAGAATTCCCGCGGGAAGTAATAAACCTAATAGTATGGTAATAAAGCCAAGACTGGAGATCCAATCACAATCGGCTCAACCGAGGCCACTGCTGGACAAAGGTCTCTTGCAAGTATCGCCAACAATATCGTAGTCCGCGACTGCCAGCACTTGTGATACGCCTGTCCATCTAGTGAAAGTCTTTTTTTTTTTTTTTTAATTGTATGTTCCGCTGATAATCCTCCGACATGGTTATCGGAGACTTTATATAGCTCAACATGGCCTTTTTTTTAGCCTTTCTCTTTAGTGAAAGTCTTCCAACGCTACGTTTAAAGCTTATACAAGTGTAAATTAAAAATTTTAAACACTCCCGACATATGTTCATATTGGCGAACTGTGTATGAGATACCCGACATCATGTTACCCAGTTGTCTGCTCCATCGTCAGATCCTCTTTCTCTCGATCATCCTCTAGCTAACACCTACTCATTAATACCATTCTAATGAGCCCAAACACACTATGTCTGCTGCAAGTTGCTGAGGAGTTGGGTATCCCGCAGACTACTTAATTATGCAGCATCAGCTCAAAGCTGCTATGTCTTAGAAATAATCCGAAGTAACAGTAATCCTACCTTTAATCGTTGGAAATGAGCTGATCTTCAAACTAACAGATCTTCATAAATTATAGTTAAAATTTATCAAGATTACGTTAGCCTTCAAACACACTCCCCTATTCTTTTCAAGCTTCATTGTGGAAGCACTGTATACATAGCATAGTTTTGTTACCTATTGTAAAATTTTTTTTTTTAAAAAGAGCAACTGCTGAGTTTCTTGCCGGCTCTTCTCAATAGAATCTGCATTCCGAACCGGTGGTAGATTTATGACGTGTCATAAGAGCTACAAGTTGGCCTACATGAAATAAATAAATGAATTTGAATTATTCAAATTACGACTCTGACCTGGTTACAGATGGGTTACGCAGAGTTAGGTCAAACGGGCCAAGGGATCCACACGAGGCAATACTCCAGAGCTTTCATATTCATCAAAGGAGACACCAGGATCGTTCTAGTGACCGCTGATGTCCAGGCTGTAGGGATTGCAGTTCGACGTGAGGTTTGTCCCTCTGTTTTTATTCACTAGAATTTTTTTCCCGGAATTCAACGGGCTTTTTACCTAACCTAACTACTACTTTGTAGGCAGTAGGTACTATCTAGGACAAACAAATAACTACAAGATGTTCATCATCGTTCATCCAGTTAATAGTTTAAGAAGATATTATATTTCGGAGAGTGTGCTCAAGAACTATTCGATTTAGTTCCACTGTCATCCTTCTACCATAGGACCGCAAAGCAAGCGCTTTGCGTCCTTGTTCCTTATACCTACGCATTTAAAAAATTTGGGAATCAATTTGGAATGACCTTCCGGCTTCTGTTTTTTCAACTAACTAACTATAACTTCTTCTTCTTCTTATTCAACTTATAGACGTCCACTGCTGGACATAAGTCTCTTGCATGGACCTCCACAGACCTCGGTCTTGCGTCGCCTGAATCCAGCGACTCCCTGCGACTCGTTTGATGTCGTCGGTCCACCTAGTGGGGGGTCTGCCAACACTGCGCTTCCCGGTGCGGGGTCGCCACTCCAGCACCTTGGGACCCCATCGACCATCAGCTCTTCGAACTATGTGCTCCGCCCATTTCCACTTCAGTTTCGCGACTCGCTGAGCTATGTCGGTGACTTTGGTTCTCCTACGGATCTCCTCATTTTTGATTTGATCTCGCAGGGATACTCCGAGCATAGCTCTCGAGCTATTTAATTTTAAAGATATCAAGTTATAGTTAGCTCGCTAACTATAACTTGATATCTTTAAATCAAGATTGAATAGGCATCTTCTAGGCAAGCTTTCTTTTCATCTTTGGCTACATCTTCATAAAACATAATTCAAAATCGGTTCAGAGGTTTAGGAGTGAAGCAGACAGACAGTTACTTTCGCATTCATAATATTAGTAGGGATGATCACAAAAACCTTTAGAAAAATCCAGAATTTAGATGCAAGAACTTTAAGTTGCTACTTTTCTTTTCAGGTAGTGAAAAATCTCCGGGAGCTGTATGGGGATATGTACAGCCTCCGAAATGTGATCCTCACCGGCACTCACACGCACAGCGCGCCCGGAGGACATCTGGTGGACTTCCTGCTTGACGTCTCCATACTCGGCTTTTCTAGAGAAACTTACAACGCTTACGTTGACGGGATAACGCGGGTAAACCAGAAATAATTATTTATTGCCGAGTTTAGATCTGTGAGGGAGGGATAGTGAGGGATTCAAAGGCATAAAAAACAAATAACTTTGCTCTCGGGTGTCACTATACAAGTTTGACTTTACTAGCGAGAAAATAAAATAAAAGATTAGGTAGTATAAGTTATAAATATAAATAGGGCTCTCCTACGTGATTGGCTAATCGCCGCATCAGATTGCTGCAATGGCAGTAATTTAGTTGAGAGGGCATTTATTTCTACATTTAGCAAGTAGCTTGTCAGCAACTTGAATAAGTTTAAAATTTTAAATAAGAATTAGTTTGAATTTCTTGCATAGCTGGAAATTCGTAAGGAAGATGGATATGTGGTGGTAGTGGCTTAAACAATTGCGGTTTTCCTTTATAACTAAACTAGCAATAAATTTTCTTTTTCAGAGTATAGTGCGAGCCCATGAGAACATCGTGCCAGCGCGACTTTTCTTCAGTCGAAGTCATGTACAAGACGCTCAGTATAATCGCTCTCCATTCTCATATGACCGTAACCCTTCGGAGGAGAGAGAGAGGTATTAAATCTTCAACTTCAACATCTTTCTTTTTCCAAACAGCGCCACCATACCCGGTCCTCAGCTCTTCTCATCCAGCCACTTCCCGCCACTCTCTTTATGTCGTCGGTCCATCTTGCTGGAGGGCACCGCACACTACGCTTGCTTCTTCGCGGTCTCCACTCCAGCATTTTCCAGCTCCAGCGGCCATCGCTCCTGCGACAAGCATGGCCTGCCCACTGCCACTTCAGTTTACTGATGATTTGGGCTATGTCAGTGACCCTGGTTCTCCTACGGATTCTCTTCATTGCGAATTTTATCCTTCAGAGAACATAGCCCTCTCCATAGCTCGCTGAGCTATTACCTCGCCACTTATTATAGCGTAGCTAAAATCTTATTGATTGATTCATATGATGCATCCCAAGGTGAAACTTGTTAGACTAGACCCTACCTACCTAAAACTGATTTGAAGGAATTTAACCATATTTTACACCACGTTTTTACAGGTACGAAAGAAATGTGGACGATGAACTAACACAAGTCCGGATAGTAAAGGCAGACAATAGTCTTCACGGTGTAATGAGTTGGTTCTCAGTACACACAACAAGCATGAATATGACCAATCGGCTGATATCCTCGGACAATCTGGGGTACGCCGCTTATCGCATGGAAAAGACTCTCAACCCTGGGAGACCAGCTGGGAAGGTTAGTTACAAAATAGGAACCATATTACTTTGTCGTAAGATTTAAAGACGTTGTGGTTTTTGTGCAAGTTTTTCAAACCAACAGCGGAAGTGGAAGCAGAGGTCATATTTTTCCTTTTATGGTAAAGACGGAAGCTTATAACAGTGTAATAAATTATTATTATGAAACTTAGCTGCAAGAAATTGTCCAGTAATACCAAAATATCCTGTTAACTGGGTCATGATGGGTCATAAAGTTCCAAATTGTGAGGAATTTATTACATGTTTTCTTGGATTTTATTTAAATCGTAAAGTCTGATAATTTCATAAGAGCCCAGGGTTCTTTGGAGAATTTCTCGGCAATCCACATTTAATCTATCATTATTCCAGCCAACAGTTGTAGCAGGGTTCTTCTCATCGATCCTTGGCGACATATCGCCCAACTTGCGAGGCGCTCGGTGCGAGTTCTCCGGCAACGAGTGTGACAATCAGTTTTTATTATGTGCTGCCTTAGAGCGGTGCTTCGCTAAGGGTCCAGGGGAAGATATGTTTCAGAGCACTAGGATTATTGGAGAGAGAGTTTATCAGGGAGCTATGGTAAATATAACTTTTCTTCCAAGGTTTTACTAGAAAACAAAATATTAAGAGCGCCACCTCCTCAACAAAATAGCCCAGAAGTTTTGCAAGATAAGATAGTTAAGAGCTGTTAGTTAAGAGTTGAGATAGTTAAGCTGTTTGTATAAGGTGATTAAATAAATGAGAAAAAAGATCCACAGCATTTTGTCCAAATTCTGATAATTTCTTCACGTAGATTAATATTTCCGCTAGGGTCTTTTCATGAAACAAAAATTTATGATAATGACATTCAAAAGTCACAATTCTATTAATTGCTTCTAGTGGCTAGTTCAGACAGATTCTCTCTTCTCAATGTTACTTATTTTGTATATGTAATTCTTATTCCAGGAAGCTCTACAAAGTCCAGGCGAAGAGTTGGTCGGAGAGATTTCGGTCATCCACCAATTTGTCGATATGCCAGAGCAAGCCGTGCCAAGATACAATCCTGTGCTTCGAAACTTTGACACGGTTTGTAAATGTAATTTTCCAAGAGTTCTACGAAATAAAGAGATTTGAGGCCATTTTGCTGATGCTTATATTAAATATTCTTCAAAATTTATGATTTTAGGATGAAACGGTGACGGGTTGCGTACCAGCTATGGGCTACAGTTTCGCATCTGGCACCATTGACGGTGCTAATGTTCTGAACATTACTCAGGTATGATTAAATTGCCCTTCTTTCGGAATTTTCTGGGTGATACCGGTCGCCTAAAATTTCAAAATATTATTATCTACCTAGCAACGTTCCAGTGGGTTAATTTGAAAGGAAGAGCACCAAGCAAAAGATTGCACCATTTTTTCAGGGTACAATCCACGGTAACCCTCTGCTGGACACAATCGCGGGAATTGTGGCTCTACCTACACCCGAGGATATCGAGTGCCACGCTCCTAAGCCCATCCTACTCGCTACTGGCAGGGCCAACGTTCCCTTACCGTGGCATCCTCGGATAGCCTCAATATCTCTCATCTGGCTGGGAGGTTTCGCCATCTTGGGCGTGCCGGGTGAGCCCACCACGATGGCGGGGCGGCGGATGAAGAGTGTTGTTGGTGACGCCATGCAGCAACGCGGATATGAACCCAGGGTAGCTGTGTCGGCGCTCAGCAATGAGTACATACATTATGTGTGTACGTTTGAAGAGTATCAAGTATGTATTAGTTCTTAGGTTCTTAAGCATGATATGTTGCAAACCAATCCCAAGTAGCACATTAGCGATGAATTACGTTATAAACAAGCTACATTACAGTCTATTGCTTTTATGCAGATGTACTAAAGGATATGATGAGTCTTTAGGCTATACTGAGGAAAGATTATACACTATTAAACAGCATAGCTGACTAATGACTTTATAAAGGCGAAAAATTATACTTAAAGCATTTAAGTAGAATTTTAAAAAGGTCTTGTCCAGCTATTGGCTGCATGTGATACTACTAGTTGATTTAGAAGTCCAAAGCTTGTTAACGACTGGTTAATACGAAAAATTTACCTCTCTTGTAATGCTGCGGGCTGCATTGAGGTATTCGCTGGTTTTAAATTGGTGTACACTAATTCAATTCTAATTCTACTTCAAGGAGCTTGTTAATGGCTGATTAAAAGTGGATTTGTAATCTCTAAAAATGCCGTTACATTTATAAGAAAATCATTAAACACCCTGAGTTGTAAATTGGAGTAGCTGTACTCCTTTCTAATCACAATGCATAAAGTATATCTGGCAGTTATTTTAAAGCTTTCGGCGTTATTTAAGAGTAGATCTAGATTATTGGTGTTCAAATTACGTCAGATTTGGTTTTTTTTGCATAACGTGTGACGCGACCTCACGAGTTACACGCGTGTGTTTATACATTTTAAATTAAAAATGAACAACTTAAAACCATGGAATAAAAGAAAAAGAACTGGTGGAATAAAAAGAAAACTATCTAAAGCATACGCTAAGGCTTCTATGGACGAATTGCGAAGGAACAGTACTGATGCAATTAATATTTACAAGCCAGTGTCGTTTACGCAAAGTAAGGGTTCCGCACAAACAAATTTTGATGAAAATATTGATTCTTCTAATAAGCAGCATTTTCATGAACCATAACCACAAGCCAGACTAATGTTGTAAACAATCTTTTTACACAAAAAATGTTATTAAATAATACCTACCTACCACTAAGTTATTATAAAAAGCAGTAGGTATATGTATACTCAAACTTTATTTGTATAACAATGTTCTTTTAAAAAACTTTGCTTTATTTTTAAAGTCAATATTTCATTAAATAAGTAGTGCTAAAATTGTTTACAATATTAGTCTGGCTTAAAAATGCATTAGATATACTTGGCACTTTTTCGGTTGTTTTGACTAGAATGACTAAATAAAAAAAACATAACACTGCAAACAATACTGTGAAGGATGCGCAAAACTCTTTAAAAGTTTACTTTTTAGAAACTTAAATCAAATCTACTGAGCCTGCAAGGGTATTTTGAAAGCCAAACATTGTACCTACATACAAAATGAAATGGTTTTTGGTCGAGATTTCTTTATCCCTAGAAAGCTGTTGTATGCTCTCTCTTTATACCAGTACACAGTAAGAAAGATTATTAAAATCCTTTGTCCAGCCAGCATAATGCTATAAGCTAGTAAATAGACTTTGGTAACACCACTGCACATCAAATAACTTTTCAAATGCATTTATGGAGAATTTGTGCTGGATAAGAAATGGACACCATTTTAGCAGTACATAAACGATTTGTTAATAAATATCCAAATGATTTATCTTAAAGATTTCAGGATACTTGATAGCTTTTAATTCAAACTATATATATTTTCCACTTATTTCCTAAATAGAGTATTCCTAATAGGTACAATGATTTAGAAAGCAATCATTTGAGTGATAAATTTATTTATTTAGTATTCATACACTTTATCTTATGAAATATTTTCGTTAACGCGATATTATTTTGATGGCGCATGAAATATTTGATGTAATTACCTATACACATTTACAGTAAAATGGTACTCGCAACTTAATTTACTTCCATAATGACAATCAAAACCAACGAGAAAACTATTAAAAAATATAATATCTTATATTAAAAATGTCCGCCTGCACAAGCTCATAAATAAACAAACAATGAATGTAGATAGTGTCACATAATAATACGTAAAAAATAATTAAAAAACTATTTTTTTAGGTTATTTATATCTTAATAAAAGCTATTACGAAGCGTCAAAACATCTAAGAGCTGTTGAAGAGAATTAAAGTAGCTGAATCTTATGCTGCAATGGCTGTTGTATACCTGTATAAGCTATTCTACAGGCCCTGTTCAGCTGTTTCAATGATTATGCTGCCGTTAACCAGCCACTGTAATGCTCGGAGCTGGTTAATTTGGGGCCCAACTTAGCATTATAAGGTCTGGGTAGCTAACTACACAGGCCTTATGCAGGAAACTAAAACAGCCTTAAGTAGTCACAAATTCTATAATCAAGTCACTGTGCGGCTGTCATGTGCTACTTGGGATATCTATTAAAAAAGATGTTTGGCAAGAAAATATGCCAATGGAGGAAAGTTTTTCCATATATAGCTCCAAATAAAGAAGTTAGTATAGTCGATAGTCAATGATCAAATCTTTTTTTGCTTTTCTACAGCCTTTCGGAATAGTGGAAGATTTAATAGAGCATTATGAGTTTCAATTTAATTATTTTTTTTCTTTTCAGGTACAACGTTACGAGGCTGCTTCCACGATATATGGCCCGCATACTTTGGACATATTTTTGAATAAATTTCACGAGTTTACCGTCACTGCTATTGAGGTTCGTTTTTAAAAATATTTAATTCAACTCTATTGCACCGTTTAATTGAAAGTGATTCCTGAAAGTTATTTTTCAAATTAGGATAGACTTGTCATGTCTTTAAAATCTTCTACCTATAATTAATAAGCCTTCATTTTTAGGGTGCCAATATGCCACCAGGTCCTGAACCGGCAGACCATGTGAATGACACCATCAGTCTCATACTACCAGTGGTGGTGGATACTTCAGCCATCCGCGTCAATTTTGGAGACGTGATCGAACAACCGCCTGAAGAGGTCAGCCGGGGGGATACTGTTAGAGTTGTGTTTGTAAGTAGAAATACTGTTAAGATGTCAAGAAGTTACTTGAAGTTTATACAAAAACTGTACTGCCATTAATATTTAATTGTACATCGATCCCACCTAAATTAATTTATGGTGTTGGTTTGGAGATTTAGTTAAATGTTTTGTCAAAACAGTGTTGTGATACGAACTACATGACTTGTTTCACAATCAGGCAAAAGCCTTTCACAGACCCACAGTTAAATATCAATTTTTGTCTCTTTAGTCACTAAGTTTCGCTCCGTCGGCTTTAAAATACCAAAAGGACTGATTACGGTCACAAACTTCTTGACTTAGTATATGGAGTAATGGTCTTTTCAGCGGATAATCAGTTTTTCCTCAGTGGTTCTTTTCTCATCAATCAGGTTGGAGCAAATCCCAGAAATGACCTACGCCAGGAATCCACTTACGTAGAAGTTCAGAGACTTGAGCTTGGCACCTGGCGGACGATCGCCACCGATGCTGACTGGGATACCAAGTGAGTGGCATTTCTTTTACGGTTATTTTCTGCACCCGTATGTGGAAGCATCTAGGAACCTACCATTATTCCGAGAAAACGCCTAAAAATGTATGAATAATGAAAAGGGGAACAATACCCTCAGCATTAAGGAATACGGTGAAGAGAGAAAGAGAGAGACTGCACCCGTAAGAACGTGCATAATGCAAATGGTGATATCTAGCAGGAATGGTGATATCTAACAGGGATGGTGACAGAAAACTTGTCAGTCTGTCTTAATACCGAGATGAAACTCCTACGACAAGCTTCGTGGTTCCAAGAGGAACAGAAAAGGTTGTTTAAGCGATGAGTTTCCACTGTCAAAATCCTCTAGTAGTATTCTTGGTATCCAAAGTTTACAAGGAGTCTCCTCCCTTACTACCATCAGCAAAAAAGGGAACATGTTTGCAGAACTCATGAACCATTTTCGTCTTTGACTGCCTTTGACGAAAATGGTTCATGAGTTCTGCAAACATGTTCCCTTTTTTGCTGATGGTAGTAAGGGAGGAGACTCCTTGTCATATCCGACTTTTTGGAGCATTGCGAACCTTCGGGATCTGATACGGATACCATACACTCAGCTGTGAGTCACAAAAATGGCAAAAAAAAAAAAAATCCTCACTAATATTATAAATACGAAAGTGTGTGTTTGTTTGTTGGTTTTCCTTCATTAATGCAGCAACGGAGCAACAGATCGACACGAATTTTTGCATGGTTATCATACCTATATATTTGTTTGAGGACTTGGTGAGTTTTGCTCATAAAATTCCTACTTTTTCCAGGTTCCTCTGGGAGCGTGAACCCGACTCAAATACGGCCAGTCGTGTGACCATAGAATGGGACGTACCGAATGACGTCATAGCGGTACCGTACCGCGTCGTGTACCACGGCGCATCGCGGAGCATCCTGGGAGGCGGTGTAACGCAATTTCAAGGAGTTTCTTCAAACTTTACTATACAATTATAATAAAAAAATATTTCCATATCTTTTTTTATTCGCTGACAAGATACTCCTTGACTACGATCTCACCTGATAGTAAGTGACGATGCAGTCTAAAATGGTAGCGAGCTAACTTGGAAGGGGTATGGCAGTGTACATTCAATCTGTTTCTACACGCGCTAGCGCTAAATCGCTTGGCGGCAAGTCTTTGACGCAGGGTGATAACTAGCCACGGCTAAAGCCTCCCTCAAGACCAGGCCAGAGACAACTTAGAAATTATAAATTCCCAAATTGCCCCCACCGGGAATCAAAACCGAGACCGCCCAGTTATAACACAGCGCTCACCACTGCGTCAGGGAGGTCGTCAAATTATGTTACAATGCTCTCAGCTTAGCCATCATACCGTTTCGAAAATAAAATTGGCTGTGGTGCCACAGAAGAGGTAGGTAACTACCTAACTGATAGCTACACGCAAAGAATAAAACGAGTATGACGGCCTAGACCCTGGCACTCATTTACGTTAGTTTAATTTACATGTTACTCACGTTTTTGAAGTAAAAAGAATTGAAACAAAAACTTTTCATTATTACTGAGAACCCAAATAAGTACCTAAGTATGAAAAATCGGCTTGTTCTCTTTAGGACAGATTCGCTTTACGACAGATTCGCTTTACGGCAGATTCGCTTTACGGCAGATTCGCTTTACGGCAAAAATTGTACAGGTCGAGATAAAATATGGTCTTCACTCCAAGGAAAACTTTCCTTTATATAATTATTATTGACCGAGCGAAGCGAGCTCTCCGAGTCTACTTGAGTGAATTTGCACTTGTCCGTCATTTGAATTTTTTCTTTAAACTAAAGTTAGGTTAGGTTAGGGTTATACATGAATATTCAGGTGCCCGGCCGAAGGCCGGGCACTTAGGTTCTGTTGGGATCGTAAGCCTACCTAAAGCTTACAAAAAAAAAGTAAGTAAAAAAAAAATTGAATTTTTTTTTGATGCTAATATTAGGTACATTTTGATGATAGAACAATATAGGATGTGTTATAAATTATAATTATAATTAAAAGTTAAAACTATCTTTAGGGAATTATAGGATACCGCGAGTTCTCAGTTCGGGGCGAACCACTAGTTATATATTGTAATAATTAACTTTTAACATTAGACGTAATAAAAAATAATATTAGTTGACGCAAAACTGTTTTAACATGACTTGACCGATAGTAAATACAGCGCCATCTATTAGCATTAATGTATTAACTTGTTTAATGTATTATTAGTTTTAAACAAAAATCTATCTATATATATTCGAGTTCACTGTACTTCTGCCGTAAAGCGAATCTGCCGTAAAGCGAATCTGTCGTAAAGCGAATCTGTCCTAAAGCGAACAAGCGGAAAAATCTACCTTACACCTAGATACGTACAATAGTACATTGTTACCTTAGGGATGAAAGTAACTTATTTAGTCCCGAGACGGGGTTTGGCGCCCGAGCGTAGCGAGGGGGCCTATAGTTCGAAGGACTAAATAAGTCTTTATCCCGAGGTAAACACTGTGCTTTTCATTACGAATATAAGGAAAGTCAAAATAAAAATAGAAATTAGCTAAAGAAAATTGAGTGAACTTTATTTTACATAAATCAACAACTTTGGTGAGATATTTATTTAAAGTCTTCTTGTCTATGGATGCACTCGGGTATGTCGTGTTTCATTTGAATTCCAATAAAAATGTGACAACTAGTTTTTTTTAATTATTTGACAGCTGTCAGTTGAAAACGATTCTCCCTAGGGCTGAAAAGTATTACTTTCAACCCGCTTCTCAGGCAACTTCAGACCTACTTTCCGTGTATGAGTAATGAAAAATTATTTACCTATGTATCTGTAGGCTATATAAACGCAGTATACTGCCTCGTTTGTCTAGTGGTTAGCAAGTTCGACTGCAGATGACGAGGTCCCGGATTCGATTCCCGGGTCGGGCCATAAAATATATTGGATTTTTCTGTCAAGAAATCCTCAATACTAGCCCGGAGTTAGGAAGTTGGCGGTGAGTCACCCTCGTGCCTCGGAGAGCACGTAAAGCTGTCGGTTCTGCGCCTGATCTCTCCGGTCGTGTCGGATTTCCGTCTCATCGTCTATGAGAGTAAGGGAATAGAGAGCGAAGCTGTTTTTGCGCACACACTTGTGCACTATAATATCTCCCGCGCAGATGGCAATCTCTTTGGAGATTGACTGCCGTGGCCGGTTTCGGTCGGGAGGACTAATGTCCTCCCACGCAGTATTACCGAATAGGCCTATATCTAGGGTATAGGTACAGAGCTATAGGTCGGTTAGAGGTAATTAGATACGAGTATGCGTAAGTTACTTCATCTTGTTGGTAATACAAAGTGGTACCTACTATAAAATACGAGTTACAAAGTCCTGTTGTATCAACGTGTAAGTCTAGATTACGGCATTATTACCTATACCCATGCCTATTGAATTCTAATGCTACACAAATACGAATTATTTTCGCATGCAATGGCATTGCACTAAGCATTTTATCCAGCGTTTATTTTGGTCTATTGAATAATGAATGTCCTCGAACTACAGATCAAGTTAAACATGGAGTAAAGATAGTTTTATGTCACCTGTGCATCCGTGATACTAAGTTACCTGCAATTATTAAGTGACTGTGTATCAAATACGCATCAACATATTTGGTGGTACACCTTTGGGACAATGAACTTGAATGAACCATGAACTTGTGTGTTGAATGTGAAAAACATCTCTCAGGTACGTGGGGGGAGGAGGGTAGATTGATGCAGAGGGATGGGATGGTTGTGAACCACTCCTGCGAATGCAACTTCTATTGCTGTTAGTTTCCAAGAAATTCATTGTTGAAATGAGGTTATGTTTACCGAAATTCGGAATTCGCAGTATTTAGTTGAAGTGAAGGGGGGTAGGGGTTGAGCGGGGTGAGGTGGAACTCGCTAAATTATTGTCTCCCCCAACAATAGGCAAGGATTACCCCTCAACCCTATCCTGAACTACGTCAACGCATCCAGTGGACGAAAACTAGGTCGTACCTACCTACTTATCCAACAACATTCAGAAAAAGAAAATGCTTCTCATTTTATTTAACTGACGCTTAACTCACTGTGTAGATATTTGGATATTTGTCGTTTATAATTATTAAGAACCTACTTACACTAATCAGTAATCATCATAGAGGTCGTAAACTTTATACTCAGCAGATAAAATTAGCGGCTTACATAATGCGATAAGCGATTCTTTATCAGCTATTCATAATACCGTTGGACGTTCCGTCTGTTGTTTTTGTTTATTTCAACCAGTAATATTGAACTGGAGTCTAATTTTCGGTGCGTACGTCGCTTTTTTTTTGGAAATAAGTTTGTTTTTTTATGGAAAAAAAAACTGGTTTGATTTTTCTGTGGGTAAGTAGATGTATTCTATTTCTCCAAGCATGTCTCATGATATAGATCAGAAATGAGATCCTTAGAAAGCAAAATCGATTTATGTTCTTAATATTTTTTAAAAATATTGATTACATTAGCAAAAAATGAACAGATTTTGTTCAATTAACGGAAAGTTTTAAGAAAACGTTGTCATGCTGCAAGGAAGAAAATAACAAATTAGTGTTGTTCTTGATACGGCAATTGCCGTAATATACGGCAATCAGGTCTCTTGGGCAGCAAAAATACGGTATACGGCAGCTACTTGATTACCGTATTGAAATATACGGCAATTGACGAAAGTAAACAAAAAAAAATATTTCGTATAATGGAACGCACCAACTTGTGATCAACGAGTACTTTCGCCACAGATAAAGTAGAAGCGCCACGATCAGAAACGTCAAACGTTAACAGGTGGTTAACAGTATTCAAATAGATTCAACCTTATAACTGAGAAATTAATGTCTAAAATTTTAGTTCTTCATTCTAGTAGATTCTTTAACTTTACTCGGGTATGTTCTAGGATATATGGGGAATCCCCGGAATAACTGTTACTGTGCGCTATATAATAATTATAATTTATTATAATAGGTAAACTATTGTGGTTTTGTCATTTAATCATTAATGCTTTGTTTTGCTTTATGTACGATCCCGTACCTACTGGTACGATCTATCAGTGAAAGCTAATTTACGAATACTTTTTAAGTTTTAATTGAAAATTAGTGCAATATTTGTAAACAACATGTATTTCATGTTTTTTTTTAATTTTAACCTTCTGAATAATTTATATTTTGTACAATACGGCAATTTTCTTAATTTTCCCTAAAAATACGGCAATTTTAGAGTTAGAATACGGCAACTCTAAATTTGTCAGGAACAACACTGTAACAAATACGTAATGAAAACTTTCAGATAAGCCAGAATGGCTGCCCGCAAGCCGATCACGAAGAAGGTCATAAACACAACAGAGGCGTGCGTCGATGACAATCTACGCGGGGTGGTGGCGTTGTACCCCAATCTACACCTGCACCCTAAACATAGAGTGGTCACTTTGAGAAGAAAGGTATTTACGACCCATGTACCTACCTATAGATTTACTTACCTGAATGATAAATTATTATGCCCTTACTGGTTATTGGAAGACCTCGTGAGTCGTGCGTCTATACCATCATCATGGATGAAAACATCGTAACAGCTTGCACCGTTCTTTGATACTTAGGACAGTGGAACGATCACGATCACCTCTGGCTAAAATCTTGCCACAATGTAGCAGTTGCAATAATAAAATAGAAAATACAACCAATAACAATAGTTGCGATTGCATGATGTGTGATAATCATACCTTCCTTCACCATAACACCAGTAAAATTGACTTAATCAAAACCATAACTGAAACTTTCTAGGTGCCTACTTTTCCAAACTAGCGATAAGTCTTTTTCAGTCAAAAATTGGGCAGCAACATCGCCATCTTCCCAACTCCAGCTATGTAACTGTAAATTTCTATGCAACTGTATGCAACTGTAAATTTCTTGACAGAAAACCCTAATGTTTTTCTGGTATCATCTGCTTGTTCCAAATTGTTTCATGTTTAGACCGATTCTGGAAGAGTTGCAGTACTCAGCGGGGGAGGATCTGGCCATGAGCCTTTTGCAGCAGGTTTTGTCGGGGAGGGCATGCTGGCGGGAGCCGTGGCCGGTGGCGTGTTCGCGTCTCCGCCAACCGCTAACGTCCTCTACGCGATCACGCATCTTCATAAATATTATTCAGGTTCCTTTTCCTTTTACGATCTTTTTCCTGTGCCGAATCTGTTATTAATAGTCACTGCTGCGAGATTCTCTAAAAATAATCGGACAATTACTGATTGGTCGTCACTCTCTCGCTATTGACAGAAATTTATTATTGCAGCAAGAACACCACTAATTCAGCTAATTACCACAATTGAAACTGCAATCATTGATGCTGCTTTTCCGTAATCGACCAACTATTACGCGATGATAAATGACCATGAGATACATAATTTTAGATTAGATGTTTTTAAACAACAGTAATTAAATTAAATTTTTATTTACAAACAGTAAATAAAAAAAAACAGGGTTTTCCAAAGGTAGAAGTTCCCTTAATTCTCAAAACTATCAATTTCTGAATTCTGAAGTTACATGGGACATCAAAGGTTCAAATCCTATAAAAGGGCCATAAGATGACATCCCCATAGCTTCATTAGGATCAATAGGATCATCCATCGACCACAATTTCAATGATATGAGACATATCACTCTTTCTAATGAAGTATTTGCATACTACAACATAATTATTTGTCTTGAAATATGGCAATATAAATGGTCTAATCTACAATTTCCATACATTGCAGGTGGTGTTTTAGTACTGTGCGGAAATTATACAGGAGACCGATTGAATTTTGGAAAAGCCACTGAAAAAGCCAAAATTGCCGGAATTAAGGTCCGTAGTAACGTGGAGGATATTGAAGGATATGAAAGCATGTTTAATGTATAACAAGTTATCAGCTGACGCAATCGTCAATGTCTGATGATTTAATATTATTTTTAGACGGAGTTATTTTTCGTTGGCGAGGACGTTGCCTCAAGTCACAATAAGACTGGCGGTAGAGGAATGTGCGGAGAAGTGTTCCTCTTTAAGGTAAGTTGTCGTACTTTAATTCGGTATCTGCATCTAAATCCTCATAGCTGAGGGTCGGAATTCCTTCCATCACATAATAGGAATACCTCATGAGGTGGGCCTAATTCTTCCGGATTTTAATTATTACTTCCTTGTACTTTTTCTTACTCTCCGCTGCCCAACCAATACCGTGTTTCATCGCCACGTTTGTTGGTGTTTGGTCCTCATTTTAAACCGTCAGTAAATAAGCTTCGCTTCAAAAAATAATGCAGTTAAACCCTTTCAATTGATAAATCCATTTGCAGATGCTTGGCGCGATGTCAGCGAAGGGTTACGATTTGCTTTCAATGCACAGACTTCTTGCAGAGGCTACAAGGAACTTGGCGACTCTTGGTGTATGCTTCAGTGCCTGCTCTTTACCAGGTCGGTACATTTTATTCTTAATGCTTTGCCTGCTTTTTAGGGTTTTGTTGATCCATCCCTTAAATAACACCATTTCGATGTTTAGTGGAAACATCGGCAAATGGAATTCGTTCCACATCTAGATTTACTAGACAGGTTTTATTTCTAAAAGCAGAGAAGAATAAGGATCATTACATTTAAACACATGTACTTACCTTAGAAATAGATCCTAAAAATATCTTCTATTTTCAACATTCTAGGACAAGCACCTCTATTTGAGATAGCATCAGATGAAATGGAGCTAGGGGCTGGAGTACACGGGGAAGCGGGCATAGAGAAACTGAAGATGGGCACAGCGAAAGAAATTGTAGCCATAATCCTGGATAAGGTATGTACCTAACTTTAGACACTGATATGGTAACTATTATCGAGCAAGATTAATATAAGAATAGCTGCAGGAAGATGAATAAGGAAATAATCATACATAACAAGTGACAAAAAAAAACGGAAATAGAATTGTAACTAAATATTGCAATTGCTATCACATGATTGAAATGAAAAATAGACGCAAAGGTTTATATGGTAAGGAGGCATGGTATTTTTGAGTTCTGCTGTTAGATACAACCAGCGGGCTCGAACCTAATTGTCAAGGTTATACATGCCTATTTCACGAGTTATTTTGATTACAGATTATAGCTTACCTTAAGCTCAGTGCAGGAAGCAGAGTGGCAGTCATGATAAACAACATGGGAGGCACCTCGCTCATGGAAATTAACATTATTGCAGCTGAAATTAAAGATTATTTAGGTCTGTAATCCTTTTAGTTCTATGAATTAATTGGGGTCAATATGAAGGCAATAATTTAAAATCAAAACAAAGAAATTTTAAGCCGCCGGATTAAATTCTTAAGTAAGCAGGTATGAATGTTCTTTATTCCAGATCAAAAGCAAATCACAGCCGAGCGAATGATCTCAGGCCACCTAAAGACGTCATTGGAAATGCAGGGCTTTCAGATTTGTCTTCTGCACTTGAACAAAGAAAATGGAGATCTTTGGTTGCAACTGTTGGATGCACCCACTGAAGCAATCGGCTGGACTGGAGGTGTGATGTCTGTGAGAAAAGGTGATGCATCACATGGCGATGATGATACTTTACTGCAAGATCATCAAAGAAAGGTAACTGATATGTATCTCTTTGCACATACTTGGAAACGAAATTTTATTCTTCTGTCCAAAGCAAAGATTTAAACTTTGTCCAAAATGACCCATTCTCCTTTCCGAATTCAGCTATTGTTATACATATACTAAATCAGTTTCCGATAAAATTGCAGAGTGAGATGAAGTTAGAATTCACAACTTTTCAAGAGTTAGTAGTAAAAGAGTAGCTTTAATTACTTACCCCTTATATTTTATTAATTACACAAAATCAACACCATTTCTGACGCCACAGCTGGTCAGCAGAATTCTTTCATTTGCCATATTATGTTGATCTGTCTTGTTTCAGAAAAATTCCGGTCCATCTTTATCAGTGAAAGAGCAAGAGATCCTTCGCGGTAGTCTACAAGCGGCCGCAGAAGCGTTGGTGAGGTGTGAGGAACTGCTCAATCGACTGGACTCAGGATGTGGGGATGGGGATTGTGGGATTACATTGAAGAAATTTGGAAAAGGTAAATTAGTTTGTGGGTGTAGATTCGACCCTCACAATTTATCATAGTCATTTAGTATTTTCTAATCCGGGTCTTTTTTTCATTTCAAAGCATGTTCCCGATTTTTTTTTAATAATAATAGAAAAAACTAATCAGTAGCCAATCAATTTTTAGCTTTCCTTTTAAAAATCGCGTGCCTATAATCCGAAAAAATTAAATTTTTTATGGAATGAATAAGTCAAAATTTGATTTCAGCGGTACTATCCTACCTACAAAAAGCCTCATTGGAACACCCTTCGAGCGTTGTGTGGGACTTATCAGAGATGGCTGAAACTGATATGGGAGGCACATCGGGAGGAATCTACAGCTTGGGACTCGCCGCAGCATCCCAAGCTCTTGCGAAGTATGTTCTGTATCTTAGAATAACTTAATTTCTTGCTTTGGCTTAAATGAAAATAATTCGCCAACGCTTGAAGCGTTGAGGATAGGTAACCTTAATACTGATCGTCTATTTTCCGGTGACATTTCACTAAAGGAACTGTAGTAGTCAAGTGAAAATATTGATAACTATATTCAAATTACAGTGCTGCGTCAAATGATAGAAGAACTTGGCTGGCAGCATGGGAAAGCGCAATGACAGCTATCACCAAATACGGGGGAGCAGAACCAGGAGACAGAACTATGGTAAGGATTTAGGTATGGTAAAGGGCAATACGCAGCACTGACACTTAAAATCGTCTGAGAAAAGCTGGTATGGAAATTCAGAACTGATCATTGGGACTGATATTCGTTGGGGTCCCAAGGTGCTGGAGTGGCGAACTAACACCGGAATAGACAAGCCTTTTACGGCGCAAGATCTGTACACGTGGAAGAAGTGTAGCAGTTGTAATGTGTGTCGTTTCTTATTCCAGCTCGATACCCTGCACTCAGCGGCGTTGGTGTACAAAGAAAACTTGAAGGCTGACCTTAGAACAGCCCTGAAGAACACTGTGGAAGCTGCTGAGAAAGGGTCTAAAGCCACTGCTACAATGACTGCCAGGTATTACATACAATGGCCATTTTCGTTAGTTGAACTAAAATCGTGCAAGTACATTAAGGCGCTGGTATGGCGACCCCGCACCAATTGGCGTAACGTTAGTAAACCCCCACTAGGAAACGGTCGGTCGTAAGCGAGTCGCAGGATGCAGGCGGCACAGGATCGACGATTCCGCAGGATATTTATAAACTAACTCCACGCGGAAGTACAAGTCCGGGCAAAAGCTAGTTTATATAAAGTAAGGAAGCTTTTGGACAAAACTTAATGTTCTTAATCTGCTATCAGCATTTTACCAAGAACGAGTATATTAAGCCACCCGACCCTGGCCGGCAATCTCCACAGAAATTAGCGCAAACACAGGTGCACTCCATTCCGTCACTCTCATAGTCCAATGGTATTGATATCCGACACGACCGGAAACAGATCATTTACAGAACTAACAACTTTAAGTAGATACTCTCCTATAGTCGGAATTTTAATTCGATTCCAGATTTGACAATTTCAGTGTTGCAACGTTATGACAAGTACTAAATAGTGACGTTGCGAAATTATTCGATACGGAAATGGAATATTTCCGGATCGATTCCTCTCGTTTATAGTAGTATATCTAAACAACTACTACTTTAATAGAAACTAAGTATATCAGGAAATTAAATATTTCTGAACGCATAATTTAGTTATGACGATTAATTTTATTAAGGATCTGAGAGTTTTCTTTAATAATTGTGTGTGAAATAAATAAAAAATGTGATCATGAGAAATAAAAGAAATAGAATATATATTATGGTAATATTTTATTTTATAAATTGTCGCCGTCATCGCTTTCTATCGCTGTCACTTTCTGTAACATTTATTATAAATGGTATCTGTGATATTGTAAATTAACATATTATCTAGCCTATTCATTTTTTCCTATTCTTGGACAACATGGGATATATAGGCTCTTTTATTATAAGTTTTGTTTTTAATATAAAAAACAAAAATATTAACTTTTTATAAAATAAAGCAGCGGTTACTAATTAATAAATAATTATTATGAATAATTATGTATTTATTTAAATAAAAATCAATAATTTAGTCTTTAATTGGCACACCAATATTATGATTACATAAACATAAATCGCGATTGTTTATCGATTTTTGTGTTCATCACTACACTATTATATGTGGTATCATTATTTTACAAAATGACAGTAGCTAATGTCAAACGTGGAATCGAATTATAATTCCGAGTATAGGTACAGGAAGACACACCGCCAATTTCCTAACTCCGAGCTAGTGCTGAGAATTTCATGACAGAAAAACCAAATACAGTTTTTGGCCCGACCCGGGAATCGAACCGGGAACTCGTCAGCCGAAGTCAAACATAAATATGTAACGAAGCAGTTAATATTAAGCCTATAAACAGTTTTGGAAAGACTGGTTTTGTTTCAGAGCCGGTCGTGCATCATACGTTGCGAGCGAATACGTCAACGACGAAGACGCGGGCGCGCGAGCCGTCGCTGTATGGCTGCGCGCGATACTGGACCATATTGCTGATAAATATTAGGCTCACATTCCAATGTACTTCTTTGAAATCCTTATTATCATCATCAACAAGTCTCCTCTCAGAGAAGTGTTATAGGGTTTCCTTACGATATTTTTCCTGCACCGATGCATAGAATAGAATAATTTTTTATTGAAATACTTAAACTTTTACAAAGTACTTTCGAATCGTCAAATGAATCTACCACTGTTTCGCAAGCAAGCAGCAAGTGATATTTAATTTCTTAAACGCAATTCACTTTGTATAGGAGAACTAGGCAATAAAGTTTGTGTAGCAATTAAGAATTTGCTACCTATCTATCTATCTAGGCTATAATTCCTCAATCCCTTTTTCTTGAAGTAAAACTAGCCGTTTGCAAAGGTTAGTTTGTGACAATGTTTCAAATGAAAAAAAATGAATTCTAACAGTATCTTTAATCATCACAATATTTAACAATAATTGTTCTAAAAGTATTCAATCACCGAGTTCATTTAAACTGTTTAACTTTACATCCTATTTATATTATTATGATACAATGTAGACAATTTTGTACCAGTTTTTTACCCGATTTGTAAATGTTGGAGCTGACAAACTTAAAAATAGTTCTATTCCTTTCACGTTAATTGTTGCAGAAAAGGATAGCATTATTTACAAACCATAGTTGACCGAATAAGCAACATTAATATAATGGCATTAAAATTAATTTTATGATATCTAACAGATTTTTTATTTCCAACTTATCGTATTGTGCAGTCAATAGATAAAGCACCTACAGACGTGCCAACTTTCAAGTCCTTATTTTGGATATGTTCCAATTTGTGCTTCAGGGTGAAATAACAAAGGCAATTACCCTTCAAGACGTTGGTAAGCATTGCTTATACTTACAATTTATCAATAAGCGCTGTCAAAATTATGCATTTTTAAGTTTTATTGGGATCGGGTCGATAACAGTCTTTTTCACACATCTGTAGATGATGTCCAAGATATTATATTGGAAGCAGACTTTTTGGCACATCTGTAGATACTTTAATATAAATTCTCTAGCACAATTGGCATAGAAATCGACATCAAAATTTAAAAAATTAGATTGTCATATTGACACAAAGCGCGACGGAAAATACGTGACTTGTGACGTCACAATAATGCGCGCGTACGAGTCTACCATAAGCCTTACTTGTTGTACACAGCACGCTGTGTGTTTGCGGATTGCTCTACATTCAGCGCGTGCTAGAAATCCCATTCAGTCGTCTTCTCGATTTCCATTTCTGACAGTTTCTCTTGCAATATCAGCGCTGATATGTCATCTGGAAAATTGAGATTTTCCTTATCAGCAACCTTGCCTGGTGGAATTTAGAAAATTATGCTTTAAGATTGTGGGAATGGCCACAACCACAGATATGTAAGAAGGGATAAATTGCTCTTTGTATACATTAAATTATGCTAAAAAAGATCCTAGATGACGTTACTATACTATAATTGTTATAAAATTGCTATAAAGTTAATATTTTATTATATTGCTAAAAAGTTGTTATATATATTATTGAAATTGATTGATTCGTATTGTATTGTTCTGATTCTCATATTTATTTATTTCGAAGATAAAAATACATACAAATTTTTAGCGTTTTAACTGTTCTTCGAATAGTTTGAGATCTCTCTGAGATCTATTTAATAGCTCCGGGCTAGTACTGACAATTTCTTGACTGAAATACACAACACATTTTTTGGATCGACCAGGGAGTCGAACCCAGAGTCTCATCATCTGCAGTCAAACATGAAAACTAAAAGACCAACGAGTTACAGTACACTCACCAAGGTCTGGCTTGATAGGCTTCACTCTTCCAATGAGGCTGGGCAAGAAGTCGGTCTTTCTGATCTGCTTGAAGAACGCGTGATTCAGGAGCTGCGACGCTGACGGCCTCCGCTCCGGGTCCCTGGGGAATACACACCCACAAGCTATAGCAACCATCCTGGAGAATACACACCCACAAGCTATAACAACCATTCTGGAGAATACACACCTACAAATCATAACAAGTGTAAATTTAAAATTGAAAACACCCCCAACTTCTGAAATTAAAAAAAAATGTAGTTCGACATTTTGTGGTCGCAGGCATCTTGGATTTGAAATTTATCAAAGTGCCCTCTTCATTCGATACCCATTACCCATATTGAGAGTTGTGAAAAAATATGTAATCCGCCATTTTGTGGCGGCGGCCATCTTGAACCAATTTTCATTAAAAACACACATACACACACACGCGCGCGCCCACACACACAATCACACACACAAATAAACTTATAACACCCCGTAGTTTTTGCGTTGGTAATTAAAAACCATTTTGGAGAATATACATCCACAAATAATAATAACTAAATGGTTCAGTGGAGAATAAACACCCACAAGTTATAATAATCAAATAGGACCTTGGAGAATCCATATGGAGAATATACACGCAAAAGTTACAAGAATTAACTAGGAATCTGTATAGTACCTCTGCAACAGCTGGTCACTAAGGTGATGGAAGTTATCCGATAGTTTCCTGGCGGCGTAGGCAGCTCGCAAGCGCGACATGCCCTCCGCGCTGTCGCCTACACCGCTGTCTGTGTTGTACATACCTGCCCATATTTGACAAGTTCATTTATGAAAGATCAGAAAAAACATTTTTTTTTAATTTGTTTAATTATCTTCTTCTTTTTCAACTGATAGACGTCCACTGCTGGACATAAGTCTCTAGCATGGACCTCCACAGGCCTCGGTCTTGCGCCGCCTGAATCCAGCAGCTCCCTGCGACTCTTTTGATGACGTCGGTCCACCTAGTGGGAGGTCTGCCAACAATGCGCTTCCCGGTGCGGGGTCGCCACTCCAGCACTTTGGGACTCTTTCGACCATCAGCTCTTCGCACTATGTGCCCCGCCCATTTCCACTTCAGTTTCGCGACTTGCTGAGGTATGTTGGTGACTTTGGTTCTCCTACGGATCTCCTCATTTTTCATGTTTATTCATAATAAATAGAAGCAAACATGTTCACTATACACTAGAGATGAAACGGATATCCGGTAACTATCCGTCAGTTACCTTATTTAATTACTATGCCCGAGGCTTCGCTCACGTGGAATTAGTATTTAAAATCCCGCGGAAACTCTTTCATCTTCCAGGATAAAAAGTAGCCTATGTCACTCTCCCGGTCCTCAACTATACCCATGCAAAAAATCGCGTCGATCCATTGCTTTGTTGCAGAATGATTGAAAAACAAACCAATAAATTTTTGCATTTATAATATTAGTGAGGATATTAGTAACGATGCTCTTTAAATAAAATTTTGGATAATTATAAGAAACTTATATAAGAAAAGAAAATTTAAAATAAATAATTTAATTTTAATAATAAGAAAATAATTTTGTATTATTTATCGGTTTATTTGCTAACTGTTGTTTCATACCCAACAGTGATCTGAATTTTGAAACCACGATGAGCATTTCGTACGAGCATGCAACTATGGAACACAAATATGGAAAAGAGATCACAACATGAACAGTTTTAGTTCGACATCTAATAAAAAGTTAGTAAAGGACATTCACTCACTCTTCATCTCACCATCGTCGAGTGGTTCGGGGAAAGACGAGCAATCCAGCAGCTGAGGGCGACTCCCCCTCACTTTCTCAGTGAACATGAGGGTAGTCGGAACTTCCGCGAACGGCACAGCGCCGTTAGCGAGCTCACAGCACAGCACCCCCAGCGAATACATGTCCGATTGCTCGTTATAGCCTTTGAGATTCTGGAATACCATGTAATATTATTACAGATAAGGGACTACCATTTGACGGCTGGACAAACTAACAAACAAACACACTTTTGCATTTACAATATTAGTAAGGTCGCAATGAATTGGTGCCATTAGATTTAAACAGGCTTAGTTTAGATCAGATTAAGTCATTTCTGATCAAATTTGTATAAAATAGCTTTTTTTCTTTAAAAAAAAAAAATTTGCCAAGCTGAAGTTGATCAATATCCTCCTATCCCCTCCAAATAAGGGGAAAGCTTGTGCTGTACGACAACAGTACAACGCATTGGGTTTGAACCTGTAACCTTTCAGTTTTCAGTCCACACCTTTAACAGTTGGGCTATTGAGTTTGTGGCTGCAATTAGATCACCTGTTCCAAGAGTTCCGGGCTGAGCCACATCAGGTTGGCGTTGTCGTGATCTGGCGGCGGCAAGCTGTGCAACTGCTTCTGTCGCCGTCCGCGCACCATCATAGAGGCCGCACTCCGCAGGCCTGATAGACGAACATTGCCGTTCGTGTCTAACAGGACGTGACTTGCGCGTACGCTCCTGAAATTCATATGAATGAACTGAATAAAAGGTCACTTGTTTTTTGAAAACTTTCCTATGTAAGTAATAGAATAGAGAAATTAGTTGGAGAATTGTGTTAATAAATCATGCTACTCGTAACACAGACAAGTTGAAATCATTCTATTATAGTTTGGCAGGCAGAGAGTTGATGAGGTCTGCCCAAGATAGAAGAAAATAGAATGAAATGGAGGCTTTCAATTTCCGGAATATGGGATCTATTGAAAAATTTTAAATTTGTTGCTGGCTGGGGGACAGCTAAAAAATGTGTGTACGTATAACTGTAAAAATGGATTTTAATATAGCTTATTATTATTAATGTGTGATAGTCTGTATTAGTTGTAGACCATCTGTAGATGATAGTTTATATCTTAAACCATCTCTAGACAGAAGGTACTTCAGTTACTATCTCTATTACATCTATACTAAAAATCAATACTAATTAAGCGGAAGAGTTTGTTTGTTAGAATGCACTAATTCCTGGAACTATCAGTCAGATTTTAAAAATTCCTTTTGCATTTGATAACCCAATTCTTGAGGACGGTATTCAACATCATGGTATGATCATTAGAAGCCGAGTAAAAAGAAAGTAAGTAATAGCATCGGCAGACAATGAGATGCAGTGAGTCGGTGGCCAAGGGCGCACACCCGGTGGGACCTGAACCGAAGCTACTTTTTATTACGAAAATCAAAGAGTTCCCACAGGATTATTAAAAACTAAATCCAGACGGATGAAGTCACAGGCATAAATTAGCTAGTATCTTCTATATGAATATATATTCCTTTTTAATTATGTTCACTTACCTGTGAATATAAAACTGTTTGTGTAAATACTGCAAAGCCAGCAGCACATCCCTCAGTATAATGGCACAGGCCAACTCCGGCAGGCCCTCCTGGAAGTACCTGTCCAGAATGTCCCTGCATGAGCCCAGGTTCATGAGCGGTGACACCACATACAGTTCTTTGCCGTGCACAAATGATGTGAGGTAGGGAAGTATGTTGGGATGTTGGAGCTCTTTTCTAATGAGGATATCTTGCTGTAAACAATAAATTCTATTGAGTATATTATATTTTGAAAATAGAAATTAAAAAAATATATAAACAATAGCTTGCTATTTTCATTATTTAATCAATAGTATTAATTCAAATGTACAATTCTGAGTTAAAATGTTTGTTGTATAAACTGATAGACATCCTGGATGTATGTATGATGTGTCTTGCAAGGAATGCTGCTGAACAAAATCTTGCTGCTTGTATATCCAGCAATTACCAGCACCAACCCCCAAGATTTTTTCTTTTTTAAAAGAATATTAGCCAAGCTGAAATTAACTAAGATCCTCCTGTCCCTTCCAAATAAGAGGAAAGCTTGTGCTAGGAGTGGGTACGACAGTAGTGCAACAGATAGGATTCGAATCTGCAACCTTTCAATTTTCAGTCCACACCTTTAACCGTTGGGCTATTGAGGCTTCAAGAGATTGTCCATCAGTCAGTCAGTTTTGAATTACAAAGCACAAGTCACAGGCAAATTACTTTTTAAAGAATACTGCACCCATACATAATGTATAAATACAGCACATAATATATGCTACCTAAACGTAAACATAAGTACAGCCTCAATAGCTAAAAAAGAGCTCAAAAAACCACAAAAATTAGACTGAAGTCAAAGGAAGTCAGTCCACTGTTTATACCATACTCATTTCACTAAAATAATAAAATTCATGTTCCAAGAATATTAACCATGGCTCATGGTCATGGTTTTTTAGAAAAGATAGAATGTTTATTTGTCTACCTGAATCAAATTGGCCTTTTCTTTAGACTTGTCCACAAAGTATCTTTTGATAGCTACATTTTCATTGTAAGGTTTGTAAACTGCTGAGTACACTACTGCCACACCGCCACAACACTCAGCTATTATCGAAGTCAGCTGATATTCATTTATATTTGGCTGAAACATCGCACGGTTCCGAGCAATTTATAAAAATACAAAATGACAAATTTTTTATCCGTTTTAGGCTGTGGTGATAGTTAAACTAGGAACACATGATTTGAATTTATTGCTATTCTAAAAATAACTTTTAATTGGAACAAAAACAAATATTATTTATGTGCAAATTAATAACAAATAATATTTATAAATGACTTGTTATCTTGTACGTTTGACATTGACATCAATCGACATGACAATCACGATTCACGGTTGACAGTTGACACTTGACTATTGCCTGAATTAAAATCGATTTTTCATCGATTAGGTACCTATTAGCTAAAGAAAACGATTTATAGCAATAATCTGAAAAACTAGAACAATTTAATTATGATAATCTTGTTAAAAGAAAAGGTTATTCTTATTAAACTGTTTTGTTGTGAAAGTTTGAATAGTTGCAGTGTGAGAAAAGTTTCGGTGCATTTTATAACCCGTTTACTTGTAAAAATTGTACCTACACTAATTTTATTAACCCGCCTATTTCTCTAATTAGCACTTATAAAATAAATCAACGAATTTATGAGCATTTAAATATTCAATTTGACGAATCTAAAATCGATTTAAGCGTGAATCGGTTCAAGTAGGTATGTTCAAATCGAATTCGAATCAGTGATCGATTTTTAATTTGAATTGACACAATATTATGTGCCTACGATTTTGGCAATTTATGGTTGGTTTGAGTGGAGGCGGCAAAATCAAAATCACATCAAAATCATTTTATAGCATATCGCCCACGGTATACTTTTTACACCGACTCAGTAGCGATACAATTACAAAAGGAAAGCGATACAGTCGCGATCCTTTCACAGGTCGTATACCTTCGCCCACGTAACAACGATCCTGCATCGTTATTATCACGATACAGCATCGATAACGCGATGCAGCATTGACAGAGACTCAAGACTGTACCATACAGTCGTGCGCTGTAGTGACTGTAGTTCTATCCATAGAGTAAACTGGAAAGTCCTGTCGGACTAAATAGGAGATTGAGGAGATAGGGAATGCACCTTGTTTTGCATACGTTTTGTGTAGATACCATATTTTAATAAAGAATACGTTTACCATATTTTTTTAAAGGATAAGAGTAAGAGGATATTAGGCAAGCTGAAGTCGACTAATATCCTCCTATCTCCTCCAAATAAGCGGAAAGCTTGTGCTAGGAGTGGTTACGACAATAGTGCAACGGGTGGGATTCGAACCTGCGACCTTTCACTTTTGAGTCCACACCGTTAACCGTTGGGCTATTGAGGTTTTAATATTTTTTGCGAAGAAATTTCTTTGTTAAAATCGTCGGTAATTTGCAGGTATAGGTCCTAAAATACTCTCCCTGGGGGTCTAACTCGAGACTTTTCTCATTACCAGACACTTTCGCGGCTCAACTGTGAGCGCTCACCACTGCGTCATCTTCTTCACGTGCATCTCCATAACTGGAGGTCAGCAGTCAGTTTTTTTAACTTCTCCTTGTCCATGCTGGACGAAATATAGTTCTTGGACTGTCTTGATGCCAGTCCACTCCCTTATGTTTCTGAGCCAAGACTTCTTTCTTTTTTCAACACCTCTTTATCTTGCAATTTTCCCTATTAGAATAGTTTCATGCAAGTCATCAAATTCTTCATAATCGATAGGAAGTTTCAATCAAGTAGTCAGGTGCAGCGATTGAAAATAATTCATTCGCTGGTCAGGTGTAAGTAGTACCTAGTTAGCAATTTAACCAATCAGAAATGTAGCTATATAAAACTTTCGAAGCTTCCAGTTAGTACGTATTCGGTTTGTCCTATAGACTACAACTCTGCAGTATTCGGAAGAGAATCACCCTAACAATCGCCAAATAAGTCAGCCGAATGAAAGGCTGCCGGCCAAACGGGTGGTATGCAAAAATTTCCAATCCGCTCAATAAAAAGCGGCAATTCCTATATATATGCGGTCTCCGCCGCATCTCGAATACGCTTTATACGATGTACTCACGTCTATATAAAACCGGGGAGAGAGCCAAGTTCTAAAATTAAAGCCCGAAGCCGCCCGACAGCGAGCGAAGCCGCCCGCCCGCCTCAGTCCACCGACAACTGCCGTCGACATTCCCAAACCATCGCGAACGATCGCGCGGTGCCGAAACTCACTTTGGCAGGCGTGAATTAAAAAAAAACACATCCCTATTTGGGACGCGCCGCGGGAAAGTGAATTCGAAGTTTTTTTTTTTCAAACGTGGAACAAGTGACAAGTGATTTGTGGATTTTCGAACCCCCGCACTACCGGTAACGTATAAAGTTTTTTTTTAATTTATAGTCTGTCGCCGATAGTGATACTCCTTCAGTTTAAATTATAGCACGTGCTTCCTGGAGCACTGAAGGCGCGAGTGTAGGGTTTCAATATGTCTGCATGCGTTCCAGAATATACCGTCATACCCTCCTTTAATGTTTTATTTTCATTTCACTTTCATATTTAGATAAACACCCGGTGTTTTCTTAACCTCAAATATTTAAATGCTCTATGAATGCTCTATCTACATGCTTATTTGAGACTGCACTGTCCTAATTATTTTTGAGCTTTGAATTGCTAAATACACTAGTAGGTATAACTAATAATTGGACCTTTGAACCTATAGTTCTGCAGAAAGAAGCCAAGTAGGGAAAGGTATAAATCGAGTTAACTATGATTTAATATCTTAGAAATAATTATCTTTTATTATCTGTTAGATAGATATTTATTCATTCATAACTAATTCTGATTCTTTAACTTTTCACAGTAAACTAAAAAGTAATCTACTTATATCCATTCTATGTCTTGTAAATTGTTACTTAGATCTTGGGATAAATCTTGGGATTGGGAATCATCAGTAGGGGAGAAGTGGCATGAAAGAGCCAGGTTTTGAAAGAGCCACTTGCAATATTTTAGTAGTTAATGAACGAATTTGGTTGGTAATTTTATTTTTAAGTGGCAATACTGATTGCCCGTCACCCACAAACATTTGACAGTCCACCGAAAACAACGCACACCGGCACATGGAGTCAAAGTTTTTGGTAGTAAAAAGTAAGTATTTTGTTTCATTTAACTTGTTTTTTGGTATTTTATTGTAAACAAATACAGGCAAATGGATTTCAGATTGAGTTTGTGCATATATTTGGCCATTCAACTGTGTAAAAACTAAGTTGAAAAAGTTTTGATATTGTTGTTATTTTAAAGTTTATATTTTTTTAAAGAATAAGTCATGAAAGAGCTGGGTGAATGGGCCTTAAAAGAGCTGGCTCTTTCATAACCGGCTCTTTCATAACCCTGCATTTGAATTTTGGTAATAAAATAAAATAATAATAAATATCTATAAATATGCATTTTTTTTCATATATTATTAAATTATTTGCTTCAGATATTGCATTATGGAAAAGCCAAATCCATAAAAATGAAAAAAACCCAAAAAATCGGTAACTATTTTTCAAGTTTGGCAACTTGTAAAGGAAACATATCTGTCATAGGGATTTTACCCCTTAAATTCTAATAAATTTAATGAAGATTAATTTTACCTTTATATGCCATCTGTCACAGTCTAACGAAGGTATTGAAGCGAACTTGGATAAGGAAAATATTGACATTAACTTAAGATCAACACCTCCGCCTACTACAAAACCATTTGAAGCTCACGAAGAAAATGAGGTTGTAACAGACCAGATTATCAGACCATCTCCCCATTTAACCTCTACCCCTATACCCCTACGGCTACGATTCCGAGTACTTATTCTTTCTTTGTTTAATTTTAAAGATTTTTATTAATCACACTTCACGTCACACTAATATTATAAAGGTGAAAGACACACACATAGACACACACATAGACACACATATACAAATATGTGTGTGTGTGTGTGTGTGTTACTCTTTCACGAAAAATACTAGATATATATATAGAGATAAATTATACACTGGATTAATAATTGGGCTACTTTTTATCCCAGAAAATTAAAGAGTTTCCGCGGGAATCAAAAAACCTTAATCCACGCGGACGAAGTCGTAGGCATCATCCACTAAAAATAATCTAATCTGAATAATATGTTAAGATTAACGCGTTTGTTAAAATTACCTAAAATTAATGACGTAATTAAAAATTGCTTAAAAATATCATTACTTTTTAAAAAGAATTTGAAGGGATCGCCTTTTTGATTTTTTTTTAATAGTTCAATTATTATTATTTTATATAATTTTCACAATTACACTTTATAATACAGACTGGCTCTTTCATAAATGTTAGTAGCTCTTTCAATACCGAAATGTTATGAAAGAGCCGAAAGACACATTTTTTTAAAATGAATATTTCGTTGATTTTTTCATAGTGTTTAAGATTTTTTCGCATGAAATTACCTAGTTTAATAAATGAATAATAATTTAAGAGAAAAAAATCATCATTTCTTTCATTAAAAGTGTATTTTTTTGAGTCGTTTAGTAAACTGGCTCTTTCATGCCACTTCTCCCCTACCTACCTTGTAAAATTACGTCGGAATGGATTCTATCGTGTTATATAGTAGCTTTGGCAAGAAGAACCGTGGTCCTGCGCCTAATCTCTCTTCGGTTGTGTCGGATTTCCGTCCCACAGGACTAGGAGAGTGAGGGAATAGAGCGTGAAACTGTGATTGCGAACACACTTGTGCACTATAATATCTCCTAAGCATGGCTATCCTCTGAGGAGGTTGGCCGCCGTTACCGCACTCGGTCGGGAGGACATTATTCGTAGTAGTTTCAGACGCATTTTCACAGGGTACGATTTCGTCTCCTTCGGCTGAAGCAACTCGCTTTACATAATATTTTCTCGATGCGGATGTCGTCATTCCAATATCTTGGAACCCCAAACTTAAGGTATGTCCTATACTCTGCTTCTTCTATTGATCTCCTAATTTGCTTAGCCACTCACAGTTAGGTACAGACTACATATTATTATGTACTAAAAATTTTTTCTTTTCCTCGCCAAAAACTTAAATAAAATTGTTCTCGTCCTATTTTGGTCGGAATTTTACCACTGTTCCAAAACTTGATTCTGCCGAGTAGCCGAAAGTATGTAATTTCGATTCAACTAACTATTTTGATATTACGCTGATATTCTCCATCTACGGGCTGATACATTAATATTGACAAACAAAAAAAACCCCGACTCTGCGTTCAAAAATAACACCTGAAAATTCAAATAAATTCAACAGTTTTTTTTACGATGACGCCATATTTAAATTTTATACTCTATGGATTGTCACACCACAATAATTAAGAAATCATGACACCTCATCGCTTGAAAAAACATTAAGGCCGAAATCTATAGACCACACACTCAATCAGCTCAGACTCAAGACAGAGTTAAAACGAGACAGATTTACGTCAGAGCATATTAATGTCTCGTTTTAACCTCTATCTTGAGTCTGAGCTGAGTCAGAGCACAGTCTAACGATCTCAGTTTAAGCTGTAGAGGGTGTCAAGCGATGGTGGCAAGCTAGTCTTTGGCTTGGCAATAAAGCCTCTCTGCATTGCGTCATCTAAGGAGATGCCGTTAAGTCTAGACACAGGGAACAGGAAGAAAATCTAGTATTGATTTTGGAACGTTCTTGGTGGTTTTTCATGCTGTACGGGCGTCGACTGCCGTTGTTCTTTTTATCTTATCTTTACTGCTATTGTAAGTGGGATGTATTTATTATTGGCAGTGTGGGCTTTAGCCCATAGATAGTTATAAGGCATAAGGCATTTCGTGCTTAATTTTCAACCTACAAAAAAGGAGGCAATTAAAAGCAATCTCGCTGCCATGCCATCATTTTACTGTAATTAAGCTTTTAAAAAGTTTGTCGCCGACTCAAAATTAGTTACTTATATTAGTTTAGAAACTTAGTTATAAGACTATAAAGGTTTATTTTATTTTTTTAAGTGGCGTTTTTAGACGGTTTAATTTTTGTTAAAAAGTTATTATTATAAAATACTTAAACTTAAATAATTTGAATTTCTATGTTCCTTGTTGTTTTTGTTTCTTCTATTTTCATCACATCTGTAAACACAAGCCTATCTTTCTGTACATCACTGCTATTTTTTACTGAACACATTCACATGTGTATGCATATGTGTGCATTCACATATGTGTGCATTCACTAGTAACAGACTAGTTCACATTTTCTGTAATCAAAATCTGTAAACAACAAACTGAAATTATGAGCTGTTTTTTTAAGAAATCCGTGAAGCTAGACCTTTCTCAGACATCAACAAAATTCAGTCTGTTTTTGAAATTCAGTCTAAAGTTTCGATTTTCATTTAAGTAGCCAGCTAAACTATGAAACTATTTTGTCTGTGGTGGTTTGAGGCTTTGGCTAGTTACCACT